>CM060945.1:589115240-590603990 GCA_030765085.1 Allium cepa
TAAGTTTTTAGCAAATTAAGAAAATTGATTTTTCTGATTTAGTAGTGGATCGAGTGTTGGGCTGTTTAGTGGAAAGGTAGATAGATCCCTGTTAGTAGTGGCTGGAGTTTTCAACTGCGTAGATGGTCGGAGGGAGGTGAAACTGTCGTCGACAGGTTGAGGAATTCTGGGTATAGTGTTTTCAGGTTTTAAAAAATAAGAAACTGCTATGTATGATTTTGGAAATTGGAAGATCACTGATGCTTAGGTGGTCATGTTGGGTTGAAGGGTGGATGATGGAGGTGATGATCATCACTGATGATCGAAATTTGCCAAGGATTTTGTGCATGTGCACAATAGTCAACAGGAAAGGGTTGTCTGGAATGTGATGGGGAGATGGCTCGGGTAATTTCTATTTTTTCCCGAAGTAGGAGCAAGTGTGACTCGAATTAGACTAGCTTTTGACTTGGGTAGTTTGGTTGTAGAGTCTTGTTTCTGCAACCTGAATTATTTCAGGTTTTGAATTTTATACTATATTTTAAAAATGGTAAGGCAAGTTTAAATTCAAACTTTAAGTAAGATTAAATTATGGATTCAAATAGGTTTGAATTCCAGATATTTGAATAAAATTTGCAGTAACAAATAAAGTATTTAATAAATCTGAAACCAGCACAGTTTTGACATTGAGTGATTTTAAATCTGAAAGTAAGTTTTTAAAACAAGTTTTAAACTCTATGTTAAATCTGAATTTAGAATCCTGGATTCAAATTTGAATCTGAAAGTTTCTAAAAGAAATAGGTTGAAAAATTCAAATGATGTATTTAGTTTGAGTATTTTATAAAATCTGAAATGAAGATTTAAAACAGAGTTTTAAATTTTAATCTTTGAATTTAAATCTGAAGCATGAATTTGAATTTTGGTTGTAACGTAAATAAGATTTGAATTTTAATGTTCAAATGTCATTTGAAATATTTAAGATATTTTAGATATAATTGAATATAGGCTAAAGTCAAATGATTTTTCTAAATTTGCTTTAAAAGGTAAATGATACTTTAAAATGAAGACTAAAGAGATTTTAAATATTTAAAATCTTATTAAGTTTGATTTCATTTAAATTTTAATTTAAAATGGAATTTAGGAAAATTTAAAAGCAAGTTGTTTTTTTTAAATTTCTTTGATAATGATAATTTAATCATTAATGAAATTAATGATTATCATTAAGTTGTTTTGAACTTAATGATTTATTAATTAATCAAGGTAATTAAGATTTTAACTAATTAATTTAATTAATTAATAATAAGGTTAATTAATTAAATAATTATGGACTTTATTTAATTAATTAAAGAATTAGGTAAGTTAATTAAATTTGATTAAAGTGTGATTTAGAAATTAATTTAAAGAAGATTTGATTAATTTAATTAATGAATTGAAATTACTAATCAAGTAATTAATACTTAATTTAGTTTTAATTATCGCATGATTAATTTTTGGATTAATTAATGAGTCTTATAAATAAATTAAGAATTAATATTGATTAGTTAAATTAATTACTTTGGAAAGGTAATTAAAGATTTGGTATTGGTTAATGAAGGTCATTAACATAGTATTATTTTATAATTAATTAATGTAATTAATTTTAATGTTTAATTGTATTAATTAATTTAAAGATAATCATTTGAGAATTATTTAAGTATAATTACTTAATGAAAGTAATTAAGGAAATTAATTACTAATTGTAATTAATTAAGTTTATTTTGATTAATTAAGTTAATTAATTAAGTTTAATTAATTTAAATTAATCATTGATTTGATTTGAGAAGTAAATACAAATGGAAAATTACTTAGTGAAGAAAATAAATTACTGGATGTAATTTAATGGAGGAGTTTTGAAATTAATTACTTGTGTAATTAATATGTAATTAGTATGTTGTATAATTACTTAAGTAAGTAATTAATAATTAATTACTTAGTGTAATTAATTTAGGTTTTGATAATTAATTTAATGGAGTTATTTAAAATAATTGAGATCATTAATTTATATAATTAATGATATGATTAAGAATTGATTAATTAAGAACAATTAATCAATAAAGAATTAATTAATGTAATTAATTAAGGATTAATGTAATTAATTATGGTTAATTAATTGATGTAGTAATTACAGGTTAATTACAGGTTTGGTTTGGAATAATTAATTTGTGAAATTAATTAGAGGTTAATTACTTGAATATTATTAAAGGATAATTTATCAAGAGGATTAATTAGGGTAACTTGTTAATAGTAATTAATTGATGTAAGCAAGGTTTATATGGATGAATAATTAATTTAATTTATTTTAAATTAATTAAGGAAGACGTAATTAATTTAATTCATTTTAAATTAATTATACGATGATGATTTAATAAGTCATTGCTTATGAATGATGATTGATATTTATTACCCTGAATGATTGAGATCTCAGTTATGAGATATATGATATTGGGTGATTTAGATGTTATGGTTGCATTGAGTTGATAATATGATTTATCTGTTTGAGTTGGTAATATAGATTATCTGATGTGATGATAATATTGATTATCTATTGTGATGTTGAGAATTATCTATCGTGTGTATATAGATAATGTTGAATTAAATTGTTTTAAACCTTTAAAACAACTTGGCCCTAAAAGGCACGCTTTGGATTTCGATGAGACCGGGATCGGGATTCCATATTTGGATATCCGAAAACCACATCGATTCCAAATAACGTTAGGTCGTAAATCCAAGCGGAGCAAGTGAAGACTCAGGGTGTAAGGGCTATACGTCAGTATAACTCTGTGGGTGATTCCGTAATGAGTTGACGGAATAGTGCATATAGATTCGAGATGGTGAATCAGAGTGCAAGGGTTATCGTCGTTAACTCTGTGGGTGATTCCGTAATGAGTATAACGAGATAATGCCTTCGGTTTCGTTCGAACCCGGAATGAACTTGTATGGATTGAATGATTTCTGCACATCTCAGGTGGACGATGAGCATTCTAAGTGATATGTCCTATAAAGGTAATCGTAACCTCAAGTCTCATCAACCGGGAATGGCTAAAACAGGGGAGGTGCAGCAAGGCTTCGTGGGTAGCTTCCACTGGAGAGCAAGATTTACCCCTGTCTAGAAGTCCCTTTATATTCGGCTGTGTGGGGCAGTTGATTGCAACAACTGCTGGGGTTGTTTTGTTCGGGACTATTCAGTAAGGAATGGTCCCGGTCTTGTGTTGCAGGGGAGTTAGGGTGGCTCCTCGGTACTGTGACGCCCCACCTCTATACCCACGCTAGCCAAGAACACTACGGTGTAATGCTGTCAACTAGCACGGAGAATAAGGCTGTTGAGGAGCGACCATCTGTATAATTGCTTTGTGCGAGTACCGATATGCTAGATAAAAATATAACTTTTCATCTCAAGAGGAAATCCGACATGCCGACAAAAACTCAAAGCTACTACACAGTGGCTATAATATCTTCGGAAACAAATATAGAAGTAAACATAACATAAATTAGTCACAGACAATTCATATCACAAAGGCGGAAATAGATATGAATACTACACGTGAAAGTGTACATCAGAGTAGTGGTCTAAAAAGATCCACAATAATACAAAGAGTAGATACAAGTGCTAGACAAAAGAATAAGTATACATCATAGTGTCTGCATCTCAAGTGTATACAACAAAAACTACTAAACTTAAGTAGTTTGCCAAAAGTCAGAAGATGGTTCCAGATAGGAAGCCATGAGGAAGCACCTGTAATATCTCAGTCTGACCCGAGTATTATTTAAGAAGAAAATAATAAACGGATCAGTCTAGCTATAAATATTAGATGAAGTGATATATAATAAGAGATATGACATAAACATATAATAATCACAATGCCAAGTTGTGATAAATAAGTAATTGAAAATCAACAAGAGATTAATCAATATCACAATAATCTACTCAAGATAAAAAGGAATGTCATACTCCTGATTTCATTCACCAAGCCACAATAAATGACATATATATATCCATGCCAATCGTAAAAGTTGGTGAAACACAAATTCCAGAAGTCAACACACGAAATCCAGAAATCACAATAAAAAGGAACAACGACGTCGTACAACGGGACATCCGATGAACCAAATCACAATAAAAAGGATGGCCAATCCCCAAAAAAAGGGGACATCGACAGACCTAAAAAGACATGCCCCATGAACAGTCGAACATCGACGCACCTAGAAAGATACGCCCCATGCTCTAGCATCGACGCACCTAGAAAGATACGCCCTATGCACAAATAAATAAACATCGATGCACCTAGAAAGATACACCCCATGCTCTAGCATCGACGCACCTAGAAAGATACGCCCCATGCACAAATAAATAAACATCGATGCACCTAGAAAGATACACCCCATGCTCTAGCATCGACGCGCCCAGAAAGATACGCCCCATGCAAAAATAAATAAACATCGATGCACCTAGAAAGATACACCCCATGCTCTAGCATCGACGCACCTAGAAAGATACGCCCCATGTAATTTCTAAAATCGATGCACCTAGAAAGATACACCCCATGCTAAGTCGAACATCGACGCACCTAGAAAGATACGCCCCATGCATAGACGAACATCGACGCACCTAAAAAGATACGCCCCATGTCCCGACTTATTGAGCCGATTGCTCCACGAGGTAAACAAACATCGATGCACCTAGAAAGGTACACCCCATGCATAATAAAACATTGACGCACCTAGAAAGGTACGACCCATGTATAAAATGAGACGAAACTCAATAAAATGAGGAACAGTCCTCCACATAGACAAAGAGACATCGCACATTGCTAGTCAAAACCACAAAGATGATCGTCAAGATCAAAGAGAAGTGTCAATTACAATAAGCTAGTAAATATATGAGCTTAGCTTCATGTCCCATAACCACTAGCTTAACTTAAATATTTACGAACAAATTGTAGATCTCCACTAGAAAATTGTCACAAGAGATTCAATCGAACAAGTCCAAGAATTAACCGACGAAGTAAACGCAAGTGTTTCATACCACTTGTTTTACTAAGTCGTTTAATTAGATTTCTCATACGAGTGAGGTAAAGGTTTGTATATACTAATAGATTGGAAATCGGTTTGAGAAAACGAGCTTTGTAATAAAATAGTGTTGAAATCATTTGAGGAAAGAGTTTTGATATTTACTACTAGTATAGAAAACCATTATATTTTTAAAGTGACAAATCACAAAGAAGATTGTAGGAACAATCAATCACAAAGATTCACATTCGAAAACGTGAATAAAATCCAATGAAATCGATATAAAATCCATCAAAGTGGATATATCTAAAATTCCCAAAGAAAAGGTCATCAAAGTCGATAATAAATGACGACAACAAAAGGGAGACAACACGAATCGATTAAAGTTGGATATTTAAACGAATTAGCAAGATAGGAAAATCTGGCAAAAATCATCAGGTCGGTCGAGCGGACTCCCTGAGTCGGTCGACCGAACCAAAGGTTGGGAACCTCTCGGGACAGCAGGTCGGTCGACCGAACCCTGTACTCGGTCGGCCGAACCTTAAAACAGAAAGTGCTTATGCACTTGGAAGCAGGTCGGTCGACCGGACCAGAGGGGTCGGTCGACCGAGCCTGTTTCCTGCCTCATCCATGCCTATTACAAATGAGGTTCAATCTTGACTAAATTTCATTCGCACGAGCAACAGCGCCAAGGGTTTATGTCAATCGACTACCCGACTCTATAAGCTCCTCGATGCATCACCAAAAACATGTTCAAACATAGAAGTTCGGATTTTTAACGAATTGAACTCAAAACACTAAAGATTGGAATATACACCAATTCAATCCAAACCAAAAGCAAATGCACACGAATAAGTGTTAGGAATTCATACCTAACAATCGAAGATAAATATAAGCATAGATGTCAGATAAAAATCTCACCTTTGAACCCAAACGAATGAAGAAGATGCTATAAAGCAATGGCAAGAACAAGCACTCTTTAATTCCAACTCAACAAGTTTGAATCTAAGCTTAAAAGAGAAACATTCCCTAAATTAGGTTTAGGAAATTTCTGAAATTGAAGAGGAGAAGAGATGGAGAAGATGGAGAAGAGGCTTACCTATCTTTCTCTTTGAATTTGGAGCAAGAAGATGGATTTGCAAAGCAAGCTAGGGCTTAGGAATTTCTAATTCTTTTTCTCTTCCACCATTGTTAAAAGCTTGAAGAGTAAGGAATTAGAAATGAAGTAATGAAGAGTTGGAGTGGGTTGGGACTGAATACATAAGTGGGCTCAGCCCAAACCAAAACCCTAAGTGAAAAGTAGCAAAATCCAACTTTCTCCAAACATATCGAAGCTTATACTCAAAAAGGTCGCAAACGGCATTTTAAACTCAATGGGAGTGGTCTCGAGTCCTAATTCGACCGTATGCAAAAAGTAGGTTTTTCGGACCAAAATCCGATGAACGGTGAAATATTTAAATAAAATATTTAAATATAAAATTGATAAATATGCAGGTTGTTACAGACTCCCCTCCTTAAAGAAATTGCATCCTCGCAATAATTTAGAAGTAAATATAAGAAGTAACAACCATAGAAGCATACTAACACAAAGAAAATTTGAATCAAGAAGTTCACCATAAAGAGCACGAAGGAGTTAGCAAGAAATCTGGTGAAACTTCAATTTCCACAATAACACCGGGCTCAAAAATGAAAACCGGAATCCCTAAGGCATTCCCGTAGATAAAAGACGTGGGGAACGTGAAGAATAGCAGAAAATTGAGCTGGTGCAACGGCGTAGCACAAAAACGGTACGCCCGAGAAAGTAGAAACTCGAATAATTTGGAACACCGACGTAGTACAAAAACGGTACGTCCAATGAACCAAAGCAAAGACATTAATGTAGTACGAACGGTACATCCAATGAATCGAATAGCAAAATCATTGATGTAGTACAAACCGTACATCCAATGAATCGAATAGCAAAATCATTGATGTAGTACAAACGGTACATCCAATGAATCAAAAGGAAAGACATTGATGTAGTACAAACGGTACATCCAATGAATCAAAAGCAAAGTCATTGATGTAGTACAACGGTACATCCAATGAATCTAAAAACAAAGACATTGATGTAGTACGAACGGTACATCCAGTGAATCGAATAGCAAAATCATTGATGTAGTACAACGGTACATCCAATGAATCAAAAGGAAAGACATTGATGTAGTACAACGGTACATCCAATGAATCAAAAGCAAAGTCATTGATGTAGTACAAACGGTACATCCAATGAATCTAATAGCAAAGACATTGGTGTAGTACAACGGTACATCCAATGAATCAAAGCCCGAATAATTTCGGAACACCGACGTAGCACAAAAACGGTACGTCCAATGAACCGAACACAATAAAAGGACATCGGACGCTAGTCCATAAAAGGAATGAGATAAAACTCAATAAAATGAAGTACATCAAAACGTTCGATGAACTTGATAAAGAGATAATTCCCTTCAGACATCATCAAAGAATCAACCCTTGTTGCCTACGACAAAACGTATTGGCAACACGATTTCCCTTCCGGGAATAAAAAGAATATCAAGATCATAAGATACCAGGAACTCGAGTTAACATGAAGTTCCTTAAGAGAACATAAATATTTCACAGATTTGTGATCGAGGTAGAGAACAAATTTCTCATCCAAATATGATGATGCCAAATTCCAAAAGCAAAAACAATAGCCACGAACACTAGATCATGAGTGGCATATCTAGTATCGATAAGCTATAATGATTTAGAAGCACAAGTGATAGCACGTTGTCCTTTGCAAGAGAATGGCATTCCAAACCAATACGACTAGTATCGGTACAAATAGCAAAGTCTTGGTTCCCCTTCAGGAATCACAAGAATAAGAGTATCGAAAGAAAGAACTTCTTTTAAATAATTCTCCTTTCCCGAAAAGTTAAAACTTTCAAAATTACATTTTTATTTTTATGTAATAATCTTTCTACAAAAATTTAAATTTTTACAAGTCAATATATCGTGTCTGATTGTCTCATCAAAGCGTTTAGGAGATTCTTATCGATAACGTTGATCAAGCGCGTCGACCAAAATTCTTAACACACTAAATGGGCAATACAATCACAAAAATCGTATTCTATAGGATAAGTAAGTTTCTCAAAAACTTCTAAGAATATTCTTTGTTCGTTTTAAGAACAAAAATCCAGTTATACTTCTAAATGAATCTTATGAAAAAGATTTGCAAAATTTTAAATTACTATTTTCATCCAAAATCAGTAAATACAAGAACAGTCTCATCGAAATATTCATAGAATATTCGATTTATAAAGTGGATGAAATAAGCTGGACAAATTAAATGACATAATAAGTCATTCATAAGAATCATAACGAGTGCGGAATGCGGTAAGTGGAATGCTAATGTCCGCAACTCGTAGCAAACGAAAACCGGTGGTAAAGTCAAACTGAAAAGACCTTAACACCACACAAAAGATTTCTTAGGTGCTAATCCTAAGACAAACTCAAAAATGCCGAAAAATTTCTCAAACTACATGAATGAGAGAAATAACACTTTCCTTATAAGTGGGCTTAAGGAATAAAATGATGCCATCAAGTTGGAATCAAAATCATAAAGGAAAAGTAGAAATCTGCTTAACAGATTGAGAATGTCGAAGAGGAAAAGTCCACACGAGAAAATAGGATATGGGCTTCACAACAATTAAGCCAATCCTTACAAAAATCAATTCCGAAGCCTAAGTAAAAATATCGGCTCGGAAAGATAAATCACATAAAATAATTTCCACATCAATAAAAAGCAAATTGAGTGTTGCGGATCTACCATCCGGATTCACAATCCTCAAAGAAGTCATCAAGCACAAAATATTTTCAAAGAAAAGAATCGACAAGTTCTTTTGATATAAAATAGTAAGATGAAACCCATATCAAAAAGAACTCAAATAAGAAGATCACAAAATAAATGTAATCAAGGATTAAATGAGAAATACCTTGACCACGAGATGGGTTACCAGGAGCTTGCACTACATTGAGCTCTCCCTCCTTCTTACTTTGAAGTACGGGACATGCAGTAATATGGTGACCCGAATTTTTGCAACAGCGAAAAAAGTGGGGTCTCGGACACTCTCTTGCATAGTGGTTCGTGGAACCACAATGGTAGCATTGTCCACGACAAGAGGTAGGTGCTTTTGCTATCGGGGTTTGCTGCTTCCCTTTGTTATTAGAATTGGGGCCTTTGAACTTAATTGGCCTCTTCGAGTTATTGTTGAAGTTCTGTTGGGCACGCACAACTTCAACATCACCTTCATTATCGGCCTCTTCAAGACGAAGAGCGATATCAATAAGCTGATCAAATGAAACCTCAAGTTTCAGAAGTAATGGCTTCTTAAGATTCTTATTCAAGCTATAGACAAACCTCTGATTTTTCTTCATCGGGGTATTAATATACTCAATCCCGTATTTAGAAAGAGATTCGAAAGATGCGACATAATCTGTCACAGAAGATTCACCTTGAACAAGGTCGATAAAATGCCGGGCCAAAGTTACTTTTTCAGCCTCCGGCACAAATTTCAATTCGAATCTTCCCCGGAATTGCTCCCAAGTAAGATCCGCCTCAACGATTTCAGAAATTAGGAGCTCATACCAATCTAACGCTCTTTCTTGGAGCATGCTAGATGCCACTTGGACTCGATGAAGGTCAATAAGGTTCATGCGAGAAAAGATGCGATCGCATGATTTGAGCCAAGCTTGAATTTCTATAACACTCTCGGATCCCCCGAATGGCCCTCCACCCAAATCGGTGTAGTCTCTGCACAAGCGTGCAAAACCGGATCTAGGATGAGTAGGCTCTGGAATGGGTCCGGCTGCTTGAGCGTTCTTTACTAAATCAAGAAGTTGCTGAGCAAACATGAATACTCCATCCTGAGGAGTAGCACTAGATTGACCGGCACTGGGACGGCCTGGTCTAAACATTTCTCTTCTTTAAGAAAGAAAGAAAGAAGAGGGAAAAAGTTACTCTCGAAATAAATATCAAGCAATCTTGATAGATAAAACAAGGAATCATAAAAGAAAGTAGGATAGAACGGTACGAAGACCCGAATAAAATCCTAAAGCACAACTCCTAAGAAAGACTTAGGACATGATCCTTGCTAAATTATTCTATGTTGTTCCGAAGTTTGGCTCTGATACCAAGCTGTGACGCCCCACCTCTATACCCACGCTAGCCAAGAACACTACGGTGTAATGCTGTCAACTAGCACGGAGAATAAGGCTGTTGAGGAGCGACCATCTGTATAATTGCTTTGTGCGAGTACCGATATGCCAGGTAAAAATATAACTTTTCATCTCAAGAGGAAATCCGACATGCCGACACAAACTCAAAGCTACTACACAGTGGCTATAATATCTTCGGAAACAAATATAGAAGTAAACATAACATAAATCAGTCACAGACAATTCATATCACAAAGGCGGAAATAGATATGAATACTACACGTGAAAGTGTACATCAGAGTAGTGGTCTAAAAAGATCCACAATAATACAAAGAGTAGATACAAGTGCTAGACAAAAGAATAAGTATACATCATAGAGTCTGCATCTCAAGTGTATACAACAAAAACTACTAAACTTAAGTAGTTTGCCAAAAGTCAGAAGATGGTTCCAGATAGGAAGCCATGAGGAAGCACCTGTAATATCTCAGTCTGACCCGAGTATTATTTAAGAAGAAAATAATAAACGGATCTGTCTAGCTATAAATATCAGATGAAGTGATATATAATAAGAGATATGACATAAACATATAATAATCACAATGCCAAGCTGTGATAAATAAGTAATTGAAAATCAACAAGAGATTAATCAATATCACAATAATCTACTCAAGATAAAAAGGAATGTCATACTCCTGATTTCATTCACCAAGCCACAATAAATGACATATATATATATCCATGTCAATCGTAAAAGTTGGTGAAACACAAATTCCAGAAATCAACACACGAAATCCAGAAATCACAATAAAAAGGAACAACGATGCGTACAACGGGACATCCGATGAACCAAATCACAATAAAAAGGATGGCCAATCCCCAAAAAAACTGGACATCGACACACCTAAAAAGACATGCCCCATGAACAGTCGAACATCGACGCACCTAGAAAGATACGCCCCATGCTCTAGCATCGACGCACCTAGAAAGATATGCCCCATGCACAAATAAATAAACATCGACGCACCTAGAAAGATACGCCCCATGCTCTAGCATCGACGCACCTAAAAAGATACGCCCCATGCACAAATAAATAAACATCGATGCACCTAGAAAGATACGCCCCATGCTCTAGCATCGACGCACCTAGAAAGATACGCCCCATGCACAAATAAATAAACATCGATGTACCTAGAAAGATACACCCCATGCTCTAACATCGACGCACCTAGAAAGATACGCCCCATGCACAAATAAATAAACATCGATGCACCTAGAAAGATACACCCCATGCTCTAGCATCGACGCACCTAGAAAGATACGCCCCATGTAATTTCTAACATCAATGCACCTAGAAAGATACACCCCATGCTAATTCGAACATCGACGCACCTAGAAAGATACGCCCCATGCATAGACGAACATCGACACACCTAAAAAGATACGCCCCATGCATAGACGAACATCGACGCACCTAAAAAGATACGCCCCATGTCCCGACTTATTGAGCCGATTGCTCCACGAAGTAAACAAACATCGATGCACCTAGAAAGGTACACCCCATGCATAATAAAACATTGACGCACCTAGAAAGGTACGACCCATGTATAAAATGAGACGAAACTCAATAAAATGAGGAACAGTCCTCCACATAGACAAAGAGACATCGCACATTGCTAGTCTAAACCACAAAGATGATCGTCATGATCAAAGAGAAGTGTCAATTTCAATAAGCTAGTAAATATATGAGCTTAGCTTCATGTCCTATAACCACTAGCTTAACTTAAATATTTACGAACAAATTGTAGATCTCCACTAGAAAAATGTCACAAGAGATTCAATCGAACAAGTCCAAGAATTAACCGACGAAGTAAACGCAAGCGTTGCATACCACTCGTTTTACTAAGTCGTTTAATTAGATTTCTCATACGAGTGAGGTAAAGGTTTGTATATACTAATAGATTGGAAATCGGTTTGAGAAAACGAGCTTTGTAATAAAATAGTGTTGAAATCATTTGAGGAAAGAGTTTTGATATTTACTACTAGTATAGAAAACCTTTATATTTTTAACGTGACAAATCACAAAGAAGATTGTAGGAACAATCAATCACAAAGATTCACATTCGAAAACTTGAATAAAATCCAATGAAATCGATATAAAATCCATCAAAGTGGATATATCTAAAATTCCCAAAGAAAAGGTCATCAAAGTCGATAATAAATGACGACAACAAATGTAACAACCCGTATATTTGGACCATTTAAATTGACAATAATCCTCACATGTCAATTTAAATAATACAAAACACGAATCATTATGGGATTATAAATACATAAACGTAAATGAGAATCAATACAACATCACAGAAACAGAACAGTCACAGAATAATGCAGCGGAAATACATCGTCATAATAGCAGTTCATGAAGCTACTACATATAGTACAACAATGTCTATACAAAAGGTGACTGCAAGGAAATACATAAATGTCCAACAGACACGGACATCAAAATAGACAGATAAAGATAAATACTAAGTCTTCAGCATCTTCAACCAACCTTGATCAGCAAACTGGATAGCTTCAGACTGACCCGAGCATATACAAAAAGAAACACTCGAGTCAGGACTCAAAATCTTATGCAGGATAATCAATGCAGGAAATAAAGTTCATAACTCAAAGATGAATAAAATAACATCTCTAAGGATCCGATAAACTATCTATATATACAATAGAATACGGTATGTAGGTAATGTCTATTCAGTAAAATAGAATATTAAAATAGCGTTAAGGCGTTACCATAATTCCCCTTAACACATTTTATATTCCCAAAAGCATATACAAGACCGTAGTTTCCCCAAAACCGGAAGTCACCAGAGGGCAATCCATATACTCAAGGTACAAATCAAAACGTAGTGGTCGCGAATAGGATAATTAGTATGACAAGGTACATGAGGCAATACCAACTAGGATACTAGTAGTTGCATGATCCGGACTGATGTTGAGCATAGTAGCTACTATCTCAACACCGCGAAACAACACTCCCAATCAAGGGTGCACCCAAATCGAATCACAAAAGTAATAGATATGGTATCGAAGAAGCATGTCCGCTAGAGGTGGCGATCCTCAATGGCCCGGCGCGGCTCCTGTTTTAGTCATGTCAGGGGTCATCCAATATCGTTCTCTTTCTTCAGTCAACGCGTTCACCAAACCATCCACTTCATTCTGGTTCAACACTTCGCGCGTAATAGTTATTAAAGTGGTTTTCGGTATCGACAGAGAGTATGTCCATTCCCGATCCCGGTCTCTTTAATAACTACGTATTTATTACCCGATGGTCGGTTAAATTAACGTTCAAACAAATCAAAGTCCAAAAGTCAAGGTGCAAATTTGACTTCCAAAATTTGATATTTCACGATTCAATTTATTTTAGATATTTTACAACATATTTCGAATGCAATTTTTTAGTTCAAACACTTGAGTTACAATTTAAAATTAAGTATTCAAGTTCGATTTAATAAGGTCTAAAAGTCGCTTATTAAATTTAGTTCAAATCAATGAATTCAATTTCATGCTAAACTTAGTTTAAATTATTAAATCAAATTCTATTCACTTCACTTCATGTTTACATCCACTGTTATCATAAACTCGATTAAATCAATTTTGTTAACTAAATTCCTTTTATCCAACTTCATTTGATTTATTTACCAATTCAATTAAATTTCTAAACAAGAAGTCCATTTTCCTTTACAATGTCCTGATTTGAGTGATTCGTTAAATTTAAAATCATTTTAAGTTTAAATAATCACTAAGTTATATCATAAAACTTTTGGTTAGTTTTGTATTCTTCTCAAGTCAAATACTCTAAATTTCCAAATAAAATTTATAACATGTTCCAAGTCTATTTAATTAAAATCGAGTTTTAATCTCAACCTAACAAATTTAATAAATTTTTAAGTTATCAAATTCTAAAACTTACTTGTTTCTAAATCTTATTTCAATAAATTTGCCAATTCATTTTATTTAATTACATAGGTTTATTAATCCGTTTCAATTTAATCCATTAATTTTACTTCAATCTAAACCAAAATTTATCTCAATTAAATTCGGAAATTTATTTCAATTACATTCATTAAAACCGTTATCAAATTTCCAAACCCATTGTTAAGTTCATTCCTAAATTTAAATTATATTTCAATTTCGAAAATGGTTTTGTTGACCAATCGGGTTTCTTACTTTTATTTTCTATCCTAGGCCAAGTTGTTTAAATGGGGTATTTATCATTTCAACCCAATATTATTTAATATAAAACAAGCATAGCAAAGGGAACTTGCAGTGTGATAACTGGGATGGTGTCAAAGTAAATAAACAAGCAATAACAACCATACATAACAATTTGACAATTTATTAAATGATCCCGAAATAATCGTATTAACTTACATTTGTTGTTAATGCAAATTAATACACTTATTCCTAGAATCTACACTATCGTTTCATGTAGATTAAAGATTATTATCTTATGGTTTCACTTGGCGTCTATTATCATATTTCTACATCAATCATACATACAATTGTTCAAAGTGTAGTTAATGCTATTTCTACGCAACGGTTGATTTAACAGTTAAAGGGGTCAAGTTCAACATATATAGTCCAATTTAAATTTTGTCGACTATCCTATATCAATTTCAATTTCATATTCAAATTCACTTATATTAACAACCAAATTCAATCATCACCTAACAAATTTTAGTGTCACACTTGTTTGTCGTGAACTACAATATAAAAAAAAATTTAACTTGCATAGTGATTTACAATCCTAACTTCAACAATTCTAACAATCATCAATTTAACATCCAAATTAACATTAACAACAATTTATCACTTGATTATCATAGCATAATAGATTTTGAGTCGTGAATGAAATATTCACCTTGCGTGGTTGAAGAAGATGATGGCGAAGCACGAAGACGAATAGATAAAATAGGCCCTAACAAGCACGACGCAAAATGAACACAACTGCAATCAACAAATAATTAATCAATAATTTGTTTATTGCAATGTATATATCGATTAAATATATATAAACCATACCAAACAATGAAGCAAAATAGATTCGATAAGCGGGGTGGAAGCAGCCTATGTTTCCGGATCAATAGCGGGAGCTGGAATAAAACGCAGCACTACGTTGTTAGTGAGCATATATAACTGCTACTATAAAACTTGTACTATCCATAACAACTCATATAAAAGTTTATAAAGTTTATACTGACACGTAAACTTACATCTTGTACTTTATTAGCTACACCACTTGCATGCACTGTACAAACTTTGCAAATCAGCTCTTATGTTTAAACTTGCACTTGCACTTTATTAATTATACAACTTATAACCAGCTTTTATGTTTATAAAGTCTAAAACTTATGTTTATAACAAACTATGCCACTGTATAGAACTTGTACTTTTTTTTTCAATGAAACATATGCAGTAAAATAAAATGTAAATCTACTTCTGAAACTGCAACATCTTTACCTAAATCACCCTATATAGAACTTAATAAACTTAACAAACTAAATAAACTTGTACAGTTTATTGACTCATATAAACTTTACTAAATGTAAACTTGTACTTTACTGACTCATATACACTTAATAACATAATAAACTTAATAAACTTGATAAATTTGTACAGTTTACACTGACTCATAGAACTAGCTGCAGTGGACAGTGGAGGGAGCAGTGGGTAGGGGTGGGCCGTGTGGAAGGTGAGGGACGGTTGTGGGCTGGTGCGCATGCGGCATGGGTGGAGGCGAGGGGAGGTTGGAGGCGGACTGTGGGGTGGTTGCGGAGGTTACAGGGGGAGGCTGGTTACAGGTGGTGGTGGCATAGTGGGACAGTGGCTGTGTGGGACGGAGGGTAGTGGGGTTTCTGATGTGGGCGAGCTGCATGGGGCAGTGGGGGACGTGGCAGCTGGGGCGTGGGTGATGGAAGGAGGCGGTGCAGGGAAGCCGATGGTGTGGGGAAGGGTGTGGCAGCTGGCAGACGGGCTGCAGGGGGGGCGGCCGAGTTGATAGGGCGGAGGCTGGTCAAGGCAGGGGAAAGGCGGGTTGTGGCTGTGGGACACGGGGAGGCGGAGTTGCCAGGGGGGACGTGGCGGTTGCTGGTAAGGGGGGGCAGGCATGGGCCGTGCAACGGTGGAGGCTATGGGTGCAGTCGACGTGGAGATGGAGGGGGGTCGGCATGCGGTGGACTGGGTGGTGGCGTGGTCGTCTGGACGGGCAGTGGGACCGGGGATGTGGGCTGGCGGTGGTTGCAGGAGGTGGTTGTGGTGGGACGTGGGGAAGGTTGCATGGGAAGCTTGCAAAATAGGAGAAAAGAAAGAAGAGAAAATACAGAGAGGGGAGGAAGAGGAGCTGGAGGGGGAGAAAAGAAACGCGAAGAGAAGAATAGGAGAAGGAAGGAGAAAAAGAAACAGAGGAGTTGGGTTTCTGAATTTTTCTCACCAAAGAAAATGGAAAACAAATATGAACGAAAAGGCAGAGCAACTTACAGGGAAGAAGAGAGGAATGAAGGGTTGGCTTCTCGTTACTGTGGAGTACATATAATAAATAGGAAAAGAAAGGGAATATAATTTTTGCAGTGGGGAAGTGACTTGCCATCACAAAGGAGAGCAGAACGCATTTAATGAAAAGTTCAGTGTGAACAGTAGTTGCAATGATGATTTCTAAAATGGAGGCTATTTGGCTTCCCAAGGCAGCTGAAAGGCTCCAAGATTTTAAATGTTGAACAGATATGCACCGGCTTGTGCTGCGTTACAATTTATCGTTTGCAATCCCGAACTCCGATTGACACAAACAAATATACCGTTTTGATCAGCGCGGCGAGACGGACACAACGGTATAAAAATATTTATAGTTTGACAATTTCGCCAAGTGATACTCCTTATTTAACCATTTGCCCGAGTGCATATTTTACTAGCAATTAAAAGCGAAATTTGACGAAACGAAATGCGCCGTCAAGTTCAGAATATTTTTCATATGCAACACCGAGAAAATATTTGAATTCGGACGATAGGAATTTTATACGTAAGATTTAAACTGATATGTCAACGCGACGAGCGAAATTTACTTCAATATTTTTCAACGAAATTTGGCGCACGCCTATGTCTACCTAGACGCATTCCAAATGTGAAGTTTGGTTGGCAACGGAAAACGTTTGAGAAAATTCGAATTTCTTCACCAAATAAGCGATTTTAAAATTTTAAACTGAGTCTGAATTTTAGGGTCGTTACATTCTCCCCCACTCAAAACTTTTCGTCCCCGAAAAGGAACATTGCAGAGAGTGGAAGAACAATAAAAGAGGTACGATAGATTTAGAATAGATTATCGAATAAAGTAAAGAATATAAAATGGAATTTACCTCCAACAAACAATTCTGGATTAGAATCTCGGATACTCTCCTCGGTTTCCCAAGTACAATCACGATCATCGGGACTCCATTGGACTTTGACTAGGCTAACAGTCTTCCTTCTAAGCTGCTTCGTATCCCTATCGACAATACGAAGTGGTCTCCTCTCTATAGTCAAATCTGGCTCAATATCAACCTCATCCAACTGAGCAATAGGAATGGTTATGGATGGATCATGTATAACCTTCCGAAGATGTGAAACATGGAATACGTTGTGCACGCCCTCAAATTTCTCCGGTAGCGCCACTCTGTAGGCTAGTGTACCAATCCTCTCAGTGATAGTGAACGGTCCAACAAATCTAGGAGCGAGCTTCCCTCTACGACCAAATCGAACAACATTTTTCAAAGGTGATACTTTAAGAAATACCTCATCCCCAACCTGGAAATTTAAATCTCTTCTACGCCTATCTGCATAGCTCTTCTGCCTATCCTGTGCGGTCTTCATCTTTCTTCTGATCTCATTAACCTTCTCGGACGCTTCCATAATCATCTCTGGGCCAAGAACTAATCGATCACCAGGCTCAATCCAACAAGCTGGCGATTTGCATGGCCGTCCATATAAAGCTTCGAACGGTGCCATACCAATACTCGCCTGATTATAAAGATAGTTATATTTCAATTCAAATTTTACTTATTCAAATTGAAAATTTTGGATTACCTGATAGCTGTTATTATAAGTGAATTCAACCAAATGAAGGTGGTCTTCCCAAGATCCACCGAAATCAATGATGCAAGCTCGGAGTAGATCTTCCAAAATCTGATTTACCCTCTCAGTTTGGCCATCTGTTTGAGGATGATAGGCCGTGCTCAGATTCAGTTTAGTGCCCAAGACGTCCTGAAATGCCTTCCAGAATTTACTAGTGAATAAAGGATCTCTGTCGCATACAATACTAGATGGAACTCCATGAAGTCTGACAATCTCTCTCATATAAATCTCGGCCAAACTCGAAGCAGTACGAGTGGTCTTTACAGGAATAAAGTGAGCAGATTTTGTCAACCTATCAACAATCACCCATATACTCTCGTTCCCTTTTCTGGTCCTTGGTAACCCGTCAACGAAGTCCATAGAAATTTGGTCCCATTTCCAACACGGAATCTCTAGGGGTTGAAGTAATCCCGCCGTCTTCAGGTGATCGGCCTTGACTTGCTGGCAAGTGGTGCATCTACTGACATATATGGAAATATCTCTCTTCATCCCACTCCACCAATATAAACGTTTCATATTTCGATACATCTTGGTGACACCAGGATGGAATGAAAGTGATGATTGATGGTTCTCCCTAAGCACTTCTTGTCTCAATCCATCAACATTAGGAACACGAATACGGTTGTCAATCTTCAGAACTCCATTACTATCTATCTGTGCTCCCACTTTGCTGTCAGCATTTCCGATTCTACCAAGAACTAACTCCTTCATGCGATAGAGCAAGGTGTCCTCATATTGCTTAGCTTTGATGCGATCCAAAAGAGATGGGGAGATAACAAGCTGAAATAGCATGCTTTCTACAAGATTACAACAAGACAATGCTTTGCTACGGCTCAGAGCATCAGCTACAACATTTGCCTTCCCAGGAGTATAATTGATGTCGAGGTCATATGCAGCCAAGAATTCGAGCCATCGGACTTGTCTCTGATTCAAGTCCTTCTGAGAGAAAATATACCGCAAGGACTTATGATCTGTGAATAATTCAAATTTTGTCCCCAAAAGATGGTGCCTCCATAGTTTCAAAGCAAATACAACTGCAAGAAGCTCTAAATCATGGGTTGCATAGTTTACTTCATGAGTTTTCAACTGACGGCCCGCATAAGCAATAACCTTTCCATTTTGCATAAGGACAGCGCCTAAACCTTCTCGACAAGCATCAGTATAGACAGTTAATCCTTCACTCCCATCAATTACCGCGAGAACTGGGGCTGAAGTTAACTTACGTTTTAACTCATTAAAAGCTGATTCACACTTCTCACTCCAAATAAACTTGACATCCTTTCGAGTTAAAGCAGTGAGTGGGGCAGAAATCCGGGCAAAGCGCTCAATGAATCTGCGATAATAACCGGCTAGGCCCAAGAAACTACGGATATCAGTAGGAGTTTTAGGAGTCTCCCAATCCTGTAGATAAATTTCAAATTAGAAAGGAATAAGATGGATCGAATGGAATTTATGAATAGAATAGAACTTACATTGATTACGGCGATCTTAGCTGGATCGACCGAAATCCCGTTTTCAGAAACAATATGGCCAAGGAATCGTACTTCGTCTCGCCAGAAGTGGCATTTAGAGAACTTGGCTTTAAGCTGATGGTTTCGGAGAGTTCCCAGAACATAAGCGAGATGGGTTTCATGCTCTTTCTCATCTTTGGAGAAGACGAGAATATCATCAATGAAGACAAGAACAAACTTGTTAAGGACATCACGGAAGACTCTATTCATCAAGTCGACGAAATAAGCAGGTGCGTTAGTCAAACCAAATGGCATAACCAACCATTCATAGAATCCATTCTCGGTACGAAAAGCTGTTTTATGAATACTATCCTCTGCTACTCTGAGTTGATGGAACCCAGTGGCTAGATCAAGTTGTGAGAAAACTTTAGCTCCATGGAGCTGATCGAATAAATCATTGATGCGAGGCATCGGATAGCGGTTCTTGAGAGTGCGCTTGTTTAATTCTCGGTAATCAACACACATGCGAAGAGATCCATCCGATTTGGTGACAAAGACGACTGCGGCGCCCCATTCAGAACAACTTCTCCTGATCAAACCCTTAGTAAATAGATCATCAATTTGGGTTTTAAGTTCAGCTTTTTCTTTAGGAGCCATCCTTCTGTGAGGGAGAACTACGGGAGTAGCTCCGGGAATAAGGTCAATGCGGAAATCGATCTCTCGCTTTGGCGGTAGAGAGTCGACCTCTCCAAATACATCGGGAAATTTCTGAACAACAGGAGTAGTACTAAGGTCATCCGGGTGAGCATCAAGAGAAAATATGAAGCTTCCGGCGTATTTCTGAGGTGATTTGCATTCGATGACAAGCGGTAGACCCTTGTCATTGACTAGAGAAATAGATCGAGCTTTGCAAGAAATAATAGCATTGAATTTTCTTAACCAATCAGCACCCAACAAAATGTCAAATGCTTCGAAGCCAAGCACATAAAAATCCCAAGTGAATCGATATCTCCCATACAAAAGCGCAACCTCTTTACAAATTCTACTAAGGTTGGCAAGTCCTCCAATAGGGTTGGAGACACATAAGGAAGTAGTAGCAAGAGTAGGCTCTAATTTGAGCTTATCACAAAGATCAATAGATATGAAGCTATGAGAAGCACCAGTATCGAATAATACCCGAACAGGTAAATTATGAAATGTAAAAGTACTTCGTAAGGTACCTCGGTCATCCTGAGCAGGTAGTGGAGGTGGTGCAGGAGTGGTGACAGCATATACTCCTGATGGTGTGCCCTTCTTCCTTAATGGGCAATCTCTCTTGAAGTGACCTGGCTGGAGGCAAACATGGCATAAATCATTTCTCATCTGAGAAGGTGGTGGAATAGCAGCTCCGGTGGATGGACAACTATTTGCATAATGGCCCTTCTTATCGCATTTGAAGCAAGTGATCTTAGCAAGGTCGATTGGGCTTTTCTGGGCATATCCTAATCCTGTAGTCTTTTGCCAAGCTTTCTTTTGCTGATCGTAGTTCATCTTCCTCTTTCCGAGCTGGCTGGAAGAGGGCTGAGTAGGAGGGGCTTTGGCAGTGGGTCCCCTAGGCTTTGCCTCATATCGAAGAGCATAGTCGACAAGCTCTGTGAAGGTACAGTGAGTGTGGCCAGTAAGCAAGTCATAATACTCTGGTCTAGCTCCCATAATGAACTTCTCGTTCTTTAGAAGTGGTGTATCGATCAATCCTGGGCCAAACTTGGAGAGTTCGTTGAATTTCCTCTCGTACTCGGAAATAGTCATATTGCCTTGCTTAAGATCCATAAAAGCTCTATAAAGTTGGGTTTTCCCAGCAGAGGGCATCCACTGTGCCGAGAAAGTATCCCTAGTCAAAAGATAGACTGGATGAGTAACATTTAACGATTGCAAGAAGAATTAGACTACAAAATCCAAATAAATTTATACCTAAACTGGGCCCAAGTGATGGTGTTCTCCTCGATACGGGAAGTAACCGATTCCCACCAATCTTGCGCGGCATCTTGAAGTTGCCACGCAGCAAGCTGACGCTTCTGAGCATCAGTGATCTCCAATCCAGAAAATATCTTCTCTAAGCCTTTGAGCCATTGCTGAGCTTCGATAATGCCCTCGGATCCAGAAAACTTAGTACCTCCTAGCTGTGTATATTCCTTGCTAAGAGTGGTGAATTTGACTGGAGCTGGGGCGGCAGGTGCATCCCGGGCCGGACCATGCCCCCTTCCTCCTCTATTGTTTCTTCCGGTGCTCATCCTGAAATATCGGAAGAGATTTAGAACCAAGGATAGAAAATCATACAGCTTGAAGAAAACTGATGAACGAATCAAAGAAGTTTGAATTTTAAAGGATCGGGATATTGAATTGATTCTCCTCATTCTAGGGTATTGCTACCCTATCTCTAATGAGTTTATATAATCCCAAACTAAGGTTTTTAGGGAAACCAAAGCTCTGATACCAACTGTAACAACCCGTATATTTGGACCATTTAAATTGACAATAATCCTCACATGTCAATTTAAATAATACAAAACACGAATCATTATGGGATTATAAATACATAAACGTAAATGAGAATCAATACAACATCACAGAAACAGAACAGTCACAGAATAATGCAGCGGAAATACATCGTCATAATAGCAGTTCATGAAGCTACTACATATAGTACAACAATGTCTATACAAAAGGTGACTGCAAGGAAATACATAAATGTCCAACAGACACGGACATCAAAATAGACAGATAAAGATAAATACTAAGTCTTCAGCATCTTCAACCAACCTTGATCAGCAAACTGGATAGCTTCAGACTGACCCGAGCATATACAAAAAGAAACACTCGAGTCAGGACTCAAAATCTTATGCAGGATAATCAATGCAGGAAATAAAGTTCATAACTCAAAGATGAATAAAATAACATCTCTAAGGATCCGATAAACTATCTATATATACAATAGAATACGGTATGTAGGTAATGTCTATTCAGTAAAATAGAATATTAAAATAGCGTTAAGGCGTTACCATAATTCCCCTTAACACATTTTATATTCCCAAAAGCATATACAAGACCGTAGTTTCCCCAAAACCGGAAGTCACCAGAGGGCAATCCATATACTCAAGGTACAAATCAAAACGTAGTGGTCGCGAATAGGATAATTAGTATGACAAGGTACATGAGGCAATACCAACTAGGATACTAGTAGTTGCATGATCCGGACTGATGTTGAGCATAGTAGCTACTATCTCAACACCGCGAAACAAAACTCCCAATCAAGGGTGCACCCAAATCGAATCACAAAAGTAATAGATATGGTATCGAAGAAGCATGTCCGCTAGAGGTGGCGATCCTCAATGGCCCGGCGCGGCTCCTGTTTTAGTCATGTCAGGGGTCATCCAATATCGTTCTCTTTCTTCAGTCAACGCGTTCACCAAACCATCCACTTCATTCTGGTTCAACACTTCGCGCGTAATAGTTATTAAAGTGGTTTTCGGTATCGACAGAGAGTATGTCCATTCCCGATCCCGGTCTCTTTAATAACTACGTATTTATTACCCGATGGTCGGTTAAATTAACGTTCAAACAAATCAAAGTCCAAAAGTCAAGGTGCAAATTTGACTTCCAAAATTTGATATTTCACGATTCAATTTATTTTAGATATTTTACAACATATTTCGAATGCAATTTTTTAGTTCAAACACTTGAGTTACAATTTAAAATTAAGTATTCAAGTTCGATTTAATAAGGTCTAAAAGTCGCTTATTAAATTTAGTTCAAATCAATGAATTCAATTTCATGCTAAACTTAGTTTAAATTATTAAATCAAATTCTATTCACTTCACTTCATGTTTACATCCACTGTTATCATAAACTCGATTAAATCAATTTTGTTAACTAAATTCCTTTTATCCAACTTCATTTGATTTATTTACCAATTCAATTAAATTTCTAAACAAGAAGTCCATTTTCCTTTACAATGTCCTGATTTGAGTGATTCGTTAAATTTAAAATCATTTTAAGTTTAAATAATCACTAAGTTATATCATAAAACTTTTGGTTAGTTTTGTATTCTTCTCAAGTCAAATACTCTAAATTTCCAAATAAAATTTATAACATGTTCCAAGTCTATTTAATTAAAATCGAGTTTTAATCTCAACCTAACAAATTTAATAAATTTTTAAGTTATCAAATTCTAAAACTTACTTGTTTCTAAATCTTATTTCAATAAATTTGCCAATTCATTTTATTTAATTACATAGGTTTATTAATCCGTTTCAATTTAATCCATTAATTTTACTTCAATCTAAACCAAAATTTATCTCAATTAAATTCGGAAATTTATTTCAATTACATTCATTAAAACCGTTATCAAATTTCCAAACCCATTGTTAAGTTCATTCCTAAATTTAAATTATATTTCAATTTCGAAAATGGTTTTGTTGACCAATCGGGTTTCTTACTTTTATTTTCTATCCTAGGCCAAGTTGTTTAAATGGGGTATTTATCATTTCAACCCAATATTATTTAATATAAAACAAGCATAGCAAAGGGAACTTGCAGTGTGATAACTGGGATGGTGTCAAAGTAAATAAACAAGCAATAACAACCATACATAACAATTTGACAATTTATTAAATGATCCCGAAATAATCGTATTAACTTACATTTGTTGTTAATGCAAATTAATACACTTATTCCTAGAATCTACACTATCGTTTCATGTAGATTAAAGATTATTATCTTATGGTTTCACTTGGCGTCTATTATCATATTTCTACATCAATCATACATACAATTGTTCAAAGTGTAGTTAATGCTATTTCTACGCAACGGTTGATTTAACAGTTAAAGGGGTCAAGTTCAACATATATAGTCCAATTTAAATTTTGTCGACTATCCTATATCAATTTCAATTTCATATTCAAATTCACTTATATTAACAACCAAATTCAATCATCACCTAACAAATTTTAGTGTCACACTTGTTTGTCGTGAACTACAATATAAATTTTTTTTTAACTTGCATAGTGATTTACAATCCTAACTTCAACAATTCTAACAATCATCAATTTAACATCCAAATTAACATTAACAACAATTTATCACTTGATTATCATAGCATAATAGATTTTGAGTCGTGAATGAAATATTCACCTTGCGTGGTTGAAGAAGATGATGGCGAAGCACGAAGACGAATAGATAAAATAGGCCCTAACAAGCACGACGCAAAATGAACACAACTGCAATCAACAAATAATTAATCAATAATTTGTTTATTGCAATGTATATATCGATTAAATATATATAAACCATACCAAACAATGAAGCAAAATAGATTCGATAAGCGGGGTGGAAGCAGCCTATGTTTCCGGATCAATAGCGGGAGCTGGAATAAAACGCAGCACTACGTTGTTAGTGAGCATATATAACTGCTACTGTAAAACTTGTACTATCCATAACAACTCATATAAAAGTTTATAAAGTTTATACTGACACGTAAACTTACATCTTGTACTTTATTAGCTACACCACTTGCATGCACTGTACAAACTTTGCAAATCAGCTCTTATGTTTAAACTTGCACTTGCACTTTATTAATTATACAACTTATAACCAGCTTTTATGTTTATAAAGTCTAAAACTTATGTTTATAACAAACTATGCCACTGTATAGAACTTGTACTTTTTTTTTCAATGAAACATATGCAGTAAAATAAAATGTAAATCTACTTCTGAAACTGCAACATCTTTACCTAAATCACCCTATATAGAACTTAATAAACTTAACAAACTAAATAAACTTGTACAGTTTATTGACTCATATAAACTTTACTAAATGTAAACTTGTACTTTACTGACTCATATACACTTAATAACATAATAAACTTAATAAACTTGATAAATTTGTACAGTTTACACTGACTCATAGAACTAGCTGCAGTGGACAGTGGAGGGAGCAGTGGGTAGGGGTGGGCCGTGTGGAAGGTGAGGGACGGTTGTGGGCTGGTGCGCATGCGGCATGGGTGGAGGCGAGGGGAGGTTGGAGGCGGACTGTGGGGTGGTTGCGGAGGTTACAGGGGGAGGCTGGTTACAGGTGGTGGTGGCATAGTGGGACAGTGGCTGTGTGGGACGGAGGGTAGTGGGGTTTCTGATGTGGGCGAGCTGCATGGGGCAGTGGGGGACGTGGCAGCTGGGGCGTGGGTGATGGAAGGAGGCGGTGCAGGGAAGCCGATGGTGTGGGGAAGGGTGTGGCAGTTGGCAGACGGGCTGCAGGGGGGGCGGCCGAGTTGATAGGGCGGAGGCTGGTCAAGGCAGGGGAAAGGCGGGTTGTGGCTGTGGGACACGGGGAGGCGGAGTTGCCAGGGGGGGACGTGGCGGTTGCTGGTAAGGGGGGGCAGGCATGGGCCGTGCAACGGTGGAGGCTATGGGTGCAGTCGACGTGGAGATGGAGGGGGGTCGGCATGCGGTGGACTGGGTGGTGGCGTGGTCGTCTGGACGGGCAGTGGGACCGGGGATGTGGGCTGGCGGTGGTTGCAGGAGGTGGTTGTGGTGGGACGTGGGGAAGGTTGCATGGGAAGCTTGCAAAATAGGAGAAAAGAAAGAAGAGAAAATACAGAGAGGGGAGGAAGAGGAGCTGGAGGGGGAGAAAAGAAACGCGAAGAGAAGAATAGGAGAAGGAAGGAGAAAAAGAAACAGAGGAGTTGGGTTTCTGAATTTTTCTCACCAAAGAAAATGGAAAACAAATATGAACGAAAAGGCAGAGCAACTTACAGGGAAGAAGAGAGGAATGAAGGGTTGGCTTCTCGTTACTGTGGAGTACATATAATAAATAGGAAAAGAAAGGGAATATAATTTTTGCAGTGGGGAAGTGACTTGCCATCACAAAGGAGAGCAGAACGCATTTAATGAAAAGTTCAGTGTGAACAGTAGTTGCAATGATGATTTCTAAAATGGAGGCTATTTGGCTTCCCAAGGCAGCTGAAAGGCTCCAAGATTTTAAATGTTGAACAGATATGCACCGGCTTGTGCTGCGTTACAATTTATCGTTTGCAATCCCGAACTCCGATTGACACAAACAAATATACCGTTTTGATCAGCGCGGCGAGACGGACACAACGGTATAAAAATATTTATAGTTTGACAATTTCGCCAAGTGATACTCCTTATTTAACCATTTGCCCGAGTGCATATTTTACTAGCAATTAAAAGCGAAATTTGACGAAACGAAATGCGCCGTCAAGTTCAGAATATTTTTCATATGCAACACCGAGAAAATATTTGAATTCGGACGATAGGAATTTTATACGTAAGATTTAAACTGATATGTCAATGCGACGAGCGAAATTTACTTCAATATTTTTCAACGAAATTTGGCGCACGCCTATGTCTACCTAGACGCATTCCAAATGTGAAGTTTGGTTGGCAACGGAAAACGTTTGAGAAAATTCGAATTTCTTCACCAAATAAGCGATTTTAAAATTTTAAACTGAGTCTGAATTTTAGGGTCGTTACAACAAAAGGGAGACAACACGAATCGATTAAAGTTGGATATTCAAACGGATTAGCAAGATAGGCAAATCTGGCAAAAATGATCTCGTCTGTCGACCGGGCTCCCTGAGTCGGTCGACCGAACCAAAGGTTGGGAACCTCTCGGGACAGCAGGTCGGTCGACCGAACCCTGTACTCGGTCGGCCGAACCTTAAAACAGAAAGTGCTTATGCACTTGGAAGCAGGTCGGTCGACCGGACCAGAGGGGTCGGTCGGACGAGCCTGTTTCCAGCCTCATCCATGCCTATTACAAATGAGGTTCAATCTTGACCAAATTGCATTCGCACGAGCAACGGCGCTAAGGGTTTATGTCAATCGACTACCCGGCGCTATAAGCTCCTCGATGCATCACCAAAAACATGTTCAAACATAGAAGTTCGAATTTTTAACGAATTGAACTCAAAACACTAAAGATTGGAATATACACCAATTCAATCCAAACCAAAAGCAAATGCACACGAATAAGTGTTAGGAATTCATACCTAACAATCGAAGATAAATATAAGCATAGATATGAGATAAAAATCTCACCTTTGAACCCAAACGAATGAAGAAGATGCTATGAAGCAATGGCAAGAACAAGCACTCTTTAATTCCAACTCAACAAGCTTGAATCTAAGCTTAAAAGAGAAACATTCCCTAAATTAGGTTTAGGAAATTTCTGAAATTGAAGAGGAGAAGAGATGGAGAAGATGGAGAAGAGGCTTACCTATCCTTCTCTTTGAATTTGGAGCAAGAAGATGGATTTGCAAAGCAAGCTAGGGCTTAGGAATTTCTAATTCTTTTTCTCTTCCACCATTGTTAAAAGCTTGAAGAGTAAGGAATTAGAAATGAAGTAATGAAGAGTTGGAGTGGGTTGGGACTGAATACATAAGTGGGCTCAGCCCAAACCAAAACCCTAAGTGAAAAGTAGCAAAATCTAACTTTCTCCAAACATATCGAAGCTTATACTCATAAAGGTCGCAAACGGCATTTTAAACTCAATGGGAGTGGTCTCGAGTCCCAATTCGACCGTATGCAAAAAGTAGGTTTTTCGGACCAAAATCCGATGAACGGTGAAATATTTAAATAAAATATTAAAATATAAAATCGATAAATATGCGGGTTGTTACAGGTACGGTGATCTAGGCCACGTACTGTGACGGGCGGTACCCTAGTAGCCCTGCCATTGATGGAATCCAAAATCCAATAAGTGCCGTACGTATTAGTTGTGCCCAACTATGTTGGAATGTGAGATGTAAGCATTTCAGCTATTTCTGTATTTTACTTGAAAACCCTGGGCACTATTATAATATCATCGGATTTCCTATCAAATGTTTTGGTTAGCATAAGGTAAAAACTTTTCCATGTTTATGTGTGGGAAGTCTTACGTGATACCTTTCTTTTCAAAAGGTTTTTTTAAGTTAAGCAACCTTAACCTGTTACTCACACCAGACCCATGTCTGACCCGGAGTTTATTTTTGTTTTTCATAAACTCTTGGGTACTCAAATTTTTACGAGTAGCCAAGGGATTCAGGTTAGCTTTGACGAATAATGGAGGAGCAATGGAGCAGGAGGCTTCTGCGTTATAGATATATAGTTCCGCTGTGTGTTCTCTGTGTTGTGATTGTATTGAGTTGTAAATACTAGACAGGTGTTTATAACTGTCTGGTATATGTGTTGTGTATGCTGTGTATCTCTGATTGGTATTGTATATTATGTAAATACTTATGTTATTAATATAATTTATTCGTTCCACTGTTGAGATTCTTGTGTTGTTTCTTCTTTCTCTTCTTTCTTTTCTTCTTCTATCCCTTTCTTCCTTAATTCATGATACGATTTTCTGGAAGTAGAAAGTTGGGTCGTGACAGTTGGTATCAGAGTGTTAGGTTGAGTGAATACCTAGGCTCTGGAGTGGTGTCTATCTGAGAGAGCGTATTTGTAATTTTTATTATATATATATATATATATATATATATTTATATTTATTTATTTCTACCTATCGATTGGGTTACCCGTTCAGGTTTTCCAATATGGGTTATAAGATAGATAGGGTAGTGGTGTGTGTAACATGATTACTACCATTTGTTGGAGTTTGTATGTTTGGTTGGAAGTGTATTTGTCATGACTGTAGACCTAATACCGTCTCGAGTGAGTTTTGAAGTGGTGTAGACTTCATTGATCTCTGAAGGTAACCTGTTAAGGTTCAGAGTTTATCTTTGAAGTTGAATGAGTAGAGTTGGATCTGTTGGCTGAACTGAAGCGAGTAATGATATCTTGATATCTCAGGGAAGTAGTAGCTGCGTGATGAGATGCAGTGACTATAGATGTTTCTGAAGATGATTTCTGTGGAACAAGTTTAAGGAAGTGAGTCTGCTTTGGTGTTGTGGCTGAGTTCAGCAGGATGCTTCTGTTTGGTTTGAAGTTCGTGTTTTTCGAAGATTTTTTGATTGAGAATTCTATGGCATTGGTGTCAGCAATGCAGATAGGAGTGTTCTGTGTGTCGGCAGAGTTTTCTGGAGATGGAGTTCAGAAGCAGTTGAGTGAATCCATTTCTTTGATGAGTTAACCAGACAAGCATATGCTGTTCTGATTGGTAAAGAGAGAACAGTTTTATTTGGAAGTAGATTGAGTTGATCGCAAAAGTGACTTGCGATAGTTGAGTGTTCTCTTGGGTTGTTGGAGATTTTTCAGAATATTTTCAGAGAAGTCAAGAGTTTGTCTTCATCTAGAGATTCAGTGGTACCGGTGGTTAAACTAGTTGAAGGTTGGTTTCTTGAGATGGAGATTATTGAAGCAACTCAGGATTGGAGGAAATTCTGAATTTTCTCTTGGTTATCGGAAATCTTTTTGGTTTTGATGTCCAGTTGTGCATGTGTTCTCCATCAGCATTCTTTTCTACTCCAGATCAGAGTTGTGCAGCGGAAGCAGTTTGGGAGTGAATCTGCTTTTCTTTTCCGCATAGGAGAAGTTGTTTTGTTCTGATAGTTGTGAGTGAAGTTGTTCTTGTTCTGGATTGATCGTGGAAGATTATTCTTGTGGATTGGGATGGTCTAGTTTATTTCTTGTGACATCAGCAAGGGTTGAGCTGATCAGGTAAGAGATAAGTAGTCGAAGATCTGATTTTTGATAAGTTCTCAGTTTTGGGAGCTATAAATTTTGGTAAGGTTGGGTAAGCTAGCTCCGAGATGTTTTGGATTCTTCTGTGTTCTGTTTTGGATAAGTGTTTGATTATCTGGATTGAATTACCAGTTTGGACAACTGGAATTCGTTGTGTTTCACGTATCTCTGAGGGAGTACGTGTATATCTATTTCTGGTTTTGGAATCAGCTGTTCTGGGAGATTTTGGTTGTTGAGTCAGACTTGTCTACAGTCCGATGTTTTGTTAGTTATAGATCTATATGAATAGGAGTTCTGTAGTTTAGTGGTGTTGATTGTTTGGGTTTTATAGAGCGAGTAACCCGGTGTTTACTTGGGAAACTCGAGGAAACTCTATCCAGAATTTTGTCTGGATAGATAATTTTGTTTGATTGGATGAATTGATTGCTATGGATGTTAGCAGATGTTTCATATATGCTTGGTTTTCAAAATTAAATCTAAAATAGGTTATTAAATTACTTCGTTTTAAATTTTGGGGACGAAATTCTTTTAAGGGGGAAGGAATGTGATATCCCGGAATTTTAGACAATATCAATTTAATAATCTCGATATAAAATTAAATTGATATTGATAATATTGACTAATAAAATATGTTTTGGTTTAACAATCAGATTTAAATAATATTTAATTTGTGAATTTATCTTTTAAATGCTAAAATAAATGTTTAAATTATAATGTGTATATATATATATTTGTATATATATTATAGTTTAACTTTGTTTGGAATTTAATTTACATGAAAATAAGTAAATGAAGTTTGTTTTTAAATTCTAATAAAATATTGAGTAATTAGTAAATTATGTTTTAAATTAATATTAGGCTTTTTTTTAAAAAAAAATCTATTTAAATTAATAACTTTATGGTTTGATAATATTTATAATAAATGTTATATTGTTTAAAATTTGTCTTGGTTTAATTTTTAAATTTAAGTAAAAGTTGATTTTATTTCTTTTCAAAATATTTGATTAAATATGAATTGAGTATATTTTATACAAGTTTAAAATATAAGATAACATAGATTTAAATTCATTTAAATATAAAAGTGATTTATAAATTCTTTATAAATCATAGAAAATTTGTTAATTGTTATTTTAAACCTTATTAATAAACATTCTATTTTCATAAATATATGTATCTTCATTCTAACATAAATTAAAGAAAACCCTTTTATAAACATTTAAATATATAACTTAATTTAATTAAAACAAGTGTAATAAAATTAGCAATCTAAGCAACATGTGTTAGTTGTAAATCAAGCAATGTGACATGTGTCATTGTTTTCTTTTATCTTTTTCTTTATTTTGACAAATTAATTTCAGCCTTATAAACATTCTAATTTTTCCCTTATCCTCTTTTCAAAATAAAAAAGAAATCAAAAATATACTTCACTTAAAAACTTGAAAACTTAAAGCTTCTCAAAAACAGAACTGTAATAAACTCCTCATTCAAAACTAAGATCAAATTTTCTCAAATCAAAAACCTGCATTTGCAAACAAAACCTGTAGCTCCTCTAACCTGTACAAAATTAAATCTCTGCAAATTTTGAACAAATCAAATAAAGTCTGCATTTCAATCTACCTGAAGATCATAGCAATTTATCTCTGGAATTTGAGCACAATAAAATGGCCTGCATGCATATAGATTGGGATAAGGAGCAGAATCACTTCATTTACATTGGCATATCACTGCTGCATTTAAAAGACAGGATTTATAAGCTTTTCTTGAATCATGATGGCTGTGTCATTTCTGAAAATAAGTGAGTAACTTCTAAACTTCTTTAAAAATTTGGTTGCATGTTATTATATCTGGGATGATTTGATATGCATGATAATTATTGAAGCTATTGTTGTATGTGTATGAGTTCTGGAAATTATTCTGTACTTAAATAGGTGTATACTCTGTTAGTATCAGAACCTTTGTGTTCTTAACTTAAGTTTTAAATTCAAATTTTAGTAGTTTCATAACTTAACCATTTCTGAAAAATGGATTAGAAACAAATGTGTTTGTTTAAAAATAAACTGAAGCATAAGAATTTAAATGAATGGTAAATTGAATACAAAACCACTCTGTAAATCAATATGACCTGAACATGATTGTATTTAAAAATGTAAATTCTTAGTTTATTGAATTTAGATGGTGACATTAATATTTTAACTTAGGATAGGGAATATTGTTTGTTTAAAGTTATGAACTAAGTTTTAAAAATTTGATTTATTTAAATAGGTACTGTAACCTTCTCTGTAAATCAAGTTAGGGGTAAAAACCATGTTACTGATAAAATTCAAACACTGATGATTGTCGTGTCCTGAAGTTTTGATATTGCTTCTATATAGTAATATGATCAGGCTCATCATAAAGATTATCAAATTTGTAAACTTATCTCTGAATTAGCAGAGGAATGAAAAATTTTCCTGTAAACTTAAGTTTTTAGCAAATTAAGAAAATTGATTTTTCTGATTTAGTAGTGGATCGAGTGTTGGGCTGTTTAGTGGAAAGGTAGATAGATCCCTGTTAGTAGTGGCTGGAGTTTTCAACTGCGTAGATGGTCGGAGGGAGGTGAAACTGTCGTCGACAGGTTGAGGAATTCTGGGTATAGTGTTTTCAGGTTTTAAAAAATAAGAAACTGCTATGTATGATTTTGGAAATTGGAAGATCACTGATGCTTAGGTGGTCATGTTGGGTTGAAGGGTGGATAATGGAGGTGATGATCATCACTGATGATCGAAATTTGCCAAGGATTTTGTGCATGTGCACAATAGTCAACAGGAAAGGGTTGTCTGGAATGTGATGGGGAGATGGCTCGGGTAATTTCTGTTAACCCCGCCTCGGCCGTGGGTCACCGATCCAAAATGATAGACGACCTAACATTCTGCCGACTTAGCGAGGGGGTGCCGACCTAATATCTTAGCACGGAAGACCGACCTAATTGCATAAGGTTTAAGATAGATACCGACCTAAAAGGCTTGAGAAGGAGACCGACTTAAGGCTCAAAGGAAGTTCCGACTCAATAGCCTTAGCTTGTTGCCGACCTAGCCATTCACATCGTCTGCCGACCCAACTGCTAAGAGTGTGCCGACCTAACGCTTTGAAGTAATGCCGACTCAATGACTCGACCAAGTTACCGACCTAAGGGGCCTTAGAAGATGCCGACTTAAAGTTCAAGGAGATTCTGACCTAGGACTTACAAAGGTCTACCGACCTAACACAATCACCGATCTAAACGACTCAAGTTGTTTGCCGACATAACTGTTAAGAACAAGTTGTCCACACCCAAGTCATGGCCAACCTATGGTTTACGGTAAGTCGTAACCGACCTATGGCTTGTGATAAGTCGTAACCGACCTAGAGATATGAAGGAAGAAGTAGTGCAACAGTTGAACGTGCGGCACGTTACCTCGGCGACGACTTAAGACAGATGATATGAATTCAGACAAGCTTGCTTCTATTAAGCCGGGGACTTGGCTCGGTAAATCGGCCACGACTTATACTAAGTCGGCCACGACTTAGAAATTGGCAGTAATTCCAGCCCAGAATCCCTATAAATACGCGACTACCTCCAACACTTAAGGGACTTTTGACACATTCTCTTCATACACCGTTACCTTGCTGCATTGAGAACTTCATCAACACTTAGAGCTTTCAAGATCAAAGGAATACTTCGAAGAACTTCACGAAGAAACTACACATCTTCAATTTGAATTCAAGGATTTTAATCGACATAGAAGCTTGAGCTACTTGTTCCAAAACTCTTGTAACTTGAAATATATTGTACTTGAGAAGAGTTGTATCAGCTTGTAACGAGATCATTAATAAAAGTACTTAAAGTGGACGTAGGCTATACCCTTAAGCCGAACCACTATAAAATTGTTGTCGTTTACCGCTTTTCTACTGTTTTCTGCTTGTAATCTGTTCCCGAGCTTTCGGGTGGTGCTTTCACAACTATAACTCATACACCAGGGTGTTAGCGTTCAAATTTTAGCGTTAACATTTTTGGTGCTTTCACTGAGAATTGAACTCAGGAAAACTGTCATCATTGCTTCGCAGAGATTTGAAGAAAGAATTTCCTTAAAAACCAGAAGTCTATCTGAGATTATGGCTCCTGGAAGGAAAAGTAGATCTATCAGATCTGGAAACATTCAAGAGGGAACCTCCGCTTCCCCTGTACCTAATCAACCCACTTCGTCTGTTGGAGTTACGAAAGCGGAGTTGGATGCTGTGATTCTAGGGCTAAACCAGCAGATAAACGCCCAAAATGCACAATTAGAGGCTCAAAGTGCCCAGAATGCTCTGATTCTGAATAAATTGAACGATTTACCTAGGGAAAACAATCAACCAGCTTGTAATGAAAGGAACTGTGCTGGCAACATTCATGATGTTAGTGAAAGGAATGCTCCTGAAAGGGCTACTAGTCCCTTTGAGCAGGCAGTTCCTGAGGCTGGTGGATCTAGAACTCGGCATGATGAGGAATATCTTTCTGGAATGGTCCGGCAGATCATGAAAGAAAGTATGCAAAGGGTTGAAGATGAGAAGGAATGGGGTTTCGCTCCAAGTAAAACTCCGTTCACTGAAAAAATTTTGAAGGCGGAATTTCCAAGGAAGTTTGTCCCTCCGACTATTCCAGCTTACAAAGGGACAAGTGATCCGAATGAGTTCTTGTATAAATATGATTGGCACATGACAGGTGTCAGGGCCTCTGACGAAATAAAATGTCGATATTTCCCCGTATACCTGGAAGGTGTGGCTCTACTATGGTTCACCAAGTTACCAGTCCGATCTATCGATCAGTTTTCAGACTTGACCAGAAAATTCAAGGAGCAGTTTAGACTATATGCTTCGAAGGCCAAGGACATTATGTCACTATCGAGTTTAGAGCAGAATCCTGGTGAGTCTATCAGATCCTTCTTGAACCGCTTTAATATAGCACTGGCTGAGGTGGACAATGCTGAACCACGAATGATATTGACTTATCTGATGAGGGCTATTGATAAGTCAAGCGAATTTGGGAAATGGTTAAATATGAAGGAGCCAACCTCTCTCGAAAAGTTGTACAAAAAAGCAGATGAATTCATTCGCTTGGAAAGCCGTCCTTTACCAGTAAAGACAGTGTTGGAGAAAGCAGAAGACAACACTGTCGCTCCACGCAAGAATGAATCGGTGGGGCAAAAAAGGGAGAATAATAATGGGAAGAAACAGGGTAATCTGAAGAAGCCCCGATCCTTCAAGCCATCAGAATATACTCCATTATCACATACACCGGAGCACATCTACCTGGCCACTAAAGATTCCGTCGATTTCCCTAAACTTATCCCTTTGAGAACCGGGAAAAAAGCCATACAGAGTGGGAAATTCTGCCGCTTCCACAATCAACCCGGTCATGAGACTGATGAATGCCGCCAGTTGAAAAATCTGATTGAAGAGTTGTTAAGAGAAAACAAACTGCAGCAATTCGTGAAGAAAAATAGCAACAATCCTGCATCGTCAAGTCAGGGGCAACAAGTTCCTGTTCATCAGCCTAGGACAGGTGAGAAAGCTATGGGACATGAATCTGGAAGGCCCGTTATCAATGTCATTACAGGAGGGCCTCACCCAGCTGGCAAGAGCTGGGGTGAGATGGAGAGATATTCCAGGGCTTTGAAATATGCTCCAGCCGAAGAAGACGTCTTTGTTTTAGAAGACACTACGCCCCTGAAACAACAGAAAACTTTCAGCGATGATATTGTTTTCAGAGCCAGAGATTCCACAGGTATAGAAGCTCCTACCCTAGATCCCTTGGTCATCTCGGCTGGTATTGGACCGGCCATTGTCAGAAGAGTCCTCATTGACTGCGGAGCATCATGTAATATCCTCTTCAAGAAGACATTTGACCAGATGAAAATCCCTATGATTGATGTACAAGCCTCATCACAGAAGATCGCTGGCTTCACTGGGGAGCCAAAACAACCAATTGGGACCATCGATCTTCTTGTAGAACTTGGAGAAGCAGAAAGGAAAGTGGTCCGCAAGCAAACATTTGTGATTGTCGATGAGTTTTCTGCTTATAATGCTTTTCTTGGCCGTCCAACACTCGCAGCATTCAAAGCTATCCTAGCCCCGTGGTGCGTCACTATTAAATTCCCTACTGACAATTGAGTAGGAGTTATAAAAGGGGATCAAAATGCTGCGCGAGAGTGCTATTTGACAGAGCTGCGAGAGTCAAGAAAAAGAGAAATGGGGAAGGATGCGGCAACCCCAGTCCGCATCAAAGAACCAGCCTTGTAGCAATTACGGGGCGGACCCTGCACTGGCGAGCACAGCGGGGCACGGAAAGAAATGGATCCCAGAAAAGCCAGTGCAGGGGAGAATAGAGTGGTACCGGTGGAAACGACAGTTCCGGTACCTGTTGACCCGAAGGACCCAAATAAGGTGTTAAATGTGGGTTCACAGCTTAATGTGTCAACTCAGAATATCTTGATATCTTTCCTGAAAGCAAATCTGGATGTCTTTGCTTGGACTCATGCCGATATGTGTGGAATATCCCCAGAAGTTGCAGTACACGCTCTGAATATTGACCCAAAGTTTACGCCAGTTAAACAGAAAAGAAGAACCCAAGGTCCAGAAAGGTCAGCAGCATTAAAAGAAGAAGTTGATCGACTCATGGAAAATAACTTCATCAAAGAATCTACATATCCGAATTGGGTTTCAAATCCTGTGTTGGTCAAGAAAGCTAATGGAAAATGGAGAGTGTGCATTGATTTTTCTGATCTAAACAAGGCTTGCCCCAAAGATTGCTTCCCATTACCCAGGATCGATCAACTGGTAGACGGAACTGCGGGACATGAATTGTTATCTTTCATGGATGCCTACTCCGGTTATAACCAAATCATGATGCACGAGCCGGATCAGGAGGATACAAGCTTTATCACAGATGTTGGACTTTATTGCTACAGAGTTATGCCCTTCGGATTGAAAAATGCAGGGGCAACCTACCAAAGACTTGTTAATGCTATGTTCAAACCGCAATTGGGCAAAACTATGGAAGTCTACGTCGACGACATGTTAGTGAAGTCCAGGAAAGCAGCGGATCACATTGAACACTTAGCAGAAATGTTCGCAGTCCTCCGGAAATACAGAATGAAACTTAACCCTCTGAAATGTACATTTGGGGTCGAGTCCGGAAAGTTCTTAGGTTTCATCGTCAGTGCTAGGGGCATTGAGGCTAGTCCAGCTCAAATTACTGCCTTGAAAGAAGTTAAAGCTCCTAGAACAAAGAAGGAATTGCAGAGTCTCAACGGAAAGGTCGCCGCCCTGAGTCGGTTCATTTCCAAAGCCACTGATAAATGCATCCCATTCTTTGACGCCCTGAAGAAAGGAAAGAAGAATTTTGAATGGACTTCCGAATGCCAAAAAGCCTTCGATGAGTTGATCCGTCATATGGAAACGCCTCCAATACTTTCTATGGCAGGCAATGGTGAGGATCTTCTTATATACTTGGCAGTATCATCTCATGCTCTAAGTGCAGCGCTGATACGGGAAGATAAAAGGATTCAACATCCGGTTTACTATATCAGCAAAAGACTCACTGGGGCAGAGCTGAATTACTCCAAGTTGGAAAAACTCGCCTATTGCCTACTAGTTGCATCAAGGAAACTGAGGCAATATTTCCAAGCTCATCCTATCAGGGTACTTACTGATCAACCTCTAAAGCAAGTCCTGTTTCGTCCTGAAACTTCGGGTCGCCTTCTAAAATGGAACATTGAACTCAGTCAATATGACATCACTTATCACCCCCGAAAAGCAATCAACGGACAAGCTTTAGCTGATTTCATTGCAGAATTCACAGAGAAGGATAATGGTGAGGATGAAGCGATCAGTGATTCCCCAATCCAGTGGAAGATGTATGTTGATGGCGCAAGAAATGACTACTGTTCTGGAGCCGGAGTGGTACTTGAAACTCCTGAAGGTCGATCATTATGTTATGCACTAAGATTGGAATTTCCTTCAACAAACAATGAAGCAGAATATGAAGCTCTTATTGCAGGTCTGAAAATCGCTAAAGAGCTAAACATTCGAGCATTACAAATCTTCAGTGATTCTCAGCTTATTGTATGCCAAGTCAAGAAGGAATTTCAAGCAAAAGGTGGAAACCTGCCTTCCTACTTGTCAAAGGCTTGGGAACTCCTATGTGAACTCGATCACTATTCAATAAGCCACATTCCTCGGGAAGAGAATATGAAGGCAGATTCCCTCGCAAAGTATTCAAGTTCTGGTGAAGCTCAACTATTGGGATTGGTCCCTCTAGAAGTCCTTTCAGCACCAAGTATAGACGAGATGGATATAGACTGGATTATGAATGTATCTCAAGAACAAGAGTCATGGATGACTCCAATACTGGACTACCTACTCAGAGGTTCTCTGCCAGAAAATTCGATAGAAAGACGAAAGCTACTAAGGAAAGCCTCTCGCTATGTAATTCAGGATGGCCGATTGTACAGACGGGGATTCTCAATGCCATTGCTTCGATGTGTATCCCGGGAAGAGTCCAAAACAATCCTAGCTGAGGTGCATGGAGGAGAATGTGGTGATCATTCAGGTGGTCAAACATTAGCAAAGAAAATTCTCCGATACGGATATTTTTGGCCAGAAATTAATCGAGATGCTGCAGATTACTCCCGAAAATGTGACAAATGCCAAAGATTTGCCAAAATTCCAAGAGGACCTTCTACCGAACTCACACAGATGGTCAGTCCATGGCCGTTTGCAATTTGGGGAATGGATCTCATTGGGCCGCTACCAACTGCTAAATCAGGGATTAAATATGCTATTGTTGCAGTTGATTACTTTACTAAATGGGCAGAAGCTGAACCATTGGCTACTATCACTTCTAAGAAAATGATAAGCTTTGTGACCAAGAATATCATTTGCAGATACGGTGTGCCTCAGAAAATAATCACGGACAATGGTACTCAGTTTGAAAGCGAGGAATTCCAGAATTTTTGCAAACGATTCAAAATCCAGAAAAGCTTTTCGGCAGTAGCTCATCCGCAGGCAAACGGGAAAGTGGAAGCAGTGAACAAGATCATCAAATCAACCATCAAAAAGCAACTCGAAAGAGCAAAAGGTGGTTGGGTCGATAAACTACCACTTGTGCTATGGGCATACAGAACTACTCACAAAACTGCGACTGGGCATACTCCTTTTTCGTTAGCATACGGATCGGAAGCAATGATTCCGGTTGAAGCAAAGGTCCCTTCACACAGAAGAATCCATTTCAATCAAGCAGAAAATGAAAAGCTACAACTTGAAGCGCTGGATCTCCTTGATGAAAAAAGAGATGAAGCTAACCTCAGAGTTGCAGCTCATCAGCAAAGGATAGCCAGGCATTTCAATTCCAAAGTTCATCAACGCAGCTTTGAAATTGGAGATCTAGTCCTGAAAAGAATTATGACCGCGACAGGTGTGTTTGGGCCAAATTGGGAAGGACCGTATGTAATAGGTCAGAAGCTTCTTGACGGCACATTCAAGCTCACCACTGTTGATGGAGATCAAATTCCAAGGGCATGGAACAGCAACCATTTGCGTCCATACTTTACTTGAAAATTTTGTTGAAACATTGTAAAAAGAATTATGAATGTATGATTCTTGTAATTGAAAGCAATTGTGAAACTGATGCAAGTAAATAATGAAAGAATATAAAGTGGATGTAGGCCCAATTTCATGGCCGAACCACTATAAATCTTGTGTTCCTTATTATTATTATATATTTGCTTTGTTTTCGATATAAAAGTACATAAAATGTATTGCTGAAATGTCGATTTAAATTTTTGCAGACAATGGAAATAAAACTTGCGCATGATAAGACCGAGCGATTCTCACCATCATTCAACAAACAAATTTCAAGTCACAAAGACCCCGAATTCAAATCCTAGATAGGAAATACTTCAATTGAACGGCTAATGATTTCGATAGAAACGAGCCCTTGCTGATAAATTGAGATTGTTTGAACAAACAAACATCCAATTAGGAAGCTAGTGCCCGTTCTCACGAACTTGCCAGACAATGAAGTACACTTCCTTGGATTAAACAAGCCACTTGCGAGAAAAGGGGAATGAAAACTTGAAAAGAAAAAAAAAAGGGGGATCGCTGAAAAGGCATAAGCAAGTGAACAGAGGAACAACCAAAGCTACCATCAACAGCACAAGTCCTCTTCGGAGGCACAACTCTTCGGAGGATAAAAGACCTCTAATGGGTCATACGCCACAAAAAAGAAAGTTCTCTACTCAACAAAAAAGATTGGAGGAGTCATGACCCTCCAACCATGAGAGAGTAACTTCCAGGCGATGAAAACCCTTTCTGAGGCACATTTCACCAGGAGTTGAAGTGTAACAGCCGCTCTTCGGAATTTCACTTCACCAGAGTTGAAATGCGAACAAAAGAAAGACCTCTTCGGAGGCACATTTCACCAGGAGTTGAAGTGTAACGGCCGCTCTTCGGAGTTTCACTTCACCAGAGTTGAAATGCAAACAAAATAAAGACCTCTTCGGAGGCGCAATTAAGAAGAAAGACCTCCTCGGAAACCTACGTTTCACCGAGATTGAAATAAAACTTCCAAGTGTTGAAACGTGAAAAGGATTTCTAAGGCATAACTCTTTGGAGGTACACGTTTCACGGAGATTGAAATAAAACTTCCAAGTGATGAAACGTGAAAAATCCCTCCTCAGAGGTACAACTTTCTATATATAAAAAAAAAAAAAAAGAAGAACCTCATTAAGAGCATACTTTAACTTCCAAAGGAAGAGTAATTTACCTATTACGGAGAATGATCTTCCTCAAAAAAAAAAAAGGGGGGGGGGTTAAAGTACATTCAGAGGTCCGCTTTGCCACATAGAAGAATTCACTTGGCAAAATATATACATACGCAAAAAGAGAAAGTGATTTCTTCGAAGGACAAAGCGTAGAAACTTATGTGAAGGAAGTTGCACTCTACGAAAATTCTTCTCGAGAATGAAGTAATTATTCTTTAGAAAACGAGAGTGCAAGTCCCCTTAAAGTATACGATATTGCAGTAAGCTCATGGTATAGGGGCAACATGGTATAGTTACATACAAAGCGGTATAACTATGTCGGTAAAGTACGCTCAAACAACATACCACAAGCTCACCGCAACATCGTATAAATAAAACTTGTGCAAAAAAAAAAAAAAAAAAAAAAAAACTTGTGCAAAAATATATAATAAATGCATTCTCAAATTCAAACAAAAGTCTGTACAAATAAAGAATCATTTTATTCAATTGCAGATATTGCAGATACAGGTTTCAAAATAAGAAGCAGGGGCCGGTGCCTGCACAACATCCGACCATTACACAAAAAAGGAATCAAAAAGCTCAACTCTTCATTTCTTCTTGCCGCCTTTAGACCCTTTACCCGGCCGAGTGGTTAGCTTTTCGGGTCTTCCAGGTTGGTCTGAAGGCATAAGGGAAGAAGGGGAGGGAGGTACAACTGGCGCAATTTCTGGTTCCTCTTCAGTGGTGATAATTTTCTTCCCCCTCCTCTTCGATGTCCCATGCTTCTTTCTTCTCTGCGAAGAAGACTCACTTTCCGGAGTAACGAGAGCGGACAAAACTACATCGTCAGAAGGAGTCCGCTCCGGAGAGATCTCGCCTCCTTCGAGTCCCTCATCTTTTTGCTCCTGCGAGGCAACAGGGTCATCCAAACCATGAAGAGCCTCAATTTTCTCCTCTTGTGACCCAGGTTGCGAAGCAGAAGGAGGAGTCACCTGAAGAGATGGAGGAGGAATAACCAGAGAAGGCGAAGTCTGCACGGCACTTGTTGTTTCAACTGCAGAAGAAGAAAAATTGAAAATGTTAGTATCTTCCCGAAAGAAGGGAGATATGGGTTCATCGAGATTCAAGAGGTAATCGAGAAGCTCATCAAATTTTTGAGGAATAAGCAGGCAATCCACCTGAATCGGACCAATGTCGAAATTACCTGAAGATATTGGCTTTGTCAGTTCAATCTCATAATTCTGAGCCCCAATGTCCTCCAAAGCCTCTTCATCAGTAGGGGTGATTACCCCAGTTCTTGTAGGAGGCGGCAAATGAGCACTAGGGCCTGTAATGTCCACCTCGGGAGAAACTAGAGGACGTTCGGAGATGGTAGGCGCTACTTCTTTTTCAGAACGCTCCTCTTCCGCCATCCCGGCCCGCGCTCTGGCAAGCTGCTCCTTACCCTTGGCAAGAGCGGCACGGGCTTCGTCATCAAGATAATGCTCTTCAAGGGCTGACTCAGCATATCCAGCACCTTTACCACCGAGCATATCAAGTGCTGTCTCCCAAACTTCAGCCAGTGTGATTTCATACTTGGGGCCTAGAAAGGCAAGGCTTCCACGCCCCAAGACGCTGTGCAAGTAGAAGTCGAATAATGTTGAGCTGATGCTGTTTTTGGTCGCCTCATGAGATTCTTCGGCTGCGATTCTGCCGGTGACAGCCTCATCACGCTCCCTTTCAGTTTTGGCAAGCTGAAGCTTAAGCATTTGTATCTCCGCCTCCTGGGAGTTGTTTTTCTTTCGGAGCTCAGCGATATCAGTAGCATAGCCTTCACTGATTCTTTTTTGTACTTCGAGCCTGTCTTCGGCATCCCTTTGGCTAGCGTGAGCGTCTCTCACTTGTTTCAGGAGCACTTCTTCTTTTTGAGAATAGGAAGTAGAGGAAGTAGCAAGCTCATGTTTCAATTCCTCGACTTTTGCTTCAAGCTCCTCATTGTAAGAAGCAATGTTCCTCATTTCGGTGTCGTGTTGCTCAACGACCTTTTGCCATTCGGCCTTATCGTTTTCCATAGTAAGCATGGCCTCTATGTTGGCACGGTTAACTCTTTGAAGCTCATCGACAAGCTTCTGCCAGTTTGACATCCTCTCGATATCGAGCTTGACGGCATCAAGATTGCGCAACATAGCAGACTTGTCGATGGGGACCAAGTCTAGGTCGAACCTCACCCCCTTAAGGCACCATTGAGGAAATCGGCTCTGCAGAGTGGCAGGACCCGGTCCAACGTGAAATTTGGGCCTGCTAATTATCGTTTGAATATCTGATTTCCCAAGAGCGGGAGAGTCAGAAGGAATGTCGAGCGAGGCAGGAATAGGAACTTTCTCAGGAGTAGTAGAGGCCTGCTTTTCACTGTGACGGGCTCGTTTGCTTAAGTCTTCACTCATGTGACCTTTTCCTCGATCGTCATGAGATTTTCTCTTGTGGGAGTCATCGCCTTTTTGCCAAGAATCATGGCACTCTTCTCTCTCCCTTCTTTCACGATGTTCTTCTTCAATCCTCCTTTCATGAGCCTTTCGGGCAGCCCTCTCTTCATCCGACTCTCTGTAAGAAGGAAGGTAACGCCTGTAATCATACTGGCTACGCCTCCCGTAGCGCTGGAAATCGTCATAGTACGAGCCGCTGCGCCCCATAGGAGAATCTGGAATTAAAATAATAAGCTTTAGAAATCTTTAAAGTGCAAGAAGATAAGTGCATAGAAGTGATGAGAAATTCTAAGTGTGTGTGTTGTGCAAACTACGCGCATTCATCTACGAACCACTCTTTATTTGGGGAGTGGTTGTGGGTGTAATAGTTAACGTCAACTCTTGAGTCGACGACGACTGTTGCAAAATAGAAGTAGCTTCAACTACTGAAGAAGAAATCCCGGCGGTAGTAGGGTCATCTTTGAAGATCTGTTGTGAAGTAGCGAAGAGGTCGCTCAATCCTTCGAAGGTATCGTCCCTGCTTTGCTTGACAGGACTGGATTTCTTAGCCTTTTCACCAGATTCTTGTGAATGGTGAGAGGATCCCTGAGGCTCTTCTTCCTCGATAACCGGGGCAAGTTTACCAGATGGCCCCGCAACATCAACAGAAGTGGAGCACTTCACCAGCGAAGATTCAGGAGTCTTTATCGGAGAATCGGGGACTTCCGTTGGAACTTCATGAGCATGCATAGAGCGAGAAGTGTGTAGAAGCCCATGTTGATGTAAAAATTCATCCCTCAACAGAAATTTTATGCTCCTCTCTTCTGTGGCCACGGCACTCAACCTCTCAAAAACTTGCTTGTGAATTGGATCTCTAGAAGGGAGAGGAAGTGCTGAAAGGAACAAAGAATGAAATTAGCAACTGAAAGTTCGATCTCGAAAAAGTTTCAAAACGGAAAAAATAGAAACACTAATCTTACTTCCTACTCTCCAGATGGCATAAAACCCTGAGGGACAGCGGGCAAAGAAAAACTGGTTCAAAAATCCATGAACGCTTTCAGTAAGATCGGAAATGAGCTTGCGGTTTCTGGCACTTCTCACAATAATGAGGGAAGGATGATCTTTAATCTTTGCAAACGAGCACAGATAACGAATTTCTTCAAAACTCGGTAGGCGATCAAGGGTTCTTCTAAACAAAACACATAACTCTGTCAAGATGGCATAGCCATTGGGATGAAGTTGAAACGGAGAGATTGTCAACCGAAGGAGAAGAGTTCGAAGGAAGTCGTTAAAAGGAGGAATCGCCCCACTTAAGCACATTTGGCGATTGACTGCAACAAAGCCATAGGGAGGATTGTCAGCAGTATCACTTGGCCCAGGGAGAAGAACATCACTTTCAGCAAAGCCAAATTGAGTGCGCAGCTGGACAAACGCTCTCGAAGTTAGAATAGTTGAGGTTCTCTCCGGAGGATTCTCTATGGGAACAGCTATCGGAAAAGTTTCTTCCTCTTGAGTTACCACTTCTTCTTCTCGGTGGGAAGTCATTCTACATAAACAACTGGGTATTCAAACATGAAGGTGCACGTTTCCTAAAGTGTGTGAAGTGTTGTGTAAAATCAATCAAGCAGTGAACAAATATAACTGGAATAAAAACTAGCAAGCATTTGTTAGTTATGAAATCCAGGGACTATTGTTTTAAGCCTAAATATACAAGTATGATGTTGATGCAGACAAATCAGTCCAGATTGTTGATACTTTGCATTAATGTTTAACTTTAATTGATTGATTCACAAACATTTCATGCAATATATTTAAGTTGCTTGTCTTGTTTCGACTAATCTGTCATCTGACGTGGGCAATCAATGGCAGTATTTTCGCCTTGGTTTTCTTTGTTTGTTATTTTCAGCAGGTTAGCAGCTTATAAGTTAATGCGGCCTGTGAAATAATACAATGAGATTCAAGCAAATTTAAAGTTGGGGCAGTTCAAAATTCAAACAATATAGTTCGGTAGCTCAAGACAAATGCTCAAAGTGGGTCTATGCTCCTAAATGATAACACGTCTAAAGCTCAAGTATTAAGTCGTCTAAAGCTCAAGTATTAAGTCGGCTACGGTTCAAAAGTTTTTCGCGAGATAAGGCTAGGTCGGTAGCGGGTCAGAGTCTAAGCATTTTAATTTGGCAACTCAGTCCTCTAGGTCGCAAGGGAGAGATAAGAATGTAAGCTCCGGTCCGAAAGACAGGAACTTTTCCAAGTATTAACTCGGTCACGATTAAGGCCTTAAAGTTTAAATCGGCAAGTGTTCTTCAAGGACTATCTCAGCCACGACTTAAGGTTGCTAAGAGCCAGGTCGGCTAAAGGATAAGCCACCCAAAATCACTGACTCGCTCCCGAACCAACATCACACTCCATCTACCCATTAACCCGATAACCATTCCATCAACAACAGCCTTCATTCATGCTATCGAATCACCCAATACAACAGTTCGAAGTTGTCACAAATCCAATACCCTGCCATCAGAGATCATCGAGCCTAAGGTGATAAATCACCTTCGTTGTATCAGCGATCATCTGAAGCCGGATTGAGTAACCTAGGCTCCATCAGCTATAAACGTGATGAGATTCGTGATGGAGCGTCATATAGGGAGGCGATTCGAGTTTAGGCAACAGAATTCACGAATCAATGGTAATCTATGGTCGAAAAAAGAATGAAATCGCTTACGCAATGAATAGCAGATGTTTTCAGTAGTTGATTGGAATTAAATCGTCTTTTTTGAGCCCGGAAGATTTTTAATGGCGGAATCGAAGAAATAGGTAATGAGAAGGAAGAAGAAAATGGACGATTTATATCTCACTATGGTAGGGACTGAAGGGACATAGGCCGACCAACTGTTAGGTCGCGTACGACCTACCGATCTAAAAAGGAACGGGTTAAAGGATATCGAAGCATACGACCTAACTATTAGGCGTATGTTTCGAGGGGCAAATGTTAACCCCGCCTCGGCCGTGGGTCACCGATCCAAAATGATAGACGACCTAACATTCTGCCGACTTAGCAAGGGGGTGCCGACCTAATATCTTAGCACGGAAGACCGACCTAATTGCATAAGGTTTAAGATAGATACCGACCTAAAAGGCTTGAGAAGGAGACCGACTTAAGGCTCAAAGGAAGTTCCGACTCAATAGCCTTAGCTTGTTGCCGACCTAGCCATTCACATCGTCTGCCGACCCAACTGCTAAGAGTGTGCCGACCTAACGCTTTGAAGTAATGCCGACTCAATGACTCGACCAAGTTACCGACCTAAGGGGCCTTAGAAGATGCCGACTTAAAGTTCAAGGAGATTCTGACCTAGGACTTACAAAGGTCTACCGACCTAACACAATCACCGATCTAAACGACTCAAGTTGTTTGCCGACATAACTGTTAAGAACAAGTTGTCCACACCCAAGTCATGGCCGACCTATGGTTTACGGTAAGTCGTAACCGACCTATGGCTTGTGATAAGTCGTAATCGACCTAGAGATATGAAGGAAGAAGTAGTGCAACAGTTGAACGTGCGGCACGTTACCTCGGCGACGACTTAAGACAGATGATATGAATTCAGACAAGCTTGCTTCTATTAAGCCGGGGACTTGGCTCGGTAAATCGGCCACGACTTATACTAAGTCGGCCACGACTTAGAACTTGGCAGTAATTCCAGCCCAGAATCCCTATAAATACGCGACTACCTCCAACACTTAAGGGACTTTTGACACATTCTCTTCATACACCGTTACCTTGCTGCATTGAGAACTTCATCAACACTTAGAGCTTTCAAGATCAAAGGAATACTTCGAAGAACTTCACGAAGAAACTACACATCTTCAATTTGAATTCAAGGATTTTAATCGACATAGAAGCTTGAGCTACTTGTTCCAAAACTCTTGTAACTTGAAATATATTGTACTTGAGAAGAGTTGTATCAGCTTGTAACGAGATCATTAATAAAAGTACTTAAAGTGGACGTAGGCTATACCCTTAAGCCGAACCACTATAAAATTGTTGTCGTTTACCGCTTTTCTATTGTTTTCTGCTTGTAATCTGTTCCCGAGCTTTCGGGTGGTGCTTTCACAACTATAACTCATACACCGGGGTGTTAGCGTTCAAATTTTAGCATTAACAATTTCTATTTTTGCCCGAAGTAGGAGCAAGTGTGACTCGAAGTAGACTAGCTTTTGACTTGGGTAGTTTTGTTGCAGAGTCTTGTTTCTGCAACCTGAATTATTTCAGGTTTTGAATTTTAAACTAGATTTTAAAAATGGTAAGGCAAGTTTAAATTCAAACTTTAAGTAAGATTAAACTATGGATTCAAATAGGTTTGAATTCCAGATATTTGAATAAAATTTGCAGTAACAAATAAAGTATTTAATAAATCTGAAACCTGCACAGTTTTGACATTGAGTGATTTTAAATCTGAAAGTAAGTTTTGAAAACAAGTTTTAAACTCTATGTTAAATCTGAATTTAGAATCCTGGATTCAAATTTGAATCTGAAAGTTTCTAAAAGAAATAGGTTGAAAAATTCAAATGATGTATTTAGTTTGAGTATTTTATAAAATCTGAAATGAAGATTTAAAACAGAGTTTTAAATTTTAATCTTTGAATTTAAATCTGAAGCATGAATTTGAATTTTGGTTGTAATGTAAATAAGATTTGAATTTTAATGTTTAAATGTCATTTGAAATATTTAAGATATTTTAAATATAATTGAATATAGGCTAAAGTTAAATGATTTTTCTAAATTTGCTTTAAAAGGTAAGTGATACTTTAAAATGAAAACTAAAGAGATTTTAAATATTTAAAATCTTGTTAAGTTTGATTTCATTTAAATTTTAATTTAAAATGGAATTTAGGAAAATTTAAAAGCAAGTTGTTTTTTTTAAATTTCTTTGATAATGATAATTTAATCATTAATGAAATTGATGATTATCATTAAGTTGTTTTGAACTTAATGATTTATTAATTAATCAAGATAATTAAGATTTTAATTAATTAATTTAGTTAATTAATAATAAGGTTAATTAATTAAATAATTAAGGACTTTATTTAATTAATTAAAGAATTAGGTAAGTTAATTAAATTTGATTAAAGTGTGATTTAGAAATTAATTTAAAGAAGATTTGATTAATTTAATTAATGAATTGAAATTTTTAATCAAGTAATTAATACTTAATTTAGTTTTAATTATCACTTGATTAATTTTTAGATTAATTAATGAGTCTTATAAATAAATTAAGAATTAATATTGATTAATTAAATTAATTACTTTGGAAAGGTAATTAAAGATTTGGTATTGGTTAATGAAGGTCATTAACATAGTATTATTTTATAATTAATTAATGTAATTAATTTTAATGTTTAATTGTATTAATTAATTTAAAGATAATCATTCGAGAATTATTTAAGTATAATTACTTAATGAAAGTAATTAAGGAAATTAATTACTAATTGTAATTAATTAAGTTTATTTTGATTAATTAAGTAAATTAATTAAGTTTAATTAATTTAAATTAATCATTGCTTTGATTTGAGAAGTAATTACAAATGGAAAATTACTTAGTGAAGAAAATAAATTACTGGATGTAATTTAATGGAGGAGTTTTGAAATTAATTACTTGTGTAATTAATATGCAATTAGTATGTTGTATAATTACTTAAGTAAGTAATTAATAATTAATTACTTAGTGTAATTAACTTAGGTTTTGATAATTAATTTAGTGGAGTTATTTAAAATAATTGAGATCATTAATTTATATAATTAATGATATGATTAAGAATTGATTAATTAAGAACAATTAATCAATAAAGAATTAATTAATGTAATTAATTAAGGATTAATGTAATTAATTATGGTTAATTAATTGATGTAGTAATTACAGGTTAATTACAGGTTTGGTTTGGAATAATTAATTTGTGAAATTAATTAGAGGTTAATTACTTGAATATTATTAAAGGATAATTAATCAAGAGGATTAATTAGGGTAACTTGTTAATAGTAATTAATTGATGTAAGCAAGGTTTATATGGATGAATAATTAATTTAATTTATTTTAAATTAATTAAGGAAGATGTAATTAATTTAATTCATTTTAAATTAATTATAGGATGATGATTTAATAAGTCATTGCTTAAGAATGATGATTGATATTTATTACCCTGAATGATTGAGATCTCAGTCATGAGATATATGATATTGGGTGATTTAGATGTTATGGTTGCATTGAGTTGATAATATGATTTATCTGTTTGAGTTGGTAATATAGATTATCTGATGTGATGATAATATTGATTATCTATTGTGATGTTGAGAATTATCTATCTGTGTATATAGATAATGTTGAATTAAATTGTTTTAAACCTTTGAAACAACTTGGCCCTAAAAGACACGCTTTGGATTTCGATGAGACCGGGATCGGGTTTCCATATTTGGATATCCGAAAACCACATCGATTCCAAATGACATTAGGTCGTAAATCCAAGTGGAGCAAGTGAAGACTCGGGGTGTAAGGGCTATACGTCAGTATAACTCTGTGGGTGATTCCGTAATGAGTTGACGGAATAGTGCTTACAGATTCGAGATGGTGAATCAGAGTGCTGGGGTTATCGTCGTTAACTCTGTTGGTGATTCCGTAATGTGTATAATGAGATAATGCCTTTGGTTTCGTTCGAACCCGGAACGAACTTGTATGGATTGAATGCTTTCAGCACATCGTCAGGTGGACGATGAGCATTCTAAGTGATATGTCCTATAAAGGTAATTGTAACCTCAAGCCTCATTAACCGGGAATGGCTAAAACAGGGGAGGTGCAGCAAGGCTTCGTGGGTAGCTCCCACTGGAGTGCAAGATTTACCCCTGTCTAGAAGTCCATTTATATTCGGCTGTGTGGGGCAGTTGATTGCAACAACTGCCGGGGTTGTCTTGTTCGGGACTATTCAGTAAGGAATGGTCCCGGTCTTGTGTTGCAGGGGAGTTAGGGTGGCTCCTCGGTACGGTGATCTAGGCCACGTACTGTGACGGGCGGTACCCCAGTAGCCCTGCCATTGATGGAATCCAAAATCCAATAAGTGCCGTACGTATTAGTTGTGCCCAACTATTTTGGAATGTGAGATGTAAGCATTTCAGCTATTTCTGTATTTTACTTGAAAACCCTAGACACTATTATAATATCATCGGATTTCCTATCAAATGTTTTGGTTAGCGTAAGGTAAAAACTTTTCCATGTTTATGTGTGGGAAGTCTTACGTGATACCTTTCTTTTCAAAAGGTTTTTTTAAGTTAAGCAACCTTAACCTGTTACTCACACCATACCCATGTCTGACCTGGAGTTTATTTTTGTTTTTCATAAACTCTTGGGTACTCAAATTTTTACGAGTAGCCAAGGGATTCAGGTTAGCTTTGACGAATAATGGAGGAGCAATGGAGCAGGAGGCTTCTGCGTTATAGATATATAGTTCCGCTGTGTGTTCTCTGTGTTGTGATTGTATTGAGTTGTAAATACTAGACAAATGTTTATAACTGTCTGGTATATGTGTTGTGTATGTTGTGTATCTCTGATTGGTATTGTATATTTTGTAAATACTTATGTTATTAATATAATTTATTCGTTCCGCTGTTGAGATTCTTGTGTTGTATCTTCTTTCTCTTCTTTCTTTTCTTCTTCTATCCCTTTCTTCCGTAATTCATGATACGATTTTCTGGAAGTAGAAAGTCGGGTCGTGACATATATAACACGGACCGGTCGATTAAACACGCCTGGTCGATCGACTGAGTCTATGCATGAAACTTGTGCACTTTTTGAATTCAGTCGACTGACCTTGCGCTTTCAGTCGACTGAATCCTGGAGCATTCAAAAAATTGAAAAGACACTTCTCTATCCCAAAGGTTATCTTCCTTCTAAAGTGTTGCATCCTTGAGCTTTCCATAGAGAACTTTTACCAGAAGTTTTAACTTCTCATACACTATAAAAATACTCAAGTTTCATTTATCAAATCACCGAATTTTCTTATCATTCTCGATCTATAGTGCATAGCTTTCTTGATTCCATTGCTTATAATATTCTATACAATCATTGCTTACAATTCCACTTCCATTTTCTATAAGCAATTCTAATCTTCCTATTCTTCATACACACACAATTATACACATCATTCTTGAGGAAAAGATTATAAGAAGGATGTACTACAAGTGACAAATCCGTGTTTTCAGAATACACAAAGTTGAGTTAATTCAGTTTGTAAGAAAGTCTTGTTTGGTTGCTCAGGCGGTCAAGTCATGTTCGGTTGCTTAGTCAGTGTAATACATGTTCCTCTGGGTTAAGTGAGGGTTGCTAGCTTTAATTCCAAAAGGAGTTTGGAACTGGACGTAGGATGGAAGTTCGAACCAGTACAAAAATTCCTGGTGTCATTTTACTTTACTGCTATTATTTTTCGCACTATTTTTTTGTTATATTCCACATTATTCGATCCTATAGGACAATCACTTTCATTTCATATCAAAGATTTAAATATATATCATATTTTAATTTTCTGTTTGAATGATTTGTGTATTTGAATGTCTTTTACTAATAAAACTTATATTTAAATGTTCTCTATCTCAAACACTAGAAACAAATGCAATATTCTCAAAGTCCTGCATTTTTCCAGAATCAGTTGACCGACAATTTAGATTCGGTCGACTGTGATAGGTTTTTGAACATTATATTTTTCCTGAAGTCAGTTGACTAGCTTCTTGGTTTAGTCGACTGAAATTGCCAAATTTGAACTACAAGCTCTCGGGATGACTTCAGTCGACTTAACCCCTGAAGTCAGTCGATTGAGGCCAGTATAATCTTTTTAAAATACCCAGTTAGTCGACTTGTTTTGAATATCCAATCGACTAAAACTGGTAATCGAGGTTTCCTCTGGCCAAACGATACTTAAAATACTTATTCAAACCTTTATTTTTTTAATTTTTTACTTCAATCTTTTTCGAATTTCTACCATCACTCCTCACTTCAAATTCATTTAAAAAAGATCTCGACTTTTTCATATTTAAAGCCTACTCTTCAAAATCCAAACCCTAGTCTACTCAATGGCACCCAAAAGAGCTAGACAATTCCAATCTACTACCGGTCCTTCTGATTCTCAGATTCGAGGATGGTTGCATAATGAACGAGCAACACAAGGACTCAACAGTATGAAAAACTCTTGTTTTTCGAAGGTTTATTTGTCAAATTTTTCGATTTTTCTCCATATGAAATCCAAGAGTTAGCTTGTCGCAGCAGCCTAGAATCACCAATCGATTTTGCTGCAAATAACAACAAAATCAATCACCTCCTCGTGAAGCTTTCTACGCTAATCTAAATCTCGACCACTATACCATTTCAAACCTAGACAATGTCATTTGGACTTTGGTATGTGGCGTCAAGATTTCTCTTTCCCTTCAACGACTTGCTAGAATTCTAATATGCACAGACGAAGGAGAAGAATTGGGTGAAATATCCGTTAATATGGAAATTCGAGATCGTACTAGTCATATGTTTCTCTCCGACGGCTTAACCGAATTAAAAGCAGTTGCGCTACGGCACATGGCTCAAATCATGCATCATGCACTATCCCATACCACCAACCCAAGAACCGGGAGCTATGAGAAAGTTTATAGGAGGAATTTCCAATCTTTGTATGCTATTTGGGGAGTCGTCGTGTGAATTGGGCAAAAGTAACCTTGGATGAATTTCAAACCTTCAACCAAGGTCGCATAAGAACGATTCACTATGGTGCATATATTATCCATATTCTAAAACACTTTAACATTCCTTTTGCCGACTCAGACTACTCATCCACTGGTTTCTTGAATACCAAGATGCTTAGCTTGATGAACCTACCTAAGCAATATCGAGATCGTACTATCATTACCTATGACCATTGGCTTGAAAATCAATCTTCCGTTCAAGCACAACCTTCCTCCAGACAACAAACTTCTCATGTTCAAGCTCACTCCATCTCCACTTCCACCACGAAAAGAAATCACCGGGATTCAAGATATCAATACTCAAGCTCGATCTCAAAAAGCCTTGACTATTCTTTGTCAAAATCAATGACTTCTTGATCAACGTCTATCTCGAGTGGAGGCAAATGTTTTTCGCGTTGAAAAATCAATCTCAAAGGTCAACAAGAAACTCAATCATATAAAGGGATTTCTCAACAATATTTAGGAAGTTATCACTTGCTCTCAACCTTCTTCCACATCCGTTCACGTGTCCACTTCTCATGGAAAATGACACGCTGAGTGCTTCACATGGTCGACATCAAATGAAGAACAAGAAGAAGAAGAAGGAGAAGACGTTGGTGGCAAATCTAGCGATGAAGAGACCGAAGGCGATGAAGAGGGAGAAAGCTCCAACGAAGGTAGCGATGGTGAAGACTAAGGTTATTTTTCTTTCAATCCTTGTTATTTTGATGAACTTGTATGTTATTTTATTCCAAACAATGTCTATGTGGTTATGTGTTTTTGTGGTGGTTATTTTAGACTAACAATGTAATATTTAAACATTGATGATGTGTTTTTCTTCTGTATGCTAAATTTCTGAGTTATTCATCATTTGTATCTTTGTTATATGCTATGCATCTTTGTCATTGTTTATATAAACATTTTCTTCTTTGAGAACTCTCTTTTTGTCGATGACAAAGGGAGAAAAGATTAATTATTTAGAGGAATACATATCATAGATTCAGGAGGAGAAAACTATAACACAATTGCAGGAATATATTCATGGGGAGAGATAAGTCAACAAAGCTTGTCGAAGATTCGTCCATTGCAAACAGATTTGTCATCATCAGAAAGGGGAAGAATGTTGGATCATAATTTTGATTGCTGAATTGAAATAACAGTTCACGAATCTACGACTACGACAATATCCAGACTCAACGATTCAAAGTAAGGTTCGTATAGTTATATATTTTAACAATAGTCATTAAACGTGTATATAGAGTCCAGTTTAGTGTTTTGTTAAAATCTTTCCTCAAGAATCATCATTAAGACTCAAATAAACTTGCATGCATATTTTAATCCAATTCAAAATACACAAACATATTCTCTAATGTACCGAATTGCACTATTCAGTCGATTGGGTATATTCAGTCGACTGAATCAGTAGTTATATTTTAATATATAACATGGACCAGTCGACTGAACAGACAAGGTCGGTCGACTGAGTCTGTGCATGAAACCTGTGCACTTTTTGAATTCGGTCGACTGACCTTGCACTTTCAGTCGAGAGAATCATGCAACATTCAAAAAATTGAAAAGAAACTTCCATATCCCAAAGGTTATCTTCCTTCTAAAGTGTTGCATCCTTTAGCTTTCCATAGAGAACTTTTACCAGAAGTTGTAACTTCTCATACACTATAAAAGCACTCAAGTTTCATTAATCAAATCACCGAATTTTATTATCTTTCTTGATCTATAGTGCATATCTTTCTTGATTCTATTGCTTACAAAATTCTACACAATCATTGCTTACAATTCCACTTCCATATTCTATAAGCAATTCTAATCTTCTTATTCTTCATACACACAATTATACACATCATTCTTGAGGAAAAGAATATAGGAAGGGTGTACTACAAGTGAAAAATCTATGTTATTCATAACATACAAAGTCAAGTTAATCCAGTTTGTAAGAAAGTCATGTTCGGTTTCGCTGGCGGTCAAGTCCTGTTCTGTTGCTCAAGCAGTCAAGTCCTGTTCGGTTGCTCAGGCAGTGTAATACATGTTCCTCCGGATTAAGTGAGGGCTGCTAGCTTTAATTTCAGAAGAAGTCTAGGAATGGATGTAGAACGAAAATTCGAACCAGTATAAAAATTCCTTGTATCATTTTACTTTACTGCTATTATTTCCCGCACTAGTATTTATTATATTCCATGTTACTCGATTCTATAGCACAATCACTTTCACCTCCACCCAAAAATAGCACGATTCCTTGGCCTCGAATTAGATCACTGCAACTCATTCGTAGTTAAAGTTGGCAACGGTGAAAAATTGAGGAGCTTTGGCAGTTGCTCTGGCGTTAGCGTCGACATTCAAGGACACCATTTCAATATCGATTTCTGATGCAGCGCACCATGATAAGTCGCTCACCACAATCATCTTAGGTCGCTCATAAGCTATAAGCGACCTATCAAGTCATAATGACCCACCCAACGAGTTAACGGTTCAAGAAGAGTTAAGTAACCGGCAGCGCGCCAGCGAGTTATGCGAGTTACAACCTAACACGGGCGAGCTAACTAGAGTTATACGAGTTACGACCTAACACGGATGAGCTAACTATATGTCGCATTTGATAAGTCGCTCTCTAGCGCATTCTTCTTAGGTTGCTCACAAATGCTATTTCTTCTTATGCCGCTAGTTTTTCCAGATCTTATGCCGCTCAGTTCTTTTAAGTCGCTCATGTGATAGGTCGCTGACCTTAAGTCGCTCCATTCTTATGTCGCCTAATTGTTAGGTCGCTCCATTTTTTATGTCGCACGATGCCGCACTACCTTGAGTCGCTGAAGCTTAAGCCGCTGATTTTTAGGTCGTTGAAGCTTATGTCGTAGGTCGCTCCTGATGTTAAGTCATTTATATGTTGTAATTTCTTAGGTCGTTGTGCTTAGGTCGTTTGTGCTTATGTCATGTATGGTATTAGCTCGTGTGTCACATGTACGTTGAGTCGTGTATATGTGTTGAAACTTCTATAAATAGGGGTGTTATGTCACTTGTAAAGTTGATTGATTTTTGAACAAAATTTTGTTTGTGTGCTTTGTGCCACTATTGTTGAAGTTGAGTGTGATCTCCTTCTTCTTCCATCTTCGGATATTTGAATGCACTCAAATCAACGAAATTGAAGTCGATTCATGGAATCTCGTGCGCGAGATCAACGTCGAAGAATCGTAGATCTTCTAACGCGGAATCGTGCGCGATCAACGTGTTGAAGATAGCTAGAATCTGATATCTCGATAGATCAACGGATTTAGGCATTTGGTATCATCAATTCACCAAATAATTTTTGTATCGTTCCATCATTTTCCTTCATTTTTTGTTATCCATTGCGTCAATTTGGTATCAGAGCTTAATCAGTTCCTAGGCCGAGTTGAAGTTGATTCACTTTTGTAAGTCAAAGCTTGAAGAGCTTGAAGAGCTAAGTTGAAGCTAATTGAGATCAAGGCCGAGTTAAGTCGAAGCCGAGCTAAGTTAAGCCGAGCTGAGCTAAGTCGAGTTAAGTCGAACTATATCAAAGTTAGATCGGAAAAGAGAATGTTTGAAGATCATGCCTCCGAGACATGCTAATCGATTTCAAAATGTTGAAGATGTATATAGAAGACAAGAAGGTGAGCAGATGGTGCAGCGTATCAATGAGAAGTTTGATGATGATATTGGAAAGTTAGAGAAGTCGATGAGAGACATGAATCAAAGTCAAAGGAGAACTTTACCAGTTTCGCACCATAGTGGAAACAGAGTTTCACCTTCATTTTCGGGAGAAAGAAGAATGTCACCCTAATCTTCTCGAGATCGGAGAGAATCATCAGTTTTTATGAGGCAAGAACACCATGAGTATCGAGGTGAAGAGAGAAGAACCCCACGTGGATTTTAAGATGATCCTTATCGTGATGCCGAAAGACATGATAGAAGGGACTTGCATAGTCGTAGAGATGTAGATGGACGAGATCGATATCGACATACATATGATTTTGAGGAATATGGTGATAGAGGAAGTATTCATGATCGAGATCGAGGCCAAGTGCGAAATCGATATCTTGATTCAGAGAATGATCATAAATGGGAATCAGGTATGAAAACAGATATTCCAAAATTTAAAGGGGGAATGATAGCGGAAGAATTTCTGGATTGGTTATTAAATGTTGAAGAAATTTTTGACTTCAAGGAAGTACCCGAGCATCGTAGAGTTAAGTTGGTTGCTACACGACTGAGGGGAAAAGCTATGGCATTGTGGAAACAAAATAAACTTACACGGGAAAGAATGGGAAAGTCGAAGATTGTTTCATGGGAAAAGATGAAGAAGTTGATGAAGGCTACTTTCTTACCTTATAATTATCAGTCTCTTATGTATCAGCGCTTACAGAATTTAAGGCAAGGGACAAAGTCGGTAAATGATTATGCAGATGAGTTTTATCAACTGATTGCTAGAAACGAGATAATGGAAACGGAGGAACAGTTGACATCTAGATTTGTTGGAGGATTGAGAATGCAAATTCAGGATATGGTAAATATGTTTGATCCAAGATCCGTTGCTGAAGCACACCAGAAGGCTCTAGCTTGAGAGAAGCAAGGTAGAAGAGTAGGTGGTGCACTTACAAGTTCGATCAATCAGGTGAAAGGGGCTAGTAGCAATACTAAGGTTTCCAAGGCTGTTAGTAAACCGGTTGTCAATGAAGTTGCTAAGACCAAGGTCAACAACAATTTCTAATGTTATAATTGTCACGAGTTCGGTCATAAGAGCAATGAATGCCCGAGGACTAAGAAGAGAGCGATGGTTGCTGAGCTTGAGGATGAGGATGCAGAAATAGAATGTTCCAATTCACCATAAGTTGAGAAGGAAGAAGAATTACTGATGGGAGACGAGGGATATTCTTTAATGATGAGGAGATCTTGCTTGACGCCAATGTAGGAAGAGGAGACTAGCTGGTTGAGGAGTAATATTTTTCAGTCGACGTGCACTATTTTGGCAAAGGTTTGTAAGTTTGTTATCGATGCAGGAAGTTGTGATAACATCATCTGTACAGAAGCTGTAAAGAAGTTAGCGTTAAAGACAGAGAAGCATCCCAAACCCTACAAATTGGCTTGGTTGAGGAAAGGTGGGGAAGTAAAGGTTAGTTGAAGAGCTTGTGTAACTTTTTCCATCGGAAAGAAGTATAAGGATGAAATTTGGTGTGACGTGGTGGATATGGATGTATGTCATTTGTTGTTGGAAAGACCGTGGCAATTTGATAGAGCCGTCCAACGCGATGGTAGGACTAACTGCTATAGTTTCATGCTCAATGGCACTAGAATCACTTTAGTTCCTAAAAAGCAACAACAAAGTGAAAGCAAGTTGGAGGAAATCGAGGAACTAAAGACTCTGTTATCTTTGAAGGAGTTTGTCAAAGAAGTAGAGGATGGGCCTGAAGTATTTCTGTTGATTGGACGTGAAAGTAGTGAAACGGTTGAAATTCCTGAGGAAGTTAAGCCAGTATTGAAGGAATTTGAAGATGTATTTCCTGAAGAATTACCAAAAGAATTACCACAATTGAGAGACATACAACACCAGATTGATCTTGTTCCGGGAGCTGTGTTACCACATAGACCACATGATAGAATGAGTCCAAAGGAGCACGAAGAGTTGAGAAGGCAGGTGGAGGAGTTACTTGAACAAGGGCGCGTACAAGAAAGTTTAAGTCCTCGTGCAGTACCTGCCTTGTTGGTGCCAAAGAAGGATGGAACTTGGAGAATGTGTATAGATATTCGAGCACTAAACTAGATTACAGTGAGGTACAGATTTTCGATGCCAAGATTGGATGACTTGTTAGATCAGTTGAGTGGAGCTGCTATCTTTTCAAAGATTGATCTAAAGAGTGGGTATCATCAGATTCGAATTCGACTAGGGGATGAATGGAAGACATCCTTCAGGACACGGGAGGGGTTATATGAATGGCTGGCATGCCATTTGGTCTTTCGAATGCACCTAGCACTTTTATGCGAGTAATGAATCAGATCTTTCGACCGTTTATTGGAATGTTCGTGGTGGTATACTTTGATGATATATTGATATACAGTGGAAGCACAGAAGAACATCTACAACACTTGCGGGAAGTGTTGATGATACTTCGTCAGGAGCAATTTTAAGCGGCAACAAAGAAGTGCATATTCATGACACATAGTATTTTGTTCTTGGGGTATGTGTTGTCCAAGGAAGGTATCCAAGTGGATCAAGGTAAAGTTGAAGCAATCAAGGATTGGCCACAACCCAGGACTGTAACTGAAGTGAGAAGTTTCCATGTTTAGCATCATTCTACCGAAGGTTTATTCCACATTTCATTAATGTGATGGCACCAGTGACAGATTGTATGAAAGAAAGCAGTTTGTGTGGACTAAAGAGGCTAATTATGCTTTTCAACAAATCAAGACACTTTTGACTACAACACTGATTCTTAGATACCCGGACTTTCAGTTACTCTTTGAGCTGAATACTGATGCATTTAATGTTGGAATTGGTGGAGTGTTAAGTCAAAAGGGTAGTCCGATTGCTTATTTTAGCGAGAAACTTTCTAGAGTTAAGACAAGATACAGTACCTATGATTCGGAGTTCTATGCTATTGTCCAAGCCATAAAGCATTAGAGACACTACTTGTTTTATAAAGAGTTTGTGTTGTGTACTTACGTTGAAGCATTGAAACATTTGTAGGGACAGGATAAGATTGCAGCCAGACATGCTTCATGGATCGCATACTTGCAACAGTTTACATTTGTTGTAAAGCATAAGTCGAGAGTTACAAATCGTGTGACAAACGCATTGAGTAGAATAAATCATTTGTTGACTACGATGAGAGTTGAAGTGATGGGGTTTGATGTATTTCCAGAATTGTTTGTTGAGGATCCTTATTTTCTAAGATTGTAGATGAAGCTGAGAAAGGGAAGACGGATGAGTATGTGTTGGTAGATGGTTTTCTATTCAAAGGAAATTGGTTGTGTATACCATAGTGCAGTTTGCGAATGAAAATTGTGAAGGAATTGCATGAAGAAGGTCATGTGGAAAGAGATCATACCTTGCAGTTGATTTCTCAATCATATTTTTGGCCTTCCATGAGGAAAGAAGTTGAAAGATTTGCGCAGAGATGTCACATGTGTCAAGTTTCCAAAGGGACAGCTACGAATGCAGGATTGTATATGCCATTGCCCGTGCCTACTAGATCATGGGTTGATGTTAGCATGGATTTTGTTTTGGGTTTGCCAAGAACACAACGAGGGAATGATTCTATATATGTTGTGGTGGATAGATTTTCGAAGACGACATATTTCATAGCTTGTAAAAGGACCGCCGATGCAGTCCGTGTCGCTCAGTTGTTCTTTAAAGAGGTTTATCGATTACATGGGTTACCCGAGACCATTGTTTCTGAACGGGATACTCGATTTCTAAGTCATTTTTGGTTGAGTCTGTGGAAGATGGTTGGGGCTAAGCTGAATTTTAGTAGCGTCTATCATCCACAAACGGATGGGAAAACGGAAGTGGTGAACAGATCTTTAGGAAACTTGTTGAGATGTCTTGTGAAGGATAATTTGAAGAGCTGGGATGTGAACTTGTGTCAGGCAAAATTCGCACATAATCATGCCGTTAATCGAAGTACTGGATTCAGTTCATTTCAAGTAGTATATTCAGCAATTCCAAAGGGGCCGTTGGATTTGTCGACAGTTCCACGTCAGAAAGGGGTTGTTAAACGAGCTTGTGATTTCGTGAATGAGTTGCAGAAGTGTCACAGGTTTGTTCATGAACGATTGCTTAAGTCAAAAGAGAAGTATAAGCAACTGGCAGATAAGAAGCGAAGGAGTGTGGACTTCAAAGAGGGCGATTTTGTTTACGCAGTATTGAAGAAAGATCGTTTTTCAGTTGGAACTTACAACAAATTGAAAGCTCGAAAGATTGGTCCAGTAGAAATCTAGAAGAAGATCAATGATAATGCTTATCAGTTAAGACTGCCGGATCATACCCATACTGCAGACGTTTTCAACGTCAATTGATTCCATATCATGGAGATAAGTGTGTCGAAGAAGAGGAGAGTGTGAATTCAAGGTCGAATTCTTTCCAACCTGGGGATGATGATGCAGCGCACCATGATATGTCGCTCACCACAATCATCTTACGTCGCTCACAATCTATAAGCGACCTAACAAGTCATAATGACCGACCTAACGAGTTAACGGTTCAAGAAGAGTTAAGTAACCTGCAACGCGCCAGCGAGTTATGCGAGTTATGACCTAACACGGGCGAGCTAACTAGAGTTATACGAGTTACGACCTAACACGGGCGAGCTAACTATATGTCGCATTTGATAAGTTGCTCTCCAGCGCATTCTTCTTAGGTCGCTCACACATGCTGTTTCTTCTTATGCCGTTAGGTCGTCCAGATCTTATGTCGCTCAGTTCTTTTAAGTCACTCATGTGATTGGTCGTTGACCTTAAGTCGCTCCATTCTTATGTCGCCCAATGGTTAGGTCGCTCCATTTTTTATGTCGCATGATGCCGAACTACCTTGAGTCGCTGAAGCTTAAGCCGCTGATTTTTAGGTCGCTGAAGCTTATTTGTAGGTCGCTCCTGATGTTAAGTCGTTTATATGTTGTAATTTCTCAGGTCGTTGTGCTTAGGTCGTTTGTGCTTATGTCGTGTATGGTGTTAGCTCATGTGTCACATGTATGTTGAGTCGTGTATATGTGTTGTAACTTCTATAAATAGGGGTGTTATGTCACTTATAAAGTTGATTGCTTTTTGAATAAATTTTGTTTGTATGCTTTGTGCCACTTTTGTTGAAGTTGAGTGTGATCTCCTTCTTCTTCCATCTTCGGATATTCGAGTGTGCTCGAATCAACGAACTTGAAGCCGATTCACGGAATCTCGTGCGCGAGATCAACGTCGAAGAATCGTAGATCTTCTAACGCGGAATCGTGCGAGATCAACATGTTGAAAATAGCTAGAATCTGGTATCTTGAGAGATCAACGGATTTGGGCATTTGGTATCATCAATTCACCAAATTATTTTTGTATCGTTCCATCGTTTTGCTTCATTTGTTGTTATCCGCTGCCTCAATTTCATTTGCTCAAAATTGCAAGAGCCGATGCCGTGTGTGGAATCTAGTGGCTTAAGAAACTCGGCCCTAAAACAGCTGATCATAGGAAATTAACCATGGCTTTCACTGTTGATAACAAGCCCATTTCTTTAACTGGGTTGGACTAAGCAGTTAATCCCTCCCTAATTTCCCCTTAACAACTCAAGATGATGGATAATACTTTAGCAGTTTCTACTTATTTTCATTTACAATTTCAACCCATTGTCCCCTTATCTGACCAAACAACAATCATCCACAAAGACCCACAACTTCAAAAATTATTGGCCACCTACACACATTTTTACCAAACTCACCGAGCTTCCACCAAATCGTGCCCTTAACCACCACATGAACCTCATTCCAAATGCCCAACCAATTAGCACAAAAACCTACCGTTATTCTTATTTCCAGAAAAATGAAATTGAACGTCAAGTACAAGAATTGGTCCATCCAATCTCATTCGTTCATCCACTAACCCTTTCTCTTCACCCGTTTTTTTAGTTAAGAAGAAAAATGGATCATTGCATTTTTTCATCGATTTTAGAGCTCTTAACACCTCACTATTAAAGACTGTTTCCCTGTCCCAATGGTTGACAAATTTCTAGACGAACTAAATGGTGCAACTTACTTCTCCAAATCTGACCTCTGAAGTGGCTATTTTCAAATCCATATGCACCCACCCGATATACCCAAGACGGCTTTTCACACTAACGAAGGGCATTGCGAAATTTTAGTCATGCTATTTGGACTAACAAATGCACCATCTACCTTTCGAGCTACAATGAATAAAATATTTCAACCCCACTTGTGCAAAATTTGTGCTTGTTTTCTTCGACGACATTCTAATCTATAGCTCATCTTAGGATTCTCACTTAAACTATCTCAAAGCCACTTTGAATATTCTAGCATAGCATCAGTTTTTTGCTAACTTAGCCAAATATAGCTTTGGACTCACGGAGCAATGGTATTTAGACCACATAATCTCAAATCAATGCATTCGAGTAGATCCATCGAAAATCAACGTTATGCTTCAATGGCCAACACCTAAATCTTTTATAAATGTTCGTGAATTTTTGGACCTTATAGGATGCTACCGTCGCTTCATCAGCACTATGTATTAATCACTTGACCACTAACGAACTTACTGAAACATAATAATTTCATTTGGACCAATCAGACCCAAAAGCATTTGAAACATTAAAGCAGGCCATTACCCATACCCTTACCCTAACCCTCCCAAATTTCTCCAAATGATTCACAGTCACCACTGACGCATCCTCAACTTCCATTGGTGCCTTTCTCTCCCAGGCCAACCATCCAATTGCCTACTTCAGCCTCAAACTTTCCGCTAGCACCTCCAAAACACCACGACTTATTCTAGTGAAATGTTCGCCATCACCTCCTTTGTTAAAAAAATAGAGCCACTACCTCCTGGGTCATCCGTTCCAGATCTACACTGACCATTAGAGCCAACACGAGTTCGCTTCCTAATAAATCCAATGCCGGAGCAACGGATATGGCTAACAAAGCTACTCGGATTCAATTTCACCATTCATTATCGGTCGGTCAAGGAAAACGTTGTCCTTGATGGGCTATCGCGTATCTTTGAAGAGGCAACTTTGCATGCGATTTTAAGTCCAACATTTCCACTCCTCGCCAACATCAGCAATGCTATGCGCTACAACCCCATAGCTAAGTCATGGATTCATGAACTGTGTTCAGATACATGCCCTAACCGTAAGCTGCAATTGTGAAGTGATCTTTATTCTACGATAACCGTGTTTATGTTCCTGTTGATACCAACTTACAACATAAAATTATTACTGAGTTTCACGACTCCAAAATTTGGGGGACATTTCAGAATAAAAGGGACAATAGTCAGAGTAGCACACAATTTCTTCTGGCCTAGCCTTGCCTCGACAGTTCACACATATGTCAAACGGTGCTCCACTTGCCTTAAAAAAAACCCGAGAACTCCAAGTACAAAAGATGACTACAACCATGTAACGACCCGGATTTTTGAACGGCTAATTTTCAATATTTAAAATGAATTTAAATATTTAATTCGAACTATGAATTGATTATAATATGAACAGTTTGGTTTTATATGATAGAAAGGATTCATAATTTAAATATAACAACCTGTTGATAATACTGAAAATAATAGATGAGTTAAAATTTGGATTTAACAATGGTTTATCCGATTTTAAAACATATCGTTTAAATTAATATTTAAAAATAGCCATCCGAGGCACAGTCTCGGAATTCGTCGAAACCAGTTCCTTTAGATCTGTAATATTGAATTATTATCGGATTTTAAATTTCGTAATTTTCGAAGCTATCGTGTAATCGTATGAAACGTAAACGCCTAGAAAATAATTAATTGAATTAATTTTAATAGTCGATCTAAAAGCTATCTTATCCATACAATCGAATTAGGACTCGAAACGCTTTCTATTGCATTCAGAATATGTGTATAACATTATAGACGTCGAGCGACATGTATCGATAGGAGGTCAGGATTTTGAATTGCGTAATTCGAGAAGATTTCAAATTTTGTAGTTTAAAATAAATTAATCAAACTTCCTCAACACACTTTATTCCCATCAGAACACTATTGTTCGTCTTCTCCTATACGCTTCCATTTTTTCTTTAAAATCACGATGCTTCTTGTTTCTCCCTTCGATCAGAAAACTAAAATCAAATTAATGGCTGCCTTCCCTTCCTTTTAATCGCGAAACAAAACCCTCCCTCATATTTTAATTTTCGAAACCCTCTTCGTTTCCCCTTTCTTCCTTCAAGCCGAATTCATCAGCGTATAAAAAAATGAAAACCCTAAATCATTTCGCGTATGAGCAAATTGGGACGGCTGTATTTCACAAGTCTAGTCGAGGCGTAGAGGGGGCGTCGTTCGCGTGCAGGCGCACGTCGCGAGTGGGTCGCGACGTCCTTGGTGGCGATGACGAGAGCTCGCGCACGCTCGCGCAAGGGGGGTCGTTCACGATTTGGGAGTGCGCGTTGGTGAGTTTCAGTGGGGCACGCGCTCGCGCGAGGATGTGGAAATCGACACCGAGGCGACGTTCTTGAGGTGTGAAGTTTGGGTTGCATCTTGCTTTAGTCAGAGCTGCTCTGGATTCAAGTGCGTCGTTTAGTAAGGTATTTTCTTTGATTAAATTTATATGTATATGTGAATAAATTTGCAGAAATTTAAATTTACAGTAAGTAGGATTTTTGGATTTTGAAAACAAAACGAGGATTTTCACAGTAAAGTTAAAATCTTTTCTGTTAAAATGTAAATTATATATTAGGAAGATAAATTTATTTTCTTTCGAATATATATATATATATATATATATATATATATATATATATATTAGGGCAAAACAGGTTTTTTATATCCATAAGACCTTGAAAAAATATAAAGATTATATTTTCAAAATAAGTATATACCTCCACATTTAAAATATTGCTAGTTCATTTAAAAATAATTTACTTAGGTGATTAATTTGTTTATTTACTCATTTAATTATTTGTTGAAATAAATCGTGAGTTAAATTAAATTATTAGAGTTAAAGAATAAATTTATTTAAATAGAAACTAATTGTTCTATCTGTTCAAATATTAATAAACATCATATAATTATTTATATAAGGTCAAAAGACGAAAAATAAGTCGAGATTGGAAAGGATTGCAACTTAAAAGCAAATGTGAGATTTTCTCACTCATTTGGATGTCATAGTTAAAAATTTAAATGTTAAATTTAAATCATTGGATGTGTTTGGATGATTTATAATAGTTTATTCACTGAATGATATTATAAACCCGTATACTGTAATATCCACCGAAAGTAGAATTGATATTTTATTTTGTGCTAACATCTGTGGATGCAGGGAAAATAGGTTGGAGGGATCCAACAGGATTCCTCAAATAATTACTTATCATATATATATATATATATATATATATATATGTATATATATATATGCTGATATGTGACAGGGTGATGAATTGATATGGGCTTATATAAATTGAATTATTAACCTTTTAATAACATGTAAGTGAAAATTTGGAGTTCTTAAATTCTATCAATAATTTTATTAAAGGAAGTGAAATGGAACTTGAGTAGAAATAATTATTAAGGATTTGGATTTACTTCTATTTGGAAAAAAATAAAAAATAATAATAGGGAAGATAAAAGTTTACTGATACTTAATTGGTTAAAGTTAAGTTTTGGACAATTTAACTTATGTATTAATAACTAAGGTATAAAGTGAAATTCTAATTAAGGGAATAAAATGAAGATTTATTAAGAGATAAAAAGGGAATTCTATTATGGAATAAAAAGGAATTTTATTAAGGAATGAATTACTAAGGAATGATATGAAATTTTATTGAGAAATAAAATTATAAAAGATGAAATTTTTGAATAAAATTATTTTATAAATAAATAGAAATTCAAGGGAGTTTATCAAATTTATAAACGGGGTTTATAAATAGAAAGGAAGAAACTAGTAAATATGGGAAAAGATAAGTCAATGAGAAATCTTATATTAAGGTATAAATTTGTTTGAAACGGAAATAGTAGAATATTTTCGAAAGTAAGAAGTGTGAATTTCGACAAGAGGCACTTATAGATGTCTATTGGGTTTTCCAAAATTATAAATTTATTTTTAAAAGGTGATATTTTTTTAAAAAAATTACTATACTATATAAATTTTTATAAACTATTATTTGAATGTAAAATATTTTCGAATTAGTTACTTTGAAGGCTTGGCAAATATTTATTAATAAACTCTAATTTTCTAAAACCAGTTTTGAATTTTATCATTAATTGGATATGAACTTTAATATTACTTTCGAACCATAATTTGTATAAAACCATACTTCTTATTTTATAAATATATATGTTTTCAATTTGTTTTAAAAAAAATCCAATTAAAATCCTCTTGTGATGGTTATTTAAAAGAGATAAGATTTATGATAAATCTTATAAAATGGAGAGATTGAGTTTGAGAATTTATAAGAAGAGTGAAATTGACTTTTGAGAAAGGAATGGAAAAATAAAGATTATTTTCAAAGTGTAAATCAAAATGTGAGTGAGTATAGGAAATCATTTAAATGATTTCATGGAAATAAAAGGGCTTTGAAAATTGTCTCAAATGGGTTAAAATGGAAATAATATCTGAATGATATTTGAGGAAATTATTTGATGGTTTCTTGTGAATGATTAATTGATAGTTAAATCATCGACTATCAATATTGGACAATGCGCTGATCGTTTCGAAGAGTCCTGGATCGGATTTAGTTATCCGAAAACCACTTCGATCCGGTTTGGACGATTACGAATGAAGACCGTGAAGAGTTGAAGACGGTGATTCGGTTTGCCCAGAACCATGGCAACTTGTATGGATCGAATGCTTTTAGAACATCGTCAGGGGGACGATGAGCATTCTAAATGGGACTCGTTCTTGAAAGGTAACGCTTAGCCTCAAGCCTCATCAACCGGGAATGGCTAAAACAGGGGAGGAGCAGCAAGGCTTCGTGAGTAGTCCCCACTAGAGAGTACGGTTTCTCCTGTCTAGATGTCCCTTTTTATTTCGGCTTAGTGGGTGGTTGGTCGCGCCAACCATGGGGTGATCTTATTTGGGACTGTCCAGTAAGGGATGGTTCCGGTCTTGTGTTGCAGGGGAGTTAGGGTGGCTCCTCGGTACTCTGATCTAGACTAGGTAATGTGACGGGCGGTACTCCGGTAGCCCTATCATTGTATGGAATCCAATCTCCAATAAGCGCCTGTGCGGTTTTGATTGTGCCCAATTGTTGCTGAAACGTGAGATGCAAGCATTTCAGCTAGATTCTAATCTACTTTCTATACACACTATTATAATATCAGACGAATTTAATAAAAAATGTTTTGGCTATCGTAAGGTAAAAACCCGACATGTTTATTTGTGGCGTGGTCTTACGAGATGCTTTTGTTTTTTAAAGGACTTTTGAAAATATAATAATCCAATTGAGTGTGATTTCTCACGCTGGTTTTCCAGACTTACTCGGGTATTATTTTATACGATGCTCGGGTCAGACCGAGTTAAACAGGATCAGGTTAAAAGTTAAGGAGTTCAGGAGACGAGCCGATGATAGAGCGTACTTCCATATTTGACTATTATTTCCGCTGTGTATGGACAATTATTAGTTGTCTCTGTATAGATGTTTGATGTACTCTGATGATGGTATGTATATATATGTATACAATACAGATTTCTTTGTATTTAAAAGCTGTTATTATATATTATATTTTGTTCCGCTGCGATTGTGAGACTCTAATGTTGTTTTCTTTTCTTCTTCTTCTACCTCTTTCTTCTTTTACCCGAAGACTCGTACTTTTGTGCCACTTTGGACAGAACTGTTGTGGAATTTTGTTAGTTCAAAGGGGTTCGGATTTTCGGGCCTTTACACTTGGTATCAGAGCTGAAAGGTTGAGCGAGAACCTTGGCTCTGGTGGGGATTACTCATTAGAAATAGAGTCATTAGTACTCTAGAATGAGTTGAGCGTATTAATAGAAACGAGTGCGTATTTGTTAGTGAATATAAAATGGTTTTATATTGTTTTGATTGATTTATTGAGTAGCATATGAACCTTCGTCAGCACAGTCTGTACAATTGGGCCGAAGGGGTTTCTAAACACTTGAATTGAACAATTCGACACAATATTGTTTTCTAAAGCAGGTAAGTGAAATAATTTTACCCAAAATATATTTTGATATAAAAAGAAATAATTTTCTACAAATTATATATATAATTAAAGTGTGTGGATGATAGTATTATAGAAAAATATGATTATAAGGATTAAAATGGCTTATATGACCATGGAAAATATAAGATTGAATTTAGGGAGTTGAATTGAAAATGAAGTCAAAAAGAAGGATTTAACTTCGATTAAGTTGAAAATTTAACTTTTGAAATTTAATTAATGACGGGAAATAATAATATAAGTAAATTGGTGAAGTAAATAAAATTTAGAATATAGATGAATCAGATTAAGAAAATTTAATAGAAATAAATTAATAAATTTTGATTGTGATTGAAATGGTAAAATAGAAATTAAATGTGAATTGGAAGACAAAATCAAATTGGGTTGAAATTAATTTAAGCTAAGTAAATGGAGGTAAATTGAATTAATCTGGAATAAAATTCAGTTGTATTCGAATTAAGTTCGAATCAAATTGAAAGGGAATGAATTGAGACATGGATGATATTAAATGAAATTAAGTTCTTATTTAAATAAATCCAAGTGAATTGGTGGATTAAAGAATATAGTATGATGCTAGATTTAACTGAAGTTCAGTTAAATAGAATTGAATTGAAATAAAATTCAATTGAATTGTAAATAATATTGAGTGGAATTAAATTCTTACTTTAACAAGTGAAAGTAAGTTGAATAAGAGATTGTTTGGAGTGAATGAATTTAAAATAGCCCATAAAGTTAAAAAGCATTGAAATAAAACATATATATACTTGACTAAGTAAAAATATATAATTCCAAATTAAAAGTAAAAGATGAATGAGATTGATTATTAATAGACGGAAATGTGAATATAAATAAGTGTTTTACTTATAAATCAAAGGAGTGAAATTTCAAACCAAATAGAATAAATGAGAATAAGTTGAAATGAAATTGAATTGGAATAAATGTATTCCGATGACTTATAAAGAGTTGAAAACCCATTGTTTCTGAATATTTTTGCTGTGAATAAGTGTTCAATCTCTAGTTAAAATGAAATACAAATATATTCAAGCCTAAATAGGGAAGGAGTGTGAAAAATATAAATGTGTGACTTATAAGAGAAAAATATGAAGAAGTTAAATAGTAAGCCAAAATAAAATTGTTTTGTATTTGGAGAATGAAATAAAAATCCAAACTTGAATAATAAAATAAAATTGGACTCAAATAAAATAATGAGATGATTTTAAAGATAAAAACCCAATATGGAATTGGAAGTGGGAATGAACTAATTTGGAATAAATTGGTTAATTGAATATGCTAATGAGATTTAAATTGGTTAAATAGAAGTTGGATTATGAGATAATAATGGAGTTGGGAATGAACTCGAGTTACAAATAAAATTCAACTGGATTGGTAGAGAATTAAATATAAGTGGAAATATTATGGAATTGGATTGAAATAAAAATGGGTTGCATTTGCAAATAAAATCCAGTTCGGGTATAAATAAGTTAAACATGACTTTGTTATTAATAAAACAAATTCAGATGAATTGGGTATGGAATTTGAAATCAATTTTAAAGTGAACAAGTGGTAAATAAATTGAATTATAGGTGAAATGGATTTGAAATAATAATAATAATCAAATTAAGGATTTAAAATGGGGTTTGTTCACAAGTAAAATAAACTTGGGCTATGAAATTGAAATAAGTTGAAGAAAAATATATAACTTAAGCAAATAATTGAATAGAAGCTCAGCTTAAGTAATTATGTTAATGGTTATTTAATGGAATGTTTCCAAGCTGAATAAAGTGGTTTCGAAAGAAACCTATGCAAACATATTAAATAAAATACAGTGTATGATTATGAACAAGTTTAAATGAAACTGAAATCAAATATGAATTGAGTGGGAATCAATTTTAAACGATTGTAAAACTAAAGAAATTGATGTTTGAATAAATATCGTCGAATTTCTTAAATTAATCGTTCGACGTAAATAGAATTAAATAAAAATTCTATGGAATGATAAAGTAAATAAAAATTTGACATGTGAATCAAATGCAATGAATATGTGTTGGTTAGATTAAAAATGAATAGAATGTAAGAAAATGATGTTAAAAATCATTCCGAATTGGATAGGACAATATAGAAATTGAGTAAAGCAATTGGGTTAATATTGAGACTTTATTAATTGCTTATGGAAACTGGGTGTGTATATTGTTTAGGAAAAAATAAACTTGTGATTATTAACTGATAGACGTAGCATGGATTGATTTTGAAATCAATTAACTTTGAAATGAATTGTTTGGACATAATTATGAATTGAAGATAAGTAAATGAGTTGTTGTTAATCACTTAAGTTGAATGCAAATAGTATGTGAATCGGTTGAAAAAAAACGGAAGTAGTTTGGAAACTATATAAATTGGTTTATGGAAGTATTTCTAATACATTTCATGTGTTATATTTGTGTTGTAGTTATTTAAATGAATGAAATGTTATAAATTTCATAAATATTTTACTTGCGTGTTTAAATTGAGTAAGTACAGGTACCGGAAGACCGTTTAGCGAGAGTTTGGGCACACAAATGCTTAAATAAATAAACCGCTTGCTTAAAATGCTAAATAAGGTGCGCCTACGCAATACAAACTAGGAAATATTAATTGTTTTTGGTTATTCCGACTGTGTGGGTCGATGTATATATATTTATATCTATTGTCAAATTGCAAAAGCTCCTCCGTACAAAGGGGACTCTGCTAAAATTTTTTGAAAATTTTGGAAGTTAGAAAATTTTTGAAAATTTTGAAAATTTTGTTAACGACAACCGTTTTCAAATTGGAAATTGAAATAAATTAGTGAATGAAAATAATTTAAAATAATGACATGAATTTGTTATAAATGAAAAATAGAATTTAAATATTCAGAGTTAAAGATAAATTGAACTCATATGGAAATAGAAGAATCAATTTGAATAGGAATGGATATAAACTAAAGTGGTAAGACGAAAATAATTATAAGAAACACATAAAATGCTTATACTAACTTAAGTAAGGAATGATGCATTATCAATTGGGAATTGATATTTCAAATATAATCTAAAATAATATTTGAATGAATAGATATTGACATTTGTAAGAAAGTCGATAAAATGTTTTTGAATATTGTGATTGGACATATTGCTGCGTAAGATATGCAAGTAATATAAAGGTAAAGAGAATTGATTTTGATTTCAAAAGATAAATTTGAAATGTTCGACAAAAAGGTATGTGTTTAAATTTCTATATGAAAATTAATTGGGATTTTAATCGAGCCACTTGGCTATTTGTTTTCTTTTGGGATTTGGAAGGCCGCAGAGCCATTTTGTAGTTGTACCGAGCTAGCCACGCAAAGGAGACGCTGGCAAAAAATTTCAGGAATTTAGGGAGTTAGAAAAATTTTGAGAAAATTTTGATAATTCAAAATTTTCTTTTAAATTGAAACTTGAAAGGTTAAACAAATAGTATAGTTTGGAAAGTTAATAAGAAGGGTAATGCGTCTTTTATTAAAAAGATAGTTGGTAGGATGTTGAATTGTTGATTGTGGAGAAATAGTAACGGGTATTGGACCATTCTTCCAAACTAGTAATTTCGGGGACGAAATTCTTTTAAGGGGGGAGGAATGTAACGACCCGGATTTTTGAACGGCTAATTTGCAATATTTAAAAGAATTTAAATATTTAATTCGAACTATGAATTGATTATAATATGAACAGTTTGGTTTTATATGATAGAAAGGATTCAGAATTTAAATATAACGACCTATTGAATTAATTAGTTATTAAAATAGTAATTGAACATCGGGTAAAAATATTAAATCTGGGGTAGTAAGCTTGTTTAAAATATTTTAAAGGCTTATAGAATTTATATTGATAATACTGAAAATAATAGATGAGTTAAAATTTGGATTTAACAATGGTTTATCCGATTTTAAAATATATCGTTTAAATTAATATTTAAAAATAGTCATTCAAGGAACAGTCTCGGAATTCGTCGAAACCAGTTCCGTTGGATCCATAATCTTGAATTATTATCGGATTTTATATTTCGTAATTTTTGGAGCTATCGTGTAATCGTATGAAACGTAAACGCCTAGAAAATAATTAATTGAATTAATTTTAATAGTCGATCTAAAAGCTATCTTCTCCATACGATCGAATTAGGACCCGAAACCTTTTCCATTGCGTTCAGAATAGGTGTATAACATTATAGACGCTGAGCGGTACGTATCGATAGGAGGTCACGATTTTGAATTGCGTAATTCGAGAAGATTTTAAATTTTAATGTTTAAAATAAATTAATCAAGCTTCCTCAACTCACTTTCGTCCCATCAGAACACTATTGTTCGTCTCCTCCTATACGCTTCCATTTTTTCTTTAAAATCACGATGCTTCTTGTTTCTCCCTTCCATTAGGATACTAAAATCAAATTAATGGCTGCCTTCCCTTCCTTTTAATTGCGAAACAAAAACCTCCCTCATATTTTAATTTACGAAACACTCTTCGTTTCCCCTTTCTTCCTTCTAGCCGAATTCATCAGCGTATAAAAAAAAATGAAAACCCTAAATCATTTCGCGTATGAGCAAATTAGGGCAGCTGTGTTTCACAAGTCGAGTCGACGCGTAGAGGGGGCGTCGTTCGCGTGTAGGCGCACGTCGCGAGTGGGTCGCGATGTCCTTGGCGGCGATGACGAGAGCTCGCGCACCCTCGCGCAAGTGGGGCTATTCGCGATTTGGGAGAGCGCATTGGTGAGTTTCAGTGGGGCGTGCGCTCGCGCGAGGATGTGTAGATCGACACCGTGGCGACGTTCGTAAGGCGTGAAGTCTGGGTTGCATCTTGCTTTGGTCAGAGCTACTCTGGATTCGAGTGCGTCGTTTAGTAAGGTATTTTCTTTGATTAAATTTATATGTATATGTGAATAAATTTGTAGAAATTTAAATTTACAGTAAGTAGGATTTTGGGATTTTGAAAACAAAAAGGGGATTTCTACAGTAAAGTTAAAATCTTTTCTATTAAAATGTAAATTATATATTAGGAAGATTAATTTATTTTCTTTCGAATAAAAAAATATATATTAGGGCAAAACATGATTTTTATATCCATAAGACCTTGAAAAAATATAAAGATTAGATTTTTGAAATAAGTATATACCTCCACAATTTAAATATTGCTAGTTCATTTAAAAATAATTTACTTAGGTGATTAATTTGTTAATTTACTTATTTAATTATTTGTTGAAATAAATCATGAGTTAAATTAAATTATTAGAGTTAAAGAATAAAATTGTTTAAACAGAAATTAATTATTCGATCTGTTCAAATATTAATAAACATCGTATAATTGTTTATATAAGGTCAAAAGTCGAAAAACAAATCGAGATTGGAAAGGATTGCAACTTAAAAGCAAAGGTGAGATTTTCTCACTCATTTGGATGTCATAGTTAAAATTTTAAATGTTAAATTTAAATCATTGGATGTGTTTGGATGATTTATAATAGTTTATTCACTGAATGATATTATAAACCCGTATACTGCAATATCCACCGGAAGTGGAATTGATATTTTATTTTGTGCTAACATCTGTGGATGCAGGGAAAACATGTTGGAGGTATCCAACATGATTCCTCAAATAATTACTTATCATATATACATATATATGCTGATATGTGACAGGGTGATGAATTGATATCGGCTTATATAAATTGAATTATTAACCATTTAATAACATGTAAGTGAAAATTTGGAGTTCTTAAATTCTATCAATAATTTTATTAAAGGAAGTGAAATGGAACTTGAGTAGAAATAATTATTAAGGATTTGGATTTACTTCTATTTGGAAAAAAATAAAAAATAATAATAGTAGGGAAGATAAAAGTTTATTGATACTTAACTGGTTAAAGTTAAGTTTTGGATAATTTAACTTATATATTAATAACTAAGGTATAAAGTGAAATTCTAATTAAGGGAATAAAATGAAGATTTATTAAGAGATAAAAAGGGAATTCTATTATGGAATAAAAAGATATTTTATTAAGGAATGAATTATTAAGGAATGATATGAAATTTTATTGAGAAATAAAATTATAAAAGATGAAATTTTTGAATAAAATTATTTTATAAATAAATGGAAACTCAGGGGAGTTAATCAAATTTATAAACGGGGTTTATAAATGGAAAGGAAGAAACCAGTAAATATGGGAAAAGATAAGTCAAGGAGAAATCTTATATTAAGTTATAAATTTGCTTGAAACGGAAATAGTAGAATATTTCCGAAAGTAGGAAGTGTGAATTTGGACAAGAGGCACTTATAGATGTGTATTGGGTTTTCCAAAATTATAAATTTATTTTTAAAAGGGGATTTTTTTTAAAAAAAATTACTATACTATATAAATTTTTATAAACTATTATTTGAATGTAAAATATTTTGGAATTAGTTACTTTGAAGGCTTGGCAAATATTTATTAATAAACTCTAATTTTCTAAAACCAGTTTTGAATTTTATCATTAATTGGATATGAACTTTAATATACTTTCGAACCATAATTTGTATAAAACCATACTTCTTATTTTATAAATATAGATGTTTTCAAATTGTTTTTAAAAAAATCCAATTAAAATCCTCTTGTGATGGTAAGCAGGTTTATTTAAAAGAGATAAGATTTAGGAGAAATCTTATAAAATGGAGAAATTGAGTTTGAGAATTTATAAGAAGAGTGAAATTGATTTTTGAGAAAGGAATGGAAAAATAAAGAATATTTTCAAAGTGTAAATCAAAATGTGAGTGAGTATAGGAAATCATTTAAATGATTTCATGGAAATAAAAGGGCTTTGAAAATTGTTTCAAATGGGTTAAAATGGAAATAATATCTGAATGATATTTAAGGAAATTATTTTATGGTTGCTTGTGAATGATTAACTGATAGTTAAATCACCGACTATCAATATTGGACAATGCACTGATCGTTTCGAAGAGTCCGGGATCGGATTTAATTATCCTAGAACCACTTCGATCCGGTTTAGACGATTACGGATGAAGACCGTGAAGAGTTGAAGACGGTGATTCGGTTTGTCCAGACCCTGGGTAACTTTTATGGATCGAATGCTTTCAGAACATCGTTAGGGGAACGATGAGCATTCTAAGTGGGACTCGTTCTTGAAAGGTAACGCTTAGCCACAAGCATCATCAACCGGGAATGGCTAAAACAGGGGAGGTGCAGCAAGGCTTCGTGGGTAGCCCTCATTGGAGAGTAACGTTTCCCCTGTCTAGATGTCCCTTTTTATTTCGGCTTAGTGGGTGGTTGGTCGTGCCAACCACGGGGTGATCTTACTTGGAACTGTCCAGCAAGGGATGGTTCTGGTCTTGTGTTGCAGGGGATTTAGGGTGGCTCCTCGGTACTTTGATCTAGACTAGGTACTGTGACGGGTGGTACCCCGGTAGCCCTGCCATTGTATGGAATCCAATCTCCAATAAGCGCCTGTACGGTTTTGATTGTGCCCAACTATTGCTGAAACGTGAGATGCAAGCATTTCAGCTAGATTCTAATTTACTTTCTATAGACAGTATTATAATATCAGACGAATTTAATAAAAAAAATGTTTTGGCTATCGTAAGCTAAAAACCCGACATGTTTATTTGTGGCATGGTCTTACGAGATGCTTTTGTTTTTCAAAGGATTTTTGAAAATATAATAATCCAATTGAGTGTTATTTCTCACGCTTTTTTCCAGACTGACACAGGTATTGTTTTACATGATGCTCAGGTCAGACCAGTTAAACAGGATCAGGTTAAAAGCTAAGGAGTTCAGGAGACGAGCTGATGACAGAGCGTACTTCCGTATTTGACTATTATTTCCGCTGTGTATGGACAATTATTACTTGTCTCTGTATAGATGTTTGATGTACTCTGATGATGGTATGTATGTATATATATATAGTACAGATTTCTTTATATTTAAAAGCTGTTATTATATATTATATTTTGTTCCGCTGTGATTGTGAGACTTTGATGTTGTTTTCTTTTCTTCTTCTTCTACCTCTTTCTTCTTTTACCCGAAGATTCGTACTTTTGTGCCACTTTGGACAGAACTGTTGTGGAATTTTGTTAGTTCAAAGGGGTTCGGATTTGCGGGCCTTTATAAACCACTTCCAATTCCATACCAAATATAAAAAGACATCTCTACGGACTTCATCACACACCTCTCCCCATCCATGGGTAAAACAACCATTTGGGCGATAGTTGATAGACTTTCCAAATATGCTCAATTTTATGCACTACCAACCTCCACCTCCACCACTCAATTAGCTTCTTGTTTCTTAGAAGAATATGTCTGCTTACATGGATTTTCATGCTCTATTATCTCGGACTGCGATAGTCTATTCGCTAGTCAATTTTGGAAGGAATTATTTCATCTTCATGGAACAAAGTTCAAATTAGTAGTACGTACCACCCACATATCTACGGGCAACCGGAGGTTGTATTGTAAATAGATGCCTTGAAATGTACTTGCATGCAATAGTGGGAACATTCCTACAAAATGGGCTAAATGCCTTCCTTGGACGAAATTGTAGTATAATGGAACCAAACACTCATCCATTAGCTTATCTCTTTTTCAAGTAGTCTACGAAAGACCTCCGTCAATACTATCTAACTACATTTCACACAATACACAAATTCTGCAACTTGAAGAATGGGCACTATCTTGAGACAAACTCCTTCAAATCATCAAATTCAATTTACAAAAAACTCAAACGCACATGAAAAATAAAGCGGATCAACATCGTAGTGATATCGAATTCACCGAAGGCCCTTAGGTATTTGTTAAACTCCAACCATACCATCAAACTACCATTCGTAACAACCATCATAAACTCTCAAAGAAAGACAATGGCCCATTTCACCCATAGCCTACAAACTCCTCCTTCTACCCGAGTTCCGCATTCACCGGGTATTCCACATCTCCCTCCTCAAAGGTTCAAATTATGCCCAAATCCAACCTCCATTGCTCCACAACCACTTCCACAAACACTTATTAATCACGACCTTAAGGACAAGGTCAATCATGAAGGGGCATGCACTGATATGGCTTGCATGACTAATGCACCAACCTGCATCACTCATGCACATAAAGGAAACACCCAACCACCCACTCATGCAGGGTCTAAAAGAACCATCTGTAGGTCATCAAGGTTTTTGTACTAGGAGAGAGAAGTTAGTTACACTACAAGACAAAATTGGAACACTCTCTAGCAGGGGAATCTAATAATTACTACGTAGTTTTTATTTTCAGTACCTGTTGTAATGTCACTTGGCTTCTATCTACCTGTAGGCACAAATATAAATATGTAAAAGGGATGAAATGAAATGGCAGCAAAGTTTAATTCTCAAAATCTTCTTCAATTTACAACTTTTCTTATTTTGAAAGTATCTTCTTCTCTAACTTTCCCTACTATTTCTCCTAACCTTCTTTGCTTGTCCTCTCAGTCCCTCTCTACCCTACCATAAACATTAGTATTGAAGGTTCCTTATAAAACAGTCTCCATTTTTTAGTATTTATGAATCAAAACTGAATGTAATTTTTTTCTAGAATGTGCGCCATGCTAGTTTAATAACATAAAACTAACTGAAACCAGATACTATTGCAGTCATACACAAACAACAGTATATGATTTATTTACTATCAAACTTATAGGCCTGTAGATAGAAAGAAACTATAAATAACATGTAACCTTATTTGGGCGTATCCATTTCAAATAACCAAAAATGTGCTGTCCAAAATAATTAACTAGACGCGATATTTGAAGTTTGGTTATGTCCAAAACAATCGACTTGAAATTACCTTGCTTTAAATTGCACGCCAGAAATGAAATTGGAAGTGCGGCTCCGGAAAACGATGAAACTACAGGAAATTAGAAGTGGAAATTGCAGAAGAGAGGCGTTCGTAGATAAATTCGTGGCCAATGAGCTGGAAGTGCGGCAACTTTGGAAGCTTTTTTAACCTTTACTCTTTTAGTTAGGTGGAGTGAATGAGAAATTTTCCGAAGTCGAGGCTGAATGTAGTTGCATTTTTGCGTTAAAAACCCTGTAATTTAAATTTTTAAGGATCTTTTATTTTTGAATCTTTCTTAATCCATTGAGATTAGCAAAGGGGCGCTCAAACTTTGTTTTATATCAAATAAACCAAACAATCCGATTCATTTGGGTGATCTAGTTTGCTTTTAAAACTAGATTGGTTATTGATCCGTAAAATAATCTTATTTTTTTATCAATTGATTTAAAATTCAAATTTTCAATTAAACAACCATATCGAAATATTTATAAATAGCATATTTATACATATTATATATACTTTGACATACATACATGCCTAGGTAAGTATCGACAAACACCTCAATTTGGTTACATCTCTAATCCACTGATTCCACCACAAGTTTCGACTTAAATAATAGTATTTTCACTCTCTACAACTACACTATATTGTTTAATTTGTAACATGGGATGAAAATCAGTAGAGAATTGAGGCATAATCAAATTAAGGTGCAAGCAATCGTTGCCCATATATATGCTTCGGCACATGTATATGTGTGCGCACGCACACGTACACGTACACACACATACACATATTGTATAAAATTTAAAACTAAAGCAAGAAAAATATATTAAACTAGAGACGCATGTATGTTATAAAATTAAAATATATAATATACAAATATATTTAAACATTATTTTTGTGGTCAAAAAAGAATTGCTAATATTATTGTTATGCGCATACACATGTGTAAATATACGATTTAAATAGTAGTATTTTCTCTCTTTTGCATTTACATATTTAATCCGAGGTGTGGGTAGAAATCAGGAGAGAATTGAGGTGTGGCAAAATTGAGCTGTCATCGATCCTTGATATATATATATATGTATGTATGTATGTATGTATGTATGTATGTATGTATGTATGTACGTATGTATGCGTATGTATGTATGCTTAGGCAAATGTTATATGTGGGTGCACACACATACACACATATATACATACTTTATAAAATATAAAGCCGAAACAAGAAAATTTTCTTAAAATGGACAAGCATATATATTATAAAATTAAAATATATGTAATATTTAGGGGGGATTGTGGAAAAGGACAAACTTTGAAAAAGAATTAGGCTGGAGGACATGAAGTTTTATTTTTAAGCTAAAGAACATGACGTTTTATTTTTAGCCTAAAGGATTAATACTAGTTATAATTAGTATTATATTCAACTTTTACCTACACAAATTGCTAGTTATATCTAGCATGATATTCAGTTTTACACTTGGTTATAACTAGCATTTTTTTTAGTCTAAGAAGCAAACTTGTTACCCTTCAACTTAAAAAATTTCTAAGTTTGTCTTTGTGCCTATTTTCCTATAATATTTAAATATATTTAAACATTATTTTTATGGTAAAAAAGAATTACTAATATTTACTATGCACACATAAACACACACATATATGCACATACACTTGTGTGTGTACACATATGTACTTTTCACATTGTCAAATTAGCGATGTTTCATAATTTTGTAAATAAATTTATTAATATAAATAATTTTATATAACATAAGTATTACAACATTTGTGATAAAAGACATAAAAATGCTAAATGAAAACACACCTATTAGGAAATTATGTGTTATTATTAAGTAAACCGAACATTCTAAACATAAATGTAAAAAACTCTCTAAATCGGCTAAAACAAAAACTCCGGAAAACCAAACTTAGTTTGACATGTTTTTTTAATATGTAAAATTTCATGTTTAATTTAACAATTTTCATCACTATACTGACTAAACCAATCAAATCCATCCTCCAGGCTTCCCTTCAGACCGACCTTAAAAAATGTGAAATGCGCAAATATAGAATTCTAACTTTGTTGATGACTTGTAATACCAACATTAATTAACTTGTATTTATTTATAGTTACTTCTGTAATGTCTAAAACAATATCGCAATAACTAGATAATATTCTATATATCATTTAATTGATATAAGAAACTATAACGAAAATGTAAATTTTAACTATGAAATTGTATACTTAACGTAAAGCCGATGCGAGCGGAATTTGACAAAGACAAATATTAGATGGGTAGATCCAATTATTTTTCTAATGCTTAAAATCTTTTGAGTGGATGTATTACGAGTATAGATATATTGAAAATGGACTTGATGTAATGACCCAGGATTTTTAATAATTAAAATTTGAATATTTAATTAATTTTAAATATTAATAAGTGAAATTTATAAGTCAAATAAATTTAATTTGAATTATTGGATTTAATTTGATAATTAAATCGATCATTTAATATGTTAAATTATGGAAATAATTAAAAATTGGGTTAAATATGATTGAAAATGATTTGTAAAATTTTATTTTATCATATTGGAGTTAGAACAATATTTTAGAACTTTTAAAATCGAATTAAAAGTTAATTTGTGAAAATTGAATATTTTAATATTTAATCGACTAGTGAAAATAGTCAATTTTTGAACAGTCTCAGAATTGAATGAAACCAGTTCCATTGGATCCGTAATAGTTAGTTATTACCGGATTTCAATTTTCGTGTCAATCGGAGTTATCGTTTGATCGCGGCAGCTCGAAACGCATCGATTTATTTTTAATTTAAATTTGTCGAGTGAAAATAGCCATTTTTCAAAAAGTCTCGGATTTCGACGAAACCAGTTTCATCGGATCCGTAATGTTATATTATTGTAAGGTTTCAAATTTCAAGTCAATTGGATTTACCGTTTGTCCGGTACAAATTAAAACGCCTAGAAATCGAGTTAAATCGGTTTAATTTAAATTGAGCGTTTACAGCCATAACTCGCACAGATGTCCAAATTAGCTTTCGAAACCTGTTCCATTGTGTCCGGAACGCGGGGTAAACCCTAGAAACGCTGGTTACGGCGCGTAAGTCGGAGTTCGGAATTTCCGGATGAATAGTGTTCGATTTTTCTTTATAAATAGCACCCACCTCTTCATAATTTAGAAAAATCATTCCAAACCCTAACCCTAATATCATAGCCGCCACCCCCATTTTCTAAGGCCAGAATTTAATCTCACTTCTCCCTCAATCTCTCTCAATCTATAAAGAATTAGCCAAAGTTGTTAACTACAACATTGAAGAGCATGAAGAGGGCTTTAAATCCATACGGTGATGATGGATTTTGGTGCAAAGGAGGGGGAGATAACCGAGGCCGTTCATGGCCAGTCACGCACGCCATATGAGGAGGAGGAGGGGGCCGAGCTCAGGGTGCTTGGGGCCGAACCTAGAGGGAGTTAGGGGCTGCGAAGTGGAGTAATCTGATCGAGTTGCAAGTGAACGTGGAGGAGGAATTAATTAACCCTAATTCTTGGATATGGGTTTGGAGTTTGCGTGCTCCTTCCTGTAGTTGAACGTGATGAAGGAGAAGGCAAGATGCGGCTATGATGGAAAGATGAAGGATCCAAGGGCTGTGATGGATTTAGGTTAAAAAAATTAAAAGTTATGTTGTAATTTATGTGTATAAAATTCGTGTAACTTCAAAAATTCATATCTTTTTCATACGAGGTCGAAAATGCGCGAAACCAGTTGCGTTGGAATCGTATGGACGAGCACTACGCGATGGAGTTGGTTTGGAGTCGTTTGGAGTTAGTGAGAATTTGGGGTAAAATTAAACGTCCGTTTAATTTTATTCGAAATAAATCGCTAAAACGGAAATAAAACCAAGGTGAGAATTTCTCACTCAATCGAATCAGTTTCGATTTTATTTTAAATAGTTAGATTTAAAATATTTGAATGCATGTTTGAATGTTGATTGATATCTATTGATTGTTAAAATAGACATTATACGCCGTTAGTAAGCGGATGTTATTTATTAAAAACATATACCGCGAATATTTCATAAACAGTGAAATTGGTATTATATATAATAGCAATATATATATATTGGCATATGTATATATTGCAGTTATTGATTTCCCGCATTTTTTGTTTAGCGGATGAGACCCTATTACGCCGTTATTAAGCGGATAATATTTAATAAGAACATATACCGCGATAATTTCGTACTAGAGCGAAATTGGTATTGTGCTAATGTTTTTGGATGCAGGAAAACAGGTTGGAGGGATCAAACTGGATTCCTCAACAGTTTTTATTTGATTTCAGATATTTTGATATTTGATTGATTATCATATCGATATATGATATCGTTGGTGTCGTGATTGACTATTTGGTGTGTAGCATCATTGGACCAAATTTGGAATTTTAGAATGATTTTAAAGTGATTTTTGAAAATATACTATATTTTTGGAATTGATTCATTTTAAATAAATAAACGTTATAATTTTTAAAGTTATAAAAATTATGATTTTTGAGAAATATAGTTAAAAACCGATTTTTAAGAATATGATGCTAATGATTTTATAAAATAATTTAATCGGGATTTTAGAATTTATTGTGAAAAGTTTAAATATAGGATTTATAAAATTTAATTATTTTATGAATCAAAATGGTGAAATAATAAAGGAATTTGAAGACGTTTTAAAAGAATAATATAAATTGATTTATATTAAGAGATTTATACATAGATATTTATAAATTGAAATATTGACATTATAAAACAAGTTTTTATAAGTGTTTGAATGAAGTGCAAATGGATTGCATAAGTGAATGAAATTTATAAAATTATAAACTGTGAAGTTATAAATAAAATTTATAAATAGTAAGATTTATAAATTTGTGAAGTTATTGAAAGAATAGATTTGGTTAAATAAATAAATCTTATAAGTTATAAGATTTATGGTTTGGAAAGTCTTTAGAGGAACGATTTTGTAAAATAATCGTTTTATAAGTATTTAACTTATAATATGAACTTTTAGTTTATAATTAAGCTATAAACTGGAATAGGTTAATAAAGGAATTTATAAAAAGGAAGTTTTTATAAATAAATAGAAATGGAATTTATAAACGTTGTTTTATAAATTTGCAAATGATTTATTTTGATAAGAAAATTGTTGAAACCTATTAATGGAGTTATATTCACGTTTTTGAATAGTGAATAATCCTTTGAATTAAAATGTATAAAAGGATGAAATGTGTTAACGTAGTATATTCATGTTTTTGAATAGTGAATAAGATGTTAAAGAAATTGTTTTGAATGTGATATTTGAAATAGAATTAAAACGATCTAACGAAGTTTTAATTGTGTTGAGATTCGAAACCATAGATTTCAACTTTTATTGTTGAAATAGACGTTTTCGAGAAATAAAAGGAGATGATGGACTATAACACTGTTGTTATAGTAAATGATTTCCGAAAGGAAATGTTTTGTATAGTATTGGGATTTATATATCTATTTTAATTTCGAATCCCTATACTAGTGATTTTGGGACGTCGTAACGATGTTTTACGTAACATTCGTTTTGGCCCAAATAAATATGTTTAAGAGAATGATTTCCTTAAAGAATGAAATATATACTTAATTTCGATTGAAGTATATCGAATTTTTTCTAAGTGTTGAAAATAAATAAAATTTGTGAATTACTTATGAATAAATAAGTATGGAAATGTTTTCCAATATAAAGTGAATATTTTGAGAATTTATCTTTTTGAAGATAAATTGAAAAGAAAATTGAAATGAATTATTGAAATCATATGCATGGATATTTTGAAATATAAATTCATTATGGAATTTATAAAAGAAAGTGGAATTTGTTTAAAAATAAATATTGATTTATTTTTGAAGTATGAAATAATATATCTTATAAAGATATTTTTGGAAAATAAATAATTTGGAAAATTATTTGGAAACTGGTGATGTGTGCGTATCCAGTGATAGTTCAATAACCGACTATCAATATTTCCCTTTGAATGGGTAATTGATGTGATTTGTTTGAATGTGAATGCTACACTTATTTTGAATAAGCGCTCACTATTCGGGTTAACCGGGAAAGGACCATGGGGTCGTATAACCCATTCCGAATATGTGATACGTCGTTATGAATTGCATTTGAAGATCGGTGTTGAAGACCCGGTATTTGCAAGAGCGATAGGATGACCTGTCGATTTACTCTGCACCGAGTTGCTCCGGTATAGAGTTCTCCATATGTGATGGTGAATCCGATCAGGATTGTGAATATCCGGATTGCAAGGACTTCTTTGTAAGTGCCTTCGGTTTTGTTCGATCCCGGAACAAACTTGTATTGATTGTATGTCTGACGTTACAAGTTGAGATATAAAGCCGATTTCTTTCAAATATATTTCTGTTGGTGGCGAAGAATTTATTCTTTAGCTTAACACCCTTCTCTGAGACGTACGAGCGCAGAGGTTATATAGTTGAAGTTATCAGCGATATATTCCCAATTTGGTAATGTGACATGCTGAGTGTTGCTGAAATGATCATTGTGTTGATTATTGTGATAGGATCGTTTATTTGATCGTCTATCTTGGTGATCATTGTGTTGATCATTTGTTAACCCAAAGCATGGCTTTTGTATAAAGTATGTTTTTGTGGACGTGACTTCGTCGAACCTCACACCCCGGAAATGGTCAAAACAGGAAAGATGCGGCAAGGTTATGAGGGGTAGCACCCTTCAGGGTATGTACATTTCCTTCTGGATAGAGGTGGTATCATGGTATGGAGCCCAGATATTTAACCTATGTGGTTACTACGAATTTATTACTTTGTGGTTGTTGGCTTTCGGGATCCCGTGAGAAAGGTCGTTTACGATCGGGGAATGGCGTGCTCATGTCAGTAGTTACCCAGTTAGGGGTAACCCGGCCTTGTGTTGGCAGAGTTCCGGTTTGGTTCTCGGGGATGTCTTTCCAGAGGCATTCTCATGTGGCAATGGGAAGTTCCTTGGCCTGACCATTTGTTGGAAATCCAATTCCCAATACGAAACTTGTACGGTATTAGTTGTAGAACCTGCCATTCACTTATGGTGGTCACCACTGTTTGGATGGTAGCTATAGTAGGCATAGTTCGAAATGTCTATGTTGGCTAAGATTTATATTCTACTTTCGAAATATTTCCTACACTATGCACTAATAATAATATGAAATGTTTTTTTAATGCGTATCAAGCATCTTTGATTATCATAAGGAGAAATCTCCTCCGATTCTGCGTTTGCATTGTGTGTGTGTGCGGGAGGCCTTATGGTAGTCTCATTTTTAAAAGCATTGCGAATTGAAATAAAAATATTCCTCTATTTTGATTTTTAAAGATAAATAAACTGTTTTGAGTTCTCACACCAGTCACATGACTGACTTGGAGTTTATTGTTTTCCTTCCTAAACTCTGGGTGCCCACCAATTTTCACACGGGCAGTCAAGAGTTAAGGTTTATCAGGATATTCTGGATATTCAGGAATTACTGGAGGCAAGCTGGATGGCATGGCGTATTTCTAGTTTATATAGTATTTCTTTTTTTCCGCTGCACTGTTTGATGTTTGTATGTTGTTGTATACTCTGATGATATGATTAAATGTAATGTAATGTAATAACTGATATAGTTCTTTGTTTAAAGATTATTCATTTATTTATTATATGTTGTTCCGCTGCGAATTGTGAGATTCTGTTATTGTTCTGTTGTTTTCTTTCCCCTCCATTTTCTATTCTCTCTAATTTCTATTCCGTTTTATCTGTTCTGTTTCCTTTCTCTTCTCTTTTCTTTCTATTTTAAAATTTTCTATCTTCTTTTTCTAAAACCCATAACTATTCGGTTTTTTCGGCAACGAAAAATCGAAACGTTACATTTGGTATCAGAGCTTATGGTTAAGCGACAACCATGGTTCTGTTGGGTATTACTCATTAGAGATAGAGTCAGCAGTACTCTAGAATGAGTTTGAGTGTAATAATAGCTATGAGAGCGTATTTGTTAGTGAATATAAAATTGTTTTATATTGTGATGATTGGTTTATTGAGTGGCATATGAACTTTCGTCAGCGTGGTCCGCAAGACTATGCCGAAGGGGTTTCTAAACACTTGAATAGAACAATTCGACACAATATTGTTTTAAATTGGGTAAATGAAATAATTTTACCTTGAGTATATTTTGTATATAAAGAAATAATTTTTCAGAATTATTAAAGTATATAAGTTGATTGTTTAGTTGTTTGAATAACCTAAATAAAAGAATAATTGTGTAAGTAAAAAGAATTATAAGAATTGAATTATAATTAAAGTGAATTACAATTGTGAAATAAACTTATATATATAAGAAGTGAAACTATATGAATATATTTATGAATATAAGTTGAAAGTAAAAGTGAATTTAAAGTTAAATGGAATATAACTTAAGTGATATGGAATGAAGTTGATATTAGTATCAAAGTAAATTAATAAAATTAAGTGATAGATATGAACTTGAGTTATATAAATGAAATTCAACTTTAGAAATTGGATTGAATGTAAATCAATTGAATGTGAATAGTTGATATGAAATAATGAATATAAGTGTTAATTCATTAAAATCTAAAGTTATTGGAAGTTGAATAATTGAATGAAAATCAATTTAATTAAACCAATTGAAAGTGATGGTGTTAAATCAAATTGAATGAATATAAGCAAAGGAATTTGGTTGCAATTAATAAACATTGGTTGATATTGAATATGATTGTTAGATGATTGTTGATTGATTGTATAAAATTCATTAAGTATTAATGAAAGTAAATTAGTGAAATTTAAAGCTATGTAATTGAATTCAAATTAGAAGTAAATAAATTTGAATAAAATTGAATTTAATTTGGAAGTGAACCAACTTGAATATAAATTAGTGAATATAAGCAAATTGAAGATGAATGTTAATAAGAACATCCACTGTTAATGAATCAAATGTGATTAAATTAAAAACCCAATTCATTGAATATTAATGAAAATATGAATGAATATTTATTGGTTATGGATGATAGTAGGTTGATGTTTGCATTTGTTGCTTTAGTTGCATTTGCTATGTTGACATGTATAGTTATTACGTTGCTATATGTTGTATATTGATACTATTCATATATGCATGTTCTCATGTTGTTTGTTGAGTAATTAGTAGGTGCGGATCGCGTTTGCTTTGCATTTGGAGCTCGCTTTCGCGCTATATTAGCTGTATATGCTTGCTAATAAAATATAAGGTACATATCTCGGATTAAATATCGTACTTTTACACTTTTTTCCCTGCGGGATGCCTCATTACTTGATGAGATGTATATTTGTGATATATATACTGTCATTTTTTTTTTCGGATCGAGCCGCGCAAAGGAGACTATGGCGAATTTTTCCGGAAATTTAAGGCGTTAGAAAATTTTTGAGAAATTTAGAAAAGTTTTGAAAACTTAAACTTTGATTTTGGAATTGAAAGTTAAACAATAGTAGTTGTTTTTGAAAAAGATAACTAAGTATGATTTGAAACTTAGTAAGTTATTGTAAGAAGTTTAATTATGAATTTTGGGAAAATTAATAGATTCTATAACCTTTCTTACTTGTAATTTCGAGGACGAAATTCTTTTAAGTGGGGAAGATTGTAACGACCCAGGATTTTTAATAATTAAAATTTGAATATTTAATTAATTTTAAATATTAATAAGTGAAATTTATAAGTCAAATAAATTTAATTTGAATTATTGGATTTAATTTGATAATTAAATCGATAATTTAATATGTTAAATTATGGAAATAATTAAAAATTGGGTTAAATATGATTGAAAATGATTTGTAAAATTTTATTTTATCATATTGGAGTTAGAACAATATTTTAGAACTTTTAAAATCGAATTAAAAGTTAATTTGTGAAAATTGAATATTTTAATATTTAATCGACTAGTGAAAATAGTCAATTTTTGAACAGTCTCAGAATTGAACGAAACTAGTTCCATTGGATCCGTAATAGTTAGTTATTACCGGATTTCAATTGTCGTGTCAATCGGAGTTATCGTTTGATCGCGGCAGCTCGAAATGCATCGATTTATTTTTAATTTAAATTTGGCGAGTGAAAATAGCCATTTTTCAAAAAGTCCCGGATTTCGAAGAAACCAGTTTCATCGGATCCGTAATGTGATATTATTGTAAGGTTTCAAATTTCAAGTCAATTGGATTTACCGTTTGTCCGGTACAAATTAAAACGCCTAGAAATCGAGTTAAATCGGTTTAATTTAAATTGAGCGTTTACAGCTATAACTCGCACAGATGTCCGAATTAGCTTTCGAAACCTGTTCCATTGTGTCCGGAACGCGGGGTAAACCCTAGAAACGCTGGTTACGGTGCGTAAATCGGAGTTCGGAATTTCTGGATGAATAGTGTTCGATTTTTCTTTATAAATAGCACCCACCTCTTCATAATTTAGAAAAATCATTCCAAACCCTAACCCTAATATCATAGCCGCCACCCCCATTTTCTAAGGCCAGAATTTAATCTCACTTCTCCCTCAATCTCTCTCAATCTATAAAGAATTAGCCAAAGTTGTTAACTACAACATTGAAGAGCATGAAGAGGGCTTTAAATCCATACGGTGATGATGGATTTTGGTGCAACGGAGGGGGAGATAAACGAGGCCGTTCATGGCCTGTCACGCACGCCATATGAGGAGGAGGAGGGGGCCGAGCTCAGGGTGCTTGGGGCCGAACCTAGGGGGAGTTAGGGGCTGCGAAGTGGAGTAATCTGATCGAGTTGCAAGTGAACGTGGAGGAGGAATTAATTAACCCTAATTCTTGGATATGGGTTTGGAGTTTGCGTGCTCCTTCCTGTAGTTGAACGTGATGAAGGAGAAGGCAAGATGCGGCTATGATGGAAAGATGAAGGATCCAAGGGCTATGATGGATTTAGGTTAAAAAAATTAAAAGTTATGTTGCAATTTATGTGTATAAAATTCGTGTAACTTCAAAAATTCATATCTTTTTCATACGAGGTCGAAAATGCACGAAACCAGTTGCGTTGGAATCGTATGGACGAGCACTACGCGATGGAGTTAGTTTGGAGTCGTTTGGATTTAGTGAGAATTTTGGGTAAAATTAAACGTCCGTTTAATTTTATTCGAAATAAATCGCTAAAACGGAAATAAAACCAAGGTGAGAATTTCTCATTCAATCGAATCAGTTTCGATTTTATTTCAAATAGTTAGATTTAAAATATTTGAATGCATGTTTGAATGTTGATTGATATCTATTGATTGTTAAAATAGACATTATACGCCGTTAGTAAGCGGATGTTATTTATTAAAAACATATACCGCGAATATTTCATAAACAGTGAAATTGGTATTATATATAATAGCAATATATATATTGGCATATGTATATATTGCAGTTATTGATTTCCCGCATTTTTTGTTTAGCGGATGAGACCGTATTACGCCGTTATTAAGCGGATAATATTTAATAAGAACATATACCGTGATAATTTCGTACTGGAGCGGAATTGGTATTGTGCTAATGTTTTTGGATGCAGGAAAACAGGTTGGAGGGATCCAACTGGATTCCTCAATAGTTTTTATTTGATTTCAGATATTTTGATATTTGATTGATTATCATATCGATATATGATATCGTTGGTGTCGTGATTGACTATTTGGTGTGTAGCATCATTGGACCAAATTTGGAATTTTAGAATGATTTTAAAGTGATTTTTGAAAATATACTATATTTTTGGAATTGATTCATTTTAAATAAATAAACGTTATAATTTTTAAAGTTATAAAAATTATGATTTTTGAGAAATATAGTTAAAAACTGATTTTTGAGAATATGATGCTAATGATTTTATAAAATAATTTAATCGGGATTTTAGAATTTATTGTGAAAAGTTTAAATATAGGATTTATAAAATTTAATTATTTTATGAATCAAAATGGTGAAATAATAAAGGAATTTGAAGACGTTTTAAAAGAATAATATAAATTGATTTATATTAAGAGATTTATACATAGATATTTATAAATTGAAATATTGACATTATAAAACAAGTTTTTATAAGTGTTTGAATGAAGTGCAAATGGATTGCATAAGTGAATGAAATTTATAAAATTATAAACTGTGAAGTTATAAATAAAATTTATAAATAGTAAGATTTATAAATTTGTGAAGTTATTGAAAGAATAGATTTGGTTAAATAAATAATTCTTATAAGTTATAAGATTTATGGTTTGGAAAGTCTTTAGAGGAACGATTTTGTAAAATAATCGTTTTATAAGTATTTAACTTATAATATGAACTTTTAGTTTGTAATTAAGCTATAAACTGGAATAGGTTAATAAAGGAATTTATAAAAAGGAAGTTTTTATAAATAAATAGAAATGGAATTTATAAACGTTGTTTTATAAATTTGCAAATGATTTATTTTGATAAGAAAATTGTTGAAACCTATTAATGGAGTTATATTCACGTTTTTGAATAGTGAATAATCCTTTGAATTAAAATGTATAAAAGGATGAAATGTGTTAACGTATTATATTCACGTTTTTGAATAGTGAATAAGATGTTAAAGAAATTGTTTTGAATGTGATATTTGAAATAGAATTAAAACGATCTAACGAAGTTTTAATTGTGTTGAGATTCGAAACCATAGATTTCAACATTTATTGTTGAAATAGACGTTTTCGAGAAATAAAAGGAGATGATGGACTATAACACTGTTGTTATAGTAAATGATTTCCGAAAGGAAATGTTTTGTATAGTATTGGGATTTATATATCTATTTTAATTTCGAATCCCTATACTAGTGATTTTGGGACGTCGTAACGATGTTTTACGTAACATTCGTTTTGGCCCAAATAAATATGTTTAAGAGAATGATTTCCTTAAAGAATGAAATATATACTTAATTTCGATTGAAGTATATTGAATATTTTCTAAGTGTTGAAAATAAATAAAATTTGTGAATTACTTATGAATAAATAAGTATGGAAATGTTTTCCAATATAAAGTGAATATTTTGAGAATTTATCTTTTGAAGATAAATTGAAAAGAAAATTGAAATGAATTATTGAAATCATATGCATGGATATTTTGAAATATAAATTCATTATGGAATTTATAAAAGAAAGTGGAATCTGTTTAAAAATAAATATTGATTTATTTTTGAAGTATGAAATAATATATCTTATAAAGATATTTTTGGAAAATAAATAATTTGGAAAATTATTTGGAAACTGGTGATGTGTGCGTATCCAGTGATAGTTCAATAACCGACTATCAATATTTCCCTTTGAATGGGCAATTGATGTGATTTATTTGAATGTGAATGCTGCACTTATTTTTGAATAAGCGCTCACTATTCGGGTTAACGGGAAAAGTACCATGGGGTCGTATAACCCATTCCGAATATGTGATACGTCGTTATGAATTGCATTTGAAGATCGGTGTTGAAGACCCGGTATTTGCGAGAGCGATAGGATGACCTGTCGATTTACTCTGCACCGAGTTGCTCCGGTATAGAGTTCTCCATATGTGATGGTGAATCCGATCAGGATTGTGAATATCCGGATTGCAAGGACTTCTTTGTAAGTGCCTTCGGTTTTGTTCGATCCCGGAACAAACTTGTATTGATTGTATGTCTGACGTTACAAGTTGAGATATAAAGCCGATTTCTTTCAAATATATTTCTGTTGGTGGCGAAGAATTTATTCTTTAGCTTAACACCCTTCTCTGAGACGTACGAGCGCAGAGGTTATATAGTTGAAGTTATCAGCGATATATTCCCAATTTGGTAATGTGACATGCTGAGTGTTGCTGAAATGATCATTGTGTTGATTATTGTGATAGGATCGTTTATTTGATCGTCTATCTTGGTGATCATTGTGTTGATCATTTGTTAACCCAAAGCATGGCTTTTGTATAAAGTATGTTTTTGTGGACGTGACTTCGTCGAACCTCACACCCCGGAAATGGTCAAAACAGGAAAGATGCGGCAAGGTTATGATGGGTAGCACCCTTTAGGGTATGTACATTTCCTTCTGGATAGAGGTGGTATCATGGTATGGAGCCCAGATATTTAACCTATGTGGTTACTACGAATTTATTACTTTGTGGTTGTTGGCTTTCGGGATCCCGTGAGAAAGGTCGTTTACGATCGGGGAATGGCGTGCTCGTGTCAGTAGTTACCCAGTTAGGGGTAACCCGGCCTTGTGTTGGCAAAGTTCCGGTTTGGTTCTCGAGGATGTCTTTCCAGAGGCATTCTCATGTGGCAATGAGAAGTTCCTTGGCCTGACCATTTGTTGGAAATCCAATTCCCAATACGAAACTTGTACGGTATTAGTTGTAGAACCTGCCATTCACTTATGGTGGTCACCACTGTTATGATGGTAGCTATAGTAGGCATAGTTCGAAATGTCTATGTTGGCTAAGATTTATATTCTACTTTCGAAATATTTCCTACACTATGCACTAATAATAATATGAAATGTTTTTTTAATGCGTATCAAGCATCTTTGACTATCATAAGGAGAAATCTCCTCCGATTCTGCATTTGCATTGTGTGTGTGTGCGGGAGGCCTTATGGTAGTCTCATTTTTAAAAGCATTGCAAATTGAAATAAAAATATTCCTCTATTTTGATTTTTAAAGATAAATAAATTGTTTTGAGTTCTCACACCAGTCACATGACTGATTTGGAGTTTATTGTTTTCCTTCCTAAACTCTGGGTGCCCACCAATTTTCACACAGGCAGTCAAGAGTTAAGGTTTATCAGGATATTCTGGATATTCAGGAATTGCTGGAGGCAAGCTGGATGGCATGGCGTATTTCTAGTTTATATAGTATTTCTTTTTTTCCGCTGCACTGTTTGATGTTTGTATGTTGTTGTATACTCTGATGATATGATTAAATGTAATGTAATGTAATAACTGATATAGTTCTTTGTTTAAAGATTATTCATTTATTTATTATATGTTGTTCCGCCGTGAATTTTGAGATTCTGTTATTGTTCTGTTGTTTTCTTTCCCCTCCATTTTCTATTCTCTCTAATTTCTATTCCGTTTTATCTGTTATGTTTCCTTTCTCTTCTCTTTTCTTTCTATTTTAAAATTTTCTATCTTCTTTTTCTAAAACCCATAACTATTCGGTTTTTTCGGCAACGAAAAATCGAAACGTTACACTTGTGGTTATGGTTGGAACAAAATGCGATTCGTTTAAAGTGTTAGGCAGAGTATGGGGCAAATCCCATTTAGGTTGGTTAACTAAAAATGAGATTAAGAAGGGGATTAGGGTTGGACCAGCTGTTTTTTTTGTTTCTATCGATATTTCTTTTCCTCAAAACTCCTGTAACAACCATTGTTATTCATACATTAAAACCCAATCAAATTTACCTAAACAAATTAAGGAGAAATGGAAAGAAGACATAAAGACCAAGGGAACACATGGAAAAAATACAGTCCTATAAATGGAAATTTTGATTTTTGGTCTTAATGTGGATTCGAAATCCATATCACTTGCACTATATATTATGATACATGATTAAATGATGAAAGTATGATATTTATTGTTATACTAATGTTATAGACCAGATTTGAAATGGTTCTATACTGATTGGATGAATATAAGATATGCTAGATTAGTTAAACTGTCATATTATTTCATTAACTAATTTTTGAATAACATGTTAATTATTTGTCTTGATCTTTTTTATATTTTTGTTTGTGGTTTACTAGAGCATTACCAAATGTTTGAAAATCGAATTTACTTACTATAAATCATTTCAGTTAAGGATATGTTGAGGGACAATTATATAATTTGTTACATATATCTAACTCGATAATCATTCTTATTTGAAATATAAGGTGTTTTCTTTCTGTTATAAACTTGATATAATGTGTTATATTAGTTAATTCATTTGACTTAAAGTATATTTAAAAGAAAATTCATAAATGATATATTTTGTGATGATAACTATAAAGTGTTGTAACCATGAGTAATTTATCACAATGAAAATAAATATATCATTGTAAATGTTCCCGGTCAAGATCCATCAAGACTGGATATCAATGTACCTATAACAATCCGTCATCTATGGCGTCCTGACCCAAGTCTAAAGTGGAATTTGCATCGCGGACCTCGCGGACAGTGTATCATTTTTAAATAAATTATAAAAAAAAACATAGAGACATCTACAATATTCTACACTTTTTGATAACTCGTAATTGAAGGAACAAAATATAATAATCGATAATAGAATAATCTAAGACTAACCAAATAATACAATATCAATAAGCTTCACTTACAACATTTCTCTATACAAGTAACAAAATCAACCTAATGTCTGGGAATAATTGGGATAAAATAGTAGATGATTAATGAATGAATATGCATCTCCATTACACCATCACACCTCTAAGTCCCTACTAGTCCTTTCTATTGACCTATCAAAGTACAACTAAAAAGAAAATAATAGGGGGGTCTCAAACATACATCTGGTGAGCGAAACACATCATATAAGAGTATAATACTAATAAGCTAGTAAAACAGTACTTATGCTCGAAAACTATACTTTTTAACATGTGTCACCTGCACCCAACAAGTTAGCTAAACACTATAAAATATTATAGTGACATCATAGGCTAAGGTCTCACTAAAATGTCTACTGGATCTAATCATATACATGATTGAATCCAAATCCCTAACTTTCCATAGCCCCAAACGTATGCACACGACCAAGCCCAAAGTCCCAACTTGCATGCCGCAAAATGTATCCACATGGTCGAGTCTAAGTGCCATCTCGTATGCCAAAAACTTATGCAAACGATTAATTCTAAAATCCCAGCTCAAATGTCAAAAACTAATACAAACAATCGAACCCGAAGTCCTAGCTTGAATGCCCAAAATGTGTGCACACGATCAAGCCAAAACTTCCAACTCGAATGTAAAAAACATATGTGACTATTGAGGTCAACTCCATGTTATACGTTCACTTAATGGTCAACAACTTGGGATTAAGCGCAAAACTCATAATCGGCCCACAATTTACGAAGCTACTGGATCAAGCCCCAATTCGTCGTTGTTAATACAAATAAAGATGTCGAATATATAAGGAAACATGTTGAAATTCAAGATGTCGAAAGGAAAGCAGTAGAGCATTCGACAAGGAATATCGGACTTCAAGCACTTCATGGAGATGTCGAATTTCTACAATAAAAGATGTCAAGAGCCTAAGAAAGGATGGCAAGCTTTCAAGAATTTCGAATTCCAAGTGACCAACAAACATGAGGGTCATTGAACTTCAATAAAGAGGAGATATCATATGAAGTCGTCAAATCTCTAGGGATATTGAACTATAAGAGTTTTCAAGATTGAATAAAGGTAGGGGGATGTCGAACCTCAACAACCTTGGAGGTTTTCAAGCATATAAAAAGGAAGTGATGTTGTATCCCAAAATGATTTATAAGGATATTGAGCATGTAAAAGCCAGAAGTGGTAACGAATGACAATGGATTCCAAAAGGCTGTAGTGTTGAGACTATCGAACCCAAAGACAATCAAAGAGAGTTGCTAAATCACTATAGAATAAAGCAATGCAAAGAAGGTATATCGAGACTCGATAGATATCTAGCCTTTACAACTATAATAGTTGTAAAGCGTCTACAAGGGACAAAGCGTTTCAAACATTTACAAAAAATGGAAGATGTTGAGCTCCAAAGGGTATGAGAGATATTGAATTTCATCAAAATTGTGAAGGATGTCGAATATCAACAGTTGTGAAGGATATCAAATTTTTACAATGTCATATAGGATATCGAATGCTTATATTTATTATAATGGCCAGGAGATTTTCAACCCCGAAAATCGACACTAATACGTTCACTGTATAGAGTGTCGAGCAATCGAGTACCGAAAATACCAGGCTGTTAGGTTTAGAAGAAAAAAGGATATAATAAGAAACAGAAATAACAGCGTAGAATCTCACAATTACAGTGGAACAAAATATAATATAAAATAGCGGCATTTTATACAAACAAAAGCTGTAACTGTCAATATACATACAAGATATCAGAGTGCAACAAATCTGGACGGTTATAATAACATGTCCCTAAATACCGAATAAAACAGCTTACAACACGCAGCGGAATATAGTTAAATGCGCACAATACGTCCCTGCCATCCAGTTCGCCTCCTGAGCTCTACAGCATCTTAACCTAAAATTCTATAATACTCGGTCTGACCCGAGCATTACAATAAAGTAACACCCGAGTCAGGCTGGAAACCAGCATGAGTAAACCCATCTAACTTGAAATACTTAAGTTCTAAAAATCTTTTGAAAACCATGGTGACTCGTTTAACCCGACAAGTTTTATTTGATCATAAACAAAACATTTTTACCGAAATCCATTGGTACATTAATCATGCCTAAGTACAATACCTATTAAAATAGTTAAATTTGTGAAATTAATCCAATTTCAATTTATCAACTCTATAATCAAAACCGTAAAGGTTCGTAATGATTTCCAAATCGAAGTGGTTCTGGAGAACGCTGATATTCGATCCCGGTCTCTTCGAAACCAAGCAGTAAATTTTAAAGGATAAATTGTTTAAAATAAACAATTTATTATTTGGGGTGCCTATATTCACATGTGGGAATTTATTACAGATTTTATTTCAAATAAAATGAAATCATTATTTTAATCTATTATTAACTTGTCTGACCACTTGATGGTACATACAAGAATAATTGAAACGAGTATCCAACAGAGTTAAGATGAGATATTGATCGAGCTAATTTAACGATCAATAACCAATATGAAAACAATTCCCTTACCGAGATTTAATTTGCCTCGACTAAGCATATCCATTTAAATCCAAATTAATTACAATAAAAACGATTTACCTTTAGTTAACTAAAACTTAACACTTATTTAATATCCAACATGTTAATTTGTATTAATTTTAAAAGCCAATTAATAATGTAATTAACTGCCCATTTAATTATAAAACACCATTGAACTTTAAACCCCGGATTTAATTTATTAATAGATTTTTAGTATAAATAAAAGAAAATATAAATTTTCATATAAGTCTATATATAACTCTCATTTCTTCTTCTTTTCCTTTTTCTTTATTTTTTCCTTTTTATTTTTATTTTTATTTTCCTTTCTTTTTATTTTCCTATTTCCTTTTCTTTTTCCTTTTCCTTATTTCCCTTTTCTTTCCCTATGGCCCGAAACCCGGCCTATATTTTTTCTTCCCTTCCTTCATTCTTTTCTACTTTCCAGTTACATATTCCTTCTTCTTTCTTCACCTTTATTTCCAAATTCCTGAAACGAATGTGCACACACGCGTGCACGTGTACGCTAATTCCGGCCATCGACTCTAGTCGTCGACTACCCACGCAAACCACCATCAACCACCTCCACGCGTACCACCACCTGAAACGTCGCCAAAACCCTCCATGCAGATTCGCATACCTCAACCCAAAACTGAACGAAAACCCATCTACTAAATTGTCTCATCCCGGTGCCACTGGTCATGTCGGCCTCTAAAATTTCACCGAGAGCTTCGCCGTTGCTCCCTCGACCTAATCCTTCGGGTGCACAACCACCGTTCCTCCTCCACCATCACCATTTTCATGCGAACTTAAGCCCACCAACAATCACATAAAACCCTAAAGTCGCAATGTCCGACCATCATGTTCCACAAAAAACGCTGCACCATTTTTCGAAGCTTTCCCATCCCCCAAGCCACCTTCATGACCAATCGCCAAGCCGCTAATCGCCTCGAGCGCCTAAATTTGCTCAAAAATCAAATTTCGGCCATCTCTTATTTCCTCACTCCACACGTGATGAAAAATCACCAAATGATTCTCAAAAATCACCACTTCTAGAAACAAACATAACTGTATGATTAATTTATTAAATTGTTTTAATCAAGTTTTGGCCATTTTCAATGTTTGTTTACTATAACTAAGTTTTCTTTTCCTGTGCTTTACAATAACCAACGGAATAAATTTTAAAATAAACTATACGAAAAAACAATCATCTTTCCCTTTGGAACTATTATCTAAAACTGACTACAAAATGAGTTTATTGATTTTTGAAGCTAATGGTTTAACTTTCGTAACAAAAACATAACATAATAGAAGGGTCTGTGAGAAGATATACAGTGTTCTTGAGCTCACAGTGATACTGTCCCTAATGATTGTATATATATTCTTGTTTGAACTTTCATCTCGAGTGCATATAATCATGACATAAAACATGGATTTAACCCAAAATCACAATTATATACCTATGCGCGTTATCCCGTAAACAATGTAAATGTTTACTCACTTGCTTTTAACGGGGATGACAACTGCTGCCTGTTTGCTTTTACATTAGGCTTTTACTGTCTTGATCTGTTATGAACTTATGGCGGCTCTTTGTTTTCTCTTCTTCTTTTTTTATGTACCTTTAATAGCAGATTGTGTTGTTTTACGATTGTAAACAAAAATGTATATGTCGAGGTAAGCCAGGCGGTGTATATACATACATAGAAATGAAGTGTGTTGTGCAAGCCTAAGGGTATATCCCTATACAGGCTTTCTATTTTATTTCGTTTCCTTTTTTTATTTGCTTGATTTGATTTCTTATGAAATTTTTTTATTTTCTATTTCATATGCTTGACTTGATTTGGTTTTGACATTGAATTAAGGTTTTGTAAGCTTGAAATGAAATTTTCCATGATGATGTTCCCTTGCATGTTTACATGTACATATGTATGAGTTGATGTGTATATGTGTATATATAACCTTATGTGTATATGTTTGCCCCTTTCCATTTTTATAATAATGTGTATATACTTATACATACATATATCTTTACATATATTCATTAAATTATTATCATAAGGTTTGTGCTTCCTTGTGGATATTTACACATTTGTTTACACATGTATTTACATTCTTCATGTATACCATTATATATACGTATACGTATACTTATGCATATATATATTTGTGTGTGTGTGTGTGTGTGTGTGTGTGTGTGTGTATAGTTATGCATATGAATTTTATCCTATTTTACTTGAATTTATACATATTGTCATTTTCTTATATAAAGTTATACATATATATATATTCACATTTATACAACTTTCCTATATTTTACTTCATATGGGCATATATACATATATACACACATTTATATACTTATATATGTTATCAAACACCATAAAGCTTGTGTGTGTATATATATATTTATAGATATTTTATCTTAATTTAAATATTGGAGTTTATATGTATACATATGACTATAATATTTATCATACCTGGAAATTTTGTAATTTAAAATTAAATATAGTTTTTAATCAATTTATATATATCTGGGTATTTTAAATGTCAAAAACTCATCTGTTTGACTTATCAAAATCAATATTTCAATAATTAAAATCAATTAATTTCCCAATATCCGATGGCTAAAAATTTGGGTCGTTACAGTCGTAGGGGATGTTAAAAGATAGCAATACAAGTGGGGATACTGTATTTCACCAATGTAACAATCAATGTCAAAAATCAGCAATTTATGGACGATTTCAACTGTCGACCATTCACCACTTGTCGAGTGAGATGTGGCAGCTAATCCGCCTGCCTCCATTCTTATAAATATGGTCCCAATGGCAACTTGGAAGGGGCAATTTTTTCTCAATGCTTTTCTTACATTTTCAAAGTTGTAAACATTAAATAAAATTTAGGATTTATAGAGCCTATTTTAATTTTTTTGAATTTGGCACATAATGACTTTAACGATCAATTTCTCATAACATATTTTGAATGGATAAAGATATTTGACTATGATGGGACTTATGACTTGTATATGACACTTGGGAACTACATTTTCAACATGAACATGACCTCTCTTCTTAAGGACTAAAATCATGAACATGCATACTTCAATTTGGACTTACATGCTACTTTTGTGTTAACACAAGGTTGATCAAGCCTATTACCAGCCAAGACTTATCTGCCTAGCATATTTTGAGGTTAACAAAAAAATTTGTTAATATTTTAATGCCAAAAAGAGGGCTTGAACCTCCGCTGCCCTGCATATCCCAATAAAGAACTTCCCTTAAGCCTACATATAAAGGATATAGAGGACTTTCCCAACCTGCATATTTCCTTAAAGGATTTTCCAAACCTTGCATAACCTATTTAGAACGGCATAATCACCATCTCTAAACTAGGATCCTTTGAGCCTCACTTGGTCAAATCAGCCGCTCATAGTTTGTAATTCCATAAAGAACAAGGGTTGCGGTTATTAGCACTAAAAATGATGGAACGGAAGAGATAAGTGGATCCTTATAATCCTGACAAGTATAGCATTAATCCGTTCCATATAGCTTGTTGTTAAGGAGGTTGAGAATAGCTCTTTTATTGATTTGCTTAAGCTTCCTACCTGAATTCATACTTATCTTCCTTTTGTTTTCCCCCAATGGTTGCCGGCCAAGCTTTGAGTCATGTTTGCAACTATTTAGAATGAATAAGGGATGAAAGTAAGAAGGGATTAGGGTATAAGAACTTAGTTTATTCCTATTCTTCCCTCATATTATTCCTCTTACTTACTTCCTTCTAATTCTCTTTGACTTATTGATTAATTAGGCACGGCTACCTTATGATCATACAAATCTCAATCCCTTAACCATTTACATTATTTCATTTGATTTATCTAATTAAATGTCCTAAATAATGTTAGTCAAAATTAGGTTCATTATCGATTCCCCTCCTAAAGAATTTCATCTTTGAAATTAAGATAAGGTACTCATAACAATCAATTATGAAGATAAAATATACCACGAAACAAGTCAGGATAAGTATCTCTAATCCTGCTCTCGGTTTCCTATGTACAATCTCTTTTGTCATCACTCCACTAGACTTTGACTAATCTGACTTTCTTGTTCCTTAGTCTCTTCTCTCGCGATTATACGAACTGGTTTTCTAACTATAGTCAAATTCGGTTCCACTACTAAGTCATCTAACATGTCAGTGCTATAGTAGGTTCTGGATCTCTAATACAATTCCTTAGATGAGAAATATGAAAAACATTGCGGACTCCTTCCAAACTATTTTGTAACTCCACTCTATACGCGAGTTTCCCAATCCTTTATATAATAGGAAAATGTCCAATGAATCTCAGTGCCAATTTTCCTAGTTTTCCAAATCGAGTTACACCTTTCATTGGTGATATCTTGACCAAAACATAATCTCCAACTTAGAAGTCTAAGTCTTTGTGGAAATCTATAAGCATGGCTCTACTTTCTAGACCAAGCTTCCTTAGTTCTGAATCAAATGAACCCAAGCTTTTTTGTAGCTTCTCTAACCAAATCTGAACCAAGAACTAACCTATCCTCGATCTTTAACCAATAAATGGGAGATGTGCATGGCTTTTCATATAAAGTTTCAAAAGGTGTCATTCCTATACTAGTTTGATAACTGTTATTATACAAAAAATTAACAAAGTGTGGTCTTCCCATGATCTCCCAGAATCTAGCGTACAGGCTCGTAACAAATCTTCTAAGACTTTGTTTACTCTTTCCGTTTACCCATCCGTCTGTGGATGGTAAGCGGTACTCGTCTTGAGTTTGATACCTAAAGTCTTCTTTAGACTCTTCCAAAAATCGCTAGTGAATAAGGAATCTCTATCACCTACTATACTGCTAGGAATTCCAAGCATTTAACTATATTCTTCATGAATAATTTAGCCAAGATAAGTGTCGTCGTGGTTGACTTAAGTGGAATGAAATAAGCATTCGTAGTCATTTTGTTCATTATAACCCGTGTGCTTTCATTTCTTCGACTCGACCTTGGCAACCCATCTATAATATCTATTGAGATAGAATCCCATTTCCATACTGGAACATCTAAAGGCTGAAGTAACCCACTTGGTCTCTTATGTTTAGCTTTTACCCGTTGACAGTTCGAACATTACCTTACCCATAAGCCTACATCTGTCTTCATGCCTTCCCAAAAGAAACTTCTTTTCATGTCCTTATACATCTTAGTTCCTCCTATGAACATTGAAATTTGAACAATGGCATTCTCTAAGAACTTTGTTCCTAATGTTTTCCACATTCGGGACACAAGGTCTTCCTTTCTTCTTTAACCACCCACTCTGGTCAAGACTAAAATATTTCAAGTCATCGCTCTCTATTCTATCCCTTAACTTTCTGACTCATTTATAATATTGGATCCTTCCCTTGCTTATAAGTGATCTAATCGATCATCACCGGTCGAACCTCTAAACACGATGACATAGCAACTTCTTTACTAGATCCAGCCGTAGACCTCCATTGTATTCTACATGTAGTTAATGCTTTTAAATTTTTCCACTCAGCTATCATCGAGAATACTCCATTCTAATGTTTCTGCTAATTACATCCGCAACCCTGTTTCCTTTTCCTCGTGTGTACTCGATACCAAAGTCATAAGCGGCTTAAAACTCTAACCACCCTTGCTGTTTCATATTCAACTCCTTTTGAGAGAATAGACACTTCAATGACTTATGATCCATATACGACTCGAATCTTTCTCCCGAAATTTAATATCTCCACACCTTCAACGAAAAAATTACCGCAGCTAATTCCAAATCATGAGTTAGATGCGGTCTGAGCTGTTGAGAAGCATAGTCAACCACTTTACCTCTTTGCATTAATACGGCTCCCTATCCCATTCCACATGCATCCACATACACTGCAAAGTCTTGATTCCTTTTTGAAAAAAATAACACAGGTGCATTAGTCAATAAGTGTTTCAATCTCTGGAATGTTCCTCACACTTATCGTCCAAACGGACTTCACATCTTTTCGCTTTAGTTTAGTCATCGTTGCTGCTATCTGTGAAAAATCCATAATGAATCCCGATAATAACCAGCTAATCCAAGAAAGCTCTTTTATCTCAGTCATCGTCTCTGGTCTCTTCCAATTGTTCACCATCTCGATCTTATCCGGATCAATAAACAACCCTTTCTCCGAGATACATGGCCAAGAAACTTCACTTTCTTCTTCCAAAAATGACATTTTAAAATTTTCGCTTTGAGTTGATGCCGCCTCAATGTCTCAAGATACACTATAAGATGAACTTCATGCTCTCTTTCATCTTTAGAGTATACCAAAATATCATTTATGAATACAAATACGAACCTATCCAAGTGCTCTTGGAAAACTTGGTTCATTAAATCTACAAAGAATACCGGTGCATTAGTTAGTCCAAACGGGATTACTAACCATTCATATGATCCATATCTGGTTCTTAATGCCACTAAATAAACACTAAGCCACTCTAAGCTGATGGAAAACCTGTCACCAAATCCAATTAGGAGAGTACTTCACTCAACTAGTTGAACAAATCGTCAATTCTAGGTAACGTATATTGATTCTTTATCGTCTTCTCATTTAACTTACGATAATCGATACATAACCTTAATGATCATGTGACGCCCCACCTCTATACTCACGCTAGCCAAGAACACTACGGAGTAATGCCGTCAACTAGGACGAAGATTAAGGCTGTTGAGGAGCGACCATCCATGTAATTGCTTTGGGCAAGCACCGATATGTCAGATAGTATAACGAAATCCGACATACAGATACAAACTCAAATCTACTACATAGTGGCTAAGTGGTCTTCGGAAACAAATATAGAAATAAACATAACATAAATCAGTCACAGATATTCATATCACAAAGGCGGAAACATATATGAATATAACACAAATAAGTGTACATCAGAGTAGTGGTCAAATAAGATCCACAATATCACAAAAGAATAGATACAAGTGCAACATTAAAGAGTATGTATACATCAAGGAGTCTCTATCTCGAATGTATAACATTAAAAACTACCAATCTAATGTAGTTAGACTAAAGTCAGATAATGATGATCTCAGATAAGGAGTCAAGCAGAAGCACTTGTGACATCTCGGTCTAACCAGAGTATTATTTAATAAGAAAATAATAAACAGATCAGTCTAGCTATAAATATCAGATAAAAATGAGATAGAATGATGGATATGATAGAAACGTATGATAACAATAATGTCATACTTGACAAGTATACTTCTAACAACAACTGAAATCATACATTATCTCAAGAGATCTCAAAGCACCAAAAAGAATGTCATATACTTTAAAATTTTCACCAAACCACAAATATTGAAAAATTTATAAATGCCAATCGGAAAAGTTAGTGAAACACAAATTCACCAATGCACAAATATTGATAAATCTTATCAATGAAAATCAAGAAAATTGATGAAACACTATTTTTAGAAATCATCAATAGAAATCCAAAAATCACAAAAAAGGAGGAGGCCTATCACAAAACTGGGGCATGAAAACTCACCAACACGTGTATCACAAAACGGAACGCTATTCCATGGTTGCTAACCATTAATTCTTGAACCGAGGCTTCACAAAACAGCCCGAAGACCATGGGTCACTACTCCACCAATTTTGAGCCGAAGCTCCATAGAAACGGGGTTTAGTCTCCCTCGTAGACAAAGAGACATCGCACATTGCTAGTCTAAATCACAAAATAATCTTAATCTATCATCAAGAAGTGTCAATTACACTAAGCTAGCAAATAGATGAGTTTAGCTTCATGTCCCATAACCACTGGCTTAACTTAAATATTTACGAACCAACTCTAAATCTCAACTTGAATTTTTCACAAGAGTTTCAATTGAATGAGTCTAAGAATTAATCGACAAAGTAAACGCAACCGTTTCATACCACTTGTTTTGCAAAGTCGTTTAATTGGATTTCTCGAACGAATGAGGTAAAGGTTTGTGTACACTAGTAGATTGGAAAAACGGTTTTATAAGCGAGTTTGATTATTAAAAATAGAGTTGAAATCAACTTTGTGAAAGGGTTTGAATATTTACCACTAGTATTGAAACCTTTGTATTTAGAAGTGACAAATCACAAAAATGATTGTAGAAACAATCAATCACCAAAGATTCATATTCGAAGGCATGAATCAAAGCCGTAAAAATCGATATTGAATCCATCAAATGGTTATTCTCGAAAATTCCGAAAAGAAGTCATCAAAGCCACTAATAAATGATAACAAGAAATCGGATAACCACGAATCGATAAAAATTGGAATCTTAAGCAAAATAGGCTAAATAGATTGAATGCAAGCAGGTCAGTGGACTGGCACTCTGAGAACAGTCGACTGGCCAATGCCTAGAAACACTCTCGGGTTCCAGGTCAGTCGACTGGACTTAGAGGGTCAGTCGACTGGTGCCTGTTTTCCAGTATTTTCAGCATAGCAAAATGAAGGGGAAACTCTCTATAATTTGTGGTCGGACGAGCATGGGCGCTTGGGGTTTATGCCAATCGACAACCCAACCCTTTAGGCTTCTCGGTACTTCACCAAAAGCATGATCAAGCATCAAAGCTATGATTTTTAAAGATTTAACTTCAAAACACCAAAAATTGAAACATCCACAAAAACAATTCAAACAAAAAGCAAATGAACATCAATAAGTGTTAGGAATTCATACCTGTCAACAAAGATAGATATATACATATGTGTGAGATAGAAATCTTACCTTTTACGCAAAAACAAGGAAGAAGAAGCTTGAAAACAAAGGAAGATCAACCACCCTTCAAACTCAACTCCAAGAGCTCCAAACTAAGATCAAATGCAATAATTTCCAAATTAGGTTATAGGAAATTTCTGAAATTGGAAAGAAATTGAGATAGAGAAGAAGAAGGAGTTGCTTACGTAAGCTTCTCTTTTAAGTTTGGAGCTAGAACTTGAATTTGCAAAGGAGCTAGGGCTTAGGAATTCTAATTTCCAATCTCTTTCCCTAATTTTCTAAAGCTTGAAGTGTTAGGAATTAGAAATTAAATGGATGAAGAGGAGAGGGGTGGAGCTTGGGTCTTAAGTTAGGGTTAATTGGCTGACACCCAAACCCAAAGCCCTAAGTGAAAATGTCAAAATTCAAGCTAACTCCAAACATACCAATGTTTATATTCAAAAAAGTCGCAACCGCCATTTGAACTCAATGGAAGTGATTCGAGTCCTAATTTTGCTGTTTGCAAAAAGTAACCTTTCAGACTAAAATCCGACTAACGATGTTATATTTAAATATAATATTTAAATATACAAATCGTTAAATATGCGGGTTGTTACAGACTCCAATCCTTAAAGAAATTGCATCCTCGCAATACTTAAGAAGAAAATACAAAAAGCAACAACCATAAAAGTATATCGACACAAAGAAATTTGAATTGAGAAGTTTACCTCAAAGAGCACGAGAGAGTAATTCCGGATGTGTTCGCTCGATGAATTCTCTAGATTCCCAAGAACAACCTTTAGGATTTGAGGATCACTGAACCTTCACAAGAGGGACATCTTTGTTTCGAAGGCGTTTTACCTCCGATGCAATGATACGAATAGGATGCTGCTCATAAGTCAAATTAGACAAAACTTCATTTTCTTCCACAACACATGGCTCAAGAATAGAATCGGAATCCCTAAGGCATTTTCGTAGTTAAGAAACGTCAAATACGTCATGAATAACAGAAAATTGAGCCGGTAATAAAAGGAGATAAGCCATGGAACCAATACGCTCGATGATGGAAAATGGACCAATATATCGAGGTGCTTATTTTCTCGATCCATTGAAACACACAACACCCTTCATAGGTGAAACACGAATAAACATAAAATCTCCCACAAAAAATTCTAATTTCCTTCTTCGGTTATCGGCGTAGGATTTTTGCCTACTTTAAGCTTCTTTGATCCTATGGCGGATAAGGTCAATCCTTTCTGTGGAATCACGAATAAAGTATGGACCTAAACCAGCTTCTCACTGGCCTCAAGCAAACAAAAAGGAGATCGACATTGCCTTCCATAGAGTGTCTCAAAAGGCGCCACACCAATACTAGATTGGAAGCTATTATTATAGGAATACTCAATAAGAGAAATATGATCTTCCCAACTTCCACCAAAATCAAGAACACATGCACGAAGAAGATCTTTAAGAGTTTGATTCGCACGCTCGGTTTGTCCATAGGACTGAGGATGATAAGCGGTGCTAAAATTAAGCTTCGTTCCTAAAGCATTCTGAAGACTCTTCCAAAATCCACTAGTAAACAATGGATCACGATCGCTAACAATAGAAGTAGGGACTCCATGCAATTTAACAATTTCTTTAATAAAGAGTATGGCCAAAAGGGGCACGGTTCGGTTGGACCGAAAGGGAAAAAATGGCGGATTTAGTAAGTCTATCCACTATCACCCATAAGCTATCATAACCCGCATGAGAGCAGGGAAGGGCATCAATAAAATCCATGGGAATTTGGTCCCACTTCCAAATTGGAATGTCCAAAGGTTGAAATAACCCACCAGGCCTTTGATGCTCGGCCTTGACAAGTTGGCAATTCATGCAATGCTTAATATAGTTAGCAATATCAGATTTCATTCCATCCCAATAATAATGTCACTTCTGTAGGATCTAGATTAACCCTAGAGGGGGGGGGGGTGAATAGGGTTATAGAAAAATTTCTCGAATTAAACACAGAAACAAACTGCAGAAATAAATATGCTAAAAAGTAAATCACACACAAAATTTACCCAGCTTCGGCAACCCCTGCCTACTGCTGCATTCCCAGATTTCTATTAGAATTAAACGGTATCATGCTTACAAACACTCTACTAGACTCGCAAACCTTTTGCTCCCGCTCACAAACACTCTACTAGACTCGCAAACACTTGCTCCCGCTCACAAACACTCTACTAGACTCGCACACCCTGCTCCGCCTATAGAGTTTCGCTTACTCGCAAACTCTGCTCCCGCCTATATAGCTTTGCTTACTCGCAAACTCTGCTCCCGCCTATAGAGCTTTGCAAACTCGCACACCCTGCTCACTGAACTAATTCTAACTAGACAATCTGACACTACCTAACCCCTAGGTGGTGATTTACAAATTCTTTGATTCGAAAAGTAAAAAACAACAATTAAAAGACAATAAAATACTTAAACCCTATTTAAAAATATACTAAAGCCCTTTTTAAACACGGCCGGCCATATTCTTTATTTTAGCCCGGATCTTCTTGCCCGTTCGTCTTTGAGATGGCGGCTTGTTCTTCTCTGCAACTAAATTAGGGCTTCGGCTCTTTTCCTCCTTGCTTCCAAAATTAGGGTTGTGAAATAAGCAGCCGATAGTTGCTCGATCCTATGATTGATTTGGCTCCTCTCTATGTCGATCGATTATTTCTCTGAGTTGCTCACTGCTGCTTGATCGAGTTCGACGTTTTCTTCATGTTGCCTTCATGTAACTTGTTCTCTACATTTGCTTGATTGTTGCAGTCCATGTTCTGTTGAGTTGTTGTTCTTCTAGTCTTTGCTTCCATCCATTTGGTTGTTGCAGTCCTATGCAGTTGCTATGCCTTGTGTTGAATCCAGTTTTAAAAACTCGGGTTTGACCTTGTGCTCGTGTCGTGATTTTCAATGTATTGCACGTGAGTTGAACTCGGCTTTTCATTTGGGTTTGACCTGGGCTCACCTGTCCCTGTAGCATTATCAAGTGTATATATCGGTGTGCACGGCCTTGTGGCATATACAGTGATACACAGTGTATGTCACAAGTTGTTCGTGTATGATGAATTCAAATTTAAATGATGACGAACAACCCAAATAACTGAGGCAAATATTATTTTCAAAATTCATCTTTTATTTTATATTGCAAAAATATTTTATTTTCAATTTTACTGCGTTAGTAAATATTTTTTCACATTGCTCAGATGCTGGATTCAAACTGGAAAGAAACTAAAGATAAAAATACGAGTGTGAGTGATATGTAGTGAGGTTCTGAATGCAAGTTGAATTGTAATTAGAAGTTGTATTGTAATTGAATTTGTATAGTTATCGTGAGAGCTTGAAATTGTACTATTCAAAATTGTAATAAATATTAGCTTGAATAAAATATTCGTTTGAATTCAAAATCTGTGTTATTTATTTTATTCAGCAAATATTTATTTAAACTGTAAAAAATAAAATAGTATATTAACAAATACATTTAAATGAATGTATATATGTTTATTATCATCAAACAAAAATCATATAAGCGCAAAGCGCATATTCAACAATCTCCCCCTTTTGATGATAACAAACATATATTTAAGATTTTGATTATGTCAAATGTATTTGATCGTTCAATTTGCTCCCCCTATTTAAATGCTCCCTCTCTACACAATACTCCCCCTACATATATGCATACAAATAGAAATACATAAATTAGCCTAGATGCAAATGGAAATTTTTTTGACCTTGATTCTATTTGACAAAATCTTAACTTTTCTCTCCCCCTTTTGTTATCAGCAAAAAAATAACAGTGTTATAAAAATAGGGATGAAGTGACAGACATGAATCAAACATTTAACTCAATTGAATATAAATATCAAATTTCGATAAAACTCAAACAAAAATCATAATTACCCTTGTCAGGCGCATATTCCACTTTCAGAAGTGATGGGAATAAAATCATAAAAAAATCATACAGTTCTGTCTATTTGTGGTATATTTATTTCGGGAAATTTGAATATCTACTAACCATGCATAACCGTTAGGACTTTTAAATGAGATTAGTAGTATTACAATTTAATTTTTAAAAAGAATTCAAGTATCTTCTAACCACGCATAACCGTGAGGACTTTTAAATGGGATTAGAATCAACTTGTCTATTAAATCAATTAATTTTGATATGCGTTCCATACATGCATAACCGTAAGGACTTTTAAATGAGCATGGAAGCACATAAACAAAAATCCAAGTAATTCACCCATTCATAACCGTGAGGATTTTTAAATGAGAGTGAATACTTTGGATATTTATTTTTATTGAAGAATATAATAAATTGAAGCACAGATAATATCCTTTATAATAATAAATTGAAGAACGAATAATTTCCTTTGTAAACTACCACAAATTTACATACTGCATATGATTTTGATGAGTGATGGTCGATAGAAAGATGATAGAAATAGAAATGATCATGGAATTTTTACCCAACAAAAAGTTTTTATAACTCTTGTTATGAAATTCTAAAGAAATTTTTCTAAATATATTGTCTTGAGTAATGTATGACAAATATCGACACTCATCACTTTTTCAATCACTATTGATCTTTTCGATAATAATTAGGGAGTTAGATTAGTCAAAATTTGTCATTTAAAATCAAATAAGAATGACTAATCTGAAAATATGGTCAACAATGATTTTCTCGAAGGGGTTATATGAGAAAAATTCTGCCATTTGAAAAATTATTTCAAGTGAAAAATATGCAGATATTTTCTTTGAAAAATGATGCAGCAAATGAATGTTTCAAAGATTAATCACGTTCCACTAGTAATTTTTCTATCAACTATATTACCAGTGTAATCTGCATCTGAATTTAAATTTCACTCAATATTCACTCGTTGGATGTCAAAGACCAGATTGAGAAATTTCAACAAATTATCTCATAATTGTTTTCAACAATTTTAAATGAAATTCTCTTGGATTTGAATTGAGACCGTGTTAACAATCAAACAAATATCATATTGTCAGTTTCAGAAATAGTTATATTCATGTGTAATCAATAGTCAATCAACATCATAATTATTTCAAAAACAATTTCTTGAAGTTTCAACAATTTCTTAAAATCCTTTTTAACAACTTTCACATGAAATTTGAAACCGTGCAAATTTACAAGCAGTGACCAAAATGTCAAAACAAATATATCTACGTGTAGCATGAGTAATTAAAGATCAATAAAATACCATCATTTGACCGAACAAATTTATATGGATTAGTTCAAAGTTGAAAATCTGATTGGTCATCATTTAAGCACAAATCAAGGTCATAAATAAGAACAAGTCAAAAGAAATCATATCAATTAAGAATAAGTCAGAATTAAAGATATCATTCATTTCATCATCACATTACTGGCTGATTAAGATTACGGTGCAAATTATCACATTTAATATATCGTTCAAAACAAATTTACCTGTTTTACCTTTACGATAATTTTTCGTTGTTGTCCATTGTGATTCTGTCACCTTTATACTAGGCTAAGGAACTTTGCTTTGTCGCCCGTTGTGTTTCTGGAACAGCCAAAATCCAGAAAACACTGTTGTTGTTCCTTAGCCTGCCACCACACCTACACGATGAAAGATTTTTGTGACCTATTTGTTTTTATAGGTTCATGGTTGTTAGTGGCAGAACATGAAAAATATGTTTGTGGAGACCCAAAACTATTTATATATGTTCCTTTTGGCACCCAAATTTGTTTGACTTTCAAAGATTTTATATTTGTGCCTTTTGGAACCCAAAATGGTATAGTTTTCACGGGTTTGGGTCTATACCAACAATTATTTTGATTGTGTCCAAATTTTCTACAAACTGTGCACATTAAATTGACTTGATTAAATTTTGTGTTCTTGTTCCTATGACTATAATTTTCAACATGATGTCCAATTATTTCAGATCGAGCAAAGACACTTTTACCTTTTGCATTATCATCATCTTGTGATTTCCCAAAACCTAGTCCTTTTCCGTTGTTAGCAAAAATTTGATTTCCCAATAACATTTTGAAAGATTTTTCTCCTTTTGAAAAGTTATTCAGAGATTTCTCAAGATTTTGGACTTTGGTTTTTAATGTTGTGTTTTCAGTTACAAGTGAGGTGCATCGATTTATAAAATCATTTTTCCTAGTGTCGATGGTTTCCTTAAGATTCAAGTTTTCTTTTTCAAGATTCTCAAAGTTATTCCTAAGTTTTGATAATTCTGAATCTAAAATCTTACAATTTTTACAGTCTAGGTTTTGAATATTATCAAGTTCAGTTTCTAACCTAGAATTTTCATGGGCGAGTTTCCTCCTTTCAGATTTTAGTTTTTCAATTTTTGATTCATGACTATCAATTGTTTTAGTAAGATCTAAGCACATAAAAACAAGATCTCTATAGGAATACTCACCTGGCTCACTAGATTCCTCGGAGCTTGCTTCTGAATCTGATTTCGCCATAAGACACAAGTTAGCCTCCTCTGAGCTGCTATCCGAAAATTCCTCTCCTTCTTCATCATCCCAAGTTGCTGCAAAAGCCTTCTTTTTCTTTTTCTTTCCTTTGTTATATTTGAGAAGTGGGCATTCTGGTTTGATGTGGCCAGACTTGTTGCAGTTATAACACGTTAGTTCATTATCGGAATTTTCAGAATCTTTTGACCTATTGCCCTTTGTTTTCTTCTTGCGTGGCTTGAATCATGACCATTTTCTAAGATTATTGACAGCCATTGCAAGTTCTTCAATAGGATCTTCTCCTTCTTCATCGCTTTCTTCTTTGCTCTTTAAGGCAATCGTCTTCTTCTTTGGTTCAGAGTTGTTGCGTTCTTCCTTTGCTTTTAGCTCAAGCTCATATGTCATCAAGTTGCCGATCAACTCCTCCATGCTTATTTTACTCAGATCTTTCGATTCTTGTATTGCCGTGACTTTTGCCTCAAAGTTCATTGGTAAAACTCGTAGCACCTTCCTTACAAGCTCTACCTCAGTGAATACTTTCCCAAGTGCTCTGGCATTGTATACCAAGGTTGAAAAGCATCCAAACATATCCTTTATGCTCTCGCCTTTGTCCATCACAAAGTTTTCGTATTCATTGCTGAATAGGGCTAGACGAGACTCCTTGACTTGAGAAGTTCCTTCGTGTGTCACCTCCAATGTGTGCCAAATTTCCTGTGCTGTTGTACAATGAGAAATTCTATTAAATTCATTTTTATCAGGAGCACAGATCAAAGCGTTCATTGCTTTGGCATTTGTAATTTTTAATTTCCTATCGTTAGCATCCCACCTATCCTTAGGTTTAGGAATCTCAGTACCACCAACTGTTATAGTGGGAGGTTTATAACTAGTTTCAATAATATCCCAAACATCATAATCAACAGAATTAAGATATATACCCATCCTAACTTTCCAATAAGCATAATCATTCCCGTTAAACATGGGTGGCCTAGCAATAGATTGCCCCTCAGAAAAAGCATTATTTGATGAATTCATGACTCTAGAGTTAAATGAAAATACCAGGCTCTGATACCACTTGTATGATCTAGATTAACCCTAGAGGGGGGGGGGGGGTGAATAGGGTTATAGCAAATTTTCTCGAATTAAACACAGAAACAAACTGCAGAAATAAATCTGCTAAAAAGTAAATCACACACAAAATTTACCCAGCTTGGCAACCCCTGCCTACTGCTGCATTCCCAGATTTCTATTAGAATTAAACAGTATCATGCTTACAAACACTCTACTAGACTCGCAAACCTTTTGCTCCCGCTCACAAACACTCTACTAGACTCGCAAACATTTGCTCCCGCTCACAAACACTCTACTAGACTCGCACACCCTGCTCCGCCTATAGAGTTTCGCTTACTCGCAAACTCTGCTCCCGCCTATAGAGCTTTGCTTACTCGCAAACTCTGCTCCCGTCTATAGAGCTTTGCAAACTTGCACACCCTGCTCACTGAACTAATTCTAACTAGACAATCTGACACTACCTAACCCCTAGGTGGTGATTTACAAATTCTTTGAGTCGAAAAGTAAAAAACAACAATTAAAAGACAATAAAATACTTAAACCCTATTTAAAAATATACTAAAGCCCTTTTAAAACACGGTCGGCCCTATTCTTTATTTTAGCTCGGATCTTCTTGCTCGTTCGTCTTTGAGATGGCGGCTTGTTCTTCTCTGCAACTAAATTAGGGCTTCGGCTCTTTTCCTCTTTGCTTCCAAAATTAGGGTTGTGAAATAAGCAGCCGATAGTTTCTCGATCGTATGATTGATTTGGCTCCTCTCTATGTCGATCGATTATTTCTCTGAGTTGCTCAATGCTGCTTGATCGAGTTCAACGTTTGCTTCATGTTGCCTTCATGTAGCTTGTTCTCTACATTTGCTTGATTGTTGCAGTCCATGTTCTGTTGAGTTGTTGTTCTTCTGGCCTTTGCTTCCATCCATTTGGTTATTGTAGTCCTATGCAGTTGCTATGCCTTGTGTTGAATCCAATTTTAAAAACTCGGGTTTGACCTTGTGCTCGTGTCATGATTTTCAATGTATTGCACGTGAGTTGAACCCGGCTTTTCATTTGGGTTTGACCTGTGTTCACCTGTCCCTGTAGCATTATCAAGTTTATATATCGGTGTGCACGGCCTTGTGGCATATACAGTGATACACTGTGTATGTCACATGTTGTTCGTGTATGATGAATTCAAATTTAAATGATGACGAACAACCCAAATAACTGAGGCAAATATTATTTTCAAAATTCATCTTTTATTTTATATTGCAAAAATATTTTATTTTCAATTTTACTGCGTTAGTAAATATTTTTGCAGATTGCTCAGATGCTGGAATCAAACTGGAAAGAAATTGAAGATAAAAATACGAGTGTGAGTGATATGTAGTGAGGACTGAATGTAATGAATTGTAATTAGAAGTTGTGTTGTAATTGAATTTGTATAGTTATAGTGAGGGCTTGAAATTGTACTATTCAAAATTGTAATAAATATTTGTTTGAATAAAATATTCGTTTGAATTCAAAATCTGTGTTATTTATTTTATTCAGCAAATATTTATTTAAACTGTAAAAAATAAAATAGTATATTAATAAATACATTTAAATGAATGTATATATGTTTATTATCATCAAACAAAAATCATATAAGCGCAAAGCGCATATTCAACAACTTCATATCCGCGTACATTTTCCTACTACCGGGATGAATGGTAAATTTAGAACAATGAGAATCTTCTAAAATTTCTTTATGAAGATCACTAATATTTGGCATGATAAGTCTACCAAATTTTCGAATGCCACCACGAGAATCAATATCAAAGTCTTTCAAACCTTCAATATAAATTTTATCCCTACAACTTTGGCTAAGAAGAGCCAATTCGGGATCTAGCTTTTGAGCTTCAAGGATGCGGCCAACAAGAGAAGGATAAGCCTCAAGGCTACATAAAACAAGGGATGCACATAAATCGGATTCACGATCTCGAACCTCACAAGTAAACAAGTCTTGAGATCGTTCCATTCGGATATCATCATAGAGACAACTACTTGTTGCTTACGGCTAAATGCATTGGCAACACGATTTCCCTTTCCGTGAGTGTAAAGAATATCAAGATCATAAGATGCAAGGAATTCAAGCCAACATTGTTGACGCAAATTAAGTTCCATTTGAGTGAATAAATACGTCAAAGATTTATGATCGGTATAGAGAATAAATTTCTCTCCCAAAAGATAATGACGCCAAATTCGAAGGGCAAAAGCAATAGCCGCGAGCTCTAAATCATGAGTGGCATATCTAGCCTCGGCTGGATTTAATTGCCTAGAAGCATAAGCAATAATGTGTTCTCTTAGCATAAGAACGGCTCCCAAACTAACACGACTAGCATCTGTATAAACAATAAAATCTTGGTTCCCTTCGAGAATCACAACAATAGGAGCATCAAAAAGGAGTTCTTTTAATTACATAAAAGAAGCTTCACATTTGTCCGACAAAATGTATTTAACTCCCTTCTTTGTCAAGCTAGTAAGAGGCATGACAATTTTAGAAAAGTCCTTTATGAACTGGCGGTAATAACCTACCAATCCAAGAAAGCTATGAATCTTCGTCACACTCTCCGGTCTCTTCCAATTTTGAATCGCTTCAATCTTTGAAGGATCCACAGAAATTCCGGATTCGGAAATAATATGACCGAGAAACTTCATCCAAGATTGCAAAAAGTGGCATTTAGAAAATTTTGCTTTCAATTGATTGTTCCTAAGAGTTTCCAACACAATCCGAACATGCTTTTCATGCTCCTCCTTGGTTTTAGAATACACAGGAATATCATATATAAAGATGAGAACCAATCGATCGAGGAAGTCTTTGAAAACTCGATTCATAAGAAATAAGCCGGAGCATTCGTTAAACCAAATGGCATAACAAGCCATTCATAAGATCCATAACGAGTACGGACAACGTTGAAGGAATACTATCCTCTGCAATACGAAGCTGATGAAAGCCGGTTGCTAAGTCTAACAGTGAAAAGACTCTAGAACCACTAAGTTGATCAAATAAATCATCAATCCGAGGTAATGGATATTTATTCTTGATAATGTGATCATTAAGCTTGCGGTAGTCAACGCAAAGCCTAAGTGTACCATCAGATTTCTTCACAAAAATAGCGAAGCTTCCCAAGGAGTGGAACTAGAGCGAATAAATTGCTTCGCCTCCAATTTGGATAATTATTTGCGCATCTCCTCATTTTCTTTATTGAATATACGATAAGGAGGATGAGTGATAGGTAGAGCTCCAGGGATAAGATTGATCTTGAACTCAATTGCACGATTAGGTGGTAATCCTAAAACGGGCTTAATTATGTGGGAAAATTCACGAACAACGTGAATAAGAGAAATGACATCTTCCTCCTCATCATCATCATTATCATGAGGATTCAAAGAATATAAAGATGCTGCAAAGTTGGAATTCGAATCTTTAAGAATAATAGAAATCTGCTTAATATATTGAGGATGTCGAAGATGAATAGTCTGCTCAGGACATAGGATATGGGCTTCATAGGTAAGCCAATCCATTCCCGAAATCATTCCCGAAGCCTAAGTAACACATGACATAGAAATCGGCTTGGAAAGAAAATTCACACAAAATAATCTCGACATGATTACAAAGCAAACTGAATGTTGCAGATCCACTAACTTGATTCGCAATTCTCAAAGAAGTCATTAAAGCCATAACACTCAAAGAAAAAGTATCAACTAGCTCTTTTGATATAAAAGAATGGGAAGCACCCGTATAAAAAAGAACTCGAACAGGTTGATCACGAAACATAATAATGCAATCAAGGATAGAATGAGAAATATCTTGACCACGAGAAGTGTTACAGGGGCTTGCACCACATTAAGCTTTCCCTCCTTCTTGCTTCGAAGTTTGGGACATGCAAATATATAATGACCCAAGCTTTTACAATAGCGATAAGCAAGGGGCTTTGAACAATTATAAGCATAATGGTCCTTAGAACCACAATTATAGCATTGCCCTCCACTAAAGGTTGGAGTCTTTGCTATCGGAGATGCTTGCTTCCCTTTCTTGTTGGGATAAGGACCCATGAACTTATTTGGCCGCTTCTTGTTGTTGTTGAAGTTCAGTTTGGGACTCCCAACTTCAACATCACTTTCTTTATCTGCCTCTTCAAGTCGAAGAGCGATATCAACAAGTTGATCAAAAGAAACTTCCAATTTCAGAAGTAATGGCTTCTTGAGATTTTTGTTCAAGCCATAGATAAACCTCTAATTTTTCTTCAACGGGGTATTTCATACTCGACCCCATATTTTTAAAGAGATTCAAAAGATGCGACATATTCTGCTATGGAAGATTCGCTTTGAACAAGGTCAATAAAACGGCGGGGCAAAGTCACTTTTTCAGCTTCTGGCACAAACTTTGATTCAAATCTTTCCCGGAATTGCTCCCAAGTAAGATCTTCTTGAATAATTTCAGAAACAAAAAGCTCATACCAATCTAATGCTCTTTCTTGGAGCATGCTAGAAGCCAATTGGACTCGATGAAGATCAATAAGATTCATGCGAGAAAAGATGCGATCGCATGATCTAAGCCAAGCTTGGACTTCAATAACGGCTTTCCACACAAAATTTGTATAATCACTACACAGGCGTGCGTGCAAATCCGTATTTTGGGTGAGTAGACCCCGGAATGGATCCGGCGACCTGAGCATTCTTTACTAGATCTAGAAGTTGTTGTGCAGACATTAATACTCCATCTTGGGGAGTGGCACTAGATTGACCGGCGCTGGGACGGCCAGGTCTAACCATTTCTCTTCTTTAAGAAAGAAAGATGAAGAAAAAAGGTTATTCACAAAATGAATATCAAACAATAATGATTGATAAAACAAGGCATCACAAAAGAAAATAGGATAAGATGGTACGAAGACTCGAATTAAATCCTAAGGCACGACTCCTAAGATGGACTTAGGACGACGATCCTTGTTAAATTATAATACATTGTTCCGAAGTTCGGCTATGATACCAAGCTGTGACGCCCCACCTCTATGCTCACGGTAGCCAAGAACAATACGGAGCAATGTCGTCAACTAGCACGAAGAATAAGGCTGTTAAGTAGTGACCATCCGTGTAATTGCTTTGAGCGAGCACCGATATGTCAGATAGTATAACGAAATTTGACATACTGATACAAACTCAAAGCTACTAGACAGTGGCTAAGTGGTCTTTGAAAACAAATATAGAAATGAACATAACATAAATTAGTCATAGATATTCATATCACAATGGCGGAAACAGATATGAATATAACACATATAAGTGTACATCAAAATAGTGGTCAATAAGATCCACGATATCACAAAAGAATAGATACAAGTGCAACATCAAAGAGTATGTGTACATCAAGGAGTCTCTATCTCGAATGTCTAACAATAAAAACTACCAATCTAACGTAGTTAGAAAAAAGTCAGATAATGATGATCCCAAATAAGGAGTCAAGCGGAAGCACCTGTGACATCTCGGTCTGACCCGAGTATTATTTAATAAGAAAATAATAAATGGATCAGTGTAGCTATAAATAGCAGATAAAAATGAGATAGAATGGTGGATATGACAGAAACGTATGATGACAATAATGTCATACCATGACAAGTATACTTCTAACAACAACTGAAATCATACAGTATCTCAGGAAATCTCAAAGCGCAAAAAAGAATGTCATATACTTTAACATTTTCACCAAACAACAAATATTGACAAATTTATCAATGCCAATTGGAAAAGTTAGTGAAACACAAATTCACCAATGCACAAATATTGATAAATCTTATCAATTAAAATCACGAAAATTAGTGAAACACAAATTCTAGAAATCATCAATGGAAATCCAGAAATCACAAAAAAGGGGGGAGGCCTTTCACAAAACTGGAGCACAAAAACTCACCGACGTGTGTATCAGAAAACGGAACGCTATTCCATGGTTGCTAACCATTAATTTTTGAGCGGAGGCTCCACAGAACGGCCCGAAGACCATGGGTCACTACCCCACCAATTTTGAGCAGAAGCACCATAGAAACAGGGTTTAGTCTACCTCGCAGACAAAGAAACATCGCACATTTCTAGTCTAAATCACAAAATGATCGTAATCGATCATCAAGAAGTGTCAATTACACTAAGCTAGTAAATAGATGAGTTTAGCTTCATGTCCCATAACCACTTGCTTAACTTAAATATTTACGAACAAACTGTAAATCTCCACTCGAAAGTTGTCACAAGAGTTTCAATCGAAAGAGTCTAAGAATTAACCGACAAAGTAAACGCAAGCGTTTCATACCACTTATTTTGCAAAGCCGTTTAATTGGATTTTTCGAACGAATGAGGTAAAGGTTTGTGTATATTAGCAGATTGGAAAAACGGTTTTATAAACGAGTTTGATTATTAAAAATAGAGTTGAAATCATCTTTGTGAAAGAGTTTGAATATTTACTACTAGTATTGAAACCTTTGTATTTAGAAGTGACAAATAACAAAAATGATTGTAGAAACAATCAATCACCAAAGATTCATATTCGAAGGCGTGAATCAAAGCCCTAAAAATCAATATGGAATCCATCAAATGGACATTCCCAAAAATTCCGAAAAGAAGTCATCAATGCCACTAATAAATGATAACAAGAAATCGGATAACCATGAACGATAAAAATTGGAATCTCAAGCAAAATAGGCAAAATAGATTGAAAGCAAGAAGGTCAATCGACTGGCATTCTGAGAACAGTCGACTGCCCAATGCCTGGAAAAATTCTTGGGTTCCAGGTCGGTCGACTGGACTTAGAGGCTCAGTCGACCGGTGCCTGTTTTCCAGTATTTTCAGCATAAAAAAATGAAGGGAAAACTCTCCATAATTTGCGATCGAACGAGCATAGGCTCTAGCTGTTTATGCTAATCGACAATCCAACCCTATAGGCTTCTTGGTACGCCAGAAAAGCATGATCAAGCATCAAAGCTATGATTTTTAAAGATTCAACTTCAAAACACCAAAAATTGGAACATCCATAAAACCAATTCAAACCAAAAGCAAATGAACATCAATAAGTGTTAGGAATTTATACCTAACAACAAAGATAGATATAGACATAGATGTGAGATAGAAATCTCACCTTTTACACAAAAACAAGGAAGAAAAAGCTTGAAAACAAAGGAAGATCAACCACCCTTCAATCTCAACTCTAAAAGCTCCAAACTAAGATCAAAAGCAATAATTTCCAAATTAGGTTATAGGAAATTTCTGAAATTGGAGAGAGATTGAGATAGAGAAGAAGATGGACTTGCTTACCTAAGCGTCTCTTTTAAGTTTGGAGCCAGAACTTGAATTTACAAAGGAGCTAGGGATTAGGAATTCTAGTTTCCAATCTCTTTCCCCATTTTTCTAAAACATGAAGTGTTAGGAATTAGACATGAAATGGATGAAGAGGAGTGGGATGGAGCTTGGGTCTTAAGTTGGGGTTAATGGGCTGAAATTCAAACCTAATGCTCTAAGTGAAAATGTCAAAATTCAAGCTAACTCCAAATATATCAATGTTTATACAGGTCGCAAACACAATTTTGAACCCAATGGAAGTGGTATCGAGTCCTAATTCGGGTGTTTGCAAAAAGTAACCTTTCGGACTAAAATTCGACTAACGATGCTATATTTAAATATACAAATCGTTAATTATGCAGGTTGTTACATATCCGTTCAGTTTCTTTGCAAACATCGTGGCTGCTCCCCAAGGTGAACTACTTGGTCTGATAAAATTCTTGCCTTTCAAATCCACCAACTACATCTTTAGCTCCCCCATTTTGGCAGGTGTCATTCTGCTGGCGGTCCACTCACTAGTTTTGCTCTTAGTATTAAATCTATCTGAAACTCAATGGCCTTTTTCAGTGGCAGCCCTACTACGGGTTCAAAAACATCTGCGAACTCTCTAACAATGAAAAGTCGATTCAGCTCATCTTCTTCCTTCACAGCGCCCAACAAAGCATCAATCTACATCGAATTTACTTAATCAATCCATACCAAAAATATTTTGGAACCCCATGAAATCAAACACATGCAAATTGCAAGCAAATACATGATATAACAATTCAAAACTCTAACCGGTCACGCTTCATTTCGAGTGTCGCGTATTATCCTATCGGATTCGCAATTCTTAAGGAAGTAACTAGGTATGAGGGTTCTAGGTTGAGCTTATCTACCAAACAATGAGATATAAAAGAATGTGATGCACTAGTATTAAATAGATCTATAATTGATACACCCTGACCAAAAGCGTAACTCTCATGCAGCTTTTCCCTTCTCCTATGTCGTTAGTCTCGAGGTAGCTAGGTCCAACGCAAACATCTTGTCTTTCCCATCCCTGGCTGGCTCCTTGCACTAGATTATGTAATGTCCAATTTGATCACAGTTGAAGCATCTCATTCCTTTCTTGTCAGTAGCTCCCTTCCCTTTGCCTGTCCGACAATCATGAGCATAGTGTCTTTTCTTATCACAGTATTAGCAGATAACTTTTACCTTTCCTTTCTTGGCAGCTCCACTCTTCTGAGCTCCTTTCTTATGGAGAAACTTACTCTTCTGGTTTTTCCCTCCTCAATCTCCTACTGCTTTTTCACACTTAAGAAAAGCAAGCTTCTCTTCCTTTCTCAAAGCCACTTCAAAAAATATATCACACGGATCTCTAATATGCGACAATGTGGCCTTAACAAGTTTAGGCTTCAACCCACGAATGAACTTCTCATTACTTTTGATAACAGTGTCAACTGTAGTATATCTGTACTTTGATAGCTCCTTAAACCTTGTTGCATACTCAAGTCCTGTCTTCCTCCTCCAACACAGCAAACTTCCTGAGCAAAGATGCCTTTGCAATCTCCGACATAAATCTTTCTTCAAACCTCCTTTTGAACTTAGCCTAAGTCATAGTCTCCTCATTGACCCCTTCAATAACACTGTTCCACCAGTAGAGTGCTGCTCCTCGCAATTGCCTAGAAGTGAGTCCCCTTTTCTACACGTCATTAAGATCCAAATCAGCAAAAATCCTTCATAATGAAGTAGCTAATTCTCCACTTCAGTTGTGTCTTCAGTCCCGATGAACGGTTTCCTCCAAGCCAGGCATAATCTCTACTTAATACTGCATAGTTATTGACCACCGAAGCTCCCTGATTTCCGCTTCGGCCTTTCCTCCAACTAACCCCATAGCAATTCCTGCCTACATCATGTTAATGAAGAACTAATACATTGCTCCCATATCGACTTGCAGCAATCCAAAATCCACATTAGCAGCTTGTGCCTGACATAGGTTTCTTCAAGCGTTTGGTATGGCATTCCCATTAGTTCTGGTGATTCCCCCACCAACGTTAACTTTTCCACTTCTAACATCAATATTTTGCATCCCTAAAATTTGCATTCGAGTCTTAGTAAGATACAGAAGAATAACCGAAGGGAGATGGTAGAATAGAGATAAATCGTATAATTATAAATAGCAAATACAAGTATATTACTATAGCGTCATACCATAACCCAATATTTTCTCTAATTCCTTAGGAATATGTTTTCAAAATCATTTTAAGTTTGAAATTTCTTTTAAGTTTTTCATAAAACTATGCTCTAATACCAAGTTTTAACATCCCTATCTTGAGGCCTGAAGCTAAGCGCTACAGATACTGCAGTCATCTATAATATTAAATTCCGGTGAAAAAACACAGTAATGCTAAAGGTATCCATAATATCAGAAGCATATCAATATGTAACAAAATCACAGATTCCAAAAATAATTTTACTGGTTGCGTTTCAAATCCATGTTTCATATTCCATTACACAATCCCAAACGATTCCCAAGTTTCATTCAAATGTAACTATTACAATTTACGCCAAAAGTGACAAACGAAGATATCCCCTTGGATGATCAGAGTACTGAATAAACACATCAATCTTAGTACATCACAACAGAAATAAAACTAATTACTCCTAAATAGCTAACTTCACCTCCTTCTCATCTCCAAAAGTATACTCGTCTACCTATTAAGCCTGTGAAAATCTTAAATTCTCAATATACTTAAATTAATTTTGAGCACCGGAGAGTTTAAGGGGAAAACATAAACTTTGAGTCGCACATAAAGCCTGGTGTGAATAATACTATCACATGCCAATTTGCTGATATTAAGTGAGACCACACCGCTTAGTAGAACCGGCATTCCCTCACTAATATCCCTTTTAAAAACATATCTTTTGCAAATCAGAATCCTGCAATCAAGCTGATTAAAGCAATACTAGCAATATAATATATGCGTATAAATTAGGTAATCAATGGAGTATCTGTCCGAACAAAATAGTTTTGTTTGGATAACTACCAACCATTGGCTGGCTCAGTCCTACCAGACAAAATAAATAATCTAACTTCTGTTAGACACACTCCTGGATGGGCTATCCTCAATTACTTCTCCAAAGGGCAACTGATCTTAATGGCTTTGGGGGCTCATCGATAACCTATCTTTCTATGTGTATCCCTTTATGTGTGTAACATCATTTTAGTCTTACCTATGACAAAGCCCTACACACATGAATTTTGGACTTATATTAACTAACGGCTACAGCTAAACTATAGGGCATGACCCTATACCAATCCTATCTGGTATTCTAATATTTGTGCCTTTTACTTAGGGTTAACTACCCCATCAAATTTTTCTTGAAACATTTCTTTCAAATTGGTTTAACCCTTTAAATCATACTTAACTACGAAAAATATACGTTTTGCTTTATTGAAATATCATGCGATGATATATGCTTTGCACAAAAAAGTGTTGATGAAAACCTAACTCGGTAGGGTTATTTATCCCTTTAATACAAGTTAAAGCCCTTTTTTAACACAGAAAACACTAGGTTTTAAATCCAAGGTATCACCTTCGAAACCCTTGTTTAAAAACTTTAAATAGTCCCTTTTTTGAATCCATTGAAACTACCCCTTTCAAAATAAGTTAACTTGGCCGAATGGCCAAAACCTACCTCTCAAAACCTTTAAAAATAGGCCTTTCGGAATCATTGAAGGTATCCCATTGAATGCTTTATAAAACCTTAGACATCCTTTTTTCAAAACATTTTAAACTTGATTTTCAAAAGCACAGGAAACCTTCCATTCAAATACTAAAAGCAAACCTTTTGAATACATGAGGGAATCTTCCCTTTAAAACCTACTTTATATACCTTTCGAAAGCATTAAATTTCCTTACTGAAAATAAAACTTTCGAAAGCTTTGTGGAACATTAGGTTTTAAATCAGTAAAATTATACATCCCTTTAAAACAAGTCAAAGCCCTTCGTTAACTTAGAAAACATTAGGTTTTAAATCCAAGATATCGCCTTTGAAACCCTTGTTTAAAAACTTTAAACAATCCCTTTTAAATCAATTGAAAGTACCACTTTCAAATAAGTTAACTACTGTACCTTGAAACACTAGGCCGAAAGGCCAAAACCTACTTTTCGAAACATTTAAAAATAGACCTTTCGAAATCATTGAAATCATCCCTTCGAAATCTTTATAAAACAGTGGAAAGCTTCCATTAGCTTCAAAAGCAGTGGAAAGCTTCCATTGAAATACTAAAAGTAAACCTTTTGAAAACATTAGGGAATCTCCCCTTCAAATCCCACTTTATGTACCGTTCAAAAGCATTAAAGTCCCTTACATAAAAAAACCATTCGAAAGCATTGGGTTCAAGTAAAAGTAGAACATAGCTTCAAAACTATTTAAAACATTCCTTTCGAAACCTTTGGGTTTATGTTCCAATAAAATAAAGGGTCTTAAAAGAACTAGGGCGAAAGCATTCCTTTCGAAGGCATTATTCCTAAGTGAAAGAAAGTGGATGGTTTTGAAACTAACCCGTTCGAAAGCATGGAGAAGCGACTTCAAAGTTTAAAGGCAAAAGCACCCTTTCGAAAGCATTTATTCGAATGCGGCAGCAGGGGTTTTGACCCCTTTCGAAAGCTTCGTTTAAAATTAAAAGGTGGCAACCCCTTTCGAAAACCCCTTTTCTAAACCAAAGGCATATCTGACTAAGTCGAAAGCTAATATAACTCTTTCAAATGCCTCATTTGTAATCAAAATAGTTCCAAGTTTGTAAAGGCTACTTCTACCCTTTCGAAAGCATGATTCGATACTATACCTTCCACCTATCTCCAATCCACTACGTATAAAGACATTGAAATCATATGTATTGGTTTCAACTTGGTTGGGGGAAGATGTATGGGGTCGAATGGTAGCTGCTGTTGCAAAATTGATCATTAACCTTTTGAAGTAATACCTTTCCAACTAACTTACCTTATTTATCAACATATAATTGGTAGCCAATTCTTTTTCAAAAATATTTTTCTAAAATTGCTACCGAATTCAATAATTAACAATTTTAAAACATTTAACAAATTGCCCCTTCTCCTTTTCTTAACATATCAAACATTAAAGTCCTATACTTTTAAATAATTTTATACCTTTAATAAATAACCTAGGAAAATTCTCCAAAAATTCACATAAGTAACTTTTAATATGTTTTCTAACATATTTAAATTTCTGACCCAAAGCTAACATAAAATAGTCGAAAATAATTTAAACCCAATTTTAACCATTTTCTTCCCTTGAAAATTCATAATAAATCCACATTAACTTAGAAACTTATGAAACTTAAACCCATCTCAAAAACAATGTTTTTAACCTTCTATCAAAAACTCAAGTCACTAGGATGCCATTTAGTAAGTTTTCAAATCAAATCTTATCATAAATTCTATACGAACCAACATAATCATCAGCAAGCATATATATATATATATATATATCCATTTAAATAATTAAAATATGGCATTTTACTTGCAAAATAAATTCGAACCTCATCCAGAAATCGAAAACAATAAAATTAAGATGTAATCTATTATTCACCTTAGCTTGTTATTAAGGGGTTGTGATTTGCTTTATATTGATTTACTTAAGCTTCCTACTTGAATTCTTACTTATCTTCCTATTATTTTTCTCTAATGGTGGCCGTTCAAACTTTGAGTTTTTTTTGCAAATGTGTAAAATGAATAAGGAATGAAAGTAAAAGGGTTTAGTGTATAAGTACTTAGTTTATTCCTATTTTCCCTTCATCTTATACCTCGTACTTACTTCATTTTAATTCTCTTTGGCTTATAGATTAATTAGGCACGACCACCTTTTGATCATACAAATCTCAATCTCTTAACCATTTACATTATTTCATTTAATTTATCTAATTAAATGTCCTAAATAATGTTAGTCAAAATTAGGGTCATTATAGCATCGACTTGTCATGGTGAATCCGATGGGAGTGGAACTTCTACAGACTAATGTTGAGGTTCTGTAGATCGTGCTGAGTTGGAGACTCATTTGTATCTGGTTAGATGACGATATAACAACATGATGGAAAGTTATGGTTTTCGGATGTTGACTCATGTTGGGAGTATGTTCCATACTAGAAATACTTAGAATGCTCAATGCCCTCCAATGACAATGTGTTGATATCACTCATCCATACAAGTTGTTCTGGGTCTTAACAAACCAAAACCTCCAAAATCACCTCCTTCATTATCTTCATGATATCACGATTCATATTGCACAAATCAGATCAAAGTGGTTTTTGAATAATTAAATTCGATACCGGTCTCTTCGAAATGATCAACGAATTCGGTCAAATTTGACAGTCAGTTATTTAACTATCAAATTACTCACATAAACAGTCACTAAGCCCATATTATAAAATTTTCAAAATATTTATTTCAAAATATCCTTACAAAGATATATATTCAAATTCCTTTCCATATTTCAATATTTGAAAACAATTTCGGATACTTTATCCATAACAGGATATTTCAACCCATATCCACACTTATAAATATTTCCTAATCCAACTTGTAATTCTTATTTAGAATTTTTTTCTATATAAATCACTTCGTCACTAAAATATGTCCAAACCTTTAATTCCAACACTTAGGAAAATATTATAAGTCTATTTCTCAAAATCATTTCTAATATTCATACCTAGGAAATATTTCATACTTATTTCATTAATCTCTGAAATTTTTATCTATTCCCTTTACAATCGTCGATTATACTTATTTACAATCCAACCAACAATTTATAACTCCTTTAATGAATTCAAATTCATTTTCGACGTTTTCGAGTCTAACTATTTTGGAAAATCTTTAAATTTTCGGAAATCTGATTATAATACTTTACTTATACAATCACATCCATTTAACAAACTAGTTTGCAATCTCGAGAGCATTTATAAATAATTTCCAATTACTTACTTTTAATATATATATATATATAATAATAAAATTCAAGATATGGTTAAATAATTATTTAAAATATCAAAGAACTTTTTAAAATCAAAGTCAATAACTAATTCCAATTCATTTATAAAATTGCTAATTGATTTACAAAACTTGTTTATAAATTTAGAATTTATTTCAACAAATTTAAATATTTAAATAACTGACTTCCAAAATTATTCCAACGCTAAAACAGTTTTAAATTACATAGTTTAATAATTAAAAATCCACTTTTTAAAACAAACCTAACTTCTCGATAAAAGCATATTTTTTTTAAATTCCAATATAATCAATTCCAATTCATATCTCTCTCGATTTATAACCAATCGACCACATTCCTTATTTCATAACTTTTTCCATATTCCAAAAATAGGATCAACCATTTCTTTTTAACAAGATTACCCTATCTCATTATAAATTCTCATCATGAATTTATATTTCCCATTACGAAATGAAAATCATGTCACTTTATTTATAAACATTGTTTATAAACTTAATAATTTCATTTCCAGTTTACAAGGATTTCATATCACTTAAATCCATTTATATTAAAATTCCTTTTATAAATCTATTTCTTAAATAATACAAATTATATTCCAAAACCAATCAAATCTTCATTTCGACTTCATTTCATTTTTTTAAGAATCGTATTTAAAATCCACTGTTTAAAATTCCCAAGTTTAAAGTTCTCTATTGGAAAATTTATGAAATAACTAAATAAATATCTAAAATCAAATTTATTTATTTTATCCATTCAGTTCCCTTTTTAAATAATCTCAAATTTCAATATAAATATTTTCATTTCCAAAATGGACTTTGAATTTAGTTTTTAAATTCCAAAATATTATTTATGGTATTTATAATACCAAAATTAAGTCCAGTGCTACTATGGCTTCTAATAAATCAAATCATAACAAAGTTTGTAACAAATTATCCAAACACACCATATATCACTGTACATGAAATTTAAATCAACAATTTTGAGAAATCCAGTTGGATCCCTACATCCATAGATGTTATATAATACAAAATACCAATCCCGCTTCGAGGCGGGATATCGCGGTGATATATGTTCATCCGCTATTATGCGGGGCACATACTATCTCATCTGGTCCAACGGTGGGGATATATCCAACTACTAGTATATATATACTAATACACACACACACATATATATAATATAACATTTAACTAATAATAATTATTCAATTCAAACAATCATCCAATAAATAATTTTTAATATCATAAATTAAACCCAATTTAGTATATTTACTCACATTTGTTTTCTATTGTCGCCGAGGTATTCCGTTTTGGAAATAAAACCGGACGACATCCGATTTTAGTCCAAATTTCCACTGTCTCCAAATTCTTCCAAACTAGGTCCATTGCGATGCATTCGTCGATAAGAGCGCAATGCAAGAAGTCCCATTTCAATCGCACTTCATATGGAAAGATTATTAAATTTATAAGTTATCGATATAATTCGAATTAAAAATCAATAAACTAATACAACATCACCAAATTACCACTATGCCCTTCCCAAATTTAATCTCCTACACATGCCTATATCAGTGCATGCCTACCTCCCCATGGCTGATGCTTCCATCCCCCCGATTGTCCCTTGTTTCTCAGCAAAATCCAGATCTATCGATTTTGGCAAACTCCAATCCTCGCCCTCTCTCCACCCCAAAACTCACGAATCCATATCCGAGCCATCAAATTGAAAAGTGACCCCTGCCCCAGCGCCTGATCGCTGTAGAAAAACGAATCGCCTTGCCATGCACAACCAAAACTTGTCAAAAGCTACGATTCTCGATGACGAACCCATCTCTAATCTACGCTCCTCGAATCGATGAAGACAACCACCAAAAAATCCAACCCTAGCCTTCATCACTCCATACTGTTGGACGCCAGATAACTTCGCACCCATAACAAGACATCTTAGGTCAAAGGTCTCGTTTAAACAAGAAATGTAAAATTAGTTTTCAGAATTTACTGTTTTTTGTTTAAGTGATTCTGATTTTTTTTTTGTAGTTTTCAAAATTTTCTCTTCATCATGGAAAAGCCAATTTTAAATAAGGGAAAGATATAGAAGTCAATAGGTAGCTATGGTTGTGTAACGACCCAGAATTTCTGTCATTTGAAATTCGTATATTTAATTGATTTTAAATATTAAAAAGTAAAATTTGCAAGTCGAATAAATTTTATTTCGAATATTTAGATTTAATTGGATAATTAAATCAATAATTTAATATTTGAAATTACAGAAATAATTGGAAATTTCGTTTAATGTGATTAAAATTGATTTGTAAAGTTGTATTTAATCGTATTGGAGTTAGAATGATGTTATAGAACTTTTAAAATTGAATTAAAAGTTAATTTGCATAAATTGAATATTTTTATATTTAATTGACGAGTAAAAATAGCCATTTTTCAAACAGTCTCGGATTTCGATGAAACTAGTTTCACTGGATCCGTAATATTATATTATTGTATGGTTTCAAATTTCATGTCAATCGGACTTACGGTTTGTCCGAGGCAAGCTAAAACGCACTGAAATTGGTTTGAGTGAATTTTAAATTTAAAATAGTCGATTTGAAAACCTATCTTCCAAATACTATCGAATTGGCTCCTGATATATATTCCATTGCGTTCGGAATAGGGGTAAAACATTATAAACGCCAGGTGGCACGCTTCGTTTGGACTTCGGGAAATTTTTGGGTGAATAGTGTCGCGAGAATTTTCTATATAAGGACATCCATTTTTCACATTTGCAAACAAATTAGGGTTTCAGCCCTAGCCGCCACTTGATATTTCAATGGCCAAAATTTGCGCTTCTTCTCCCTCAATTATCTCAAATCCATCAACAATTACGAAAAATCTTCAACTACAATCTTGTAGATCTCGTCGAGACGAGTAAATCCAACGGTGATGATCAAATATAGGCGTGCAAATCATAGGCGATTTGCATATGAACGCGCAGCGTTCGTACTTGATTTCTAAAGCGTATAGACTACTGAGTGGGACCGGATTTTGGGTGAAGGTGGTGTTCGAGGTGCTCTTCGATGCGGCGGCCTTCGATCATCTTTAAAACGTCGTATGGTGGAGCGAAAATTCGAGCAAAGTGGCGGTCGAGTGGGTTCATGCGCATGCGTTTGTTTCCGTGGCCTGGGGAGAAGAAAAGGGCAATGGCCCTGATGCGACCAAAAGAAATCAACGGTCCAGATGTATTAGGGTTTGAAATTAAAGATAAAATTGTAAATATATATATATATATATATATATATATTAAATCGTTTAAACTTTGTAACGCGATAACCTTTTCATACTAGGTCCGTTTCGCACGAAACGAATTGCGTTGGATTCGTATTGACGAATACTACGCGACGGAGCTAGATTGGAGTTGATTGGAGCTAGTGATAATTTTAGGTAAAATTGAACGGGCGTTTAATTTTATTCGAAATAAAAACACTGCAAATGTATTTGAAGCAAGGTGAGAACTTCTCACTCAATCGAAATTGTTTCGATTTAAATTTTGAATAGTCAAATTTAAAATTGCTTGATTGTGTTGATAGTATGCTTAGATGATAAATTATTATCTTTTGTATTGAAATAGACCATATATGTCGTATATTAAGTGGATGTTATTTGTTAAACACATATACCGCGATATTCCACCATGAAGTGGAATTGGTATTATATATGTACTTGGAGTTGATTTTCCCGCATTATATAGCGGATGAGACCCTATTGTGCCGCATAATAGCGGATAATATTTTATATAAACCCATGTACAGCGATATCCCATACTGAAATGGGATTGGTGTGTGCTAACATCTGTTGATGCAGGGAAACATGTTGGAGGGATGCAACTGGATTCCTCACCCGCATTGATTTATTTACAGATATTGTGATATATTCTGTCATCATATGATATATGATGTTTTGGATGTCGTGATTGTTATATTTAGTGCTGTTGCAGCATTGGGCCTATTTTGGAAAATTAAAAATGTTAAAGTAACGATTTCAAATTTAAAAGGATTTTTAAAATGATTTTTGAAAGTATACGTTTTATTAAATTTTGGAAATTATTCATTTTAAATAAATAAACGTTATAATTTTAATGTTATAAAAATTATGATTTCTGAGAAATATAGTTGAAATGTGATTTTTGAATTATGGAGTTAATGATTTTATAAAATAGTTTAAATTGACATTTTGAATTTATTCTAAAAGATATATATATATATATATATATATATATATATAAGATTTATAAAATTGGATTTTTATAAATAAAAGTGGTGGAATTACAAAGGAGTTTGAATGACGTTTTAAAATGATGTTATAAATGGGTTTTTATAAAAGAATAGAATCTACGATTTGTGAAGTTATAAAATGAATGAATTTGTAAATAGAGAATTATAAGTAATTTGCTTATAATTTGGATTTTGGTGTGTAAATGAGATATGGATAGAATCTGTTAATAGAGTGCTTTTATAAGTTGAAGTTGTTATAAAATATAAATTGAATTTATAATCATTGTTTTATAAATCTGAAATCGACTTATTTTGATAAGTTAATTATTATAGATTATTAAAGGAGATATATTCACGATTTTGGACAGTGGATAATCCTTTAAATAAAATGTGTAGAAATGTTGAATTTGGTTAACGAAGTATATTCACGATTTTGGACAGTGAATAATATATTAAAGAAATGTTTTGGGAATGGATATTTTAAATAGAATTAAAACGATTTAAAGATGTTTTAAAATGTGTTAGGTATCGAAACCATGGATCTCAACATTCATTGTTGAAATAGACATCTTTGAGAAATAAAAGGAAATGGTGGACTATAACACTGTTGTTATAGTAAATGATTTTCGAAGCGGAATGTTTTATACAGTATTGGGATTTATATATCTATCTTAATTTCGAATCCCTATACTAGTGATTTTGGGTTGCCGTAACGATGTTTTATGCAACACTCGTTTTCACTCAAATAAATGTGTTTAAGAGAATGTTTTCCTTAAAGAATAAAATATATACTTAATTGTGATTTAAGTATATTCAATATTTTCCAAATGTTGAATATAAATAGATTTGTGAATTACTTATTATTAAATAAGTATGGAAATTTTTTTCCAATATGAAGTGAAATGTTTTGAGATTATATCTTTTAAAGATAAATTGAAAAGTGATTTGAAATTTTGTTTTCAAATGGTTGAAGTGTGGAAAAATGTATCTTGTAAAGATATTTTTGGAAAATAAATAATTTGAGAAATTATTTGGAATCTGGGATATTGTGCATATTTGTTGATAGTTAAATAACCAACTATCAATATTTACCTTTAAATGGGTATTTGTTGTGATTTTGTTGAATTTGAATGCTACACTTATTTGAAAATAAGCGCTCGTTATTCGGTTTAGCCGGGAGAGGACCTTTGGGTCATAAATCCCATTCCAAATAGTGATATGTCTAATGGATAGCATTTGAAGACCGGTGTTGAAGATCGGATATTTTTGAAAATGGAAGGATTACCGTCGAATGACTCTACATCGGCTGATCCACGATATAGAGATTTTATCACCCTTTATGATGGGAATTCCAGACGTGATTAGTGAATATCCGGGTTTGCAAGGGCTTCTTTGGAAGTGCCTTCGGTTCTGTTCGATCTCAGAATGGACTTATATGGATGTGTGTTTGACTTTACAATTTGAGATGTAAAGCTGGTTTCTATCAAATGCATTTGTGTTGGTGGCGGAGAATTTATTCTCTTAGCTTAACACCCTTCTCTGAGACGTACGAGCTCAGAGGTTATGTAGTTAATGGTTACTAGTGATACATTCCCAATTTGGTAATGTGGCATACGAAGTGCTGCTGATCATTTGTTGATCAAAGCACAACTTTTGTATAAAGCGTAGCTTTGCGGACGAGACTTCATCGGACCTCACACCCCGGTAATGGTCAAAATAGGAAAGATGCGGCAAGGTTATTAGGGGATAGCGCCCCCTTAGTTTATGTCATTTCCTTCTGGATAGAGGTGGTATCATTGCATGGAGCCCAAATACTTAACATATGTTGTTACTGCAAACTTATTATTTTGTGGTTGTTTGTGAATCCCAGGATAAAGGTCGGTTACGACCGGGGGATGGCGCACTCGTGTCAGTAGTTCCATCCAGAGGCGTACCCATGTGGCAATGGGAAGTTCCTTAGCCTGACCATTTCTTGGAAATCCAAAGAAACAATACGAGCCCTATACGGTTTTAGTTGTAGAACATGCAATTTAATATGGTAGCTATGGTAGGCATACTATAACGATACCTATGCTGGCTAAGATTAATATTGTACTTTCAAAATGTTTTCCTGCACTTTGCATTAATAATAATAATCAAGTGATTCTGCGTAGTAAGCATCTTTGACTATCATAAGGAGAAATCTCCACCAATTCTGCGTTTGCTTTGTGTGTGTGGTAGAAGGCCTTATGGTAGTTACATTTTCAAAAAACATTGCGGATCTATTTTAAAATATTCCTTTGTTTATTTTTAAAGGTATAACAGTTTTAAGTTCTCACACCCATCCCATGACTGACCTGGAGTTTATTGTTTCCTTCCTAAACTCTTGGTGCCCATCATTTTCCACACGGGTAGTCTAGAGTCAGGTTATCAGGTTATTCTAGAATTCAGGAGTTGCTGTGGAGATCAGGAGCAAGCTGGATGGCATGGCGTATCACTTGTATATAGAATTTCTTTTCCGCTGTTTGTTACTGTAAACTTTGATAATGTAACGTAATGTGATGTAATGTAATGTGATGTAATGTAATAACTGATATAGTGATTCCGTTTTTAAAAACATTCATTTATCTATTATATGTTGTTCCGCTGCGATTGTGAGATTCTGTTATTGTTTCTGTTGCTTCTTCTTTCTTTCTTGTTCTACCTCTTCTTCTTTAACCCTAACGATTTGGTTTTCCGGCCTTCGACTTCTCGGCAATTGATATAGTGGACGTATTAATGTCGATTTTCGAGCATCGAAGAATCGCGTCTGTTATAGGTTGTAGGGTGGCTAATGAGAAAAATGAGGCCAGTTGAAAGGAAATGTAGGGTCAAATCGAATAAAATATACTATTTAAAATTTCAAAATATCTGACTGTAATTAAGAATTACAATCGAGGAATGCCACCGGGCGTTTCTAATGTTATACCCCTATTCCGAACACAATGTAGCAAGCCTGGAACCAAATTTGATTGTATGCAGAAGACAGCTTTTTGAACCCAATTATTATATTAAATTTCTAATATAAATTTCAACGAGTTTCTATCCCTTACCACCAAACGGTGAATCCAATCACCATGAAATTTGAAATCTGGTAATAATACACTTTACGGATTCAGTCAAAACTGGTTTCTTTGAAATCCGGGACTGTGTCCCGGAAGGCTATTTTTATATGTTAATTAAAACGAGTTATTTTTAAGAATCGAGTAAATAACTTTCAAGTCAAATCATTTTTATCCAGCTTAAAACCCAATATTCAATTATTTAAATGATTTTCAATTATTAAATTTTAAAAATTAAATTATCCAATAAATCATTATATTTAAAATTCAAGTTATTAAATCTAAACAATTAGCTTTCAAATATTTATAATCAGTTAAATATTCCAATTTCAAATAACCAAATTCTAGGTCGTTATATTCCTCCCCCCTTAAAAGAATTTTGTCCTCGAAATTGCGAAGGTAAAAAAAATGCCCAAACTCATTTCTTTTCTTAAAAAAATTAGTTGAAATAAATTCCGAAATCCATTTAAGCTTTTACTTCCTAAAATAAATTTGTTGAAACCTTGTTATTACTTTTACCAAGTTCCCAAATTCATCCATATATTCCAACTCATGTTATTCATTCAATCATTTTGGTTTATAACTCAAAATTTTACTTTTAGTTATTAAATTTTCCTTCAAAATTCTAACTCTTTAAAATTTCGAAATATTTCACCAACGTCTCCTTTGCACGGTTAGATCAGAACAACTACTGTGATGCTTCACTCCGTGACGTACATTAACAAAGAGTATTACTCTGTAATTCTGTCTGTTAATGCGGAGAATAGGGCTGGCTAAGGGCGACCATCATAGTCTTGCATCAGATAAGAGCTAAGTATGCCGGTATTTGTACTCTTTTTTTTCCCCATTTAATCTCATGTATTCGACATATTTAATTCCTATCTAATACACTACTATGGTGGCTACATGATCGATTCAGAAACAAGATATAATAACTACAACAATCGTAAGTCACAGAACAACAGCACAGATAATATATACATACACATACATCAAACATCATACAACATATCACAAGTGGTATTCGACCACCATATATATACACACATACATCCCCTACAAAGAATATACATTATAAGGTTCCCAAACAAAAGGCTACTACATAAAAACTATGCCATATCCAAAGCGATGGTGAAATCCAAAAGGTAAGGCAAGCTAAGAGTCCAGCAACCTAACCTACAACTCGGTCCGACCCGAGTAATAAATACAGGTCAGGCTAATTAAAACTTGATATTAGTAAAAGATAAGAGGAATATAAGTTTATAAGGGAACTCTTACTTTATTACAAAGGAATGATATACAAGTATGGCTCAAATGCAATGCCATGGAATAGATTCATTAAGGGTTGTCGCATGAATAGTTTTAGTTCAACAAGTATTCCAAATACAAAGGCATTCAATATAAATGCAAGTAGACATTCAAAACCTATAAGGGAAACTCATCAAAATTTCCAATCTGAATCACATAGAACTCAAAATAGAGTTCAAATCTCATGAAAACGAAATCACCCTATATGACATCTCATGTAGCCTTAGGCTATTGATGCAACAATATCTCAAAATGATGAAATCGTATAAAACTCAGAAAATTCAGAAAATCTCAGAAAATATGGACTGGCCTGATCCCTGATTGCAAGCAGAAGCAAAGTTGCTCATGCTAAACTCTTGTCCAGTGCTATTTATAATTTAGGTACCTAACTCATGGACCCAAAGGTCATACTCATGGTGACCGAATCACATAACTCATGGTGACCGAAGTCACGTAACTCATGGTGATCGAAGTCACATACTCAGATGACCCGAAGGTGTATAGCACTGGCGTACTCATGGATGTGTCACAAACTCCTAGAAAGGAACCTGAAAAGTGTTAACGTGTGTCCCATACCACATGCTCGTACTAAACGGTTTACTAACCAGTAGTTAATTCCACATCATAAAAATAAAATATCAAATCTCAGAAATCTCAGAATACTCATATATCTTCCTCATCTATCGACAAGTGAAAATAAATCTCGTAGTGGTTTCTCATAAACCATACTTCCCGAAAAGGGAAATCTCATCTCAAGACTCACTTCTCTCATCAGCTAGTGAAACAACATATAAAAGTGGTTCTCATCGATTATTACTCCTATAATAGGAGATATCGAACCTCTCAACTCTCCAAAGATGGGCTAACTTGGATAATTCTTCTAATAGGAATTATAAATCTCAATAATCAGCTCAAAACAATATTCTCAAGAGATTTCGATCATACAAGTCCAGAATTAACCGAAAAATTAAACTCACGTATCCCATACCATGGTTTTACTAAATCATTTGATTCTCTTTCTCATACATCCAAAAATTATAAAAATTAAATATATTATTTATAAAATATTTTTCAAGAGAAAACGGGATTTAAAAATAATTTTGTGAAATAATTTTGGAAGAAATTTAGTGAAATTTCTCCTTATTAGAGGAAATAAATATATTTAAATACTTCCAAATAATTTAAAATAATTTTAAAATATTCCATAATAATGATTTCAAAAACAAAGTTATTTAGAAATTTTCTCAAAATTTATTTAGAAGAATTAGTGCTTGAAATCAAAGAAAAGTGAAGAAATCACTCCAAATCGATATTTGAATTTAATTCAAATTTAAACCAAATTTTAAAATTCCAAGTTCCTCCAAAACTTGGCTAATCCATTGATGGATATCATAGCCCATAAGCATCATCAAAATCATCTCAAAATTTGAATCAAAACAAGTGATGAAACCATAGTAATTCAAAGGCAATGCTATGGAACAAGCTGCAAAAGGAACATAAATAATCGACCATAACTTCACGTACTGGGTCAACTAGGGGGTCTACCCAGCCCAAATGCCAGGTCGACCTCCAGGTTGATCTGATGGTTGCTGGTTGACCTCTACGTTGACCTAAGCTACAGACAATTTCCTGCATATTTTTCCCGCTTCGAAATCAACTTCCAACAGCAAATTAGTATAGCATATGGTTAAGTTTTATAGCGAAAATTGACACGCAAAGAGTTTTACAACTAAACTACAATCTGGAAAAGGTCCGCGGCATTTTGATTGACAATCATAGATATTTAGCCACTCAAAGTGGCAACCAGAAACAAGAAACAGGAAAAAGCAACAGGAAAAAGCAACAACAGAGAATATGAACATATACAGACGCTTTTACAGAGCACATTTCTTAGCAGTAGCACTAGTTTTAGTTAGCAATTTTGAGTGTTTTACCCACCTTAGAAAATTAGCAAGATTTTGAGTAATTTCAAGAGGAAGATGATGTTTTTGGTGGAGAAACGACCTTCAGCAACCTGTAGAAGCTTGGGTAGAGACATGCAAAAGAAATAGAGCAAATTATGAAAAAATTCGTATCAAGCTCATAGATTTAAATGAAATTTTTATAGCATTTGTTTTTATTACCTTTCACTTTTCTTGTTTTAGTGATTTATTCTTTGAATTAGCAGCAATTTAGAGTGGAAATCGAATTTATAGAGAGGCCGCCATTTTTGTTTTTTTTGTTTTCACTGTATGTTCTTAGTTTGAGAAAGAAGAAGAATAACTACATATAGCACAAATTTTCTCACCAGAAAACTCTAGAGATTGGGCTTTAGATCCCAGTCCTAAGCCTATTAAGCCCAAGTGTAAAAATACTTAGTGAAAAATAACAAGGGAATGTATACATTTACCTATTTTATTACTATATTCACATATATCAATGTTTATATGCCAAATAAAATGTATACATCCAATTGCATTGAAATAAAATAGTTATGGTGACAAAATAATTTTTTTTAAAATAAAAAGATAATTTTAACAATAAAACCCCATTTCTAACATTATTTAACAGTTTACGCAATTTTAGTGCAAATATACCATTTTTAACACAACAAACTAAATAAAAAAAAAATTCTTGTCAAATAAGTTGCAATAAATCATTCTAACTTTATTGAGTGATTAAAATATTATCTCCACAAATTTTTCACTCTTTTATTTTAATAAAATACATAATTTCTACATATTTCTCCTTTTATATTCAATAAAAGGCTCATATTGGCAATAATTACAAATTTTATTACATTGACTTAATTAAAATCCAATAATTAAATATTTTCACTCCAAACTCTCAAAATAAAGTTTTTAAAAATTTATTTCCATTTATTTATTTTTATTTCAATAATTATATGTTGAAATACACCCCTTGATTAATTTATTAACTTAAATTACCAAAGATTTCAATATTTCCAATTTATAACTCAAAACTCCATTCAATTAAATTCCAAGATCAATCTCCAACTTCAAACACATTGTTTATTTGAAATAAACAATTTAAAACAAAATTATCCTCTCTATTTCATTTTATTCTCAATATTAAATTATAACTATCGTTATAATTTAATATCGTAGGTAATTACCAATACTAGGGTTGTTACAGACTCCCCCTTATAAAAATTGTGTCCTCGCAATTTCTAGAGGAAATCTATATTCCACACGCTTTATTTCATCAAAAAAAAGAAATTTAGATAGATCAAAATAGGAAAATTCTTACCTTCATCGTGAGAAGATATGAATTTAGGATACGACTGCTCGATAAATTCGCTGGTTTCCCAAGTTTAGTCATTGGGATTATTGGACCATTGAATCTTCACGAGCGGAACACCCTAGTTTCGAAGACGTCTAGTTTTCGAAAAAAGAACTCTCATGGCATGTTGCGCATAAGATAAACCAAGCAAAAGCTCCAACTTTTTAAAGCACGAGAATCAAGCACAGAATCTGAATCTCGTAGACATTTCCTCAACTGCGAGAAGTGAAATACGTCGTGAACTCCAGAAAACTCTCAGGAAGTGCTACGCAATTTGCAACAGGATTGATATGCTCTATAATAGGAAATGGCCTAATATAACATGGTGCCAATTTCCCTCTCTGGCAGAAGCGTACTACTTCCTTCAGAGGATAAGCTTAGATAAAACAGGATCGCCCATTGAGAATTCAAGAGGCCTCATACGATTGTCTGCGTAGGATTTATGTCGACTCCGAGCCTCCTTCATTCTCTCACTAATAAGATGGGTCTTCTCAGATGATTCTCAAATAGACTCGGGGCCAAGAATGAGCCATTCTCCCGATTCGAGCCAACATGATGGAGAATGACACGACCTTCCGTATAAGGCTTCGAAAGGAGCCATGCCAATAGAAGTTTGGTAGCTATTATTATAAGAAAACTCAACTATAGGAAGATGATCCTCGCAGTTACCACCAAAATCCAAGATACAAGCATGAAGCAAATCTTCCAATATATGATTCACCCGTTCTGTCTGTCCATCATACCGTGGGTGATAAGATGTGCTACGGTTAAGCTTTGTGCCTAAAGCTTGCTAGAGACTCTATCAAAAGTGACTCGTAAAAAGAGGATCACGATCACATACAATAGATGAAGGAACTTCGTGCAATCACACGATCTCCTTAATATACAAATTCGATAAAAGAGATGACATCCTATTAGATTTAATAGGAATGAATTATGCGAACTTGGTGAGACGGTCCATAATAACCCAAATACTAGTATGGCCTAACCTCGAACGAGGCAAGCCATTGATAAAATCCATAGGAACCTGGTCCCATTTCCATAATGGAACCTCTAAAGGCTGAAGAAGGCCATTAGGTCGTTGATGCTCAGCCTTAATAAGCTGACAAGTCATACAATTGCTTACATAACTTGCTATGTCCCGCTTCATGCCTTCCCGGTAATAGAGACGACGCATATCAACATCTTGCTGCTGCCAGCATGGATAGTATACTTAGAACGTTGACATTAAGCTAGAACGTCCCCCCTAAGTTTAGGAATAGAAGGCGTGACTAGGCGGTTCTTCTTTCAAAGACACCCATGAATATCAATGCTGAAATCTCTCAATTCAATATCATCGTGGGATTCAGACTTAGACTTTTGAATAAGAGTGAATATAGCGAAATTTCGCTATTGTACCTCGACAATCCAATCTAGAAGATTAGGACGAGCTTCCATGCTATACAATAGAATAGAAGAGTATGATGTAGAAGCACGATCACAAATTTCACACATGGAAAGAGTCTCAAGAACATTCCATTTTGCAATCATCATAGATACAATAGTAGAATGCTCGCGACTCAAAGCGTCTGCTACTCGATTTCCCTTGCCAGGGGTATATAGAATATCGAAATCATATGAAGCTAGTAACTTGAGCCAACGCTGCTTTCGCATGTTGAGCCCTTTCTAGTGGACAAGTATTTGAGAGACTTATGATCGGTGAAGAGAGTAAAAAGCTCTCCCAACAAATAATGATGCATATCTTTAAATTAAAGACAATGGCAGCAAGCTCTTAATCATGGGTAGCATACCGAACCTTGTTTAGACATAATTGCCTTGAAGCATAAGCAACCACCCTATCTTTTTGCACAAGAACAGCACCGAGGCCACTATGACTGGCATCAATATAGACAAAGAGATCCCGATGCCCTTCAGGAACCACAAGAACATGGGCATTAGTGAGTAGCTCCTTCATTCTGTAAAAGGAAGCCGTACACTTATATAACCATATATAGCGAATGCCTTTCTTCGTATGGCTAGTCATTTGAAGCATAATGCGGGAAAAGTATTTTCTAAAGTGGTGGTAATAACCCGCCAAACCCAGTAAGCTACAAATCTCGTGAACATTCTCAGGTCTCTTCCAATTCTGGATGGCTTCAATCTTGGAAGGATCAACCGAAATGCCTTTGGAAGAAACAATATGGCCTAAGAACTTAATTTTCTTTTCCCAAAAATGACACTTAGAAAGCTTTGCTTTGGGTTGATGCTGTCGGAAAATACATAAAATAATTCTAAGATGTCGAGCATGATCGATTTCAGACTTAGAATACACAAGAATGTCGTCGATGAAAACAAATACAATCTTATCGTGATATTTCTAGAATACTTGATTCATAAGTTCGATGGAGTAAGTAGGAGTGTTCGTCAAACCGAACGGCATGATGAGCCACTCATATGATCCATAGCGAGTGCGGAAAGATGTAAGTGGAATGCTATCTTCCGCAACTCGAAGCTGATGAAATCCTATGGCTAGGTCAAGCTGAGAGAAGACCATAGCACCAATTAACTGATCGAACATATCGTCGATCCTAGGTAATGGATAGCGGTTCCTGATGGTTAACTCATTAAGCTTGCAATAATCGAAACATAGCCTAAGAGTCCTATTGGACTTCCTCATGAATACCACCGCGGCTCCCCATGGTGAAGAACTAGATCGAATGAAATGCTTGGCTTCAAGCTCTAGGAGTTGCTTCTTGAGTTCCTCATTCTCTTTAGTAGACATCCTTGTGGGAGGATGACTAACAGGCTATGCGCCTGGAATAAGGTCGATGCGGAATTCGATAGCCCGCTTGGGTGGTAATCTCGAAACAGGCTCAAAAATCTAGAAAGTCATGAAAAACAAGAATCTGGGACACATCATCACCGTCTCGAGATTCAAGTGAAAATAGAGAAGCTACAGAATCATGATCCATATCCTGTATAATTAGGGACAACTAAGCTAGAGGGTCGGAATGTCGAAGATATAAGACTCTGTCCAGACATAAAATCCTAGCATTGTATCGAACAAGCCAGTCCATACCCAATATCACACTGAATCTAAGACAAGGAATTACGTGCAGATTCACACAGAAAGAAATCCACAAATAAGAATCTCAATATCTCTGCAAAGCATATTAAGGATTGTGGATCCCTAGATAGGATTCACAATCCTCAAAGAAGTAATTAAATAAGAAACATCAAACTTTAATGCATCAAAAAGTTCTTTCGACACGAATGAATGCAACACACCCGTATCGAAGAGCACTCTAATAGAATGATTATGGAATAATATAGAACCCTCAAGAAATGTAGGAGATATATCTTGGGGTGGAGATGCACTACCAGAGGCCTTTGCCACATTAAGATTGCCAGAATGAGCATCCCTCTTTTCTTAAGGCAAGTAGAAATCATGTGTCCTAATTGCTTGCAATAGAGACACTTGCGAGGATAAGGACACTCTCGAGCTAGATGATCTCAAGAATCACAGCTAATGCAAGCTAAGAATTTGGCTGAAGGAGGTGCTGCAAAAGAATTAGAACCAGAATTTCCTTGCTTCTTCTTATTTTTTAGAGGAAAGGACTTGGATCTTTGAAAAGGAAATTTCTTCTTCTGTGGGTTCTTTTGTACCTCGGTCTCGTCACTACTGTCCCTTTCCTTTTCGACGGCTTCAATATGAAGCATAGAAGTTACAAGCTCCTCGAATGAGAGCTTAAGCTGAAGCATGAGCGACTTATTCAAATACTTCTTAAGTCAAAATAAGAACTTAAGATTCTTCTTGTATGGGGTGCTAATGAACGCAGGCCCATACTTAGATAATGACTCAAAAGATGAAACATAATAGACACTGATGACTTGCCTTGCTTCAACTCAAGGAAGCGACGGGCAAGGAATGTATTCTCAGCCTCTGGTATGAACTTAAGCTCAAATTTATCTCAGAAATGCTGCCATGAGAGGGTGGACTCATTCGTCTCTGCTATAAGAAACTCATACCAGTCTAAAGCTTGTTCTTGTAGCATACTCGATTCCACAAGAACTCGATGATGATCATATATCTCCATGCGAGTGAAGATGTGATCGCAAGTATGGAGCCAAGCCTAAACCTTTAGAACTAACTCAGAGCCTTTGAACGGCTTGCCTTCAAGGTGAGTGAAGTCGCTACCCATACATGCAAATGCGGATTTGTGCGAAGGAGAAGAGTGAGCTGGAGCAGGAGGCTGAGTGGTCCTAAGAAGCTCAAGAATCTGATCGGTCAACATATAAACCCCTTCGGGACGAGATCCACTGGATGGTCCCATCTTCGAAGTGCGGCCTTTTCCTCTTCCATCCATAGCTGAAAGTTAAGGTAAGATAGCATTATTCATAGGGGTAGATATTAGCAAATCAAATGCAGTAATTAAGGAATACTATGGAGTTAAAATTAACATTCCTAGACATATTCCTTTCTATCTATCCTCTAAAGGAATCAAAAGGTTACTGACAAGGTCGGGTTTGGTTATGATTTGGGGATGATGTTTACGAGTGTATTATACTTGATGTATGACAATCATGTATAATGTTCTGTGTTTATTACATTTTGTTCTGAAACATGGTTCTGATACCAAGCTGTGACGCCCTACCCCCAGACCCACATTAACAAAGAGAATTAATTAGTAATTCTGTTTGCTAATGGGGAGAATATGGCTAGTTAAGGCCGACCATCATAGTCTTGCATTAGATAAGAGCTAAATATGCCGGTATTTTACTCATTTTTTTCCTTTCATCTTAAGTATTCGACATACTTAATTCCTATCTAATACACTACTACGGTGGCTATAGGATCAATTCAGAAACAAGATATAATAACTACAACAACCGTAAGTCACTTAACAACAACACAGATAACATATACATACACATACATCAAACATCATACAACATATCACAAGTCGTATTCGACCACCATATATATACACATACATCCCCACAAAAGAATATACATCATAAGGTTCCCAAACAAAAGGCTACTACACAAAAACTATGCCATATCCAAAGCGATGGTGAAATCCAAAAGGTAAGACAAGCTAAGAGTCCAACTACCTTACCTACAACTTGGTCTGACCCGAGTAATAAATACACGGGTTAGGCTAACTAGAACTTGATATTAGTACAAGAGGAATATAAGTGCATAGGGGAAATTTTCCTTTAGTTATAAAGGAATTGTAACAACCAGGTATTTTCAACCATTCACATCCATTATAAGTGTATAGGTAGACACTCATGCCGGAATTGGATTGCTCAAAATACCGCGTTGTAAATAAAAATTTGGCAAATCTAAGAATATACAGTAAATAAAAATCACAAATCACAGACACAGAGTATATAAAAATGCAGCGGAAGAAAAAGAGATGGTAGTTCATGAAGCTACTATATAAAATATAAGATACATCAGAGTTAAATAAGATACAATAGAAGAGTAACAGGATACATCAGGTACAAATCAGATACACCACTGAACCACTGGATACTGAAACAAAATAGATGGCTGGATCTTCAAGGAAAGCTCCAACGCCGAAGGTGAATCTTGAATGCTAACTCAATCAATCTGACCCGAGCGTAAAGAAAAACACAAAACCCTCGAGTCAGGACATAAATACTTATAAGCTGTAAATCAACTCAAGTGAACAGTAACAAAATGCATCAGTAACTTAAAGGATGCTTGGGACCGCCCATCCTCTAAGGATCCGTTAAACTATTTACTATGTAGTAATATACGCTATATACGGTAGTGTCTAATCAATAAAGTATAATCATATAGAAAATAGCGTTAAGGGATGGTGAACCTTAACGCGGTCGGATCTTCAAAACCAAAATCGTAGTGGGCTCGATATAAGGATATGACACGGCACGCGAGGCAATGCCAGGGTGGATACACCGTTTGCACTCCCGGACCGGTGGTGATGGCAAGCCAGCAGCTTCCGCCCACCTCGAACAATACCCCCGAATCAAAGTGGCGCCACCGAATCGAATCACAACAGTAATAGAATGGTTTCCGATGGAGCATGCTCGATGAAAGGGTGCGACCCTTTGTGTTGCCCGATATAGCTCCTGTTTTAGTCATATATGCCAACTCATGGGAGTTGGGTCCACGTAATATACCTCGAGAACGTCGCCACCATCCTACTTCATTCTGGAATCTCCACCGCGTACACAGTTGTTAAAGTGGTTTTCGGTATTGGCCGGCTATAAGACAATATCCGATCCCGGTCTCTTTAACAACCAATCGTTATTATAACCCGTAGTTATAACTTTAAAACAATATTTTATGCTTCAAAATAAAATATCCTTTTCAATCCAAATCTTTATCAAAATAAAGATTAAATCATTTCCAAAACCATTTCAATATATCATCGTAAAATATCTTTCAATTCAAATATTTATCAAAATAAATATCAAGTCATTTCTAACCATTTCAATATATTAAATTTTCATACCCTTTCAACACTACCTTTCAGTTTCAAAATATCATATCTTTCAGATAAATCATGTTAATATCAAAATGTCTTATCTTTCAAACTCCGTTTTTCAAATCATTTAATATCAAAAATATCATATCTTTCAAAACTTCGTTTCAAATCATTTTAATATATCAAAATATCATATCCTTTCAAAACTTCATTTTCAAATCATTTTAATATATCAAAATATCGTATCTTTTCAAAACTTCATTCATTTCAAATCATTATTCATTTTATTTAATCTAAAATACCATTTCAATTCATATTTTAAAACAGTTTATATTCCAAAAATTCTTTTTTTTATTTTCATTTCAATGAAGTTATTATGCTTAATAATTAAATTATTAAATTTCCAAAAATTTCAACTTCCAAAGTTCATTTATTCACTTAAGTTTATCAAAACAGTGAAAATTCACTTTTCGCATCATTTAGAAAACTCTACGGAAAGTTACATTCAAAACAGTTCAATTTAACAAAAGACAACGTTTAAAAATGTTGTAATAGAGTTTTCTTAAATTTCAAATAAACTTATTTAAATTCAAAAATCATAGTACTTACAACAATTTCTATAATAGTTTTTTTCAGTAGCTTTTTTTTTTTAGTTCATTATAATCAACTACAGTGTTTATAATTGCTGTAATATCATTTACATTGCAATTAATATCATTTCAAAAATGCAGTCAATTAACTTCAAATATTAAATAAAATTTCTCAACCAGTTATATTTTTATTAAAACATTTTTAACTTATAAAGTCATACATTTTCACATTTATAACATCATTTAATTTTCCTCAAGTTTATGATTTTACAATGTTAAATTTCCATTCAAAAGTCAAGATTTAATAATAATCCACTTATTAAAAGGCAATGTTCAATTTTAAAATCCATTACATTAAATTTCAACTTAACACTTAAGTTCAAATTTTCAAATATAACTTAGTTTTATTTTTATTTGCTTAACTAAAAGTTCACTTTACGTCAGTTTCATAAATTTCCAGTTCTAGTTATATTTCAAAGTTTCAACTTAAAATACTTATTCATTTCACATTTCAACTTTATTAAAAATCATAAATATGATAAAAATCATTTTAAATTCATTTAAATTCAGATTATCATAAATTTATCATAATTTCATACTCAATTAAATTTCCAATTATAATTAAATCAAAATTTCAAAAATAACTTACGTTCAAAATTTCTAACTTTTTCAGTAATTCATTTCACTTTCAATTATTTAGAAAATCAATAATATTTTACAAAAATTTTATTTTTATTAAATTTCAAACCAAAATATTATAATAATTAAATTTCTAAAGTATTTTAAATTTTTTAGAAAAGCATATTTTAACTACGGGCCTGTATAAAATTTTCTACGCTAGGTAAAGTGATACGGGTAATATATCATTTCAACCCGTAATTTACAAAGAAAATCCGGGTTTTATCATTTCAAACCCGCAATCTCAAGTCAAAATGAAAAATTTAAACCCATTCAGGCCTATCATTTCAGCCCATAACATTTTTTTCTAACAGGGAACTTGCAGTGTGATCATATACAGAAATAATATAAACAAGGTCAATATCAAAATATACAGTCATATATGAGATGTCAGGTGAAAATTAACAGTTTTAACATGGTAATAACATGGCATAGCATATCATATGATCATCATTAACTTGCATAAACATTTTATATTACTAAACACTTGTCATCAATTCACTTTTCATAAGTATAAATGTCAGAGTGAGAAAGACTCACTTTTTCGAAGCTAGAGACCAAAACAACATACAAGCATGACTCCAAAGGCACGACAAGCACAATTGCACGACTTTTGATTTGAGTTGAAAGATAGCCAAGATATGATTTTGTATCAACAACCCAAAACAAAACAAACAAGACAATATATAAACATTCAACATAAAATAACATTGAAACAATTTTGAAATACAAAGCAAAATGAACAAGATAGATTGGACCTTGCTTCAACCACTTCAATGCTTGGCCTAAGGGACACTTATGCTTGGCTATGATGATGCTAAGGAAGAGTGGTAGGGGATGGTGGAGAGTATGGTGGTGATGGTGGGTGGTAGAGGCCAAGCAATACACATGAGAAAACAAGGCAAAATATAAGAAAACAATGGAAAAAGAAGAGCAAAAAGAAGAGGAAAAGAGGAGCCATTACCAAACCTTTCTAGCCATGAAAAATGAAGTGGAGAGGAATGTTTTCACATGAAAATGAGGTAAGAAATGCACAGCTACAATAAAGAAAGGAACGGTCAAAAGAAATTAAATCTATTAATTGGAAAAGAAACGGAAGAAGAAACGTTAAAACGGTTTTACGTTTCTTTGCTTTCAAACCTTTTAAACTTCCTATATATATTCATATACATCTTAAATAACTGAAAAAACTTATAAATTTCAGTTAGAATTTGGCTGGAGATGGTATAGGGACATGCCAAAAAAAACAGATGTATTGATGACAAAAGAAACTGCAAAAGAAACAGTGAAACGTTTTTACGTTTCTTAGCCTTTAACCCTTTCAAATTTCTCATATATATTTATATACATCTAAATAACTGAAAATAATTAAAATCTCAGTTAAAATTCGAAAGTATAACAGATAAAAAAATATTAATAATTAAATATTAATTAGATATGATTAAAACAAGAAAAATAGCGCAGAAAATGAAAACTTGACTTAAGAATTAGAAATAACTTCATTATACTTTGGAAAATTTTCTTAAATTTAAATACATGTAAAATGAATAAAATAAAGTAAAACACAGCAATAAAAGTGAATGTATAAAATAAATCAATAAATTGATGTATTAATTGCAAAAAGAAACGGATAAAACGCCTTTACGTTTCAGGCTTTTAAGATCTCTTAACTTTCTAAACCTTTTGCATTTCCTTTTCTTTTTAATTTTATAAAAACAAAATAAACTCAGAAATGTTATTTAAAAACGAAAATAAGTAAGAATAAAATAAAATAAGTAATTTATTCTAAGTAAAATAGAAAAAGGAAATAAAAAATTGCTTAAAATAGCAACCCTGACATAAAAATTACAAGAAGATCTCCAATGACATTGGAAAATTTATTACTTCATAAAAAAATATTAAAACATAAAATTTGAATTAAAAATGGTTTTAAAACATTTTTAAGGTAAAATAATAATTTAATTTTTATTAAATAGAAAGTTAAATAAAGAAAAATGCAGTAAATACCAACTAGGCTTTATAAATTGAAATAAATTCAAATAAACTTTAGAAAAATTATATTATCATTTTAAAAATACTTAAAAGTCAAAATATACATAATATAACATATTATCACATATTAAAATAAAATATAACAAAGAAGAATTAACTTATACAATTTAAAATAGTCATTGTTAAATAACCCTATATACGCACAATATTTTAAAGGGTGTAACTTTCACAATTTACATCCAAACTCAACGAAACGAAAAGTCGTGTTCTTAGAATTTTATGTACTTTCATAATAAAAGAAAAAAATTAAATTTTTAAACTTTTAAAATTTTAAGTTAAAAGTCGCAGTTTGACTATTTTGACCAAAATCAGCATTTAAGGCAAATATTCAACTTACACAATTTTGGAATTATAACTCATATAAAAATCAAGATTATATTTAAATAATAAATTTAATCATTTCAAATTAGTAAAATAAGTTTTTAAATCAAAATCTTACATTAAAAATAATTAAAATATACAATAAAATAATTACAAAATGCAGGGTTTTTACACTCTCCCCCACTCAAAACTTTTCGTCCCTGAAAAGGATAAGGTATGGAAGGGCACAAAAAAGATAGAGTGAAATAGGATTAAGATAAGATGACAAGAAGATTGAAGTTATACCTGATAACTGTTGTTATAGGTAAGTTTTACAAGGTGGAGGTGATCTTTCCAAGATCCTCCAGAATCAAGAACACAAGCACGAAAAAGGTGGATTCAAAATGATTACCAAAGGTCTATCAAAGATTATAGAAAGATTTCTAAACAGAGAGATTGTAGAAAGATGCCTATACCGGTCTATAGCAAGATTAGGATGATAAGGACAACCAAAAGATAGTTTGGAAAACAAAATAAGGAAATGAATTTGAAAGCATGGAGATTTCAACTTAAACAGAGAATAAATCTTTACACAAGTTAAATAAATCTTAACTATCTCAAATTTCATTATCTTATTATCCAATCATCATAAATTAACAAATTTAAAAACCATGGGTTTGAAAAATAATCATTTATTACACTCACAGTGTACTTAATAAATTTTATTCTTCTTTATTCCTAATCAAAATTAAATTTATTTCTCTCAATATATTTGTTAACGCTAAAATTTGAACGCTAACACCCCGGTGTATGAAGTGAGATCGTGAAAGCACCACCCGATAGCTCGGGAACAGATTATAAGCAGATAATAGTGAAAAAACAGTAAACAACAGCAATTTTATAGTGGTTCGGCTTAAGAGAGAGCCTACGTCCACTTTGAATATCTTTATTGACGATTTGATTACAAGTCAATGCAGTTACACTTTGATTACAACACACTTTGAGTTTCAAGTGACTTAGAACAAGTAGCCTAAACTTCAATGTCGATCCAAATCTTTGAACACATGTTAGGCATGTTTGATTTCTTCGTGAAGTTCCTTGAAGGTGTTGAAGTAGTTCAGAATGCAGCAGAGTAACGGCGCTTGAAATGAATGAGCCCCAAAAGTCCCTTGAATATTGGAGGTGGCCATGTATTTATAGGCCAATTTCTGGGTTGGAATTGTTGACCAAGTCATGAGTCGCGACCGACTCAAGATGAACCGTGACCGACTCAAGATGAGCCGTGACCGACTCACATATCACGATTCAGCAGGCAGCGGCATAACTGAAACGGCATTGAGCTTGTTCCTCATATGCTTAGGTCGCCAGCGACTTATGATAGGTCGTTAGTCGCCTTGAGTCGTTGGAAACCCTGAGTCGGTCTGCCCCATAAACCACTAACTAGTTAAGCCACTCTGCTCCTCTAAGGCATTAACTCGTTGAGTCGTTCATCCCCATAAGTCGTGAGTCGCGCAATTCTTTAACTCGTGCAACTCCTCAGTTCAGTTGAGTCGTTGATCCACTGAGTCGTTACAAGCCCTGAGTCGTTGAGTCGGTCTAGGCCTTGAGTCATCTCATATGAGTCGTATACTTCGTTGAGTCGGTAACTCACTGTGTCGGCCTGTCTCATGAACCGTTAATCCCCATGAGTCGTTCCATTCCTTTAAGTCGCCGTGAACCTTAACTCGTCGGCTAATTAAGTCGTAACCAGTTGAGTCGTTAACCTTATTAAGTCGGCAACCTTGTTAAGTCGGCGACCTTATTAAGTCGGTAAGTCATGCCACTTGTTAGCTCGTTAACCCGCTTCATCAGTTAGGTCGTTGACCTCGAGTAGAAGATAGGTCGCTCCATTCTCTAAGTCGTATACCGTTTTGGACGGGGCGCTGCCCCGCGCCCCGCCGGGGGCGCTGCCCCCTGGACCCCTGTGACCTGACCGGGCAGGTCGATCACCGTAGCGGTAGCGTTGCCCCCGCACCCCCACCTTGGGGGGTTGGCACCCACCCTGGACCCCCCCTCCGTAGGGGATCTTATCTGAAAAGCCATTCAACAGAACTTGCTTTGTTGGGATGCTGAGTTGACTATTCTTCGAGACGAACTATCATTGGTTTCTCGGTCGATTTTTGATATCACGACCTTGCTGAAAAAGTGGAGTTAACACTTGCCCCTCGAAGTATACACCTAGGGGCTAGGTCGTGTGCTTCGATTCTTCTTAACTCGTGCTTTACTGAGCTACTGAGCTTGTACTTAGGCAACTTTGCTTTGTTTTGACCTGAAGCCTTTTAAACTTGACCAATGCAATTCAATGGAACTTTGACCTGAACTTGTTGCATCTCTTTACAGATTATTTTAACAACCTGTTAAACGCAACATTTGTAGAAAAATAGGGCGAATATACTCATCACCGATTGCCCTTATCGAGTGATGGATTAGATCAAAGAACTGGTATTTTACTGTAAGCAAATTAGTATGGTCTTGATGAAGCGTTGCGAATCAACTGCCTTGAATGAAGTATCAACACAAAGTTTACACAGTTATAACTGCTATCTGCATTGACACCACACTTACTTTCAAATAACAAGCCTCGAATTCTTCTCAATTGACATATGCCAACCAGTATTATTTCAAGTATTGCTTTATTTACTTGTTATTTTAGTAGCTTTGCACAACACTTCACACGCTTTTAGAAAACGTGCACCTTTACTTTTGAATATTCAGTTCTTCATATAGAATGTCTTTTCGATAAGAAGAGTAGTGGGGCAAACTGGATCTTTCCATTTCTGCGATTTTCAAAATCCGAGTTGTCCGGTACTAATTTCATTCTTTAATTTTACAGCACTTCCTTCCTCTTTCCGAATATTCCAGTCACAAGTCAATTTTTAAAAGACTAAGTGCTGTGACGGTTAAGGAGAGGAGCGTTAAATTTTTTGCTGAAAGATGAATTTTTGCACTAATTCGGACTTTTGCACTCTTTGTGGTCGACTTAGCTTCACGATGCCCCTGGTTTTCAAGCAGAAACTTCAGATGCCCCAGCTTTCGCAAAGGAACTTGCATCAATGGAACCTATTGCGGAAGCCTTATTGGTGTAATGTTTTACTCCATTTGACGGTGTGGGGTCATCCTTCTTGTTTTGCCTTTTGAAACCCGCACGTGCATAACAAATTTTATAGAAACTTTTGTCTGTATTTGAGAATGTATTTATTCCTCATTTTCATACAAGTTTCTTTATTCTCTTTGTATGATATTGCAGTGAGCTTGTGGTACGTTGCTTGGGTACTGCTTTTATTAATGTAGCAATGTTATATTGCCCCCATACCACAACTCATTGTAATATTCTCCATTTTGAGGAGATTTTGGAGAACAATTCTTCTGTTTTTAGAAGACTTGTACTCTTACTTTAGAGAATAACTCTTCCATTTTGAGAAGGCATGCACTCTTTCTTTAGAGAATAACTTTCCATTTTTGAGGAAATATTATTCTTGCTTTAGTAGAGTGCGCCTTGTGTTGGAGAAGCCTTTATTTCTTTTTTTTTTGTTGCGCCTCGCTGGAGGGCTTTGATTTGACATTTCAACTCTGGAGAAGTGGGCCTCCGCAGAGATTGCACTTCAGCTCTAGTGAAATGTGCCCCCGAAGAGGTCTTTATTTGGCATTTCAGCTCTGGAGAAGTGGGCCTCCGAAGAGTTTGCACTTCAGCTCTGGTGAAATGTGCCCCCGAAGAGGTCTTTATTTGGCATTTCAGCTCTGGAGAAGTGGGCCTCCGAAGAGTTTGCACTTCAGCTCTGGTGAAATGTGCCCCCGAAGAGGTCTTTATTTGGCATTTCAGCTCTGGAGAAGTGGGCCTCCGAAGAGTTTGCACTTCAGCTCTGGTGAAATGTGCCCCCGAATAGGTCTTTATTTGGCATTTCAGCTCTGGAGAAGTGGGCCTCCGAAGAGGTTGCACTTCAGCTCTGGTGAAATGTGCCCCCGAAGAGGTCTTTATTTGGCATTTCAGCTCTGGAGAAGTGGGCCTCCGAAGAGTTAGCACTTCAGCTCGGGTGAAATGTGCCCCCGAAGAGGTCTTTATTTGGCATTTCAGCTCTGGAGAAGTGGGCCTCCGAAGAGTTTGCACTTCAGCTCTGGTGAAATGTGCCCCCGAAAATGTCTTTATTTGGCATTTCAGCTCTGGAGAAGTGGGCCACCGAAGAGTTTGCACTTCAGCTCTGGTGAAATGTGCCCCCGAAGAGGTCTTTATTTGGCATTTCAGCTCTGGAGAAGTGGGCCTCCGAAGTGTTTGCACTTCAGCTCTGGTGAAATGTGCCCCCGAAGAGGTCTTTATTTGGCATTTCAGCTCTGGAGAAGTGGGCCTCCGAAGAGTTTGCACTTCAGCTCTGGTGAAATGTGCCCCCGAAGAGGTCTTTATTTGGCATTTCAGCTCTGGAGAAGTGGGCCTCCAAAGAGTTAGCACTTCAGCTCGGGTGAAATGTGCCCCCGAAGAGGTCTTTATTTGGTATTTCAGCTCTGGAGAAGTGGGCCTTCGAACAGTTTGCACTTCAGCTCTGGTGAAATGTGCCCCCGAAGAGGTCTTTATTTGGCATTTCAGCTCTGGAGAAGTGGGCCTCCGAAGAGTTTGCACTTCAGCTCTGGTGAAATGTGCTCCCGAAGAGGTCTTTATTTGGCATTTCAGCTCTGGAGAAGTGGGCCTCCGAAGAGTTTGCACTTCAGCTCTGGTGAAATGTGCCCCCGAAGAGGTCTTTATTTGGCATTTCAGCTCTGGAGAAGTGGGCCTCCGAAGAGTTTGCACTTCAGCTCTGGTGAAATGTGCCCCCGAAGAGGTCTTTTTTTGGCATTTCAGCTCTGGAGAAGTGGGCCTCCGAAGAGTTTGCACTTCAGCTCTGGTGAAATGTGCCCCCGAAGAGGTCTTTATTTGGCATTTCAGCTCTGGAGAAGTGGGCCTCCGAAGAGTTTGCACTTCAGCTCTGGTGAAATGTGCCCCCGAAGAGGTCTTTATTTGTTTCCTGCTCGCCCATGTCTTTTCACCATTTGATCCTCAGCGATTCCCCATTATCATTTCCAAACCCGCATTTCCTTCTTTTGGAAGTAGTTTATTTTATCCAAAGAAGTGTACATCATTGTTAAGTGAGCTCGCAGGGGCGGACACAAGCTACTTAATCGAATGTTCGTTTGCACAAACGATCTCAATTAGTTTGCAAGGGCCCACCTCCGGTTGAATAACTCACTGTTTGTTTGAAGCACTTCTTATGTAGGATTTGGGTCTGAAATTTTTATGGCCTGATATTCGCCTGTTGAGCGATTTGTAGGAATCGCTTGGCTTTGTGATGTGTTGACTAGGTGAGCTTTGCTTTGATTGCCTGCAACATTAAATCGACATTTTAACAATATATTTTAAGATATTTGCATATCGAAATGAAACAAGCATTTTATAGTAATAGAAAGCTCAAGATTTATAGTTTCTATTATTTATTTGCACTGTTTTTACAACGGCATTTTATACAGGAATCATAAGTCCAGTATTATTCTATGAATTTTAAGCAAAAGACATTAAGTGAAATATGGCCATTAGGCATTATCTTCCAAAACAAGGATATTCTCTCCCTCCGGGGCTTGTCTCAAAGCACGAGCATATCTTTCCATCTCGTCCCAACTTCTGTCCGCTGGGTGAGGGCCCCCTGTGATAGCATTAATGATAAGCCTCTCAGATCCCTGCGTTGTAGTTCTTTCATTTGGGCCGTAATGATGAGTGAGAAGTATTTGCCCCTGAGTGGATGAGGATGGATCATTCCTGTTTCTACGGACATATTGCTGAAGTTTATTCTCTTTCAACAGCTTCTCAATCAGATCCTTCAAATGGCGACACTCGTCAGTGTCATGGCCAGGTTGATTGTGGAATTTACAGAATCCTTTACTTTGCGTCGCATTTTTCCTTAGCCTCAACTTTTGTGGTTTAGGATATTCAACAATATCCTTTGTTGCCAAGAAAATGTTCTCTGGAGTATCAGTTAAGGGAGTATAATTCGACGGTTCAAAGTGGCGGTTTTTCTTTGGATTTCCCTGCCTTTTTCCCATCATCATTCTTCCTTTTCTGTCCTCTAGATTCTTCATTATTAGAAGCAACATTGACATTCTGAATTTCGGTCACGACTGCTTTTGTTGGCACAGGAAAGCTTTCCAAGCGCATAAACTCGTCGGCCTTCTTATAGAATTTCTCAAGTGAGTTTGGCTCCTTCATTTTTAGCCATTTGCCAAATTCACTCGATTTATCGATAGCCCGCATCAGGTAAGTCAAAACCATCCGTGGCTCTGCGTTATCAACCTCGGCCAAGGCTATATTGAAGCGGTTTAAGAACGATCTGATAGACTCCCCGGGATTTTGTTCCAGACTAGAGAGTGACATTATATCCTTGGCCTTTGTAGCATATAGCCTGAACTGATCTTTGAACTTTCGTGTTAAGTCGGAAAATTGATCCACAGATCTAACTGGTAGCTTTGTGAACCAAAGTAAGGCCACTCCCTCTAAGTATATCGGAAAGTATCGGCACTTGATTTCATCAGTTGCTCTTGCCCCGGTCGTATGCCAATCGTACTTGTACAGGAACTGATTAGGGTCGCTTGTGCCTCGATAGGCCGGGATAGTAGGAGGTACAAATTTCCTTGGAAACTCTGCCTTCAAGATCATTTCGGTGAACGGTGTCTTACTTGGAGCAAACCCCCAATCATTTTCATCCTCTTGCCTCTGCATGCTCTCTTTCATAATTGAGCGAATCATCCCTGATAGGTACTCATTATCGTTCAGAGGCTTTGCCGGGCAGAAGTCAGCTGCTCTTTCAGAAGTTTTCCTGGGCAAATGTTCGCGAAAAATTGGCTGCGGCCTTGAACCTTCAGCTTGAGAAGGTGCCCCTGCGGCGGTGCCAACTGCTCTTTGAGGGATACCTTTCTCTTGGGAACCATGGGCATCATCTGCAAAGGTCTCTTCATTATTTTCTGTTTGACGGTTGCCCCCAAGTAAAGCATTCATTCTTTCCGGCATTAGAGCGTTCTGGGCTTCCATTTGCTGATATAACCCAGAAACTGCAGCATCAAACACCTCTTGTGTAATTCCAACACTCGGAGCTGCTTCATTTGGAGCAAGAGAAGTGGTTGTATTCTCATGAGCATCACTGGATCTATCAGATCTGAGCTGTCTTCCAGTAGCCATTATCTCGGATAAACTTCTGGTCTTTAGAGAGATTCTTTCAACAAACTTTCGCGAAGCAATGGTGAAAGTATTCCTGAGTTCAATTCTCAGTGAAAGCACCAAAAATGTTAATGCTAAAATTTGAACGCTAACACCCCGGTGTATGAAGTGAGATCGTGAAAGCACCACCCGATAGCTCGGGAACAGATCATAAGCAGATAATAGTGAAAAACCAGTAAACAACAGCAATTTTATAGTGGTTCGGCTTAAGAGAGAGCCTACGTCCACTTTGAATATCTTTATTGACGATTTGATTACAAGTCAATGCAGTTACACTTTGATTACAACACATTTGAGTTTCAAGTGACTTAGAAAAAGTAGCCTAAACTTCAATGTCGATCCAAATCTTTGAACACATGTTAGGCATGTTTGATTTCTTCGTGAAGTTCCTTGAAGGTGTTGAAGTAGTTCAGAATGCAGCAGAGTAACGGCGCTTGAAATGAATGAGCCCCAAAAATCCCTTGAATATTGGAGGTGGCCATGTATTTATAGGCCAATTTCTGGGTTGGAATTGTTGACCAAGTCATGAGTCGCGACCGACTCAGGATGAACCGTGACCGACTCAAGATGAGCCGTGACCGACTCACATATCACGAGTCAGCAGGCAGCGGCATAACTGAAACGGCATTGAGCTTGTTCCTCATATGCTTAGGTCGCCAGCGACTTATGATAGGTCGTTAGTCGCCTTGAGTCGTTGGAAACCCTGAGTCGGTCTGCCCCATAAACCACTAACTAGTTAAGCCACTCTGCTCCTCTAAGGCATTAACTCGTTGAGTCGTTCATCCCCATAAGTCGTGAGTGGCGCAATTCTTTAACTCGTGCAACTCCTCAGTTCAGTTGAGTCGTTGATCCACTGAGTCGTTACAAGCCCTGAGTCGTTGAGTCGGTCTAGGCCTTGAGTCATCTCATATGAGTCGTAAACTTCGTTGAGTCGGTAACTCACTGTGTCGGCCTGTCTCATGAACCGTTTATCCCCATGAGTCGTTACATTCCTTTAAGTCGCCGTGAACCTTAACTCGTCAGCTAATTAAGTCGTAACCAGTTGAGTCGTTAACCTTATTAAGTCGGCAACCTTGTTAAGTCGGCAACCTTATTAATTCGGTAAGTCATGCCACTTGTTAGCTCGTTAACCCGCTTCATCAGTTAGGTCGTTGACCTCGAGTAGAAGATAGGTCGCTCCATTCTCTAAGTCGTATACCGTTTTGGACGGGGCGCTGCCCCGCACCCCGCCGGGGGCGCTGCCCCCTGGACCCCTGTGACCTGACCGGGCAGGTCGATCACCGTAGCGGTGGCGTTGCCCCCGCACCCCCACCTTGGGGGGTTGGCACCCCCCCTGGACCCCCCCTCCGTAGGGGATCTTATCTGAAAAGCCATTCAACAGAACTTGCTTTGTTGGGATGCTGAGTTGACTATTCTTCGAGACGAACTATCATTGGTTTCTCGGTCGATTTTTGATATCACGGCCTTGCTGAAAAAGTGGAGTTAACAATATTTATCACTCATGTTAAACATACTTACACTTATTATAACTGCTTTATTTTATTCTTAGTTCTTTTAACATAATTTATTGTAATTTTTTCAATTACCCTTTATTATATTTACCTATGTTAATCATTTTATAATTAAAATTTAAGTGTATAACATTTATTATAACCACTCAAATTTTATTTATAAAATCTTTTAATATCGTATATTATCCAATTACGTTTTTAACTTCTGAAACTAAGGTAAGTTATATTTGAATGCAATTGTATTATACAAATTAAACTCTCCAATTCAATTATCTCAAGCTTAAATCATTTATTCAATTTTTTTATTTTCTTTTTATAATTGAAAATATTCTTTAAAAATAGAATTTAAGAATTAATTTTTCGATTTCTTCAGACCATTTAGAGTAAGAAATAATATATATACATATATAATATGTCAAATCAAATTTCAATCATATATATATATATATATATATATTATAAATCAAGTCATATTTTAGAAATTCAAATCAATTTAATTTCCCAAAACAAAGCTGTAGCAAGGCTACAGAAAAGTCTCTTAACTTCGAAACTCGAAAATGAACGTCGATGATGTCGCGATTATCACCGAAGTTATTTTCCAGCGACAAAGAGTAAAGCACTAATTTTAAACCTTTAAAAATTCTTTGAAAACAAATTCTATTCAAAATACTTTAAATAATATAACCTTTTAAAACTTTAAACCAAAGTTCGAAATAATCGGAATTTAAATCCTCAAATTCTTGTTTTAAATTCATTTCATTAAGTTCCACAAATTTACTAATATATCAAAATTTATTTCATTAACCATTTTTTTTTGAATATATTGTGTCCGTTTGTTCTGTCAAAGTGTTTTGGAAATCTTATCGATAGCGCTGATCAGACGTATCGATCAGAAATCCAACTCAACCTCAACAACTCAAACAACACAATATATAAAACATTTTAAATTTTAAATACTACTTTACAAATACACTATACGTGAATAGATTTTCAAAGAAGGATAGAGATTCAAATTTTTTTTTGATTAACACAAATCAAAGGAGATTATGCTTTAAAAATAAGTTGGAAACAAGGATGACATGATTAAATAACAGAATAGGAAGATGGATAAGCTTATATAAATCACGAGCGACCTTAACCGGGTCAACCGTGACTTAAAGAATAAGATCGATGTGGATTTTCTAGGGTAAATCTACATTCGACCTCAAGAGTTAGAGTTTGGAATAACAAAAGATATTAGCATCTAAACCAAGGATAGATAAGAATCTCTGGTGAATCGATGCTAACTGCAAAGGAGTTTTCCCCTTTTTCAATTAAATTTGAAATTGGCGTGACCGCCGACTCACTAAAAAGATCATTCGAAGCGGAGTTATGGAATGCTCCAGAGTCAAAGAAAATGAATAGTGAGGGATACGAATGGATTTTGGAACCGTAGGGAATGTTCCAAAATTCAAAGGAATCGAGTCAAAAGAGAGAGATTCAAACTCGAATGAAAGTAATTCTATAAATACATTCACTCCGTATGCTGAGTTTTGCCTAGAGCTACCAAAGCTCTGATACCAACTGTAACAACCAGGTATTTTCAACCATTCGCATCCATTATAAGTGTATAGGTAGACACTCATGCCGGAATTGGATTGCTCAAAATACCGCGTTGTAAATAAAAATTTGGCAAATCTCAGAATATACAGTAAATAAAAATCACAGATCACATACACAGAGTATATAAAAATGCAGCGGAAGAAAAAGAGATAGTAGTTCATGAAGCTACTATATAAAATATATGATACATCAGAGTTAAATAAGATACAACAGAAGAGTAACAGGATACATCAGGTACAAATCAGATACACCACTGAACCACTGGATACTGAAACAAAATAGATGGATGGATCTTCAAGGAAAGCTCCAACGCCGAAGGTGAATCTTGAATGCTAACTCAATCAATCTGACCCGAGCGTAAAGAAAAACACAAAACCCTCGAGTCAGGACATAAATACTTATAAGCTGTAAATCAACTCAAGTGAACAGTAACAAAATGCATCAGTAACTTAAAGGATGCTTGGGACCGCCCATCCTCTAAGGATCCGTTAAACTATTTACTATGTAGTAATATGCGCTATATACGGTAGTGTCTAATCAATAAAGTATAATCATATAGAAAATAGCGTTAAGGGATGGTGAACCTTAACGCGGTCGGATCTTTAAAACCAAAATCGTAGTGGGCTCGATATAAGGATATGACACGGCACGCGAGGCAATGCCAGGGTGGATACACCGTTTGCACTCCCGGACCGGTGGTGATGGCAAGCCAGCAGCTTCCGCCCACCTCGAACAATACCCCCGAATCAAAGTGGCGCCACCGAATCGAATCACAACAGTAATAGAATGGTTTTCGATGGAGCATGCTCGATGAAAGGGTGCGACCCCTAGTGTTGCCCGGTATAGCTCCTGTTTTAGTCATATATGCCAATTCACGGGAGTTGGGTCCACGTAATATACCTCGAGAACGTCGCCACCATCCTACTTCATTCTGGAATCTCCACCGCGTGCACAGTTGTTAAAGTGGTTTTCGGCAAGCCAGCAGTCCACCGGTCCGGGAGTGCAAACGGTGTATCCACCCTGGCATTGCCTCGCGTGTCGTGTCATATCCTTATATCGAGCCCACTACGATTTTGGTTTTAAAGATCCGACCGCGTTAAGGTTCACCATCCCCTTAACGCTATTTTCTATATGATTATACTTTACTGATTAGACACTACTGTATATAGCGTATATTACTACATAGTAAATAGTTTAACGGATCCTTAGAGGATGGGCGGGTCCCAAGCATCCTTTAAGTTACTGATGCATTTTGTTACTGTTCACTTGAGTTGATTTACAGCTTATAAGTATTTATGTCCTGACTCGAGGGTTTTGTGTTTTTCTTTACGCTCGGGTCAGATTGATTGAGTTAGCATTCAAGATTCACCTCGGCGTTGGAGCTTTCCTTGAAGATCCAGCCATCTATTTTGTTTCACTATCCAGTGGTTCAGTGATGTATCTGATTTGTACCTGATGTATCCTGTTACTCTTCTGTTGCATCTTATTTAACTCTGATGTATCATATATTTTATATAGTAGCTTCATGAACTATTATCTCTTTTTCTTCCGCTGCATTTTTATATACTCTATGTCTGTGATCTGTGATTTTTATTTACTGTATATTCTGAGATTTGCGAAATTTTTATTTACAACGCGGTATTTTGAGCAATCTAATTCCGGCATGAGTGTCTACCTATACACTTATAATGGATGCGAATGGTTGAAAATACGTGGTTGTTACAGGAATGATATGCAATTATAGCTCAAATGCAATTCCATGGAATAGATTCATTAAGGTTGTCCCATGAATAGGTTTAGTTCAACATAAGTATTCTAAACAAGGGCGTTCAATATAAATGCAAGTACCCATTCAAAGCTATAAGGGAAACTCATCAAAATTTCCAACATGAATCGCATAGAATTCAAAATAGAGTTCAAATCTCATGAAAATGAAATCAACCTATATGACATCTCATGTTGCCCTAGGTTATCGATGCAACAAAATCTCAAAATGGTGAAATCATACAAAACTCAAAAAATTCAGAAAATTTCAGAAAACCCGGATTGGCCAGATCCTTGATTGCAAAGCAAAGTAATGCTGCATGTGCTAACTCTTATCCAATGCTATTTATAATTTAGGCACCTAACTCGTGGACCCGAGCGTCATACTCATGGGTGTGTCACAAACTCTCGAAAAGGAACCTGAAAAGTGTTAACGTGCATCCCATACCATACGCTCGTACTAAACGGTTTACTAACCGATAGTTAATACCACATCATAAAAATAAAATATCAAATCTCAAAAATTCCAAAATACTCATATATCTTGCCTCGTCTCATCAGCAGGTGAAAATAAATCTCATAGTGGTTTCTCATAAACCATACTTCCTAAAAAAGGAAATCTCATCTCAAGACTCGTATCGTCTCATCAACGATAAAACAACATATAAAAGTCGTTCTCATCGATTATTATCCTATAATAGGAGATCCTGAACCTCTCCACTCGCCAAATATTGGATAACTCAGATAATTCCTATAATAGGAATTATAAATCTCAATAATCAACTCAAAACAATATTCTCAAGAGATTTCGATTGTACAAGTCTAGAATTAACCGAAAAAGTAAACTCATGTGTCCCATACAACGTGTTTTACTAAATTGTTTAATTGTCTTTCTTATACATCCAAAAAGTATAAAATAACATAAATAATTTTCAAGAGAAAACAGGATTTAAAAATAATTTTCTAAAATCATTTTGGAAGCAATTAAGTGAAATTTCTTGTTATTATGGGAAATAAATATTTTTAAAATAATTCATAATAATGATTTCAAAAACCAAGTTATTTAGAAATTTTCTCAAAGTTTATTTGGAAGAATCAGTGCTTGAAATCGAGGAAAAACGAAAAAATCACTCCAAATCAATATTCGAATTTAATTAGAATTTAAACCAAAATTTAAAATTCCAAATTCCTCCAAAACTTGGCTAATACATTGATGGATATCACAGCCCATAAGCATCATCAAAATCATCTCAAAATTTGCATCAAAACTAGTGAAAATCATAGTAATTCAAAGGCAAAGCTATGGAACAAGCTGCAAAAGGAAGGGGGAATAATCGACCATAACTTCGTGCACTAGGCCAACTAGGGGCGACCCAGCCCAAAGGCCAGGTCAACCTGGTAGTTGCTGGGTCGGCCTCAAGGTAGACCCAGGCTACGGACAATTTCTTGCATATTTTTCCTTCTACGAACTCAAAACGATCAAGTTTTGTAGCAAAAATTGACATGCAAAGATTTTAACAACTAAACTACAATCTGAAAAAGATCCACAACATTTCGTGTGAAAATCAAAGAGATATGGCCACTCAAAGTGGCAACCAAAAACAAGAAACAGAAGAAAGCAACAATAGAGAATATGAACATATACAGAAGCTTTTACAGAGCATATTTCTTAGCAGTAGCACTAGTTTTAGTTAGAAATTGTGAGTGTTATACTTAACTTTAGCAAATTAGCAAAATTTTGAGAGATTTTAAGAGGAAGATGATGGTTTTGGTGGAGAAACAACCTATCGCAACCTGGACAAACTTGAGAAGAGACATGCAAAAGAAATAGAGCAGGTTACAGACAAAATTCATATCAAGCTCATAGATTTGAATGAAATTTTCATAGTACTGGTTGTGATTACCTTTCTATTTTCTTGTTTTGGTGATTTATTCTTTGAACTAGCAGCAATTTAGAGTGGAAATTGAATTTACAGGGAGGCTGCCATTTATTTTCTTTTGTTGTTTTTACTGTATGTTCTTAGTTTGAGAAAGAAGAAGAATAACTATGTACAACAAAAATTTTCTCACCAGAAAACTCTAGAGAATGGGCTTTGGATCCCATTCCTAACCCTATTAAGCTCAAATGTAAAAATACTTAGCGAAAAATAACAAAGGAATGTACATTTGCCTATTTTATTACTATGTTTACATATTTCAACATTTATACGTCAAATAAAATGTATACATCCAATTGTATTGAAATAAAATAGTTAAGGTGACAAAATAAAATTTATTTCAACAATAAAAAGATAATTTTAACAGTAAAACCCCATTTTTAACAACATTTAACAACTTGGACAATTTTAGTGCAAATATACCATTTTTTGCACAAAAAACTACATAAAAATTATTTTCTGGTCAAATAAGTTGCAATAAATCATTCTAAATTTATTGAGTCATTAAAATATTATTTCCAACCAATATTTCAATCTTTTATTTTTATAAAATATATAATTTTTGTATGTTTTTCCTTTTATATTCAATAAAAAGGCTAATATTCAAAATAATTACCAATATTATTACATTACTCAATTAAAATTCAATAATTGATTATTTTCCCTCCAAACTCTCAACATAAAGTTTTTAAACTTTCTAAATTTATTGAGTCATTAAAATATTATTTCCAACCAATATTTCAATCTTTTATTTTTATAAAATATATAATTTTTGTATGTTTTTCCTTTTATATTCAATAAAAAGGCTAATATTCGAAATAATTACCAATATTATTACATTACTCAATTAAAATCCAATAATTGATTATTTTCACTCCAAACTCTCAAAATAAAGTTTTTAAACTTTATTTCTATTTATTTAGTTTTATTTCATTAATTATTTGTTGAAATACGTCCCTTGATTAATTTATTAACTCAAATTACCAAAGGTTCCAATATATCCAATTTATTACTCAAAACACCATTCAATTAAATTCCAAGATCAATCTTCAACTTCAAGCATATTGGTTATTTGAAATAAACAATTCAAAAAAAATTTATCCTCTCTATCTCATTTTATTCTCAATATTAAATTATAACAATCATTATAATTTAATATCATAGGTAATCACCAATAGCAAGGTTGTTACAACTACAAATCGCTACTACGGGCTAAATCAACAAAAGAAAATAAAAGCTAGGTGCCTCAATCATAAAACCATCAAATCAATCAATAATATAAACATGTACCTTTTTTGTTGGGCAACCCTATTTCCTTATTAAATCAAATGCATCAAATTTACTCTTGCTTTTAAATACATGCATCTTATTTACCAGTAATATCCAATCATATTATTCCAAATCATATTATTCTGCAACTTAAATTTCCAACATTTTCTTCACTAAAACCGTACGATGTGCACATATCAATCCTTACGCAAAATCCAATCTGATCGCTTGCTCGATCGCACAATTTCACTTTCGAACTAGTTTTGTCCACACGACCACTCTAATGCGGACGAAGATCCGGTTTTTTGACTTAAAACCATCATTCTCCTTGCACAGCCATACACTATGACAGGCAATCCCAAAATCAATCAAAAATCCATATCCAGTGTTTGCCATCGAGAATCGAATGAAAAATCCTAGTTCGGATCGACGCAAATTATCACGAAATTTTGTGCTCGAATCTAGACCATACCGTCATGCGAGTAAAATTATATGTGTACAACTTATGTGTTTATTTCCAATTGATTTCTATCACTTTATCTGCATTCAATTTCTTTCACATTCCCTTATTCACAATCATTATTCCCATTGCTTAATTCATAATCGTTTCATTTACAATCATTTTCAATCCATTATTCACATCCCTTATTTACTTAGTATATTCAATTCTTTACATAGTATATTCCATGATACTATTATTACTAAAATATGATTCCGTATAATTTGTTCACTTAAGTTCATTTTAAAATGTTCTATACAACTTAAGTCTATATCCATTTTAACTCAAATCCAATTTCAATTCCCTTTGACTCAATCCCTTTATTTAAATTTCAACCATATTCCAAATCAAATTCAACTCACTAATTTATTCAATTAGTTCATTCTTTAGTTCATTTCCAACAATTAATTTTTTAACCTAACTTAGGCTAAATTTCTTTTCATAATCCATTTTATGCTTAACGTAAGTTCAACTCCAGATTTACTTTTCTTCACATTCACATGCAACAATTTTAAAGCTTTCTTTCACTTACAAATTTCAAAAATTTATAAGTTAACTTATTTTCTCATATTCTCAATAAAACATTTAAATGAAAATCCCAGAGTTTAAACATCTCGTTCCAAAGCATTTCAAATCATTTTGAAATCGTGTATACACACACACACAAAATCCATTGATATATCAAATCATTCTTTTTCAATTTCATATCAAAACTAGTTTTACCGAACAAAACTCCAATGGTAGCAATTCCTCCCATGGAAACTCGAAAATGAACATCGCTGATGCTGTAGTCATCACCGAAATTATTTTCCAGTGACCAAAGTGATTTCAGTGATTTTATTCCCTTTAAACCTTTTTATATATTTCTATTGAAAAATATTTCCAATAATACTATTATTATTTTTCCAAAACTTTGAAAGAAAAATCCCAAAACCAACGAAAATTAAATTCCCAAATTCCCAGCTTTAATCCCTTACAAATCATATTTAAGATATAGTTTTGAAAAATTAATTCAATTACCCAATTTCAAAACAATATCATGTCCAACTGCTCTATTCAAGTGTTTAAGGACCCTTATCAATAACGTTAATTACTCGTATTGGCCAAAATCCATAAACCACTCAACAAATTAACCACACAATATAAAACTTTTTTTATATTACTAACAAATACGCTCTCATACACACACACACACACACACACACACACTCAAACTCATTCTAGGGTGCTACAGACCCTATCTCTAATGAGTTACCCCATCAAAGCCAAGGTTCTCGCTTAACCTTAGCTTTGATACCACATTGTAACGACCCAAGATTTTCGACCTTGAAAATCGACACTAATATGTCCTTTGTATCACATGCCGAGCAATCGAATGCCAGAAAACCTTATTGTTAAGGGAAAAAAGAAAGAAAAAAAGAAGAAAACTAAATAACAACATAGAATCTCACAATCGCAGCGGAACAAACTATAATATAATAGCAAATCTTTATACAAAGAAACTAAACTGTAATATATATACAATCATCAGAGTACAACAAATAATTAGTCAATATGGACAGTTATTATAATTTGTCCTTACCAGTGCTGGCTATCCAGCCTGATACACACATCGGAATCTAATCAAGTACGTGAATTTCGTCTGAAATCCTCCAGCTCGTCTCCTGAGCTCCATTTAGCATCCTAACCAGAATCTATAATACTCGATCTGACCTGAGTATTATAATAAAATAACACCCGAGTCAGTCTGGAAAACCAGCGTGAGAAAGCACACCCAATTGGATTTAAATTTATAAGAAAGTCTTTGAAATCAAAAGGGTATCTCATAAGATCACGTCACACATAAACACGACAGGTTTTTACCTTATGATAATCAAAACACATTTATATAAAAATCCTATGATATTATAATAGTATTTAAGTACAAATACTTATTAAAAAAGCTGAAATGCTTGCATCTCACATTCCAACATAATTGGGTACAATAAAAACCGTACGGCGCTAATTGGAGAATGAATTCCATACTGTGATCAGTTAAGGAACCAACTCTGATGGGTACATCCCTAGATTAATGAATCTGGATACGATAAGAACACCTTGTACCCTGCCACACAGAACCGGACTAGCACTTGACTACTATTACCGAATATGTCATCATCCCGGTCGTTCGACCTTTTGAGATCACATGCACAACCAATCCATAAATATGTAGATGTAGGGTATCTAGAAAGATGATGACGTACCCTAATGCAAGCAACCTACTTAGCCCTACCGCATGCCCTGTTTTAGTAATTTCTCAGTTGATGAGGCTTGAGGCTACGATTACCTTTCAAGAAATACTTAGAATGCTCATTGCCCTCCAATGACAATGTGCTGATAGAATTCATCCATACAAGTTGTTCTGGGTCTTAACAAACCAAAACCTCTAAAATCACTGTCTTCATTATCTTCATGATATCCCAATTCATAACGAACAAATCAGATCGAAGTGGATTTTGAATAATTAAATCCGATAACGGTCCCTTTGAAATGATCAACGAATTTGATCAAATTTGACAGTCGGTTATTTAACTATCAAATTACTCACATAAGCAGTCACTAAGCCCGTATTATAAGTTTTCCAAAATATTTATTTCAAAATATCCTTATAAAGATATATATTCAAATTCCTTTCCATATTTTAATATTTGAAAACAATTTGGGATACTTTTATCCATAACAGGATATTTCAACCCATATCCACACTTATAAATATTTCCTAATCCAACTTGTAATTACTTACTTAGAAATTTTTTCTATATAAATCATTTCGTCACTAAAATATGTCCAAACCTTTATTTCCAACACTTAGTAAAATATTATAAGTCTATTTCTCAAAATCATTTCTAATATTCATACTTAGGAAATATTTCGTACTTATTTCATAAATCCCTGAATTTTTTATCAATTCCCTTTACAATCGTTGATTATACTTATTTACAATCCAACCAACAATTTATAACTCCTTTAATGAATTTAAGTTCATTTTCGATGTTCCCTAGATTAATGCATCTGGGTCTGACAAGAATATCTTGTACCCTGCCACACAAAACCAGACTAGCACTTGACTACTAGTACCAAATATGTCATCATCCCGGTCTTCCGACCTTTTGAGATCTCATGCACAACCAATCCATAAATATGTAAATGTAGTGTATCTAGAATGATGACGACATACCCTAATCGGAGCGACTTACTTAACCTTGCTGCATCCCTGTTTTAGTCATTTCCCAGTTGATGGGGCTTGAGGCTACAATTGCCTTTCAACAAATTTACAATTAGAATGCTCATTTCCCTCCAATGACAATGCGCTGATAGCATTCATCCATACAAGTTGTTCCGGGTCTGAACAAACCAAACCTCCAAAATCACCATCTTCATTATCTTCATGATATCTAATTCTAAACGCACCCATCGGATCGAAGTGGATTTCGAATAATTAAATCTGATCCCTGTCTCTTTGAAATGATCAACGAATTTGGCCAGATTTGATAGTTGGTTATATAACTATCGAATTGCACACATAAGCAGTCACTAGGCCCATATTATAATTTTTTCAAAATATTTATTTCAAAATATCCTTACAAAGATACATATTCAAATTCCTTTCCATATTTCAATATTTGAACACAATTACGAATACTTTTATCCATAATAGGATATTACAACCCATATGATATATTTCCCAATCTAACTTATAATTCCTTACTCAGAATTTTTTTCTATATAAATCATTTTGTCACTAAATTATCTCCAAACCATTAATTCTAATACTTAGGAAAATATTAAAAGTCTATTTCACAAAATCATTTCTAATATTCATATATAAGAAATATTTCGTACTTATTTCAGAAATCTCTGGAATTTTTATTAATTCCCTTTACAAGCATCGATTATACTTATTTACAATCCAACCAACAATTTATAACTCCTTTAATGATTCATTTTCATTTTCGAAGTTTTCGAGTCTAACCATTTTGGAAATTACCTAAATTACCTAAATTTACATCCGTTTAACAAATCTAGTTTACAATCTCGAGAGTATTTATAAATAATTTCAAATTACTTACTTTTAAAACCATATATATATAATAATAAATTTCAAGACATATTTAAATAATTATTTAAAATATCAAAGCACTTTTAAAAATAAATGTCAATAACTAATTCCAAATCATTTATAAAATTGCTAATCGGTTTACAAAACTTATTTATTAATTTAGAATTTATTTCAACAAATTTAAATATTTAAATAACTAACTTTATGACTTATTCCAATGCTAAAGCAGTTTTAAATTACATAGATTAATACATAAAAATCTCCTTTTTTAAAATAAACCTAACTTCTCAATAAAAACAGATTTTTTTTTAAAATTCCAATATAATCAGTTCCAATTCATATATCTCTCTCGATTTATAACCCATCAAGCACATTCGCAATTTCATAACTTTTTCCACATTCCAAAAACAGAATCTACCATTTCTTTTTAACCCGTTTAACCTATCTCATTATAAATTTTCGTCGTGAATTTATATTTCCCGTTTATCAAATGAAAATCATTTCACTTTATTTATAAACATTGCTTATAAACATCATAATATCATTTCCAGTTTACAATGGTTTCATATCACTTAAATCCATTTATAAATCAATTTCTACTTAAAATTCCATTTATGAATCTATTTCTTAAATAATTCAAACTATATTCAAAACTAATCAAATCTCGATTTCGACTCCATTTCATTTTTTAAGAATCTTATTTAAAGTCCATTGTTTAAAAATTCACAAATTTAAAATTCACTATTCAAAATTTTATTAAATAGCTAATTAAATATCTAAAATCAAATTTATTTATTTTATCCATTCAATTTCCTTTTTAAATAATCTCAAATTTAAATATAAATATTTTCATTTGCAAAATCACCTTTGAATTTACTTTTTAAATTCATAAAATATTATTTATGGTAGTTATAATACCAAAATTAAGGCCAGTGCTACTGTAGCATCAAATAAATCAAATCATAACAGAGTCCATAATAGATTATCCAAACACATCATATATCACTATACGTGAAATTTAATTCAATAATTTTGAAGAATCTAGTTGGATCCCTCCAACATGTTTTACAGCCACAGATGTTATATAACGTAAAATGCCAATCCCGCTTCAAGGTGGGATATTACAGTAATATAGGGTCATCCGCTATTATGCGGGGCGCATGGCATCTCATCCGCTTCAACGGCGGGAATATATCCAACTACTAATATATATATATATATATATATATATATATATTTATAATATAACGTTCAACTGATAATAATTATTCAATATAACCAATCATCTAATAAATAATTTTTAATATCATAAATTAAAACCAGTAACCCAAATGAGTGAGATATACTCAAATTTGTTTTCTGTTGTTGCCGAGGCATTCCGTTTTGGAACTAAAACCGGACGACGTCCGATTTTAGCCCAAATTTCCACTGTCTACAGATTTGACCAAACCAAATCCATAGCGAAGCATTTGTCGATACGAGTGCAACGCAAAAACTTTTGTTTTGATCGGACCTCATAGGGGAAGGTTATTAAATTTATAAGTTATCGATATAATTCAATTTAAAAATTAATAAACTAATAAAACATTGCCAAATTACCACTATGTCCCTTTTCTTCCTTCCCAAATAAAATATCATATACATGCCTGTATCAGTGCAAGCTTATCCCTCCATGTCCGATGCTTCCATTCCCCAATGTCCCTTGTTTCTCAGTGAAATCTAGATCTGTCGATTCTGGTAAACTCCACTCCTTGCCCACTCTGCCCCAGACCTCATGTATCCATGACCGAGCCACCAAATCAAAAAGCGACCTCTGCCCCAGCACTTGATCACTGTAGTGACGCGAATCACCTCGCCTCACTACGCGCCACTAAAACATGTCAAAAGCTGTGATTCACAATGATGAACCCATCTCCAATCTCCGCTCCTCGGATCGATGACAACAACTACCTAAAAATCCAACCGTGGCCTTCACGACTCCATGCAGTTGAACGGCAGACAACTTCGCACCCATCACAAGACAATCTCTCGTTTAAACAAGAATTTTAAAACTATTTTTCAGATTTTATTGTTTTGTTTTTAAGTGATTTTGATTTTGATTTTTTTAAATATTCGAATTTTTCTCTTCATCACGGCAAAGAGAAGTTTAAATAGGGGAAAGATATGGAAGTCGATAGGGTAGGTGTGGCTGTCAGGCGACTAACGAGAAAAATAAGGTCGGTTGAAAGGAAATATAGGTTCAAATAAAATAAAATATACTACTTAAATTTTGAAAATATCTGGGTGTAATTACGGACTCTAAGTGAGGCGTGCTGTCAGGTGTTTCTAATGTTATACCACCATTCCGAACGTAATGGAACCAGCCTTGAGACCTAAGTCGATAGTATGCAGAAGATAGCCTTTTGAACCCAAATATTGTATTAAATTTCCGATATAAATTTCAAAGCGTTTCTATCCCGTACGACCAAATGGTGAATCAAATCACCATGAAATATGAAATCCGAAAATTATACACTGATATGGATCCAATGGAATTGGTTTCTTCGAAATCCGAGAGTGTGCCCCGGAAGGGTATTTTTATATCTTAATTAAAACGAGTTATTTTTAAAAATCGAGAAAATCACGTTTAAGTCAAATCATTTTTATCCATCTTAAACCGAATATTCAATTATTTAAATGATTTCCAATTATTAAATTTTAACAATTGAATTATCCAATAAATCATTATATTTGAAATTCAAGTTATTGAATCTATAAAATTATCTTTCGAATATTTGAAATCAATTAAATATTCTAATTTCAAAAAACTAAAATTCTGGGTCATTACACTCCAATTGTGACAAGCCTAAGCATTTGAAGAAGAATTGTCCAGAATCAGTGATGGATAAGCAGGTAGTGCAAGTGTATGCTTTGGACACAGTTACGACTTCGTCGAGTGCTCCCTCGACGAAGGAGCCGGGGAAAGAATTAATCTTTCAGGGTATGTGTAACAACCATAAAATTTTAGTAATAGTATAAATTAATAGGTAGGGAATAGAACGTATAAATTAATAGGTAGAGAATAGAACGTATAAATTAATAGGTAGAGAATAAAACGTATAAATTAAAAGGTAGAGAATAAAATGTATAAATTAATAGGTAGAGAATGAAACGTGTAAATTAATGGTAGAGAATAATAGTATAAATTAATAGGTAGAGAATAGAACGTATTAATTAATAGGTAGAGAATAAAACGTATAAATTAATAGGTAGAGAATAAAACGTATAAATTAATAGGTAGAGAATGAAACGTATAAATTAATAGATAGAGAATAAAACGTATAAATTAATAGGTAGAGAATAAAACGTATAAATTAATAGGTAGAGAATAAGTAGTATAAATTAATATGTAGAGAATGAAACGTATAAATTAATAGGTAGAGAATAAATAGTATAAATTAAAAGGATCTGCAACATCGTAGTTGTAAATTATGAATATATTGTTTATAATCATACATGTACTTCTAATGATACGATTTTAATAACAAATTCCGTGTACAAGATATGGATTACATAATAGTATTTTTTTTAATATCCTTAGCTTTCAACAATAATCAATTAGCGACCTTAATCTTAATAGGATTTGAAAATCATCAACCTTCGGATAAGTCAAATGATATTCTAAAGGTTTAATAATAATCTTGAGACCAAAAAAAAAAACTTCATCAGAAGAACATTTTGAGTACACATAAATTTTTGTGGGATTATGTTAATATGTATTCGGTAGGCATATGCTAACAACCGCTCAAACAAGAAATAATCACTAATACACAGTGTAAATTGTTAAAAAATCAAACTATCTATATTTATCACGCCAAAACCATAAAGGTTATTAGTGAAATTATGCAAATCTTAACATGTGCGTAGAGGGCACATGCTGATTTTTCCAATTTTGTGCATTGCATTGAGAATTATTGGATCCTATTCATCGTTAATTTGCTACCATTTCGCGACTTTGACCACCACCTTAATTTGTTGAATGCCACGAATGCCAAAATGATGAATGATGTTGCTAGTGAGAAGAAAATGCATGCTCCTATATGCGTTTCTTTTTTTAACATGGGTGTCTGACATGATTGATGCTAGTTAACGTTAAATGCCAACAATATTATTATGCATTTTCATTATCTTAATTCTTTTATCAATTAACCTCTCCACTTTTCTTTCCAATCTGATTTATAACCTGCCTATTTACTTTTCTTACCTTGCGTGCCCATTTCAATCTGCTGGTCCACCACTTCCATTTGCATTTAATTTTTCCTTGATTTTCGATTTCAAACGCGTGATTGGTGACGGCAAAATTGCATTTTATTTATTTGCCAATGCGACCTTTACTTTTCTAGAATTTACTTCCTCTTTTTACGTTACTTCCCTGCTTACAAGATTTGTTGCCGTTCACCTTTATTTATTTACTTTCGTTTCTATTCCTTTAATTTAGTCGTTGCCTTTATTTGACGGTACCCTAAGCTGTGACTTTATTCCTTCCTTCGGTTTCAAAAATTTGGAACGTGAATCCCAAGCAATAAAATAAATTGCTTTAATAAATTTCATAACTTCGAAATTTAAGGGACTGTAACTATTCCCAATTCAGTACAAACGTTCTATTCTTTAATTCGAACGTCTCAAATTGGAAATTTTGATTTTTGATTGCTCCCTGCCTTTTTTCACCTTAATCTATTGATGGTACGTTGATTTCCTTTTTCATTCCTAACCTTAGGTCCTACGCATTGTTTTATGACCATTGAGAAAAGCAAACGTACATTTGCATTGATTTTTTTAAAATCAAACGGTCCATAATTTATTGCTTTACGTTGGGTTAATTAATTTGAACGTTACTTTTGTGGCGTTCCTTTTTTTATCGGTTGCTCCAGTCTCTTGGATTCCAATTCATACTTATATATATATATATATATATTCCATTCTCTTCTATCTGCATCATTGTTCTCTTTTGTCTCCCCTGTTCATTTTCTCTCTGCCACTATATTCCTCCTCCCCTTCTTCTCTTCTTTCAGACCCAAATGAGAGAAAAAAAAGTTGAGAAGTTGCTAGCTCCACCTCCAACGTCCGCTCACCATCTCACTCTACTGCTTCGGCTACGTATCTACATATAGTGGATACATATCCTTATTCAAGTATGGGTATGTTTTATGATTATATATATTTTACAAGTTATAATATTAGTTCCATTTGTTTTGACTTTAACTATAATATGTCAGGTCGTGCCTTGATTTTTCTTTTATGCGTTATGTTTATGTTTTACATAAGTATAAATTGTTGATTCGGTCTGTTTATATAAATTGGGTTATATAAGTTACAGTATGTGATAATCCGAATTTTCGGACATTAGATAATGGGGTAATTTTCTAATTAAGCTATTGAAATACTGATTTACCCATTAAGCAAACAAATCTGAGGGATACAAATATTCTAGAATCAAGACAAATTAAAAATATTCATACATTAAATTTCAAAGCTTTGAACTCAAATTTCAAATTAAGTTATATACATACATACATAACTACGCAATTAAATTTTGTAAACAATTATTTTTATTAAAATCTTTTTATTAAAAACTGTAACGCCCCACCTCTATACCCACGCTAGCCAAGAACATTACGGTGCATGCTGTCAACTAGCACGGAGAATAAGGCTGTTGAGGAGCGACCATCCGTGTAATTGCTTTGCGCGAGCATCGATATGTCAGATAGTATAACATGCATTTCTTATCAAGAGGGAAATTCACATACCGACACAAACTCAAAGCTACTACACAGTGGCTATAATATCTTCAGAAACAAATATAGAAATAAACATAACATAAATCAGTCACAGGCAATTCATATCACAATGGCAGAAATAGATATGAATATAACACATGAAAGTGTACATCAGAGTAGTGGTCAAACAAGATCCACAATATCAAAAAGAATAGACACAAGTGCTAGACAAAAGAATAAGTATACATCATAGAGTCTGTATCTCAAATGTATACAACAAAAACTACTAAACTAAAGTAGTTAGCCAAAAGTCAGAAGATGGTTCCAGATAGGAAGCCATGAGGAAGCACCTGTAATATCTCAGTCTGACCCGAGTATTATTTAATAAGAAAATAATAAACGGATCAGTCTAGCTATAAATATCAGATAACATGATATAGAATTAAGAGATATGGAATAAACATATAATATCCATAATGGCATACTACTATAAGTATGTAAATGATAATCAACAAACGATTAATCAATATCAAAGAATCTTCTCAAAGATCCAAAAAGGGTATCGTACCCAAAACTTGTATTCATAATAAGTTAATGACACACGAATTCATCAATGCACAAAAATTAATAAATCATATCAATGAAAATCACTAAAATTGGTGAAGCATAAATTCTAGAATTCAACACACGAAATCCAGAAATCACAAGAAAAGGATGGCCAATCCCATAAAAATGAGCCGGAGTTCCTCCAGACAGGGTATAGTCCCCCATTGCGGACATTGAGCCGAAGCTCCTCCTGGTGATTCAAAACTCCTCCTGACAGGGTATAGTCCGCCATTGTGGACATTGAGCCGAAGCTCCTCCTGGTGAGCCGAAGCTCCTCATGACAGGGTATAGTCCCCCATTGCGGACTTTGAGCCGAAGCTCCTCCTGGTGAGTCAAAACTCCTCCTGACAGGGTATAGTCCCCCATTGTGGACATTGAGCTCCCCCTTTATGGACATTGAGCCGAAGCTCCTCCTGGTGAGCCGAAGCTCCTCATGACAGGATATAGTCCCCCATTGCGGACTTTGAGCCGAAGCTCCTACTGGTGAGGCAAAACTCCTCCTGACAGGGTATAGTCCCCCATTGTGGAAATTGAGCCGAAGCTCCTCCTGGTGAGCCGAAGCTCCTCATGACAGGGTATAGTCCCCCATTGCGGACTTTGAGCCGAAGCTCCTCCTGGTGAGCCAAAGCGCCTCCTGACAGGGTATAGTCCCCCATTGTGGACATTGAGCCGAAGCTCCTCCTCGTGAGCCGAAGCTCCTCATGACAGGGTATAGTCCCCCATTGCGGACTTTGAGCCCACGCTCCTCCTGGTGAGTCAAAACTCCTCCTGACAGGGTATAGTACGCCATTGTGGACATTGAGCCGAAACTCCTCCTGGTGAGCCGAAGCTCCTCATGACAGGGTATAGTCCCCCATTGCGGAATTTGAGCCGAAGCTCCTCCTGGTGAGTCAAAACTCCTCTTGACAGGGTATAGTCCCCCATTGTGGACATTGAGCCGAAGCTCCTCCTGGTGAGCCGAAGCTCCTCATGACAGGGTATAGTCCGCCATTGCGGACTTTGAGCCGAAGCTCCCGCTGGTGAGTCAAACCTCCTCCTAACAGGGTATAGTCCCCCATTGTGGACATTGAGCCGAAGCTCCACAAAAATGAAGTATCGTCCTCGACATGGACAAAGAGACATCGCACATTGCTAGTCTAAATCACAAAGATGATCGTCATGATCAACTAGAAGTGTCGATTACAGTAAGCTAGAAAATATATGAGCTTAGCTTCATGTCCCATAACCACTAGCTTAACTTAAATATTTACGAACAAATTGTAGGTCTCCACTAGAAAATTGTCACAAGAGATTCAATCGAACAAGTCCAAGAATTAACCGACGAAGTAAACGCAAGCGTTTCATACCACTTGTTTTACTAAGTCGTTTAATTAGATTTCTCATATGAGTGAGGCAAAGGTTTGTATATACTAATAGATTAGAAGTCGGTTTGAGAAAACGAGCTTTGTAATAAAATAGTGTTGAAATCATTTGAAGAAAGAGTTTTGATATTTACTACTAGTATTGAAAACCATTATATTTTTAAAGTGACAAATCACAAAGAAGATTGTAGGAACAATCAATCACTAAAATTCACATTCGAAGACATGAATAAAATCCAAAGAAACCGATAAAGAATCCATCGAAATGGATATTCAAAAATCCCTCAAAAGGAGTCATCAAAGTCATAATAAATGATAACAACAAATAGGATCATCACGAATCGATTTAATTTGGAATTCTCAAGCAAATAGGCAAATAGGAAAAATAGTGCTGATTTAGAAGTTTGAAACCAAGGATTCAGACGTCTGAAACCAAGGATTCAGACGTCTGAAACCAAGGATTCAGACGTCTGAATCTGGAAAATAAATATTTTCAAAGACAGAATTCAGACGTCTGAATCCTTGGATCCAGACGTCTGAAATAGGCACTTTTTAGCCTATTTCCTTTCTGGTTCCAAATGAACCAATTCAGACGTCTGAGGCCTTATATTCAGATGTCTGAATCTGGGAATAGAAATCTTCCCAGAACAATATTCAGACGTCTGAATATTACGTTTCAGACGTCTGAATGAAGGGTTCAGGGCATTCCCTGAACCTAGGCCAATAATGGCCAAACGAATATCGGAAACGATCGAACGAGCAAATGGCGATGACTAAAGAATTACGTCAAACGACAACCCAGCCTACACGGCTCTTCGATACGCCTCAAATATCAATGTCCAAATATCCATAAAAGGATTTTCATAAATTAGACCAAAACACCAAAAATTAGAATATACACAAATCAATCCAAACCAAAATCAATTGCACAAGAGTAAGTGTTAGGAATTCATACCTAACAATCGAAGATAATTATAGACAAAGATGTGAGTTAAAAATCTCACCTTTGAATCCAAATCAATGAAGGAGAAGCTTTAAAAACAAGCTAAGATCAATTCCTCTTCAATAACAACTCAAGAAGCTTCAATCTAAGCTTTAAAGAGAAACATTTCCTAAATTAGGTTTAGGAAATTTCTGAAATTGAATGGAGAAAGAGTTGGAGAAGATGAAGAGAAGACTTACCAATGGGTTCACTTGAGTTTGAAGCTAGAAGTTGGATTTGCAAAGAAAGCTAGGGCTTAGGAATTTCCATTTCCCATCTCTTCCCCCATTTTTACTTTAGCTTGAAGTGTTTAAGCAAAGAGGAGAAGTTATGAAGAGAAGGGGGTTGGGCTGAGCTAATAAGGGTGCAGTCCAAACCAAAGTCATAAGCGGGAAAAAGTAGCAAAAATCAACTTTCTCCAAACATATCGAAGCTTATACTCAAGAAGGTCGCAAACGGTATTTTGAACTCAATGGAAGTGGTCTCGAGTCCTAATTCGGGTGTTTGCAAAAAGTAGCTTCTCGGACTAAAATCCGACTAACGATAAAATATTTAAATAAAATATTTAAATATAAAATCGATAAATATGCGGGTTGTTACAGACTCCCCTCCTTAAAGAAATTGCGTCCTCGCAATAGTTAAGAAGAAGATAAGAAGTAACAACCATAAAAGCATATTAACACAAAAGAAAAATTGAAATAGGAAGTTCACCATAAAGAGCATGAAAGGGTAAGCCTGAACGGGATCGCTCGATGAATTCCCAGGATTCCCAAGAGCAATGCTTAGGATCTGAGAACCATTGAACTTTCACAAGAAGAACATCTTTATTCCGAAGGCGCTCAACCTCCGAAGCAATGATGCGAATGGAATGTTGCTTATAAGTCAAATCTGCTGAAACTTCAATTTCATCAATAACACCGGGCTCAAGAATAAATTAGGAAACCTAAAAGCATTTCCATAGTTAAAAGACGCAGAAAACGTCAAGAATAGCATAAAATTGAGCCAGTGCAACGGCGTAGTACAGAAACAGTACGCCCGAGAAACTTCAAACTCGAATAATTTGGAACACCGACGTAGTACAAAAACGGTACGTCCAATGAACCGATAAACCGAAATAACGATGTAGTATAATAATGTACATCCATTGATCCGAATGAGACGGAACATCGATGTAGTATAATAACAGTACATCCGATGAACCGAACACCATAAAAGAACACCGGACACTAGCCATAAAAGGAATGAGATAAAGCTCAATAAAACGAAGTATACCAAAACATCCATTGAACTTGATAAAAAGATAATTCCATTCAGACAACATCAAAGAATCAACCACTTGTTGCTTACGACAAAGCGCATTGGCAACACGATTCCCCCTCCGGGAATAAAAGAATATCAAAATCATAAGATGCCAGGAACTCGAGTAAACATGAAGTTCCTTATTAGAAAATAAATATTTGAAAGATTTATGATCGGGGTATAGAACAGATTTCTCATCCAAAAATGATGATGCCAAACTCTAAAAGCAAAAACAATAGCCGCGAGCACTAGATCATGAGTGGCATACCTAGTCTCAATCGGCTTTTATTGATTTAGAAGCACAAGTGATAGCACGTTATTTTATGCAAGAGAAGGACATCCAAACCAATACAATAAGCATTGGTACAAAAGATAAAGTCTTGGTTCCCCCTCGGGAATCACAAGAACAAGAGTATCGAAAAGAAAGAATTTCTTTTAAATAATCTTCTTTCCTGAAAAGTTAAAACTTTCAAAATTACATTTATCATTATGTAATAATCTTTCTAGAAAAATTTACTATTTTCAAGTCAATATACTGTGTCTGATTGTCTCATCAACGCGTTTCGGAAATTCCTATCGATAACGTTGATCAAGCGCGTCGACCAGAATTCTTAAAGCACTCAACGGGCAATACAATCACAAAATCTTCTTCTATATGATAAACATGTTTCTCAAAAACCTTTAAGAATATTCTTTGCTCGTTTTAACATCAAAAATCGAATTGTACTTATAAATAAATCTTACGAAAAAAGATTTACAGAATTTTAAATTTCTATTTTCATCCAAAACCAATAAATACAAGAATGATCTCATCGAAATATTCATAGAATATTTGATATATAAAATGGATGAAATAAGCTGGATAAATTGAATGACAAAATAAGTCATTCATTAGAATCATAACGAGTGCGGAGTGCGTAATTGGAATGCTAACTCACGCGACTCGTAGCCAAATGAAAATCGGTGGCAAGGTCAAACTGAAAAGACCTTAGCACCACACAAAAGATTACTTAGGTGATAATCCTAAGACAAGCTCAAAAATACCGGAAAATTTCTCTAACTACATGAATGAGAGAAATAAAACTTTCCTTATGAGTGGGCTTAAGGAATAAAATGATGCCATCAAGTTGGAATCAAAATCATAAAGGAAAAATAGAAATCTGCTTAACAGATAGAAAATGTCGAAGATGAATAGTCCATATGGAAAATATGATATGGGCTTCACGACGAGTAAGCCAATCCTTACAAAAATCAGTTTCGAAGCCTAAGTACAAATATCGGCTCGGAAAGAAAAATCACATAAAATAGTTTTGACATCAATAGAAAGCAAATTGAGTGTTGCGGATCCACTAATCCGGATTCGCAATCCTCAAAGAAGTCATCAAGCCCATAAATGTTTAAAGAAAAAGAATCACAAGTTCACTTGATATAAAATAGTGAGATGGAACCCATATCAGAAAGAACTCAAATAAGAAGATCACGAAATAAAACAATGCCATCAAGGATTGAGTGAAAAGTACCTTGACCAAGAGAAGAGTTGCTAGAGGCTTGCACAATATTTAGCTTTCTCTCCTGCTTTGACGCTTGGGACACGAAGAGATATAATGATCCGCACTTTTGCAATAACGGCAAGAAATAGGCCTTGGACACCTATTTATATAGTGGTCCCTAGAGCCACAATTGTAGCATTCTCCGCGATTAGGGATGGGAGTATTTGCTATAGAAGTCTCTTGCTTCGCCCTCTTGTTAGGATTAGGACTTTCAAACCTAATAAAGGGATGCCTCTTCTTGTTGTTGTTGGAGTTCGGTTTGGCACTCCCAACCTCGACATCAATTTCTCTATCGGCCTCTTCAAGACGAAGAGCGATATCAATAAGCTGATCAAATGAAACCTCAAGTTTCAGGAGTAATGACTTCTTAAGATTCTTATTCAAGCCATAGACAAATCTCTGATTTTTCTTCAATGGGGTGTTAATGTATTCAACCCCGTACTTAGAGAGAGATTTGAAAGATGCAACGTAGTCCGTCACAGAAGATTCACCTTGAACAAGGTCAATAAAACGCCGGGCCAAAGTTACTTTTTCAGCATCCGACATAAATCTCAATTCGAATCTTTCTCGGAATTGCTCCCAAGTGAGATCCGCCTCAACGATTTCAGAAACCAAAAGCTCATACCAATCTAATGCTCTTTCTTGGAGCATGCTAGAAGCAACTTGGACTCGATGAAGGTCAATAAGGTTCATGCGAGAAAAGATGCGATCGCATGATTTGAACCAAGCTTGAATTTCTATAACACTCTCGGATCCTTTGAATGGCCTTCCATCCAAATCGGTATAGTCTCTGCACAAGCGTGCAAAACCGGATCTAGGATGAGTAGGCTCTGGAATGGGTCCGACTGCTTGAGCGTTCTTTACTAGATCAAGAAGTTGCTAGGCAGACATAAATACTCCATCCTGGGGAGTAGCACTAGATTGACTGGCGCTGGGACGGCCTGGTCTAACCATTTCTCTTCTTTAATAAAGAAAGAAGGAGAAAAGTTATTCTCAAAATAAATATCAAGCAATCTTGATAGATAAAACAAGGAATCATAAAAGAAAATAGGATAGGACGGTACGAAGACCCGAATAAAATCCTAAAGCACGACTCCTAAGATGGACTTAGGACGATAATCCTTGTTATAATATTCCATATTGTTCTGAAGTTTGGCTCTGATACCAAGCTGTAACGCCCCACCTCTATACCCACGCTAGCCAAGAACATTACGGTGAATGCTGTCAACTAGCACGGAGAATAAGGCTGTTGAGGAGCGACCATCCGTGTAATTGCTTTGCGCGAGCATCGATATGTCCGATAGTATAACATGCATTTCTTATCAAGAGGGAAATCCGACATACCGACACAAACTCAAAGCTACTACACAGTGGCTATAATATCTTCAGAAAATAGTATAGAAATAAACATAACATAAATCAGTCACAGACAATTCATATCACAAAGGCGGAAATAGATATGAATATAACACATGAAAGTGTACATCAGAGTAGTGGTCAAACAAGATCCACAATATCAAAAAGAATAGATACAAGTGCTAGACAAAAGAATAAGTATACATCATAGAGTCTGTATCTCAAATGTATACAACAAAAACTACTAAACTAAAGTAGTTAGCCAAAAGTCAAAAGATGGTTCCAGATAGGAAGCCATGAGGAAGCACCTATAATATCTCAGTCTGACCCGAGTATTATTTAATAAGAAAATAATAAACGGATCAGTCTAGCTATAAATATCAGATAACATGATATAGAATTAAGAGATATGGCATAAACATATAATATCCATAATGGCATACTACTATAAGTATGTAAATGATAATCAACAAACGATTAATCAATATCAAAGAATCTTCTCAAAGATCCAAAAAGGGTATCATACCTAAAACTTGTATTCATAACAAGTTAATGACACACGAATTCATCAATGCACAAAAATTGATAAATCATATCAATGAAAATCACTAAAATTGGTGAAGCATAAATTCTAGAATTCAACACAAATCCAGAAATCACAAGAAAAGGATGGCCAATCCCATAAAAATGAGCCGGAGCTCCTCCAAACAGGGTATAGTCCCCCATTGCGGACATTGAGCCGAAGCTCCTCCTGATGAGTCAAAACTCCTCCTGACAGGGTATAGTCCCCCATTGTGGACATTGAGCCGAAGCTCCTCCTGGTGAGCCGAAGCTCCTCATGACAGGGTATAGTCCCCCATTGCGGACTTCGAGCCGAAGCTTCTCCTGGTGAGTCAAAACTCCTACTGACAGGGTATAGTCCCCCATTGTGGACATTGAGCCGAAGCTCCTCCTAGTGAGCCGAAGCTCCACATGACAGGGTATAGTCCCCCATTGCGGACTTTGAGCCGAAGCTCCTCCTGGTGAGTCAAAACTCCTCCTGACAGGGTATAGTCCCCCATTGTGGACATTGAGCCGAAGCTCCTCCTGGTGAACCGAAGCTCCTCATGACAGGGTATAGTCCCCATTGCGGACTTTGAGCCAAAGCTCCTCCTGGTGAGCCAAAACTCCTCCTGATAGGGTATAGTCCCCCATTGCGGACATTGAGCCGAAGCTCCTCCTGGTGAGCCGAAGCTCCTCATGACAGGGTATAGTCCCCCATTGCGGACTTTGAGCCGAAGCTCCTCCTGGTGAGTCAAAACTCCTCCTGACAGTGTATAGTCCCCCATTGCGAACATTGAGCCGAAGCTCCTCCTGGTGAGCCGAAGCTCCTCATGACAGGGTATAGTCCCCGATTGTGGACATTGAGCCGAAGCTCCTCCTGGTGAGCCGAAGCTCCTCATGACAGGGTATAGTCCCCCATTGCGGACTTTGAGCCGAAGCTCCTCTTGGTGAGTCAAAACTCCTCCTGACAGGGTATAGTCCCCTATTGTGGACATTGAGCCGAAGCTCCTCCTGGTGAGCCGAATCTCCACAAAAATGAAGTATCGTCCTCGACATGGACAAAGAGACATCGCACATTGCTAGTCTAAATCACAAAGATGATCGTCATGATCAACGAGAAGTGTCGATTACAGTAAGCTAGTAAATATATGAGCTTAGCTTCATGTCTCATAACCACTAGCTTAACTTAAATATTTACGAACAAATTGTAGGTCTCCACTAGAAAATTGTCACAAGAGATTCAATCGAACAAGTCCAAGAATTAACCGACGAAGTAAACGCAAGTGTTTCATAACACTTGTTTTACTTAGTCGTTTAATTAGATTTCTCATACGAGTGAGGTAAAGGTTTGTATATACTAATATATTAGAAGTCGGTTTGAGAAAACGAGCTTTGTAATAAAATAGTGTTGAAATCATTTGAAGAAAGAGTTTTGATATTTACTACTAGTATAGAAAACCTTTATATTTTTAAAGTGACAAATCACAAAGAAGATTGTAGGAACAATCAATCACTAAAATTCACATTCGAAGACGTGAATAAAATCCAAAGAAACCGATAAAGAATCCATCGAAATGGATATTCAAAAATCCCTCAAAAGGAGTCATCAAAGTCATAATAAATGATAACAACAAATTGGATCATCACGAATCGATTTAAATTGGAATTCTCAAGCAAATAGGCAAATAGGCAAAATAATGCTGATTCAGACGTCTGAAACCAAGGATTCAGACGTCTGAATCTGGAAAATAAATATTTTCCAAAGACAGAATTCAGACGTCCGAATCCTTGGATCCAGACGTCTGAAATAGGCACTTTTTAGCCTATTTCCTATCTGGTTCCAAATGAACCAATTCAGACGTCTGAAGCCTTATATTCAGACGTCTGAATCTGGGAATAGAAATCTTCCCAGAACAATATTCAGACGTCTGAATATTACGTTTCAGACGTCTGAATGAAGGGTTGAGGGCATTCCCTGAACCTAGGCCAAAAATGGCCAAACGAATATCGGAAACGATCGAACGAGCAAATGACGATGACTAAGGAATTACGTCGAACGACAACCCAGCCTAAACGGCTCTTCGATACGCCTCAAATATCAATGTCCAAATATCCATAAAAGGATTTTCATAAATTAGACCAAAACACCAAAAATTGGAATATACACAAATCAATCCAAACCAAAATCAATTGCACAAGAGTAAGTGTTAGGAATTCATACCTAACAATCGAAGATAATTATAGACAAAGATGTGAGATAATAATCTCACCTTCGAACCCAAATCAATGAAGGAGAAGCTTTAAAAACAAGCTAAGATCAATTCCTCTTCAATAACAACTCAAGAAGCTTCAATCTAAGCTTTAAAGAGAAACATTTCCTAAATTAGGTTTAGGAAATTTCTGAAATTGAATGGAGAAAGAGTTGGAGAAGATGAAGAGAAGACTTACCAATGGGTTCACTTGAGTTTGGAGCTAGAAGTTGGATTTGCAAAGAAAGCTAGGGCTTAGGAATTTCCATTTCCCATCTCTTCCACCATTTTTACTTTTAGCTTGAAGTGTTTAAGCAAAGAGGAGAAGTTATGAAGAGAAGGGGGTTGGGCTGAGCTAATAAGGGTGCAGTCCAAACCAAAGTCATAAGCGGGAAAAAGTAGCATAACTCAACTTTCTCCAAACATATCGAAGCTTATACTCAAAAAGGTCGCAAACGGCATTTTGAACTCAATGGAAGTGGTCTCGAGTCCTAATTCGGCTGTTTGCAAAAAGTAGCTTCTCGGACTAAAATTTGACTAACGATAAAATATTTAAATAAAATATTTAAATATAAAATCGATAAATATGCGGGTTGTTACAAAAACAATGTATTGTTATATTTTTTAAAATAACAAAATTTGATAACTATAAATAATTTATAAAAGAAATTGGATTTTTTCATTCTAAAATTATCTACATGCAAATAAGTAGATATTAACTAATTAATTAAACAAAGATTCGCATTTATCTCATAATAACATATTAACTATATAACTAATTAACATAAATATAACTAATTAACATTAAAGACAAATGCTAGAATTTAAGACATGTGAAGATTTTAAATATATATACTTATACAAGTACAAATTATATATATACTTAATTAATTTTTATATAATAGTATATTAACAAATGAAATTTAGAAATGGAAGTTATATATGTAGAAAATTACAATTGTAAACAAATTTCTATGCATTATAACAAATGTAAGGTTATTAACATGCAAATCTCACAAGTGTCACCATTTCTCCTTTAATGTTTTAAAATCTGAAGTAATCAAACAAAGAAAAAGAAAAAGAAAAAGAAAAAAAATATAGGACCTGGAGCATCATTTTCAACCAGAGTAGATCTGAAGCAAAACTGTCTCAAGATATCAAACCAGAAAGAAATTTGTTTCAAAATCAAAGAAACTCAACTAAAAATTAAGTTAAGAGCAAAAGAGGAAGATTTAAGTTCTATGCAACCCAATGTAAATCAAGTTTTAAAAATCTCGACTGTTTCATTCTGCTCAACATCTACAGGTGAGTAAATACTCCTTTAAAGTTGTGTTTGTTTGAGCTTTGATGAATGAGATGAATTTTAGCTTTAATGTTGAGGAATTGTTCTGCCTGGATGTATCAATGAGTAAATCTGGCATACATATGAAATACTGGATATATGTCTTAGTGAAAAGCATGAAACTTCTTAAATGAATGGTGTAAACTTCATCTAATAATTTAAATCTGCTTTAAATAGGTGGGTAAGTGAAGATTAAAATAGAGATTGTATAGTGACCACTTGCATAAGTTGATTACTCTGATTTGTCAAACATTGTTACAGAGTGTAATTAGTCTAAACTAAATCTGTTAAAGGATTTTGCATGTTATTAACAATTGTAGTATAGTTGGCAAGTATAAATTAAAATGTTTTCTGATTATATGGGTATGAATTATTCTTTGTCAGCTGTGAAAATATACATAGTGATTCTCTGTATAAATAACATTCACGTGCATATATAAATTAATTCAATTTCACCCTATATGTTTAGTTTTAGGGTGTGATCCTTAAAGGTAAATTGTTAATAACAACTAAGTTAGATTTCTAAAATTATTTTTAGCCTTAATTATCAAATATAAGTTCATAGAAGTCAGGAAAGTACAGTGAAAATTATTTCCAATCGGGAAATCAAGTATTTAGATTTCAAGAATGGATTACGTACCCTGATTCGAGTTTTGAGAAGATGAATTTTAGTAAAAATCTTGTGATTTTTAATATTTTTATGAACAAGAATTTGCGACTTTCTTGGTTTGGGGATTTTGGCATTTTGCCGTTGACGACATTGATTGGAAGTTCGAGCTTTGGCTTGGAGGAGAAGGGAGTAGGATAGAACAAGGGAAAAATATCGATGGATTTTTCTATGGACTGTGGGAATCATATTTGGACGAGGTAGGGTTTTTTTACAGGTATGTGTCGCCTGGTTTCTGATGGTCGTCGCGGCAACAAGAAACGATCAGAGTCGATCGCGAGGTGTGCCATGGGTGTTGGAAGGCGTGGCGGAGCAATGGTGAGGGTGGCGTGGTGGCACGAGGTTTGGATCGTCTGTGGTGGTTGGATTTCCGATGGTGTATGATTTCAGGCCGTGTGAGTTGAGGTCAATTTCAATTCTCGTGCAAATCAAGTGATATGGTTGATCTAGAGGGGTTTCGTAGATCGCCAGTGAAGTGTTGTGATCATCATCGATGGTCAGAGAGTCGTGGTTCATCGGTGTAGGTGAACGTGCATGTTTTTGTGCACTTGACAAGTTTGTTTCGGGAAGAAGGGTTTTACTCGGAGTAGTTTATGTTATAAATCGCGCTGGACTCGAAGTTGTGATAGTGGGGGAAAAAGCTTATTTGGGTGTATCGAGTATACTCATACTTTGTCACGAGTATTATCTCGAGGAATTGAGGTATTGGCCGTGGAACATTTTGTTTGGTTTCCAGTTTTACCCTGATTAGTTTTTGAACTGAATTGATTTCCAAAATTTTTAAGTAAACTTAAATCTTAAGCAAGTTATAACATACTTAAATGTTTAAGTTAGTAATGATGTTTTTTAACATATTTAAATTTTAGAAGTATGGATTTTTAGAGTTATAAATCTTGTTTTGAAATAGTCTGATAAATATCACATTAGAGTAATTTTGTAATTAGTTATAAACGTTTTTAACTTAAATATAATTTTGGTTTAGGTAATTTAATTTGAATCAAAGGAGGATGATTTTTCATATTCAAGCTTTTGAGTTTAACTTAATGAAGAATGAAAGTTAAGGGCTAATGTGATAAATTAATTTTAGAAAAATTGATTAAATATAGGAGATCATTAAATCAAGGATAGATTATTTAGGAATAATTTCTTAAGAAAGAATTTAAGAATAGTTAATGAAGGTCATTAACTTAAGATTGTTTAAAAATTAATTGAGGTGATTAATTTTAATAATTAATTAGATTAATTAATTGATAATAATTAATTTGGAAATTGTTTAAGTTTAATTACTTAATAAAAGTAATTAAGAAATTAGTTACTTAATTGGGTTAATGTGATTAGTTTAGATTAATTAATTAAGTTTGATTAATTTAAACACTTGACGATTGATGAATTATTACTTATTGTAATTAATGGAAGTGTAATTACTTAAGGAAGTAATTAATGGTAATTACCGAATGTAATTAAAGATGTTTAATGGTGAAAGAAATTTGGATATAATTGCTTGGTAATTAATCAAGGGATTAATTAGAGAATAAATTAAGGATTAATTTATTCAATGAAGTAATTAAGGGTAGTTAAATTCTGGATGTTATTAAGCAAGGGTGATTAATAATTATGGTTAATAAGTAATTAACGAAGTAATTAAAGGTTAATTACTGTATTTGGTTAAGGATAAATTAATTTATGAAAATTAATTAAGGGATAAATTGAATGATAGTGGAAGCCTTTGATTAATTGTTATCCCTAATATGTGGTTAATAATGCCATGTGATAAGATATGTTTTGATTTAAACTGTGATGATGTGGCTATCGATTGTTAACGAATTACTGTGTCATCCTATATTTAAAATTGAATTTTACTTAACTTGAATAAGTTAAGTTAAGATGATATTGGTTTCAAAGAGACCGGAGTCGGGTATTAATAAATACCCGAAACCACTTCGATTCTTGACAAATTGATAGGTGGAATCAATAAGCGGTAATGGAAGGATTTAAGTATATTGGACCATTTAATCTAAGTCTTTGGTACTTAGAAATTGATGTGTGATATAAGTGGAGTCTAACGACTTGTGAAGTTGTAATTTGATACTAGTTACCTGGGTTTATTTAAGTTGTATGCTTTTGTATTCCGTGATTAGATGAGTTTACTCACGCTGGTTTCCAGCCTGACCCGGGTGTTACTTTGATGTACTGCTCGGGTCAGATCGAGTATTACAGATTTTCAGGTAAGGACGTTCTGGAGCTCAGTAGACGAGCTGGATGGCAGGAACGTATGAGGTGTTTTGCTATATTTATCTGGGACAAGTTAGTTTTAATTGTCCGGTATTTGTGTAATAATGTAACTCTGGTGTATAAAAATATAAGTGTAATGATATAGTTCTTTTTGTAAAACCATTATTTATGTGATATTATATTTTATTCGCTGCGAATGTGAGATTGTATGTTTCTTTTCTATTTTTTTCTTCTATCTCTTTCTTCTTTCTTTTTCTTCTTTCTACTAACTATCTGGAAATTTCGGGATCGAAATTTTCGGGTCGTTACAAAGTACGTATAACATAAATTATCTTAAGTTATAAAAGTTGGTACAATTTATATTTTTAAGATATATTAAGTTTAAAAGTATAATATATGTGGTAGTTGATACTTTGCAAATAAACATGCATTATATATATGTGTTTATATTTTAATTAGTATTATTTCAACATATATATTGCATACATGTCTGATTTTAGTGTATATACGTTTTGTTAAAAATAATGATTTGGAATGTATGTATATTAAATTTAGAATATGTTTTAATATTGATTTTAATATTTTATTTACAAGGGTTACTTTATAAAGATTTAAATTTTTAAATGGTGTTGGATATTGGTTTGTATATAGGTTTAAACATATACATTATTTTAAACTATACTACATATAGATTTGTTTTGTTTACGCCAATGGTTTTTGAAAATATATATTTAATTTAATATATGTCTAAATTTAGGATACAGTTTTATATGGTTATATATAGCTCACTTATCCTATTTATCTTCAATCGACCCAACTCTGATTTGAGTTTCGTCAATTCCTCTTTATCAGCTTTGATCGTTGAAATTCTTGCCAATATTGCGTTGCTTCGAAATCTGTGCTTGGATTCGTATCTCTTCTCATTCCTCCCTTTCATCTAGGCTCGAAAGGTGAGCAATCACTCACGATTAACGTTCTTTTATTTATTAAATTTGATTTCAATTGAAACGACAATTGAAATATGTTGCTGTAGTTATTTAAATTGTTATATTTATGCTATTACCTGTATCTGTTCACCTACGGGAGATGACACCATATCCTATTGTTTATACTTTATTTAATTACTGATGATATATTCCTATTATATATTATTATCATATCCTGCTATATTTTTGTTATCCGTTATCACTGTGCAAGTTCCATGTAGTTTAGAATTCACTATGGGTTGAAATGATACATACCCGAACAGACTTTAGAATAGGAGAATTTCGTTATGGGTTGGAATGATAGACCCAAGCGATTTTCATTTAATTAAATTCGGGATTACGGATTGGAATGATATCCACCCGTATATATTTAGTGTACGGATTTAAATGATAAATATCCGTAACACTTGACCAGATGATAAGGAATATATACAGATACTGTGGTTCATATATAAATATTTTGGAAATAAATTCTTTGTTTGGAAAGAAATATATGGTCTTAATAAATGTTAATTCTTAAATTTCTATATATATAGATTTAATAATATTTAATTTAATTAAGTTTGATTTAATACCTAAACTATGTTAATATTTATGTAAATTACATTTCAAATAGATTTTTGAAATAATTGGGATAAATTAAGACGGGGAGATAAATTTGAGTTTATTAAATGATATCTAAATAAGGATTTGTTTAATTAAATCGATCTAAAATTTTTAAATGGGAAATTTTAAAAAGGTAGGATTTTATAACTGGATTTTTGATTTAAGCGATTAAATGCATATTTCACGTTTAAGTAAATTAAAGAAAATAATTAGAAAAATGGAATTCAAGGTTAATTAAATAATCTTGAATCAAATGAGGAAGTATTTCAAGGCTAAATAATAATGAGGTTAAATCGAGATCTATATGAAACGATTAAATTGAACATTTAAATTTTTAAGCCTTAAACTATATTGGAATTTAAATGGTTTAAATTTGAGATTCGGATTTGTATTTGAAATCAATATAGTTGAATTTGTTATTTAGAAACTAAATTGAATTAAAATGAAAATTTAGGTTGAACTAAATTTGAATTTATTATTTAGAAAACTAAATTGAATAAAAATTTTGTTGAAACGTTGAATACTTAATGGTTTAAAAGTATTGAATATAAAGGGGTATTTTGTGATTACAAATCCGAATTTGAGATCAATAAAATTGAAGTGGTTATTTTAGGAATTGAGTTGAATTTAAATTGATGAATTGAGATTGAATTTAATTTAAATGGGAAGGTCGGGTTGATTTTCAAACAATTTGTTAAGATGAGGGAATTGAAAATATTTTATGGTATAAATTATTTAATATATCTAAATACTATTTTGGAAAATAGCTATATTTGAAGTGAAATGATATTTGATTTTGAGGTATAAATTAAGATGTAAGAACCACGGTGTTATGGTGTATATTTCTACCCTGTAGATAGTTCCATGGACCCTTAGAGGATCGTTATTCCATACATCTTTTAAGTTATTTGTATTTCAGTTGATATTTCACTTGAGTTGGATTTATTGATATAAGAATGTTAATCCTGACTCGAGTGTTTTGTGTTTTGCTTTACACTCGGGTCAGACTGAGTGATACAGCATTCGAGACTCACCTTCGAAGTTGGATCCTTGCTTGAAGATCCAGCTATCTATCCTTTCAGTCAACCTGTTGATTTGTTCAGAGAAGTCATCTACGCATACTGGAGACTTCACTACATCTAAGATATTCAGTTGTATTTTATTTCTAACTCCAATGTATATAGTAGCTTCATGAACTACTATTCTTTATCTATTCCGCTGCATTATATTGCTCTGCGTCTGTGATGATTTATTTACCATATGTGTTAAGTTTTGCCAAATTTTATTTAACAATTCGGTATTTTGAATTATTCAAGTCGGACATGTATGGTTTTATTGTCGATTTGAATGGTCCAAATTAGCGGGTCGCTATAGTTGGTATCAGAGCTTTGGCTCTAGGAAAAACTAAGCATATATGGTAAATTTATTTACAGAATCACTTTCGCTCGAGTTGAACCTCTTCCTTTCCGACTCGATTATCTTTGAATTTTGGAATGTCCCTCGGTCCCTGTTAACGCTAAAATTTGAACGCTAACACCCCGGTGTATGAGTTGCAGTTGTGAAAGCACCACCCGACGACTCGGGAACAGATTGCAAGCAGATAATAGCAGAAAAGCGGTAAACAACAACAATTTTATAGTGGTTCGGCTTAAGGGTATAGCCTACGTCCACTTTAAGTACTTTTATTAATAATCTCGTTACAAGCTGATACAATTCTTCCCAAATACAATACACTTTGAATTACAAGAGACTTAGAACAAGTAGCTTAAACTTCGATGAAGATGAGAGTTTTCGAATCCATGTTGGATGTATGTGATCTCTTCTTGAAGTTGTTTGTAGCGTTCTTAATGTATTGAGAGCTTCAAGTGTTGGATTGGATTGGTTTGGAATGCAGCAGAGTAACGGCGTTTGAAGAAAATGAGCCAAAAGTCCCTCTCTAGTTGGAGCTAGGGTCGTATTTATAGGCAATTCTAGGCAGGAAACATTACCAAGTCCTAAGTCGTAACCGACCTAAGTTGGGTCGTGGACGACTTAAACTAAGTCGTGGATCAGTTGTCACTTAAATGCTGGGTCGAGACTTCTTAAAGGCATCCTTGCTGAACCCTAGATATGTCACAAGTCCTAAGTCGCAAATGAGTCAACCGGTCCTCTCATAAGCGATGCGGCATTGAACCTTAACTTCGTAGTCTTAAGTCGTGTACGACTTACCATAGGTCGTAGGTCGTGACCGACCTAAGCTGATTCTCGGTTTATGGCTTAACTGGAGTTAACGAATCATGATGCGGTATTGAATTTGCCTCTGTAGCCTTAGGTCGTGAACGACCTAGCAAAGGTCGTAAGTCCGTCACGACTTAGGTGTAGTCATCTTAACTCCTCGTCCCTTGAGTCGTTAAGTCATAGTCCCTTTAGGTTGTTGGGCCGTTACTCCCTTGGGTCATTTAGGTTGTAATTTCTTAAGTCGTAAACTTCCTTAATTCGTGCCATCCTTAACTAGTAAGATTGTGCAGACCTTAGGTTGTTAGGCCGTAATGTTCTTAGGTTGTGAAGGCCTTAAGTCGTAGATCCTTATCTCGTAGACTCCTTAACTCGTAGAGGAATTAAGTCGTAGATCCTTATCTCGTAGACTCTTTTAACTCGTAGAGGAATTAAGTCGTAGAACCTTATTTCGTAGACTCTTTTAACTCGTAGAGGAATTAAGTCGTAGATCCTTATCTTGTAGACTCTTTTAACTCGTAGAGGCGTTAAGTCGTAGATCCTTATCTCGTAGACTCCTTAACTCGTAGAGGAAACTGGGTTAACACTTGCCCCTCGAAGCACATGCCTTAAGTCGTAAGTCGTGTGCTTCGACTCATCATAACCCGGGTGTGTCGATTCGAGTTCCACTTCCCTGAGGTATAAAATGCTTGGGTCGTCCCTCCTATTTCCTTCTTATCATTACTTACCCCTGAGCTATTTCTGCCATTAACACGTCCTCGAGCTTTCGGAAACAAATTCAACCAGTTCATCCTACCGTTGATTCAGTCCCTATAATCCTCATCATCGCATCGCGTAAGTAAATCCGCAGTTCATTTGATTCCGCGATAGCCATTAACTTGCGAATCTGGACTCCTCATTGACAACTTTAATCCAGTTCCTTATACCACGCTTCATCGCGATTGTTGCCACGATCGATTGCTGGTGAGCTCGAGGAAGTTTGATTAGGTTTTGGATAATTCGCGAGGAGAAGATAATGGGTTTCAATATATTATATTATTTTTTTTTTAGGCTGTTAGGGGTTTGGAGAAGACGAGATAATAGTTAGTGGGTTCATCGGTTTAGGGGTGAGACGGTTTATGGGTTTAGGAGTGGAGATAAGGTTATTCGACTAGTTGAGGCAAGAGTTTTAGGTCGTAACTGAGTTAAGACTTAGAAGAATTCATATCTTTCTGACTTGAAGTCTCGTCTCTCTCTTATGACTCACGATTCAAAGGACTACCGACTCAAGGCATCAACGACTCAAAAGTGAAGCGACCTATCCTGTCTCTCCTCATAATCCTTTAGGTCGTGGACGAGTCAACCAGAGAACCAACGACTTAACTTAACCCGAAGGAAAAATTCTTAACTCGTAGACGATTTAGCACTTAAGTTGTTGTCGAGTTATCACTTGAGTCGTTTACGACTTAGCTCTTGAGTCGTCTACGACTCAGCACTTGCATTTTTAAACTCTGCTTAGACCTTGAACTGTTGCATGGATTTTGAACTGTTGAACTTTGCTGCATTCTTTTACAGATTACTTTAACTTGTGGGTTAACAATCTGTTTAATATGATATTTACAGAAAATTGGGACGAATATACTGCCATCGACCGCCCACATCAAATGACAGATTAGTTAATAACAGATAATTAACTTAAATAAATTGTGTGAACGAAGTGCTATCGATTTCAAGTAGAATATTAAAGCAACACTGAAATAGTCAATTGAAACTGACCAGCCTGCACTAATATTATGCTTGAACTTTAAATTAACAAGTTCTGAAATTACCGTAGTCGATCAATCGTCGACCAGTTTAATTCCAGTTATATTTACTTGTTATTTTTATCAGTTTAGCATGACACTTCACACTTTTAGGAAACGTGCACCTTCATATTTGAATATCCAGTTGCTTGTGTAGAATGACTTCTCAGGAAGAAGATGCAACCGTTCAGACGGGAGAGGCAACTGTTCTTCCAGCTCCACTAGTTAATCCTCCCGAAAGAGTTCCTACTACACTATCATATAAAGTTTTTCGCCAGCTGTGTGCTCAGTTTGGCATTGCTGAATCAGATGCCATTCTTCCTGAGAGAAGTAACACTGCTGACATAGCACCTTCTGGCTTTGTGACAGTTAACCGACAAATGTGCCTAAGTGGGGGCGTTCCTCCTTTCAATGACTTTTTCCAACAACTTCTTCATCAATTGGCCATTGCTCCATCCCAGCTACACCCCAATGGCTACGCCATTCTAATGGGGTTGTGTGTGCTATTTAGGAGAACACTTGATCGACTTCCGAGCTTTGATGAAATTTGTTACTTATGCTCCTTTACCCGGACCAAAGATCATCCTTCTATTACTGTTGTGAGAAGCGCCCGAAACCGCAAATTAATTGTTGGCCTTCCTGACACTGCTCACGGGTTTCTAACCCAGTTCTTCTTCGTTCGTTGCCCCCCGGGGTTTTATGCTCTGTGGAGGGAAGGAAGTAAGATCACCCATCCTTGCTTCGTTTGTTATCTGGCCTTTGTGAGACTGACCTGCTAAGTGTTAACTCTGCTTCTTTTTATTTTCAGCGCTGCCTCCTCCCTCTAGGAATCCCAGTCACAAGTCGACTTTTGAGAGGCTTAAGGCCGTGCCGGTTGAGGAGAGAGATATTCAATTTCTGTTGAAAGATGAATTTTTGCATCAGTACGGAGTTTTGCATACTTCTCGTTCTACGCGTCCTCATGAAATTCCAGACTCCCCAGCTAGAGTGTTGGATGCCTCAGTTTCTACTAGCACATCCATATCTAAAGGACCTGCTCCTGAGGCTTCGCTAGTGAAGTGTTCCACTTCTGTTGATGCTGCGGGGCCATCTGACAAACTTACCCCGGTTATCGAGGAAGAAGAGCCTCAGGGATCTTCCCATCATTCACAAGAATCTGGTGAAAAAGCTGAGAAATCCAGTCCTGTTAAGCAGAGCAGGGACGATACTTTCGAAGGACTGAGCGACCTTTTTGCTACTTCACAAGAGATCTTTAAAGAAGATCCTATCACTGCCGGGATTTCTTCTTCAGTAGTTGAAGCTACTTCTACTTTGCAACAGTCGCCGTCGACTCAAGAGTTGACGCTATCTATTACACCCACAACTACTCCCCAATTAAAGAGTGGTTCGTAGATTGATGCGCGTAGTTTGCACATCACACACACTTAGAATTCCTGGCACTTTTATGCCCTCTCTTTTTTTTTTAACGTTTGAAGGATTCTCAAGTTTTATTTCTTCTTTTTAAATTTTAGGTTTACCAATGAGGCGAGGCAGCTCGTACTATGATGACTTTCAGCGATATGGGAAACGCAGCCAGTATGGCTATCAATCCTATCCTCCTGTTCATAGAGAGACTGATGAAGAAAGGGCAGCCCGGAAGGCTCGGGAAAGACGTGATTATGAAGAACGCTTTGGAAGACCAGATAGTCGACATGATTCCTCCCACAGAGAGAGTGACTCCCTTAAACGCAAATCTCATGATGATAGAGGGAAGAGTCACACAACTGATGACTCGAGCAAACGAGCCAAAGTTATTGAGGAGCCAATGCCTGTGCCTTCAGAGAAGATTACTGCTCCTACTTCTTCTCAATCTCCTGCCCCTTCCCCTACTGATATCCAAGCAATCATCAATAGGCCATCTTACCAAGTTGGACCAGGTCCAGCCACTCTTCAACGCCGATTTCCTAATTGGTGTTTAAAAGGAGTTCGCTTTGACCTCGATCTGGTTCCCATAGATAAAAGTGCTATGCTACGGAACCTTGATGCAGTCAGAACCGATATTGAGAGGATGTCATCTTGGCAGAAACTCGTTGATGAGCTCCAAAGGGTGAATAGGGCCAATCTCGAAGCTATGCTTACCATGGAGAACGACAAAACTGAATGGCAAAAGATCCTTAAATAGCATGATGCAGAAATGAGGAGTATCGCCGATTATAATGAGAAACTTGAGGCAGAAGTTGGGAAACTTAAAAAGGAGCTTGCTACTTCTTCCACTTCTTATTCTCAAAGGGAGAGTGTGCTTCTTCAACAGGTGCGGGATGCTCATGCCGTGCAAAGGGATGCTGAGGCCAAGGCTGATGAGTTGGAGCAGATTATAGAGGGGAACCGTACTGATATTACTCAGTTATGAGGACAAACTTGCCTTCAGGCTGCAGAGATTGAAAAATTGAAAGCCCAGTTATCCAAAGTCGAGAGAGAGCGGGATGAGGCTGTTGCGGGTAGAATTACGGCTGAAGAGGCCCATAAAGCTACCAAGGCTGATATTGGCTCGACACTATTTGATTTCTACTTGCAATGTATATTAGGGCGTGGCAGTCTTGCATTCCTGGGCCCCAAGTATGAGATTACCCTGGCCGAAGTGTGGGAGGCCGCACTAGATATGTTTAAAGGGGCCGGGTACACTGAAGAGGAGTTGGAGGTGCACTACTTAGACTTTGAGGCTCGAGCAGCCCTTGCCAGAGGGAAGGAGCAACTCGCCAGATCGCGGGTTGAAATAGTGGGGGAAGAGCATCAAGAAAAAGAAACAAATTTGACTATTCCTGTCCCTCCTTCAACTTCGGCCGATGCTGGCATTATTGGCTCTAGCTCTTATGTACCGATCCCTGCTCAAACTGATACCGGGGCCAAAATTACTCAAGTTACAGATGAATCGCAAGAGAGTGCTGAAGCCCCGGACTATGAAATTGATGTAATAAAGACAACTTCTGCAGGTAATTCCATTGTAAATTTCGCTCAAGTGGATTGCTCATTTATTTCACATGGGTTTAATGAGCTCCTTGACTATTTTCTCAACCTTGATGAGCCTTCATCTCCTCTCTTTACTGACTTTAACCTCTTTTCTTCTACAGAGAAAGTATCAAGCACCGCTCAGATTTCTCCTCCTCCGGTTATCCCTCCTCCGTCTCTCCAGGTGGCTCCTCCTTCTGCTTCTCAGCCCGGGTCGCAAGAGGAACAAATAGAAGCCCTTCACGGTTTAGACGATCCCATCGCTTCGCAAGAGCATAGAGACGAGGGACTTGAGGGAGGTGAGATATCTCCGGAGCGGACCCCTTCTGATGACATAACTTTGTCTAAACTTGCCACTCCGGGAAGTGAGTCTTCCTCAAAGAGGAGGAACAAACACGGAACGTCAAAGAGGAGGGGGAAGAAAATCATTGTTACTGAAGGGGAGCCAGAAGTTGGACCAGCTGCGCCTACCCCTCCTTCTTCCCTTGTGCCAACTGACCGGCCTGAAAAGCTAATCATTCGGCCAGGAAAAGGGTCCAAAGGTAGTAAAAAGAAGTGAACATTTTAGCTTTTTGCCTTTTGTACGTACTGGTCGAGAATTGTGCGGGTACCGGCCCCCGCTTTTCTTTATTTTGAAACCTATACCTGCATTTCAATTGAATAAAATGATCCTTTGATTGTACAGACTTCTGTTTGAATGCATTTATTATTCATTTTTGCACAAGTTTATTTATATGATATTGCAGCGGGCTTATGGTATGTTGTTTGAGTATTACTTTACTGATGCAGCTATACCATTATACCATGTTGCCCCCATACCTTAAGCTTGCTGCAACATTTTATACTTTGAGGGGACTTGCACTCTTATTTGCTAAAGAATAATTATTTTATTCTTTTTAAAGAAAATTTTTGTAGAGTACAACTCCCTTCGTATAAGTTTCTACGCTTTGTCGTTCGAAGAAATCACTTTTTTTTCTTTTACTTATGTGCATATTTTACCAAGTGAATTCTTCTATGTGGTAAAGCGGATCTCTGAAGGGCACTTTAACTTCTTTTTTTTTTATATACAAAGTTGTACCTCTGAGGAGGGATTTTTCACGTTTCAACACTTGGAAGTTTTATTTCAATCTCGGTGAAACGTGTACCTCCAAAGAGTTGTGCCTTTGAAGAAAGCCTTTTCACGTTTCAACACTTGGAAGTTTTATTTCAATCTTGGTGAAACGTGGGCTTCCGAAGAGGTCTTTCTTCTTGATTATGCCCTTGAAGAGATCTTTCCTTTGAACTGTGTCCCCGGGAGGGGGTTGTACCTCTAAGGAGGGATTTTTCACGTTTCAACACTTGGAAGTTTTATTTCAATCTCGGTGAAACGTGTACCTCCAAAGAGTTGTGCCTTCGAAGAAAGCCTTTTCACGTTTCAACACTTGGAAGTTTTATTTCAATCTCGGTGAAACGTGGGCTTTCAGGAAGGTCTTTATTTTGTCTCTGCATTTCAACTTTGGTGAAGTGAAATTCCGAAGAGCGGTTGTTACACTTCAAGTCCTGGCGAAATGTGCCTCCGAAGAGGGCTTTTATTTTGTTTACATTTCAACTCTGGTGAAGTGAAGTCTCGAAGAGCGGTCATAACACTTCAACTCCTGGTGAAATGGGCCTCCGAAGAGGGCTTTTATTTTTGTTTGCATTTCAACTCTGGTGAAGTGAAATCCCGAAGAGCGGTTGTTACACTTCAACTCCTGGCGAAATGTGCCTCCAAAGAGGGCTTTTATTTTGGTTTGCATTTCAACTCTGGTGAAGTGAAATCTCGAAGAGCGGTCATAACACTTCAACTCCTGGTGAAATGTGCCTCAGAGAGGGGTTTCATCGCCTGGAAGTTACTCTCTCATGGTTGGAGGGTCATGACTCCTCCAATCTTTTTTGTTGAGTAGAGAACTTTCTTTTTTGAGGCGTATGACCCATTAGAGGTCTTTATCCTCCGAAGAGTTGTGTCTCCGAAGAGGACTTGTGCCGCCGATGATGGCTTTGGTTATTCCTCTGTTCACTTGCTTATGCCTTTTCAATGATCCTCTGCCTCCCTTTTTTTTTTTAAGTAACTTGTTTAATCCAAGGAAGTGCGCTTCATTGTCAGGCAATTTCGTGAGAACGAGCACTAGCTTCTTAATTGGACGTTTGTTTGTTCAAACGATCTCAATTTATTAGCAAAGACCCGTTTCTGTCGAAATCATAGGCCGTTCAATTGAAGTACTTCCTATCTAGGATTTGAATTCGGGGCTTTTGTGACTTGAAATTTGGCGAGAATCACTCGGTCTTTTTATGTGCAAGTTTCACTTCCACTGTCTGCAAAAATTTAAATCGACATTTCAGCAATACATTCTATGTACTTTTCATATCGCAAATAAAGCAAACATGTAATAATAATAAGGAACACAAGATTTATAGTGGTTCGGCCAGGAAATTGGGCCTACATCCACTTTATATTCTTTCATTATTTACTTGCATCAGTTTTACAATTGCTTTCAATTACAAGAATCATACATTCATAATTCTTTTTAGAATATTTCAACAAAATTTTCAAGTAAAGTATGGACGCAAATGTTTGCTGTTCCATGCCCTTGGAATTTGATCTCCATCAACAGTAGTGAGTTTGAATGTGCCGTCATGAAGCTTCTGACCTATTACATACAGTCCTTCCCAATTTGGCCCAAACACACCTGTCGCTGTCATAATTCTCTTTAGGACTAGGTCTCCAATCTCAAAGCTGCGTTGGCGAACTTTGGAATTAAAATGTCTGGCTATTCTTTGCTGATGAGCTGCAATTCTGAGATTAGCCTCATCTCTTTTTTCATCAAGGAAGTCTAGCGCTTCAAGCTGTAGCCTTTCGTTCTCTGCTTGGTTGAAATGGATCCTTCTGTGTGAAGGAACCTCTGTTTCTACCGGGATCATTGCTTCCGACCCGTATGCTAATGAGAAAGGAGTGTGTCCAGTCGCAGTTTTGTGAGTGGTTCTGTATGCCCGTAGTGCAAGTGGTAGCTTATCGACCCAACCACCTTTTGCTTTTTCAAGTTGCTTTTTGATGGTTGATTTGATGATCTTGTTTACTGCTTCCACTTGCCCGTTTGCCTGCGGATGAGCAACTGCTGAAAAGCTTTTCTGGATTTTGAATCGCCTGCAAAAATCTTGGAATTCCTCGCTTTCAAACTAAGTACCATTGTCTGTGATTATTTTATGAGGCACACCATACCTGCAAATGATATTCTTGGTCGCGAAACCTATCATCTTCTTAGAGGTGATAGTAGCCAATGGTTCAGCTTCAGCCCATTTAGTAAAATAATCAACTGTAACAATAGCATATTTAATCCCTGATTTGGCAGTCGGTAGCGGCCCAATGAGATCCATTCCCCAAATTGCAAATGGCCATGGACTGACCATTTGTGTGAGTTCAGTTGAAGGCGCTCTAGGAATTTTGGCAAATCTTTGGCATCTGTCACACTTTCGGGAATAGCTTGCAGCATCATGATTAATTTCTGGCCAAAAATATCCGTATCGGAGAATTTTCTTTGCTAATGTTTGACCACCTGAATGATCACCACATTCTCCTCCATGTACCTCAGCTAGGATTGTTTTGGACTCTTCCCTGGATACACATCGAAGCAATGGCATTGAGAATCCCCGTCTGTATAATCGGCCATCCTGAATTACATAGCGAGAGGCTTTCCTTAGTAGCTTCCGTCTCTCTACCGAATTTTCTGGCAGAGAACCTCTGAGTAGGTAGTCCAGTATTGGAGTCATCCATGACTCTTGTTTTTGAGATATATTCATAATCCAATCAATATCCATCTCGTCTATACTTGGTGCTGAAAGGACTTCTACGAGGACCAATCCCAATAGTTGAGCTTCACCAGAACTTGAATACTTTGCGAGGGAATCTGCCTTCATATTCTCTTCCCGAGGAATGTGGCTTATTGAATAGTGATCGAGCTCACACAGAAGTTCCCAAGCCTTTGACAAGTAAGCGGGCAGGTTTCCCCCTTTCGTTTGAAATTCCTTCTTGACTTGGCATACAATAAGCTGAGAATCGCTAAAGATCTGTAATGCTCGTATGTTTAGTTCTTTAGCGATTTTCAGTCCTGCAATAAGAGCTTCATATTCTGCTTCATTGTTTGTTGAAGGAAATTCCAATCTTAGTGCATAGCATAATGACCGACCTTCAGGAGTCTCAAGTACAACTCCGGCTCCAGAACAGTAATCATTTCTTGCACCATCGACATATAACTTCCATTGGATAGGGGAATTGTCGAACGTTTCTTCCTCACTGTTACCCTTATCTGTAAATTCTGCAATGAAATCTGCTAAAGCTTGTCCATTGATTGCTTTCCGGGGATGATAAGTGATGTCATACTGACTGAGTTCAATATTCCACTTTAGAAGACGACCCGAAGTTTCAGGGCGAAACAGGACTTGCTTTAAAGGTTGATCAGTAAGGACTCTGATAGGATGAGCTTGAAAATATTGCCTCAATTTCCTAGACGCAATTAGTAAGCAATAGGCGAGTTTTTCCAACTTAGAGTAATTCATCTCTGCCCCAGTGAGTCTTTTGCTGATATAGTAAACTGGACGTTGAATCCTTTTGTCTTCCCGTATCAGCGCTGCACTTAAAGCGTGTGATGATACTGCCAAGTATATAAGAAGATCCTCGCCATCGCCAGGCCTAGAAAGTATTGGAGGTGTCTCCATATGGCGAATCAATTCATCAAAGGCTTTTTGGCATTCGGGAGTCCAAACGAAGTTCTTCTTTCCTTTCTTTAGGGCGTCAAAGAATGGGATGCATTTATCTGTGGCTTTGGAAATGAACCGACTCAAGGCGGCAACTTTTCCATTGAGACTTTGCAATTCCTTCTTTGTTCTAGGAGCTTTGACTTCTTTCAAGGCAGTAATTTGAGCTGGACTAGCCTCAATGCCCCTAGCGCTGACGATAAACCCTAAGAATTTTCCGGACTCGACCCCAAACGTGCATTTCAGAGGGTTTAGCTTCATTCTGTATTTCCGGAGGACTGCGAACATTTCTGCCAAGTGTTCAATGTGATCCGCTGCTTTCTTAGACTTTACTAACATGTCGTCGACGTAGACTTCCATAGTTTTGCCCAATTGCGGTTTGAACATAGCATTAACAAGTCTTTGGTAGGTTGCCCCTGCATTCTTCAATCCGAAGGGCATGACTCTGTAGCAATAAAGACCAACATCGGTGATAAAGCTTGTGTCCTCCTGATCCGGTTCATGCATCATGATCTGGTTATATCCGGAGTAGGCATCCATGAAAGATAACAATTCATGTCCCGCTGTTCCATCTACCAGTTGATCGATCCTGGGTAAAGGAAAGCAATCTTTGGGGCAGGCCTTGTTCAGATCTGAAAAATCGATGCACACTCTCCATTTTCCATTAGCTTTCTTAACCAACACAGGATTTGAAACCCAATTCGGATATGTAGATTCTTTGATGAAGTTATTTTCCATGAGTCGATCAATTTCCTCTTTTAATGCTGCTGACCTTTCTGGACCTTGGGTTCTTCTTTTCTGTTTCACTGGTGTAAACTTTGGGTCGATATTCAGAGCGTGTACTGCAACTTCTGGAGATATTCCACACATATCAGCATGAGTCCAAGCGAAGACATCCAGATTTGCTTTCAGGAAAGATATCAAGATATTCTGAATTGATACATTAAGTTGTGAACCCACATTCAACACCTTATTTGGGTCCTTCGGGTCAACAGGTACCGGTACCGTCGTTTCAACCGGCACCACTCTATTCTCCCCTGCACTGGCTTTTCTGGGATCCATCTCTTTCCGTGCCCCGCTATGCTCGCCAGTGCAGGGTCCGCCCCGTAATTGCTACAAGGCTGGCTCTTTGATGCGAACCGGGGTGGCCGCATCCTTTCCCATTTCCCTTTTTCTTGACTCTCGCAACTCTGTCAAATAGCACTCTCGCGCAGCATTTTGATCCCCTTTTATAACTCCTACTCCATTGTCTGTAGGGAATTTAATAGTGAGGCACCACGGGGCTAGGATAGCTTTGAACGCTGCGAGCGTTGGACGGCCAAGGAAAGCATTATAAGCAGAAAATTCATCGACAATCACAAATGTTTGCTTGCGGACTACTTTCCTTTCTCCTTCCCCAAGTTCTACAAGCAGATCGATGGTTCCTATTGGTTGCTTTGGCTCCCCGGTGAAGCCAGCGATCTTCTGCGATGAGGCTTGTACATCGACCATAGGGATTTTCATTTGGTCGAATGTCTTTTTGAAGAGGATATTACATGATGCTCCGCAGTCAATGAGAACTCTTCTGACAATGGCCGGTCCGATACCAGCTGAGATGACCAAGGGATCTAGGGTAGGAGCTTCGACACCTGAGGAATCTCTGGCTCTGAAAATAATATCATCACTGAAAGTTTTCTGTTGTTTCAGGGGCGTAGTGTCTTCTAAAACAAAGACGTCTTCTTCGGCTGGAACATATTTCAAAGCCCTGGCATATCTCTCCATCTCTCCCCAGCTCTTGCCAGCTGGGTGAGGCCCTCCTGTAATGACATTGATAATGGGCCTTCCAGATTCATGCCCCGTAGCTTTCTCACCTATCCTAGGCTGATGAACAGGAGCCTGTTGCCCCTAACTTGATGATGCAGGATTGTTGCTAATCTTTTTCACGAATTGCTGCAGCTTGTTTTCTCTTAGCAATTCTTCAATCAGATTTTTCAACTGGCGGCATTCATCGGTCTCATGACCGGGTTGATTATGGAAGCGGCAGAACTTCCCACTTTGTATAGCCTTTTTTCCGGTCCTCAAAGGGATAGGTTTAGGGAGGTCAACAGAATCTTTAATGGCAAGGTAGATATGCTCCGGCGTGTCTGATAAAGGAGTATACTCTGATGGCTTGAAGGATCGGGGCTTCTTCAGATTACTCTGTTTCTTCCCATTGTTATTTTCCCTTTTTTGCCCTATAGATTCATTCTTGCGTGGAGCAACAGTGTTATCTTCAGCTTTTTCCGACACTGCCTTCACCGGTACAGGACGGCTTTCCAGGCGTATGAATTCATCTGCCTTTTTGTAGAACTTTTCGAGGGAGGTTGGCTCCTTCATGTTTAGCCATTTCCCAAATTCGCTCGACTTATCAATAGCCCTCATCGGATAAGTCAATATCATTCGCGGTTCAGCATTGTCCACCTCTGCCAGCGCTATATTAAAGCGGTTCAAGAAAGATCTGATAGATTCACCAGGATTCTGTTCTATACTCGACAACGACATGATGTCCTTGGCCTTTGAAGCATATAGTCTAAACTGTTCCTTGAACTTTCGAGTCAAGTCTGAAAACTGATCAATAGATCGGACTGGCAACTTGGTGAACCACAGTAGAGCCACACCTTCAAGGTATACGGGGAAATATCGGCACTTTATCTCGTCTGAGGCTCTGGCACCTGTCATGTGCCAATCGTATTTATACAAGAATTCATTCGGATCACTTGTCCCTTTGTAAGCTGGGATAGTTGGAGGGACAAACTTCCTTGGAAATTCCGCCTTTAAGATTTTCTCAGTAAATGGAGTTTTACTTGGGGCGAAACCCCATTCTTTCTCATCTTCAACCCTTTGCATACTCTCTCTCATGATTTGCCGGACCATTCCCGAAAGATACTCCTCATCATGTCGAGTTCCAGATCCACCAACCTCAGGAAGCGTTTGCTCAAAGGGACTGGCAGCCCTTTCTGGAGCATTCCTTTCATTAGCATCATGAATGTTGCCAGCATAATTCCTTCCATTACCAGCCGGTTGATTGTTTGCCCCGAGCAAATCATTCAACTTATTCAGAATTAGAGCATTTTGGGCACTCTGAGCCTCTAATTGTGCATTCTGGGCGTTTATCTACTGGTTCAGCCCTAATATTACAGCATCCAACTTCGCTTTCGTAACCCCAGCAGACGGAGTGGGTTGATTAGGTACAGGAGAAGCGGAGGTTCCCTCTTGAATATTCCCAGATCTGACAGATCTACTCTTCCTTCTAGGAGCCATTATCTCGGATAGACTTCTGGTTCTCAGGGAAATTCTCTCTACAAACCTCTGTGAAGCAATGATGATAACTTGCCTGAGTTCAATTCTCAGTGAAAGCACCAAAAATGTTAATGCTAAAATTTGAACGCTAACACCCCGGTGTATGAGTTGCAGTTGTGAAAGCACCACCCGACGACTCGGGAACAGATTGCAAGCAGATAATAGCAGAAAAGCGGTAAACAACAACAATTTTATAGTGGTTCGGCTTAAGGGTATAGCCTACGTCCACTTTAAGTACTTTTATTAATAATCTCGTTACAAGCTGATACAATTCTTCCCAAATACAATACACTTTGAATTACAAGAGACTTAGAACAAGTAGCTTAAACTTCGATGAAGATGAGAGTTTTCGAATCCATGTTGGATGTATGTGATCTCTTCTTGAAGTTGTTTGTAGCGTTCTTAATGTCTTTAGAGCTTCAAGTGTTTGATTGGATTGGTTTGGAATGCAGCAGAGTAACGGCGTTTGAAGAAAATGAGCCAAAAGTCCCTCTCTAGTTGGAGCTAGGGTCATATTTATAGGCAATTCTAAGCAGGAAACATTACCAAGTCCTAAGTCGTAACCGACCTAAGTTGGGTCGTGGACGACTTAAACTAAGTCGTGGGTCAGTTGTCACTTAAATGCTGGGTCGAGACTTCTTAAAGGCATCCTTGCTGAACCCTAGATATATCACAAGTCCTAAGTCGCAAATGAGTCAACCGGTCCTCTCATAAGCGATGCGGCATTGAACCTTAACTTCGTAGTCTTAAGTCGTGTACGACTTACCATAGGTCGTAGGTCGTGACCGACCTAAGCTGATTCTCGGCTTGTGGCTTAACTGGAGTTAACGAATCATGATGCGGTATTGAATTTGCCTCTGTAGCCTTAGGTCGTGAACGACCTAGCAAAGGTCGTAAGTCCGTCACGACTTAGGTGTAGTCGTCTTAACTCCTCGTCCCTTGAGTCGTTAAGTCATAGTCCCTTTAGGTTGTTGGGCCGTTACTCCCTTGGGTCATTTAGGTTGTAATTTCTTAAGTCGTAAACTTCCTTAAGTCGTGCCATCCTTAACTAGTAAGATTGTGCAGACCTTAGGTCGTTAGGCCGTAATGTTCTTAGGTTGTGAAGGCCTTAAGTCGTAGATCCTTATCTCGTAGACTCCTTAACTCGTAGAGGAATTAAGTCGTAGATCCTTATCTCGTAGACTCTTTTAACTCGTAGAGGAATTAAGTCGTAGATCCTTATTTCATAGACTCTTTTAACTCGTAGAGGAATTAAGTCGTAGATCCTTATCTTGTAGACTCTTTTAACTCGTAGAGGCCTTAAGTCGTAGATCCTTATCTCGTAGACTCCTTAACTCGTAGAGGAAACTGGGTTAACGGTCCCAAAATTCATTCTTGTCTCTCTCTATTTATATTCTTTTGATTCTGGAGTATCCAATAACTCCACTAAATGATTTGTAAAGGGGGATGAAAACTCCTTTACAATTGGCGTCGATTCACCGAAGATTTTTGTATCCTCGGTTTAGATGCTACTATCTCCTGTTATTCCAAATTCTATCTCTAGCGATCGAATGTCGATTTTCCTTAGAATTCTGCATCCATCGTATTGCTAAATGCACGATTGACCCGATTAATGTTGCCCGTGATTTATAGAAGTATATCCATCTCCTATTTTGTAATTTAATCATCTTCGATCAAGTCTATCTTCGAATCAGGATTCTATTGGTTAGAGTCTTCTAATTTAAATCTCTACCTTTGTTTTGAAATCCATTCTTAAATCACCCTTTGAAAAATCGAGTATTGTATTTTTGAAAATTTGAAAACTTGTAAGAAATTGATTTATATAAAAATGATTTATAACTGAAGGGTTAAATTTGAAATTCGAGAATTGAATTCCGGTATTTTGAAATTGGATTTAAGATTTTGGAAAATATATAAAAATGATACGATTTAAAGGTATTTTTCCACATAAGAAATGTTTCAAATAAGTTCAAATGAGTTCCAATAATTTTGAAGAAATTTCAAAGAAGTTTTCAAGAAAATAGAAGTCCAAAACTCACGTATGTCGCTGGAAAATTATTTCGGTGATGAGTGCACGCATCATCGATATTGAATTTCGAGTTTCAGAGTGGGGGAGAGGCCACTTTAATAGCTTCGCTATGCAAGTGATTTTGTAAAACCGTTTTTGATTTCAAATTTCGAAGTATAATTTGATATTTTAGAAAGATATAAGTATATATTTGAAACAATTTAAAGTGAGACCGTGTTCAGTCCTTGTGATGTCCCGGAAATTGGGGCAATAATTATTTAATAATTTCATTAATAATTATTTTAAAATATGAAATATTGATTAAAAAATTTAATTTAAACAGAAATTCTCTTTTGAAATTTAATAATTATTTAGTTTGATAAATGATATTCTTTTCAAATGTTAAAAATATTTAAGTAATAAATTTATCTTTCTAAGCTTATTTAAAAATATTTTATTTATAATGTATAAATGTTTATACATTATAAATAGAGGATTTGTTTTTAATTTTAATTTATAATAAATAAAGGACATTTTATAATTATTATATATAAATGTATAATTTGTAAACTGATTTAATTTAATTTAAATTAGTATTGTAACTTTTCAAAAAGTTTGTTTTAAAAATCTTTCTTATATCTTTATAGAAATGTAAGTAAGTATTTATTTGTTTATAAGAATAAATATAGTTTAGATTTTATTTTATAACAAAAGTTTGTTTTGTTTATTTTAAAATTGCTTTTCTTTTGAAATAAGATTTAATTCCAGTTTTGATTTCAAAACAGTTTGTAATATTTACTAAATTAAATGTTTAAAAGAATTTGATTTCAAATAATTTTAAAACTTGAAATAATTTAGTTTCCATTAGTATTGAATGAAAATATGAAGTGTTTAATTTAAATTTGAAAGTTGAAATAATCAATTTATTTCAAAGATTAATTTATTTTAATCAAGTAAATTTGTTTCAAATCTTTCTTTATGTTTAAGTAATGAATGTTCTTTAACATTCATTTTATTTTAAGAATTTTATTTATTTAAAATTTGGATCAATGTTTAAATAGTTAAACATTTTAAATATTAAATTTTTAAATGGAATTTGAATTTAATTTAGAAATGTATTGTTTAATACATTTTGAATGTAAATGAGTCATTTGATAAGTGATTTAGTTATTTTGAAAATATTTAAGATAATTAAGGATTTACCTAATTATTGGATTTTAAATAATGATTTAGGTTAATATTAATTAGAAATGATTTATTAATAATTAATCTAATTCAAATTTCCTTAAGTATGTAATTATTGAAAATGTTGTTAATTAATAAAAATAATTATCTAAGGATAATTAAGTAATTAATTAATGTAATTAATTTTGATACTTAACTAGATTGATTAATTTAATCTAATTAATTGTAATTTGTTAAGTATGATTAATTGTTAAAGTAATTAAGAAATTAATTACTTATTGTAATTAATTTTGATGTGTGATTTAATTAAGTTAATAAATTTAGTAAATCATTTGATGATTTTAAAAGTGTAATTACTAAATGTAATTAATGGTAAGCAGGATTACTTAGAGAAGTAATGCTGATAATTACTAGAATGTAATTAGTAATTTGGATAATTACTGTAACATCCCGGAATTTTTAACACGGGATTTGTGAACGTTTAATTCATTTTAAATGTTTACTATGAGTTTAAGATTTATTTTGAATTAAAAAGAATTGGTTTAAACTAAAATAACAAATTAAAATTTCTAATGTGAATAGTTAAGTTGAAATTGAACAAGAATAATTTAAATATTCGGAATTGAAATAAAAGCAAATCTAGATTTAAATAGTGATAAAAATGGTTTTAAAAATTTATTTTAAGTTATTTGAGTGTAAATAGTGTGGTGGGAATTTTAGAAGAATTTTAAAGTCGATAAATTAATATTTGGAATTTTATATTAATTTAAAAATGAATTTAATATTATTAAAAATGCAATTAATCAGATTTTGATTCGAAATGAGTCAAAATGGATTTTAATGTGATTATAAATTCAATATGAATTATACGTAAGTTAATAACATTTTAAAAAGTAAAAATTTTGAGTGATTTCGACAATTTCGGAAAATCGCTCGAAAAAATAGACGAGTTAAAATAGCCTTCCGGGGCACAGTCTCGGAATTCGACAAAACAAGTTCCATTGGATCCGTAATAGTTAGTTATTATCGTATTTCAATTTTCGTAGCAATCGGAGTTGTCATTTGACCGCGGCAGCTCGAAATGCATCGAAATCGTTTTAATCGATTTAATTTTAAATTGATCGTTTAATTCCGTAACTCGTGCATACGACCGAATTAGCTTACGAAACCTGTTCCATTGTGTCCGAAACGCAGAAAAACCCGAGGAACGCCTATCGGCACGTGTGTTTTGGAGTTCGTTTGTAAATGTTCATTTAAAATTGATTTTAATAATAAAATAATATTAATAAGACATATATATTATCACGTTTTTCAAGGAATCCCTAGTATTATCAGGGGCCGCCGTTCATTTTCTTTAATGGCCGACGTTTGTCCTCAATTCCCTTCAATTTCTACTTGATCCACTCGTTTTTATCAAAAGTTTACAACTAGAAAGATGACGAGCATCCCGAGTTCTTCTAGTTGAACGGTGGAGATTGATTTTCTTCAGCCAGAGACGAAGCTTTGAGGCCACGACCGTGTTTTGTTCGAGTGCGTTTTTCCAAGGGCTGGGGTAGCCGAGCTCCATGAGATCTTGGGTGGAAGTCGAGGCGAGGGAGGCTATGAAGTGGGCGGCAGCTGATCGTTCTCTCGGCGTTCGTGTGTGGAGCGATTTCGAACCCTAAAGCACGTTGATGGGTTCGTGCTTACTGATGCCTAGCCTCGTGAGAGAGGAGATGAGCTGGAGCTTTGCGTGCGCGTTTGGGAAGATTTGATGAGCGGCCCTGATTGTTTGTGGTAAATAGATATAAGGAAATTGTTTTAAATTATATACAAAACTTTATAAAATCGTAACTAATTCATACTGTATCAGAATTTGACGAAACAGGAAACGTCGAAATCGCAGTGACGCGATCTACGCGATGGTGCAGATTCGGAGTCATTCCGGGCAAGTAGAAATTTGAGTTAAATCGAACGTCGTTCGGTTTAATTTAAATTTCGAACGCTCGCCGAAACTCAAGATGAGTTATCTCACTCACATCTGGAATGTTAGCTGATTTAAGTAGTTAATATTTAATAATTGTGTGATTGGTAGAAATGTTTATTAATATCAGCCTGGATCGATTTATATTTATAGTGTTGTGCTAATATTTGTGGATGCAGGAAAAACAGGTTGGGGGGATCCAACTGGATTCCTCACAATGTAGTAATTATTTTTATAATTGATGATGATGCCTGTTTATATATTGTGATTGATAAATTTGGGATTAAATTGTATTGTGAAATTATGGGATAAACTATAATCCCAGGATGTTAAATTATAAAGAAATTTGGAGTTTTAATTATAAAGAAATTAAATTGGGTTTATTAAGAAATTAATAAATAAGGAATATAAAAATTAGAATCTGCTTGGATGGAAAACTGAAATAAAATTTGTATTGGAATATTGCTGGGTAAATTATAAATCCATAATTAATTATAAATGGATAAATTGAATTTTAGAGAAATAAAAGATATTTGTAAATAATGAATTTAAAGGAACTAAAATTTGAAATCTATTTGGAATGAACATTGAAATTGGTAAATCTGGAATGATAAACAAAGAGAAACGTTATCCGTTGATAAATGTGAAAGTAAATTTATGTTATTAAACTTAAACCTAAATCTAAATAAATTGACTGAATTTATAAGAAGGATTTTTGGGATATTTGAGTAGGAATGAGTTTCCCTGGGAAGCACCAAGTTTGAGTTTTAAACAGATTTTATTAAAAGTGAATTTAAGTTTAAAACTTGTTATAAATGAGTGTTGGGAAAATTATTGTTTTAAAAGCTAATTAATAAGGTAACAATAGTGGTTATTTTTGATTATATTAGTAATTAATTTTATAAATGGATTGTTTTAAAAAGGCTAGTTTTGACCTAAATTATTTGAAATTAGTATTAATCCCTTTACAACTCTATTTTTAAATTTAGTTTAACTAAAACCTTATTTTAAATCAGGTTATATCTTATAAAATAGTTTTACTTTAAATATTTTGAAATTATATTTTTGAGTAAATAACTAGGAGTAAATTTGCATATTTTAAAGTATATTTCAGTACAGAATATTTTAACCGTTTTAAGTTTAAATTGTTTTGAACTTGGTTATTTCCAAGGGGAATATAGGGTAAAGGATTTACCTTGTAAGGAAGAATTTTGGGAAATTGTTTCAAATGAGTTTTGAAACTTTGGAAATATATCTTGTAAAGATATTGAGGCAAATAAATAATGTGGGGAATTATTTATTGTGTGATGGATGTTTATGGATGTTTATGAATATAAATTGATAGTTAAATCACCGACTATCAATATTGGACAATGCGTGATCGTTTCGAAGAGACCGGGATCGAGATTTATTTCTCGAAAACCACTTCGATCCGGTTTGTACGTTTCGTGCGAAAAAACGTGTTTGGAGTCAAAGATGGAGCAGTGAAGTGCAAGGGCTAGTCGCTACTAATCCTGAGGATATTTCCAAAATGGATGTAGTAGGAGTAGTGCTTTCGGTTCCGTTCGAACCCGGGACGGACTTGTATGGATGAATGCTTGCGAAACATCGTCAGGTGGACAATGGGCATTCTAAGTGAAAACGTTCTAAAGGTAACGCTTAGCCTCAAGCCTCATCAACCGGGAATGACTGAAAATCAGGGGATATGCAGCAAGGTTAGGTGGGTCATGCCCAAGCAGGACAAGATATTTCCCCTATCTAGATGTCCCTTATATATATTTCGGCTTAGTGGGTGGTTGGTCGCGCCAACCACGGGGTTTATCTTGTTCGGGACTGTTCAGTAAGAAATGGTTCTGGCCTTGTGTTGCAGGGGATGAAGGGAGTAATCCTTGGGACGGTGATCTAGGCCCCGTACTTTGACAGGTGGTACCCCAGTGCCTAGTCATTGTTGGAAATCCATTATCCCTACGAGCCTTGTACGAGTTTTGTTTGTATTACCCACTTTATAAAAAAGTGTTTTAGCTATCGTAAGGTAAAAACCAGACATGTTTATTTGTGGCGTGGTCTTACGAGATGCTTTTGTTTTCAAAGGATTTTTGAAACTTTAATAATCAATTTGGATGTATTATTATCAGCTGGTATTCCAGACTGACTCGGGTGTTATTTCATTATAATGCTCGGGTCAGACCGAGTATTATATGTTCAGGTCAGGATGCTATGGAGCAGGAGAGGAGCTGGAGTCCGAGACGTATTATATGTACCTATATATATATATATATATATATATATATATATCCACTGTTGTGATTGTATGTAGGTCTGATTTGTGATTGTTAATGTATGAGATACTCTGATGATGTGATGTATAAAACAGTTATAGATTTCATTTTGTGTAAAGTTCTATATTTACTATTATATTTTATCCGCTGCGACTGTGAGATTTTGATATTGTTTAGTTTCTTCTTCTTCTATCTCTTCTTCTTTAACCCTAATGGTTCGTAATTCTGTGCCACTTGAGTTAATAGAGGTAGAATAGTGTTGATTCAAGGGGTACGGATTTGCAGGCTGTTACAATTACTTATTTAATTAATTAAGGAATTAATTAATGATTAATTATTGGATAATTAATTTGTTAATGAGTTATTAAAGATAGTTAATTACTAAATTGGATATTAATCAAGGTGATTTATAATTAGATTAATTACTAAATGTAATTAATTTTAATTAAGTAATTTATTTAAATATTAGATATCATTAATTATTATAATTAATGATGTAATTAAGGATTGTTTGATCAAGTAATAATTAAATTAAGTGATTAATTAATTGTAATTAATTAAAGACAAATATAATTAATTAATTAATTAATAAATGAATCAATTAAAGGTTAATTACTTATGATTAAGGTTAATTAATTTATAAAATTAATTAAAGACTAATTACTTACTGTAATTAGAGGATGATTAATCAAAGATGTTTAATCGAGTTAAATACTTAGTTATTGATTAATTAACTGGGTTAATTAATTAAAGGATATTAAGAAGGATTTAAACATGGTAATTAATTAATTTAATTTAAATTAATTAGAGATGGTTGTAATTAATTTAATTCATTTTAAATTAATTATAATTGATGATTAAATCATTGCTTATGGATGTTATTGATTGAATGGTTGTGATCTCAGTAATGAGATGAGTCGTATCTATATGATATGAATGCTTGGTTTAAGTTTGATGGTTTGTGATGGATTATTTGGTTGTGATGATTATCTGTTATGGATGATACAGATTATTTGTTTATGATGAGAATGTGATTATCTATTGTTATATGTAACTTATCTATCTATGTGAAGTAGATAATAATGAAATGAGTTAATTATTTAAAACCCTTAAGTATAACTTGGACATTAAGATGGCGTTTGGTTTCGATGAGACCGGGATCGGGTTTCCAAATTTGGAATTCCGAAAACCAAATCGATTCCAATTAAACCTTAGGTCGTTAATCCAAGTGGAGCAAGTGAAGACTCGAGGTGTAAGGGCTATACGTCAGTATAACTCTGTGGGTGATTCCGTAATGATTTTGACGGAATAGTACTTATAGGTTCGAGATGGAGATTTAGAGCGCAAGGGTTATCATCGTTAACTCTAAGGGTGATTCCAATACGAGTGTAACGAGATAATGCCTTCGGTTTCGTTCGAACCTCGAACGAACTTGTATGGATTGAATGCTTTCAGAACATCGTCAGGTGGACGATGAGCATTCTAAAATTGATATGTTCTATAAAGGTAATCGTAACCTCAAGCCTCAACAACCGGGAATGGCTAAAACAGGGGAGGTGCAGCAAAGCTTCGTCGGTAGCCCCCATTGGAGAGCAAGATTTATCACTGTCTAGAGGTCCCTTTATATTCGGCTGTGTGGCAGTTGGTGACGACCAATCTGCGGGGTAGTCTTGTTCGGAACTGTTCAGTAAGGAACGGGTCCAGCTTTGTGTTGCAGGGGAGTGGGAGTACTCCTCGGTACGGTGATCTAGGCCACGTACTGTGACGGGCGGTACCCCCGTAGCCCTGCCATTTATGGAATCCATAATCCAATAAGTGCCTGTACGGTTTTGATTGTGCCCAACTATGTTGGAACGTGAGATGTAAGCATTCCAGCTATTTCTGTATTTTATTTTGAAAACCCTAGACACTTTTATAATGTCACTGGATTTCCTATCAAATGTTTTGGTTAGCGTAAGGTAAATTTTTTTCCATGTTTATGTGTGGGAAGTCTTACGTGATACCTTTGTTTTCAAAGGATTTTCTAAAGTTAAGCAACTTTTATCCCCGTTTACTCACACCAGACCCATGTCTGACCCGAGTGTTTATTTTCTGTTTTATTAAACTCTTGGGTACTCATATTAAGTATGAGTAGTCAAGTGATTCAGGATTGCTTTGACGAGTTCTGGAGGAGGTAATAGAGCAGGAGGCTTCAACATGTAGATATATGTAGTGGTTCCGCTGTGTTGAGTTGTATCTGTTTTCTCGGATGTACTTGAATTGAAATTGCTAAACAGACGTTTATAACTGCCTAGTATGTGTTGTATTAGCTGTATAACTCTGATGTATATGATACTATGTAATATTTTATGTGATATATTATAATTTATTCAATTCCGCTGTGAGATTTTGATGTTGTCTGTTCTTCTTTCCTTTCTTTTCTCTTTTCTATCCCTTTCTTTCTTCTTAGCGATGCGACTTCTTGGAGTTTGGAAGTTGGGTCGCTACATTGTGGTATCAGAGCTCTAGGTTGAGCGAATACCTAGACTCTGGAATGGTGTCCTTCTTGAGAGAGCGTATTTGTAATTTTGAATATATATATATATATATATTTATTTATTTCTACCTATTAGATTGGGTTACCTGTTCAGGTTTTCCAATATATGTAATAAAGGTAGATAGGGTAGTGGTGTGTGTAACACAACTACCAATGGTTGGAGTCCAAGTGTTTGAAGTTGGTAGCAATCTGCTAGGCAAGTACTGGGCATCTTGGGTAGTTTTGCAGTTTGGTACAAAGGATTTCACCAATCTCTGAAGGAAATCTTTTCAAGATTTGGAGTTTATCTTTGGATTGTAAGCTGGATTTCACTCGTGTGAGTGGATTCTCTTGATCTTGGATTAGTTGGGAGTGCAGAAGCCAGCAATGGTATCTTGGTAACCTTAGGGAGGAGTTCTATCTATATTTGAGTTTAAGACTCAGTTTGGCAAGATGTTTTGAGCTTGGTTTGGGAGCGAGTTTCTTGAAAGATATCTGTCTATCTGGAAGGCTCTATTGTGAAGAGGCAGGTGTAGTTTTGAGGTTCGATGAGCTTTTGGATAAGGAAGATTTGGCAGGAGTAGCAGCAGTGAGTGGCATGTTTCTTCGATGGTTCAGAAGTCTCTGTGATTCTTTAGTCAGTAGTCCGGGCAGATGGTGGAGCTTGTCCATTTCTTCTGGAAGCTAAGTTGGGAGTAATGTTAGTGGTTAAGAGGTGGACCACTAGTTTCTTCTTTTGACGGTTTATCTGTTCTGATTTTGTAGTGAGAGCGATTTCTTTGAATCTGAACTGAGTGGGATCGCAAAAGTGACTTGCGACGATTCGGAAGTTCTCTGAGTGATCTTTGTATGGATTGAAGCATCTCTAGTGGATGTTTGAGTTATCGAAGTGGTTTGAGATTTTCTGGATATCTTCGAAGGAGTTAAGATTTGCATCCATCGAGAGTTTGAGTCTGATTCGACTTGGTTCTTGGAGCTTTACCGGTGAATCAAATTAGTAGGAGGTTCTTTAAGAGAAATCTGTTTAAGTTGGCAGGTTTGATTGAATCCAGTTTCCTAGTTGAATTTTTGCTGTGGTATTTGTGACTGAATCAGATAGGTCACTGAGATTTTATGGAATTTGATGAACAATATTCCGGGATAAGTTGATCAAGTTTGTACTTGTGTTCAACAAAAGCATTCTTGAATCAGAGTGGCGCAGTGGAAGCATAGTGGCAGCTATTCCAGGATAGAAGCAACACCCAATTCTTTGGGAATTTGTGTTTTTTTTGTCTTGGATCAGAGGATTTCTACAGGAAATTTAATTTGGATCTGGAAGCTTGGATGTCTTGTGCATATGTTCTGTTTCAGAATAAGAGTAGTTAGTTTGGAGTCTTCTGATATTTCTGTAGTAGATTTTGTGTGGTGGATTTTGTTTGACCTAGAAGTTGAAAGCAGCCCAGATCGATATGAGAGATTTGTGGATATGGGTATTGGATCTTTCTGTTTTCTCTTGAAAGTTAAGTGTTTGATCTACAGGATTGAATTTCCAGTTCGGATGGATGGAATTTGTTTTGTTTTTCACGTATCTCTGAGGGAGTACGTGTATGGTTTATCTCTGGTTTTAGAATCAGTAGTTCTGTGAGATTTGGGAGTTGATCAGGACTTGTTTGTCGTCCTGTATTCTGTTTAGATTTGTAGATCTAGATATGTAGGAGCTTTAGATCTGAGTGGTGTGGCTAGTTTAGATTCTGTAGGGCGAGTGTCCCAGTGTTTGTACCTGGAAAACTCTAGGGAATCTTATCCAGAATTTTGTCTGGATAGATAGAACTGTTTGTTTAAATTGGTTGCTATGGTTGCTATTATTTTGGTTGATAGTATATGTTTGCTCTTTTTAAATTTAAAATCTGTATGGATTATTAAATTACCTTTGCTTTTAAATTTCGGGGACGAAATTCTTTTAAGGGGGGAGGAATGTGATGTCCCGGAAATTTAGGCAATAATTATTTAATAATTATTTTAAAATATGAAATATTGATTTAAAAATTTGATTTAAACAAAAATTCTCTTTTGAGATTTAATAATTATTTAGTTTGATAAATGATATTCTTTTCAAATGTTAAAAATATTTAAGTAATAAATTTATCTTTCTAAGCTTATTTAAAAATATTTTATTTATAATGTATAAATGTTTATACATTGTAAATAGGGGATTTGGTTTTAATTTTAATTTATATTAAATAAAGGATATTTTATAATTATTATATATAAATGTATAATTTGTAAAATGATTTAATTTAATTTAATCTAAATTAGTTTTGTAACTTTTCAAAAAGTTTGTTTTAAAAATCTTTCTTATATCTTTATAGAAATGTAAGTAAGTATTTATTTGTTTATAAGAATAAATATAGTTTATATTTTATTTTATAACAAAAGTTTTTTTGTTTACTTCAAAATTGCTTTTCTTTTGAAATAAGATTTAATTCATTCTTGCTAAAGTATAATATTTAGTTTGAAACCTTTTGAAATAAAATTGAATTCAACCTTTCTTTTCTTTTAAAAATCTTTCCTTTTGAAATTTAGTTTCATAAAGAATATTATTTTAAAAATAATGAAACAAACATTAAAATAAATGTTATAAGAAGTTATAAATAAACATGTAATTATTTCAAGGCTAATGTTAAATAAACATTTGAAACATGCTAGAAATAAATTAGAAATGGTTTAAGATAAATTCAAATACCTTTATAAATTTAGAATTCTCTTTTAAATATTGAATTGCATATGTGTTAAATTCTTAAACTATTAAATGGACACTTGTAATCACATAACAAATTAACATAGCAAGTGGCAAGCAAATTCATTTTTTGAAATCTAATTTTTATAGACAATAAAACATAGCAAATGCATTAGATAAAAACACATTTTCTTCAAATTGAAAACAGAAATCAGATTTCTGTAAATCAAAAACTCAAAACAAATACATGTTAATTTTTTTACAAAGCATGTTAAAATCTGCAAATCAATTTCTACAAACTTCAATCAAATCTGCATGCTAAGTTACAACCAAAAATCTGCAAAATGAAGATCAAGTCAATTTCAAATCTAAGCAAGGAAGATGGGACTGCATGCAGTTCAAATATCTTCAACAAATAAAATCAACTACACCTGGTTCAACTAACAAATCTGCATACAAATTCAAATCAAAACAGCAAAAGGGGAGGTCAAATCTGTTCCAGGAAATTGCGATCTGCATCTCTGGGATTTTTCTCTGCTTCTTCAAATTAAGGTGAGTAAACCTTTATTTTTAAAAACAGTTGCTCTTTTAAAATAGATGCTTAAGCAAGAAATAGAAATAAAGACTAATGCATACTGTTTCTAAGAAAATTAAACTGCAGTGCCTTTATTTGGTGAATAACTTCACAATTTAAAGGTTTAAGTTTCTGTGCATGTGAAATGGGTAGAAATATGTATGTTGTGTGATTTCATATTGATAAATGTTCTTTGTATACATATATATGTGTGTGTGTGTGTGTGTGTGTGTGTGTGTAAATATGTATATTTATGGTTTGCTGTTATAGGTATCTTTTTACCTGACGCTGATTTTAGAAACTAAACCTTTAAATGGAAATAAAAACAAGATTTCTTGAATTAATTCTCTGTTGCATTTGTTATGGAAATGAGGGATGTTTGTTTAGTATAGATTAAATTTATAATAAATCATAATTAAGGTTAAATTTGAAACCTGTTTTTTTACTGTAAACTATAAGGGACAGTTAACATAGAAATTTCAAAACAAGAATCTTAAACTATTAAAACAAGTTTATCACAAGAATGCATGTTTAAAAACATGAATTATAAAACATAAATCAGATTTCTAAATAAACTGGGGTACAGCAATTCTGTTTTGAACAGAATTGGGAAATTTGGTTCTATCTAAATTTCTAGTGATTGTGGAATGTTTTTGATCTGTTTTGAGATAGAGGATTGATGGGAGAATGAGTGAAAAATGGTCAGAAGTTGTTTCAGTGGAGGCGGTGATTGAAATTGAGATTTCCAGGTTTGAAGCCTAGTATCTGAAGGTAGGGTTTTTTTGAAGATTGTGATTCATCTGTTGCATCGAGTGAATCGATACTTAAGAGATGGAAAGAGGGGTCGTAGATGGATCGTTATCCGGAGTTGCAGCGATGAGGATGGTCGGAGGCGAGCTAATGGACTGTTAACAGGTTTGCAGTGGTTTCTCAAGGTCTAGTGAACTTCTGGGGTGTGCAGGGCATTTGACTCGAGGGTTGCTCAGATATTTTTGATTTTGACTCGGAGTAGATGGTCTGGAAACCCGAAGTAAATAATGGGTGTCTCGGGTATTTGGCTACAGGTTTAAACCTGAGAGTAATTTTGCAGTTTTTAAAAATGTTGAATGAAATTCAAAATTTAGTGCAGGAGTTTGATTTTAGTGTAACTTGGATCTGAATTCAAATGCAGTTTGAATTCTAAGTTTTTTTAAAAAAAAAAAAATTATTAAATTTATACAAGATTTAAATTCAAGTTTTAATCAAGACTAAAAACAGTTTCAGGTTTACCTTTTTAAAACCAGAATTTGATTTAAAACAGTTTTTGTTAGACTTTAAATTTTGATCAGATTTAAACAAGATTTAAATTCAGTTTTAAATCAATATTTAAAACAGTTTCAGGTTTACTTTTAAAACCTGATTTTTGAATTAAAACAGTTTTTTGTAAGTTTTAATTTTTGAACAAATTTAAATGTTTAAGCAAGATTGAAATTTGTTTTGAAATCAAGTTAAAAATAGTTCTCAAATTTACTTTGAAAACTAGTTTTGATTTCAAAACAGTTTGTAACATTTAATTATTTAAATGTTTAAAAGAATTTGATTTCAAATAAGTTTAAAACTTGAAATAATTTAGTTTCCATTAGTATTGAATGAAAATATGAAGTGTTTAATTTAAATTTGAAAGTTGAAATAATAAATTTATTTCAAAGATTAATTTATTTTAATTAAGTAAATTTGTTTCAAATCTTTCTTTATATTTAAGTAATGAATGTTCTTTAACATTCATTTTATTTTAAGAATTTTATTTATTTAAAATTTGGATCAATGTTTAAATAGTCAAACATTTTAAATATTAAATTTTTAAATGGAATTTGAATTTAATTTAGAAATGTATTGTTTTAATACATTTTGAATGTAAATGAGTCATTTGATAAGTGATTTAGTTATTTTGAAAATATTTAAGATAATTAAGGATTTACCTAATTATTGGATTTTAAATAATGATTTAGGTTAATATTAATTAGAAATGATTTATTAATAATTAATCTAATTCAAATTTCCTTAAGTATGTAATTACTGAAAATGTTGTTAATTAATAAAAATAATTATCTAAGGATAATTAAGTAATTAATTAATGTAATTAATTTTGATAATTAACTAGATTGATTAATTGAATCTAATTAATTGTAATTTGTTAAGTATAATTAATTGTTAAAGTAATTAAGAAATTAATTACTTATTGTAATTAATTTTGATGTGTGATTTAATTAAGTTAATAAATTTAGTAAATCATTAGATGATTTTAAAAGAGTAATTACTAAATGTAATTAATGGTAAGCATGATTACTTAGAGAAGTAATGCTGATAATTACTGGAACGTAATTGGTAATTTGGATAATTACTTTTGTAATTAATTAAGGAATTAATTAATGATTAATTATTGGATAATTAATTTGTTAATGAGTAATTAAAGATAGTTAATTACTAAATTGGATATTAATCAAGGTGATTAATAATTAGATTAATTACTAAATGTAATTAATTTTAATTAAGTAATTTATTTAAATATTAGAGATCATTAATTATTGTAATTAATGATGTAATTAAGGATTGTTTGATTAAGTAATAATTAAATTAAGTGATTAATTAATTGTAATTAATTAAAGACAAATATAATTAGTTAATTAATTAATAAATGAAGTAATTAAAGGTTAATTACTTATGATTAAGGTTAACTAATTTATAAAATTAATTAAATACTAATTACTTACTGTAATTAGAGGATGATTAATCAAAGATGTTTAATCGAGTTAAATACTTAGTGATTGATTAATTAACTGGGTTAATTAATTAAAGGATATTAAGCATAATTTAAATATGGTAATTAATTAATTTAATTTAAATTAATTAGAGATGGTTGTAATTAAATTAATTCATTTTAAATTAATTATAATTGATGATTAAATCATTGCTTATGGATGTTATTGATTGAATGGTTGTGATCTCAGTAATGAGATGAGTCATATCTATATGATATGAATCCTCGGTTTAAGTATGACGGTTTGTGATGGATTATTTGGTTGTGATGATTATCTGTTATGGATGATACATATTATCTATTTATGATGAGAATGTGATTATCTATTGTGATATGTTACTTATCTATCTATCTGAAGTAGATAATAATGAAATGAGTTAATTATTTAAAACTTTTAAGTATAACTTGGACATTAAGATGGCGTTTGGTTTCGATGAGACCGGGATCGGGTTTCCAAATTTGGAATTCCGAAAACCACATCGATTCCAATTAAACGTTAGGTCGTTAATCCAAGTGGAGCAAGTGAAGACTCGAGGTGTAAGGGCTATAGGTCAGTACAACTCTGTGGATGATTCCGTAATGAGTTTGACGGAATAGTACTTATAGGTTCGAGATGGAGATTTAGAGTGCAAGGGTTATCGTCGTTAACTCTGAGGGTGATTCCAATACGAGTGTAACGAGATAATGCCTTTGGTTTCGTTCGAAACCGGAATGAACTTGTATGGATTGAATGCTTTTAGAACATCGTCAGGTGGACGATGAGCATTCTAAGATTGATATGTTCTACAAAGTTAATCGTAACCTCAAGCCTCATCAACCGAGAATGGCTAAAACAGGGGTGGTGCAACAAAGCTTCGTGGATAGTCCCCACTGGAGAGAAAGATTTATCCCTGTCTAGAGGTCCCTTTATATTCGGCTGTGTGGCAGTTGGTGACGACCAATCTGCGGGGTAGTCTTGTTCAGAACTGTTCAGTAAGGAACGGGTCCGGCTTTGTGTTGCAGGGGAGTAGGAGTACTCCTCGGTACGGTGATCTAGGCCACGTACTATGACGGGCGGTACCCCAGTAGCCCTGCCATTGATGGAATCCATAATCCAATAAGTGCCTGTACGATTTTGATTGTGCCCAACTATGTTGGAACGTGAGATGTAAGCATTCCAGCTATTTATGTACTTTATTTTGAAAACCCTAGACACTATTATAATATCACTGGATTTCCTATCAAATGTTTTGGCTAGCGTAAGGTAAAAACTTTTCCATGTTTATGTGTGGGAATTTTTATGTGATACCTTTGTTTTCAAAGGATTTTCTAAAGTTAATCAACTTTTATCCCCGTTTACTCACACCAGACCCATGTATGACCCAAGTGTTTATTTTCTGTTTTATTAAACTCTTGGGTACTCATATTACGTATGAGTAGTCAAGTGATTCAGGATTGCTGTGACGAGTTCTCGAGGAGGTAATGGAGCAGGAGGCTTCAGCATGTAGATATATGTAGTGGTTCTGCTGTGTTGAGTTGTATTTGTTTTCTCTGATGTACTTGAATTGAAATTGCTAAACGGACGTTTATAACTGTCTAGTATGTGTTGTATTAGCTGTATAACTCTGATGTATATGATACTATGTAATATTTTATGTGATATATTATAATTTATTCAGTTCCACTGTAAGATTCTGATGTTGTCTGTTCTTCTTTCCTTTCTTTTCTCTTTTCTATCCCTTTCTTTCTTCTTAGCGATGCGACTTCCTGGAGTTTGGAAGTTGGGTCCCTACAGTCCTCGAGTTTCGAATTTTTTTGGTATAACCCTATATATTGAAATTGATTTATTATTGATTTTCAACTCTTGAATTGAAAATGTAATTTCCCCTTATCATTTTGAAGGTTCGAACACTTCCAAGTCAAGGTCCAAAGTTTTAAAACTAAGAAATTTCGAAGAGTATAAAATCTTTGTTAAAGAATATAAATTTAGTTTGAAATGTTTTGAATTTTTTTTTTATAGTTTTGAATAATAGTTTTGAGAAAGGTAAATTGAATATTTCAAGTAGAAATAGATAGTTTTAAAGTTTTAAAGGGATAATTATAAATTTGGAAACCATTTGAGTATAATTGATTTTGAGAAAAATTTTAGTTTTGAAATTAAATTGAAATAAAAAACCAGTACTCTTAAGGAGATTTTGGAAATGAATTTGTTTGACTTGAATTAATTTAATTTAGAAACTGCGATAATTTTCTAAACCTATTATTTTGGAAACTTTGAAATTTAGATACTTAATTTGGAAGAAAATTTGGTGAAATCATATATGATTTGGAAACTGAATGGATATTGAATGATTTGAAATTGAGAACCTTATATTATTAAGCACTTGATTTGGGAGTGGTCGAACTTATATAAATTGGATTTGTAAAAGTATGAAATTGATTTGAAATCCATTGATTTGAAGGTACTCAATTTGGAATGATATTTTATATAATCGAAGTCTACATAAGTATGATTTGATCTACTATTGATTTAGAAAGTATTCGATTTGGGAAAAAGGGAATCCTATATATAATGGACTTTATATAAGTATGATATATATTTTCGAAGTAAAGATATGGAAAGTGCCTTCTGCTTGATATCCGCTTTATGGCCACATCGTGGATTCATTCTATCGATATTATTCTTTCTGATTTTTGGTTTTTCGGATGTAATACTCGAGTGTTCCCACCGTGGCGTAACCCATGTTTTTTTTTTCTCTCGTGAATGCATAGCGCAATTGCCTAGCTGAGTGTTGCCTAGGGGTACAGATTGTTTCCTGGGGGATCCAGGCCTAACCATTGTGTATCCTGCAATTTGTGTAGGTCGCGAATAGTAGCGCAAGTGCCTGGCTGAGTCTTGCCTAGAGGTACGGATTGTTTCCTGGGGGATCCAGGCGTAACCATTGTGTATCCTGCACTCTACTAGTCATCATGGCGTAACTCGTAGGGCTGAGAAAGCTTACGGATATGGATTGTTTCCTGGGGGATCCAGGCGTAACCATTGTGTATCTGCGAACCATGGTCGGACAAAGGTTTTGGTTTGGTTGTTTTGTTTGGATTGTACTTTCCATATCTGTTTTAAAGGTTTTTCTAGTATTTTCACTGGGTGTTGAAACAAGTCTACTAAGTACTTGAAGAATTCTAGCTTTGCGCCTGATCAACGCATGGCCAGAGTCTGCAATAACGAGGATAAACTTGTTGAAACATCGAGTTATAAAAGTATTTTCGAAAGGAAAATTTATTTCGATGTAATAGTATTTTATTATAAAAGTATTATTATAAAGGTATTTGTTATAAAAGTATTTTTCCCAACAAAAAAATTTTGAATTAATATTTGAAATTTAAATTCTTATGGTTCTAGATTAATTATTCATGCTCGATTCTATTCTTTGAATCTACCTTATCTTCTCAGCTTTAGTTGTTCACCTATATTCCGTTCCAGAATCCACCTTCCTTTCCTTTTTGAATATAATCTTTTAAAGATTGCTTATCTGTATACTACATTGGTTAATAGAAAATTTTAGTGGTATAAATATTTTTGAAGTTATTAATTAAATAAAACATATTTAACTAATATGATTATTAATTTATTGATAATATTTGAAAAGTATCTTGAGATAAATTTAAAAATTTATGAGTTATGAATTTAATGTTTTCAAATAGCTTCTTTAAATATAACTAATGATGTAAATAATTATTTTCAAATAGTTTTCATATACTTATAAAGGTGTTATTTAAAATATAAATGGTATTTATAAAGGAAGCAAGAAGTTTTACAAATGGGTTTTGAAAAGTATGAATATCTCAAGTAAAATTTATGCAGTTAAATCAATTATCTACCCCTGACTTTCAATCTACTTTTATTTCTGGTTGTTCTATTTTCCTACCTCCTTCCTTTTCGGGGACGAAAAGTTTTGAGTGGGGGAGAGTGTAACGACACATAAAATTTTAATAATAGTATAAATTAATAGGTAGAGAATAAAACGTATAAATTAATAGGTAGAGAATAAAACGTATAAATTAATAGGTAGAGAATAAAACGTATAAATTTATAGGTAGAGAATAAATAGTATAAATTAATAGGTAGAGAATGAAACGTATAAATTAATAGGTAGAGAATAAATAGTACAAATTAAAAGGATCTCCAACATTGTAGTTGTAAATTATGAATGTTATTGTTTATAATCATACATGTACCTCTAATGATACGATTTTAATAACAAATTTTGTGTACAAGATATGGATTACATAATAGTATTTTCTTAATATCCTTAGCTTTCAACAATAATCAATTAACGACCTTAATCTTAATAGGATTTGAAAATCATCAACCTTCGGATAAGTCAAATGATATTCTAAAGGTTTAATAATAATCTTGAGACCAAAAAAAAAACTTCATCAGAAGAACATTTTGAGTACACATAAATTTTTGTGCGACTATGTTAATATGTATTCAGTAGGCATATGCTAACAACCGCTCAAACAAGAAATAATCACTAATACACAGTGTAAATTGTTAAAAAATCAAACTATCTATATTTATCACGCCAAAATCTTAAAGGTTATTAGTGAAATTATGCAAATCTTAACATGCGCGTAGTGGGCACATGCTGATTTTTCCAATTTTGTGTATTGCACTAAGAATTATTAGATCCTATTCATCGTTAATTTGCTACCATTTCATGACTTTGACCACCACCTTAATTTGTTGAATGCCACGAATGCCAAAATGATGAATGATGTTGCAAGTCAGAAGAAAATGCATGCTCCTATATGCGTTTCTTTTTTTAACATGGTTGTCTGACATGATTGATGCTAGTTAACGTTAAATGCCAACAATATTATTATGCATTTTCATTATCTTAATTCTTTTATCAATTAACCTCTCCACTTTTCTTTCCAATCTGATTTATAACCTGCCTATTTACTTTTCTTACCTTGCGTGTCCATTTCAATCTGCTGGTCCACCACTTCCATTTGCATTTAATTTTTCCTTGATTTTCAATTTCAAACGCGTGATTGGTGACGACAAATTTGCATTTGATTTATTTGCCAACATGATCTTTACTTTTCTAGAATTTACTTCCTCTTTTTACGTTATTTCCCTGCTTACAAGATTTGTTGCCGTTCACCTTTATTTATTTACTTTCGTTTCTATTCCTTTAATTTAGCTGTTGCCTTTGTTTGACGGTACCCTAAGCTGTGACTTTATTCCTTCCTTCAGTTTCAAAAATTTGGAACGTGAATCCCAAGCAATAAAATAAATTGCTTTAATAAATTTCATAACTCCGAAATTTAAGGGACTGTAACTATTCCCAATTCAGTACAAACGTTCTATTCTTTAATTCGAACGTCTCAAATTGGAAATTTTGATTTTTGATTGCTCCCTGCCTTTTTTCACCTTAATCTATTTATGGTACGTTGATTTCCTTTTTCATTCCTAACCTTAGGCCCTACGCATTGTTTCATAACCGTTGAGAAAAGCAAACGTACGTTTGCATTGATTTTTTTTAATCAAACGGTCCATAATTTATTGCTTTACGTTGGGTTAATTAATTTGAACGTTACTTTTGTGGCGTTCCTTTTTTTTATCGGTTGCTCCAGTCTCTTGGATTCCAATTCATACTTATATATATATATATATATATATATATATATATATATATATATATATATATTCCATTCTCTTCTATCTGCATCATTGTTCTCTTTTGTCTCCCTTGTTCATTTTCTCTCTGCCATTAAATTCCTCCTCCCCTTCTTCTCTTCTTTCAGACCCAAACGAAAAAAAAATATTGAGAAGTTGCTCGCTCCACCTCCAACGTCCGCTCACCATCTCACTCTACTGTTTCGGTTGCGTATCTACATATAGTGGATACATATCCTTATTCAAGTATGGGTATGTTTTATGATTATATATATTTTACAAGTTATAATATTAGTTCCATTTGTTTTGACTTTAACTAAAATATGTCAGGTCGTGCCATGATTTTTCTTTTATGCGTTATGTTTATATTTTACATAAGTATAAATTGTTGATTTGGTCTGTTTATATAAATTGGGTTATATAAGTTACAGTATGTATAACATAAATTATCTTAAGTTATAAAAGTTGGTACAGTTTATATTTTTAAGATATATTAATTTTAAAAGTATAATATATGTGGTAGTTGATACGTTGCAAATAAACATGCATTATATATATGTATTTATATTTTAATTAGTATTATCTCAACATATATATTGCATACATGTCTGATTTTAGTGTATATACGTCTTGTTAAAAACAATGATTTGGAATGTATGTATATTAAATTTAGAATATGTTTTAATATTGATTTTAATATTTTATTTACAAGGGTTACTTTATAAAGATATAAATTTTTAAATGGTGTTTGTAACGACCCACTATTTTGTACCATTCAAATTCGACAATAAATTAAAAACATGTCAAGCTTGAATAGTTCAAAACAATAGATTGTAAATAAATTAGGAGAAAATGAAATCAAATCACAAAATCACAGACACAAATATCAGAAAACTCGCAACGGAATTTAAAATACTTAGTGGTTCATGAAGCTACTATAAAATCTCAACCAAATAAAAAGTACATAGTTTTAAATCTCCAATACAGTTTAAAACTTCAATAGAAATCCAAATATTCCAAAGTCTCCATTTCATAAATATGATATAGACTGAAAGATTTTGCCGGCAGCTCAAAAGATCTACAGAATGTCCTAGCTCTGGGAAGAAAGCTGAAACTGCAACTCAGGCTGACCCGAGCGAAAAATAAAACATAAACACTCGAGTCAGGACATACAATACTTATATGGTGTAAGCTAATTCAAGTGCACTGTAATATAGAGCAAGTAACTTAAAGGATGCTTGGGATCGCCCATCCTCTAAGGATCCGTTAAACTATTTACTATGTAGTAATACATCGCTATTATAATAGTGTCTATTTGTAAAATAAACCTACTTTTAAATAGCGTTAAGGGGTTACCCATATAGCCCTTAACACATAATATATTCCCATAGTCTATACAGTACCGTAATCTCCCCCGTACTGGGCGTCGTCAGAGAGCACTCGATAGGTATGGTACAAAACCAAAATCGTATAAGGCTCGCTATGGTAGGTGACACGGCACAACTAGGCAATGCCAGGACAGATATACCAATTACGCTTCCGGACCGATGGAAATGCGTAGCGCGCAGCTACCGCCCACCTCGAACAACACTCCCAAATCAAAGGTGCGCACCAAAATAATCACAAAAGTAATAGAATGGCATACGAAGAAGTGCGTCCGATCAGAGGTGCTACCTCATTAATCCGTCAATCGCTCCTGTTTTAGCCACCTTATGCCAACTCACGGGAGTCGGGTCCACGTATTTACCTCAAAAGAACCGTCCCCACCATCCTACTTCATTCTGGAATCTCCACCGCGTACACGGTTGGTAAAGTGGTTTCGGTATCGACAGAGAGTATGCCAGATATCCGATCCCAGTCTCTTTAACAACCGAACGATATTATAACCCGTGGTTACAGCTTAAAAATGGTATTTATACTTTACAAATCAAAATATATTTCAAATACTTCTATATCAAAATATTGTTTTTAAACATTTGTCATTTTATAATATACCATTAAAATCTATTCAATTTATTTAGGAATTAATTCCCTTTTCTCACCTTTCAAAAATTAAATTCTTCCACTTAAAACACATTTAAAGTCAATTCCTTATTTTATTAATTACATATTAAATTCCAAAATTTAGTCCCTTTTTCCCAAAGATTATTTCCATAAATTTATTTAAAATATCAAATTTCAGTTTCTGTAGCACTTATGAAATGCTACCTTAAGTCTATAGGTTAAAACAGTCCGTTTATAAAAGACAGCATTTAAAATGATGTAATAGATTATTGATTTAACAATTAAGTTTTAAATTTCCACATATAACTTATTATCAAATTTTACTTAACTGAAATCTTACTTTTAACAAAATTCAGAATTTCCCAAAATAAGTTATATTCCAAAATTTTATTTAAACATTTATTTATTTAACAATTTTTTTTGACTCATTCCAAAAATTATTATAAACTTTATAAAATCTTTAAATATATTTAAACCAGAATATTTTAAAACTTCCATTTAAAATAATTTTAAAATACTTCAGAAAATTATTATAGAAACCACGGGTCTGTATATAGTTTTCTAGCCTAGGTCAAGTGATACGGATTTATATCATTTCAATCCGCAATTTTCAAAACCCCGGGTTCTATCATTTCAAACCCGTAATCCCAAGTTAACAAATAAAATCTTAATCAATTAAATAAATAGATGGATCATAATTATCGTTTAGACCTATAACGATCTCAATTTACAGGGAACTTGCAGTGATGGTTTAACAGTAAATAAACATTAAATAACATAACTGCAATAAAATTACAACAGATAACAACTGATGAGGTGTCAATTTAAATGGGGTTTACATCATACGTTATATTACAGACAGATGACATTTAATAAATAATTTACAAATACACTTACGATAATTCACAGAAATATAAGTATGTTTGTCTGGTGAGAAATACTCACATGAATGCTGCAGAAAAATTTTGATTCAAAACGAAAATCTCGAAATAAGAGTATAGAAAGCACGATCAATTCACCGCGGAAGCAATGACTTGATCAAAATCTAGAAGAAAATCCAAATAAAACCAATACGCGACTTCAATTTACGGTTAAAGCAAATATTTTTAAACAACTGGAACGAATGGAGTAAAAGAAATTTTGGTTCAACTTTTGCTCGACTGCCTCACCCCACATCCCGACCCCAACTTCATAGGCTTGGCAATACTATTTATTATATATATATATATATATATATTTATATTTTTATATATTTTTTTTCCACGGCATGTCCAGCTTATCTAGTTTGAAAAATATGTATTTACGCAAAACTTGCGTCTCAGCCTAATGCAAACTCTCTCTGTTCATAAATACAACACGTCTCTGCCACTTTAGTTTCAAAACATACACACATGCACCTAAACACGCTACTTCATAATACATATACGTGTACTCTGCACTCCTATCTTCTTTCTCTTCCAATATCAAATTTCCTTTCTCAACACGTGAACTAGATTTGCAAAATTATAAACACTTTGGGAAAAAATATGCAGGCAGCACTTATGCATGGCACATGCAACTACTATATCACAAAGTATCCAGATGGCTCCAAATATATTCCCATTTGCTAGCACTATGACTCACACATCTATGATATATGTTTAAAAATGATATTGCACTGCTTCCTAGTTCAACACGCTTAGCCCAAAATTTAAGAAAAACTGAATGCATGCTTCACGTATCTACAATATATGCACGCCCTGCCTATTCACGAACTGACATGTATGTGGGCAAATATGTTTTGTTTGAGGTGAGGGTATGCTCTAGATATTAGTTGATGAAATTTATATGCTCGGTTATGAAAACTTAGAGGGACGTGCCGTGGTGGAGAAGTAGCCGAGCAAGGCAAAAAGGAAAACAGAGAACAACAAGAAGAAGAAAGGGAAAAACTTGGAAGAAGAAAAGAAAAAGTAAAACCATTACCTGATAGAGGCTTCAGCACAAAAGAAGAAGAAGGCTAAACTATGAGATGCAGAGGAAAGTTTTGGACGAGGCTATGTATTTATAAAGAGGAGTTGCTTTGTATGCAAGGAAGTAAAATATACACGTGAAAAATCAAGGCAAGTTATCTCGGTAAGATTTATGATTCCCAGTCTACGCAAATTTGATTGAGATAGCAGTGAATTTCGTACTAAATAAAAATGGAAGTGTTGATTGATTTTTTTTTTTTGGGATAAGGCTTGCGTGATTTACTTCCCAGTTTGGTTTGTTAGAATGGATAAGTCTGCGTGAATAAAAATGAATACAGGGACATGCGCAAGAAATAAATGGTTAGAGGCAAATGCCAAAAATGTTAAAAGAATAAAATTTTATGTCACGCGCAAAGGAAGGCAAATTGCTTTTCTCTCAGATGATATATGCGTGATTTACTGCCAGATATATGAAAAATTTGATTTCAACGTTATCTCTTTTTATTCTCTTCCCAATTAATAGTTGCGTGATTTATATGCAGAGACGAAATGGCAAGAGGAAATGTTTGTTTTGGCAAAGGAGCAATTTCAGATAAGTAAATGGCAGGGTAAGATTTGAATGCATGCGTTGATTTTAGGCAAGAGATTTATTCTTGATTAAAGAAACGGCAAAGAAAAGAACTTGAAGATTTTGTGTGTTTATAATGAGCGAGATAAATTGATTGCTGTTGAATTTTTTTTTTTTTTGTAAAAGATTTAATCAGATATATTATTAAAATAAAGTTCCAGATTTAATAATTAAAAGAAATAAATTGCTAGAAAAACTAGGGCTGTTACACTTTCCCCCACTCAGAACTTTTCATCCTCGAAAAGGAACGAAAGAAAGAAAACAAAAGAAGATAACAAAACAAAGTACCTTAAACGAATAATTCTGGATTTGAAGCACGAATGCTCTCCTCCGTCTCCCATGTGCAATCTCGCTCATCAGTGCTCCATTTCACTTTGACCAACCGGACAGATTTTCTTCTTAGCTGTTTCGTATCTTGATCAACGATACGAAGCGACTTTCTTTCAATGGTTAAATCAGGCTCGATGTCCAGACCATCAAGAGCGGTAGGCTGGATGATAAGAGATGGATCGTGTAACGACCTGTATTTTTATGGATCGAAAGATCGTAGAATTGTTGTCATTAGATTGTTAGTGCCATTAAGTCGTTTAGATCTTAAGTCGTTTGGAGCTTGAGTCGTGTAGGAGGTAAGTCGGTTGTACGACTTAGTGGTGTTGAGCGACTCATAGGTGTGGCCGAGTTAAGGAGGTAGCCGACTTAGTTGTTGGCCGACTTAAGGTATTGACCGACCTAAGAGCTAACGGTTTAGGGGATTGGCTGGCTTAGGAGTTAGCAACCTAGGACTAGCGGCAACGACTTAGGAGCTAACGACTCATAGATGAGACCGACCTAAGAAGGTTAACGACCTATAGGAGTTAGCGACCTGCAGGCTTAAGTCGTAAGCGACTTATAGTGATGGGGTTACAGTTAGGTCGTGGACGGGTTATGGTATAGGTCGTAGGTCGTTGAGACCTTGTGTATAGCGTTAGGTCGGCATGTGTTTTAGGTCGCGTGAGTCGTTAGTTCGGCATGTGTTTTAGGTCGCGTGAGTCATTAGGTCGGCATGTGTTTTAGGTCGCGTGAGTGTTAGATCGGTACTCCTGTTAAGTCGTTGGGTCGGCATCTCAGTTAGGTCATGCATTGGTGTTAAGGCTTAGGTCGTTTAGCCGTTGTGTCGGTAGGTCGTGGATGCGCATGTGTTTTAGGTCGTAGGTCGGGGTAGTTGTGTCGTTAGGTCGTAAGTCGGCTAGGGTTAGGTCGGCGACGACTTAAGGAGGGGCGGCCGACTCAAGGATCTGCCTATAAATAGAGGGGTTTGGCTCACTTTTTGGCACCGGATTTTGAAGCGACGAAGTGTTGCCATTTTGAGAGCTCGTCTACAACACTTCTTCACTTCTTTTCTCCACTTTAACCTTGTGCTTCCATCCATCTAGATTGAAGATCAAATCGAAGATCCAAGAGCCAAAGTTAGAGATCTCCATCCGTCTGAGAGAGATTTCATCATTTGAAGCGGAGCTTTGGAGGATCAAGCTTGATTCCTTGCTGTCCAGATCTAAATTTGGTTGTTTTTGAGGTGTTTAGGTGATTCGGTGAGTGGTGGTTATCTCTCACACGGACCCAAAGGAGTATATTGGATCGGTGGCTTGATTGTGTGTTAAAGATAGTGATTTCGTGCATTTTCCTTAAGTCTGCATGTAGATCTATTGTTCATGATGATTTGACACCTATTTTACTACATGTTCACTTATGCAAGTTTATTTATCGAGTTGTAGAAATATTGTTCATGATTCATGCTTGTTAGATTGCATGTTAGATTTAGACTCTTTATTTACGAAATTGCCATTATTGTTATAACTGCTTATTTAGATCTTGTTTGAATGCTTGATTATTTGGATTAATGATTGATTTGATTGATTAGTTGATTGATGATTTGATTTGGACAAGTATGGTCGAAGATGATTCAAAAGCTAAGTGGAAAAACTCTTGAATAAGGAAAGCTGCTTGTGGCATATGAAGCGGATGTTGAAGCTCATATGGATAGATATGATGATGATGACGAGATGGGACTTTGCTATGATGCGATGAAGCAAAGCATGATGTGAGAAAGCCTTGGTTTAATCCAGACGGGATCATCCCAAGCATGTTGATAACGCGGTGATGTGGTCCGGGTTTGTGGATAATGGTTAGCTTGAGAGGCGCTTGAGCTAGTATGGGAATAGTCGTCGAGGAGGATGACTAGAAGGCTGAGATTTCATCGTTGTTGAAGGTTCTAGCATGCTCAAAGCAAGAGTACGTTGGGACGGGTCACGATGACATTCCAGGCACGGGTCACGATGACGTGCTAGTACTCTGGGCAGATGCGATAGTCCTAGGCACGGGTCACGAGGACGTGCGGAGCTATGTCTAGAACCGGGGTTACCATTAGCCCTTGGCAGGCAGTCATTCAACTAACGGGGAAATCAAGGCAATGATAACAGTGATAGCCAGAGTCATGGATGTTTGGATGTTTGGTTGTATCGTCACTTGGGTCAAGAGCGATGTTTTTAGGGTGCTTATCTGATCTTGGTTTAGGCCTAGGGGGTTTGCGCTTGGAAAACACCGACCTTGACTCGAGTGATAATTACTTTGCTTTGAATGTCTGAATTGCTATGTTTACTTCTGCGTAGTGTGTCTGGGGGCTATCACTGTAGAAAGAGGTGGAGTGGGATGGTTGGGTTCCCATTCCTTTTTATCCTTTATGCTCTTTTGGTATGTTTGATAGTTGATTTACTGCTCACTAAGACTTTTGTCTGACTTAAGGTTTTATGTTCAACTCTTATTACCTTGGGCTGTTCATCCATGTTGGGATGGGCAGACTAGGTAGCAGGTGACAGGTGCTGTTCTTAGTGGTCAACGCTGTTGATGACGAAGACGAGCTGGAGGCTTTTTCATATTGTTTTCTTACTATATGTACTGGATGTTCCTCTGTTTGTTTGTATTCTCTGAGTGATATGTAGTGAGGCTTGATGTATTGACTATTCAGATGCTTGTATCAAACTATTTTAAAGTGTATTGATGAAATTCTGGTTGAGGAGCTTCACTATATATATTTCTCTATTGTATTTTGTCCATGCGCTGTGAGTTATACGATAGAGCTTATTGTTTTACCTTACCTTGACGGTCGTCCATGGCGGTCTGGCACACTTTTCAGCGCACCATTTCCTTGTTTGGTGCAGGAGTCATGGGCGGTCGTCACAGATCGTGAAGACAGCGACGAAGGTAGGATACATGGAACACATTGTGTATTCCCACAAATTTCTCGGGTAGATCTAGTCGATAAGCAAGAGATCCAATCCTCTCCAAGATACGGAATGGACCGATGAACCTAGGGGCCAGCTTTCCTCTACGCCTAAACCGAACTACATTTCTTAAAGGAGAAACCTTTAGAAAAACCAAATCACCAACATCAAACTCCAAGCTCCTTCTACGCCGATCAGCGTACTTTTTCTTTCTATCCTGAGCAACCTTTAACCTTCTCTTAATCTCCTCCACTTTCTCCGAAGCTTCCAAAATCATTTCGCGCCCAAGAACTAAGCGGTTACCGGATTCAACCCAACAAGAAGGAGATCTACACGGTCTTCCGTACAGAGCAGCAAATGGGGACATCTTAAGACTAGCCTGATAACTATTGTTATAGGTGAATTCCACAAGATGGAGATGATCTTCCCAAGATCCTCCATAATCCAAGATGCAAGCACGAAGAAGATCGTCAAGAATCTGATTTACCCTCTCCGTTTGACCGTTAGTTTGTGGGTGGTAAGCGGTGCTCAGGTTCAAACGAGTACCCAAGGATTCTTGGAACGCTTTCCAAAACTGACTAGTGAAAATAGGTCCTCGATCGCAAACAATGCTAAGGGGAACACCATGGAGGCGAACAATCTCCCTCATATAAATTTCGGTTAAGCTCGAAGCCGTACGGGTAGACCTGACTGGAATAAAATGTGCGGACTTTGTCAGTCTATCCACGATAACCCAGATGCTCTCATTTCCTTTCCTAGATCTCGATAATCCATCGATGAAATCCATAGAAACTTGCTCCCACTTCCAATTGGGAATCTCCAGAGGCTGCAACAAACCCGGTGTCTTCTGATGATCAGCCTTGACTTGCTGACAAGTCGCACACCTACTCACAAAGATAGAGACATCGCGCTTCATACCCTTCCACCAGTAAAGTTTCTTTAAATCCTGATACATCTTCGCTACACCAGAATGTATGGAAAGTCTGGATTTATGATGTTCCCGAAGTAACTCCTGCCTTAAACCATCAATATTCGGGACACAAATCCGATTATTGATCCTTAAAATCCCTTTATCATCAATCTGGGCTCCACTTCCATCAATACTACTACCACCATTTCTGCTTCGGACACTTCCCTTCATACGCCTAAGCATCTTGTCCTCATCCTGCTCGGCCTTAATACGATCCATAAGAGGAGAAGAAACAAAAAGCTGGCACAACAAAGATTTCTTTCTACTCAACGCATCGGCCACTACATTTGCTTTCCCGGGAGTATAGTTGATGTCGAGATCGTAAGAAGCTAGAAACTCGAGCCACCGCACTTGTCTTTGATTTAAATCCTTCTGGGTGAAGATATATTTCAGAGACTGATGATCAGTGAAGAGGTCAAACTTAGCTCCCAAGAGGTGATGTCTCCAAAGCTTCAGAGTAAAGACCACAGCCAGCAATTCTAAATCGTGAGCAGCGTAATTAGCCTCATGGGTCTTCAATTGACGACTGACATATGCAATTACCTTCCCATCTTGCATTAATACTGCTCCCAAACCCTCGCGACAAGCATCGGTAAATACCGTTAATCTTTCACTTCCATTAGGTACAGTGAGCACTGGTGTGGAGGTGAGCACATCCTTTAACTCTTGGAATGCAGCTTTACACTTATTACTCCATATAAACTTAGCATTCTTTCGAGTCAGAGCAGTCAGAGGTGCCGAAATCCGAGCAAAGTTCTCAATGAACCTCCGATAGTAACCGGCAAGGCCCAGAAAACTGCGAATATCAGTAGGAGTCTTAGGTTCTTTCCATTCCTTGATCGCAGCGATCTTGACTTGATCAACAGAAACTCCTTCACTAGAGACAATATGTCCGAGGAATCGGACTTCTTCTTCCCAGAAATGGCATTTAGAGAATTTAGCTTTTAACTGGTGCCTCCTAAGAGTCCCCAATACAAAGCTCAAATGAGATTTATGCTCTTCCTCAGATTTGGAGAACACAAGGATATCATCAATGAAGACTAGAACAAATTTATTGAGCACATCTCGGAAGACACGATTCATCAAGTCGACGAAGAAGGCAGGCGCGTTAGTCAGCCCAAAAGGCATAACTAGCCATTCAAAGAAACCATTTTCGGTACGGAAAGCGGTTTGGGGTATGCTCTCCTCAGCAGCTCTAAGCTGATGGAAATCTGTGGCTAAATCAAGCTGAGAGAAAACAGTCGCTCCATAGAGTTGATCGAACATATCATTAATGCTGGGCATAGGATATCTGTTTTTCATAGTAAGCTTGTTCAGTTCCCTATAATCAACACACATCCGGAGGGAACCGTTAGATTTTGTGACAAAAACTACAGCTGCTCCCCATTCTGAGAAGCTAGGTATGATCAACCCTTTAGAGGATAAGTCTTGAATTTGCTTCCTTAATTCGCTCTTCTCTCGTGGTGCCATTCTTCTGGGCGGAAGAACTAAAGGTCGCGCTCCAGGGACGAGATCGATACGGAAATCAATTTCCCGCTTCGGAGGTAAAGAAGTGACTTCACCAAAAACGTCGGGAAATAATCTAACCACCGGGGTGGACTCAATATCACCATGGAAAATATCGAGAGAATAAATGAAACTACCAGCGAACTCTTGAGGCAATTTACACTGGATCTCTAATGGATTTCCAAAATCATCTTTGAGGTCAACAGTTCGAGAGCTGCACGAGATATGGGCATCGTGCCTATTTAACCAATCACCCCCAAGCAAAAGATCGAAAGCGTCAAACCCCAAAACATAAAAGTCGCCAGTGAATCGATAATTCCCAAGGAAGAGTTTCACATCCCTACTAACTTTACTAAGGTTCGCAGGGCCACTGATAGGGTTTGAAACACATAAGGGTACAGAGGAAAGTTCGGGAGACAGAAGATTCTCAAATTTATTACAAAGATCCGATGAGATGAAGCTATGGGAATCTCCGGTATCGAATAGAACTCTTATAGGAAAATAATGTAAGGTAAAAGAACTCTGGAGTGTACCTTAGAATCGCTTGGAGCTGGGGCAGGTGAAGGTGCAGGCTGTGGGGCTGGAGAGGATGCAGAAGTCACCGCAAAGATCCCTGATGTTGTGCCATTCTTCTGAGTAGGGCAGTCTCTATTGAAATGTCCCGGCTGAAGGCAAATGTGGCAAAGGTCTCGCCTAACCGATGTAGCGGGAGGTGGAATCGCAGCACCCAAGGTAGGACAGCTATTTGCATAGTGTCCCTTTTTGTCGCATCGGTAGCAAGTAATGGTAGATAGATCCACAGGCTGCCTCTGGAATGACGAAGACGATGATCCAAGCCCTGGAGTCCTATTCCTCTTATGGCGGTAGAAATTGGACTTCCTGTTCTTGGAATTTCCAGAAGACTGAGCCGGTGCAGACTGGGCAGCTGGCGTGGCCCTAGAGGTAGGGTTATCATAACGGAGAGCCATGTCCATCAAAGCGGTGAACGTCCCATGCACGTGGGTAATAAGTCGATCGTAGAACTCAGGGCGAGCACCAGCGATAAATTTCTCGTTCTTCTTCAGTGGGGTGTCTATCAAATTCAGGCCATACTGCGAGAGCTCATTAAACTTTCTCTCGTATTCCGTGAAGGACATATCGCCCTGCTTCAAGTCCATAAAGTCTCGATAGAGCTGAGACTTGCTTGCTTCGGGCATCCACTTGACCAGAAAGGCCTCCCTAAAGCACGATAAGAGGTATAAGATAGATTCAACAATGGGGAAATTTGAATCCGAATTTGGACAACTGAAGAGATACCTAAATTGCTCCCAAGTGAGGTCAGCCTCATTAGTGTGAGCAGTAATTGATAGCCACCAATTTAAAGCGGCTCCCTTCATCTGCCAGGCCGCTAGTTGCCTCTGCTGGGCATTTGTGATTTCGAGACAGGAGAAGATCCTCTCCAAGTCTCGTAACCATTGCTGAGCTTCTATAATGGTTTCTGAACCCGTTAATTTAGTGCCACCTAGTTCTGCATAGTCTTTGCATAGCATAGTAAATCTGGCAGGGGCAACAGGTGGAGGAGCTGGGGCAGCAGCTCGCCCTCTACCTCTATTATTTCCTCTATTCATCCTGAAAGATCAAGAATGAATTTTAAGGGCAGAGGAAAAATATAAAGTCAAGATATTCTAGGATAAGATAAAATTTTATCTTGGACAAGCAACTAACAAAGGCTCGAATTATAAACGATGGAGAGAAGGAAAGAGTAGTTGGAAAAATTTTATTTTAAAACAGGAAGTTTTCATATCAAAATACTTCTTTTAAAACCTTTTTGAAAATCATTTTACACTTTAAATTACGTTCTCTCACAAGGAAAGGATTCTAGAATTTGACTTCACTCATTCTAGGGTATTGCTACCCTATCTCTAATGAGTTTTTGCTCCTTAGGCTATGGTTTAAACCAAAGCTCTGATACCAACTGTAACGACCCACTATTTTGTACCATTCAAATTCGACAATAAATTAAAAACATGTCAAGCTTGAATAGTTCAAAACAATAGATTGTAAATAAATTAGGAGCAAACGAAATCAAATAACAGAATCACAGAAACAGATATCAGAAAACTCGCAACGGAATTTAAAATACTTAGTGGTTCATGAAGCCACTATAAAATCTCAACCAAATAAAAAGTACATAGTTTTAAATCTCCAATACAGTTTAAAACTTCAATAGAAATCCAAATATTCCAAAGTCTCCATTTCATAAATAAGATATAGACTGAAAGATTTTGCCAGCAGCTCGAAAGATCTACAGAATGTCCTAGCTCCGGGAAGAAAGCTGAAACTGCAACTCAGGCTGACCCGAGCGAAAAATAAAACATAAACACTCGAGTCAGGACATACAATACTTATATGGTGTAAGCTAATTTAAGTGTACTGTAATATAGAGCAAGTAACTTAAAGGATGCTTGGGACCGCCCATCCTCTAAGGATCCGTTAAACTATTTACTATGTAGTAATACATCGCTATTATAATAGTGTCTATTTGTAAAATAAACTTACTTTTAAATAGCATTAAGGGGTTACCCATATAGCCCTTAACACATAATATATTCCTATAGTCTATACAGTACCGTAATCTCCCTCGTACTGGGCGTCGTCAGAGGGCACTCCATAGGTATGGTACAAAACCAAAATCGTATAAGGCTCGCTATGGTAGGTGACACGGCACAACTAGGCAATGCCAGGGTAGATATACAAATTACGCTTCCGGACAGATGGAAACGCGTAGTGCGCAGCTACCGCCCACCTCGAACAACACTCCCAAATCAAAGGTGCGCACCAAAACAATCACAAAAGTAATAGAATGGCATACGAAGAAGTCCGTCCGATCAGAGGTGCTACCTCATTAATCCGTCAATCGCTCCTGTTTTAGCCACCTTATGCCAACTCACGGGAGTCGGGTCCACGTATTTACCTCAAAAGAACCATCCCCACCATCCTACTTCATTCTGGAATCTCCACCGCGTACACGGTTGGTAAAGTGGTTTCGGTATCGACAGAGAGTATGCCAGATATTCGATCCCGGTCTCTTTAACAACCGAACGATACTATAACCCGTGTTACAGCTTAAAAATGGTATTTATACTTTACAAATCAAAATATATTTCAAATACTTCAATATCAAAATATTGTTTTTAAACATTTGTCATTTTATAATATACCATTAAAATCTATTCAATTTATTTAGGAACTAATTCCCTTTTCTCACCTTTCAAAAATTAAATTCTTCCATTTAAAACCCATTCAAAGTCAATTCCTTATTTTATTAATTACATATTAAATTCCAAAATTTAGTCCCTTTTTCCCAAAGATTATTTCCATAAATTTATTTAAAATATCAAATTTCAGTTTCTGTAGCACTTATGAAATGCTACCTTAAGTCTATAGGTTAAAACAGTCCGTTTATAAAAGACAGCATTTAAATGATGTAATAGATTATTGATTTAACAATTAAGTTTTAAATTTCCACATATAACTTATTATCAAATTTTACTTAACTGAAATCTTACTTATAACAAAATTCAGAATTTCCCAAAATAAGTTATATTCCAAAATTTTATTTAAACATTTATTTATTTAACAATTTTTTTTGACTCATTCCAAAAATTATTATAAACTTTATAAAATCTTTAAATATATTTAAACCAGAATATTTTAAAACTTCCATTTAAAATAATTTTAAAATACTTCAGAAACATATTATAGAAACCACGGGTCTGTATATAGTTTTCTAGCCTAGGTCAAGTGATACGGATTTATATCATTTCAATCCGCAATTTTCAAAACCCCGGGTTCTATCATTTCAAACCCGTAATCCCAAGTTAACAAATAAAATCTTAATCAATTAAATAAATAGATGGATCACAATTATCGTTCAGACCTATAACGATCTCAATTTACAGGGAACTTGCAGTGATGGTTTAACAGTAAATAAACATTAAATAATATAACTGCAATAAAATTACAACAGATAACAACTGATGAGGTGTCAATTTAAATGGGGTTTACATCATACGTTATATTACAGACAGATGACATTTAATAAATAATTTACAAATACACTTGCGATTTTCACAGAAATATAAGTATGTTTGCCTGGTGAGAAATACTCACATGAATGCTGTAGAAAAAATTTGATTCAAAACGAAAATCCCCAAATAAGAGTATAGAAAGCACGATCAATTCACGACGGAAGCAACGACTTGATCAAAATCTAGAAGAAAATCCAAATAAAACCAATACGCGACTTCAATTTATGGTTAAAGCAAATATTTTGAAACAACTGGAACGAATGGAGTAAAAGAAATTTTGGTTCAACTTTTGCTCGACTGCCTCACCCCACATCCTGACCCTAACTTCATAGGCTTGGCAATACTATTTATTATTATTATTATTATATATATATATATATATATATATATATATATATTTTCCACGGCATGTCCAACTTATCTAGTTTGAAAAATATGTATTTACACAAAACTTGCGTCTCTGCCTAATGAAAACTCTCTCTGTTCATAAATACAACACGTCTCTGCCACTTTAATTTCAAAACATACACACATGCACCTAAACACGCTACTTCATAACCATATACGTGTACTCTGCACTCCTATCCTCTTTCTCTACCAATATCAAATTTCCTTTCTCAACACGTGAACTAGATTTGCAAAATTATAAACACTTTGGAAAAAAATATGCAGGCAGCACTTATGCATGGCACATGCAACTACTATATCACAAAGTATCCAGATGGCTCCAAATATATTCCCATTTGCTAACTCACATCAATATGACTCACGCATCTATGATATATGTTTAAAAATGATATTGCACTGCTTCCTAGTTCAACATGCTCAGTGCAAAATTTAAGAAAAACTGAATGCATGCTTCACGTATCTACAATATATGCACGGCCCTGCCTATTCACGAACTGACATGTATGTGGGCAAATATGTTTTGTTTGAGGTGAGGGTATGCTCTAGATATTAGTTGATGAAATTTATATGCTCGGTTATGAAAACTTAGAGGGACGTGTCGTGGTGGAGAAGTAGCCGAGCAAGGCAAAAAGGAAAACAGAGAACAACAAGAAGAAGAAAGGGAAAAACTTGGAAGAAGAAAAGAAAAAGTAAAACCATTACCTGATAGAGGCTTCAGCACAAAAGAAGAAGAAGGCTAAACTATGAGATGCAGAGGAAAGTTTTGGACGAGGCTATGTATTTATAAAGAGGAGTTGCTTTGTATGCAAGGAAGTAAAATATACACGTGAAAAATCAAGGCAAGTTATCTCGGTAAGATTTATGATTCCCAGTCTACGCAAATTTGATTGAGATAGCAGTGAATTTCGTACTAAATAAAAATGGAAGTGTTGATTGATTTTTTTTTTGGGGATAAGGCTTGCGTGATTTACTTCCCAGTTTGATTTGTTAGAACGGATAAGTCTGCGTGAATAAAAATGAATACAGGGACATGCGCAAGAAATAAATGGTAAGAGGCAAATGCCAAAAATGTTAAAAGAATAAAATTTTATGTCACGTGCAAAGGAAGGCAAATTGCTTTTCTCTCAGATGATATATGCGTGATTTACTGCCAGATATATGAAAAATTTGATTTCAACGTTGTCTCTTTTTATTCTCTCCCCAATTAATAGTTGCGTGATTTATATGCAGAAACGAAATGGCAAGAGGAAATGTTTGTTTTGGCAAAGGAGCAATTTCAGATAAGTAAATGGCAAGGTAAGATTTGAATGCATGCGTTGATTTTAGGCAAGAGATTTATTCTTGATTAAAGAAACGGCAAAGAAAAGAACTTGAAGATTTTGTGTGTTTATAATCAGCGAGATAAATTGATTGCTATTGAATTTTTTTTTTTTTGTAAAAGATTTAAATCAGATATATATATTAAAATAAAGTTCCAAATTTAATAATTAAAAGAAATAAATTGCTTGAAAAACTAGGGCTGTTACAGTGTTGGATATTGGTTTGTATATAGGTTTAAACATATACATTATTTTAAACTATACTACATATAGATATGTTTTGTTTACACCAATGGTTTTTGAAAATATATATTTAATTTAATATATATCTAAATTTAGGATACAGTTTTATATGGTTATATATAGCTCACTTATCCTATTTATCTTCAATCGACCCCACTCTGATTTGAGTTTCGTCAGTTCCTCTTTATCAGCTTTGATCGTTAAAATTCTTGCCAGTATTGCGTTGCTTCGAAATCTATGCTTGGATTCGTATCTCTTCTCATTTCGCCCTTTCCTCTAGGCTCGAAAGGTGAGCTATCACTGACGATTAACGTTCTTTTATTTATTAAATTTGATTTCAATTGAAACGACAATTAAAATATGCTGCTGTAGTTATTTAAATTGTTATATTTATGTTATTACCTGTATCTGTTCACCTACGGGATATGACACCATATCCTATTGTTTATACTTTATTTAATTACTGATGATATATTCCTATTGTATATTATTATCATATCCTGCTATATTTTTGTTATCTGTTATCACTGTGCAAGTTCCATATAGTTTAGAATTCACTATGGGTTGAAATGATACATACCCGAACAGACTTTAGAATAGGAGAATTTCGTTATGGGTTGAAATGATAGACCTAAGCGATTTTCATTTAATTAAATTCGGGATTACGTATTGGAATGATATCCACCCGTATATATTTAGTGTACAGATTTAAATGATAAATATCCGTAACACTTGACCAGATGATAAGGAATATATACAGACACGGTGGTTCATATATAAATATTTTGGAAATAAATTCTTTGTTTGGAAAGAAATATATGGTCTTAATAAATTTTAATTCTTAAATTTCTATATATATATAGATTTAATAATATTTAATTTAATTAAGTTTGATTTAATACCTAAACTATGTTAATATTTATGTAAATTATATTTCAAATAGATTTTTGAAATAATTGGGACAAATTAAGATGGGGAAATAAATTTGAGTTTATTAAATGGCATCTAAATAAGGATTTGTTTAATTAAATCGATCTAAAATTTTTAAATGGGAAATTTTAAAAAGGTAGGATTTTATAACTGGATTTTTGATTTAAGCGATTAAATGCATATTTCACGTTTAAGTAAATTATAGAAAATATTGAGAAAAATAGAATTTAAGGTTAATTAAATAATCTTGAATCAAATGAGGAAGTATTTCAAAACTAAATAATAATGAGGTTAAATCGAGATCTATATCAAACGGTTAAATTGAACATTTAAATTTTTAAGCCTTAAACTATATTGGAATTTAAATGGTTTAAATTTGAGATTCGGATCTGTATTTGAAATCAATATAGTTGAATTTGTTATTTAGAAACTAAATTGAAATAAAATTAAAAATATAGTTTGACCTAAATTCGAATTTATTATTTAGAAAACTAAATTGGATAAAAATTTAGTTGAAACGTTGAATACTTAAAGGTTTAAAAATATCGAATATAAAGGGGTATTTTGTGATTACAAATCCGAATTTGAGATTGATAAAATTGAAGTGGTTATTTTAGGAATTGAGTTAAATTTAAATTAATAAATTGAGATTGAATTTAATTTAAATGAGAAGGTTGGGTTGATGTTGAAACAATTTGTTAAGTTGAGGGAATTGAAAATATTTTACGGTATAAATTATTTAATATATCTAAATACTATTTTGGAAAATAGCTATATTTGAAGTGAAATGATATTTGATTTTGAGGTATAAATTAAGATGAAAGAACCACGGTGTTAGAGTGTATATTTCTACCATGTAGATAGTTCCATGGACCCTTAGAGGATGGTTATTCCAAACATCCTTTAAGTTATTTGTATTTCAGTTGATATTTCACTTGAGTTGGATTTATTGATATAAGAATGTTAATCCTGACTCGCGTGTTTTGTGTTTCGCTTTACGCTCAGGTCAGATTGAGTGATACAGCATTTGAGACTCACCTTCGAAGTTGGAGCCTTGCTTGAAGATCCAGCTATCTATCCTTTCAGTCATCCTGTTGATTTGTTCAGAGAAGTCATCTACGCATACTGGAGACTTCACTACATCTAAGATATTCGGTTCTATTTTATTTCTAACTCCAATGTATATAGTAGCTTCATGAACTACTATTCTTTATCTATTCCGCTGCATTATATTACTCTGTGTCTGTGATCTGTGATGATTTATTTACCATATATGTTAAGTTTTGCCAAATTTTAATTAACAATTCGGTATTTTGAATTATTCAAGTCGGACGTGTATGGTTTTATTGTCGGTTTGAATGGTCCAATTTAGTGGGTCGCTACAGTATGTTTTCTATTGGTGATGTTCTTGTGTGAGTTTTGTTTGATACCGGTGTTTCACATTCGTTCATATGTTGTGACCTAGTTGACAGATTGGAATTGAGACTCGATATAGTAAACAAGCCCTTAATCATGACAAACCCTGTTGGAGACTCGACTAGCCTGTGCATGTTTTGTAGCGGTTTAGTGTTATCGAGCCACGGATACTCCTTTGTTTGTGATTTCTTTGTTTCGAATTTCATTGGGTTCAGATTATCTTAGGAATGGACTGACTTGAGTGGTATGCGGCTGTAGTGGATTGTGAGAAGCTATTAGTGATAATCGGGGATATATATAGGTGGATAGTACTGATTGGATGCCTACTAGAGGATTGGGTATTGGTCAGCTTTCTATATTCTCTAGAGGTTCCACATAAGGGATTTTCATCTATTCCTATTGTTAGAGAGTAACCGGATGTTTTCGAGGAAGTGACTGGACTGCTGCCGCATATAGAGATCAAGTTTCGGATATACTGGTGAAGGAACCCTGACCAATATTTATGCCCTTGAGGCATACGACACCCAGAAAGCAGAAGGAATTGGAGGTGCAAGTGAATGACCTATTAAGGAAGGGGCTCATTCGAAGAAGCATATCCGACTGGGGCGCACTTGTTGTATTCGCAGCTATGGCGGATAACTCTTTAAGGTTGTGCGTGGATTATCATGAGCTGAATAAAAGTGATGAAGAAAAACAAGTATCTACTCCCGAGTATAAATAACTTGTTTGATAAGGTGCACTTTGTAAAGGTATTTTCTCAAATGGATTTGACAATGGGATTTCACCAGCTTAGAGTAGCAAAGGAGAATATGCCTATTCCTACATTTCACACACCGTCGGGATTTTATGGGTGTTTGCTAATGCCATCACTGTTAACCAACGCTCCGGCATACGTTGTGAATCTCAGGAGTTGAGTTTTCAAAGAACAGCTGAATAAGTTCGTGCTTGTGTTTTTGGATGATATTTTGATTTACTCCAGAACTAAAGAGAAGCACAAAACACAATTGAGGATTGTCTTAGAGATATTGAGGAAGCACAAGTTGATAGCGAAGTTCTCTAAGTGTCACTTCTAGAGAGAAGAAGTGAGATTCTTGGGTCATGTCTTTTCAGGACAAGATATAGCAATGGATCCTGTGAACATGGTAGTGATCCCAGATTGGAATAAGTCTAAGAATGCTATAGTTTTGGGGAGTTTGCTAGGATTGGCGGGGTATTACAGACTGTGACGACCTGGAAATTTTGAACATTAGAAATTGAAAATATTTAACTAATTTTAAATACTTTGATGTTAGTTTTAATGAGAATTTCAAATATAACCATTTATTTGGTAGATAATTTATTGAATTTAATAGTATGAAATTTGGTAAAATATAGTATCTTCAGTTTTGAACTTGTTGAAAAAAATTTTAATTCTTGTAAAATCTATATTGATAGTACCGAATGTAATAGAACTTTTAAAATTAAAATTGAAAGTGATTTGTTCAGTTTTGAATTTATATCGTTTAAATTGATATTTCAAAATAGCCTTCCGAGGCACAGTTTCGAAATTCGTCGAAACCAGTTCCATCGGATCCGTAATAGTGTTTTATTATCGGATGTCAATTTTCATAGTGTTTGGATTTGATATGTTATCGTACGGTAGATAAACGCGTTGAAATTTAAATTGAAAATTCAATTCAATAACTGGGTCTAAAAACCTATCTTCTCCATACAATCAAATTAGGACTCGAAACCTTTTCCATCGCATTCGGATTAGGGGTATAACCTTATGAACACCTATCGGCACGCCTCGATAAGAGATCGAAATTTTGGTCTTTGTTTTCAGGACGATTTAAATTGGAATTTAAATTTAAACACAAGTAATGTAATTTCATTTAAAACACTATTGCAAGCTTTCAACACGTGTAGAGACTTAAAGCACGTGTCATTCATAATTACACGCGTCTTCGTTTAGAGAAAAAAGATTGAATTTCTCTTTCAAAAAAATCAAACTCCGTAGCACTTTGTAGCTATTCGAAAAATTTAAATGGCTGAAGCCAAGGAAAACTAATTTCCTCTTTCGTTTAAATAAAAAAATTCAAATCAAAATCGATTGAACAAAATCACGATTTCGTTCTCCTCTCTTTCTAAGTGTTGATCGAATCGAAGAAGCCAAGGCCATCGAGGGGGAGAAATTAAAGACGAGTTCGATAGGGTTTGCAGTGAACTTCAAGGAGCAGGCGACGCGTAGAAAGGGTTTCGCTCGGGGTCAGTGGAGTTCATTTTCTGGCAAGCGGTGCGACTTTGGCATGGGCTCGATGGTGCGGTGGCGCTCTAGTTTTGCGGCAGTGTCGCAATGTCGGCTAGGGTTCGAGCGCGGATTCATCGAGGAAGGGCATCGCTGACGGTAGAAGCAACCGCGTTCGATTCAATTTGTGCTTTGGGTTCGCAAATGGAATGTCGAAGCTCGGTCGAACTATGGTGGTTGCATATGTGATGGTTTTAGCCAGGAGGGATGATCGCATGCGAGGATTGAACAGTTGGGTAGAATTTTTTTTTAGTTACTTTTTACAGAAATTAGATTTTTAATATAGTTCATTTTTTGGAGTGTGTGTGTATATATACAGTTTCAAAACAAAATATTACATGCATGTTAATATATAGGCAGTTTAGGGAAAATATATAAATATGCACTATATCCATTAAAGATATGCATACACATGTAAGATTTTGGAAAAATAATAATAATAAGAGTTTATATAAAGATAAGATTTTTGAAAACCCATATAGCTTATTTTATATGCATTTTAAAAAAATGGAACATAAAAGCAAAATGCAATTTGCTAATTTATTTTAGTGATTAGTTTGTTTAGTTAACTTATGTAATTATTTTGGTAACTAGAAAATATTTTATTAAAATAAAATAAGTTTGAAATCAAAATTATTAGATAAGATAAATTTATTAAATGGGAATTTAATTGTTCGATTGGTTTGAATATTAATAAAATCATCTAATGTCTATACAAGGTCTAAATCGTGGTGAATCAAGCCGGGTTGGATCAGATTGCAAACAATATAAAGCAATGGTGAGATCTGCACACTCAAATTGCTTTGCCTAGTTAATTTAAATTGTTGGATGTGCTTGGGTGAATTTGATAATTTATCTATTGGGTGATATTATATATATATATATATATATATATATATATATATTGGAGTAATTGATTTCCTGCATTATATAGCGGATGAGACACTATGCGCCCACATAATAGCTGATGACCCCATATACCGCGATATCCCGCATTGAAGCGGGATATGTATTTTAAATTGTTGTGCTAACATCTGTGGATGCAGGGAAACAGGTTAGAGGGATCCAACTGGATTCCTCAAATGTTTGTATTTATTTCATATGTTGTGATATGATTTATTGATAATCTATGATTGATTATATTGGTAATTGAAATTATTGAAGACTATGGTTTGGTTGAATATATTCTGGTATTTTAAAATATCAGAAATATAAAATTTGATTTTTGGAAATTTAAGTAGAAAATTTTAAATAAAATAATTTTAGAAAATTGGATAAATTGAAAGAAGGAATTTGGAAAGGATATAGGTTGATTTTTTTAAATCCTATTGAATAAATTTCAAGTATGGGGAAAAAGATTTTTGGAAATAAATAGATTTTGAGAACTTAAGTAGTATTGTTTTAAAAGTTGAATAATTCAGTTAAAATTCAGATTTTTAATGGTTTGGAAGAAGTAAAGGAATTTATTTTAAAATGGAGATAGTTTTGTAAAATCAATTTGAAAACTAATTAAATATTTGAAACTATGTTTTTTTAAAAGGAGATTGAGTCTATGGAATTTATAAACTGGTTTTTATAAAGAGAAAGAATATATCAGTGGATATTTGGAAATATAATTTCACGATGGAATTTATAAAGCAATGGGTTATTTTAAAAAAGTAAATATTGGTTCATTTTTAAAAGTGTGGAAAGAAACTTTATGAATTTAGGATGTAAATTGAGATAAATCGAGAAGATTTATTAATTGTTTTAAATGGACTATTTAAATGGAAATTGTATTTTCCCTAGTAAAGTCGAGTATGTTTTCAAAGTAGCTTTTAAATATAAATTAAAATTCCTAAAGTTGGTTTTAAAAAGACTGTTTTTGGAGAAATTATTTTCTTAAATCGTTTTTTAATTTTTAAAAGTAAATATTTATTAAGTTAATTGTAGAAGTGATTATTTTAAAGGTTTAACTAGTATTTGATTTAGAGGACGGTTATTTAAATAATTATACTCTATCTAATAATTTTATTTTTTTTAAATTAGTTTGGGGCTTAAGTTTTACGTAAGATATTAGTATAAAATTCATAACCAAAATTTTAAATAAATGTTTTAAAATATTTCTTATTTTAAAGTGTTTCCAAGTATATATTTTTGGATAAATGATTTAAATTCTTTTAATAACCTAAAGTATTCGGAATTAGCAAATTTTCAGTGGAAATAAATAATATAGGGAAACTTATTCCGCGAGAGAAAAGTAATTTGAAAATTGTTTTCAAAGGGTTGAAGTATGAAATATATCTTGTGAAGATATTTATAATAAATAAATAATTTGGCGAAATTATTTAAATCTGATGGTTATTTATGGATGTTATTTGATTGTTAAATAACCGACTATCAATATTGGCCTTTATGACGGCATTTGAATTTCGATGCGACCGGCGGTCGGATTCCAGATGGATATCCGAAACCACATCGAATCATAATGGTGGATCTTTTGTTTAAAAGATCAAAAATGGAAATTTGTTGTGACTTAATTTAGATCTGAATGTATCCACTTGTTTTTAAAATAAGCGCTCACGATTCGGATTAGTCGGGGGAGGATATTAAGTCATAAACCCATTTCGAAAATTGATACGACGAAATGGGATTGCATTTGAAGACAGTGGTTGAAGACCAGGTATTTTCGAAAACGAAAGGATTTCCTTTCGATTGTCTCCACACTGAGTTGCTCCGGTATAGAGATTACCTTATGTGACGGGGAGACCGGACGTGATTAGGGAATATCCGGATTTGCATGGCTTCTTTCCTTAATTGGATGAAGTGCCTTCGGTTCCATTCAGACCCAGGATGGACTTGTATGGATGTCTGTCTGACATTACACATTGAGATATAAAGCTGGTTTCTATCAAATACATTTCTGTTTGTTGGCGAAGAATTTATTCTCTTAGCTTAACAACCTTCTCCGAGACGTACGAGCTCAAAGGTTATGCAATTGATTGTTACTAGTGATATATTCCCAATTTGGTAATGTGGCATGCTAAGTGTTGATCATTGGTTGATCGAAGCATGGATTTTGTGGAAAGTGTAGCTTTGCGGGACGAGACTTCGTCGGACCTCCCACCTCGAAAATGGTTGAAACAGGAAAGGATGCAGCGACGTTATGGGGGTCGCACTTCTCAGGGTATGTGCATTTCCTTCTGGATAAAAAGTGGTATCAGGGTATGGAGCCCAGATATTTAATTTATGTGGATAAAAAGTGGTATTCTGGTATGTAGCCTATATTATTTTACTTATGTGGTTGTTGGTTGTTGAGGCGCCTCAGATGAAGTTTGGTTATGACCAAGGGATGGAAAACTCGTGACAGTTAGTTATCTAGTTACATAGGTAACCCGACCTTGTGTTGGCAGAAATCCGGTTAGGTTCTCGAGGCGTCCCTCCAGAGGCGTACCCTTCGGATAAAGGAAGTTCCTTAGCCTTGACCATTTGTTGGAAATCCAATCACTCAATACGAGCCCTTTACGGTTTTAGTTGTAGAACCTTCCATCTAGCATGGTAGCTATAGTAGGCATACTATAATGTTACATATGCTGGAAAAGATTAATATTATACTTTTAAAATGTTTTTTACACTATGCAGTAATAATAATATCAAAAGGATTTTCGTGTATCAAGCATGTTTGACAACTACAAGGAGAAACCTCCCCCATGTGTGCGATTGCATTCTGTGTGCGACGGGAGACCTTATGGTAGTTTCATTTTCCAAAAGCATAAACAGATTTCTTTTCCTTTTCTTTTGGTGCAAATAACTGTTTTAAGATCTCACACCAGTCCCTTGACTGACTCGGAGTTTATTGTTCCCTTTCCTAAACTCTAGGCGCCCCTAATTTTCCGCACGGCCAGCCTAGAGTCAGGTTATCGTTGTTTTTGGAGCTAAGTCGGTAAAGTATGCTGTGGAGATCAGGAGACAAGCTGGATGGCAAGACGTATCACATATATGATGTAGTATCCGCTGCGTATGGTTTGCTGCAAATTCAATTTCCATGTGGAAAAGTTATCATAACTGCCCAGTGTTGTGTTTTGTTGATGTTGTACTCTGACGATGTAATGTATAAACAGATGTTATTCTTTTATTTGAAGATTAGCCATTTATCTATTATATAATGTTCCGCTGCGATTGTGAGATTCTGATATTGTTTCTATTTTTTCTTCTACATTCTTCTTCTTTAACCTAAACGGTTCGGTTTTCCGGCACTCGATTGTTCGGCATTTAATACAGTGGACATATTGATGTCAATTTTCGGGCGCGAAAAATCGGGTTATTACAAAGTGGTATCAGAGTTTAGGTTGGAGATATACCTTGGCTCTGGTGGGGAATTATTCATTAGAGATAGAGTCAGTAGTACTCTAGAATGAGTGAGTGTAATAATAGATATAAGCGCGTATTTGTTAGTGAATCTATGTATTCACTTATCAGTTGAGTGTTTATAGATTATGGTCGATATGTGGGATGCCATTTTATCGATAGGTGTTTCTAAACTCTTAAACGAGATAAACGTACACATTATTGTTTTAAATAGGATAAATGAAATAATTTTACCCAAATTATTTTTGTACATAAAAGAAATAAATTTTTCGTAAATTATTATCGTTAAATATGGTTCCTTGGTTGTTAGGAAGCGATAATATTAAATTATTATCATTTAAATGTGAAACTGAATAAGAAATGAAATTATAACAAATAGCCAAGAGATAAATTCATATAACAAAATGGGATTTGTAAATATGAATTTTAAATGTGATTTATAAAAATTAAAATAAGATGCCAGAGTAATTTTTGGAATTAAGATTAAAAGGATTTGGGATTTGAAATTTTGAGAAATTTAATTCCTTTTAAGTTTGAAAATGATTTTCAAAGGTTTTGGAAAAATAGTGGTAAAATTATTTGGGAAATATTTTTGAACTGGATATGAAATCTAGTGAAATGTGGAATTTAAAAATATTTGAAAAATGTTTTTTGAAGGGATGAAAGCACGAAACTCTTTTCGGTCGCTAAAAAAATAATTCTAATGATGTTCGCGGCATCATGGGCATTCATTTTCGAGTTTCCGAGGGAGGAATTGCTACCCGAATGTTTTGAATTGGGAATATTTGCGAAATTGAGTTTGATTTTGAAATTTAATTTTGGATATATTTGATTTCAAAATTGATTTGAAAAACCTAAGTGATTATTTAAACTCTGGAATCTTATGGAATATATATAAATTTAAAAACTTATAAGGGTTTGAGAAAGGGTGAATAGAATTCAATATTCAATTTGATTTGGAAATAAATTATGAATTGAAGATAAAAATTGAATTCAGAATGGGATTGAAAATTTGAGTAAAATAAAATGATGATATGAATTAGATATGAATGAATGAAAGATAGTTGATAAAAATTCAGTATTCAAAATTTTAAGATAAACTGGATTCAAATGTAATTGAAATGCAAGTGAATATAAATGGACATTAAACCAAAGTGATGAAGTAGAAAAAATATGTATAAGAAGTGTATAAGTTACTAATATTGAACTTAAGAAATAAATGGTGAAATTCTTAAGTAAAATCTGGAATTGAAAAAATATACTAAGTAAGTATTTGAATGGAGTAAACAAAGCGAAATGAAAATTTTGGATAGGAATTAAAGTAAATGTGAATAAAAGAAAAGGGAATTGATATAGATAATAATCAATTAGAAATAACTACGTAGGATGTACGTATATTATTTTATTCGCTTAACGATTTGATCCAGATTGGTGCACAGAATTTCGAGATAGTTATATCGATCCGAGTCGGATTTTTCGCTCAATTTTAGACGGCTAACCCTGAATATGGATTTTTGGTTGATTCTGGAAATTCTCTATCATGGTTTATGGCTATGCAAGGAGAATGACAGTTTCTGATCAAGAAACCAGATCAGAGTCCACACTAGAAAGTTGGGTGGACGAAACTGTTGAATATGCACTTATATGATTTTTGTATGATGATAATAAACATATATACATTTGTTTAAACGTATTTGTTAGTGTACTATCTTATTTTTCATAGATTAAATAAATATTTGCTGAATAAAATTAAACACACAGAATTTGAATTCAACCAGAAATTTTATTCAAACAAATATTTATTACATTTTCGAATAGTACAAATTCAAGCTCTCACTATACATACACAACTTTGATTACAATTACATCATAATTTAATTCCTCACTACATATCACTCACACTCGTATTTTATCTTCAACTTCATTCCAGTTAGAATCCAGCAACTGAGCAATCTGCAAAAATATTCACCAACGCAGTAAAATTGAAAAAGAAATATTTTTGCAATATAAAATAAAATATGAATTTCGAAAATAATATTTGCCTCAGTTATTTGGGTTGTTCGTCATCATTTACATTTGTATTCATCACACACGAACAATGTGACATGCACAGTGTATCACCGTACATGCCACAAGGCCGTGCACACGGATATACACTTGATAATGTTACAGGGACAGGTGAGCACAAGGTCAAACCCAAATAAAAAGACGGGTTCAACTCAGGTACAACATAAATAAAATCTCGACTTCAGCACAAGGTCAAACCCGAGTTGTAAAACAGGATTCAACTCAAGTGTAATGCACGGTCTACACATATTCAAGAAGGCACTAAATAACAAAAAAAGTGCAAAGGTCAAGCCATCACTGCAAACTCGACTCAACTCTATGCAATTCAAACTGCAAGTCCAAAACAAATGCACAATGCACTAAGCAAATGACGGAACCAGATGCCACCAAAAAAAAACCAACCAGATTAGGCTACACAATATCAAAGTGCAGATGACCAAATATACAACCAAAGAAGAAAGCCATCAAGCCAACACAGCACCAAGTGAAACTAGACTCCAAGCTTTCAAGCCACAACTCAAATGAAACATATCAAGTGACATGATGAAGCAGTGCAACCCAAATGAGTAAGTGACACACATGAATATGAAGACCACAACGGCACTATCAAAATAGGCTACGGTGATGATAAAAGCACTTGCAACAGAAAGTGGTGCGAATACAATGCAAATGAACACAAGTGTACATGACAGTGTACAACATCAAAGACAGAGCAGTAACAAATGCAAACTGTATCGAACATGATATAGTGACAAGAAACAATCAGCAGTGTACATGAATACAACAACAGGTGAATGTGCAGACCCAACCAAGCATTGAACCAGCAACATGGACTGCAACATACATTAGAATAACAAAAAGTGAATCAAGACAGGGCCGTGCAACTTCTATATGGTGATGCAGTTAACAACTACTCAAAGCAACAGTGACAATGAAATGCATGCAATTATAGGAACTCAACAGAGATAAGATGGTTAGTCACCATAATGATGAAAATGTCGAGCTCAATGCAACACAGTGGCAACCATAAGATGCAGACCAACCAGAAGTACAAGTGCAGTTTAAATGCCGGGCAAGTGCACAACTAAACCAACAAACATCAGCAAGTGCAATATCATAATACAAATGTCTATGCCGAGAAAACAATGAAACAATCAGAGAATGTAAAGTCGAAAGCCATAGTGGATGAACAAAATTCAACAATGCTGAAATGGTCTCAAGTCCAAAACGAAATCATGGAAACATACAGAAGTCAAGAAGGGGATTCGCGAATGTATACTGTTAAAAAATAAAAAACGTATCTTTGAAAAAGTCACAAAGTAAAAGAGAAAAGTTTTTGCCGTATCAACCAAGAATAAATTGAACGCTTCAAAGTCAAAGCCGTGTGCATCAAGGCAAAAATATATCAAGAAAGCAAAAATTTGGAAAGTATCGAATTGATACGAACAAACTCAAGTGTTTCGGTATTCATATAAATACCAGCACCAAATTATCATCATTGGCATGAGCGAACAATCGAACTCAAGCAATCAATCCTGAAAGCGAGAGAAAAAAATAACATTCTAGAAGAAAAGACGAATTCGATCATCTCGAAGCAACCAAGCCGACTTCATCAAAACCCTAATTTCATAGACAAATCAAGAGAAGAGGTCGAGCGCGACTCCATGCAGCTGAAGAGCATCAATATCAATCAACAAGAGCAACGAAATAAATTGGCATCCGAAAACCCAAATTTTGATCGAAGGACGAAAGCCCTAATTGCGATCGAAGAAGCCGCCACTATCTCAAAGGAAACGAGCCGCAAATATTATAAAAGAAAGAAAAGGGGGCCGGTGTTTTCTTTGCTTAGTATAAGGGGTATTATATTTTTTAATTAGGGTTTTTAATTGTCTTTTGCTTTTTAAATTTGTTTTTAATTTTAAAAATCTTTTCAAACCGTTGTATTTGCTAGTCGTGTGACTAGGGGACAAGCTGCGTGGCGTAGCTTGAGAATTCGCAACTCAGTGGTTGAGTTGTGGCAGTGTTTTGAGCGTAGAGTTAGGTTAGTCAGTAGCGGGTGTCGCGAGTTTACATGTGTAAGCGTGTGACTACTTAATTTGTAGTAGAAACTTTGGAGGCAGCACGTAGGCAGGGTTTTGCCGAAGCTGGGTAAATTCTGTGTCGATCTGTTTCTGCATTTTATTATTCTACTATTTATTTCTGTGCTGCTATTATTCTGTGATCTGTGTTGAAATAAGCTTCCGTAATTAATTTTTATAAGTAATACTATCACCCTATTCACCCCCCCTCTAGGGTGAAATCGATCCAAGAAGTGGTATCAGAGCTAGGAATAAACATTGGTTTTCAAAAATTTATTTTTGAAAAAAAATTGAATTTTTGAAATGGCTTCTTTTAATAATGCTTTTGCTGAGGGTCAGTCCATAGTTAGACCACCAATGTTCAATGGTGAATATGCCTACTGGAAAAATAGAATGAAAATTTTTCTGAAAACCATTGACGCTTGGAACATTGTTGAGACAGGTTATAGATCACCAACTATAATTATAGACAATCAGGAAATAGATAAACCGATGGACCAATGGACAGAGCTAGAAAATAAATTAAAAAATGCTAATGCTAAAGCTATGAACTCTATTATATGTTCATTGGATCAATTTGAATTTAATCGTGTCTCTCATTTTTTAACTGCACAGGAAATATGGCACACGCTCGAAGTAACTCACGAAGGAACATCTCAATTCAAAGAATCTCGCCTTGCCATGTTAAGCAGCGAATACGAGAATTTCACAATGGCAAAAGAAGAAAATGTCAATGAGATGTACGGACGACTATCCAATATAGTATACAAATCAAAGGCTCTAGGAAAATCGTACACAGAGTTGGAGATAGTGCGAAAAATCCTCAGAGTTCTTCCTCGAAGCTTTGAAGCAAAAGTCACAGCCATTCAAGAATCAAAGTATTTGAAACAAATCAAGGTGGAAGAGCTCATTGGAAATCTCACCGCTTATGAGATAGAACTAAAGTTCAAGGAAGAGCGAGAAGGAGGCGATACTCGAAAGAAGTCAATTGCTCTCAAAGAACAACTGAAAATGACGATGATGATGATGAGGATGGTGAAGCTGAATTAGCACTATTAATAAAGAGATTCAAAAAGTGGAATCACAAATATGGAAATCCAACCAAAAATCATCAAATTAAAAGCAGAATAAACAAAGCACTAGACATTTCGGAAAAGCAAGAGATCATCTGCCACAAATGTAATAAACCAGGCCACATCAAGCCAAATTGTCCTCAAAATCGACCAAACCAAGGAAAAAAACTGAAGAAGAAAAGTTTTGCGGCTACATGGGATGAAATTGATGAAGATGAAAGTGATAGCACTGAAAGTGAATGAGCAAATCTATGTCTTCATGGTGAAGTAACTGACAGTGATGATGATGAGCCAAGTGAGGTATCAAAACTTTCTCATTCAGAATTAGTTATATATTTTCATGAAGTAAATGGCTGTTTTGAACGACTTAGGGAAAAGTATGACAAAATTGAATTACAAAAGGATTCTTTAATTGATTTAAATAAACAACTTAACCAATTAGTTAAAACCTATCAAAGCAGAATCCCTAAGTGTGATAAGTGTCCAACATTCGAAGAAGAGATTAAAAATTCAGAAAACAAAATTAAATTGCTTGAAAATGAAATCCTGCTTTTGAAAGAAATTGAATACACAAGAAGAGAAAACTCTATTAAAAGGTGCACACAACTGATAAATGAAAATGAATCTCTCAAAACCCAAGTCCTACAACTATCAACAACTTTAGATAAATTCTCAAAAGGAGAAAAATCATTGAATATGCTATTAGGGAAACAAGCTATTAATACATCTAGGCAAGGACTTGGATATAACAAATTTCAAAAAGATAGAAATCAAATTAATCAAGTCAATTCATTTGGACACAATCAAAATAGTTGTTGGTATAAAACCGAACATGTGAAGACTATATCGATTTGGGTTCCAAAAGGCACAAATATAAAATCTCTCAAAGTAAAACAAATTTGGGTGCCAAACGGAACATGTATAAATAGTTTTCAGTCTCCTCTAAATTATCTTTCAAAATATTCTGCCACTAACAATTTTGGATCTATAAAAACAAATAGGTCACTAAATTTTTTTCTCGTGTAGGTATGCTGGCAGGCTAAGGAACAACAGCAATGGTATGTGGATTCTGGCTGTTCCAGACACATGACAGGCGATAAATCAAAGTTCCTTAGCCTAGAAAAGTACAAAGGTGGCAGGGTGACAATGGGTAACAATGAAAAGTGTAAAATTGTTGGCAAAGGCAAAGTAGGTAACAATACATTTACCCTGAATGATGTACTGTATGTTGAAAATCTGCACCACAACTTGATATCAATCAGCGAACTATGTGATAAAGCTATGAATGTTATTTTTCACTCTGACTTGTGCAAAATTGTTGACAATTCATCTAAAGAAATCTTATTTTCAGGTAAGAGGAAAGGTAATATATATTCTCTATCTTTTGATGATCTTACCCTTTCTAAATGCTTGGTAGCTAAGGACATAGAAGTAAATTTATGGCATCGACGTTTAGGGCATGCTAGTATGAACTTGCTAAACAAATTAAAAAAGAAAAATTTGGTAAGAGGGTTGTCTTCACATGAGTTTGAAACGGAAAACATTTGTAAAGCATGCACTTTAGGAAAACTTAAAAAATCATCATTTCATGCCAAAAATAGTGTAAGCACTTCTAGAGTACTCGAGCTAGTTCACATGGATCTATTCCGACCTAATGACATTGCTAGCTTAGGAGGTAAGAAATATTGTTTTGTAATAGTTGATGACTACTCAAGATATACATGGGTATATTTCTTAGCCAAGAAATCAGAAACATTTTCATACCTCAAGAATTTCACAAAATTAGTCCAAAATGAAAAGGAAGTTTCTATTATTTCACTAAGAAGTGATCATGGTGGAGAATTTGAAAATTATGAATTTGAAATTTTTTGTGATGAAAATGGAATCAAACATGAATTCTCTGCACCACGTACTCCACAACAAAATGGGGTAGTTGAGAGAAAGAATCGAACTTTACAAGAGTTGGCTAGATCTATGATAAATGAGTATGTACTACCTTTGCATTTTTGGGCAGAAGCAGTAAATACAGCATGTTATGTAATGAATAGAGTTATGATTAGACTGATATTCAATGAAACTCCCTATGAGCTATGGTTCGACAATAAACCAAACATTGCTTACTTTAAAATGTTTGGATGTTCTTGCTATATTCTCAATACAGGTGATCAATTAGGAAAATTTGAAGCAAAAGCTGATGAGGGTATCTTCATGGGATACTCTTCGAGAAGCAAAGCTTACAGAGTCTACAACAAAAGGACTAAAACAATCGTGGAATCAATCAATGTGAAATTTGATGAAGGCATTGATAATCAGGAAACATCCAAAAGCAACGTTGAAGAGGAGAAGGAAAAAGATGAGCATGAAGAACCAAAAGAAACTGATGATATCAGAGAAACTGCCATAACTCCAGAAGTCCAAAGGAATCTAGATCCAGCAAAACTGAAATTCAAAGCAGACCATCCTCCAGAATTGGTAATTGGAAACCCTATAGCAGGTATACAGAGTCGTTCCTCCTTTAGAAATCTATGTGATCTGTGGTTATTTAGTGGATTTGTTCCAGAAATAGAACCAAATAACATAGATTCAGCCCTTAACGATGAAAACTGGTTCATGGCCATGCAAGAAGAGCTAAATCAATTTGAACGAAATAATCTTTGGAGTCTAGCACCTAGACCTAAGGATTACCCAGTTATAGGAACAAAATGGATTTTTAAAAATAAATATGATGAATCTGGAAATGTAATTAGAAATAAGCTAGACTAGTCGCTAAAGGATACAATCAAATTGAAGGAGTTGACTTTGATGAAACTTTTGCACCTGTAGCTAGACTAGAATCAATTAAAATATTATTAGCCTTTGCTTGCTACAAAGGATTTAAACTAAGACAAATGGACATTAAGAGTGCTTTTCTTAACGGAATTTTAAAAGAAGATGTGTTTGTTGAACAACCAGAAGGTTTTGAAATTCATGAATATCCAAACCATGTATATAAACTGAAAAAGGCATTATATGGATTATAACAAGCCCCTAGAGCCTGGTATGAATGTCTTAGTTCTTATCTCCTTGAAAATGGGTTCAAAAAGGGATGTGTAGACACCACACTATTTCCGTTGCATGAAAAAGATGATCTTTTGATTGTTCAAATATATGTTGATGACATCATTTATGGTGCTACTAACAATTTATTGTATGAAAAATTAGAAAAGGTCATGTAGGAAAAGTTTGAAATGAGCTTGGTTGGAGAATTAAAATTCTTTTTAGGATTTCAAATCAAACAAAGCGATAAAGGAACATTCATTTCTCAAACAAAATATATTAGGGAACTTGTCAACAAATTTGGATTGAAAGATGCCAAACCAGCAAGAACTCCCATGAGTACAACACTTAAACTTGACAAGGATGAAAAAGGTAAGACAGTTGATCAAAAGCAGTACAGAGGTATGATTGGATCACTCCTTTATCTTACCACTTCTAGACCTGATATCATGTTTTCGGTCTGCTTATGTGCACGTTTTCAATCTAACCCAAAAGAATCTCATTTAAAAGCTGTTAAAAGAATTATAAGATATTTGTTGCACACCCCACGGTTTGGTCTTTGGTATACATCAAACGATAACTTTGAATTAAAAGGTTTTTCAGATGCTGATTACGCTGGAAATTTAGTTGATAGAAAAAGTACTAGTGGAGCATGTTTTATGTTAGGGCATTCATTAGTTGCATTGTCAAGCAGAAAATAAAATTGTATTGCATTATCCACCACAGAGGCAGAGTATATTGCTCTAAGCGGTTTCTCTGCTCAAATCTTATGGATGATACAGACTTTGCAAGACCATGGTCTAAATTTTAAACGTGTACCACTAATATGTGATAGTAAAAGTGCAATTGATCTCACAAATAACCCTGTGCATCACTCACGAACAAAACATATAGATGTTAGGCATCATTTTATTCGAGATCATATTTCCGAAGAAAATATTAATATAAATTTTATTCCAACTGATTCTCAATTGGCAGACATCTTTACAAAACCCCTTCTAGAAAACAGTTTTTGCAAACTACGTCTCAGTTTAGGTGTTTTAGAAATTTGATTGCCTAATTAGCAAATCTATCCCCCTACTAATTATCAAAAAGGTAAATAGTGACTGAAAAATGATAAGGGGTGATATTAATCGTACATTTTTCCTCAAGACGGTATACCTAGTAAATTTCTTTAGAAATTCAAACAAGAGTTATAAAATTCTTTGTTTGGCAAAGATTCCATGACCATTTCTAATTCTATCATAATTCTATCGACCATCGCTTATTAAAAATCCAATATAGTTTGTCGATAGGTGGTATCATAATCAGGAATCATTTGTTTTTCAGTTTATAAAATAAAATAAAATAAAATTCAAAGTATTCACTCTCATTTAAAAGTCCTCACGGTTATGCATGGGTGAATTACTTGGAATTTGATATGTAGTTCCATGCTCATTTAAAAGTCCTCACGGTTATGCATGTATGGAATGCATATCAAAATTAATTTATTAAATAAACAAGTTGATTCTAATCCCATTTAAAAGTCCTCACGGTCATGCGTGGTTAGAAGATACTTGAATTCATTTTTAAAAAATAAATAAAATTGAAATACTACTAACCTCATTTAAAAGTCCTAACGGTTATGCATGGTTAGTAGAAATTCAAATTCCTGATAGATATATATATATCACAACTTGACATAACTATATGATTTTATGATAACATCATTCCCATCATCTCTAAAATGGAATATGCGCCTAACAAGAATAGTTATGATTTTTTGTTTGATTTTCTATTTAAATACATAGTTATAGTCGATTGAGTTTTAATGTTATATTACTATCTATCACCTTATCTCTATTTCATGACACTTTTGCTCTTTTGCTGATAACAAAAGGGGGAGAGAAATGTTGGATTTTGACAAATAAATTGTATACTAGTATGCATATAAGAAGGGGGAGTTTAGTAAAGATGAAGCATTTAAATAGGGGGAGCAAGCATTTAAATGGTGGAATCATCAAATACATTTAATATGTTTCAAAATCCTAAATATATGTTTGTTATCATCAAAAGGGGGAGATTGTTGAATATGCACTTATATGATTTTTGTTTGATGATAATAAACATATATACATTTGTTTAAATATATTTGTTAATGTACTATCTTATTTTTCATAGATTAAATAAATATTTGCTGAATAAAATTAAATACACAGAATTTGAATTCAAACAGAAATTTTATTCACACAAATATTTATTACATTTTTGAATAGTACAAATTCAAGCTCTCACTATACATATACAACTTTGATTACAATTACATCACAATTTAATTCCTCACTACATATCACTCACACTCGTATTTTATTTTCAACTTCATTCCAGTTAGAATCCAGCAACTGAGCAATCTGCAAAAATATTCACCAACGCAGTAAAATTGAAAAAGAAATATTTTTGCAATATAAAATAAAATGTGAATTTTGAAAATAATATTTGCCTTAGTTATTTTGGTTGTTCGTCATCATTTACATTTGAATTCATCACACACGAACAATTTGACATGCACAGTGTATCACCGTACATGCCACAAGGCCGTGCACACCGATATACACTTGATAATGTTACAGGGACAGGTGAGCACAAGGTCAAACCCAAATAAAAAGACGGGTTCAACTCAGGTGCAACATAAATAAAATCTCGACTTCAGCACAAGGTCAAACCTGAGTTGTAAAACTGGATTCAACTCAAGTGTAATGCACGGTCTACACATATTCAAGAAGGCACTAAATAACAAAAAAAGTGCAAAGGTCAAGCCATCACTGCAAACTCGACTCAACTCAATGCAATTCAAACTGCAAGTCCAAAACAAATGCACAATGCACTAAGCAAATGACAGAACCAGATGCCACCAAAAAAAACCAACCAGATTAGGCTACACAATATCAAAGTGCAGACGACCAAATATACAACCAAAGAAGAATACCATCAAGCCAACACAGCATTAAGTGAAACTAGACTCCAAGCCTTCAAGCTACAACTCAAATGAAACATATCAAGTGACATGATGAAGCAGTGCAAACCCAAATGAGTAAGTGACACACATGAATATGAAGACCATAATGGCACTATCAAAATAGGCTACAGTGATGATAAAAGCACTTGCAACAGAAAGTGGTGCGAATACAATACAAACGAACACAAGTGTACATGACAGTGTACAACATCAAAGACACAGCAGTAACAAATGCAAACTGTATCGAACATGATATAGTGACAAGAAACAATCAGCAGTGTACATGAATACAACAACAGGTGAATGTGCAGACCCAACCGAGCATGGAACCAGCAACATGGACTGCAACAAACATCAGAATAACAAACAGTGAATCAAGACAGGGCCGAGAAAATGCTATATGGTGATGCAGTTAACAACTACTCAAAGCAACAGTGACAATGAAATGCATGCAACTACAGGAACTCAACAGAGATAAGATGGTCAGTCACCATAATGATGAAAATGTCAAGCTCAATGCAACACAGTGGCAACCATAAGATGCAGACCAACCAGAAGTACAAGTGCAGTTTAAATGGCCGGGCAAGTACATAACTAAACCGACAAACATCAGCAAGTACAATATCATAATACAAATGTCTATGCCGAGAAAACAATGAAACAATCAGAGAATGTAAAGTCAAAAGCCACAGTGGATGAACAAAATTCAACAGTGCAGAAATGGTCTCAAGTCCAAGACGAAATCATGGAAACATACAGAAGTCAAGAAGGGGATTCGTGAATGTATACTGTTAAAAAATCAAAAACGTATCTTTGAAAAAGTCACAAAGTAAAAGAGGAAAGTTTTTGCCGTATCAACTAAGAATAAATTGAACGCTTCAAAATCAAAGCCGTGCACATCAAGGAAAAAATATATCAGGAAAGCAAAAATTTGGTAAGTCGAATTGATACGAACAAACTCAAGTGTTTCGAGATTCATATAAATACCAGCACCAAATTATCATCATTGGCATGAGCGAACAATCGGACTCAAGCAATCAATCCTGAAAGCGAGTGTGATGTCCCAAAAATTTAGGCAATAATTATTTAATAATTTCTTTAATAATTATTTTAAAATGTGAAATATTGATTTAATAATTTAATTCAAACAGAAATTGTCTTTTGAAAATTAATTATTTAGTTTGTTAATGGTATTCTTTTCAAAGTTAAAAATATTTAAGTAATAAATTTATCTTTCTAAACTGATTTAAAAATATTTTATTTATAATGTATAAATGTTTATACATTGTAAATAGAGGATTTTGTTTTAATTTTAATTTATATTAAATAAAGGTATTTTCTAATTACTATATAGATGTATAATTTGTAAATTAATTTAAACTGATTTAAATTAGTATTGTAAACTTTTCAAAAGTTTGTTTTAAAAATCTTTCTTATATTTTTTATAGAAATGTAAGTAAGAATTTATTTTGGTTTATAAAAATAAATATAGCTTAGATTTTATTTTATAATAAAAGTTTGTTTTGTATATTTTAAAATATGCTTTTCTTTGAAATAAGATTTAAATCATTCTTGTTTAAGTATAACATTTGATTTAAACCTTTTGAAATAAAAATTAATTCAACACTTCTTTTCTTTTGAAATTTAGTTTCATAAAGAATATTATTTTTAAAATAAGTTTATAAGTAAACATTTAAATAGTGCATATGTTATTATTTAAAGACTAATGTTAATAAAACATTTCAAACATGCTAAAAACAAATTAGTAATGGTTTAAGATAATTTAAATACAAGTATAAATTTAGAATTTTCTTTTTATTTTGAAAATGAACATGTGTTAGCTTTTTAAAACATAAAGGGACACTTGTAAACATTTAATATAATAAGTTAACAAGTGGCAATTGTTTTATATCTCATTATTTAAATTTTTGATAGGAGAAACATAGTAATTCATTTGTTAAAACATTCTCTTCAAAATTTAAAATCTGAGAATCAAATTTCAGTAAATCAAAACCCCAAAACAAATGCATGTTTTAGAATCTGCATTCAACCTCAAATCTACAGCATTTAAAACCAAGTCTGCATACAATAATTCGACATCAGGAAACTGAGCAATCAAAATACAAGCAAAGTAAACTTCAATTCAAAACTTGGAAGGTCTGCATGCATCATCATCAACAGAAAGCAACAAGAAATTCCAGTAAGCAAATGAAAGCTAGGATCAACATGCATTTCAATATGCATTTCTGGAAAATGAATCTGCATCTTTGAAATTGTTTTCTGCATTCTTCAAATTTTAAATGTGAGTAAGCTTCTTTATTTAAAAACAGTTTATAAACCTGAGATGAAATCTATTGCATATGTTGAAATATAGTGTTAATGCATGCTTAATTTTAATGTGTGAATATAAGTATGGCATGACTGTAAAATGCTATCTTCTTTGAAACTGGTAAGTAAACAATTTATATAAAAGCTTTAGCTTGATTATTCTTGCTGAATATGATTGATATATGAATTATAGTTATGATAGTTGCTTACCTAAATGTAAATAATGGCCTTCTGTTTATAAATATAAATCAGTTAAGAAGCATGTTTGTATATATTCATAAGTATCCTCTGTTTGTTTTACAGTTAAGAATTTATCTTCTCTTCCTTAAACCTTTTACAGTTTATATTATTTAGACAAAGTATGCGTGGATTATCTAGATTTAAGTTCTAAATCAAGTATATTATGTTTAAATTTTTATTTATTTGAATGGTTTCAGTTAGAATTTATGTGAAACAAAGTATGGTTGTTTAGTATAAACTTGGGTTTTGTAAAAGCATGTTTAGTTAATAAGTTAAATCTAAAATCTGTTACATCTGGGATAATTGTAGCAGTAAGTATTTTCAAATAAAATCAGGATATTAACATCATAAACTATTTAAAACAAGATTATATCATTGATGTATGTTAGAAATCAGAAAGTGTTTCACTTTTTAAAAATGAACTGTGTACATTAGCATTCTGTTTTGAACGGAAAAGGAAATTTTAGAGGTATCTGATAGGCTAGTGGAATTTAAGGGTTAAGATGCCTACTGTAGTGGAGTTTTGATGTAAGTATGTTAGGGGAAATTGGTGATGGATGATCGGAAGGGGAGGAGATGATATTTGAGTGTTTCCAGGTTTTCGAAACCCTGGTTTAAGGGTTGAAGTGTTGAAGTTTTGAGGGTCTGCACATTCACTCTGCAACATCGAGTAGGAGGGGAATTTGGGAGGTTGTAGAAGGGTTGTAGATGGAGCTATAGCCGGAGTTGTAAGTGGTTTGGTGATCGGTGATTTGGTTGCAAGATGTTGACAGGTTTGCAGTCGTTTCTCAAGTTCTGGTGAATTTCTGATGTGCAGGGTATTTTGACTCGAGGGTTGCTCGGGTATTTTTGTATTTGACTCGGAGTAGATGGATTAGGAACTCGAAGTAAATAGAGGGGTCACTCGGGTTAGTTTAGTTGCAGGTTGATAAATCTGTAGATATACAGTTTTTAAAAATTTAAATAAAATTCATAATTTAAAGACTGTAATTTGATTCAAAAATAAGTAAGTCTGAATTCAAATGAAGTTTTGAAATTCAAAGTTTTTAAAAATGAAATCTTAAATTTAAATTCAGTTTTAAATTAAAAATTTAAAACAGTTTTCAGGTTTTAGACCAGAGAGTATTTTTGCAGTTTTTTTAATTTGAATGAAATTCAAATCTAGTGCAGGGTTTGATTTAAGTGGAAATTGAAACTGAATTTAAATAAAATTTGAAATTCAAAGTTTTTAAGAAAATGAAATCTTAAATTTAAACAAGATTTAATCTGGTTTTAAATCAAGTATAAAACAGTTTCAGGTTTGTTTTAAAACCAGATTTTTGTTTCAAAACAGTTTTGTAAGTTTTAATTTTTGAACAAATTTAAAATGTTTAAGCAAAATTTAAATTGTTTTGAAGTTAGGTTAAGAACAGTTTCAAGTTTACTTTGGAATCCAGTTTTGATTTCAAGCAGTTTTGAATCCAGTTTTGAACATATTCAAATGTGTAAAAATAGATTTGAAAATAGAATTTGATTTCAAATAAGATTTAAAACTTAGAAGAATTTAGTTCCTTAGTATTTAAATTAAAAATATGAAGTGTTAATTTTAATTTGAAAATTGAAATAATCAATTTATTTCCAAGATTAATTTATTTTAATCAAGTAATTTAGTTTTAAATCTTTCATTATATTTAAGTAATGAATGTTGTTTAAACCTTCATTTTTATTTTAAGGTTTATAATTATTTTTGGAATTAATGTTTAAATAGTTAAACATTTTAAATATTAAATATTTAAATGGAATTTGAATTTAAATTTAGAAATGTATTGTTTTAATACATTTAAATTTAAATGAGTCATTTAATAAGTAATTAAATTATTTTGAAAATATTTAAAATAATTAAGGATTTTACTTAATTATTTGATTTTAAATAATGGTTTAGATTAATATTAATTAGAAATGATTTATTAATCTAATTTAAATTTTCTTAAGTATTTAATTATTGAAATATTGTTAATTAATAATTGGTAATAATTATCTAAGGATAATTAAGTAATTAATTAATGTAATTAATTTCGATAATTAACTAGATTGATTAATTGAATCTAATTAATTGTAATTTGTTAAGTATAATTAATTGTTAAAGTAATTAAGGAATTAATTACTTTTTGTAATTAATTTTGATATATGATTTAATTAAGTTAATTAATTTACTTTAATTAATTTAAATAAATCATTTGATGATTTTAAGAGAGTAATTACTTAATGTAATTAGTGGAGCAGGATTTCTCAGAGAAGTAATACTGATAATTACTGGAATGTAATTAGTAAATTGGATAATTACTTTTGTAATTAATTAATTAAGGAATTTATAAATAATTAATTATTGGATAATTAATTAGATTAATGAGTAATTAAAGATGGTTAATTACTTAATTGAATATTAATCAAGGTGATTAATAATTAGATTAATTACTAAATGTAATTAATTTTAATTAAGTAATTTATTTATATATTAGAGATCATTAATTATTATAATTAATGATGTAATTAAGGATTGTGTGATTAAGTAATAATTAATTGATTAAGTAATTAATTAAGGATAAATTTAATTATAATTAATTAATAAAGGAGTAATTAAATGTTAATTACTTATGATTAAGGTTAACTAATTAAAGATTAATTACTTATTGTAATTAGTGAATGACTAATCATAGATATTTAACCAAGTTGAATACTTGGAATAATTAATTAACTGGGTTAATTAATTAATGGATGTTAAGCTGGATTTAAATGAGTAATTAATTTAATTTATTTTAAATTAATTAGAGATGGTTGTAATTAATTCATTTTAAATTAATTATAATTATTGGTTAATAAATCATTGCTTATGGATGTTATTGGTTGAATGGTTGTGATCTCAGTAATGAGATTAGTTGTATCTGTATGATATGGATGATTGGTTTATGTATGATGGTTTGTGATGGATTATTTGGTTGTGATGTTTATCTGTTTATGGATGATACAGATTATCTATTTGTGATATGAATGTGATTAGCTATGGTGAGATGTAGTTTATCTATCTATGTGAATTAGATGACAATGAAATAAGTTAATTGTTTAAACCCTTAAGTATAACTTGGACATTAAGATGGCGTTTGGTTTCGATGAGACCGGGATCGGGTTTCCATATTTGGAACTCCGAAAACCACATCGATTCCAATTAAACGTTAGGTCGTTATTCCAAGTGGAGCAAGTGAAGACTCGAGGTGCAAGGGCTATACGTCAGTATAACTCTGTGGGTGATTCCGTAATGAGTTGACGGAATAGTGCTTATAGATTCGAGATGGAGATTTAGAGTGCAAGGGTTATCGTTGTTAACTCTGAGGGTGATTCCAATACGAGTGTAACGAGATAATGCCTTCGGTTTCGTTCGAACCCGGAATGAACTTGTATGGATTGAATGCTTTCAGAACATCGTCAGGTGGACGATGAGCATTCTTAGATTTATATGTCCTATAAAGGTAATCGTAACCTCAAGCCTCGTCAACTGGGAATGGCTAAAACAGGGGAGGTGCAGCAAGGCTTCGTGGGTAGCCCCCACTGGAGAGCAAGATTTATCCCAGTCTAGAGGTCCCTTTAAATTCGGTTGTGTGGGAGTTGGTGACGACCAATCTGTGGGGTGGTCCTGTTCGGAACTATTCAGTAAGGAACGGGTCCGGCTTTGTGTTGCAGGGGAGTGGGAGTACTCCTCGGTACGGTGATCTAGGCCACGTACTGTGACGAGCGGTACCCCGGTAGCCCTGCCATTGATGGAATCCTAAATCCAATAAGTGCCTGTACGGTTTTGATTGAGCCCAACTATGATGGAACGTGAGATGTAAGCATTCCAGCTATTTCTGTATTTTATTTTGAAAACCCTAGACACTATTATAATATCACTGGATTTCCTATCAAATGTTTTGGTTAGCGTAAGGTAAAAACTTTTCCATGTGTATGTGTGGGAAGTCTTACGTGATACCTTTTCTTTCAAAGGATTTTCTAAAGTTAAGAAACTTTTATCCCGTTTACTCACACCAGACCCCTGTCTGACCTGAGTGTTTATTTTCTGTTTTATTAAACTCTTGGGTACTCATATTACGTATGAGTAGTCAAGTGATTCAGGATTGCTTTGACGTGTTCTGGAGGAGATAATGGAGCAGGAGGCTTCAGCGTGTAGATATATTTAGTAGTTCCGCTGTGTCTGAGTTGTATCTGTTTCTCTGATTTACTTGGATTGTAATTGCTAGACAGGTGTTTATAACTGTCTAGTTTGTGTTGTATTAGCTGTATTACTCTGATATATATGATACTATGTAAAGTTTTATGTGATATATTATAATTTATTCGATTCCGCTGTGAGATTCTGATGTTGTCTGTTCTTTCTTTCCTTTCTTTTCTCTTTTCTATCCCTTTCTTTCTTCTTAGCGATGGGACTTCCTGGAGTTTGGAAGTTGGGTCGCTACATTGTGGTATCGGAGCTCTACGTTGAGCGAATGCCTAGACTCTGGAGTGGTGTCTATCTTGAGAGAGCGTATTTGTAATTTTGAATATACATATATTATTTATTTCTACCTATTTGATTGGGTTACCTGTTCAGGTTTTCCAATATAAGTAATAAAGGTAGATAGGGCAGTGGTGTGTGTAACAAACTACCAATGGTTGGAGTTCGAGTGTTTGAAGTTGGAAGTGATCTGCTAGAGCAGTTTTGGGCATCTTGGGTAGTTCTGCAGTTAGTGAAGGATTTCACCAATCTCTGAAGGAAATCTTTTCAAGATTCGGAGTTTATCTTTGGATTGTAAGCTGGATTGCACTCATGTGAGTGGTTTTTCTTGAGTTTGGATTAGTAGGAAATTCTGAAGCCAGCAAGGGTATCTTGGCAACCTTAGGAAGGAGTTCTGTCTGTATTTGAGTCTGAGACTCAGTTTCGCAGAGTTTGAGCTTGGTTTAGGAGCGAGTTTCCTGAAAGATATATGTCTATCTAGAAGGCTCTATTGTGAAGAGTTGGTGTAGCTTTGTGGTTCGATGAGCTTTTGGATAAGGAAGTCTTGGCAGCAGTAGCAGCAATGAGTGGCCTGTTATTCGATGGTTCAGAAATCTCTTTGATTTTTCTGTCAGTAGTCTGGGCATATGGTGTAGCTTATCCATTTCTTCCGGAGCCCAACTAGTTGTGATGTTTGTGGTTGGAGGTAGACCACTAGTTTCTTCTTTGGATTAGAAGGCTTTAGCTGTTCTGTTTGTTGAAGAGAGAACGATTTCTTGGGTTCTGAACTGAGTGATATCGCAAAAGTGACTAGCGACGGTTCGGAAGTTCTCTAAGTGTTCTTTGTTTGGATTGAAGCATCTCTAGAGGATGTTTGAGTTATCGAAGCGGTTTGATTTTCTGGATATCTTCGAGGGAGTTAAGATCCGCATCCATCGAGAGTTTGAGTTCTGTTTCGACCTGGCTCTTGGAGTTTTACCGGTGGATCAGATTAGTAGGAGGTTCTTTAAGAGAAATCTATTTAAGTTGGTAGGATTTATTGGATCCAGTTTTCTGGTTGAATTTTTGCTGTGATGTTTGTGACTGAAATGGATAGGTCACTGAGATTTTATGGAATTTGATGGACAATGTTTCCGGGATAAGTTGATCAAGTTGTACTTGTGTTCATCAACAGCATTTTTGAATCAGGGTTGCGCAGTGGAAGCATGGTGGCAGCTATTCCAAAATAGAAGCAGCACCCGATTCTTTTGGAATTTGAGTTTTGTCTTGGATCAGAGGATTTCTACAGGAAATTAGTTTTAATCTAGAGACTTGGATGTCTTGTGCATCTGTTCTGTTTTCAAAATAAGAGTAGTTTGTCTGATGTCTTCTGATGTTTGTGTAATTGAGTTTGTGTGGTAGATTTGATTGATCTAGAAGGTTGAAGGCACCTAGGATCGTCAGGAGAGATGTGTGGATAAGAGATTGGATCTTTCTGTCTTCTCTTAAGGATTAAGTGTTTGGTCTACAGGATTGAATTTCCAGTTCGGATGGCTGGAATTTGTTTTGGTTTTTCGCGTATCTCTGTGGGAGTACGGGTATGGTTTATCTCTGATTTTAGACTCAGTAGTTCTGAGAGGTTTGGGAGTTGATCATGACTTGTTTGTAGTCCTGTATTCTGTTTAGATTTGTAGATCTAGATATATATGAGCTCTAGATCTGAGTGGTGTAGCTAATTTAGATTCTGTAGGGGCGAGTGTCCCAGTGTTTATACCTGGGAAACTCTAGGGAATTCTATCCAGAATTTTGTTTGGATAATTAGAATTGTTTGTTTGGATTGGTTGCTAATATTTGGTTGATAGTATATGATTGCTCTTTTTAAAATTTAAAAATCTATATGGTATTATTGAATTACCTTTGCTTTTAAATTTCGGGGACGAAATTCTTTTAAGGGGGGAGGAATGTGATGTCCCGGAAATTTAGGCAATAATTATTTAATAATTTCTTTAATAATTATTTTAAAATGTGAAATATTTATTTAATAATTTAATTCAAACAGAAATTCTCTTTTGAAAATTAATAATTATTTAGTTTCTTAATGGTATTCTTTTCAAAGTTAAAAATATTTAAGTAATAAATTTATCTTTCTAAGCTGATTTAGAAATATTTTACTTATAATGTATAAATGTTTATACACTGTAAATAGAGGATTTGGTTTTAATTTTAATTTATATTAAATAAAGGTATTTTCTAATTACTATATAGATGTATAATTTGTAAATTGATTTAAACTAATTTAAATTAGTATTGTAAACTTTTCAAAAGTTTGTTTTAAAAATCTTTCTTATATTTTTTATAGAAATGTAAGTAAGAATTTATTTTGGTTTATAAAAATAAATATAGTTTAGATTTTATTTTATAATAAAAGTTTGTTTTGTTTATTTTAAAATACGCTTTTCTTTGAAATAAGATTTAAATCATTCTTGTTTAAGTATAACATTTGATTTAAACCTTTTGAAATAAAAATTAATTCAACACTTCTTTTCTTTTGAAATTTAGTTTCATAAAGAATATTATTTTTAAAATAAGTTTATAAGCAAACATTTAAATAGTGTATATGTTATTATTTAAAGACTAATGTTAATAAAACATTTAAAACATGCTAAAAACAAATTAGTAATGGTTTAAGATAATTTAAATACAAGTATAGATTTAGAATTTTCTTTTTATTTTGAAAATGAACATGTGTTAGCTTTTTAAAACGTAAAGAGACACTTGTAAAGCATTTAATATAATAAGTTAACAAGTGGCAATTGTTTTATATCTCATTATTTAAATTTTTGATAGGAGAAACATAGTAATTCATTTGTTAAAACATTCTCTTCAAAATTGAAAATCTGAGAATCAAATTTCAGTAAATCAAAACCCCAAAACAAATGCATGTTTTAGAATCTGCATTCAACCTCAAATCTACAACATTTAAAACCAAGTCTGTATACAATAATTCGACATCAAGAAACTCAGCAATCAAAATACAAGCAAAGCAAACTTCAATTCAAAATTTGGAAGGTCTGCATGCATCATCATCAACAGAAAGAAACAAGCAATTCCAGTAAGCAAATGAAAGCCAGGATCAACATGCATTACAATATGCATTTCTGGAAAATTAATCTGCATCTCTGAAATTGTTTCCTGCATTCTTCAAATTTTAAAGGTGAGTAAGCTTCTTTATTTAAAAACAGTTTATAAACCTGAGATGAAATCTGTTGCATATGTAGAAATATAGTGTTAATGCATGCTTAATTTTAATGTGTGAATATAAGCATGGCATGACTGTAAAATGCTATCTTCTTTGAAACTGGTAAGTAAACAATTTATATAAAAGCTTTAGCTTGATTATTCTTGCTGAATATGATTGATACATGAATTATAGTTATGATAGTTGCTTACCTAAGTGTAAATAATTCCCTTCTGTTTATAAACATAAATCAGTTAAGAAGCATGTTTGTATATATTAATAAGTATCCTCTATTTGTTTTACAGTTAAGAATTTATCTTCTCTTCCTTAAACCTTTTACAGTTTATATTATTTAGACAAAGTATGCTTGGATTATCAAGATTTAAGTTCTAAATCAAGTATATTATGTTTAAATTTTTATTTATTTGAATGCTTTCAGTTAGAATTTATGTGAAACAAAGTATGGTTGTTTAGTATAAACTTGGGTTTTGTAAAAGCATGTTTAGTTAATAAGTTAAATCTAAAATCTGTTACATCTGGGATAATTGTAGCAGTAAGTATTTTCAAATAAAATCAGGATATTAACATCATAAACTATTTAAAACAAGATTATATCATTGATGTATGTTAGAAATCAGAAAGTGTTTCACTTTTTAAAAATGAACTGTGTACATTAGCATTCTGTTTTGAACAGAAAAGGAAATTTTAGAGGTATCTGATAGGCTAGTGGAATTTAGGGGTTAAGATGCCTACTGTAGTGGAGTTTTGATGTAAGTATGTTAGAGGAAATTGGTGATGGATGATCGGAAGGGGAGGAGATGATATTTGAGTGTTTCCAGGTTTTCAAAACCCTGGTTTAAGGGTTGCAGTGTTGAAGTTTTGAGGGTCTGCACATTCACTCTGCAGCATCGAGTAGGAGGGGAACTTGGGAGGTTGCAGAAGGGTTGTAGATGGAGCTATAGCCGGAGTTGTAAGTGGTCTGGTGATCGGTGATTTGGTTGCAAGATGTTGACAGGTTTGAAGTGGTTTCTCAAGTTCTGGTGAATTTCTGATGTGCAGGGTATTTTGACTCGAGGGTTGCTCGGGTTTTTTTGTATTTGACTCGGAGTAGATGGATTTGGAACTCGAAGCAAATAGAGGGGTCACTCGGGTTAGTTTAGTTGCAGGTTGATAAATCTATAGATTTACAGTTTTTAAAAATTTAAATAAAATTCATAATTTAAAGACTGTAATTTGATTCAAAAAGAAGTAAGTCTGAATTCAAATGAAGTTTTCAAATTCAAAGTTTTTAAAATTGAAATCTTAAATTTAAATTCAGTTTTAAATTAAAAATTTAAAACAGTTTTCAGGTTTTAGACCAGAGAGTATTTTGAAGTTTTTTTAATTTGAATGAAATTCAAATTCTAGTGTAGGGTTTGATTTAAGTGGAAATTTAAACTGAATTTAAATAAAATTTGAAATTCAAAGTTTTTAAGAAAATGAAATCATAAATTTAAACAAGATTTAATCTGGTTTTAAATCAAGTATAAAACAGTTTCAGGCTTGTTTTAAAGCCAGATTTTTGTTTCAAAACAGTTTTGTAAGTTTTAATTTTTGAACAAATTTAAAATGTTTAAGCAAAATTTAAATTGCTTTGAAATTAGGTTAAGAACAGTTTCAAGTTTACTTTGGAATCCAGTTTTGAACATATTCAAATGTGTAAAAATAGATTTGAAAATAGAATTTGATTTCAAATAAGATTTAAAACTTAGAGGAATTTAGTTCCTTAGTATTTGAATTAAAAATATGAAGTGTTAATTTTAATTTGAAAATCGAAATAAGCAATTTATTTCAAAGATTAATTTATTTTAATCAAGTAATTTAGTTTTAAATCTTTCTTTATATTTAAGTAATGAATGTTGTTTAAACCTTCATTTTTATTTTAAGGTTTATAATTATTTTTGGAATTAATGTTTAAATAGTTAAACATTTTAAATATTAAATATTTAAATGGAATTTGAATTTAAATTTAGAAATGTATTGTTTTAATACATTTTAAATTTAAATGAGTCATTTAATAAGTAATTAAATTATTTTGAAAATATTTAAAATAATTAAGGATTTTACTTAATTATTTGATTTTAAATAATGGTTTAGATTAATATTAACTAGAAATGATTTATTAATCTAATTTAAATTTTATTAAGTATGTAAATATTAAAATGTTGTTAATTAATAATTGGTAATAATTATCTAAGGATAATTAAGTAATTAATTAATGTAATTAATGTTGATAATTAACTAGATTGATTAATTAAATCTAATTAATTGTAATTTGTTAAGTATAATTAATTGTTAAAGTAATTAAGGAATTAATTACTTTTTGTAGTTAATTTTGATATATGATTTAATTAAGTTAATTAAATTAGCTTAATTAATTTAAATAAATCATTTGATGATTTTAAGAGAGTAATTACTTAATGTAATTAGTAGAGCAGGATTTCTCAGAGAAGTAATATTGATAATTACTGGAATGTATTTAGTAAATTGGATAATTACTTTTGTATTTAGTTAATTAAGGAATTAATAAATAATTAATTATTGGATAATTAATTTGATTAATGAGTAATTAAAGATGGTTAATTACTTAATTGAATATTAATCAAGGTGATTAATAGTTAGATTAATTACTAAATGTAATTAATTTTAATTATGTAATTTATTTATATATTAGAGATCATTAATTATTATAATTAATGATGTAATTAAGGATTGTATGATTAAGTAATAATTAATTAATTAATGGTAATTAATTAAGGATAAATATAATTAATTATAATTAATTAATAAATGAGTAATTAAATGTTAATTACTTATGATTAAGGTTAATTAATTTTAATTAAAGATTAATTACTTGTTGTAATTAGTGAATGATTAATCAAAGATATTTAATCAAGTTGAATACTTAGGAACAATTAATTAACTGGGTTAATTAATTAATGGATGTTAAGCAGGATTTATATGAGTAATTAATTTAATTTATTTTAAATTAATTAGAGATGGTTGTAATTAATTCATTTTAAATTAATTATAATTATTGGTTAATAAATCATTGCTTATGGATGTTATTAGTTGAATGGTTGTGATCTCAGTAATGAGAATAGTTGTATCTGTATGATATGGATGATTGGTTTATATATGGTGGTTTGTGATGGATTATTTGGTTGTGATGTTTATCTGTTTATGGATGATACAGATTATCTGTTTATGATATGAATGTGATTAGCAATAGTGAGATGTAATTTATCTATCTATGTGAATTAGATGACAATGAAATAAGTTAATTGTTTAAACCCTTAAGTATAACTTGGACATTAAGATGGCGTTTGGTTTCGATGAGACCGGGATCGGGTTTCCATATTTGGAACTCCGAAAACCACATCGATTCCAATTAAACGTTAGGTTGTTATTCCAAGTGGAGCAAGTGAAGACTCGAGGTGTAAGGGCTATACGTCAGTATAACTCTGTGGGTGATTCCGTAATGAGTTGACGGAATAGTGCTTATAGATTCGAGATGGAGATTTCGAGTGCAAGGGTTATCGTCGTTAACTCTGAGGGTGATTCCAATACGAGTGTAACGAGATAATGCCTTCGGTTTCGTTCGAACCCGGAACGAACTTGTATGGATTAAATGCTTTCAGAACATCGTCAGGTGGACGATGAGCATTCTAAGATTTATATGTCCTATAAAGGTAATCGTAACCTCAAGCCTCATCAACCGGGAATGGCTAAAACAGCGGAGGTGCAGCAAGGCTTCGTGGGTAGCCCCCACTGAAGAGAAAGATTTATCCCTGTCTAGAGGTCCCTTTATATTCGCTTGTGTGGCAGTTGGTGATGACCAATCTGCGGGGTGCTCTTGTTTGGAACAATTCAGTAAGGAACGGGTCTGGCTTTGTGTTGCAGGGGAGTGGGAGTACTCCTCGCTACGGTGATCAAGGCCACGTACTGTGACGGGCGGTACCCCAGTAGCCCTGCCATTGATGAAATCCAAAATCCAATAAGTGCCTGTACGGTTTTGATTGTGCCCAACTATGTTGGAACGTGAGATGTAAGCATTCCAGCTATTTCTGTATTTTATTTTGAAAACCCTAGACACTATTATAATATCATTGGATTTCCTATGAAATGCTTTGGTTAGCGTAAGGTAAAAACTTTTCCGTGTTTATGTGTAGGAAGTCTTACGTGATACCTTTTCTTTCAAAGGATTTTCTAAAGTTAAGCAACTTTTATCCACGTTTACTCACACCAGACCCCTGTCTGACCTGAGTGTTTATTTTCTGTTTTATTAGACTCTTGGGTACTTATATTACGTATGAGTAGTCAAGTGATTCAGGATTGCTTTGAAGAGTTCTGGAGGAGATAATGGAGCAGGAGGCTTCAGCGTGTAGATATATTTAGTAGTTCCGTTGTGTCTGAGTTGTATCTGTTTCTCTGATGTACTTCGATTGTAATTGCTAGACAGGTGTTTATAACTGTCTTGTTTGTGTTGTATTAGCTGTATTACTCTGATATATACGATACTATGTAAAGTTTTATGTGATATATTATAATTTATTCGATTCCGCTGTGAGATTCTGATGTTGTCTGTTCTTTCTTTCCTATCTTTTCTCTTTTCTATCCCTTTCTTTCTTCTTAGCGATGTGACTTCCTGGAGTTTGGAAGTTGGGTCGCTATAGCGAGAGAAACAAATAACATACCAGAAGAAAAGACGAATCCGATCATCTTGAAGCAACCAAGCCGACTTCATCAAAACCCTAATTTCATAGACAAATCAAGAGAAGCAGCCGAGCGCGACTCCAAGCAGCTGAAGAGCATCAATATCAATCGACAAGAGCAACGAAATAAGTTGGCATCCGAAAACCCTAATTTTGATCGAAGGACGAAATCCCTAATTGTGATCGAAGAAGCCGCCACCATCTTAAAGGAAACGAGCCGTAGATATTATAAAATATAGAAAAGGGGGCCGGTGTTTTCTTTGCTTAGTAATATTTTTTTAATTAGGGTTTTTAATTGTCTTTTTCTTTTTAAATTTGTTTTTAATTTTAAAACTCTTTTCAAACCGTTGTATTTGCTAGTCGTGTGACTAGGAGACAAGTTACGTGGCGTAACTTGAGAATTCGCAACTCAGTGGCTGAGTTGCAGGGTTTTGAGCGTAGAGTTAGGTTAGTCAGTAGCGGGTGTCGCGAGTTTACGTGTGTAAGCGTGCAACTACTTAATTTCTAGTAGAAACCTTGGAGGCAGCACGTAGGCAGGGTTTTGCCGAAGCTGGGTAAATTCTGTGTCGTTCTATTTCTGCATTTTATTATTCTGCTATTTATTTCTATGCTGCTATTATTCTGTGATCTGTGTTGAAATAAGCTTCCACAATTAATTTTTATAAGTAATACTATCAACCTATTCACCCCTCTCTAGGGTGAAATCGATCCAACATAAACTAGTTCAGAAGTGAAATTGTGCGATCGAATTTGGTATTGCGTACAGACGTTATGTGTACATCATACAGACTTGAATAAAACAGATATTGAAAACTCTTGTAAAGAAATGTGCAAAATGATTTTGAATGTTGTAATTGGACATTATTGCTAGTAGGATATACAGTTATGTTATGACAAAGGATAAATTGGGATTTTTGACTTCAGAAGATAAAATTTTATGGCCTGACAAAAAGGTATGTATTTAAATTTTTGCATGAAATTTGATGATTTTCTGGTCTAGCCACTTGGCTTTTTATTTTCTTTTGAAATCTGAGGGCCCGTTGTGGCATTTTGTAGTTATACCGAGCTAGCCGCGCAAAGCAGACGCTGGCAAAAAATTTTGAAATTTAGAGAGTTAGAAATTTTTTGAGAAATTTGGATAATTTAAAATTTGAATTTAAATTTAAATTTGAATCATTAAGAAAACAATATTGTTTGGAACTTATGGTTAAGTTTGGAAAGTTAGTTAGAATGTTAATGTCTTTAATAAAAAAATTGTTTTGGGAAGTTGAAACTATTGGGTTTTAGGAAGATGTTTTCAAACTGTATTGGATTGGGAAAATAATGGACGGGTTATGGATCATTCTTCTTAACTAGTAATTTTGGGAAAAAATTCTTTTAAGTGGGGAAAAATATGATGACCTAGAAATTTTGAACATTTGAAATTGAAAATATTTACTTGATTTAAATATTTGGAAGTTAGTTTTAGTGAGAATTTTCAATATAACCATTTATTTGGTAGATAAATTATTGAATTTGATAATATGAAATTGGGTAAAATATTGCAGCTTCAGTTTTGATCATGTTGAAAATGATTTGAAGTCTTATAAAATTTGTATTGATAATACTGAAGGTAATAGAACTTTTAAAATTGGAATTGAAAGTGATTTGTTCAGTTTTGAATTTATATGGTTTAAATAGATATTTAAAAATAGCCTTTCGAGGCACGGTCTCGGAATTCGACGAAACCAGTTCCGTCGGATCTGTAATAGTATTTTATTATCGGATTTCAATTTTTTAGTGTTACAATTTTACATGTGATCGTACGGTAGACAAACGCGCTGAAATTTAAATCAAAATTCAATTCAATAACTGGGTCCAAAAAGCTATCTTCTCCATACGATCGAATTAGGAATAGAAACCTTTTCCATTGCGTTCGGAATAGGGGTACAACCTTATGAATGCCTAGTGGCACGCCTCGATAAGAGATCGAGATTTTAGTCTTTGTTTTCAGGATGATTTAAACTCGAATTTAATTTTAAACATAAGTAATGTAATTTCATTTAAAATACTATTGTAAGCCTTTGTAACACGTGTAGAGACTTAAAGCTCGTGTCATTCATAACTACACGTATCTTCGTTTAGAGAAAAAAAGATTGAATATCTCTCAAAAACTCAACTCCGTAGCACTCTATAGCTATTCGAAAAATTTAAATGGCCGAAGCCAGGGAAAATCAATTTCCTCTTTCATTTAAAATAATTCAAATCAAAATCGATCAAATGAAATCACGATTTCGTTATCCTCTCTAAGTGTCGATCGAATTGAAGATGCCAAGGCCATCGAGGGAGGGAAATTGAAGACGTGTTCGATAGGGTTCGCGGCGAATTTCGAGGAGCAGGCGGCGCGCAGCAAGGGTTTCGCTCGGGGTTAGTGGAGTTCGTTTTCTGGCGAGTGGCGCGACTTTTGCATGGGCTCGATGGCGCGGTGGCGCTCTAGTTTGGCAGTAGTGTCGCGATGGTGGCTAGGGTTCGAGCTTAGATTTGTCAACGAAGTAGGGGGCATCGCTTATGGTAGAAGCAATCGTGTTCGATTCGATTTGTGCTTTGGGTTCGCGAATGGCATGTCGAAGCTCGGTCGAACTAGGTTGGGTTCGATACGTGATTGATTTAGCTGGGAGGGATGATCGCATGCAAGAATTGAACAGTGAGGTAGAATTTTTTAGTTACTTTTTACAGAAATTAGATTTTTAATATAGTTCATTTTTTTAGGAGTGCGTATATATAGTCTCAAAACAAAATATTACATGCACGTTAATATATAGGTAGTTTAGGGAAAATATATAAATATGAACTATATCCAAATAAAGATATACATACACATATAAGATTTTGGAAAAAATAATAATAATAAGAGTTTATATAAAGATAAAATTTTTGAGAACCCATATAGCTTATTTTATATGCAGTTTGAAAAACTTAAAAATAAAAACAAAATGCAATTTACTAATATTTTAGTGATTAATTTGTTTAGCTAGCTTATATAATTATTTTGGAAACAAGAAAATATTTTATTAAACGAAAATTAGTTTGAAATTAAAATTATTAGATAAGATAAATTGATTAAATCGATATTTAATTGTTTGATTAGTTCGAATATTACTAAAATCATCTAATGTCTATGCAAGGTCTAAATCATGGTGAATCAAGTAGGGATAGATCAGATTGCAAACAATAAAAGCAAAGGTGAGATCTTCTCACTCAAATTGGTTTGCCTAGCTAATTTAAATAGACTTAATTATTGGATGTGCTTGGGCGAATTTGATAATTTATCTGTGGGGTGATATTATATATAGTAGTGTGTGTGTGTGTGTGTGTGTGTGTGTGTGTGTATTGGAGTGATTGATTTCCCGCATTATATGGCGGATGAGACCCTATGCGCCCCGCGTTATAGTGGATGACCTCATATACCGCGATATCCCGCCTTGAAGCGGGATTGGTTTTATAAATTGTTATGCTAACACTGTAGATGCATGGAAACTGATTGGAGGGATCCAACTGGATTTCTCGAATGTTTGAATTTATTTCATATGTTGTGATATGATTTATTGATAATCTATGATTGATTATATTGGTAATTGAAATTATTGAAGTCTATGGTTTGGTTGAATATATTCTGGTATTTTAAAATACCAGAAATATAAAATTTGATTTTTGGTAATTAAAGTAGAAAATTTTGGGTAAAATAATTTTAGAAAATTGGATAAATTAAAAGAAGGAATTTTGAAAGGATAAAGGTTGATTTTTTGGAAATCCCACTGAATAAATTTCAAGTATGGCGAAAAATATTTTTAGAAATAAATGGATTTTGAGAACATAAGTAGTATTGTTCTAAAAGTTGAAGAATTTATTTAAAATTCAGATTTTAATGGTTTGGGAGGAATAAAGGAATTTATTTTAGAATGTAATTAGTTTTGGAAAATCGATTTGAAAACTAATTAAATGTTTGAAACTTTGTTTTTTAAAGGAGAATGAGTCTATGGAATTTATAAACTGGCTTTTATAAGGAGAAATAATATATCAGTGGATATTTAGAAATATAATTTCATGATGGAATTTATAAAGGAATGGGTTATTTGTTTTAAAAATAAATATTGGTTTATTTTTAAAAGTGTGATAAGAAAATTTAAGAATTTGGGATGTAAATTGAGATGAATCGAGAAGGATTTATTAATTGTTTTAAATGGACTATTTTAGAATGAAAAGCGTATTTTCCTCAGGTAAGTCGAGTATGTTTTCAAAGTAGCTTTTAAATATAAATTAAAAGTTCTAAAGTTGGTTTTAAAAAGAATGTTTTTGGAGAAATTATTTTCTTAAATCGTTTTTGAATTTTTAAAAGTAAATATTTATTAAGTTAATTGTAGAAGTGATTATTTTAAAGGTTTAACTATTATTTGATTTAGAGGATGGTTATCTAAATAATTATGCTCCATCTAATAATTTTATTTTATTGAAATTAGTTTGGGGCTTAAGTTTTACATGAAATATTAGTATAAAATTCATAACCAATATTTTAAATAAATGTTTTAAAATAGTTTTTATTTTAAAGTATTTCCAAGTATATATTTTTGGATAAATGATTTAAATTATTTTAAAAACCTAAAGTATTTGGACTTGGCAAATTTTCAGTGGAAATAAACAATATTTGGTAACTTATTCCACGAGAGAAAAGTAATTTGAAAATTGTTTTCAAAGGGTTGACGTGTGGAAATATATCTTGCGAAGATATTTATATATAAATAAATAAATTGGGGAAATTATTTAAACCTGATGGTATGTTTAGGGATGTTATTTGATAGTTAAATAACCGACTATCAATATTGGCCTTTGTGACGGCATTTGAATTTCGATGCGACTGGGAGTCAGATTCTAGATGGTTATCCGAAAACTACATCGAATCTTAAAGGTGGATCTTTTGTTTAAAAGATCAAAAATGGAGATTTGTTGTGACTTAATTTAGATCTGAATGTATCCACTTGTTTTTAAAATAACCGCTCGTTATTCGGATTAGCCAGGGGAGGACAATAAGTCATATAACCCATTCTGAAAAATGATACGACGAAATGGGATTGCATTTGAAGACGATGGTTGAAGACTGGGTATTTTCGACAACGAAAGGATTACCTGTCGATTGTATCTGCACTGAGTTGCTCCGGTACAGAGATTACCCTTGTGATGGGGAGTACGGACGTGATTAGGGAATATCCGGATTTGCAAGGACTTCTTTCCTTAATTGGACGAAGTGCCTTCGGTTCCATTCAGACCCAGGATGGACTTGTATGAATGTATGTCTGGCATTACACTTTGAGATATAAAGATGGTTTCTATCAAATACATTTCTGTTTGATGGTGGAGAATTTATTCTCTTAGCTTAACACCCTTGTCCAAGATGTACGAGCTCTGAGGTTATGTAGTTGATTGTTACTAGTTATATATTCCCAATTTGGTAATGTGGCATGCTAAGTGTTGATCATTGGTTGATCGAAGCATGGCTTTTGTGAAAAGTGTACCTTTGTGGGACGAGGCTTCGTCGGACCTCACACCATGGAAAAGATCGAAACAGGAAAGGATGCAGCAAGGTTAAGGAGGTTGCACTCCTCAGGGTATGTGCATTTCCTTCTGGTTGAAAAGTGGTATCATGGTATGGAGCCCAGATACTTAACTTATGTTGGAGCCTAGATTAATTTAATTATGTGGTTGTTGGTTGTTGCGGCGCCTCAAATAAAGGTCGGTTACGACCGGGGGATGGCATATTCATGACAGTTAGTTACCTAGTTACAGAGATAACCCAGCCGTTTGTTGGCAGAGATCCGGTTAGGTTCTTGGGACGTCCCTCCAGAGGCGTACCCTTCGGGTAAAGTAAGTTCCTTAGCCTTGACCATTTCTTGGAAATCCAATCACTCAATACGACCCCCATACGGCTTTAGTTGTGGAACCTGCCATATAACACGGTAGCTATAATAGGCATACTATAATGGTACGTATGTTGGCTAAGATTAATGTTATACTTTCAAAATGTTTTGTACACTATGCACAAATAATAATATCAAAAGGATTTTCGCGTATCAAGCATGTTTGACTACTATAAGGAGAAACCTCCCCCATGTGTACGATTGCATTGTGTGTGCGGCGGGAGACCTTATGGTAGTTTCATTTTCCAAAAGAATGAACGGATTTATTTTCCTTTTCTTTTGTGCAAATAACTGTTTCAAGATCTCACGCCAGTCCCATGACTGACTCGAAGATTATTGTTATTTTTTCTAAACTCTGGGTGCTCCTAATTTTCCACACGGGCAATCTAAAGTTAGGTTATCGTTGTTTCTGGAGCTAAGTCAGGAAAGTCTGCTGTGGAGATCAGGAGGCAAGTTGGATGGCGAGACGTATCATATATATGATGTATTATCTACTGCGTACGATTTGCTGCAAATTCAATTTCCATGTGGACAAGTTAGCATAACTGCCTAGTGTTGTATTTTGTTGATGTTGTATTCTGATGATGTAATGTATAAACAGATATTATTCTTTTGTTTAAAGGTTATCCATTTATCTATTATATATTGTTCCGCTACGATTGTGAGATTCTAATATTATTTCTGTTTTTTCTTCTACCTTCTTCTTCTTTAACCCTAACGGTTCAATTTTCCGGCATTCGATTGTTTGGCATTTGATACAATGGACGTATTGATGTCGATATTCGAGTGTCGAAAAATCGGGTCGTTATGAAGACGTTTCTTCAAGGACTACTCGAAGATAGTGGCACCGTTGACCAATTTAACGAAGAAGAGTGAGACTTTTGTTTCGGACGCAAAGTTCGAGCATGCTTTTGTGGGTCTAAAAGATAGTTTGACGATTGCACCAGTGTTGGTCATTCTAAGTGGGAATGAGGAGTTGACAGTATACACTGATGCTTAAGTACTAGATCATGTGCGATGTTGATCTTGAACGGAAAGATTATCGCTTATGCTAGTTGACAGCTAAAGCCACATGAGAGGAATTACCCTACTCATGATTTGGAGTTGGCGGTGATCATTTTTTATTTGATGATGTGGATGCACTATCTATTAGGAGAGAGGTTTTAGCTATTTACAGACTACAAATCCTTGAGGTACCTTTTTTCTTGGAAGAATCTCAACTGATATCCTTTATTTGGCTTGTTGTATGCCTTTATGATGTGAGTAGAGTAGCATATTATAGTATGATGTGCTAACTCTTTGGTTGTAGGGATAGGTCAAGTATGGTTCATGTACTCTTGTTCCTTACCGTATTTACCTATATAGTATTTCAAGATTCATTACTGCCCACATCAGATTATTGTCCGATTCAAAACTTATGTTATGATTCTTATTATCCTGAGTACTCTTAAAGAAGTAGAGTAGATAACAGGTCGAGGTAACGCAGTAACAGTTCGGAGGACGTGCTAGATGGACCAATCTCATATTATGTACATATACGAGTCTACACTTATTCCGCTCTACAGCACTAAGGAGCCTTAGCAGTGATAGCTTATTACTTGTATTTGAGATAGTTACTGAATTTGTTTCCATTATATAAACTCTATGACATCTAATGCATAATTCTATGAATTTGTACACTGATGAGTTGTTCGCATTGTTATCGCGGTCACTTCTGTTCTATATGTGATATTATATTTTATCTATGTGTTGTGAGATATGAAGGATTATGCGCTGCTTTTGTTTATTTCAACCCTAATGGTCGTCCTATATCGGCTAGGCATGATTACAATGCACTATTTATATACTTTTGGCATGAGTGATATAGGGTTGTCGTCACACTTGGGAACTACATTCTCAACATGAACACGACCTCTCTTCTCAAGGACTAAAACCATGAACATGTGTATTTCACTTTGGACTTGCATACTACTTTTAGGTTAACATAAGATTGGTCAAGCTTATTACTAGCCAAGATTTGTCTTCCTAGCATATTTCGGGGTCACAAATGAAATTTGTTAATAGTCATCATCAACATCACTAGCACAACTGTAATGACCCATGAATTTTTTAAGTTGGTTATTTTAAATTAAAATTTAGTAATTAAATTTAGATGAAAAAAACAAAAAAAAACTTTATAAGTTAATATTAAAATGAACGCTCAAATAAAATATATTGAATAGTAGTTGAATGAAAATATATGTGAAAAGGTTTATGCAAGTTGATAAGTAATGATATTTGTGCAATACCTATTAATTGAGAAAAATTTGTAAAGTTGTGTTTGAGTGAAATTGTAAATTTGAAGTTAAGTAATAATGGACATAGTGAAGATGGCAATCGAATCAAATTTTATCTAATTTTGAAGGTAATCAATAATTTATGAATTAAATGGTAAGTAATTAGAATTAAATTTTATATTAGTTGTAACTGAACGTAGATTTAATGTAATAACTATAAGGCTAACTAAATTAGCGAATTCCAAATTACGAAAACCGGTTGCAATAAATGTTAGAAACGTAATTTTAAATGGTCATTGTTGAAATTATACGTTACCTCAATGATTGTTAAAAGGGTAACGGAGATGAATGAAAATTCAACAGAAACAATGCAAATTTAAGGTTAATGATTTATGAACTTGCATAAAATTCCAATTATAGAAAATAATCTAAATTTATGTTTGGCTATAAATTGTATACAAGAAAATAAATGGATTAAGAATATAAATAGTATTTAGTGTACATCTTGGCAAATATAACTAAATAGTGTGGAATGAAGCATGCATTAATGAAATAACTATGAATCAATGAATGTATTTAAATTGTAAAAGTCATAACTGATTGCATTAAATAAATTGGGAATTAAATTCAAAGGTTATGTTAATTGAGAAATAGTATGTAATAAAATGCAATGTGATTCAATCAAGGCTAGGTAAGTAATTTTAATAAATTGTAGTTGATATTTAAGTATGAATGTGAGTAAATTTGGCATTTAGTGATAATTGTTAAAATTTACCCATTCATTTAATTTGCTTAATTAGAGCTAAGTCAATGACAACATTTGTGTTAATAATAGCTTGTAAATGGAAGTAAATGTTAAATGGTAATAATTATTTAGGTTAACCATTTATTTAGTGTATTAAAGTATAACTGGTAACCGATTGCAATAAATATAAATAAATCATGACGTTAATGTTAATATAAAGTAATATATGAAAATAATGTCATTTTCATTTATAATATGACAATTGGCTAATTTAAAGAATTGAAAGCTAGATTTATTTATTTAATTGAAAAGAAAAAAAACTTTCAATAATTGAATTTATTGTGAATAAATGAAATATAACAGTTAAATTTTACGTTAAAGGAAATGTTGAGGAAATCTAAGATAAAATAGGGATATTAATGCAATATGATATAAACCATGATAATTGAACCGTAAATTGAAATTTTGAATAGCTAAATTTGTGCATACCCAATTTATTGAAACAGATGGTAAAGTTTAATTAATTGAAATCAGCAAATTGGAAAATAAATTCAATTGATGAAATATTACGCAATAAAATGTAATTTGACATAATCAATGTTAGGTAAGAAATTTTATTTTTGTCAATTGGTAATATGGTATGAATGGGAGTAGATTTGGCTGATTGTGATAACTATTAATTGTTCACCTATGTATATAATTTGGTAAATTAGATCTAAATCCATTTAAATAAACGTAATTAATCACTACATTGATATAAATTTAGTTGATTACTGGAAAATATTAGGGAATTGGATTGACAGTAATGTAAAATGTACCCATAAGATAATGATTGACTAAATTTAAAAGAATGGAAAGTAAGATTTTTAATTTAATTGAAGTGTACAAAAATTCAATAATTGGATTTATGGCAAATAAATGAAATTTAACACTTAATTATTACCTTAATAGAAAGTTAGATGGAATGTAAGAATATTATGGTAATAGTTTGCAAATTAAATGAAAATTTTTATCCATTTAAGAATAGTGAATTGAATAATAGATATGAAATAAAATAATTATACAGTAAGAAGAATGTATTGAAAATAAATGGAAGGCTAATTTCATTGAAAATTTTGGAAGATTAATGTATAATCTATAAACAATTGAAATAGAAGTCAAAGCTTTGAAAGTGTGGAATTTGTAACATCTAATCCATATGCGGAATCTTTAAATTAAAAGGAAAGAGAAGTTAATTGAAATTTATGGCATTTAATATAAGAAACGTATATTTTTGGGTTAAATAGAAAGGGCATTTTTAATGACAATAAAAAAAAGTTTGAGAAAAATAAAATGAACATTTCATTTTAAAGAGAAGTAAAATTTTATAAAAAAGGAAAATTTTGAATTTTGAAACAACATTTTACATTCATTTTATAACAATCAGAGGCAGTATAAAAGTGATTTTAATGCTAACTTATATTTTAAAGTAAACTAAATATTTTGAATCGTGATTGCACGCTGAGAAAAACACCGTTTTTAAATTTGAATTTCCATTCTCGGTTCATCTTTTATTGTGTGCAGCGGCAGTCCCTAGTGGCACTAAATTGATTGTTACATTTTATTTAATGTGTGTTAATAAAATTTAATTGGGTGTTAATAAGGTGTATATTTAGGGTTAATAGAAATTAATTTAGCGGAGTAGACGTTTTGAAATTGGATCTCAAAGTTTTGGTACAACTGGTCCATTTGTTACTTTATACTTATTATTCGTTACCATATCTTTGTTTGTAATGTATAAATTTTCATTTTTGCTACCTGAAGCATTTATTTCATTGGTTCCATCCTCCTTTAGCCTCATTTTAATTTTCCAATCTCACTGAACTTCATTATGCAAACATGACCCTATTTCATTTTCTCCCTCACCTGCTTGCAACACTTTTTCCTAATCCTTCTTGAAGCTTTGAGTTGCGTGAAAGCCTCTCCACCTCACCCAAGCCTTGCCACACCTTGTTAGCCGGTACCCTAGTCTCCTCATCCCAAAACGTGAAATTTAGTATTTATTTTGTTTATTTTAGTATCACTATATATACACACTTTATTATGGCAATAGTCATCTTATAACTTGAATAACTTTCGCATACAATGTCTGACTTACGCGCAATTTTTTTGTTAGGATCGTAATGAGATTTACGAATTTTTGACACTGGTTTGGGTAGATTCTGAGGCTGTTGAATTTTTGGGTTTAAACTCGATTTTAATTCAATTAAAATTCAAAAGGTGAGTCTTTTAACCCACTCACAACTGTTAAAAGTTCTTATGTTTGTTAAATTTATTTATGATATGAGTGAAATTTATTAGCAGCTGTTTGGCACATATTTAATCATCATTTCAGTTAGATTGCATTCATTTAAATTAAATGATTATTTAATTTTATTGCATATTAACTGCCAGTTAAATTTATATTTATTTTGCCTATAAGCTGCCAATTTACAGTTATTAAATTTATTTTTTTAATATAAACTGATAATTGATACCAGTTATTTATCACCTGATGTACTGTTTGAACTTGGATGATGATTGTGATAAATTGATGTATGATTTTGATGGATGAATGGATGTTTATTTGTATTAATTGCAAGATGTTATGCATTTCATTTCATTCGGGATTGCGGTTTGAAACGATATATACCCGTAAAATTTTATTTTAATTACGGATTGAAATGATAAATATCCGTATCACTTGACCATAGGATATAAATTTATATACAGGCACCGTGGTCTATATATAAAAATATTTTGAAATGATTTCTATTGTTTTGGATAGGATACGGTTTAATAAATATTAAATTTTGATCTTATATAAAAACTTATTTATATATACATATATAGTTAAATTTTTGAATTTAAGCTATGTATAAATTTGTTACACAAAAATGAATAATTTGAAAAATGAAGTTTAATAATTTATATTTTTGTTTAAGTACAGGTTTAAATTTTGTATATATATAGAGTTTTAAATGATTCAAATCAATTAAGATTGGATGATAAATTGGAAATTTATTTGGAATTGAGCTTATTTAAAAATTAAACTCCATAAGTTGATGTAAACTTATTTAAATTTGGAAATTTAAAGATATGATATTTATAACTGGATTTTTATTCAAGATAAATTAAATGAATATTTGTAGTATAAATAAATTGAAGGAAATATTTAGTTGTTAGTAATTTGAGTTTGTTTTTAATGATATTGGATTCATTATGTAAATATTTCAAACTAAATTATAGGACAATATATTGTTGAATAGAAATTTGCAACCTTAGTTTTTAAATTGTTAATTACTCAAAGTTTGAAATATATTGGAATCGAAGTATTTTATTGAAACTGGAAGTGAATCCAAAAATATATGGGTTTAGACTTAATTTGAAGTGAATAATGGTAAAGGCATGGAAATTATTTACTTTATAAAGTAATTTAAAATCAACTATTTTACATACTATTGAATATCCAAACCATTTAAGTTTTGAAAGTTATGGTTTTAAAGCTACAAATTTCGTAGTTTTATGTTTGAAAGTTATAATTCAAATGTTTGGTTTCCAATTATTATAAATTTTAAAGTAATTGATTTCGAAAAAGAAATATATTTGAAGTAAAATGATATTATATTAATTTGGGTTTTATAAAAATAATATCAAATGCGTTTGTTTTGAAATGGATATCGTATTTATATGGTTTTGAAATAGATATTATATGTTGGTTTTGGAAGTAAAATTATTTTTAAATGACCGTGGTGTTATAATAACGTTTGGTTGTTAAAGAGACCGAGATCGGAAGTTGTCATACTCTCTGCCAACTCCGAAAACCACTTCAAAAACCGTTACGCGGTGGAGATTCCAGAATGATGTAGGTTGGTGGCGGTGTTTCCTGTAAGGTAAATACATGGACCCAACTCCCGTGAGTTGGCACAAGGTGGATAAAACATGAGCGATCGACGGGTTAATGAGGTAGCACCTCTGATCGGACACTTCCCTTCGATACTATACTCTAACTTTGGATTGATTCAGTGGCCACCTTCACTTTTGATTTCTTTGATTTAAGGAGTTTGTTCGAGGTGGGCGGTAGTTGTACGCTACGCGTTACCACCGACCCGGAAGCATAATTGGTATATCTACCCTGGCATTGCCTAGTTGTGCCGTGTCACCTACCATACCGAGCCTTGTACGAGTTTGGATTTCTCCCGTAGCCCGTGCGGTATCCTCTGGTGGCCTGCCGATCAAGAGGGACTATAATATTGGATGGACTACAGGGACTATTACGTGTTAAGGTGGAAAATGTAAAGCCTTAATGCTATTTAAAAGTAAGTTTATTTTACTAATAGACACTATTATAATAGCGAAATACACTACATAGTAAATAGTTTAACGGATCCTTAGGAGATGTAAATCCCGAGCATCTCTTGAGTTACTGCACTCATATTTATTTATGTTGGTTTAACTTACATAAGATATTTTAGTTCTGACTCGAGTGATTTGTCTTTTCAATTCGCTCGGGTCAGTCCGAGCATTTCAGGATTTCGAAGACCTTAGCTCTAGAGGACGAAGACAGAGATTTATAATTTTTATTATTATTAGTCCACCATATTAATACTGTTCCGCTGCATTGATATTGGTATGTGCAACTCTAATAAATGTTGCAAATATAATTGAATATTTTGTAAAACAACTTTATAAACTGTATATTTGATTATTATATTTTATCCTTCCGCTGTGAGATTCTATTTTGTTTTATTTCTTTCCTGATTTTTTTATTTACCCCATAACAATCCGCCCTTCCGTATGGTTTGAATTGGCACGTGTGTCGATTTAAAGCGTACGAAAAGGCGGGATGTTACAACGTGGTGTCAGAGCTTTGGTTTAGCGATAAATCTTAGCTTTGTGGGGTCTGACTCTTTACTAATAGGGTAGTAATACCCTATGTGAGTCGCTGAGTGTATATATGAGAGAGCGTATTTGTTAGTGTTATAAAAATGTTTTAATATTGTGTTAATTTGTTCCGTTTTGTATTTATAAATTCTGGTTGATGCATGGGACGCTATGACATCAATAGGGATTTCTACACACTTAATAGGATAGACAGACACTATATTTGTTTTAATATAGGTGAATGAAATAATTTTTCCTATTATATTTTCTATATATAAAGTAATAATTTTTTTATAAAGATTATATATTGGTTGTTAGGAATAAAATTTATACCCTAGAGGTAAGATAAGATTGAAAATAAAATCAATGAAATTTGGAAATTTTAGAACTTAAGTTCGGGATTTTGAAAAATTGCTTTCAAAGGATTTTGAAAATATAATAATTGTATTTAGAAATATTTTCTGAAATAATATTTCAATATAATTTGAAAGTATGGCTTTAAAGAAATTCTGGAAAGAAATAAGTTGTAATCCCCTCTTTGTCGCTGGAAAATAATTTCTTTGATTAGTGCACGCATCATCGACTTTCATTCTCGAGTTTCGAAGTGGGAAGGCCACTGTAGTAGTTAACTGCAGACCCATTTTTGATAAACAAATATAAATTTTTAATTGTTCTAAATATAATTTGATATATAAAGTGTAAGTATATACTTTTATCCGTTATTTTAAAATGATTTTGAATAAAACCCGGTATTTAAATTCTTAAGTTTCCATTAATTAATAGCTCAATTATAGTATTGAATTGGAACGTTGGTAATTAAGAAATTGAAACGTCTAAAGGACATAATAAATTTAATGCTATTGATAAATGATATTAAATGAAATTTGAAATTTGTAACCTACGAAATAAAGGATATAATTATGGAACATTAAATTAATTAGAAGAAATAGAATAAAACTTGTATAACTTTCAAACTACATTCTTAAAAAGCATATATATGACTTACCAAATATGTGACGCCCCACCTCTGTGCTCACAATAACAAAGAGTATTAAAGGAAATACTGTCTGTTATCACGAAGGATAAGGCTGGATTGGAGCGGCCATCCGTAGTTGGGCCTTAAACTAGTATTCGTTACCTCGATAGGAGTGGTATATATTTTTATTTTTCATCTCTTATTTATTTACTCCCATCGACATACCCAATTCCAGTATAAAACGAACTACGATGGTTCATAATAGTTTAGGACAATATATATAATAATAACACATATAATATAAATGCGGAACACAGATAAAACAAAATGTCTCATATATATAATAATTGATGTCAGTTGATATACATGTGATACAATACATATGATACAACTACAGCTGTCGACTTTGGAAGTTACATATACAAGTACATTATCGTGAATAATATACATGAATATACAACATCCTATACAATGACAACATCTACTCCAAAAATATGAAAAGACTTCATAACTCTAGCAGCAACCCAAAGTAAGATATCGACAACATGTAAGTACTCGGTCTGACCCGAGTATTACATTCAAAAGAAAATAATACACGGGTCAGTCTAATTCAAACTCAGTTATTAGTGCACAGATGCAATAATAGTTAAATAATGAATAGACGACAGTCACAATAGATCCCGTCTATCCAACCCTTCAAGAAGAGAATCGGGTAACGGTAGATATAACACGTAATAGTGTTAAGCAACAAATCAGCAGATTCAAATCATCAACTAAGATACGTGAAAAGAATATCAATGAAGATAATTTTAAAAACAACAGAATTGTCTAAATGACAATTAACACAAATCCAATTATTAAATAATAATTTAGAAACTCATAATCTAATTATCAAAAGATAATTAGATGTCAACAAAATGATCAAATCAAACCAAATCAAAATACACTTCAAAATATATTGAATTGGCAACACGAAACAAATCCAGTAATCAAAATATCAATTAAAATGTTAAATCTGATAGGGCTGCAGTACACGCTCGCGCGCGCTGCCTCGCCACAATAAAACGTTAATTCTGTGTGGCTGTAGTACACGCACGCGTGTACTGCCTCGCCACTTCAGTATATGAAATAGAAATCAGCACAAGGTCAAATCCAAGCGATTAGCTGGATTCAACTCTGGTGTATATTCAAATGAAATAGTGACATGATGAAGCAGTGCAAACAAAATTATGCTCCAACACAAAATGGTTCACATGCATGCTAATATCAAACTAGGGTCTGTAACAAAATTACATGCATGCAAACTCAATTGTACACAATAACGAACTGCACAAGAAAAAAATAAATCAGAGGTGCAACATGGAACTGCAAAAGATGCGACAGGTCTACCATAGTGAAACTGGACAGTACTCTCAAAATGCACGAACAAAGCATGCTACAGTTCTTACAATATGGATGGACAATCACCTATATGCAACAATGGAAGGAGCATAATTTGGCTAGCTAACTGAACCACAGACCCACAAGTGAAGATAACAATTGTGCAAACATTTACCCACATGAGCTAAGAAACACTACAGGCATGTAGAGGATCAAAGTATGCAAGCTTGACTAACAAGTTCAACCTCTTCATCAAGAAACCAATGAACATTGAATACAGCATAATGCACCATTGAAACAAGATCAAAGTACAGTTAACATGAAACAGGCCAGAGTGACAACTCATGTAACAGCCTAGTTTTCCTTGCAATTTATTTCTTTTAATTATTAAATTTTCAAATTTATTTTTAATATATATATATATATTTGATGTAAATCTTTTTCCAAAGGTCTAAAAATAAAATTTAAAAGTTTTGAAATTTTTAACTTTGTTAAAAGACGACTCAATTCGCAATGTTAATAAAATGAATTTTGTATATGTATAATATATGTAAACCAATAAAATTTTGGTAAGTAATAACTTCGTAAAAAAAAAATTAGTGTATTAAAGAACTGTTGGATTTCGCGTTTAAAGGGCGCGTAAAATTTATGGTATAAGTAACGTAATAAACCTATAAACTAAAAACGTTATTTTATATAAATTTTTAGGTGTTTTGCATTGCGTCGGTTTGGCGTATTTTAAAAATCATATTTATATCTATATGGATTAAAATATCAGTCAGTAGTTTTATAGTAAACGTTACCTTTTCCGTAGCTTTCAATTGGGTTTTAATTTTTGTATATGACTTTTTCATTCCAAAATCTTTGCCAATTCTTGCCGTTTCATTTAATTCAAACAAAATAAAGATCAAAATTTCATATAGCTGATCACGCAACTATTAAATGGTATAAAATGTTGAAATCAAATTTTCATAAATTGGCAGCATAAATCACGCATATAAAATAACGTTCAAACTAAAGAAACTGGAAAGAAATCAACGCATGCATTTAATCAAGATTTTCATATAACTGGGAATAGTGAATCACGCTCCTCTATTTCATAAAGCACGAATCCATATCTCTTGCTTCTTGTTTCCCACTACAATTTGTTTTGCAAATTTTCGTACAACTGATCAAGCAAATTATGTAAACATTTATTTCATTTGCCTTTTCAATACAGAGCAAATTTATATTCACCGACCGTTTTGCCTAAAATCACGCAAGCTTATCCATGAATTCAAAAAAAAAAAACAACGTTCAAGCATAACAAACTGGAAAGTAAATCGCGCATATTTTTTCTAGAGATCTCTAGCCAATTTTCACCTGTTTGTTTCCTGCATGCCGTGCCTATGTTCCATTTTGGACCGAGTATACTTCACTTCCTTGCATACAAAGCAACTCCTCTTTACAAATACTAGCCTCGTTCACATAAACTTTATACCTCCTCTGATTCTTCTCAAGAACTTTTGCAAGCTACAGGTAATGGGTATTCTCTTTTGTTTCCTTTCATTTTTTTTCTTTCTTTCTTCTTTGCTTCAGATTCATTTATTTTACTCGACTGCTCTATCTCCTCTACGACTGCACCACCTGTCCTCGCCACATTTTTTTCCTTTTTCCCGCTGACTTGGTTTCGTCCCTGTAGTGGGTGAAATCATCTAAGCCTGCAATACTTTGATACATATGGTTGCGTGAGTTTTTCATTTTGCATGGGATGTTGAACGTGTTGCAGAACATGTTTATAATAGGGCAAAGGAATAAAAAAAAATATAATATATAAAACAGAGGAAGGAGAGGAAAGGAAGAGGGAGAGGAGAGATATTGAGTGTACCTGTACATGCATCACGGCCATAAAAATGTTTAAAACATGCATTTATGTTTTGAAATTTTCGCCCGTGCATATATATTGTAGAAGCATGCATTAAGTTTTTTTCAAAATGTTTTATAAGTTTGCAAATCTAGTTCATGTGTTCAAAGGGAAATTGATATATATGTCAGGGAAAGAAAAATATAGGAACCGCATACATAAATGCAAACCACACCACTGTTGATTTCGCGGCCACCTATATGCATGAATTTTATTATATAGCCAATGTCCAAATTTTCTCTGCACTGCCTAAATGTTCCACCAGCATGATAGTGGGCAATGAGTTCATATTACTGAGATCATGCATGTAAAGTTTGTATATAGGCAGGGACGTTTAAAAAAAAAATCTTGGATCACGCATGCAAATCTAGTAGGTTGGAAGCGCGTGCACTTTTTGTGTGAACTTATAGTTTTGAATCCATTTAGGTATATCACCGGGAACGTTAGTCTTGTGGGGGTGGAGTAGTCGAGCCTACGGGTCGAATTGTTTCCGTTCGTCCCGTTTTGTTCGAAACTTTCGTGTTGAAATTTTCTTAATTTCGTTTTGATTGTTATTAATTCGTTTCTCTTTCAAATATATATATATATATATATCTGTTAGCAGACTCCGCATCAATTTGATCGTTACCCACCGTGCGTTTCTTTTCTGAAAGATTTCCATTTTAATCAACTTTTTCTGCAGCATTCAGGTGAGTATTTCTCACCAGACAAACATACCTATATATCCGTGAATTATCACAAGTGTATTTGTAAATTATTTATTAAATTTTATCTGCCTCTGATATAATGTATGATGTTAAACCCCATTATTAATTGACACATCATTAGTTGTTATTTATTGTAATATTATTGCAATTATACTATTTAATGCTTATTTACTGTTAATCACACTGCAAGTTCCCTGAAAATTTGAGATCGTTATAAGCTGAAATGATAGGCTTGAACGATCATTTTTTTATTCATTATTTAATTATTTAATTATTTATCTTTTTAACTTGGGATTGCGGGTTTGAAATGATAGAACCCAGGTTTTAAATAAATTGCGGATTGAAATGATATATATCTGTATCACCTGACCTAGGCTAGAAAACTATATACAGACCCGTGGTTTATATAATATTTTTATGAAATGTTTTAAAAATATTTTAAATTTTATGATATTCTGGCTTAAAATGTATTTAAAGGATATTATGAAACTTATAATGATTTTTGAATGAGTCAAAATGTTAAATAAATGGAAGTTAAGTAAAATTTTGGAATATAACTTATTCTGAATTTTTGTTAAAAGGGAGATTTTAGTTAAGTAAAATAATTGATAACAAGTTATATTTGGGAATTTAAAATTTAATTGTTAAGTTAATAATTTATTACAACACTTAAATGATGTCTTTTATAAACGAACTGTTTTAACCTATAAACTTAAGGTAGCATTTCATAAGTGCTACGGAAACTTAATTTTGGATTTTTAAAATAAATTTATGGAAATAATCTTTGGGGAAAAGTCTTAAATTTTGGAATTTAATATGTAATTAAAAATAATAATAATAAGAAGTTGACTTTGTATGGCTTTAATGGAAGAATTTAACTTTAGTAGAAAGGCAAATTAATTCCTAAATAAATTGAATAGATTTAAATGGTAATTTATAAAATGACCAATGTTTAAAAACAATATTTTGATATTGAAGGTATTTGGAATTTATTTTTATTTCAAAGTATAAATACCATTTTTAAAAGTTGTAACCACGGGTTATAATAACGTTTGGTTGTTAAAGAGACCGGGATCGGATATCTAGCATACTCTCTGTCGATACCGAAAACCACTTTGACAACCGTGTACGCGGTGGAGATTCTAGAATGAAGTAGGATGGCGATGACGTTTTCTTTGAGGTAAATACGTGGACCCGACTCCCGTGAGTTGGCATGAGGTGGCTAAAACAGGAGCGATTCTCGGATTAATGAGGTAGCACCTCTGATCGGATGCACTTCTTCGTATGCCATTCTATTACTTTTGTGATTGTTTTGGTGCGCACCTTTGATTTGGGAGTGTTGTTTGAGGTGGGCGGTAACTGCGGCTACGCGTTTCCATCGGTCCGGATAGAAATTGGTATATCTACCCTGGCATTGCCTAGTTGTGCCGTGTCACCTACCATAGCGAGCCTTATACGATTTGGTTTTGTACCATACCCATGGAGTGCCCTCTGACGACGCCCGGTACGGGGGAGATTATGGTACCGTATAGACTATGGGAATATATTCTGTGTTAAGGGCTACAAGGGTAACCCCTTAACGCTATTAAAAAGTAAGTTTATTTTACTAAAGACATTATTATAATAGCGAAATATTACTACATAGTAAATAGTTTAACGGATCCTTAGAGGATGGGCGGTCCCAAGCATCCTTTAAGTTACTTGCTCTATACTACAGTACACTTGAATTAACTTACACTATATAAGTATGTATGTCCTGACTCGAGTGTTTATGTTTTATTTTACGCTCGGGTCAGCCTGAGTTGCAGTTTCAGCTTTCTTTCCGGAGCGAGGACTTTCTGTAGATCATTCGTGCTGCCGGCAAAAGCTTTTCACTCTATATCTTATTTATGTAATTGAGATTTTGGAATATTTGGCTTTCTATTGAAGTTTTAAACTGTATTGGAGATTTAAACTATGCAATTTTATTTGGCTGAGATTTTATAGTGGCTTCATGAACCACTAAGTATTTTAATTCCGTTGTGAGTTTTCTGATATTTGTGTCTGTGATTCTGTGATTTGATTTCATTAGCTCCTAAGTTATTTACAATCTATTGTTTTGAACTATTCAAGCTTGACATGTTTTATTTATTGTTGAATTTGAATGGTACAAAATAGTGGGCCGTTACAGTTGGTATCAGAGCCAGGTTTAACCATAGCTAAGGAGAAAAAACTCATTAGAGATAGGGTAGCAATACCCTAGAATGAGTGAAGTCAAATTCTAGAATCCTTTCCTTGTGAGAGAACGTATTTTAAACTATAAAATGATTTTCAAAAAGGGTTTTTAAAGAAAGTATTTTGATATAAAAACTTCCTATTTTAAAATAATTTTTTCCAAATACTCCTTCCTTCTCTCCATCGTTTATAATTCAAGCCTTGTTAATTGCTTGTCCAAGTTAAACTTTATCTTATCCTAGAATATCTTGACATTAATATTTTTCCTCTGCCCTTAAAATTCATTCTTGATCTTTCAGGATGAATAGAGGAAATAATAGAGGTAGAGGGCGAGCTGCTCCTCCACCTGCTGCCCCTGCCAGATTTACTAAGCTGTGCAAAGACTATTCTGAACTAGGTGGCACTAAATTTACGGGTTCTGAAACCATTATAGAAGCTCAGCAATGGTTACGAGACTTGGAGAGAATCTTCTCCTGTCTCGAAATCACAAATGCCCAGCAGAGGCAACTCGCGGCCTGGCATATGAAGGGAGCCGCTTTAAATTGGTGGCTATCTATTACTGCTCACACTAATGAGGCTGACCTCACTTGGGAGCAATTTAGGTATCTCTTCGGTTGTCTAAAATTCGGATTCAAATCTTCCCATTTTTGAATCTATCTTATCTCTTATCGTGCTTTAGGGAGGCCTTTCTGGTCAAATGGATGCCCGAAGCGGGCAAGTCTCAGCTATATCGAGACTTTATGGATCTGAAGCAAGGCGATATGTCCTTCACGGAATACGAGAGAAAGTTTAATGAGCTCCCCCAGTATGGCCTGAATTTGATCGATACCCCGCTTAAGAAGAACGAGAAATTTATCGCTGGTGCTCGCCCCGAGTTCTATGATCGACTCATTACACATGTGCATGGGACATTCACGGCGTTGATGGATATGGCTCTCCGGTATAAGAACCCCACCTCTAGGACCACTCCAGCTGCTCAGTCTACACCGGCCCAGTCTTCTGGGAATTTAAGGAAAAGGAAGTCAAATTTCTACCGTCATAAGAGGAACAAGACTCAAGGGTTAGGATCATCATCTTCTGCTGCTGCGAGGCCACCTCTAGATCTGTCTACCATCACTTGCCATAGATGCCATCAGAAGGGACACTTCACGTATCGCTGTCCTACTTTGGGTGCTGATATTCCACCTCCTTCTCAGTTTGCTAGACGAGACTTATGCCACATCTGCCTTCATCCGGGACACTTCAAGAAGGATTGCCCCACTTAAAAGAAGGGCACATCGTCAGGGATCTTCGCGGTGACTTCTGCATCCTCTCCAGCCCCACAGCCTGCACCCGCTCCAGCTCCGAACGACTCTCAAGGTACACTTCAAGGTTCTTTTACTTTGTTCAAATCTCCTGTTCGCGTTTTATTCGATGCCGGAGCTTTCCACAGTTTAATTTCGTCGGATCTCTGCAATAGATTTGAGCATCTCCTTTCCACTGAATATTCTTTTGTACCTTTATGTGTTTCAAACCCCATCGGTGGTCCAGCGAACCTTAGCAAAGTCTGTAGGGATGTGAAGCTTCTCCATCTCCTGCAGTGCTTCACTGGTGACTTCTTTGTTTTGGGTTTTGACGCTTTCGACCTTTTGCTTGGAGGTGATTGGTTAGATAGACATGATGTAGATATCTCTTGTAGTTCCCGTACGGTTTCTCTTAAAGATGATTTAGGAAATCCATTGAAGATCCAGTGTAAATTGCCTCAAGAGTTCGCTGGAAGTTTCATTTATTCTTTCGATATTTTCCCTGGTGATATTGAGTCCACTCCGGTGGTTAGATTATTTCCCGACGTATTTGGTGAAGTCACTTCTTTACCTCCAAAGCGGGAAATTGATTTCCGTATCGACCTCATCCCTGGAGCGCGACTGGTAGTTCTTCCACCCAGAAGAATGGCACCACAGGAGAAGAGCGAATTAAGGAAGCAAATCCAAGACTTATCCTCCAAAGGTCTGATCAACCCTAGCTTCTCAGAATGGGGAGCAGCTGTAGTTTATGTCACAAAATCTGATGGTTCCCTCTGGATGTGTGTTGATTATAGGGAACCGAACAAGCTTACTATAAAGAACAGATATCCCATGCCCCGTATAAATGATATGTTCGATCAACTCTATGGAGCGACTGTTTTCTCTCAGCTTGATTTAGCCACAGGTTTCCATCAGCTTAGAGTTGCTGAGGAGAGCATACCCAAAACTGCTTTCCGTACCGAAAATGGTTTCTTTAAATGGCTAGTTATGCCTTTTGGGCTGACTAACGCTCCTGCATTCTTCGTCGACTTGATGAATCGTGTCTTCCGCGATGTGCTAAATAAATTTGTTCTAGTCTTCATTGATGATATCCTTGTGTTCTCCAAATCACAGGAAGAGCATAAATCTCACTTGAGCTTTGTATTGGGGACTCTTAGGAGGCACCAGTTAAAAGCTAAATTCTCTAAATGCCATTTCTACGAAGAAGTCTGATTCCTCGGACACATTGTCTCTAGTGAAGGAGTTTCTGTTGATCCAGTCAAAATCGCTGTAATCAAGGATTGGGAAGAACCTAAGACTCCTACTGATATTCGCAGTTTTCTAGGCCTTGCCGGTTACTACGGAAGGTTCATTGAAAACTTTGCTCGGATTGCGGCACCTCTGACTACTCTAACTCGAAAGAATGCGAAGTTTATATGGAGCAATAAGTGTAAAGCTGCATTCCAAGAGTTAAAGGATAAGCTCACCTCCGCACTAGTGCTTACTGTACCAAATGGAAGTCAAAGATTAACGGTATTTACCGATGCTTGTCGAGAGGGTTTGGGAGCGGTTCTAATGCAAGATGGGAAAGTAATTGCATATGCTAGTCGTCAGCTGAAGACACATGAAGCTAATTACGCTGCTCACGATTTAGAATTGCTGGCTGTTGTTTTTGCTTTGAAGCTTTGGAGACATCATCTCTTGGGAGCTAAGTTTGATCTCTTTACCGATCATCAGTCTCTGAAATATATCTTTACCCAGAAGGATTTAAATCAGAGACAAGTGCGATGGCTTGAGTTTCTTGCTTCTTATGATCTCGACATAAACTATACTCCCGGGAAAGCAAATGTAGTGGCCGATGCGTTGAGTAGAAAGAAATCTTTGTTGCGCCAGCTATTTGTTTCTTCTCCTATATTGGATCATATCAAGGCTAGGCAGGATGAGGATGTGAGACTTATAAGTATGAAAGAAAATGTTCGTAGCAGTGGAGGTAGAAATTCTGATGGGAATGGAGCTCAGATTGATGATGAAGGGATTTTGAGAGTAAATAGAAGGATTTGTGTCCCGAATGTTGATGGTCTGAGGCAGGAATTACTTCGGGAACATCACCAATCCCGACTTTCCATACATCCTGGAGTAGCAAAGATGTATCAAGATTTAAAGAAACTCTACTGGTGGAAGGGTATGAAACGCGATGTCTCTATCTTTGTGAGTAGATGTGCGACTTGTCAGCAAGTCAAGGCGGCACCGGGTTTGTTACAGCCTTTGGAGATTCCAAATTGGAAGTGGGATGTAACGACCCGCCGCTCTGACCGCCTCTAGTCGGTAATTAAACCAACTCGAAACGTTCAAAATGACGGATTGTTGTTCAGTTTATAAAGTTTAAACAGAATCAGCCACAGAATCACAGAATAATCATAATATTTTTCATAAATGAATTTTTCTTACATACATCAGAGTTTTATACAATGAATCAGATTTTAATACAGCGGAACAGTTATCAATATATATATATCTTTTAGAGTACAAAGAAAATTTTCTCGAAAAACTTTAGTGAAGTGCTTTCCCCTCTCTCTCTAACTTCTCGGCCTGAAAATCTTCAAGCTGTAAAAATACTCGGTCTGACCCGAGCGTTAATTGCAAAACACAAAACACTCGAGTCAGGATTAATCTTAACTCAAGTAAATAAATTTGTAATGAACTGAATAAAATGGTAACAGAGATGACGAATCACATGAATCAATTTAAAATCTATTATGGATTTTTATATTAACAACTTCAAATTTTTATTCTCTGTCAATCCCGTGTGGCTGCAGTACACACGTATACTTTATACACATGTGCACTGCCTCGCCAACACATGTGCAAGCGCAAATCGGACAAATCGCTGCAAAGAAAATGCTCAAGGCAAAACTAGTGCCAACTTGAACAAAAACAGTAAGCAAACAAACATGTAGCAGTTAGCATGCAACAGCAACATGCAAAACAGATCATGTACAAGGGCAGTGAAGCCTGTACAATTACAGTGAAACAAGTACAGGGAAACAAATGCAGGGAGCATCAGACACAACAACACAAAGGCAACAGCGATGAATCGCAGAGCCAAACAAGTACAGGGGAAATAGGTGATACAAGCTACAGTTAAGCATGTCATGGATAAACAGTACAATGCCACTGCAGATATAAGGTCAAAGACCAGATCACATCGAAGTGCAAGTGAACATGACAGGAAACAGTTCAATATGAACTAATGAAACAGTACGAAAATGCATCAGTGACCAAACACTACAAACTGCAACATGCTTGAAGACTGAAACATATCAGGTATGCAAACATGTAGAACAGTGGACAGGACAAACTAGGTCCAACAGGTGAATGGGAAGTCATATATGGATATGAAGACTGGAACAACATCATGCATGCAATACTCAATACATGTCTTTATTACCAGAACAATCATGCACTTCAACTACTTAATTTTTTATTTATTTATTTATTTATTTATTTATTTATTTATGATGGTTACTCTCAACATCAACATACAACCAGAGGTGCACAAGTCATGAATCAAGCAAAAATTTATTATTTAAGCTTTTAAACAGAGTCAAACTCTACAGATTTTGAAATTAAATCAAAATCTAAAACTGAGACTACAATAGAGGGTAATTTTTATGTAAACCATATGCATACTTTACTTTCAGAATTACAGCAAACAAAATATATATATATATATATACATATATACAAACATATTCCTTTTAGAAATTATAACTTAACTTCATTTAGATGGGAAGATACTAATTCTTCTATTGAGTTTGGGTATGCAATTTTTTTTTTTTTAAAACAGAGAAGAGCATATGTACAAACATTTCTCAGATGCACACATGCATTCATAAATTCATACATGCAGAGTATTATGCATTATTTTGCTTTTGATATTTTTTTTTCTTTCAAACTTTTGTTTTCTGTACTAAAACAGAGACATGAAAGTATGACAGACATTCATTTGCTATTCCTGCTTTCACAGTAAAACCATTTGATAATTAAATTTGAGAATGTTTTTTTTTCTTTTCTTTTCTCTTCTTTTTAAAACTTGGATATTGATTTCATAAACATAATTTATTTAAATTCTTAAGTTCACAAAGAATCAAGGAAGAAGCTTTTGAATTTATTGAACAGGGTTGGAAACACAGAGGCAAGTTATTCTTGCCTGTACACAATATACACACAGTCCTCATTTTTATGAAGGCATGCAACACAATTCACATCATCCAAACAAAATTCACGACATATATCAAATATAGATCCAAGCATCAATGGATATAGCAATTAAATGCAATTCATTCAAACAATTCAATTTTAAACCTATATTTAAAAACTGAAGTTTAATCTCCACCTTCAATTTAAATTCTACTCTTACATATAAAACAGAAACAGTTTCTGTTTTATTAAGAAAAATCAAACTTTGAAATTCCCTGAATTTAAACCATTTCAAAAGACAACAGAATTCAAACTTATTTGAATTCAACTTAAATTCAGTTTCAAAATTCCAAGTTTACATTTCCATTTATCACTTCAACACTATTTTAAAATAAACTGGAAACAATTCTGTTTCCTATATGCAGACCTGAAACAAAGTTTACTCGAGCAAGCTTAAAATTTACTTCGGGAAAATATCCTCACCGCTTCGAGTTACAGAGAACAGAGAACAATCAAAAGACACAGTTGCAAACAGTCGAAGGCAAGACAGATGCAACATGGTGCAGAAACAAAACTAAGGATGATACAAAACAGTGTACATGGAACAATGCAGCTCAGACCAATTGCTCACCAAGATGACCAAGCAATGATCAGAGACCAGAAACAGACAGTGGCATATGTGTATTGATGCAACTTCAAGCCAAAAGCAAGCGATATATGCAATGTACCCAGAACTAGTTAAGTGACACAAATGAAGACAACTCAAGTTCAGTGCCACCAAAGCAAAGAGACAACAGCAATGCATGTATCATGAATTTCATTAACCATGGAAACTGCAACTTCTCTATTTTAAAACCCTGTATCATAAACAAGAGATACCCCACCATTTACTTCAAGTTTTAAACCTGATGCTCCGAGTCAAAAACATAATCACCCGAGTACCACTTGGGGTTAAAACATAATCAGAGTCAGGTAAAGATATACCTGATTTAAAAACAAAAATTCACAAAGCATCTGTTCTTATCAATTTAAAACATAAATTCACAAAATATCTGTTCTTATCAATTTATAAATAAATTTCAAGTAACAGCTGTTCTTAACAGTTTAAAAACAAAATTTACAGCATCTGTTTTTTTTATAAAAAAAAAACAAATTACACAGAGTATCTGTCCTCAACAGTTTAATATCGAATTATCAGAGCAAACGATAGTAAATAACCCCAAATCATAGCATGCAAATTAACCGAGCAAATGGAAGCCAGAAAAAAAAATACCAATTCATAGCATGCTACCAAGCAACCAATTCAACAAATTTAAACACTTGAATACTGATTATTCGTGAGAGAACTCACCTTTGCAAACGAAATGAAGAGCACGCAAACGAATTGGGCACGCGAGCGAGATTGAAGTCGAAGCCCTAATTTCTGAAGGCGAACGAAGACGAACGGAGCCCTAAAATTGCAAAGAGGAGCGAAAGAAAAGTCACGAGGCTGCCATTTTTTTCTTTCTTCGTGTGTTTGATTTTGTGTAAAGGAGGAAAGGGGTTCGTGTTTTATGGGGAAGGAGATCGTGATTTGGGTATGGTTCACGGCATGGAACACGGCGTGAAAAATGGATCTGGTCTGTGGTAAGGTAGTGTATACCTATTATTTTATTTATTTATTTTTTATTTTATTTACTTTTTATCTTTTTCTCTTTTTTTTTTCTTTCAATTTAAATTCAATTAGTTTTGTTTTAAAATTATCTTGTTAAATTTTTCTCAAATGTAATTACATTTTATTTTTCAAAGTTTTATAAATATGTTGTTTGAATTTTTACTATGTATATTTATTTATTGATTTTATATTGATTTAAAATCTTATTCTATTTTATTTAAATAAATGAAAAATGTTATTGAAACTAACTACAAATTTATTAATTTTCATAAATAATAATTCTTATACCTAAATTCTTTTTCTAAGTCATTAGCTCGAATTTTAGATACAACTTCAATATTCAATTTCAACTTCAAGGTTAAATTCAAATTTCTATTCAACTTTAAATAGATTAAATTCAAAAATTTAATTGTCAACTTCATAGTTTTATTGGAATTCAATTTAAAATTATCTCAAATATTTAAAATTAATTAAATATCTTCATTTTTAAATTGTTCAAAATTCAGGATCGTTACAATCTCCCCTACTTAAAAGAATTTCGTCCCGAAATTATAAGTTAGGAAAAACGATTGCTAAAATCTCACCGATATTTATATCCTACACAATTTTACCAAGTTTCAAACTCATAAATAAATATAGGATTCATTCCACTTATTTCATTTCACTAGTTTTGTTCATCAATTTCAATAATCAAGACACAAAAGTCTTTTATCAAATTTTTTCGACTTACAAAACTCAGATTTTTTTTAAACTTTAAATCTTTCATGCTAAATATTTGCATAATATATCTTATCCAAAGCTGTGTGCTTTCAAAATATTCAAAAAGATCTTCTTCCTTAGTTCATTAAGTTAGAATTATGTAATTCTAATTTCAGATTATTGATTTTCTATCCAAAGTTTGAAAATACTTGATAACTCAAAGTTTAACAAGTCCATCGTCGTTCTCGCAGACTTTAGGCATACGCTGGCCAGGCGCAAGACTAAAAATCTCCAAGTACTAAATATACTTGCTTCAACTCCCAGTGAAAATACCTTTTTAAAAATCTTTTAAAAATGGATATGGAAAGTCCGTTCCCCCATGGATCACAGTTTACCCGGCGGTTTCGCTACTATCTCAGTAGAATCGCTTGTAATCTCAGATTTCTCATCACTCCTGAATTTCGCCATGGTTATCACCTTAGATCGCGGTCCACACGGAGGTTACGCTACTATCTCAGTAGAATCGCTCGTAGCCTTAGGCATCAAGCCCCTCGAATTACGCTTCGGTTTCCAGATCGCAGTTTACTCGGCGGTCGCGCCACTATCTCAGTGGAATCGCTTGTAACTGTAGGCATCACGCCCCACGAATTACGCCAGCATCAATCACATAATCCCAAACACGATGATCCATCGTGGGGGATATCAAATCAGTCCCATTGGACATTCCACTAATGGAATTCTACGTAGCTATGATTTACAATGGACACTCCACCGAGTTCCAATCACTTTCACATATAATAAATGGAAGGTACATTTCCATATCCTCAGTTTTTAGAAAACATATGTCATATACATATAGTACTTCATTTCACATTTCGTACTTATCATACCTATGTAAACTTACACAGGACTTTCATAATAATGACTTTCTAAACTGATAGTTTTCGATTATATTCACATATATAAGTTACGAAAACTCAATTCACATTCACAACAAATAGGGGATTCCAAATTTTCCATCATGTTTAAAATTTTCCTCTAAATCGATTTGAAAATTTAAGGTTATTTCAAACCTAATTCACATTCACAATCCAATTCATTATCGACTTCACATTCGATTTGGATTTCACGTTACATCGTCAATTCTCAACACATAATTGATGTCTATCGATATATAACCTCTAAGCTCGTACGTCTCAGAGAAGGGTGTTAAGCTAAAAGAATAAATTCTCCGTCACCACAGATATATATTTAATAGAGATCAAATGCTATGTCATCAATTCACAATGTTAGACATACAATCCCAATCGACTATCCAAAATTCAAAGCTGAACTTATATTGTTTTTGGTGTCAAAGTTAAACTCAATTTTAACTCAAGATTCAATCCTTTGAAAAATTTCCAAGTTGAACTAATTGTTCACATTTCTCAAAATAATATCTTTACAAGATATATAATTTTCACACTTAGCCATTTGAAACAAATTTCAAATATTCATTTTTCAATTTATCTTTAAAAGATAAAGTTTCAAACCTTTCATTTCATATTGGAAAACATTTCCATACTTATTCAATAATAAGTAATTCACAAATTCATTCATTTTCAACACTTTGAAAATATTCGATATACTTGAATCAAAATTAAGTATATATTTCTTTCTTTAAGGAAATCATTCTTTTAAACACATTTATTTGAGTTAAAACGAATGTTGCGTAAAACATCGTTACGACAACTCAAAATCACTAGTATAGGGATTCGGATTTAAGATAGATATATAAATCCCAATACTATAAACAACATTTCCTTCCGGAAACCATTTACTATAACAAAGTGTTATAGTCCACCATTTCCTTAATTTTCTCGAAAAGTCTATTTCAACAATTGAATGTTGAAATCTATGTATTCGATAGTTAATGCATTTTAAAACATCTTTAAAACTATTAACTTTTTCAACTTCAACTTAATTCAATAGTTTGAATTCTTCATACTTTTCACAATATCTGTTTTAAACCGATTTCAACTTTTCAATATTAAGTTTTCCACTTAATTTAATTCTCCGCACGTTTAAATTCAAATTCATCACTGAGTCTATTTAAACCTATAATGGATTATCATGTTGACAACTTCAAATTTGAAATCTAAATTCTATTTGAACTTTGCATTTACTCTCTATTTCAAAAAATAGTCAACTAGTTCTTTAGTAAATTGTTCATCAATTTAGTTCCATCAAATTCATATTTCCACATTAACTATTTCATACATTAGTCTAACTTGAAATATAAACTTTACATCAAACTCAGTTTGATTCATACAGTTAAATCAACAATTAAACTTCATTTCCAAGATGCTATTTCATTATATCACTTCTCTAAAACATATCGTTTTATTCAGTAATATATTCACTGTCCAAAATCGTGAATATACTTTGTCAACCAATTTCATCATTTCTACAACTTATTTTTATTTTTAAAGGATTACCCACTGTCCAAAACCGTGGATAAAATTCCCAACCAACATTTACTATAACAATATTTAACTTAAAGGATAACTCGCTGTCCAAAATCACGAATATATCTCCTTTAATAACTTCTATTTTTCATTTATCAAATTCAATTGGTTTCGAATTTATAAACAATCTTCACAAATTCCTTTTCTATTTATAAAACTTCAATTTATAAATCTTCTTATTGATTCAATTCAATTTATATACCTCAGTTATATACCAAAAGTTCATATTATAAGTTAAATACTTATAATCCATTCATTTATTTACTAACTTGTTCTTCACAACGTTTGAAATCAATTTCAAAAGAATTCAGAGTCAAATTCTCAAGTTATAGTTCAATAATCCGTTTGATTATAACCAAATTAACATATCATTTTATTTCACAATTATTACTCGAAATATTCAAAATATTTGATTTAAACCAATTTAAACCAATTCACTAATTCACTTAACTCATATTTCATTTTTCATAAATCTCAATAATTCGATAATGAGTTTCCGAACGATTGAAACTCAAATCTAATGAGACCTCACCGAATATAAACTATCGCACACTCACATTTAGAGAGGGGAATTTTCAAAATAATTCTAACTTTCAAAATACCTTTTACTTTAAAGAAAACAATTTCATACTTCTTTAAATTTGAAAAGCACTTTCTTTATAGTGGTTCTAGTAACTATTCGTATTAAACATCATAAACTGAGCTTTGTGTAAACCAAAGCTCTGATACCACTTTTGTAACGACCCGCCGCTCTGACCGCCTCTAGTCGGTAATTAAACCAACTCGAAACGTTCAAAATGACGGATTGTTGTTCAGTTTATAAAGTTTAAACAGAATCAGCCACAGAATCACAGAATAATCATAATATTTTTCATAAATGAATTTTTCTTACATACATCAGAGTTTTATACAATGAATCAGATTTTAATACAGCGGAACAGTTATCTATATATATATATATATATCTTTTAGAGTACAAAGAAAATTTTCTCGATAAACTTTAGTGAAGTGCTTTCCCCTCTTTCTCTAACTTCTCGGCCTGAAAATCTTCAAGCTGTAAAAATACTCGGTCTGACCCGAGCGTTAATTGCAAAACACAAAACACTCGAGTCAGGATTAATCTTAACTCAAGTAAATAAATTTGTAATGAACTGAATAAAATGGTAACAGAGATGACGAATCACATGAATCAATTTAAAATCTATTATGGATTTTTATATTAACAACTTCAAATTTTTATTCTCTGTCAATCCCGTGTGGCTGCAGTACACACGTATACTTTATACACATGTGCACTGCCTCGCCAACACATGTGCAAGCGCAAATCGGACAAATCGCTGCAAAGAAAATGCTCAAGGCAAAACTAGTGCCAACTTGAACAAAAACAGTAAGCAAACAAACATGCAGCAGTTAGCATGCAACAGCAACAAGCAAAACAGATCATGTACAAGGGCAGTGAAGCCTGTACAATTACAGTGAAACAAGTACAGGGAAACAAATGCAGGGAGCATCAGACACAACAACACAGAGGCAACAGCGATGAATCGCAGAGCCAAACAAGTACAGGGGAAACAGGTGATACAAGCTACAGTTAAGCATGTCATGGATAAACAGCACAATGCCACTGCAGATATAAGGTCAAAGACCAGATCACATCGAAGTGCAAGTGAACATGACAGGAAACAGTTCAATATGAACTAATGAAACAGTACGAAAATGCATCAGTGACCAAACACTACAAACTGCAACATGCTTGAAGACTGAAACATATCAGGTATGCAAACATGTAGAACAGTGGACAGGACAAACTAGGTCCAACAGGTGAATGGGAAGTCATATATGGATATGAAGACTGGAACAACATCATGCATGCAATACTCAATACATGTCTTTATTACCAGAACAATCATGCACTTCAACTACTTAATTTTTTTTTTTTTTTTTTTTTTTATGATGGTTACTCTCAACATCAACATACAACCAGAGGTGCACAAGTCATGAATCAAGCAAAAATTTATTATTTAAGCTTTTAAACAGAGTCAAACTCTACAGATTTTGAAATTAAATCAAAATCTAAAACTGAGACTACAATAGAGGGTAATTTTTATGTAAACCATATGCATACTTTACTTTCAGAATTACAGCAAACAAAATATATATATATATACATATATACAAACATATTCCTTTTAGAAATTATAACTTAACTTCATTTAGATGGGAAGATACTAATTCTTCTATTGAGTTTGGGTATGCAATTTTTTTTTTTTTAAAACAGAGAAGAGCATATGTACAAACATTTCTCAGATGCACACATGCATTCATAAATTCATACATGCAGAGTATTATGCATTATTTTGCTTTTGATATTTTTTTTTTTCAAACTTTTGTTTTCTGTACTAAAACAGAGACATGAAAGTATGACAGACATTCATTTGCTATTCCTGCTTTCACAGTAAAACCATTTGATAATTAAATTTGAGAATGTTTTTTTTTCTTTTCTTTTCTCTTCTTTTTAAAACTTGGATATTGATTTCATAAACATAATTTATTTAAATTCTTAAGTTCACAAAGAATCAAGGAAGAAGCTTTTGAATTTATTGAACAGGGCTGGAAACACAGAGGCAAGTTATTCTTGCCTGTACACAATATACACACAGTCCTCATTTTTATGAAGGCATGCAACACAATTCACATCATCCAAACAAAATTCATGACATATATCAAATATAGATCCAAGCATCAATGGATATAGCAATTAAATGCAATTCATTCAAACAATTCAATTTTAAACCTATATTTAAAAACTGAAGTTGTAACGATTGCGGATTTTCGTTGCCGAAAAACCGAATAGTTATGGGTTTTAAAAAGAATTTAAGAAAAGAAAAAGAGAGAAAAGATAGAAAATAGAGAGGAAAGAAGATAGATGATTTTTAGAAAACAGAGAATTTTTAAAATAGAACGGGACAGAAAGGAAACAACAGAACAACAACAGAATCTCACAATTCGCAGCGGAACAACATATAATAATAAATGAATAATCTTTAAACAAAGAACTATATCAGTTATTACATTATCATCATATTACATTACATCAAATCATCAGAGTGTACAACAACATACAACAACATAACAGCGGAAAAAGAAGTACTATATACTAGTAATACGCCATGCCAATCCAGCTTGCCTCCAGCAACTCCAGAATATCCAGAATATCCTGATAAACCTAACTCTTAACTGCCCGTGTGGAAATTGGTGGGCACCCAGAGTTTAGGAAGGAAAACAATAAACTCCGAGTCAGTCATGTGACTGGTGTGAGAACTCAAAACAGTTTATTTATCTTTAAAATCAAAATAGAGGAATATTTTTAAATCAATTCGCAATGCTTTTAAAAATGAGACTACCATAAGGCCTCCCGCACACACACACAATGCAAACGCAGAATCGGAGGAGATTTCTCCTTATGATAGTCAAAGATGCTTGATACGCATTTAAAAGAACATTTGATATTATTACTAGTGCATAGTGTAGGAAATTATTTCGAAAATAAAGATATAAATCTTAGCCAACATACGACCATTATCGTATGCCTACTATAGCTACCATCCAAACAGTGGTGACCACCATAAGTGAATAGCAGGTTCTACAACTAATACCGTACAAGTTTCGTATTGTTTCTTTGGATTTCCAACAAATGGCAGGCCAAGGAACTTCCCATTGCCACATGAGAATGCCTCTGAATGGACATCCCCGAGAACCAAACCGGATCTCTACCAACACAAGGCCGGGTTACTCCTAACTGAGTAACAACTGACCGAATATGCCATCCCCCGGTCCTTTGGAACCTTTATCAACCGAGCGCTCGTAATCAATTCACACAATCATAAAGTGTTTTCAACATGAGTGAGTATTTGGGCTCCATACCATGATACCACCCTTTTCCAGAAGGAAATGCACATATCCTAAAGGGTGCTACCCCTCATAACCTTGCTGCTTCTTTCCTGTTTTGACCATTTCCGGGATGTGAGGCTCGACGAAGTCACGTCCACAAAAACATACTTTATACAAAAGCCATGCTTTGGGTCAACAAATGATCAACACAATGATCACTAAGATAGACGATCAAATAAATGATCCTATCACAAATAATCAACACAATGATCATTTCAGCATCACTCAGCATGTCACATTACCAGACTGGGAATATATCGCTGATAACTTCAACTATATAACCTCTGAACTCGTACGTCTCAGAGAAGGGTGTTAAGCTAAAAGAATAAATTCTCCGCCACCTCAGAAATATATTTGAAAGAAATCGGCTTTATATCTCAACTTGTAATGTCAGACATACAATCCATACAAGTCTGTTCCGGGCTCGAACAGAACCGAAGGCACTTACAAAGAAGTCCTTGCAATCCGAATAATTTCTAATCACGTTCGGATTTCCCATCACTTATGGAGATCTCTATACCGGGGATCAGCCAGTGCAGAGACAATCAACAAGAAACCCTCTCGTTTTCGAAAATATCCGGTCTTCAACACCGGTCTTCGAATGCAATTCATAACGACGTATCACATATTCGGAATGGGTTATACGACCCCATGGTCCTTTCCCGGTTAACCCGAATAGTGAGCGCTTATTTTAAAAAAAAATAAGTGTGGCATTCAATTTCAAACAATTCACAACAAATACCTATTCAAAGGTAAATATCGACAGTCGGTTATTGATCTATCAATAGATATGCCAACATCACCAGAATCCAAATAATTTTCCAAATTATTTAATTCCAAAAATATCTTTAGAAGATATAACTTTCCATATTTCAAAAATAAATCAATATTTATTTTTAAACCTATTTTCCCAATTCCATTTATAAATTCCATATTGAATTTATACTTCCAAAATATTTATGAATATACGATTTCAAATATTCATTTTCAATTTATCTTCAAAAAGATAAATTCTCTAAACTTTCCATTTCTCATTGGAAAAAAAACAATTTCCATACTTATTTATTTTATAAGTAATTCACAAATTTTATTTATTTTCAACCTTGGAAAATATTCCATATACTCTAATCGAAATTAAGTATATATTTCATTCTTTAAGGAAATCATTCACTTAACCATATTTATTTGGGCCAAAACGAATGTTGCGTAAAACATCGTTACAACAACCCAAAATCACTAGTATAGGGATTCGAAATTAAAATAAATATGTAAATCCCAATACTACACAAAAACATTTCCTTTCGGAAATCATCTATTATAACAACAGTGTTATAATCTACTATTTTCTTCTATTTCTCGAAAACATCTATTTCAACAATGAATGTTGAAATCTATGATTTCGAATCTCAATATATTTTAAAACATCTTTAGATCGTTTTAATTTTATTTAAAACATCAAATTCAAAATAATTTCTTTAACATAATATTCACTATTCAAAAACGTGAATATTCTTTGTTAATAAATTTCAACACTTCTATTCACTTTATTTTAAGGAATTATTCACTGTCTAAACATGAATATAACTCCATTAACAAATTTCAACAATTTACTTATTAAGATAAGTCTTTGCGGATTTATAAAACAATGTTTATAAATTCTATTTCTATTTATTTTATAACAACTTCCTTTTTTTTTAATTCCCTTTATTAACCTATCTCAATTTATATCTTAATGATATACTAAATTTCATATTATAAGTCAAATACTTATAATTTATTTATTTACAAAATCCTTCCTTTAAACTTCATAAATTTTATAAATCTTATAACTTATAAGATTTATTCATTTATCAAAAGTCCATTCTTTCTAATAACTTTACAAATTTTATTTTATTTTCCTTTACAATTTTTTTTTTTTTATAAACTTACTGTTTATAAAAATTCTATTTATAACTTCATCGTTATAATCCTATAAATTTCATTCATTTATGAAATTCATTCACAATCCTTTCTAACACTTATAAAAGCTTGTTTTATAATTCTAATTAATCTATAAATATCAATTTATAAATCTTTTAATATAAAACAATTTATATTATTCTTTTGAAACATCTTCAAAGTCCTTTATAATTTCATCACTTTGATTTATAAAATAATCAAATTTCATAAATCCTATATTTAAACTTTTTATAATAGATTCAAAAATCTTAGTTTAAACTATTTTATAAAATCATCAATCCCATATTTTCAAAAATCAATTTTTTTAACTATATTTCTCAAAAATATAATTTTTTTTATAACATTAAAAATTATAACGTTTATTTATTTATAATGGATCAATTCAAAAAAATATTTAATAAACGTATATTTCCAAAAATCCCTTTAGAAATTAAAATCGTTGTTTTTAAATTTCAAAATTTGGATCCGATGATGCAACACATCAATAGTCAATCACGATTTTCCAATATCATATATCGATATGATAAACAATCAAACATCACAATATTTAGAATCAATAAATATTTGTGAGGAATCCAGTTAGATCCCTCCAACCTATTTCCCTGCATCCACAGACATTAGCACAATACCATTCCGTTTCAAGACGGAATATCGCGGTATATGGGATTTTATAAAATATATATCCGCTTACTAACGGCGCATAGGGTCTCATCCGCTAAAAGAAAATGCGGGAAATCAATCAACTGCAATATATACATATGCCAATATATATATATTGCTATATATATAATATAATACCAATTCCACTTCGAGGTGGAATATCGCGGTATATGTGTGTACTAAATAACCTCCGCTTACTAACGGCGTATAGGGTCTATTCACATCCAATATATATATAACAATCATCATTCAATCATTCAATCAACACAGTCAAGCAAATTTTAAATCTAACTATTTAAAATTTAAATAAACAACACAAATTCCTTTTGAGTGAGAAGTTCTCACCTTAGCTTTTATTTGCAATCCACTCCCAATTCAACTTGTTTTCTTCATTTATACCTTGTATAAATATTTACACAATTTATTAATATTCGAAATAAATCGAATAATAAATTTTCGTTTAATAATTCTGATTGATTTGTGATTTCCTTTTAATAGTTAAATTAACTTGTAGTTTCGTTTAAACCAATTTCTTGTTTAATAAATTTATTTTAACTAAAAATTAAATTTAATTAACCAAACTCTCTTTCAAATAATTTAATTAACTATAGATTTAATTTTTACCAAAGATTTTCTTTTTAGTAAATTATTTTAACTAAAAACTAAATTTAAAACTAAATTCTTTTTAACCATTTAATTGTCTAATGATTTAACTTCAAACAAATTTTCTTTAGCAAATTTGTTTAACTAAAAGTTTAAAAATTAAATTTCCTTTAAAATTTATTTCTACTAATCCTTTTACCTTAAATTAATATCTTTAAATCGATTTTTCTTTTAAATAAATTTGTTTGACTAAAATTTTAAAATAACTTCTTTGTAATAAAATATTCTTTAGTAACTATAAATAGTTAAATAGTTTAATACAATAAGTAAATCATCACATTCGTTATTTTTATTTTAAACTAAAAATTAAAAATTCAAACTAATTTCCTTTAAATTAAATTTGTTTAACTAAAAATTTAAATTTCTTTTAATAAACTTTCTTAACTTACTATTTATTTAAATAAATTTTCCTTTTGAAAATAATCCTAACTAGAAATTTCCCATTGAACTTAATTTCCTTAAATAAATTATTTTATCAATTGATTTGAATTCTTAACAAATTTTTTTCTTTTACAAAAATATTTTTTTTTTTGAAACTAAACTTATATTTAACTGATAATTTTGTTTTAACAAATAAATTTAATTTTAAACATATCTTCTTTTATAAATTCCTTTTTATAAATTTATTTTAACTAAAATCTTTTAAAATTCGAATTGATCCCTTTTACATAAATCATTTCACCTTAATAATAAATTTACCCGTTAAACAAATTTCTTTACTATAACTTTATAAATTTTATTATCTATAATACTGTATTTAACTTTTTAAACTTTACATATAGTTATTATTATTTCACCTTTCTAATATGTATATATATTAATTTAAAACTGCTTAAATTAAAACCTTACCTATATATATATATATATATATATATATATATATATAAAGACAGATACATATATATATATATTTAAATTTAAATTTTTTTTTTTTTTTTATTGAATAAACAAATATAAAAAAAAAACAAATACCTCATTGCATAATCATCAGGCTCGAGCTCCACTGCCCGAATCCCTCTCCATCGCGCGACACCACCTCGGCCTCAAATCGCACGATGCGTCGCCACGCCTGCCGTTTCCGTCGCCCCTTCGAATCGCGCACCCCTCCATCGCCTCGCGCCAGTAGCCGCCGCAGTCACCTAACGCCATACGCCTCGCGCAAACACGCGCCGTGCCTCGCGCGCCACCAATCGCGACTCGCGACTGTCGCTTCCCCCACGAAATCACGCGCACCACTTCCTACTGCTCGTGCGAGCTTAGTCGCGATTCCCCAAATCGACCTCGCGTACGCGCGCGCGTCGCGATTTGGATTCCACGGCTACGGCCATTGATGTTTTTGAAGCTTTCGAAATTTTTTTTTTTTTTCTGATGTTTTTTTTTTCGGTTTCGAATGAGAGAAGGGGGAGGGGTTTCGTGTTTTAACAAGGGGATTGAGGAATGGGTTGCACGATTTCTCCTACGTGATTCTCGGCTTGGATTTAGGCGTAATAAATGGAAGCATGTTTGACCAATTTAAATTCAAATTTTAATTTGAATTCGATTTTTTATTTCGGCGCGTTTACTCAACGTACGCTCACATATCAACTCTGAAAAATACGAAATTTGAAATCCGAGAATAATTCAATATTACGGACCCAATGGAACTGGTTTCGTCGAATTCCGAGACTGTGCCTCGGACGACTATTTTAAATATCGATTCGAACGATTAAATTTCAAAACTGAACATTTCACTTTCAATTTCAATTCTAAAGCTTCTAAAATCTTCAATATTATCAATATGAACTTTACAAGCCTTTGAAATATTTTTAATTGGCTTAAAATTGAAGATTCAACTTTTATTCAACTCTCAATAGATTAAATTCTATAATTTAATTGCCATATTCAAAGTTATTTTGAAAATTTCAATCCAAACCATTATTTAAATATTTAAAATTAATTAAATATTTCCAAATTAAATTATTCAAAATTCAGGGTCGTTACAATCTTTCCCCCTTAAAAGAATTTCGTCCCGAAATTACAAGTTAAGAAGAATGCCCCTATCCCGTCTATTATTTTTCACAATCTAGATAGTTTTATCAACTTACTAGCCTAAATCTTTTTACTAGAGTTTCATTATCATTTCAACTGGCTTTCCAACTTCAATTATAGTTTCCAACCAATATTGTTTTCCTTAACAATTCAAGTTTAAATTCAAATTCAAATTTCAAACTTTCAAAATTTTCTCAAAATTTTTCTAACACCCTAAATTTTCGAAAAATTTCGCCAGCGTTTCCTTTGCGCGGCTAGCTCGGTACGACTACAAAATGGCACCACGGCCCCTCAGAATCAAAAAGAAAAGAGAAAAGCCAAGTGGCTAGAGAAGAAAGTCACTAAATCTCATACTGAAATTGAAATACGTACCTTTTTGTCGAGCCATTTAATTTTATCTTCGAATTCAAAATTTCAATTCCTTTATACACCTGTATAACCTGCTAATAGTAATATCTAATTCTAACATTCAAACCATTTTGCTAATTCTATTACAAAATTTCCAACATATACTTCTTATATATTTTTACTTCATTGTTGAAGTTACATATTCATTTCATTCAATTTTACTCTTCAATTCAATTCACAATTTCAATTCTATTTGAATTCAATTCATAATTTAAATTTCATTCGAATTTAATTCTCAATTTTAAATATTGAATTTTATCGATTAACTTTCATTTAGTAATTCACATTACTATTTTAAATTAGTTTCATCCACTAATTCATTTCAAATTTCCATATTCAATTCATTCCTTTTGAAATTATTTCACAAATGAATAAATTATTTCACAATTTCAATTCCTTTTCAAACCATTTTGCTAATTCTATTACAAAATTTCCAACATATACTTCTTATATTCTTTTTTTTTTTATTGAATAAACAAATATAAAAAAAAACAAATACCTCACTGCATAATCATCAGGCTCGAGCTCCACTGCCCGAGCCCCTCTCCATCGCGCGACACCACCTCGGCCTCAAATCGCACGATGCGTCGCCACGCCTGCCGTTTCCGTCGCCCCTTCGAATCGCGCACCCCTCCATCGCCTCGCGCCAGTAGCCGCCGCAGTCACCTAACGCCATACGCCTCGCGCAAACACGCGCCGTGCCTCGCGCGCCACCAATCGCGACTCGCGACTCTCGCTTCCCCCACGAAATCACGCGCACCACTTCCTACTGCTCGTGCGAGCTTAGTCGCGATTCCCCAAATCGACCTCGCGTACGCGCGCGCGTCGCGATTTGGATTCCACGGCTACGGCCATTGATGTTTTTGAAGCTTTCGAATTTTTTTTTTTTTTTTTTCTGATGTTTTTTTTTTCGGTTTCGAATGAGAGAATGGGGAGGGGTTTCGTGTTTTAACAAGGGGATTGAGGAATGGGTTGCACGATTTCTCCTACGTGATTCTCGGCTTGGATTTAGGCGTAATAAATGGAAGCATGTTTGACCAATTTAAATTCAAATTTTAATTTGAATTCGATTTTTTATTTCGGCGCGTTTACTCAACGTACGCTCACATATCAACTCCGAAAAATACGAAATTTGAAATCCGAGAATAATTCAATATTACGGACCCAATGGAACTGGTTTCGTCGAATTCCGAGACTGTGCCTCGGACGACTATTTTAAATATCGATTCGAACGATTAAATTTCAAAACTGAACGTTTCACTTTCAATTTCAATTCTGAAGCTTCTAAAATCTTCAATATTATCAATATGAACTTTACAAGCCTTTGAAATATTTTTAATTGGCTTAAAATTGAAGATTCAATTTTTATTCAACTCTCAATAGATTAAATTCTATAATTTAATTGCCATATTCAAAGTTATTTTGAAAATTTCAATCCAAACCATTATTTAAATATTTAAAATTAATTAAATATTTCCAAATTAAATTATTCAAAATTCAGGGTCGTTACAGAAGTTTAATCTCCACCTTCAATTTAAATTCTACTCTTACATATAAAACAGAAACAGTTTCTGTTTTATTAAGAAAAATCAAACTTTGAAATTCCCTGAATTTAAACCATTTCAAAAGACAACAGAATTCAAACTTATTTGAATTCAACTTAAATTCAGTTTCAAAATTCCAAGTTTACATTTCCATTTATCACTTCAACACTATTTTAAAATAAACTGGAAACAATTCTGTTTCCTATATGCAGACCTGAAACAAAGTTTACTCGAGCAAGCTTAAAATTTACTTCGAGAAAATATCCTCACCGCTTCGAGTTACAGAGAACAGAGAACAATCAAAAGACACAGTTGCAAACAGTCGAAGGCAAGACAGATGCAACATGTTGCAGAAACAAAACTAAGGATGATACAAAACAGTGTACATGGAACAATGCAGCTCAGACCAATTGCTCACCAAGATGACCAAGCAATGATCAGAGACCAGAAACAGACAGTGGCATATGTGTATTGATGCAACTTCAAGCCAAAAGCAAGCGATATATGCAATGTACCCAGAACTAGTTAAGTGACACAAATGAAGACAACTCAAGTTCAGTGCCACCAAAGCAAAGAGGCAACAGCAATGCATGTATCATGAATTTCATTAACCATGGAAACTGCAACTTCTCTATTTTAAAACCCTGTATCATAAACAAGAGATACCCCACCATTTACTTCCAGTTTTAAACCTGATGCTCCGAGTCAAAAACATAATCACCCGAGTACCACTTGGGGTTAAAACATAATCAGAGTCAGGTAAAGATATACCTGATTTAAAAACAAAAATTCACAAAGCATCTGTTCTTATCAATTTAAAACATAAATTCACAAAATATCTGTTCTTATCAATTTATAAATAAATTTCAAGTAACAGCTGTTCTTAACAGTTTAAAAACAAAATTTACAGCATCTGTTTTTTTTATAAAAAAAAAACAAATTACACAGAGTATCTGTCCTCAACAGTTTAATATCGAATTATCAGAGCAAACGATAGTAAATAACCCCAAATCATAGCATGCAAATTAACCGAGCAAATGGAAGCCAGAAAAAAAAATACCAATTCATAGCATGCTACCAAGCAACCAATTCAACAAATTTAAACACTTGAATACTGATTAATCGTGAGAGAACTCACCTTTGCAAACGAAATGAAAAGCACGCAAACGAATTGGGCACGCGAGCGAGATTGAAGTCGAAGCCCTAATTTCTGAAGGCGAACGAAGACGAACGGAGCCCTAAAATTGCAAAGAGGAGCGAAAGAAAAGTCACGAGGCTGCCATTTTTTTCTTTCTTCGTGTGTTTGATTTTGTGTAAAGGAGGAAAGGGGTTCGTGTTTTATGGGGAAGGAGATCGTGATTTGGGTATGGTTCACGGCATGGAACACGACGTGAAAAATGGATCTGGTCTGTGGTAAGGTAGTGTATACCTATTATTTTATTTATTTTTTTTATTTTATTTACTTTTTATCTTTTTCTCTTTTTTTTTCTTTCAATTTAAATTCAATTAGTTTTGTTTTAAAATTATCTTGTTAAATTTTTCTCAAATGTAATTACATTTTATTTTTCAAAGTTTTATAAATATGTTGTTTGAATTTTTACTATGTATATTTATTTATTGATTTTATATTGATTTAAAATCTTATTCTATTTTATTTAAATAAATGAAAAATGTTATTGAAACTAACTACAAATTTATTAATTTTCATAAATAATAATTCTTATACCTAAATTCTTTTTCTAAGTCATTAGCTCGAATTTTAGATACAACTTCAATATTCAATTTCAACTTCAAGGTTAAATTCAAATTTCTATTCAACTTTAAATAGATTAAATTCAAAAATTTAATCGTCAACTTCATAGTTTTATTGGAATTCAATTTAAAATTATCTCAAATATTTAAAATTAATTAAATATCTTCATTTTTAAATTGTTCAAAATTCAGGATCGTTACATGGGAGCAAGTTTCTATGGATTTATCGATGGTTTGCCGAGATCTAGGAAGGGAAATGAAAGCATCTGGGTTATTGTGGATAGACTGACTAAGTCCGCTCATTTTATTCCAGTCAGGTCTACCCGTTCAGCTTCGAGCTTATCCGAAATTTATATGAGGGAGATTGTTCGCTTCCATGGCGTTTCCCTTAGCATTGTTTGCGATCGAGACCCTATTTTCACTAGTCAGTTTTGGAAAGCGTTCCAAGAATCCTTGGGTACTCATTTGAACCTGAGCACCGCTTACCACCCACAAACTGACGGTCAAACCGAAAGGGTAAATCAGATTCTTGAGGATCTTCTTCGTGCTTGCATCTTGGATTATGGAGGATCTTGGGAAGATCATCTCCATCTTATGGAATTCATCTATAACAATAGTTATCAGGTATAAATTCCAATCCTCTGATATTATCCTATCTTATTCCCTATCTATCTCATTCTATCTTTTCAGGCTATTCTTAAGATGTCCCCATTTGCTGCTCTGTATGGAAGACCATGTAGATCTCCTTCTTGTTGGATTGAATCCGGTAACCGCTTAGTTCTTGGCCCCGAAATGATTTTGGAAGCTTCGGAGAAAGTAGAGGAGATTAAGAGAAGGTTAAAAGTTGCTCAGGATAGGCAAAAGAAGTATGCTAATCGGCGCAGAAGGAGCTTGGAGTTTGATGTTGGCGATTTGGTTTTCCTAAAAGTTTCCCCTTTAAGAAATGTGGTTCGGTTTGGGCGTAGAGGAAAGCTGGCTCCTAGGTTCATCGGTCCATTCCATATCTTGGAGAGGATTGGATCTCTTGCTTATCGACTAGATTTACCCGAGAAGTTTGCTGGAATACACAATGTGTTTCATGTATCCCACCTTCGTCGCTGTCTTCACGATCCATCTCTTATCATCCAGCCTACTGCTCTTGATGGTCTGGACATCGAGCCTGATCTAACTATTGAAAGAAAGCCGCTTCGTATCGTCGATCAAGGTACGAAACAGCTAAGAAGAAAGTCTGTCCGATTGGTCAAAGTGCAATGGAGCCCGGATGAGCGAGATTGCACATGGGAGACGGAGGAGAGCATTCGTGCTTCGAATCCGGAATTATTCGTTTAAGGTACTTGCTTTACCATCTTATCTTCCTTTGTTTCTTTTTTTTTGTTCCATTTCGAGGATGAAAAGTTCTTAGTGGGGGAGAGTGTAACAGCCTAGTTTTCCTAGCAATTTATTTCTTTTAATTATTAAATTTTCAAATTTATTTTTAATATATATATATATATTTGATGTAAATCTTTTTCCAAAGGTCTAAAAATGAAATTTAAAAGTTTTGAAGTTTTTAACTTTGTTAAAAGACAACTCAATTCGCAATGTTAATAAAATGAATTTTGTATATGTATAATATATGTAAACCAATAAAATTTTGGTAAGTAATAACTTTGTAAAAAAAAATTAGTGTATTAATGAACTGTTGGATTTTGCATTTAAAGGGCGCGTAAAATTTATGGTATAAGTAACGTAATAAACGTATAAACTAAAAACGTTATTTTATAAAAAAAATTAGGTGTTTTGCATTGCGTCGGTTTGGCGTATTTTAAAAATCATATTTATATCTATATGGATTAAAATATCAGTCAGTAATTTTATAGTAAACGTTACCTTTTCCATAGCTTTCAATTGGGTTTTAATTTTTGTATATGACTTTTTCATTCCAAAATCTTTGCCCATTCTTGCCGTTTCATTTAATTCAAACAAAATAAAGATCAAAATTTCATATAGCTGATCACGCAACTATTAAATGGTATAAAATGTTGAAATCAAATTTTCATAAATTGGCAGCATAAATCACGCATATAAAATAACGTTCAAACTAAAGAAACTGGAAAGAAATCAACGCATGCATTTAATCAAGATTTTCGTATAAATGGGAATAGTGAATCACGCTCCTCTATTTCATAAAGCACGAATCCATATCTCTTGCTTCTTGTTTCCCACTGTAATTTGTTTTGCAAATTTTCGTACAACTGATCAAGCAAATTATGTAAACATTTATTTCATTTGCCTTTTCAATACATAGCAAATTTATATTCGCTGACCGTTTTGCCTAAAATCACGCAAGCTTATCCATGAATTCAAAAAAAAAAACAACGTTCAAGCATAACAAACTGGAAAGTAAATCGCGCATATTTTTTCTAGAGATCTCTTGCCAATTTTCACCTATTTGTTTCCCTGCATGTCGTGCCTATGTTCCATTTTGGAACGAGTATACTTCACTTCCTTGCATACAAAGCAACTCCTCTTTATAAATACTAGCCTCGTTCACATAAACTTTATACCTCCTCTGATTCTTCTCAAGAACTTTTGCAAGCTACAGGTAATGGGTATTCTCTTTTGTTTCCTTTCATTTTTTTTTCTTTCTTCTTTGCTGCAGATTCATTTATTTTACTCGACTGCTCTATCTCCTCCACGACTGCACCACCTGTCCTTGCCACATTTTTTTCCTTTTTCCCGCTGACTTGGTTTCGTCCCTGTAGTGGGTGAAATCATCTAAGCCTGCAATACTTTGATACATATGGTTGCGTGAGTTTTTCATTTTGCATGGGATGTTGAACGTGTTGTAGAACATGTTTATATTAGGGCAAAGGAATAGAAAAAAAAATATAATATATAAACAGAGGAAGGAGAGGAAAGGAAGAGGGAGAGGAGAGATATTGAGTGCACCTGTACATGCATCACGGCCATAAAAATGTTTAAAACATGCATTTATGTTTTGAAATTTTCGCCCGTGCATATATATTGTAGAAGCATGCATTCAGTTTTTTTCAAAATGTTTTATAAGTTTGCAAATCTAGTTCATGTGTTGAAAGGGAAATTGATGTATATGTTAGGGAAAGAAAAATATAGGAACCGCATACATAAATGCAAACCACACCACTGTTGATTTCGCGGCCACCTATATGCATGAATTTTATTATATAGCCAATGTCCAAATTTTCTCTGCACTGCCTAAATGTTCCACCAGCATGATAGTGGGCAATGATTCATATTACTGAGATCATGCATGTAAAGTTTGTAGATAGGCAGGGATGTTTAAAAAAAAAAAATCTTGGATCACGCATGCAAATCTAGTAGGTAGGAAGCGCGTGCACTTTTTGTGCGAACATGTAGTTTTGAATCCATTTAGGTATATCACCGGGAACGTTAGTCGAGTGGGGGTGGAGTAGTCGAGCCTACGGGTCGAATTGTTTCCGTTCGTCCCGTTTTGTTCGAAACTTTCATGTTGAAATTTTCTTAATTTCGTTTTGATTGTTATTAATTCGTTTCTCTTTCAAAAATATATATATCTGTTAGCAGACTCCGCATCAATTTGATCGTTACCCACTATGCGTTTCTTTTCCGGAAGATTTCCATTTTAATCAAATATTTCTACAGCATTCAGGTGAGTATTTCTCACCTGACAAACATACCTATATATCCGTGATTTATGACAAGTGTATTTGTAAATTATTTATTAAATTTTATCTGCCTGTGATATAACGTATGACGTTAAACCCCATTATTAATTGACACATCATTAGTTGTTATTTATTGTAATATTATTGCAGTTATACTATTTAATGCTTATTTAATGTTAATCACACTGCAAGTTCTCTGAAAATTTGAGATCGTTATAAGCTGAAATGATAGGCTTGACCGATCATTTTTTTTATTCATTTATTTAATTATTTAATTATTTATCTTTTTAACTTGGGATTGCGGGTTTGAAATGATAGAACCCGGGTTTTAAATAAATTGCAGATTGAAATGATATATATCCGTATCACTTGACCTAGGCTAGAAAACTATATACAGACCCGTGGTTGATATAATATTTCTATGAAATGTTTTAACAATATTTTAAAGTTTATGATATTCTGGCTTAAAATGTATTTAAAGGATTTTATGAAATTTATAATGATTTTTGAATGAGTCAAAATGTTAAATAAATGGAAGTTAAGTAAAATTTTGGAATATAACTTATTCTGAATTTTTGTTAAAAGGGAGATTTTAGTTAAGTAAAATAATTGATAATAAGTTATATTTGGGAATTTAAAATTTAATTGTTAAGTTAATAATTTATTACAACACTTAAATGATGTCTTTTATAAACGAACTTTTTTAACCTATAAACTTAAGGTAGCATTTCATAAGTGCTACGGAAACTTAATTTTGGATTTTTAAAATAAATTTATGGAAATAATCTTTGGGGAAAAGGCTTAAATTTTGGAATTTAATATGTAATTAGAAAAAAAAAATAAGAACTTGACTTTGTATGGCTTGAATGGAAGAATTTAACTTTAGTAGAAAGGCAAATTAATTCCTAAATAAATTGAATAGATTTAAATGGTAATTTATAAAATGACCAATGTTTAAAAACAATATTTTAATATTGAAGGTATTTGGAATATATTTTGATTTCAAAGTATAAATATCATTTTTAAAAGTTGTAACCACGGGTTATAATAACGTTTGGTTGTTAAAGAGACCGGGATCGGATATCTGGCATACTCTCTGTCGATACCCAAAACCACTTTGACAACCGTGTACGCGGTGGAGATTCTAGAATGAAGTAGGATGGTGGTGACGTTTTCTTTGAGGTAAATACGTGGACCCGACTCCTGTGAGTTGGCATAAGGTGGCTAAAACAGGAGCGATTCTCGGATTAATGAGGTAGCACCTCTGATCGGATGGACTTCTTCGTATGCCATTCTATTACTTTTGTGATTGTTTTGGTGCGCACCTTTGATTTGGGAGTGTTGTTCGAGGTGGGCGGTAACTGCGGCTACGCGTTTCCATCGGTCCGGATAGCAATTGGTATATCTACCCTGGCATTGCCTATCTATGCCGTGTCACCTACCATAGCGAGCCTTATACGATTTTGGTTTTGTACCATACCCATGGAGTGCCCTCTGACGACGCCCAGTACGGTGGAGATTACGGTACTGTATAGACTATGGGAATATATTCTGTGTTAAGGGCTATATGGGTAACCCTTAACGCTATTAAAAAGTAAGTTTATTTTACTAATAGACATTATTATAATAGCGAAATATTACTACATAGTAAATAGTTTAACGGGTCATTAAAGGATGGGCGGTCCCAAACATCCTTTAAGTTACTTGCTCTATACTACAGTACACTTGAATTAACTTACACTATATAAGTATGTATGTCCTGACTCGAGTGTTTATGTTTTATTTTACGCTCGGGTCAGCCTGAGTTGCAGTTTCAGCTTTCTTTCCGGAGCGAGGACTTTCTGTAGATCATTCGTGCTGCCGGCAAAGGCTTTTCACTCTATATCATATTTATGTAATGGAGATTTTGGAATATTTGGCTTTCTATTGAAGTTTTAAACTATATTGGAGATTTAAAGTATGTAATTTTATTTGGTTGAGATTTTATAGTGGCTTCATGAACCACTAAGTATTTTAATTCCGCTGTGAGTTTTCTGATATCTGTGTCTATGATTTTGTGATTTGATTTCATTTGCTCCTAAGTTATTTACAGTCTATTATTTTGAACTATTCAAGCTTGACATGTTTTATTTATTTTCGAATTTGAATGGTAAAAAATAGTGGGCCGTTACAACTCAACATGTACAAGGCAACAAAGGATGCAACATATGAACATAAAAGTATGTATACACATGATGCAAGACCATAGAACTGCATAGGTAACCCAAGCAAACAGAGGATACAAAAGATTCTGTGAAGCAACAGTGTACATGAAATACCATGGTTAGGAAATTTAACGCACAAATCAAAACAAGTCGATACAACAGGATCAAACTCAATTTGCAACCCAATACAGTAAAGGCCGAAGTCATTGAACTGCAGCCAATACACAAAGATGATGTTAGGTCGAAGACCGGTGAAGACATGAAACTCAGTGCCGTGATAACCAAGGTCGAAATAATACAGAGGAATCGCACACAAAAAAATCATATGACCAAAGTCAAATGAAATCAACAAGTATAAAAATCACAAGGAAACTGCAGTTGCAACCATGAACAACTGCTACAGGTCAAATAATCAATGTCTAGTGGCCAGAGCATAATGCAAATCAACCCATAATGACCAAGGAGATCGAACAGATCAAAATCATCAAAGCTGAGAATATCACTTAATCAAACGACGCAAATCGTAAATTTTAACAAACCAAAAAATCATCAGAGTGGAATTAGATGTGAGTGATAGGAAATCACTCACCTTATCGACGAATAGAAGCAGCCGAGCATAACTCAAGAAGACGAACGATCAACGAAGCAAACTCGCGAATGTCCTTTCGATAGATCAACATTCAAGCATCAGCTTCGAAGATTTTCACAAGCTCTAGCTTTCGAGATGAGGAACGAATGAAATTGGAGCAGCCATTTATTTATGTTTTTTATTAGGGTTTGAGAGTGAATCAAAAGTGGAACGGTCATTGCCTTTTTGATAATATCACGGCCCAACAAAGTAAAGGAGAATGGGCCAATAAAATAAAAAGGGATTTATTTAAAGCCCATAATCCGTTATCGAATTACAAAAGAATTTTCAAAAGAATTTAAACCTAATTAAAATCCCAATATCAATTAACAACCCATTTAATCGTCATTTGACAATAATCAATTGTTACGAAACCCCAGGTTATTACAAAATATTAAAAGTTGAAATGTTAATAAGAGAATGTAATATATATTATACAAGAAATAAAGTTGAGGTAATGAAAGTAATTTATGAAATTCTTTAATAAACAAGGATTTGATGTGTAATTGTTGTAAACTTAATTTACAATTGGAATTTTACTATATTTAAATATAATTAAAGGTAAATATCATAAATATATGATTATAAGCTTAAGTAAATAAAATGAAATGACGCTATAATAAAATACGATGCAATAAAGAAGAAACTTACATGACATTAAAATGGAAAATGAATATTGTAAGTAATAAATGGAAAAAAAATGAAGGAATCACTGAATGACTGAAAGAAAGGAAATTAAACAACTAATTTATGAAATAAAATTTACAATAAGTAAATTTGATTTGAATTGTTGTTTGGTTTTTGATTGTTGGGGTAAGGATACTTTAAATTGGTTGGATGAGTGAATAACCTATTTAGTTTCATCTAAGACTATTGAGTAAATGGTGCACTTGATAGTTTATTTTTCATTCCATACAATTTAAAGTTCGACCGAACAACTATGTGTTTGTTTGTTTGAATGGTTGATTTGTATTTTTGTGTATGCTGTTTGTTGGAATTGATTGTTGTTGTGGTTGAAACAACTTTAATATTTCATTTATATAATTGTTAACCCTTTTAGATTTTATAAATGAAATGCAGGTCATGGAAGCAATTGCTATTGCTTTTGGTTCCATAAAATAAGCGTAATTTGCCCGACAAACAGGTACGTTCTCGGATTACGGTTTTATAGCGCTACTTTATATATTTTACCGTGTTGGGATATAATATTTTGGACACTATATGTGTATATTGTTATATTTGATATTATATTTTCTTACGAGCCTCCCCATACAAAGGAGACTCTGCCGAAATTTTTCGAAAATTTCAGACTTAGAAATTATTTTGAATATGTTTTCCAAATTTTATTAATTTGAGTATAAAATGTTTAATGGTTATATATTGTATATTTTATTTAAAATAATTAATTTTGTAAATTTATTTGTTTATAAATTTAATATTTTAAATAAAATATATTGATTTCTTAATTCTTCTTTTCCCTTCTTTTCCTTTTCGGGGACGAAAAGTTTTGAGTTGGGGAGAGTGTAAATTTTAAATTGGTTGGATGAGTAAATATAGTGAAGATGGCAATCAAATCAAATTTTATCTAATTTTGAAGGTAATCAATAATTTATGAATTAAATGGTAAGTAATTAGAATTAAATTCTATATTAACTGAAACTGAATGTAGATTTAATGTAATAACGTTAAGGCTAACTAAATTAGCGAATTCCAAATTATGAAAACCAATTACAATAAATGTTAGAAACGTAATTTTAAATGGTCATTATTGAAATTATACGTTACCTCAATGATTATTAAAAGGGTAACGGAGCTGAATGAAAATTTAATAGAAACAATGCAAATTTAAGGTTAATGATTTATGAACTTGCATAAAATTCCAATTATAGAAAATAATCTAAATGTAGTATTGGCTATAAATTGCATACAAGAAAATAAATGGATTAAGAATAAATAGTAATTAGTGTACATACTTGGAAAATATAACCAAATAGTATGGAATGAAACATGCATTAATGAAATAACTACGAATCAATGAATGTATTTAAGTTGTATAAGTCATAATTGATTTCATTAAATAAATTGGGAATTAAATTCAAAGGTTATGTTAATTGATAAATAGTACGTAATAAATTGCAATGTGATTGAATCAAGGCTAGGTAAGTAATTTTAATAAATTGTAGTTGTATTTAAGTATGAACGTGAGTAAATTTGACATTTAGTGATAATTGTTAAAATTTACCCATTCATCTAATTTGCTTAATTAGAGCTAAGTCAATGACAACATTTGTGTTAATAATAGCTTGTAAATGGAAGTAAATGTTAAATGGTAATAATTATTTAGGTTAACCATTTATTTAGTGTATTAAAGTATAACTGGTAACTGATTGCAATAAATATAAATAAATTATGACGTTAATGTTAATATAAAGTAATATTTGAAAATAATGTCAATTTCATTTATAATATGACAATTGGCTAATTTAAAGAATTGAAAGCTAGATTTATTTATTTAATTGAAAAGACAAAAAAAACTTTCAATAATTGAATATATTGTGAATAAATGAAATATAACAGTTTAATTTTACGTTAAAGGAAATGTAGAGGAAATCTATGATAAAATAGGGATATTAATGCAATATGATATAAACCATGATAATTGTATCGTAAATTGAAATTTTGAATAACTAAATTTGTGCATACCCAATTTATTGAAACAGATGGATAGTTTAATTGATTGAAATCAGCAAATTGGAAAATAAATTCAATTGATGAAATAATACGTAGTCAAATGTAATTTGACATAATCAATGTTAGGTAAGAAATTTTATTTTTGTCAGTTGATAATATGGTATGAATGGGAGCTGATTTGGCTTATTGTGATAACTATTAATTGTTTACCTATGTATATAATTTAGTGAATTAGATCTAAATCCATTTAAATAAAGATAATTAATCACTACATTGATATAAATTTAGTTGATTACTGGAAAATATTAGGGAATTGGATTTACAATAATGTAAAATGTACCCATAAGATAATGATTGAATGAATTTAAAAGAATGGAAAGTAAGATTTTTAATTTAATTGAAGTGTAGAAAAAATCAATAATTGGATTTATGGAAAATAAATGAAATTTAACTCTTAATTATTACGTTAATAGAAAGTTAGATGGAATGTAAGAATATTATGGTAATAGTTTGCAAATTTAGTGGAAAAATTTATCCATTTAAGAATAATGAATCGAATAATAGATATGAAACAAAATAATTATACAATAAGAAGAATGTGTTGAAAATAAATGGAAAGCTAATTTCATTGATAATTTTGGAAGATTAATGTGTAATCTATAAACAATTGAAATAGAAGTTAAAGCTTTGAAAGTGTGGATTTTGCAGCATCTAATCTATATGAGGAATCTTTTAATTAAAAGGAAAGAGAAGTTAATTGAAATTTATGGCATTTAATATAAGAAACGTACATTTTTGGGTTAAATAGAAAGAGCATTTTTAACGAAAATAAAAAACAGTTTGAGAAAACTAAAATGAACGTTTCATTTTAAAGATAAGTAAAATTTTATAAAAAAGGAAAATTTTGAATTTTGAAACAACGTTTTACATTCAGTTTATAACAATCAGAGGCAGTATAGAAGTGATTTTAATGCTAACCTTATATTTTAAAGTAAATTAAATATATTGAATCGTGATTGCACGCTGAGAAAAACACCGTTTTTAAATTTGAATTTCCAGTCTCGGTTCATCTTTTATTGTGTGCAGCGGCGGTCTCTAGTGGCATTAATCGGAGTGTTACATTTTATTTAATGCGTGTTAATAAAATTTAATTGGGTGTTAATAAGGTGTATATTTAGGGTTAATAGAAACTAATTTAGCGGAGTAGACGTTTTGAAATTGGATCTCAAAGTTTTGGTACAACTGGTCCATTTGTCACTTTATATTTATTATTCGTTACCACCTCTTTGTTTGCAATGTATAAATTTTCATTTTTGCTACCTGAAGCATTCATTTCATTGGTTCCATCCTCCTTTAGCCTCATTTCAATTTTCCTATCTCACTGAACTTCATTATGCAAACATGACCCTATTTAATTTTCTCCCTCACCTGCTTGCAACACTTTTTCCTAATCCTTCTTGAAGCTTTGAGTTGCGTGAAAGCCTCTCCACCTCACCCAAGCCTTGCCACCACCTTGTTAGCAGGTACCCTAGTCTCCTCATCCCAAAATGTGAAATTTAGTATTTATTTTGTTTATTTTAATATCACTATATATATACACTTTATTATGGTAATAGTCATCTTATAACTTGAATAACTTTCGCATACATGTCCGATTTACGCGTGATTTTTTTTTTGTTAGGATCGTATTGAGATTTATGAATTTTTGACACTAGTTTAGGTAGATTCTGAGGCTGTTGAATTTTTGGGTTTAAATTGGATTTTAATTCAATTGAAATTCAAAAGGTGAGTCTTTTAACCCACTCACAACTTTTAAAAGTTCTTATGTTTGTTAAATTTATTTATGATATGAGTGAAATTTATTTGCAGCTGTTTGGCACATATTTAATCATCATTTCAGTTAGATTGCATTCATTTAAATTAAATGGTTATTTAATTTTATTGCATATTAACTGCCCGTTAAATTTATATTTATTTTGCATATAAACTGCCAATTTACAGTTATTAATTTTTTTTTAATATAAACTGATAATTGATACCAGTTATTTATCACCTGATGTATTGTTTGAATTTGGATGATGATTGTGATAAATGGATGTATGATTTTGACGGATGAATGGATGTTTATTTATATTAATTGCAAGATGTTATGCATTTCATTTCATTCGGGATTGCGGTTTGAAATGATATATAACCATAAAATTTTATTTTAATTACGGATTGAAATGATAAATATCCGTATCACATGACCATAGGATAGAAAATTATATACAGCCACCGCGGTCTATATATAAAAATATTTTGAAATGATTTCTATGGTTTGGATAGGATACGGTTTAATAAATATTAGATCTTATATAAAATGTTATTTATATATACATATATAGTTAAATTTTTGAATTTAAGCTATGTATAAATTTGTTAAACAAAAATGAATAAGTTGAAAAAATGAAGTTTAATGTACAGGTTTAAATTTTGTATATATATATATAGAGTTTTAAATGATTTAAATCAATTAAAATTGGAAGATAAATTGGAAATTTATTAGGAATTGAGCTTATTTACAAATTAAACTCCATAAGTTGATGTAAACTTATTTAAATTTGGAAATTTAAAGGTATGATATTTATAACTGGATTTTTATTCAAGATAAATTAAATGAATATTTCTGGTATAAATAAATTGAAGGAAATATTTAGTAGTTAGTAATTTGAATTTATTTTTAGTGATTTGGATTCATTATGTAAATATTTCTAACTAAAAAATAGGATAATAAATTGTTGAATAGAAATTTACAACCTTAGTTTTTAAATTGTTAATTACTTAAAGTTTGAAATATATTGGAATCGAAGCGTTTTATTGAAACTGGAAGTGAGTCCTAAAATTTATGGGTTTAGATTTAATTTGAAGTGAACAATGGTAAAGGCATGGAAATTATTTACTTTATAAAGTAATTTAAAATCAACTATTTTACATACTGTTGAATATCCAAACCATTTAAGTTTTGAAAGTTATGGTTTTAAAGCTACAAATTTCGTAGTTTTTTGTTTGAAAGTTATAATTCAAATGTTTGGTTTCCAATTATTATAAATTTTAAAGAATATGATTTTGGAAAAGAAATATATTTGAAATAAAATGATATTATATTAATTTGGGTTTTATAAAAATAATATCAAATGAGTTTGTTTTGAAATGGATATCGTATTTATATGGTTTTGAAATAGATATTATATGTTGGTTTCGGAAGTAAAATTATTTTTAAATGACCGTAGTGTTATAATAATGTTTGTTTGTTAAAGAGATCGGGATCAGAAGTGTTCATACTCTCTGCCAACTTCGAAAACCACTTTAACAACCGTGTACGCGGTGGAGATTTCAGAATGAAGTAGGTTGATGGCGGCGTTTCCTGTAAGGTAAATACGTGGACCCAACTCCAGTGAGTTGGCATAAGGTGGCTAAAACAGGAGCGGTCGACGGGTTAATGAGGTAGCACCTCTGATCGGACACTTCCCTTCGATACTATACTGTAACTTTGGTTTGATTCGGTGGCCACCTTCACTTTTGATTTCTTTGATTTGGGGAGTTTGTTCGTGGTGGGCGGTAGCTGCGCGCTACGCATTACCACCGACCCAGAAGCATAATTGGTATATCTACCGTGGCATTGCCTAGTTGTGCCGTGTCACCTACCATACCGAGCCTTGTACGAGTTTGGATTTCTCCCATAGCCCGTGTGGTATCCTCTGGTGGCTTTCCGATCAGGAGGGACTATGATAGTTGATGGACTACTGGGACTATTACGTGTTAAGGTGGAAAATGTAAAGCCTTAATGCTATTTAAAAGTAAGTTTCTTTTACTAATAGACACTATTATAATAGAGAAATATACTACATAGTAAATAGTTTAACCTATCCTTAGGAGATGTAAATCCCGAGCATCTCTTGAGTTAATGCACTCATATTTATTTATGTTGATTTAACTTACACAAGATCTTTTAGTTCTGACCCGAGTGTTTTGTCTTTTCAATTCGCTCGGGTCAGTCCGAGCATTTCAGGATTTCGAAGACCTTAGCTCTGGAGGACGAAGATGGAGATTTATTATTTTTATTATTATTAGTCCATCATACCATTACTGTTCCACTGCATTGATATTGGTATGTGTAACTCTGATAAATGTTGCAAGTATAATCGAATATTTTGTAAAACAAATTTATAAACTGTATATTTGATTATTATATTTTATCCTTCCGCTGTGAGATTCTATTTTGTTTTATTTCTTTCTTGATTTTTTTATTTACCCTATAATAATCCGCCCTTCGGTATGGTTTGAATTGGCACGTATGTCGATTTAAAGCGTACGAAAAGGCGGGATGTTACAACAACCGATGAATACTTTCCCCATACGTGTATTTTAAACGTCATAGTGGGAACTCCATATGAGAAATCCACTAAAATAAGACACCTTTTTAAGATAGTCAAAACATAGCAAAAAACAAATCTAAGCGTTCTTTGTCTTTTCACGATCCTATTACAACAAACCTTCGTGAAACTGAGATTGTATGCGAAAAATATAGGCATTTAAAGATTGCGTAATTATTATAATTATTAATTTGTAATCTAATTTACTTTTATTTTATTGTTATGTCTCTATGTGGCTACAGGAACTAGCAAACCCTCGACATTGCCACAATCCTCTTGCCTTCAACTTTCGGGCCTCATCGCCCCTGCTTCAGCCTCCTATCGCCAAATTTGACTTTGCTAGTGAGCTTCCCAAGCCATGCGCCACCGAACCCTTCTTCTTCTATCAGTTCCATTGCCATGCGTGGCGTCTCTACCACTAACCAACCTATAGATAATTTTGGTCACTTCACACAATTTTTAGATGGTCAGAGACCATCGAGAGCTCTTGCTATCCCTCCTCTTCGTGCCTGTAACTTTTAATCATCATATAGTTTCCATTTCACTGTTGATTGAAATGGATGGTCGACGTTTATCGAACTACCGATGCATTTTTGAACAATCCGTTGATCCATTCAATAGATGAACACCATCAATGGATTCGTATCATCGAGAACTATAATTTTGATATATAATATGTCTACTTTAGAATACTTGTATTTTCACTTTTAATTAGATATCGATCAACTCTGTTAATTACATTCAATAGAATTTATATTTTTAAACTTCTAGCCATGGCATACATCCTATTTAGGTGTGCATACATAAAAATATCATTTTTTAATTATTAATCATATAATTATAAATCGGTATAAGATCGTAAGAGGTGAATTACTATGTCTTACTAATATATATATTTAAATATGATAAACCTTACCCACCGATTGGTCGTGTATCTTCTTCGATTTGATGTAGATTCTCCTTCTTATTTGCTGTCCAGAAATTCCATGCCTTCAAATCATCAAATTTCTCGATTGCTTCAATTTATTTACGTAGCTCCCTTCGTGGTGATCGATTTCATATATTAGTACGTTTAATTTGGATTTGGTAGATTAGGGATCAAATTTGGAGAATTTGGAATTGATTTGAGGATTATGGTTTTAGAAGTAGAGGTAGGATTTTTCCAACCAAAAGAATGAGGTTGAGAATCTACTAATAGGCAGAAATAAAATATCTCGGCTATATTTTTGAAATCAATATATTACGAAAATGTCACTAGTTTAACTTCTTATAATTTCCAACCCGTCTAACCAAAATCAGCAAACTATATACGTTTTCTGACTGTTAATGACATTATGAATTTTGTGGAATAAGTTCCAAGGCCTAATTCCAAATTGTATAGAAATTTACTATTTTGGCATTTAGGCAAAAACTATGATTTTACACTTTTAATTTAATCATTTATTTTCTACAATTGTGAAGTGTTACGTTCTCCCACTCTTAATAGAATTTCATCCTCGAAATTCAAGAGACGGATGCAACTTGCTTCACATCATACAAAACATACATACTTACATCCATTTAGCATCCAATATATAATTCACGTGAAACACAGCCAAGAGTATAATACACATATGATAGACAAGTGATGATATGGTATGAGATGAGTGCAAGTAAACAAATATGTCCATAAACACATTCAGTAAACACATATATAAAGAAAAAAAGTAGCATATATAAAATTATCTAGCATAATTTAGAATAACTAACTATAGGAGTCTATCCTAAATTAGAATGTATATACATACAAGCCAATGTGGTATAAACTAAACTGATATCATCCAAAGAAATAAATCATAGCAACAAAAACACAACATAAGGATGTGCATACAACGAATCCCACCATCCATACATCTATGCCTATTTCAACTAGCTAGCTAAATCAACAATGTAAACTAATGACGACTTAATGAGTAAACTAACCAACTAACGAAAAGAGAAACTTATTGGAAGTGAGCTCTTGATGGAAACACTGATCGTATCCTCGAGCTCCATCACACTCCTATTCAAACCTTTAACTCGTCGTACTTGGAACAAATTTATTTGCTCGTCTTTACTTCGTATCTCCTAAGGTGTGATACCTTTAGAATATTCTGAACTCCATCCCCATGTTCACCTCGTAAGCTAACTAGTTTATACCATAACCGCTAAATCATCAAGTTAGTTCGCAAATGGGGAAAAATGCATATGAAGTGCTAACCGTTCAAGAAGGCTACCCAAACATGCTGACTTCCCTACTTCCCTACTCAAAACCCGTAAAATATTTATATCAAAATTATAAGTTCCTTTCCAAGGAATTCTAATATTAAAACTCCTTTCTTCAAATTTGAATATTAATTTTTCACCTAAACATAGGAAAAAAATCAAGCCTCGTTCTTTTTAAAATATCATTTACAAGTTCTCGAATCATTTTATTAAGTCTAACCATAGATTTTAATTCAAGCTTATGAAGTACCTTTTTCATATCTAAAGACTCAAAACCATTTCAAATAACTTTAAAACAACAGCCAATCGATTTAGTACTTTATTATTATTTGATTTTCCCATAGATCAATATATATTCTGGTAACAAGTCCTTGTAAATACAATGCAAACTCTGCTCAATTGTAATATTCAAAGCCAAAATAACAGAAAGAAAAGCGTTTAAGCGGAAGTTGGTTAAAACTTAAACTAAATTCCATTAGTTAGTTATTTTGACATGGTCGACATCAAATATAATCAACATCAAGAAGGAGCTAGGTAATACCAGGTTGTAGATATACTGAATTTTCATCATAAAAAATTAGTATAACAAAAATAAGCTAATAGGTTTAGGATTTAGATCATATATAGCAAAGATCCAAATTTAAATCGAATCGGTATTTAAATCATAATTTGTAGACCTAAAGATTTTTTTAAGTTTCACATTTGAGTTAGAAGTTGATACATGTTTCATTTTTTATTCGTTTAGTAAAAGTTAATTCTTATTCTTATTTATCTTACAGGTTTTCATCATTGAAAGTCGGGATCACTTTAAAGTCGCTGTCTGGAAGATGATCTTTTACTTACAAGAAGAAAGAAATAGTTGCACTTATGTGATTCATTTAATGTACTTATTTTTATGATTTGTATTTAACACAAACATATCGATGTAAAATTTTGTAAAGAAAACATGCTTTTTTTTGAACTTTTAAATCGCTTTAATAATAAAATATTAAGTAAGTACTTGGAAAGAAAGGAAACAAAGTGAATACAAGACAAATACAAAAAAAATTTCTAGTCATCTTCAATGGTGTTATCTTCATGATCTTTGTATCCATTCTTTATTCTCATCATCCATTGAGTAGCTATAATCATCTTCTTCCCTTCATCCTCCTCATCAACTAGAGCTTCTTTTCCTTTTCCTTTATATCGAGTGTTATTGGACCCAATATCAACGTATTAGTGATTTTACTAGTTTTTTCTATGATATTTAAAATTATTTTTATAAAAAACAATTTAATTTACCATGCTTTCACTATTTTTTTTGAAATTTTATAGCTTTCTTATCCATCTTGAGTTTTGAAACACTCATGTACCTTCATCTAAGTAGTGTTGATTGGTAGAGATGGATCTTCTTGCTCGCATATCCATTCATTATCGCTATCCATGTTAGATAAACATATTGGATCTAGTCCATAAATCACCTTCCTTTTTTATGTCTAAGTTCAATTTGAAGATTATGCTTTACAAAAATCAAAGATTGTTTTTTTCGAGCATGTTTCTTCGTTTTGTGTGAATCTAATGGATTGAATTAAGAAGTTAGGATGAAGGTACAAATATAAAAAAGAAACAATCTATTTTGCGTATACCTGATCAAATATGCTCCAATCACGCTCACTATCGGTTGAACTACATGTCAAACTTAAAATCAAATTACAAGCCTTTGTAGCTCAGGACAATCACCGCCATAGCTTTTCCACCACAAAGCCGTAGATTCAAATAAATGCGAAATTGTTATTTACATGATTTTATATCTTAAATTAATAACAAAAATAGTTTGATGATATTTCATAAAATTCACTCAACTGTTTGGTTTTACTACTATCGGTTCCATAGTTCTTCCAAACTCTCCTTCTGCTAAAGATTACATATCAAGTTGTTTATCTATTTTGGCTTTATCTTTTTTGGTTGAGATCATTCTTTCTATATCATCGTACAATCCTTTTTTCCTCTTCGAATCAATTGTAAATTTACTATCTTAACGATATTTTGGATTCAAGAACATCTCTGCTGCATGTGAAAGTCTGTGAAGTTGCACATACCAATCATTTATCGATGATTTCCCACACATCCTTACATCTCGACTCCATAATTTGAAAGTTCGATGCTTTTTTTTGTTTGGCTTGATCCATCGCTATATAAATGTAACCCATTGTGGGCTTTGCAACACCATCCACTGATCTAAGAACTTTAACTAAAGAAATCATAACTTTTAAGCAAAATTTTATTCCATTCAAGTAATCTTTTTTAGTAAAGATAATGTCTTGGACCTCCTTCCCTCCATCCTTCTAGAAAATGGACTATACCCTCATTCATTTGAAGTGAATATTTTCCTTAAACCTACATGTTGGACTAACATGCTTTTTAACATTAAGTATTGAGTTGCAAATCTTGTAACCATTGGTCGTGTTAAATCTCTACCTTTAGTATACTTTCACATAAGATTTAAAACCCAACTATGTTTACAAATAATCCGTGTTACCTTTTTTGTACATGCAATATCTCAGCATGGGTAGGCAACTCCCTGATATCCATCAAAACTAGGTGGAAGCAATAAGCCGCACAAGGTAATCAAAATATTTGCCTTTTTTCCTTCTTCGGCATCTTATCAGCTTTAACATAAGCTACCGCACCATCAATAATGACCTGAACTACATTTTCTTCCCTAACTTCTTCAACCACACATCAACAATCATTTCATAACTAATTTTAACATATTTCATAATTCACGAGGTATATATGGATTTTGAAAACTCAGTTCCCTTGAGACTATTTACCAAAAAAATTATGATGGTCCTATGTTTGTCAGCCTACCCATCAGACATAATCATACAAACCATCTTCTTCCATCCCTCTTTGTATATTTCTAGCTTCTCCTTGACGTTTTCCGCTTCTTTCAAAAGAAAAATATTTCTGTAACGACCCGCTATTTTGGACTCTTCGCATCCGCACATGTCGGACTTGAATAATTCAAAATACCGAATTGTTAATTTAAATTTGGCAAAATCAGATATACAGTAAATAAATAATCACAGAATCACAGACACAGAGTAATAATATGCAGCGGAAGTAAAAGAGATAGTAGTTCATGAAGCTACTATATAAATATATAAGATACATCAGAGTTTACAACAGAAGAGTAATATGATACATCAGGTACAAATCAGAATACCACTGGAATCATCGAATACTGGAAGTAGAATAGATGGCTGGATCTTCAAGCAAAGCTCCAACTCCAAAGGTGAGTCTCAAAAGCTGAACCACTCAGTCTGACCCGAGCGTAAAGAAAAACACAAAACACTCGAGTCAGGATTAATATTCTCATATCAATAAATCCAACTCACGTGAAATAACAATCGAAATACAAGTAACTCAAAGGATCTTGGAATCACCATCCTCTAAGGATCCGTTAAACTATCTAATATGTAGTAGTGTACGCTAAATAGATAATGTCTATCAGCAATATAAAGTATCAAAATAGTGTTAAGGCGTTACCATTATCCCCCTTAACACATTTTTATAAGCATCATAGTCTATACAGCACTGTAAACTCCACCGTAAACTAGTGGGATATCAGGGAGTACTCCATAGGTATAACACAAAACAAATTCGTAGTGGTCGCGTATATAGGGATACAAGTATTACAAGGCACATGAGGCAATACCCAAGGTAGTGAAACTACCGTTTGCCTGATCCGGACTGGTGAGAACGCATCGCCGCAACGATCGCAACACCGCGACACAACACTCCTGAAATTCCGAGGGTGCACCAATCAATCACAATTAATGAGTAGTAGTTACGAAGAAGTGTGTTCGCTCGAGGTGGCTAACCCCATTTGGCCCGGCACGGCTCCTGATTTTAGTCATTTCCAATTTGACACAAGTGTCAAGGCTATCCATTATCGTTCTCTTTCTTCAGTCATCACGTACATCATTTCAACCACTTCATTCTGGATCATCACTCCGCGTATAGTTATTAAAGTGGTTTTCGGTTCAGATAGAGAGTATATCCATAACCGATTCCGGTTTCTTTAATAACTTTCGTAATTATTACACCGATTGGTCGTTTAACAAAATTTCAAAACCAAATCAAATTCAATTTCAATTAGAACTCGTACATCAACATTTCGTTAGTCTTTCGAAAGTCATTTCCATAATTTACGTTTTAAAAACTTCCAAATTACCATTTCAACTCTTATAATTCAATTCCAATTCAAATATTGATTCAAGTTCGTATATAAATTTCATTCCGAAATCATTTAAATTAATTTAATTTAACATTTCAACCAATTTAAACTCATTTATCGATTTCATTAAATATTCATTAAGTTAATTTATCATTCAAAAACCATTTCCATTAAAATTTCCAATTCATTATATCAATTACTTATGTTCAACTCCATTATATCAAACTTCAAATTTAGTTAAATTAAATTCGTCAATCAAATTCTCTAAATTAGAAGTCTTACATTAATTCCAATAAATCACATTTTATTTCTTGTTAAAGAAATTCGATTTCACTTATTTATTTACTTAGTTACAAATTTCCAAAACTCAATTAGTAAAGAAAATAAATTCCATATATTCGAGAAGTTTCAATTTCACTTATTAACTTACTTAATAATTTTTCAAAACTTAATAAATAAAGAAACTCGGTTTTATTTATTAACGAAGTTCGAATTCACTTATTCAAAAGTTCAATTTCTCTTATCAAAGAATTAAATTTTTATTCAATTATCAAATAATTCAATCTTTTTAATTATTAAATAATTTCAATCTTAATTATTAGTAATTTCAAAACTTAATAGTTACAACTTGATTATAAGTTCAAACTTAATTATTAAATCATTTCCACTTAATTATGAATTCAAACTTAATCATCAAATCATTTCAACTTAATTTTAAATTCAACTTAATACTTTAAACCTAATTATAATTTCAAACTTAATTATAATTGCAAATTTAATTATTAAATGATTTCAACTTAATAATTTCAAAACTCAATTATTACTTATTCCAAATTTAATTATTAAATAATTAAATTTCAAACAACGTTCCTTCATCAATTACTACGTTAATATTTGTTTCAGATTTCAATCTTTACATTTTCTTAAAAAAAAAAATTCAAATTCCAACTTCATTTCAAAACTTATCCTTTGCTGGAATAAAATCATTATTTTATTTTTAAATCAAATTATTGACCAATCAGATTTTATTAAATTCTCTATCCTAAGTCAAGTTCATTTGGGTATTTATCATTTCAACCCGATTCCAATTCAATACAAAAATCAAAGCATAGCAAAGGGAACTTGCAGTGTGATAACTGGGATGGTGTCAAAGTAAATAAACAAGCAATAACAACAATCAATAACAATCCAATAATCAATTCAAATAATCCCGAAATAATCGTATTAATTCGCATTGTTATTTGTGCGAATTAATATAATCATCTCTAGAATCTACACTATCATTTCATGTAGATAAAGATTACTACATTACGGTTTTTCACTTGTCGTCAAATTTCAATTTCAATTCTACAACAATTTATTCAATATACGTTCAAGGTTCAAAGTGTAATTTATCAAATTCTACGTGTCAATTAATTTAACATTTACAAGGGGTCATATTATTCAAATTAACTAATCAAATTCAACACATATGACGATTCAAAATTTTAAACTATCCTATGAAAAATTTCAATTTCAAGTTATTTATCACTTACAACATTAACAGTTTAACGTTCAATGTCAACATCACACAATCAATCAAATTATCAACCAAATAAGATTAATTTTGCATACATAACAGATAATAGTGTCAGATATCACAAATGAACTGATACAGGTCATAACATATATTTAACAGTGTAAATAACTAACAGTAGCAATATTTCAATTGTCATTTCACTTGAAGTCAAATTTAATAAATAAAAGAACATTAATCGTGAGTGATTGCTCACCTTTCGAGGCTAGAGAAGAACGAGACTCAGATGAGTTACGAGTCCAAAGCAAAGCTAGATTGAATGCGAATTTGACCAGCAAAGCTGACAATAGAAATTGACAAAGTCGAATCAGAACTGGATCGATAGAATAATTGGTATAAGTGAATGGATATAGATATAACATATAAAATACATGTATACAAAATTATATTCTAATTTCAAACATTTATAAATAAAATATATACATAAACGTATTTCAAAACTTATTAGTTTAAATTTTAAAACACGTAAAGCAAAGTCTTATATGCAGATTTAAACCAAACAAATGTACACTTATATATATATATATATATATATATAACTAATTATATAGACTAATATTTCTACAGTAACATACAAAATCTTATACAACTCTTGTTTTTTTTTTAAATAACAAATATACCTATACAATTGAACTATATATATGCCATATATGGTCCAAACAAATGCAAGAACTGTATAACTTTTATTTATATATATCACATTTTTAAACATGCGCTTAACATATGTATTGTACCACATTATGTGCATAAAACACGTTATTATATTTTTTTTATAGTATCAAACATAACTCGTTATAAAACCAAACACATATATATATAATAAAATCAACGTTCGAACAAATAAATACACTTATAAACTTATCAAACTTCCAACACTGTCACTGCATATAAATAGTTTTAAGAAGGTACACAATATACTCCATATATTACACATGCAAAATATAAGAATATGCTGAAGATATACATATTATATTATCGACTCTAGTTATTATAAACACAAATTTTTACTCAGTACCTATATAACGAAAGGAAAAAATATAGTATAAATTAATACATATATATAATACAGTAACTTATAAATATGAAACTGCAAACATTTTTATAACCAAACAGGATTACATTTATGATGAGCACATAGCTTTAGGTGTTTACCTACAAATACATTATAAAATAAAATAAAATATAACTTTTGTACAACTATAACTTATACATTAACAACCAATTCAAATAGAACTTTCATAGTATATATATAGAGAGGGGTGTAGTCAATAACAAAAACTATGTAAAGTAAATATATTTGACAGTGCAAGTAACGTATAAAATGGACCAAGTATACACAGAACAAAAGTATTCATTTGTATTAAATTTACATATTATAGATGTGAACAAACATAAGACGTTGATTAATACAACTACTATATTATAATATATACTATAAGCTTATATAATATATACTCACGAACTTGCAAAAATCAGCACATAATAATATATAATATATTATACAGAATACCTTGTACGAGTAAATATTTGAAAAGGACGACCAGGATGGCTGTCGTGTGTACATCAGGGCGGAGGAAGTGGAGGCAGTGCTCCAGCCGTGCACATGCCGAGGAGGGGAGGGCAGAAACGAGACCGGTGAAAGGCGAGATTGGTGGGAAAAATTATGGTGAATTGAGTCGTGGAAGGAAATCTTGGCCGAGCATGGTTTGCGGTGATGAGCGGAGCATTTGCAGCGCGGAGGAGGTTCGGCAGCATGCTAATGATGAGGAGGTGGAGATGAGATGAGGGTGGAGGCTGAGGAGTGGTGCTCTGACGTGTGAGTGCAGGTAAGAGAGGAAAAGGTAGAGGCGGTGGCGGGGCTGCTAGCTCCGCGTCATGATGGAGAGGTCGGGCTGAGACGCGTGGTTGAGGAATGACAACATGCGGCTACAGGTGTGCAACATATTGATCTAGTTATCACAAAAAAAAAAAGAAATGGTAGCTTGCTTGCATGCCATATCAGAGGGGAAGAAGAGGAATAATGGAACAGGTAGAAACGAAATGAAGTATTAATGAATATAGATTTTCAAGACAAAAGTATTAACGTAAGAGTTGGTTCCAATGAAACAAGGAAAAAAAAGTATGAAAAGGTCTCTGAATAATAAATGCTTAGAGCTATACGAGGTAAAGTTGGATGGAAAAAAGAAGTCAAATGGTCATAAACCAAAAGACACAAATCGGTACTCATACGGTTAGCCATTTGCAGTTTCGCCGCGAATCGAACACCGAAACACAGAAGTGAATAGAGCATGGTGACCAGCGCGATGAGACGGTTAAAACGGTATACTGATATCAGTGATGCGATTGAATTATAAAAATTCGAAATTTTCAACTAGCGGAAAATGCGCAAAAATCGCAGAAAATTAAGATCGACGGAGCCAAAGATGTCCGAATTTGGAAAAACGACAACCTGACAACTTGCTCAAAAGATGATTTAGAATTTTTCTATGTAAAAATATTTTGGTTTTGAAAATGTTTTATTTTCATCGCTTTTTAACTGATTAGTTTGAAGTAAATTTACGCGCGAAATAAACTTTCATATTTTTAAACGAAAGTTTTTCAATTGCTATGTTTCACTAGACGCATTCCAAATATCAGATTTATATTACAAAATTTTATCGTTTAAAATCCCGCAAAATTCCAATTAATAACGTTATTAAAACCGGCTAAATTTAGGGATCGTTACAATTTCAAACCTCATGATAGCTAGGAAGCTTTAAACCTTTTCCAATAGTTAAAATGCCCTCCGCCATAATGCTAAAGAAAGGGTTGTTAACTAAATTAAAAGGAAAAGCGTTCACATAGAAAAAATGACAAATTTTCATGAAAACATAATCTCTAACTTCGTTCTTCCACATAGCATTAGATGTCTTGCTTTTTTGAACTTGCACGACAAGACCTTTATTGATACGCTGTCATGACCCATTTTTCCATACCTTTTGAATTGATAATAAGCCACACATGTCCAACTCAAATTGCATGAAAAGACGAAACATGAAGGGTAAAAAAGAAAATAAGACAGAATAGAATCTCACACGAATGAAATAATATATAATATTGAACAAATATCTTTACAGTAGAAAATTATTACATATATCAGAGTCTAACTTTTATTTAGCTTGGACAGCTATAAACATCTATCCTTATAATTGCTGACAAATATCAAATACAAACAAACAAACAGAAGCGGATAATAGAATATGTCCGTACGTAGATGAATATCTCTAGCTCTCCTTTGAAAACTCCCACCATCTTTAACTAAACCTGGAACTATTCGGATCTGACCTGAATATTGAAAATACCCAGATCAGGCTTGATAAACCAGTATGAGAAAAACTCAATAATAAACGACCGTGTCATATGTCAGCCTTTAAATTAAATTCTTTGAAAAGAAAGAGTATCTCATAGGACCCCGCCCACACATAAACACGGACGGGTTTTTACCTTATGATAACTTAAACAGTTTTGTATCAAAACATTTGATATTACTTCTAATGGCATTCCTTGAAAACATTTGCAATTAAACTTATTATTATTATCCAAAACGGTTACCCATATAGCATTTCGAGGCTATTCATTATGCCAATACAAACAAAACCATAGGTTCTTATTCGAGAATGGATTTCTGTACAAATGACTAGGTGAAGGGACTACCTTCTAATGGGTACAACTCTAGATGGATGTCCCGAGGCGTAGAACATCTGCCATCTACAAACACAAGATCGACCTACCTCTTTAACTAGGTAGTATCGAATATTTCATCCTCCGGTCGTTACCGACCTTTAACCGAGAGCTTGTTTCCATACGCTACATTAATTTGCATCCCGAACATCATAGTGGGAAGAAATATATCTAAAAGGGGATGATCATACGCTAATTGGGAATAACCGACTTAACCTTGCCGCAACTAACGTTGTTTCGGTCACTTCTAGTGGATGAGGCTTCAGGCAATGATTACCTTTTCACATAGCACATCTTCTTTTACTTTGAATGCCACATTGCCATTCCACATTCACATGACTGATTTCTATAAATGTATACCTTCCTGACCTTGTATGTCTCGAGAAGGTTGTTAAGCTAAGAGAAGGCGTGTTAACGTAAAAGTCTGACTCTAACACCCCGGTGTAAGTAGTGTAAGTATGAAAGCACCACCCGTTCGCACGGGAATTAGAGTATAAGCAGAGAAATCACAGAAAAACAGTAAAAGACAACAATTTTATAGTGGTTCGGCTTAAGATCGAGCCTACGTCCACTTTAAACTCTTTTATTAATGATTTGACTACAATTCTTTACAATTCACTTCGATTACAACACACTTCGGACAAGTAGCTCAAACTTGAAAGAAGAATAATCTTTTCGAATTCATGTTGAATGACGTAGATTCTCTCTTGAAATTCGTAGTAGCGTCCTTGGAGATTGGAGTGTTGAATGTATTGCACGGGTTGAAGAAAATGACTAGGCCTTGATGCTTTTTAGAAACAATCCCAAAAAAAGTCCCCTCAATGTTGGATCATATGCCGCATTTATAGGGTTATCTGGACGGGTTTTAGGTCGTGAGCGACCTAAAATAGGTCTTCAGCCGTTGGCGAGCAAAGGAATCACGAGCTACGACCTAAGTAGTGCGCCCCTCTCTATATGAACTAACGGGTACGACTTAACGACCTATGGGAAGCGGCATAGTTGATACATAGTTTTTCCACTAAGTATTAGATCGCTGCAGACTTAAAATAGGGTGTCAAAGCATTAGGTCGCTGCCGCTTTAACACCTTAGGTCGTAGAGAACTTTAGCCGTTAGGTCGTTCACCTTTAGGTCGTTAGGTCGTCCCATTCCTTTAGGCAGTTAGGTCGTCTACCTTTAGGTCGTTAGGTCATCCATTCCTTTAGGCAGTTAGGTCGTCTACCTTTAGGTCGTTAGGTCGTCCATTCCTTTAGGCAGTTAGTTCGTCTATCTTTAGGTCGTTAGGTCGTCCATTCCTTTAGGTCGCGCTATATTTAGGTTGTTAGAAAAGCGGTGTTAACACTTGCCCCTCGAAGTACACGCCTAGATCGTAGGTCGTGTGCTTCGACCTAACTTTGTTAAGTCGCGGGCGACCTAAAAGATAGCTCAACCCACACATCCATTTGCTTCTTCCCTATATAACCATTAGCTCGCTTCTTCCTCCTCACTAACTGCTTCCATATCTTTTTCTGCCATTAGCGACTTTCCGAGTTTCCAAAGGCGAATTCAAGCTAATCGATCAACAATTCAACCTTGCTATTACATCGTGTAAGTGAACTTGGTCCCTAATCCAACCGCGACTATTGCTGAAACACGAATCTTTACCCCCGACCCCAAATCAACTTCGTATTCCTTGCCTAACTTTCGAGTCAAGTTGCGATTGATTTTAATCATCGTTGGCTATATAGTCATTGCAATTCGTAAGATTATAGCATCGTGCTTGATTTATGGTAGCTCTGTGATGATTTAGATCAATTTTTTGGGTGATTTGGTGTAACTTGGATCAGGGTTTGGGTTTTTGCTGAGAAGATGGTGGACTTTGTTGCTAATGGATGATAACGGGTTACCGGGTTGGAGAAGAGTTAGTGGGTTAAGGAGATAATCTGAAATTGCTAAGTAACACCAAAGGCGACCTAGGGGTTCTGAACGACCTTAAAATCATTGCGACCTAACAAATTTGCATGACTTATGACTTGACCATCCTAAGACTCTTGCGGCCTTAATTGCACACGGCTTAACTCTTTAGGCCGTATCAGCTTCCTGACGACTTAGGGCTTAGCCAGATTCAAAATGGTCTTGATTTGAAGCTTGACGACTTAACTTTTAGGTCGTGTGACGACCTAAGCTTTAGGTCGTGTAACGACTTAGGACTTGGACAACTTTTCACTGTCAAACCATTTCTTGCGACCTAGACCCACTTTGACCTTCCTGTTAGGTCGTGAACAACTTAGGACTTGGACAACCCGGGAGCTTCAAAATTTCTATGGAATTTGATTGCACTTCCAACTCGAACTTTGAACTGCCGAGATAACTTGCATGACTTTGCTATGCTTACTTAATCTGATTATACCAAACTTTAATGCTAATAACCTGTTAAATATAACATTTGCAGAAAACTAGGGCGAATATACAGCCACTGATTGCCCACATCAAATGGCAGATTAGTCGATAAAATATAATCAACTTAAAGAAATCGTATGAAATGCTGCGAATCAACGAATTCAAGTGAAGTAGTAAAGCGATATTAATCAACTAGAGCTGATTTTTTTTCTTTTGCATCAATACTGTACTTGAATTCGGACAAGCCCTGAAGTTTTTCATGTTTATTAATTTAATTTCAGTCATGTTTTCTTGTCACTCTACTAGTTTTGCACAACACTTCACACAATAAGGAAACGTGCACCTTCACATTTGAATATCCGGCTGCTTATGTAGAATGGCTTCTCATCAAGAAGAAGTAATAGAACAAACTGGAGAGGCCTTCCCAATAGCTGATCCACTGGCCGATCCTCCAGAAAGAACTCCAACTACACTGAGTCACCGGGTGTTCAACCAGTTACGCGCCCAGTTTGGGATTGTAGAAGCAGATGCTATTCTCCCTGGGCCAAATGACTTCGCTGATAATCCTCCCTTTGGCTTTGTTGCCGTTAACCGCCAAATGTGCCTTTGCGGTGCCATTCCTCCTTTCAACTATTTTCTCCGACAACTTCTTCGCCGATTGGCTATTTCTCCCTTTCAATTACACCCCAACGGCTATGCCATTTTGATGGGATTATGTATTCTCTTCAGAAGGACCCTCGACCGCCTCCCAAGCTTTGAAGAAATTTGCTACTTATGCACATTTGCGAGAAATAAAGACCATCCTTCCATTATACATGTGAGAAGCTCCGGAAATCGCAAGCTTATTACCGATCTCTCTGATAGCGCTCATGGTTTCCTGAACCAGTTCTTCTTTGTCCGTCGCCCTTAGGGATTTTATGCTATCTGGAGAGTAGGGGGGAGGCTTACTTATCCCCGTTCTTTCCTTTTCAGAGCTTTTCGAGGTCCGAATTGCTAAATGTTAACTTCGTTCTCTACTTTTGCAGTCCTTCCTCCTCCTTGTAAAGACTTTAGCCACAAGTCAACTTTTGAGAAGCTTAACGCTGTGGCGGCTGAGGAGAGAAGCATCAAGTTTTTGCTAAAAGACGAGTTCCTTCATCAATTCGGACTCTTACACCCCTCTCGCTCTACTCAGCCTTATGAAGTTCCAGACTCTCCGACCGAGGCACCGGATGCCCCAGTTTCTGCTGAGGAGCCTACACTGAAAGAACCTGTTTGTGAGGCTTCTCTGGTGAAGTGCTCAACTTCTACTGACGTTGCAGGGTCATCTGGAAAACATGCAATTGCCCCGACCATTGAAGAAGAAGAGCCTCGGGAATCTCCCCAACACTCAGGGAAGTCCGGTGACGGAGGAGCCGGGAAAACAAGTACTACCAAGCAGAGCGAGGATGATACTTTTGAAGGGTTGAGTGACCTGTTTATCACCTCGTAGGAGCTCTTTAAAGACGATCCTGTTACTACTAGGTTTTCCTCCTCAGTAGTTGACGCAACTTCTATTTTGCAACAGACTCCGTCAACTCAAGAGTTGACGTTAGTTACTACACCCATCATTCCCCCGCGACCGAGGAGTGGTTCGTAGTTTGACGCGCGTAGTTTGCACGCTACACACACTTAGTCTTTTTTCTGCACTTATTTGCACTCGACTTTTGTACTCCTAGGATTTTCAAGTTCGCTTCCTTCTCATTTTCAGGTTCTCCAATGGGGCGTAGTGATTCCTATTATGATGACTTTCAACAGTACGGAAGGCTTGGTCAGTATGATTATATGCGTTATCTGCCCGCCCACAGGGAAACTGATGAAGAGAGGGCTGCTTGAAAAGCTCAAGAAAGAAGAGCGTATGAAGAAAAGTATGGAAGAAGGGACGAGCAACATGACTCTTCTCGCAGAGGCGATGATTCTCATAAGAGAAAAACTTATGACGATAGAGGAAAGAGTCACGACATCGGAGACCCAAGCAAGCGGTCTAGGCTCGAAGAAAAAACTACATCCGCAACCTCAGAAAAGGCCGCTTCTCTCACTTCTCTTAAAATTCCTTCAAAGTCTCCTGCCCTTGAAGGATCCGACATCCAGGCACTTCTCGGTAGACCCTCGTTTATAGTTGAGAGAGGTCCACCAACCCTTCAAAGTCGGTTCCCGTATTGGTGCTTAAAGGGAGTCCACTTCGACCTTGACTTGGTTCCCATTGACAATGAGGCCATGTTACGAAATCTTTGCACCGTTAAACTTGACATTGAGAGAATGTCAGGATGGCAAAAACTCGTCGATGAGCTTCAGAGGGTGAACCGGGCCAACCTTGAAGCTATGCTGACAATGAAGAACGACAAGTCTGAATGGCAGAAAATTCTTGATCAGCACAACACCGAAATGAAAAACATCGCTGAGTACAACGAAAAGCTTGAGGCGAAGGTCGAGAAACTTAAGCACGAGCTTGCTACTTCTTCCACCTCTTACACTCAAAAGGAAGAAGTGCTTCAGAAGCAAGTTCGTGATGCTCATGCCGCTCAACGGTATGTTGAAACCCATCTTGAAGCTACACAGAGGACGGTAGAAAAATATCATGCTGACTTTGCAGAGTTACGGGAGAAAGCTAACTCCCAGGACTTAGAAATCATGAGGCTGAAAGCTCAACTATCAAAGACTGAGAAAGAACGTGATGAGGCCATGGTTGGAAAGAGAGCCGCTGAACAATCTCATGAAGAGACAAAAGCCAACATCAGCTCTACTATGTTTGATTTTTACGTCCAAAGCATCCTGGGGCGTGGCAGCCTTGCATTTTTAGGGCCTAAATACGAAATCACTTTGGCTGAAGTATGGGAGGCTGTAATGGATATGCTCAAAGGTGCCAGTTATTCCGAAGATGAACTTGAGGCACACTACTTTGATGACGAAACTCGTGCTGCTCTCGCCATAGGAAAGGAGCAGCTTGTTAAAGTACGAGCCGAAACGATGGGAGGGGAGCATTCAGAGAAAGAAGCACCTTTAATTGCTCCGGCCCCTCCTTCGACTTCGGCCGACATTGATATCATGGGCTCCGGTTCCCATTCTTCGCCCACGGCTAAAGTCGTAACTGAGATTACAAGCGCACAGGGCGGAGACGAAGGCGAAGAAAGCACTGAAGCACAAGCTTATGAAATTGACGTTAGAAAGCCAACTTCTCCAAGTAACTTTAATGCTGATCTTGCTCAAGTAGACTGCTAATTTGCTTCATATGAGTTTGATGAGCTTCTTGATTATTTCCTGAATCTCAACGAGCCTTTATCTCCTCTCTTTACTGATTTTAACTTCTTTTCTTCTATAGAGAAAGTACTGAGCATTGTTCAGAATTCCCCTTTTTCGGTTATCCCTCCCCCGTATCTGCAAGTCACTCCTCCTTCTGCCTCTCAACCGGGATAAGAAGAGGAGCAAATAGAAGCTCTCCAAGACTTGGATGATCCCATTGCTTCACAAGAACATAGGGGAGAAGAGACTGAAGAGAGCGATAAGACTCCGGAACTAACTGGTTCCGACGATACTCCGTTGGCCACACTTTTTACTCCAGAAAGCGGGTCTTCTCCTAAGAAAAGGGGAACGTGGAGTCTCAAAGAAGAAAGAAGCTTCAGCCGGCGAGGAAAAAGCAGAGACAAGCCCGATTGTTCCCCTTTCTCCTTCTTCCCCTACTCTTTCAAGCCGGCGCAGGAAGTTGGTCATCCGGCCAGGTGCAGGCTCAAAAGGTGGAGGGAAGAAGAAATGATGGCTTTGGTCCTGTGCTTTTTATCTCGCTCTTTGCTTTTTGCTTGTATATAAGCTTGTGTTGACTGAAGATTGTGCGGGTACCAGTCCCCGCTTTCTTTTACTTTGAAACCTACATATGTATAAAACTCTCATTGTATGGAATAAAATGGTTCTTTTACTTATACAAATTTCTGTCTGTATTTGAGAACACTTTTATTTTCTGTTTTCATGCAAGTTTCTTTATCCTCTTCATGTGAAGTTGCAGTAAACCTATGGTATGTTTCTTGAGCATTGTTTTCATTTTAATGATGACTGTATTGCCCCCATACCATGGTTTATTACAATCTCTTTCACATTGGCAAAATTTCGGAGAAGAACTCTTCTGTTTCGAGAAGACTTGTGCTCTTTCTTTAGAGAACAACTCTTCCATTTTGAAGGAAGTTTGCATTTGCACTTTATAGGATAATATTTCCGTTCTAAGGAAATATCTTTCTAATTTAGTAGAATGCACTTCATGTTGGAGGAGTTTTTTTTTGTTGCGAAGTTTTTACACTTCACTTTTTGAAAAAAAGTCACTTTTGCTTTGGCAAGTGAATTTTACTTCATAGTACAGTGGGCCTTCCGAAAAAGGGCTTCAACCTGCTTGAGCCTCCGAAGAGAGTTTTTTGTTTGATTGTGCCTCTGGGAAGAGGTCTTTTTGTTTGGTTGCGCCTCTGGGAAGAGGTCTTTTTTTTTATTGTGCCTCTGGGAAGAGGTCTTTTTGTTTCTGCCTCTTGGGAGAGGCTTTTATCTTTTCCCTATTCGTTGGGAAGCGGGCCTCCGAAGAGGGCTTTTCACATTTTGACTCGTGTGAAGTTTTATTTCAGATCACGGTGAAATGTGTGCCTCTGAGTAGGGCTTTTGCTTGGAAGTTTGGAGCTTCTTTCTCTTAGTTGGATGGATTCACTGGGCAGACACAAGTGTTCTATGCAACCGATCAGTCCACAACATTCTGTCGAGAAAGAACTCTCTTTTTCTGGCGAGGCCCGCTCGAGGTGTTTTAGCATTTCAACTATGGTGAAATGGGCCTCCGAAGAGGGCTTTTCACATTCCAGCACTTGTGAAGTTTTATTTCAAATCTCAGTGGAATGCGTGCCTCCGAGTATACCTGGAAGTTTCTTCCTTATGGTTGGACGGATTCATAGGGCGGACGCAAGTTACTTGGACGCTTATTTGCCCAGATTGTCTCAACTAGTGAACAAGTGCCTTGCCTTCCACTTGGGAAGGTGCCCCCGATCATCGTATGGATTCACGGGGCGAACGCAAGTTACTTGGACGCTTGTCTACGCAAACTGTCTCAGCTAGTGAACAAGTGCCTTGCCTTCCAGTCGGGAAGGTGCTCCCGGTCATTCGATACCAATCTTTTTTGTTGAGAAAGTCTTCTGGCATGCCCCGTTTGAGGTCTTTATCCTCCGAAGAGTTGTGCCTCCTAAGAGGGCTTGTGCCTCTGAAGAGGTCTTTTGTTGTCTGATGCTTGCTCTCCCATGTCTCTTTGCCATCAATTCATATCGGCGATCCCCGTTATCTTTTCCAAATACACTTCCCCTTTAGTTGCCAACAATTTCCTTTATCCAATGAAATATACTTCATAGTTAAGACAGTTGGTGGTGGCAGACACAGGCTATTTAACTAGATGCTCGCTTGTACAAACATCCACACTTGGTTAGCAAGGGCCCACTTCCACAAAATCTCTAACTTTTTGTTTGAAGCACTTCTTCCGTAGGATTGGAGTACGGAAATTTTGAACGGCTTAGCGTTTGCTTGTTGGGTGATGTTGGGGATTGCCTGGTCTTGCGATGGGTAAGCTTTGTTTTTATGGCCTGCATTATTAAATTGACATTTTTGTAACACAATTGACGTATTTTATATGTCGGAATAAAACAAAGCAGTTTATAATAGTAAAGAACACAAGATGTATAGTGGTTCGGCCAAGAACTGGGCCTACATCCACTTTATAGTTCTTATTATTCACTTGCACTGGCTTTACAACGGCTTTCAATACCAGAATCATACATTCATCATTCATTTACAATATTTCATTAAAGCCTTTAAGTAAAATATGGGCGCAAATGATTGCTGTTCCAAGCTCTTGGAATTGGGTGTCCTTCGACAGTTACAAGTTTGAATGTGCCATCAAGAAGTTTTTGGCCTATAACATACGGCCCCTCCCAGTTTGGTCCAAGCACACCTGTAGGTGTCATAATTCATTTTAAGATTAGATCCCCAACTTCAAAGCTGCATCGGCGAACTTTGGAATTAAAGTGCCTGGTTATTCTTTGCTGATGAGCCGCAATTCTGAGCTCAGCTTCTTCCCATTTTTCATCAAGGAAGTTAAGGGCTTCAAGTTGCAGCTTTTTATTTTCGGTTTGATTGAAATGGATTCTTCTGTGCGAAGGGACTTCTGTTTCCACTGTAATCATTGCTTCCGATCCATATGCCAATGAAAATGGTGTGTGCCCAGTCGCAGTTTTGTGGGTAGTTCTATATGCCCATAGTGCTAGTGGCAGCTTATCAACCCAACCACCTTTTGCTTTTTCTAGCTTCTTTTTGATGGTTGACTTGATAATTTCACTGCTTTCACTTGCCCGTTTGCCTGCGGATGAGCCACTGCTGAGAAACTTTTCTGGATCTTGAATTTCTTGCAAAAATCATGGAACTCTTTACTTTCAAATTGGGTTCCATTGTCTGTGATTATCTTTTGAGGCACACCATACCTGCAAATGATGCTCTTAGTTACAAAGTTTATCATTTTCTTAGAGGTAATATTAGCTAGGGGTTTCCATTCAGCCCCTTTAGTAAAATAATCGACATCAACTATAGCATATCTGATTTCGGATTTTGCAGTTGGCAAAGGCCCGATGAGATCTATTCCCCAAATAGAAAATGGCCACGGACTGACCATCTGTGTTATCTCAGTGGATGGTGCTCTTGGGATTTTTGCAAATCTCTGGCATCGGTCACATTTTCGGGCGTAACTCGCGGCATCACGATTAATATCTGGCTAAAAATATCCATAACGGAGAATTTTCTTTGCTAAAGTTTGACCTCCTGAATGTTCTCCACACTCTCCTCCGTGTACCTCAGTTAGAATTGTCTCAGCTTCTTCCTTGGTCACACACCGGAGTAATGGCATTGAGAATCCCCGCCTATACAATCGGCCATCTTGAATTACAAATCTGGATGCTTTTTTTAACAAATTCTGTCGTTCTCCTGAGCTTTCTGGCAGAGAGCCGTCGCGCAGGTATTCCAATATCGGAGCCATCCATGATTCTCGCTCCTGTGACATAGTCATGATCCAGTCAATATCCATTTCATCAATGCTTGGAGTTGACAGGACTTCCACAGGAACTAATCCCAATAATTGAGCTTCACCAGTGCTTGCATACTTTGCGAGGGAATCTGCCTTCATGTTTTCTTCCCGAGGTATATGGTTTATCGTATAATGGACCAGGTCCTCGAGAAGCTCCCAGGCTCTTGACAAGTAAGCGGGCAGATTTCCTTCTTTGGTTTGAAACTCTTTCCTGACTTGACACACAATAAGCTGTGAATCGCTGAAGATCTGCAATGCCTTGATGTTCAATTCATTAGCAATCTTCAGGCCAGCAATGAGAGCTTCATATTCTGCCTCACTATTAGTTGAAGAAAATTCTAATCTTAATGCATAACACAGTGACCGTCCTTCAGTGGTTTCAAGCACAACCCCGCCCCGGAACAGTAATCGTTTCTTGCGCCATCGACATACAAATTCCATAGAATTGGGGAATTATCGGTTACCACCTCCTCACCATCACCTTTGTCTGTACATTCTGCGATGAAGTCTGCCAAAGCTTGTCCATTGATTGCTTTCCGGGGATGACAAGTGATGTCATATTGACTGAGCTCAATATTCCACTTCAAAAGATGACCCGAAGTCTCAGGACGAAACAAGACTTGCTTCAAGGGCTGATCGGTGAGGACTTTGATGGGATGAGCTTGGAAATATGACCTCAATTTTTTTAATGCAATCAGTAGACAATAAGCGAGCTTTTCCAACTTTGAATAGTTCAATTCTGCCTAGTGAATCTCTTGCTGATGTAGTAGACCGGGCGCTGAATTTTCGCATCCTCTCGTACCAAAGCTGCACTGAGGGCATGAGACGAGATTGCCAAATATACAAAAAGATCTTCACCATTGTCGGGCTTAGAAAGTATAGGAGGCGCTTCCATATGACGAATCAGCTCATCGAAAGCTCTCTAGCATTCAGGAGTCCAGTCAAAGTTTTTTCTTCCTTTCTTTAAAGCATCAAAGAAAATGAATTTATCAGTAGCTTTGGAAATGAACCTACTCGAGGAAGCAACTTTTCCATTGAGACTTTGCAATTCCTTCTTCGTTCTAGGAGCTTTGACTTCTATTAAGGCAGTTATCTGAGCAGGATTAGCTTCAATGCCCCTTGCACTCACAATGAAACCCAAAAACTTTCCACATTCTACCCCAAATGAACACTTCAAAGGATTAAGCTTCATACCATACTTTCGGAGGATTGAGAACATCTCTGCCAAGTGATCCATGTGGTCCACTGCTTTCTTTGATTTTACCAGCATATCATCGACATAAACTTCCATAGTCTTGCCAATCTGCGTTTTAAACATGGCATTAACAAGTCTTTGGTAAGTTGCCCCCGCATTCTTAAGTCCGAAAGGCATGACTCTGTAGCAGTAAAGACCAACATCGGTGATAAAGCTTGTGTCCTCCTGATGTGGCTCATGCATCATGATCTGGTTATATCCGAAGTAGGCATCCATAAAAGATAGCAATTCATGCCCCGCCGTTCCATCCACCAACTGGTCAATCCTGGGTAACGGGAAGCAGTCTTTGGGGCAGGCTTTGTTTAGATCTGAAAATTCAATGCACACTCTCCATTGCCCATTAGCTTTTTTAACCAATACAGGATTTGAGACCCAATTCGGGTAAGTAGATTCCCTGATAAAACCATTCTCCATGAGCCGATCAACTTCTTCTTTCAATGCTGCTGACCTTTCAGGACCTTGAGTTCTTCTTTTCTACTTTACCGATGTAAACTTTGGATCAATATTCAAGGTAGGCACTGCAATTTCTGGAGTTCCACACATATCAACATGAGTCCAAGCGTATACATCTAGATTTGCTTTCAAAAATGATATCAAAACATTTTGAACCGTTGCATTAAGCTGCGAACCCACATTCAACACTTTGTTCGGGTCTTTCGGGTCAACAGGTACCGGTGGTGTCACTTCAACTGGTACGACTCTGTTCTCCCCTACACTGGCTTTCCTGGGATCCATCTCTCTTCGTGCACCGCTATGTTCGCCTGTGCAGGGTCCACCCTGTATTTGCTACAAGGTTGATTCTATGATGCGGACTGGGGCTGCCGCATCTTTTCCCATTTCTCTCTTCCTCGTTTCATGCAACTCTGTAAGATAACATTCTCTCCCAGCATTCTGATCCCCTTCCACCACACTGACTCCATTATCTGTGGGGAATTTTATGGTCAGACACCATGGGGAAAGAATAGCTTTGAATGCTGCTAGAGTTGGTCGACCTAGGAAGGCATTGTAGACAGAAAATTCTTCAACAATAACAAAGGTTTGTTTTCTAGCCACTTTTCTCTGCCCCTCTCCAAGCTCTAAGAACAAATCAATAGTCCCAATTGGCTGTTTCGGCTCCCCAGTAAAACCAGCAATCTTCAGTGACGAAGCTTGAACGTCACCCATTGGAATCTTCATCTGATCAAAAGTCTTCTTGAAGAGAATGTTGCACGAACCTCCATGGTCAACCAGAACTCTTTTCATAGTAGCTGGCCCAATGCCAGTGGAGATGACCAAAGGATCAATGGTAGGAGCTTCAACACCCATCGAATCTCTAGAACTGAATATAATGTCATCATTATAAGTTTTCTGCTGCTTCAAGTGTGCAGCATCTTCTAACACAAAAACACTTTCATATGCCGGTGCATACTTCAAAGAACGGGCATATCTTTCCATCTCACCCCAACTCCTACCAGCTGGGTGAGGGCCCCCTGTAACCACATTAATAACAGGCCTCTCTGATTCATGAGCTGCCGCCTTTTCACTTGAGCTTGGATGATGAACAGGAACCTGTTGTCCTTGAGCTGACGAAGTTGGGCCATCCTTGTTCCTTTTTACATATTGCTGGAGCTTGTTTTCCTTCAATAGTTCCTCAATTACCTCCTTCAAGTGACGGCACTCGTTAGTATCATGCCCCGGTTGGTTATGGAACCGGCAAAACATTCCATTCTTCTCAGCTTTCCTATTAACTCTTTGCTTAGCTGGTGCGGGAATTCGACCGTGTCTTTGTTTGCAAAGTAGATGTTTTACGGGGTATCAGTCAGAGGGTTGAAGTTGAAGGGACGACCTTTCTTTGCATCTCCTTGCTTCTTCTGGCCATCGTCCCCCCTCTTCTGATTGCCAGATTCCTTCTTATTCAGAACAGCATTACTATTTCCAGCCCCTGTCGATACCATCTTAGCCGGTGCTTGGAGGCTTTCCAAGCGCATGAATTCATCGACTTTCTTATAAAACTTGTCAAGCGAATTTGATTCTTTCATTTTCAACCACCTTCCAAATTCTCTTGATTTATCAATTGCCCTCATTAAGTATGTCAGGATCATGCGTGGCTCTGCGTTATCCACCTCGGCCAAAGCTATGTTAAAGCGATTCAAGAATGATCTGATAGATTCTCCAGGATTTTGTTCTAGGGTGGAGAGCGACATTATATCCTTTTCCTTTGATGCATACAATCGAAACTGTTCCTTGAATTTCCGAGTCAAATCAGAAAATTGGCCTATCGATCGGACCGGCAGCTTTGCGAACCAAAGTAGAGCAACTCCTTCCAGGTATACCGAAAAATATCGGCATTTGATTTCATCTGAGGCTCTGGCACCCGTCATGTGGCAATCATACTTATACAGAAACTCATTAGGATCGCTCGTTCCCTTATAAGCCGGTATGGTAGGAGGAACAAACTTCCTAGGAAATTCTGCTTTCAAAATCTTTCATTGAATGGAGTCTTGCTCGGAGCAAGTCCCATTCTTTTTCGTCTTCCTCCCTTTGCATACTTTCCTTTATGATTTGTCGAACCATCCCTGAGAAATACTCTTCATCATTAAGGGGCTCAGCAAGACAGGCATCGGCCATCTTTTCAGAAGTTTGCCTTGACAGGCGTTCATGGATAGTTGGCTGTTGTCCCGATCCTCCAACTTGGGGAGGCCTGCCTTTAACCAGGCCAGCTGCTCTTTGAGGAATATCTCTTTCTTCCACATCATGAACATTATCAGCAAAGTTTGGTTCGTTATTCACCGGTTGACGGTTAGCCCCAAGCAAAGTGTTCAACCTTTCCAACATCAGATTGTTATGGGCTTCCATCTGCCGATATAGCCCAGAAACCGTGGCTTCCAATTCTGCTCGTGTTACTCCAACAGTTGAAGTTGTTTGACTTAAAGGAGGAGAAGTGGCAGTAGTCTCGCGAACATCGTCGGATCAACAGACTTGCGCTTTCATCCGGGAGCCATTATTTCTGACAAACTTCTGGTTTTTAGAGAGATCCTTTCCACAAGTTTCTGTTAAGCTATGATGACAGTATCATAAGTTGGGTTCTCAATGAAAGCACCAAAAATGTTAACGTAAAAATCTGACGCTAACACCCCGGTGTAAGTAGTGTAAGTATGAAAGCACCACCCGTTCGCATGGGAATTAGAGTATATGCAGAGAAATCACAGAAAAGTAGTAAAAGGAAACAATTTTATAGGGTTTGGGTTAAGATCGAGCCTACATCCACTTTAAACTCTTTTATTGATGATTTGATTACAATTCTTTACAATGCACTTCGATTACAACACACTTCAGACAAGTTGCTCAAACTTCAAAGAAGAATAATCTTTTCGGATTCATGTTGAATGACGTAGATTCTCTCTTGAAATTCGTAGTAGCATCCTTGGAGATTGGAGTGTTGAATGTATTGCACGGGTTGAAGAAAATGACAAGGCCTTGATGCTTTTTAGAAATGATCCCAAAAAAAGTCCCCTCAATGTTGGAGCATATGCCGTATTTATAGGGTTATCTGGACGGGTTTTAGGTCGTGAGCGACCTAAAATAGGTCTTGAGTCGTTGGCGAGCTAAGGAATCACGAGCTACGACCTATGTGGGGCTCCCCTCTCTATATGAACTAACGGGTACGACTTAACGACCTATAGGAAGCGGCATAGTTGATACATAGTTTTTCCACTAAGTATTAGATCGTTGCCGACTTAAAATAGGCTGTCAAGGCATTAGGTCGCTGCCGCTTTAACACCTTAGGTAGCAGAGAACTTTAGCCGTTAGGTCGTTCACCTTTAGGTCGTTAGGTCGTCCCATTCCTTTAGGCAGTTAGGTCGTCTACCTTTAGGTTGTTAGGTCGTCCATTCCTTTAGGTAGTTAGGTCGTCTACCTTTAGGTCGTTAGGTCGTCCATTCCTTTAGGCAGTTAGGTCGTCTACCTTTAGGTCATTAGGTCGTCCATTCCTTTAGGCAGTTAGGTCATCTACCTTTAGGTCGTTAGGTCGTCCATTCCTTTAGGTCGCGCTATATTTAGGTTGCTAGAAAAGCGGTGTTAACAATGTGTCTTCTCCGCCATCGACTGATATATTTTTCTAGAGGTCACTTATTATGATTTGGAATGCAAGGTCAGAAATTCATCCATACAAGGTCATTCTGGGAACGAACGAAACCGAAGAAACTTTCCTCGGCCATTACTAGGCGAGAACCCCTTGTGGTTTTGAGGTTTTTCATAACAAAGAGACCACTGCTACAATATAGTGAATCAGGAGTTTATCCTCAATCAACACGTAGTACTTCATTACTATTCGTCTCAATATCTCTGTCTTCAAACATCTTTATTTTTCGAACACATAAACTGGTTCAAAGTGGTTTTCAGATTGGAATCACATAAATCCGACCTCGGTTCTTTCAAAATCCAATTATCGATAAAAAGTGAATATGAGTATACCGATTTAAAGTCTCTTTTCACTTTAATTCTTTTCGGATGATTTCGAAATCTCTTTATCTTGTCTTAGAATAATTCTAAGTAATTCATTCTTTACTTTGGATAATATAAATTTTCTTTTATTTTGGAAAAATCAACACAATCTTTTTATTTTAGAGCATCTGGGCTTTCCTTTCTATCTGTTCCACCTCTCACCTAATAAAAGAAAAAAAGGTCAGGTAAGTTCAGAGCACTGGTTTCTCCATCCGTAACCTTAGTTAAACACCTTGTTTTATCTTCCTAGATCTCACAAGCGGGACAAATATACAAGTCATTTTCGCATACTCAGTTATCAACTTCATTTTGGAATTGATTATAAAAAATTCCAAATTATATTTAAACCTTAGTTTTCCTTTTAAGAACATTTACAATTGATACCAGGAAAAATTGTTACATTTAAACTCATATTCAAATTCGCAGCATAAAGGTGCTACGGAAAGTGCTATATAAGCTTATTTGATTTAAACAACTTCTAAACAATCGATAATCATATTTTCCAATCCAAATCTCTTTTAAATAATTTGAATGGATTTATCAAATTTACTCCATATTTTTCCATTATTAAAAATGTTCATTTAAATAGATTTCCTGTTATGGTCACTTAACTGCACTAGCGTGATTTTTCTAGAAAATTCATTTGGACATGATTCAAAATCTACTCAACGAAATTTTGATTTTTTTTCTTCGTTTAGAAGATATGGATATATTATTCCAGAATTTTTTTATCACCAACAATTCCGATCCATATTCCACTCTATACACTCATTTGAACTTTTCGGCGCGAAATCGCGAATTATCGTTGCGCGACACACCTAGTTTAACTTATTTTTCAATATTTGAAATAATCTATTCAAATTGGATTTATTTATAAAACCATTACAAATCATTTTAAATCAATATTCCCACATTTTAAAGCATTTAAAATGTATTTTCAATATTTTCATATTATAATATTATTTTAGTCTTATTATTTTAATATTAAATATTATATTCCAATTTCAATTCCAACTTCAAATTAAACTCAATTAAAACTTAGATTTCAAATCTAACTTCAATTTAAATTTAAACTCGTCCTAAATCTCAATTTTAGTTTTCAAAATCGAGTTCAATATTCAATTTCATTATTCATTTCAATTTCAATTTTCAAAATCGATTTCAATTTCACTATTCATCTCAATTTCAATTTCATTATCCTTTTTGATCCCGTTTCACTTCAAATTTCAAATTCTCCTTTATTTTTACTTTAATTTCAATTTCAACTGAAAGGAGACTTATTTTCCAAAGTATATCATATCACCAAAATTGGTCATTTTTTAAACAAGAGATCACTTAATCAATAATGATAGAAATTTGATGTCCATATTAACATCACAATCATACAAATAATCATATGACATTAACACATTCAATACGGGTATATTACGACAAATGTCATAACATTACTATGGATTATCCCATATTCAAACAATTATTCAAACAGCTATACCATAAAACGGTGGTTATCTATCATAGCGAATTATCTCAAAAATCTATATAAATTATAAAGCGGTGAGAATTTTCTCACCTTCATTTCCACTCTGCCAATCTTTTACGTGAGATACGTGTCTCTCGAGTTAACGTGTTATTTCCAAACGTCTCGAATTCGCCGCTTCCTTTCCTTGTCCTTTTCTTTCTTTCTTTTCTTTTTCTTTTTTTCTTTTGTTTTTCCTTTGTGGCCGTGGCCTTTTGGAAGGGTGCGGCCTGTTTGGAGTGTATATGGCTTTCTATAGGCAGGTAGGTGGGGTAGACGTGTGTTTTGAGGTGGGTAGGTGAGGTTTTAGGCTCGGGTTTGGTGGGTAGGGCTTGGTCGTGGGGTTTTGGAAGGGGGTAGGTGATTTTGGAGGCGTGTGAGGTAGTGTAGGTGCTTGGGCAGGTGGGAAGGAGGAGGTGCGTGTATTATAGGAGGCACGCAAGGATGTTTGGCCGTGAGTTGTGGTGGTGTAGGTGATGGTGTGGCTAGGTTTTGGCGATGTGGTGGTGATGGCTTGAAGGTAGAAGGAAGAATGGAGGAAGAGAGGGAGTTTATGAATTTTATAGAATGAAATGTGGTGAAAAAAGAGATATTTTGGCTTGTATTTATAAGTGGAGAATTGAGTGGCAAATGACATTAATACCTTTATTTACTTTTGGACTTTGATTAGCCTTAATTTGAGTTGGATTAAATGTGTGGATTGATGGTTTAGGAAGAGTGTGTTAGGAGGTAAGGAGGTGTCATCTTCTTATGGTTTGTAAATATTTAAATGCATAAGTTTGCTTCTTTTCTATGCAAATACATAACATCTCATTAATGAGATAAAAAGATGTTATAGTGATGTTGTTTATAAAAATTTAAAATAAAATTTAATTAGTCAAATCATACATTTATATATTAATTTAAACTTTCCTAATATAAACATTTTGTCTTTTAGTGCTAAATATAATGTATTTTAATGTTGTAAAGTTGTTATTATATATGTTATAAAGTGAACACATTTATTCAACGTTGCGACAACTTGTTACGATTGAAAACGGTGTTTTTATTGACAAATTTAACAGTCAAAATTTGACCTTTTTGTTAAACTATATATTAAAATAAACCAAATTTAAAAATGAAATTTTTACTTCTTTAAATAAATTATAACATGTCTATTCGTGTTTTAAAATTACATTTAAATAATATCAAAATCTCTAATTTTACGGTGTATATAAAACTTACAGCATGCGACAAATCTTAGTTATTTTTGTAAAATGATTATTAACATACTTTTAAATCCTTTAACATACTTTTATTACCTTTACTAGACGTTTTCAATAAGATTCATCTTTTTAAATAAATATTTAAACCTATGTATGTGACAAACCGGATTTTTAACGATCATCAATTGGTAATTAACTGGATTAAATTATTAAAAATACTGATTTAAATTCAATATAAATTCTCAAAGGTTATTTAAAGTTAAATTCTACTTTTTAACACTAGAATTTATATGTAGTTATTAATTAAAGTGTAAATAACTTATGTTTGAAATTTAAATAAGAATAAATAAAAGGTTTTTTTATATTTCTTTTGAATTATACAGGAGATTAATATAATTAGTAAATATAAAAATATAAAACATAAGGCATAAATAAATATGAAATATTGATTAGGACATTTGTAAGCTAGGGAATAAATTATGTGTACAAGTGACAATTTTTTTCTTTTAAATTGAGAAAAATAAATAATAAAATGATTTAAAGAAGGTTGTATATAGTTCATAATTTTCTACGTATTCATTTCTCAACTCCTTTCTTTCTTTCATTTTTACAAACCAAAACCAAAAGTAAAGAAAACTAAATCAAACTCTTTCAATTTCAAACTAAAGCAAAGATTTAAGTGGATTCAAATTCAACTCAACCCAAAGTATTTCAAGATCAGATCAAACTGCCAGTGTAGATTTCCAGATTCAAAAATCCTTTCCTCTGTTCAACATTATTCGGTGAGTAAACTTGAATCTTATAAGCTAAATTATCTGATGCATGTGATAAGTAATTGAAGTAAAGTTGTAGAAATGTTTTGCATGGATGAATTAGTATGTTTGCGTGTACATAAATATGAAATACTGTGTGCATGTCTGTATATAGATAATCTTTCCACTGTTTTTGATTTCAACAGACTAAAATAAGTTAAAAAAATTCAGTTCTCTTTCTCCAATCTCTTTCAGGCTATGATCTCTAAAGGGAAAATATTTGTATGGATGTAATAGCATTTTTAAAAATATTTTCAAGAGAATATATTAAGTAACTATTTCGAAAACAAGAAATTATAGTGATGATCAATTCAAGTCAGAAATTTGATTGTTTAATTTTCATGTTTTGATTATATAACTAGATTCATACCTAAAATCTGTGATTTTTGACTATAATACCAAGATTTTTAAGCTACTATTCATAGAGATATTGCGAGATGATCAGAAATGGGAATTACATCGATTCTCGATGATCGGAGGAGGGATGAGCATCGTGCTCGTTGCTGGAGGCAGCTGGGTGTTTGGGGATTGAGGGAAAAATAGTCGGTGGATTACTAGATCACCATGGTGGCTGAACGTCGACGATTTAGGGTTTAAGACCCTGCTCGAGACGACTGGGTTGTCGAAGCGATTGTGACGTCATGGGTGCATCGGGATGGACTAGAGTGAGGGGGATAGAAGCGTGGTATCATAACGAAGGTTTGGCTGCGGCGGCGAGGTCCCTAGCGATCGGAGGCGGTGGCGCAAGGCGTTTTTGCGATTGGGTGTCATTCCAGGGGGTTGCTCGTCTAGCTTGTTTCGATAGGCGATTTCGTTCAAAGGTATAGGGGGTCTGGTCGACTGAGTGGGGCATCGGAGATTTGCTGGTGGTAGCAGGGATGATCAAAGTGGATTCTATCAGTGGTGCAGGTGCACGGTGCATGCGTGTGCATGTGACTGGGTGATGTTGTTCGTAGTAGAGGAAGAAGAAGAGAATCGGGAAAGAATTGGGTTGCATCAGGTCAGGCTTGAGTTCATACGCGAGTGAATTAGAAGATTTTAAGATGAGAGGAAGGGACCGGGTTTGGCTCGGGAATTTTTGGGCTTAGGCTCGGGTTTTTCTTTTGCAAGTTAACAAGATTAAAGAAAATGAACAAGTTTCCAAAGCAAAATATTAAACAAGTTTCAAGTAAAGGGTATTGATCAAATTATCAAACAAGTTTCAAGATTTAAAATTTTAAAGTTAAAAGTTTTTAAATTTTTTGATTTGAATAATTATATATTAGGTTAGTTAATTAAATTAACTCCTAAGTTCTTTCAAATTAAATTTAATAATGTAGTTAAGTAAGTGATTAAGATAAATGTATCGAACTTTGATCAATCAAAAGGTCTCAAGTGATTACGTATGTTTAATAATAAATTAATTTCAAACACTTAAATAAAATAAAATGATAATTAAGTAACTAATTAAGATAAATGGTTTATCTTTAATTAATTTAAGGCTTACGTAATTAAAGTATAATTGATTAATGTCAATAATTAATTACATTAATAATAAATGGTTTGTAATTAATTAATGTTAATTGAGCAGGATTTAAAAGTAATTAATTTATTTGTGTTAATTAAATTAATTAGAAATGGTGTGACCAAGTTATCTTGCTTATGGATTATTAAATTGTATCGAATACTTGGATTAATTAATATCTCTAGTCTGATAATTTGTGATGTTCTGTGATATGAGATGACTGGATTGATCCGTTAATAAATGTGAATCATTTATTTAACTAGATATCTGTGATAAATTTGTGTGTGCATATGACATTCTAAAGTAAATTAAATTGTTGAAACCTCAACAACTTGGCTTAAGGGAGGGCGTCGGATTCGAAGAGATCGGGGTTGGATATCAGCAATATCTAGAATCACTTCGATTAGTAATCTATAATTCTTTTTATATTTGATTTTAGAATCAAACAGGCTGGAATGGAATAAATTTGGCAAACTTGTCCATTTAAACTAAGTAACGGTACTTGGACATTATTTTGTGAAATAAGTGTTTGGCTACAGAGTGATTAAAACTCGTAGTGATGAACGAGTTACCTTGGTTTCAAGAAGTTTTACAACTTAAAGTATTTCACATTAAATGGGTTTACTCACGCTGGTTTCCAGCCTGACTCGGGTGTTACTTTATTGTAGTACTCGGGAAAGACCGAGTATTACAGATTTTAAGGTTAGGACGTTCTAGAGCTCAGGAGGCGAGCTGGATGGTACGAACGTATGTAGTATATTCCACTGTGTATTGGAGATTGTAATGATAGTAGTCAGGGACAAGTTGTTACAACTGTCCAGTTTATTTGTGAATGATTGTATTCTGATATATTGTATAAAAATTGACATTTACAGCTTTCTTTGTATAAATGCTATTATTTAATATTATATTTTGGTTCGTTGCGATTGTGAGATTCTGTGCTGTTTTTTCTGTTTCTTTTTCTACCTCTTTTTCTTCTTTACCCTAACCATCTGGAATTTTTGACGTTCGATTGCTTGGCACTTCTACAGTGAACGTATTAGTGTCGAATTTTCGTGGTCGAAAATTTCGAGTTGTTACAATTTATTTAAGCATTTATTTATTTTTAACAAAACTTAACTGTGACGACCCGACTTCCTTTCTCCAGGAAATCGCATCATCTTGAAGAAAGAAAGGGATAGAAGAAGAAAGAAAGAGAAAGAAGAAAGACAACAACATCAGAGAACTCACAGCGGAACAAATAAAATATAATATATCACATAAAATATTACATAGTATCAAATTACATCAGAGTACATAATTTAAACCACAGATAATAGACAGTTATAAACTTCTGTCTAACTATACAATTCAAGTACATAAGAAACAGATACCAAACAAACACAGCGGAACCATAATATATCTACACGTCGAAGCCTCCTACTCCATATCTCCTCCAGAATTCATCAAGTTAACCTAATCCACTTGACTACTCATACATAAATGAGTACCCAAGAGTTTAATAAAACAGAAAATAAACACTCGGGTCAGACAGGGGTCTGGTGTGAGTAAACGGGTTAAAATTGCTTAACTTTAGAAAAACCTTTGAAAAGAAAAGGTATCACGTAAGACTTCCCATACATAAACATGGAAAAGTTTTTACCTTACGCTAACCAAAACATTTGATAGGAAATCCGGTAATATTATAATAGTGTCTAGGGTTTCCGAAATAAAATACAGAAATAGCTGGAATGCTTACATCTCACATTCCAACATAGTTGGGCACAATCGAAACCATACAGGCACTTATTGGATTTTTGATTCCATCAATGGCAGGGCTACTGGGGTACCGCCCGTCACAGTACGTGGCCTAGATCATAGTACCGAGGAGTACGCCCACTCCTCTGCAACACAAGGCCGGAACCATTCCTTACTGAACAGTCCCGAACAAGACCACCCCGTAGTTGGCGCGACCAACCACACACTAACCCGAAATAGAAAGGGACCTCTAGACAAGGGTAAATCTCACTCTCAAGTGGGGGCTACCTACGAAGCCTTGCTGCACCTCCCCTGTTTTAGCCATTCCCGGTTGATGAGGCTTGAGGTTACGATTACCTTTATAGAACACATCTATCTTAGAATGCTCATCGTCCATCTGACGATGTTCTGAAAGCATTCAATCCATAAAGTTCGTTCCGGGTTCGAACGAAACCGAAGGCACTATTTCGTTGCACTCATTTTGGAATCACCCTCAGAGTCAACGACCATAGCCCTTGCACTCTGATTCACCATCTTGAATCTATAAGTACTATTCTGTCAACTCATTACGGAATCACCCACAGAGTTATACTAACGTATAGCCGTTACACCTTGAGTCTTCACTTGCTCCACTTGGATTCACGTCCTAACGTTTAATTGGAATCGATGTGGTTTTCGGATCCCAAATATGGAAACCCGATCCCGGTCTCACCGAAACCAAATTCCATTTTAATGTCCAAGTTGTACTTAAGGGATTTAAACAGTTTAAACTTATATTCAGGATGATATGTAAATAGATAGATGAATCATGTTATCACAATAGATAATTCATATCACATAACAGAGTTATCCAGTATCAACCAGTATTAACCAATATCAAGCATCCAATATCAACCAATCATCTAATATCAATCTCCAATATTAATCATCCAAAATCAATCAATTAACCAATATTAATCAATCGACCCATATAAATCAAACATCCAAAACAGAATTGATTATCTCTTAATCAATTCGATTACTATAATCCTTCTTTATTAATTATTATTCCAAATAAAATAAATTAATCATCTCTAATGATTTCCCTTAATTAATCTTCCTTGATTAATTATATTTAATTACATTCAAGTAATTATCCTTAACCATATACAGTAATTAAATCTTTAATTACTATCATTAATTACAATAATTAATGATCATTCATTTCTTTTATTAATTAACTATAATTAATTGCATTATACCTCAATTAATTACAATAATTAATCACCCTTAAATTAATTACTTATATTAATCGACCTTGATTAATATCATTAATCACATAAATTAATGGTCCTTATTAATTAATAATACTTTGATTAATTAACTAATTAACTTATAATTAATCATCTCATTGATCGTAATTAGTAATTAACAATTTGTAATTACTAATCTTAATTAATTAACTTCTTAATTAATTAATTTCTAATTTAATTATAATAATCCTTGATTAATTAATCCAATTAATTAATCTTTAATTACTTATTTAATAAATTATTATTTAATTCAATTAACAAATAATCCTTAATTAATTACTTTATTAATTAATTACAATTATAATTAATTACACTTAGTAATCAATCCTAAATTAATCCCATTCATTGATTAATTAATCACATTAATTAATCAATTAAAATAATTAAGTAATTAATTCTTAATTACTTACATAAGTAATTATCTCTAATTACTTTCATTAATAAATCTTAACTAATCTCTTAATTAATTACTTAACAAATAATTAATTCCATCATTAAATAATTCTTAATTGATTACTCCATAATTAATTAACTTTAAAACAACTATATTAATTAATCATTAATTAACTACATCATGTGATTATCCATTAAACACTTTAACTTTAATTACATCCATGAGTAATTACCTTCTTAATTACATTCAATTATTAACCACTAATTACTTCATTAAGTAATTATACTTAATTATTCCATAATTAAGTGATTATTTAAAATTAAATAAACAATTAACTAATTATTTAAAATTAAATAATTAATTAATTAACATCTTATATTTAAAAATCCTTAATTAAGAAAACATTATTCTTAATTAATCTTTACTTATTAACAAATCATATTTAAATTAAGTATTCTTAAGTTCATATAAATAATAAATTAACCATATTCATCTTCATAAATAAATTATTTGAAATTAATCAAATTTTATTAACCTTAAAGACAAATATATCCAATTTGGTTTACATAATTATAATTTATTTTTGGAAATAAAGTATTTACAAACAAATTTCCAAATTTTAACATTTTAAATTATCTAATTTCAAACCTATTTATTTACAATATAAATTGAACTTAGTTTTAAACATTACTTAGAAATTTATCTTAAAACTTTGGTTCACTATTTATATTCAAAACACGCCTTTAAATTAAATTTCAAATTTTAATTAAGATAATTACTTTTAAAAGAAATCATTTTTAATAATTTATTTAAAATAATTTCAATTTACACTTTTTTTAAAAGATTGTTAACTTTGCTTTAAAGGCCATGATTTCATTTATTTGAAAACTTGTTTATAACTTAATACTTGATCTAAATTTATTCAATAAGTTTTAAATTAGAAAACTTATATTTTACACAGTACCACCAGAAAAACACTACGCCAAAAAAACTCGAGTAAATCACTCAACCCTCGCGTGCTTTCCCCAAAGCAAACCAGATACCATCATCTTCGAGTCGCCCCTGGATCCAACACGATAGCTTCTTCGAGTTCCTCAACTAATATGCCCAGAACCCAAAACCGTGCACAACATCAGCACTCGTGCATATCTCCAATCACCTCCGACCAAACTGGGCTGTCGCGACCATCGACGCCGGCCACACCACCAATCGCGAGTACCATTCCAAACTCAGATCCAACAATATGCATACGAATCAAAATTCAAGCATCACGCTGGAAAATCAACAGAACTTCTCACCCAAAAACCCCCATAACACTGACACCACGACGCCGATCAACCATCGCCGTCCTCACCATAGAATCACCACTACACGAGCTACCTTCTTCCCAAAAGCGAACGCCTCCGGTGCTTCATCCATGTCGAAACTACTTCGACAAACCAGGAGAACAAACGCACAACATAACACTAGTTTAATCTAATTCGATCAATTCTACTATTTAAAAATTTTAAGTATATTTTTCCCTAAATCTCTAACATGCAAGCAAGCTTCAACCGAAGAATCAAATCAAATCATTGAATAAATCATAGGCAGTACACAAAAATTCCCAAAACGATCAAACTAAAAGTTATCATGATTTATCAAACTAAAAATCATGAAATTGGTATTAAAAATAATGATTTCTAATTACTAATTCATTCATGTAATCAAAATCAGCAAATAAGATTATTTATTTTCCATGTGTAACAGTATTTTACTGTAATTTGAAAATTCTGAGTAACTCCTTCAATTTAAAATCCTATAATTATTTTTAAATGATATACTATGTGTTTACAAACAACTTTCATTAACATTCCACTGTCCAATTCATGATAAAAACCAAGTTATTTTGATTTCTGGTGGAATTTAACTGTTTTTATTAAACACAGTATTCATTTTTACATCCAACAGGCAATTAAATATTTCAATCCCATATACAATCCAATTTAAATAAAACTTTCCAGATAACATCATGATATCACCATAAAATCAGGATGAAGTCTAAAATTTAACTGTTTTTAAAGTAGTTTACTCACCTTTTTAAAAGCAGTGAACAGAACAGAGAGCAGACCTGAACATTTAATTTGAAAAAAAAACTTTGATGCTTTGATCCTGCTAGCTGATGAAAACCCTTTGCATGCATACAAATTGTTGATTTTAAAGTGCAGAAACTTCAGTTTTTCTTGATTCCTTTTTAATTGCAGGTTTTGATTTGCAGGTTGTAGCTTTTTACAATGCAGATCTTCATTGCATGTTTAAGTTGCAGGTTGGTTTGAACTTTGAAATGCAATTTGAAATTGCAGATTTTTAATTTTGCTTTTTAGTTTCCATTTCAGATTTTAGAAATATTTCAGGTTGCCATTAATATTAGAAAGAATGAAGAAAGAAAAGAAATGAGTTTGAGCTGAAAAATAAAAGTGGAAGACAAATTTTCTCTTCAAACAAAAACTTTTATATAAATTTAAATTCTAAATAAGAGTAAATGTTGCCACATGTTCTTTAATTCAAATAAATGTCAATTGCATGCATTTCTCAATTTACAAGTGTTAAACTTTAATGTATTAAATTATTTAAATTTATAAATGTATTCATAAATTATTTATATGTATTTATGAAATGTTTATATGCATTAGTGAAATGTTATTATGAAAATAAGCTTTTGAATTTTAATAAATACAAGTGTGAAATCTCTGTGACCCTTTATTTTATAAATAGCTTACCCTTTAAAGAAATATTCTAATACAAATAAAAATGAAAATAATTCTTATACATGTTATTATAAAAAACTAAAACATTTATAAATACATTTATAACCATTTTAAAATAAGCAATACAAAGAAAAAAAACAAAATGTTTAAATATTTTTTAAACTAACATATTTTAAATAAATAACAATCTCATATTTTAAACAAATTGAATAAATCTTTAAATTAACTTTTGAAACATTGATTCTAAAACAAAGCTTCAATCTATAATATACATACATTATAAATTATCAATTGATTAAATTAAATTTCAAAATAACTCAAATTATAACATATGCAAACATATATATTATAATTTGAAAAATTCAATCTTTTACTTAAAACCAAAAGATATTCCTATTTACTATATATATCAAATGTATATATTATAAACAGAATAAAATCTCATTAGCTTTGGAAAAATAAATCCTATCAATATTTTAAATTGTCAAAACGATATTGATCACAATTATCGGATTGAATTAAAATTATAAAAAAAGATTTATCAAACCAATTAAATTATTTATACAGATTATTAAATTTATATTGCCCAAAATTCCGGGTCGTTACATTAAATTTTGTTGATTCGTGATAAAATCCAAAATTTTAATTTTTAAAATTGTTAACTATAAGAATAAATAATTTCTTATTATTATTTGTTATATATAACTTATTTATTTAAGTTTTAAACCCTTTTCAATTTAAAATCTCTCATTTTCGAAGTTGCTAAATTACGCATCTTTACATTCTCCCCTACTTAAAAGCATTTCATCCTCGAAATGAAATCGAAGCTACAAAACTATAAAGGTCAACAATATATGCAAAGGAAATACTACTAAATACTGATCATGAAATAGAGACATCAATCCCAAACTCCTAACTAGAGTGTGCACTACACACTTAAGGTAAACACATAGTCACAAGACAACTATCTACATCAGTCAACCAAAATATCATACTAAAGGACTAAACCCTATATCTTAGCGTGTATAACGTGCTTAAGATAATAACAACTACTATAACACAAACCCAAATATATCCCTAAGTGCGAAACACTACTCGTCGGACAAACCCTTTGATGGTGCCTCCAGGTCTATGTTTACTGGCTCCTCTACTTCCTCCCTATCCTCTACTGGCTCCTCATCATGTATCACCTCTGGAGCTATGTCCCAAGCATCCTGATGCCACTACGGGCTCCTCGGAATCCATGGTAAATGCTCCTCCATCTCAATATTCTCTAAACTGAGATCCTCGGCTATCTCTAGAATGAGGGATCCTATCTCCTGAATGGGCATATCCATCTCCTAAATGATCTGCTCATCACACTCTGAATCATCATCCTCATATAACCATGCATTGTAAATCCTCGAGTCTTCTGTCTCCATTGCTAAGGGTTCCTCTATCAGCGGCTCGATCTCCTTCAATTCTTCTATAGGCTCCTCTATAGACTCCTTTATAGGCTCTTCTTCCTCAGGCTCCTCATCCTCACTCAATGGATCCAACATCCAATCATCGCCCTCAGTGTCGGCCTCTGCCTCTGCATCAATATCTGCGCCTACGGACAATACATCCTCCTCATCTGAAATAACTATCAAGTCCTCATCCCAAGGGCTCCCCCACTTGCACATTGTCCTCATCACTCGAAATCGGTGTATCCAAAACTTCTAAGTCTTCGTATTTAGACAAGGCTTCCCTAAATCTCTTCCTAATTACTAGTCTTTCTACCTTGGTTACTTTCTACAATTTTTAAAACACTTTAAATCAGTCATTATTTCTTATCAAAGATTCTATCTCAGCTCTATTTATTTCATGTCATTTTATTAAGTCCCTCTTACTTAACTATTATTGTTTTTCTTTTCATTCTTTTTAAATGGAATTAAATCTTAGCTTTTCTAATAAGTTCTAACAGAATTTTGTATTGAAAAAGGAGTATAATGATAGTCTATATATATTGATTCTCAAGATATATATAAAAACCAAGTGACTTCTAAAAAGTACACTCAGAAAGTTTTACAAAAGTCATGCGGTTAAAATACTTAGATGGTGTTTACTAATACATGCTTAACTAACTAATGCTTCCACAATTCCTTTTCCTTTTTCTATAACAGTAGGTGGACGTGTAAGGGTAACAAAAGGCCTAGACTGTTCTTCCATCTTGAGCATTAGACAGTCTCTGGCAACGTATCCCATAATATGGCAGAAATAACAACTATTTGGGGGTAGTCTTCTTAAAGGTCTTGATTTTTACTCCTGGTCTACATTCTTTTGCAAGGTGACCTCTTTGTCTACGTTTGAAACAACAAGCTTTGTTCTTCTTATGCCTTTTCTTCTTGGCTGATACTTCAGTAGTTGGCTGTGGAACATCATCTTCAAATTTCAAGGTATTGCCTATCATCTCCCTAAATGACCTATGGATGAAGCTTACCATGGTATGCTAGAGCTTATCACACTTGCTTAACCAATCCTTAACTTCCATGATCTTTTTCGATCCCAAAAACTTTCTTTGATTTAGGACCTCAAATTCCCGAAAAGAAAATTTCAATGGGTTTGGCCTTCTTGAAAAGAATATTATTTTTCTACACATTGTCATCAAATACCTTATAGTCAAATTGTGAAACTTAATTCACAAGGTATTTGTTCTCAGTCCTTTTAAATTAACACATTCTGTACTTACCAAATCGTTATTACGTCTTAAGGATAAGCGTCTAGGGGCATATGATGAAAGTTCCAAATTCTAGTTTTCAACTAATTGATTCTCATCTTTATAGTTAAATCATGAAATTCTAACCTTAAGATGTCCTTTATTAATTTATTTTCAATTAATTCAAGTTGCTTATCAATATTTCAAACAATCATTTGTTTTCTAACTTAATATTTTCCAAAAATATTCCCCATTTTACTTTCAAAACATACACTTAAACAAAATTATTTCATTTACCAATTTTTTTAAAACAAACTATCTTTACAAAATCAACAATACGCGCTCATACATAAAATACTCTCATAACTCATTCTAGGGTGATACTAATCCTATCTCTAATGAGTTACTCATCATAGGATATTACTAATTCTATCTATGATGATACTTTATCCAACCAAAGCCAAGGTTCTTGTTTAACTTTCAGCTCTAATACAAAAGTAACGAACGGGTTTTTTCAAACCCAGCCCGGTAGGCTTTTCGACCATCCCGCTACCTCAAAACTGGATTAAGTGATCAACATAAAAGTTGTTGCCACTGGAATTTCATATTGTTTGAATAAAAGAATTTCTTAATTTGAGTCTGTTACGATCAAGTTATGATCAAAACAAAATAGGCTATACTCCATCGCACAAACCGAGGCAGAGAATAAATGGAAAGAAGTGGATTTTTGACATAGCTAAGATTAGAATGAGACAAAGTTTTCAACATGAAAGTTGTATCCACTGGAAAAATACATGATTTGCAAAAATGAATTTTGCATTTTGGTTCAGGTTTGATGAATTTTTGACCGAGAGATGAAGAGATAAAATATGGAGAAAAGATGAGTTTGATTTGAAGAGAATGAACATTTATTTCTTTTGAATATTTCGTAAATATTTTGACATTATTTCTTCCTAATTTTTTCTATAGCATGGAATCCATTAAAGTGGAGAGGAGGAAGGTGAAGAAGTATGATAAAAAAGGAAGAAGAATGTGAATGAAATGAGAGAAGGAGGTGGGTATTTATAGAAAAAGTAAGGTATGAAATTTTGCAAATTTAACCTTTTATCAAATTACCAAAACACCCTTACTTCAAACTAAAGTAAGCTATATTTTTTCAACCCTTAACATTATCCTTTCACTTCTTACTTTATGTCTTAGTCACTTCAGGAATAAGTAAAGAAAAGTAATTATTTTGTTGGATTTTGTTGTGATTTTGATTTGATGTTTATTTTTAACTTTTCTTAAACTTACTCTTCTTATTGATGTTCTAAAAGTCTCCTAATCATAATTAGTAAAAGCAAACATGTTTAGTTATTAAAATATGTAATATATATGTTAAAATAAATTAACAAAGGTGCAACAACGTTACGACAACTTATTTTGAACAAAATGTTGAATTTCGACAAAACATTTTACGGTCACATTTTGACGTTTTAGTTAAACAATTTATTTATATAAACTAAATTTAAAAATAAATTTGTATAATGTTATTTAAAAATATGAACAGTCATAAATCAATTAAAATAATCTGTTTAATGATTGAAACTTACTTTTCTGAAATTAGTATTTTGTCACTTTTGTCGATATAAGAAAATGTTACTATTTTTATGTATATTTCTATTTCCTCAACATATCTAATATTATTTAAATCATAAAAACTTTTATATTTTTTTATTTAAAATCACTATAATAGTGTATTTTAAACCGGTCAAATTTTAGGTCGTTACATTCTTCCTTATTTAAAAGAATTTCTTCCTCGAAATTACAAGGAAGAAAAAATATAACTAAAAAACAACAATTAGTGAAAGTTAAGCACACAAAAAATAGTAATATCACCCATAACCCCAGTCGAAGATACGGTGCCTTATCTTATAAATTTTATTTATCAAATTAAGGTAGTTTCATTTATAAAATTCCTATGTTGATTTACTAACCTAGACAAATTTTACTTAGGCACCTAACCTAAACTTTGATACCACATAATCTAAGCTTTCATATCACGTGTGACAACCCGGATTTTCGGACCAATTAAAATTGCCAAAAAAATCCATCCGCTCTAAAAGTACTAATGAAAACCACCAACTCAATACTCGTATTTGACAAATATTCAACATTACTAAATGTATAGGATACAATTTCAATTATACAACTTATTATAGTAGTTAATTTATTTATTAATCCTACGAAGTTTTGTTTAATACATGCCAAATACAATTACTATAAGTCTACCACTGCACAACTCTGATGAGAGAGACAACACTATTCTTGCCTGCGAACTCAATAAACAATGTAGATGTGGAATAAAATAGTAAGCAAGAAAGATACAATAACACAAGATAAACAACAACCAATAATAGATAAACATGAAAGGGTTATATTTTTTAGGGGCCGCATCACTACCACTTGTGACTGCCTACGTACCCCTATCTAATTGGGTACCCAATTAGATAAGGGATCAAGCCAACGTACTTCTCCTACCGCAAATAAGACTCATGGAGCAACAAACAATATGAAAATTCCCAAAACTACCCACTTAGTTTTAATCTTCAATTTTATATTTTCAAATCTAATACCTTTATGGAAATTTTCTCTTTTGATTTTATTCTCGAATTCTTATTTCAAAACTTTAGAAATATATATATATATATATATATATATATATATCTTATATTAAAATTATGCTTTACCTGGTATCTTAAAGCAAATCACTTCTGAAAAGTTTATTTTGAACTATTTTAATAAATGCATATCAAACCTTATGCAATAAGATCGAGAGGTTTCTCCCAATAACAAAACAACTGGCTCCCAACCTTCATACAATTGATAAGTATGTACATCTCTCTGATTCAAAAGCTGACTATACCAAAAATATATGCCCACTTTTTAGTTACGGGTTACCCGAATCATTGGTAACATAACAGATCATTTTATATCCCGAGCGATAAATCATTTCACACTAATATTCACAAGTACTTTCGAATCTATAATAATTTTCATTTACCAAATCCGCTCAAAAATCATCTTAAAACCATCGGGTTTAATCCTCAAAATTCTTTCCATTTCATAAAACATTTATATAAAACCATTCTTATATAAATCACTTTTATATAATATAACTTCAAAATATTCATTACCAAACATTTCTATTTCTTTCAAAGGGAAAACATTTCAAAACATTTCCATTTGAAAACCAATTTTCAAAATGATTCATTAAATTGAAGTGAATAAAATGTTACCTCTAAACACCTTATAGTCAAATCGTGAAATAAATCACAAAGTGTTTTCCTACAGTTATTTCTACCCATCCCATGCAAATGGATAATTAATCGCTCACAAACTGGTTGAGCAAAGTCAACAATCAATAAATAATAATCAGTGCTCATAAACTGGTCGAGCACAATCCAAACAACGAAATAATCAATTAACAAAATAAACAACCCAATATATGACAAATCAACTCTTCATTCTATCAAATATTTATAATACATTTTGTTTTATCTTGAATTAAAATGATTTGATATTTATTTCTTAGCATCCGAACTTTCTCTTCGACATGTTCCGTCCCTCGCCCAATTCTCTTTGGTTCTCACAGACGAAACACATGTACTAGTCATTTCCGCATACCTCATTAATTATTTAACTTCTAAATTTTAAATTACTTAATTAACCATCAAAACATAATATGGAGCAAGGAAATCAAAACATTGTTTTAGAAAACAAAGTAAACAAGTATTCAAAAAGGGTTTTCAAACAACATTTTACACTTAAAAGTTCTTTCAACTTAGTAATGATTTTATTGAACTTAAAATAAGAAATAGCTTACTTTGGATTCCACTCAGTCAAACTTTAGAGCAAGGAACTTAAGATCTACGGATTCCTATTATGCTAATGAACCAAATGAAAATAAGTCTGAATTCCTCCTTCCTAATGCTTGGCGAAGACTTGAAATGGAGATTGGCCGAAAGTATAGAGAAAAAGTGGTAGAGCTTTGAACTTGAATTCTCAAGATTTAGATCCAAAAAATAGGTTATCTTGTATCTGATTTTAGGCCCTCTAAATCTCAAAATTTAGAAAATTTGTAAACTAAATAGTCGTTGAAAATTCTTTTCTCTTGAATTTGAAGTAAATAATCACTTGATTTTGATTATTTTTGAGGAAGATATGATCAAAAGAAAATGTGGTATTCTCGGTTTCATAAAAATAAAGCCCGAAAACATACTTCAAAGAATTGAGTTTCAGGTATAGGAATCCTCAAAACTGGAATAAGTCATCAACATAAAAGTTGTAGTCACTAGAATTTCATACGATTTTAATAAAAAAATTCTTAATTTAGGTCTGTCATGATCAAGTTATGATCAAAACAAAGTAGGCTATTCTCTATTTAACAAACTGGGGCAAATAATAAACTGGAAAGAAGTGGATTTTTGACATAGTTAAGATTAGAATGAGACAAAGTTGTCAACACGAAAGTTGTAACCACTAGAAAAATACATGTTCTTGAAAAAATAATTTTGCATTTTGGTTCGGTTTGATGAAGTTATGGCCGAGAGAAGAAGAGGAAAAATATGGAGAAAAGATGAGTTTGATTTGAAGAGAATGAAAATTGATTTCTTTTGAATATTTTGTAAATATTTTGACATTATTTCTTCCTAATTTTTTCTATGGATTAGAAGCCAATAAAGAGGAGAGGAAGAGGGTGAAGAAGCATGAGAAAAAAGGGAGAAGAAATGTGAATGAAATGAGAGAAGGAGGTGGGTATTTATAGAAAAAGTAAGGAATGAAATTTTCCAAATTTAACCTCTTATCAAATTACCAAAACACCCTTACTTCAAACTAAAGTAAGATATATTTTTCAACCCTTAACATCATCCTTTATCTTCTTACTTTATATCTTTGTCACTTAAAAATTAAGTAAAAAATAATAATAATTTCGTTGGATTTTGATGTGATTTGGATTTGATGTTTACTTTTGACTTTTCTTAAACTTACTTTTCTTAATTATGTTTAGAAGTCAAAATGTGACCGTAAAACGTTTTGTCGAAATTCAACGTTTTGTTCAAAATAATTTTTCACAATGTTGTTGCACCCCTATTAACTTATTTTAACATATATATTACACATTTTAATAGATAAACATGTTTAAGAAAAGTAAGTAAATTGGTAGTAAAATTCCGTTAGTGGGTAGTACAAGATGAATGGTGGTGGATGTTGCAAACCGATGGCGGATTTCCGTTGATATATAAGAGCATTTTCGAAAGTTCAAAAAGACATTGTAGAATTGTTAGTCATTGGATTCTCTTTATCAGTGGTAAAGATAAAGTTATAGAGCCCTTTACTAATTCATTTATCGAAAACTGAGATGTCAAAGAAAAGTTTTGTCATGCTATTACAGTACCACATCGTATACTTATTTTTTAGGCCAAAATATATCCTTTCAGGGCAGAATGCCCTCCTGTGCACTTCACGTGGCCTTCCTGTGCACTTGTTTTTGTGCTATACCATTATTTGATTTGATCCTTTCCTAACACTCTCTCCTTGCTTTTCCTTTTCTTATTTCGGACTAAGAACCCAATATAACGAATGGTATTTTTGGTAGTTTGAAAAGATACGGTTGAAATCAATTCAATGAATTTTCATTTAATCGTAGAGATTTCTATTTTCAAATCCTATCTAATATTATTTGAATCATAAAACCTTTTATATTTTATATTTAAAATCACTATGAATAGTATACCATAAAGCCGATAAATTCTAGGTCGTTACATACCTCATCTGGATTATCCGCTTCATTATCATTACCAAATGTGTTGCGTTTTTTTTTTCAACGTGCTTCTGAATAATGCGGCTATTTGTTTGGAAACTTTGGAACATACTTTCTTGTTTTTCGAAGTATGAGCATGGTGACTGTTAACTCTGTTTAGGCAACGAGTCAAGGTCTGGGCCGACTCACGACTTAAGGTTCTTAACGGTTCAGAAGGGATCCCCGACTCAACAGGCAACCGACTCAACAGGCTACCGACTCAACAGGCTACCGACTCAACAAGCTACCGACTCAGGAAGCTACCGACTCAACAAGCCAACGAGTTAAAACTTAAAGCGACTTAGAGGAGTGGAGCGACTCAAGGGATTAACGGTATATGGGATAGACCGACTCAAGTCCTCTAACGACTCAACGACCTAAGGTGTCAAATGACCTAACTAACTAAAATCCCAAAACAGCAAAGGACCGACCTACGACCTATGATAGGTCGTTCACGACCTAGCTTGAGTCGTCCACGACTTAAAGCTACTAAGTAGAAATCCAATGCCGCCTCATCTTGGACCACGACCTATTAACTCGCAGACGAGTTAGGACTTGTGCTATATACAAAGGACCAGAGACGCTCTGATACGAAGTCGGGGCTCAACCAGTTGAGTCGCCTACGACATACGACTCATCATGAGTCGGTCATGACTTACGACTCATCCCGAGTCGGTCACGACTCATGACTTAACAATTTCAGCTTAGCAATTTGCCTATAAATACATGACCACATCAAGCATTGGGGGGACTTTTGGGCTCATTCTCTTCAAGCGCTGTTACTACGCTGCATTCCAAACCAATCAAACACTTAAAGCTCTCAAGACACGAAGAACGCTACAAACAACTTCGAGAAAAGATCACACACATCCAGCATGGATTTGAAGACTCTAATCTCCATTGAAGTTTAATCTACTTGTTCTAAGTGACTTGTAATTCAAAGTGTATTGTACTTGGAAAGAATTGTACCAGCTTGTAACGAGATCATCAATAAAAGTACTTAAAGTGGACGTAGGCTATTCCATTAAGCCGAACCACTATAAAATTGTTGTTGTTTACTGCTTTTCCGCTACCATCTGCTTATAATCTGTCCCCGAGTTATCGGGTGGTGCTTTCACAACTACAACTCATACACCGGGGTGTTAGCGTTCAAATTTTAGCGTTAACATTTTTGGTGCTTTCACTGAGAATTGAACTCAGGAGAGTAATCATCATTGCTTCACAGAGGTTTGTAGAGAGAATTTCCTTGAAAACCAGAAGTCTATCCGAGATTATGGCTCCTGGAAGGAAGAGTAGATCTGTCAGATCTGGGAATATTCAAGAGGGAACCTCCGCTTCCCCTATATCGAATCAAGCCACTCCAGCTGTCGGAGTTACAAAGGCAGAGCTAGATGCTGCAATCTTAGGGCTGAACCAGCAGATAAATGCCCAAAATGCACAATTCGAGGCTCAAAATGCCCAAAATGCCCTAATTCTGAATAGGTTGAACGATTTGCTTGGGGCAAACCGCCAACCGGCAGATAATGAAAGGGATTTGGCTGGCAACATTCGTGATGCTGAAGAAAGAAATGCTCCTGAAAGAGCTGCTAGCCCCTTTGAACGAGCACCTCCAGAGGTTGGTGGATCTAGAACTCGACATGATGAGGAGTATCTTTCTGGAATGGTCCGACAAATTATGAAAGAAAGTATGCAGAGAGTTGAAGATGAGAAAGAATGGGGTTTTGCCCCAAGTAAAACTCCATTTACCAAGAAAATCTTAAAGGCTGAATTCCCAAGGAAGTTTGTCCCACCAACCATTCCAGCTTACAGGGGGACGAGTGATCCGAACGAATTCTTATACAAGTATGATTGGCACATGACTGGTGCCAGAGCCTCTGATGAAATAAAGTGCCGATATTTTCCTGTGTATCTCGAAGGTGTAGCTCTACTTTGGTTCACCAAACTTCCAGTCCGATCTATCGATCAGTTTTCTGACTTAACTCGGAAGTTCAAGGAGCAGTTCAGACTATAGGCCTCAAAAGCTAAGGATATCATGTCACTGTCAAGTTTGGAACAGAATCCAGGGGAAACTATCAGATCTTTCTTAAACCGCTTTAATATAGCGCTAGCTGAGGTGGACAATGCAGAACCGCGAATGATATTGACTTATCTGATGAAGGGTATTGACAAGTCAAGCGAGTTTGGGAAATGGCTAAACATGAAGGAACCAAATTCCCTTGAAAAATTCTATAAAAAAGCAGATAAATTCATACGCTTAGAAAGCCGTCCCATACCGGTAAAGGCAGTGTTGGAAAAAGCTGAAGATAACACTGTTGCTCCACGCAAGAATGAATCTGTAGGGCAAAAGAGGGAAAATAACAATGGGAAGAAACAGGGTAATCTGAAGAAGCCCCGATCCTTCAAGCCATCAGAATATACTCCTTTATCAGATACGCCGGAACGTATCTACCTTGCCATTAAAGATTCTGTTGACTTTCCTAAACCTCCTCCTCTAAGGACCGGGAAAAAGGCTATACAGAGTGGGAAGTTCTGCCGCTTCCATAATCAACCCGGTCACGAGACCGACGAATGCCGCCAGTTGAAAAATCTGATTGAAGAGTTGCTAAGGGAAAACAAACTGCAGCAATTTGTGAAAAAGAATAACAACAATCCTGCTTCATCTAGTCAGGGACAACAGGCTCCTACTCAACAGCCTAGGACGATTGAGCAGGCTGCAGGGCATGAATCTGGAAGGCCCATTATTAATGTCATTACAGGAGGACCTCACCCAGCAGGCAGAAGCTGGAGAGAGATGGAAAGGTATACCCGAGCTCTAAAGTATGTACCAACCAAGGAAGATGTATTTGTTTTGGAAGGTGCTACGCCCTTGAAGCAACAAAGAACTTTCGATGATGATATTGTGTTCAGAGCTAGGGATTCCGCAGGTATTGAAGCTCTAACCTTGGATCCTCTAGTCATCTCGGCTGGTATCGGGCCAGCTATTTTCAGAAGAGTTCTCATTGATTGTGGCGCATCCTGCAATATTCTCTTTAAGAAAACATTCGACCAAATGAAGATCCCTATGGCTGATGTGCAAGCCTCATCATAGAAAATTGCTGGTTTCACTGGGGAGCCAAAGCAGCCGGTAGGGACCATTGATTTGTTTGTGAAACTTGGAGAAGGAGAGAGAACAGTGGTCCGCAAGCAAACTTTTGTGATTGTCGATGAATTTTCTGCTTACAACGCTTTCCTTGGTCGTCCAACTCTGGCAACATTCAAAGCTGTTCTTGCCCCGTGGTGCCTCACTATTAAATTCCCTACAGACAATGGAGTAGGAGTTATAAAAGGTGATCAAAATGCTGGGCGAGAGTGCAATCTGACAGAGCTACGAGAAACCAGAAAAAGAGAAGTGGGAAAGAATGCGGCAGCCCCAGTCCGCATCAAAGAACCAGCCTTGTAGCAATTACAGGGCGGACCCTGCACTGGCAAGCACAGCGGAGCAAGGAAGGAAATGGACCCTAGAAAAGTCAGTGCAGGGGAAAATAGAGTGGTACCGGTGGAAACGACAATGCCAATACCTGTTGACCCAAAGGACCCAAACAAAGTGTTGAATGTGGGTTCACAACTTAATGCGTCAATTCAGAATATTTTGATATCTTTTTTAAAGGCAAATCTGGATGTTTTTGCTTGGACTCATGCCGATATGTGCGGAATATCCCCAGAAGTTGCAGTGCATGCTCTAAATATTGATCCAAAATTTACACCTGTAAAGCAGAAAAGGAGAACTCAAGGTCCGGAAAGGTCAGCGGCATTAAAAGAAGAAGTTGATCGGCTCATGGAGAATAATTTTATCAAAGAATCTACATATCCGAATTGGATTTCAAATCCAGTGCTGGTTAAGAAAGCCAACGGAAAATGGAGAGTATGCATCGATTTTTCAGATCTAAACAAGGCCTGCCCCAAAGACTGCTTCCCATTACCCAGAATCGATCAACTGGTAGACGGAACAGCGGGACACGAATTGTTATCTTTTATGGATGCTTACTCCGGATATAACCAGATCATGATGCATGAGCCAGATCAGGAGGACACGACCTTTATCACCGACACTGGTCTTTACTGCTACAGAGTTATGCCCTTCGGATTGAAGAATGCAGGGGCAACATACCAAAGACTCGTTAATGCTATGTTCAAACCGCAGCTGGGCAAGACTATGGAAGTCTACGTCGATGACATGTTAGTAAAGTCTAAGAAAGCACTGGATCACATAGAACACGTAGCAGAATGTTTGCTGTCCTCCGAAAATACGGAATGAAGCTCAATCCTTTAAAATGTTCATTTGGAGTGGAATCCGGCAAGTTTTTAGGTTTCATCGTGAGCGCTAGGGGCATTGAGGCCAGTCCAGCTCAAATTACTGCATTGAAAGAAGTCAAAGCTCCTAGAACAAAGAAGGAATTGCAAAGTCTCAATGGAAAAGTTGCCGCCTTAAGTCGGTTCATTTCCAAAGCCACAGATAAATGCATCCCATTCTTTGACGCCCTAAAGAAAGGAAAGAAAAACTTCGATTGGACTCCCGAATGCCAAAAAGCCTTTGATGAATTGATTCGCCATATGGAGACGCCTCCAATACTTTCTAGGCCTGGCGATGGCGAGGATCTTCTTATATACTTGGCAGTATCATCTCATGCTTTAAGTGCAGCGCTGATACGGGAAGACAAAAGGATTCAACATCCAGTTTACTATATCAGCAAAAGACTCACTGGGGCAGAGATGAATTACTCTAAGTTGGAAAAACTTGCCTATTGCTTACTAATTGCGTCTAGGAAATTGAGGCAATATTTTCAAGCTCATCCTATCAGAGTCCTCACTGATCAACCTTTAAAGCAAGTCCTGTTTCGCCCTGAAACTTCGGGTCGTCTTCTAAAGTGGAATATTGAACTCAGTCAGTATGACATCACTTATCATCCCCGGAAAGCAATCAATGGACAAGCTTTAGCGGATTTCATTGCAGAATTTACAGATAAGGGTAACAGTGAGGAAGAGACTGTCGACAATTCCCCGATCCAGTGGAAGTTATATGTCGATGGTGCGAGAAACGACTACTGTTCTGGAGCCGGAGTCGTACTTGAGACCCCAGAGGGCCGATCATTATACTATGCACTAAGATTGGAATTTCCTTCAACAAACAACGAAGCAGAATACGAAGCCCTTATCGCTGGTTTAAGGATTGCTAAAGAATTAAACATCCGAGCGTTACAGATATTCAGTGATTCTCAGCTTATCGTATGCCAAGTCAAAAAGGAATTCCAAGCAAAAGGGGGGAATCTGCCTGCCTACTTGTCAAAGGCTTGGGAGCTCCTGGGTGATTTCGATCATTACATGATAAGTCACATTCCTCAAGAGGAAAACACAAAAGCAGATTCTCTCGCAAAGTATTCTAGCACAGGTGAAGCTCAATTTCTGGGGTTAACTCCAGTGGAGGTCCTGTCGACTCCTAGCATTGATGAGATGGACATTGATTGGATCATGAGCATGTCTCAAGAACAAGAATCATGGATGACTCCGATAATAGAATATCTGCTCAATGGATCCTTACCAGGGAACTCAAAAGAACGACAAAAGCTACTGAGAATAGCCTCCCGATACGTAATCCAGGATGGCCGGTTATACAGACGGGGATTCTCATTGCCATTACTTCGATGTGTATCCAGGGAAGAGTCTAAAGCAATCCTAGCAGAGGTACACGGAGGAGAATGTGGTGATCATTCAGGTGGCCAAACATTAGCAAAGAAAATTCTCCGGTACGGATATTTTTGGCCAGAAATTAATCGAGATGCAGCAAAGTATTCCCGAGAATGTGACAGATGTCAAAGATTCGCCAAAATTCCTAGAGCCCCTTCCACTGAACTCACACAGATGGTCAGTCCATGGCCGTTTGCAATATGGGGGATAGACCTTGTAGGACCATTACCAACTGCCAAATCTGGAATTAAATATGCCATTGTTGCTGTAGATTATTTTACTAAGTGGGCAGAAGCTGAACCACTGGCTACTATCACCTCAAAGAAGATGATAAGTTTTGTGACTAAAAACATCATTTGCAGATACGGTGTGCCTCAAAAAATAATTACAGACAATGGAACTCAGTTTGAAAGTGAAGAATTCCAAGATTTTTGCAAGCGATTCAAAATCCGAAAAAGCTTCTCAGCAGTAGCTCATCCACAGGCAAACGGGCAAGTGGAAGCCGTGAACAAAATTATTAAGTCAACCATCAAGAAGCAACTTGAAAGAGCAAAAGGTGGTTCGGTCGATAAGCTACCACTGGCACTATGGGCATACAGAACCACTCACAAAACTGCGACTGGGCACACCCCGTTTTCATTGGCATACGGGTCAGAGGCAATGATTCCGGTAGAAACAGAAGTCCCTTCACACAGAAGAATCCATTTCAATCAAGCAGAAAACGAAAAGCTACAGCTTGAAGCGCTAGATCTCCTTGATGAAAAAAGAGATGAGGCTAATCTCAGAATTGCAGCTCATCAGCAAAGAATAGCCAGATATTTCAATTCCAAAGTTCGCCAACACAGCTTTGAGATTGGAGACCTAGTACTGAAGAGAATTATGACAGCGACTGGTGTGTTCGGGCTAAATTGGGAAGGACCATATGTCATAGGTCAAAAGCTTCTTGACGGCACATTCAAACTCACCACTGTTGAAGGAGATCAAATTCCAAGGGCATGAAACAACAATCATTTGCGTCCATACTTTACTTGAAAATTTTGTTGAAATATTGTAAAAAGAATTATGAATGTATGATTCTTGTAATTGAAGGCAATTGTAAAACTGATGCAAGTAAATAATGAAAGAATATAAAGTGGATGTAGGCCCAATTTCCTGGCCGAACCACTATAAATCTTGTGTTCCTTATTATTATTACATGTTTGCTTTATTTTCGATATAAAAAGTACATAGAATGTATTTTTGAAATGTCGATTTGAATTTTTGCAGACAATGGAAGTGAAACTTGCACATAAAAAGATCAAGTGATTCTCGCCAAATTTCAAGTCACAAGAGCCCTGAATTCAAATCCTAGATAGGAAGTACTTCAATTGAACAGCCTATGATTTCGACAGAAACGGGTCTTTGCTAATAAATTGAGATCGTTTGAACAAACAAACATCCAATTAAGAAGCTAGTGCTCGTTCTCACGAAATTGCCTGACAATGAAGCACGCTTCCTTGGATTAAACAAGTTACTTGTAAAAATAAAAATAAAAGGAAGGGGTAGAGGATCATTGAAAAGGCATAAGCAAGTGAAAAGAGGAACAACCAAAGCCATCATCGGCAGCACAAGTCCTCTTCGGAGGCACAACTCTTTGGAGAATAAAGACCACTAATGGGTCATACGCCACAAAAAAGAAAGTTCTCTACTCAACAAAAAAGATTGGAGGAGTCATGACCCTCCAACCATGAGAGAGTAACTTCCAGGCGATGAAAACCCTCTCTGAGGCACATTTCACCAGGAGTTGAAGTGTTATGACCGCTCTTCGGAATCTCACTTCACCAGAGTTGAAATGCAAACAAAATAAAAGCCCTCTTCGGAGGCCCATTTCACCAGGAGTTGAAGTGTTATGACCGCTCTTCGGGATTTCACTTCACCGGAGTTGAAATGCAAACAAAATAAAAGCCCTCTTCGGAGGCACATTTCGCCAGGAGTTGAAGTGTAACAACCGCTCTTCGGAATTTCACTTCACCAAAGTTGAAATGCAAAACAAAATAAAGACCTTCTTGGAAGCCCATGTTTCACCGAGATTGAAATAAAACTTCCAAGTGTTGAAACGTGAAAAGGCTTTCTTCGAAGGCACAACTCTTTGGAGGTACACGTTTCACCAAGATTGAAGTAAAACTTCCAAGTGTTGAAACGTGAAAAATCCCTCCTTAGAGGTACAACCCCCTCCCGGGGACACAATTAAAAGGAAAGACCTCTTCAGAAGCCCACGTTTCACCGAGATTGAAATAAAACTTCCAAGTGTTGAAACGTGAAAAGGCTTTCTTCAAAGGCACAACTCTTTGGAGGAACACGTTTCACCAAGATTGAAATAAAACTTCCAAGTGTTGAAACGTGAAAAAATCCCTCCCCAGAGGCACAAATTTTTATTTTAAAAAAAAAATCCTCATCAAGGGCATACTTTAACTTTTAAAGGGAGAATTAAAGTTAAAGTACCCTTCAGAGGCCCGCTTCACCACATAGAAGAATTCACTTGGCAAGATTTACGCATATGCAAAAGGAAAAAGTGATTTCTTCGAAGGACAAAGCGTAAAAACTTATACGAAGGAAGTTGCACTCTACGAAAATTCTCTTCGAGAATGAAATAATTATTCTTCAAAAAAAATTGAGAGTGCAAGTCCCCTCAAAGTATACGATATTGCAGTAAGCTCATGGTATGGGGGCAACATGGTATAGTTACATACAAAATGGTATAGCGTAAAGTACGTTCAAACAACATACCACAAGCTCACCGCAATATAATATAAATAAACTTGTGCAAAAATGAATAATAAATGCATTCTCAAATTCAAACAAAAGTCTGTACAACTAAAGGATCATTTTATTCAATTGCAGGTACAGGTTTCAATAAAAAAAAAAAAGGCAGGGGCCGGTGCCTGCACAACATCCGATCATTACACAAAAAAGGAATCAAAAAGCCCAACTCTTCATTTCTTCTTGCCACCTTTAGACCCTTTACCCGGCCGAATGATTAGCTTTTCAGGTCTTTCAGGTCGGTCTGAAGGCATAAGGGAAGAGGGGGAGGGAGGTGCAACTGGTGCAATTTCCGGTTCCTCTTCAGCAGTAATTTTCTTCCCCCTCCTCTTTGACGTCCCGTGCTTCTTTCTTCTCTTCGAAGAAGACTCACTCCCTGGAGTAACAAGAGCGGACAAAACTACGTCGTCGGAAGGAGTCCGCTCCGGAGAGATCTCGCCTCCTTCAAGTCCCTCATCTTTTTGCTCCTGCGAAGCAATAGGGTCACCCAAGCCATGAAGAGCCTCAATTTTCTTCTCTTGTGACCCGGGTTGTGAAGCAGAAGGAGGAGTCACCTGAAGAGATGGAGGAGGAACAACCAGAGGAGGCGAAGTCTGCACAGCACTTGTTGTTTCAACTGCAGAAGAAGAGAAATTGAAAATGTTAGTATCTTCCCAAAAGAAGGGAGATATGGGTCCATCGAGATTCAAGAAGTAATCGAGAAGCTCATCAAATTTTTGGGGAATAAGCAGGCAATCCACCTGAATCGGACCAATGTCAAAATTACCTGAAGATGTTGGCTTTGCTAGTTCAATCTCATAATTTTGAGCCCCAATGTCTTCCAAAGCCTCATCATCAGTAGGGGTGATCACCCCGGTTCTTGTAGGAGGCGGCGAATGGGCAATAGAACCTGTAATGTCCACTTCGGGAGAAACTAGAGGACGTTCAGAGGTAGTAGGCGGTACTTCTTTGTCAGAACGCTCCTCTTCCGCCACCCCAGCCCGCGCTCTGGCAAGCTGCTCTTTTCCCTTGGCGAGAGCAGCGCGGGCTTCATCGTTAAGATAATGCTCTTCAAGGGATGACTCAGCATATCCAGCACCTTCACCACCAAGCATATCAATTGCTGCCTCCCAAACTTCAGCCAGTGTGATTTCATACTTGGGGCCTAGAAAGGCAAGGCTGCTACGTCCCAAAATGCTGTGCAGATAAAAATCAAATAATGTGGAACTAATGTCAGCTTTGGTTGCTTGATGAGACTCTTCGGCCGCAAGTTTACCAACGACAGCCTCGTCGCGCTCCTTTTCGGCCATAGCAAGTCGAGTTTTTAACAACTCTATCTCCAAGCTTTGAGAGCCGGTCTGTTCTCGCAGCTGTACAGTTTCAGCACGATATTCGTCTATGACCTTTTCCTTGTGTGCAAGCTTATCTTCGACTGCTCTTTGACTGGCATGCGCATCTCGTACTTGTTGCTGAAGCATGCTCTCCTTTTGAGAATGGAAAGTAGATGAAGTAGCTAATTCTTCCTTAAGTTTTTCTACTTCTGCTTCCAGCTTTTCATTGTAGGAAGCAATACTTCTCATTTCGGCGTCATGCTGTTCGAGAGTCTTCTGCCACTCAGCCTTATCGTTCTCCATTCTTAGCATGGCCTCGAGATTGGCTCGGTTAACCCTTTGAAGTTCGTCGACAAGTTTTTGCCAGTTCGACATTCTTTCAATATCGATCCTGACATCATCAAGATTTCGCAGCATAGCCGGTTTGTCGAGAGGAACCAAGTCGAGATCGAATCGAACCCCTCTCAAGCACCACTGAGGAAATCGACTTTGAAGAGTGGGAGGACCTTGCCTGACTTGGTACGCGGGCCGGTTGATGATTGCTTGAATGTCGGAGCGAACAGGAGCGGGAGATTGAGCAGGGACATGTTCAGAAGCTGAAGGAGTTGTTTCTTCAGTAAGTCTAGCCCGCTTGCTAGAAGAATCGTCTATGTGAACCTTTCCTCTCTCATCATGAGCTTTCCTCTGTTGGGTATCATCATCTCTGTGGGGAAGGTCATGTCTTTCTTGTTCCCTTCGGCGACGTTCTTCATATGATCGTCTCTCGTCGGCTTTCCTGATGGCCCTCTCTTCATCCGATTCTCTGTAAGAAGGGAGGTAACGCCTGTAATCATACTGGCTACGCCTCCCGTAGCGCTGGAAATCATCATAGTACGAGCCGCTGCGCCCCATAGGAGAATCTGGAATAAAAATAATAAGCTTTAGAAATCTTTAAAGTACAAGAAGATAAACGCATAGAAGTAATGAAAAATCCTAAGTGTTGTGTAACGTGTAAACTACGCGCATCAAGTTACAGACCACTCTGTGGAATAGATGTAGTGATAACTTGAGTAGGAGGAGTTGACATTTGTTGTAGAGAAGATGTAGCCTCAATTACAGAAGAAGCAGTTTTGGAAACATCATCTTTGAAAAGTTCTTGAGAAGTCACAATTAAATCGCTCAACCCCTCGAAAACATCATCACCATCATGTTTTTTGGGACTGGCTTTCTTCCTCTTCGATAACTGGGGCAAGTGCAGACTTATCAGACGGCCCCGCAACGTCCTTCGGAATTGAACATCTCACTAGTGGAGTTTCTATAGAGGTTCCTCCCTGAATGTGCTCTTTAATAGGGATCGGGGCATTAGGAGTTTCCGTCGGAGAATCAGGAATTTCAGTTGGGACTTCACGAGACTGAGTGAAGCGAGAAGGATGAAGAAGCCCATATTGATGTAAAAATTCATCATTTAACAAAAACTTGATACTCCTCTCTTCTGCCGTCACGGCGTTCAATCTCTCGAAAATTTGTTTATAGCATGGATCTCTAGAGGGAGGAGGGAGTGCTAAAACAGGGAAAAGAAGCAAAGTTAGCATTTAGCAACTCAAATTTTGAAAAATCCAAGATTGGAGAAATAAAAACAGGAAAATCTTACTTCCTACTCTCCAGATGGCATAAAACCCTGGAGGGCAACGAACAAAGAAATACTGATTTAGAAATCCATGAACTCTATTAGAAAGATCGGCGATGAGTTTTCGGTTTCGAGCACTCCTTATGATTACGATAGAGGGATGATCTTTAATCTTTGTGAATGAGCAGAGGTAGCAGATTTCCTCAAAGCTCGGTAATCTGTCCAGAACTTTACTAAAAAGCACACATAAACCCATCAGAATGGCATGGCCATTGGGGTGCAATTGGAATGGAGAGATAGATAATCGAAGCAGGAACTGCCGAAGGAAGTCATTAAAAGGTGGTATGGCACCGCTCAAGCACATTTTGCGGTTGACAGCAATAAAGCCAGAAGGAGGCCTATCTGCAGTATCATTTGGCCCCGGCAGTAAGGCATCAGCTTCGGCAATGCCAAACTGGGTGAGCAATTGAGTAAACGCCCGCTGATTCAGAGTGGTAGGAGTTCTCTCCGGAGGATTATTCAACAAGTTGGCTACTGGGAAGACATCCTCAGCCTGGCCCATCGGTTCTTCTTGTTGAGATGCCATTCTACACAAGCAACTGGGTGTTCAAATGCGAAGGTGCACGTTTCCTAAAAGTGTGAAGTGTTGTGCAGAACTAATAAAAATAACAAGTAAATATAACTGGAATTAAACTGGTTGACGATTGATCGGCTATGGTAATTTCAGAACTTGTTAATTTAGAGTTCAAGCATAATATTAGTGCAGGCTGGTCAGTTTCGATTGATTGTTTCAGTGTTGCTTTAATATTCTACTTGAAATCGATAGCACTTCGTTCACACGATTTGTTTAAGTTAATTATCTGTTATTAACTAATCTGTCATTTGATATGGGCAATCGATGACAGTATATTCGTCCCAGTTTTCTGTGAATGTTGTGTCGAACAGGTTGTTAGCCTGCAAGTCAAAATAACCTGTGAATGAGTGCAATAAAATTCAACAGTTCAAAGTTAATGCAATGGTCCAAAATTCAAACAGAATTCATGCAAGTCATAACTCGTCAACGGTTCAAAAGTTCTGAGTCGGTAATGTCTTAAGTCATGAGTCGTAGGAATAAGGAGATTATCTCCAAGACTTATCTCGGCAATGACTCAAGGCTTAGGTCGTGGAGTATGTTAAAGAAGCTCTGGTTCAAAATAACAGGAAAATCTCCAAGTCTTATCTCGGCCACGACTCAAAGGTGTTATCTCGGCTACGACTTAAGGGTCTTATCTCGGCTACGACTCAAAGGTTTTGTCTCGTCCATGACTCAAGGCTTAGGTCGTGAAGCGTGTTGAGTTGTATCATGGTTGAATCGCGAGGGTCGCTGGATCATACAAAAATAGCCGAGTCAAACCTACAGCAATGTTCGAATCAGTCTGACCCATCAACCATCTAATCCATGACCCGATAACCCAATAACCTCGCAATGGTTAACCCCAGTTCCATCACACCACTAGGTCGCCTCAAATCTCAAATCGTTACAAGTAAGATTAAACCGCCTGCCTTTAATCCATCAATGTCCGATGTAATAATATTCGTAAGGATAAAGGGAAAAAAAGAGGCGGAGATCAGCAAACGTCAGCAATTGAAAAAAGATGCAAAATCTCTTACACGGTGTGATGCTAAAGGTGATCAAAAATAAATCAGGTTGGAATCGCTCTTGAAAGCTCGAAGGTGCGTTAATGGCAGACACGGTTCAAAGGATAAGAAATAAGAAGAAGGAAGTAAGGGGAACGACTCAAGTCTTTTATAGCTTTGAGCAGTGGCAGTCGAATCGGCACACGAGTTAACAGTTGAATCGGCACACGAGTTAACAGTTGAATCGGCACACGAGTTAAGATGAGTCGAAGCACACGACCTACGACTTAGGCGTGAACTTCGAGGGGAAAATGTTAACTCTGTTTAGGCAACGAGTCAAGGTCTGGGCCGACTCACGACTTAAGGTTCTTAACGGTTCAGAAGGGATCCCCGACTCAACAGGCAACCGACTCAACAGGCTACCGACTCAACAGGCTACCGACTCAACAAGCTACCGACTCAGGAAGCTACCGACTCAACAAGCCAACGAGTTAAAACTTAAAGCGACTTAGAGGAGTGGAGCGACTCAAGGGATTAACGGTATATGGGATAGACCGACTCAAGTCCTCTAACGACTCAACGACCTAAGGTGTCAAATGACCTAACTAACTAAAATCCCAAAACAGCAAAGGACCGACCTACGACCTATGATAGGTCGTTCACGACCTAGCTTGAGTCGTCCACGACTTAAAGCTACTAAGTAGAAATCCAATGCCGCCTCATCTTGGACCACGACCTATTAACTCGCAGACGAGTTAGGACTTGTGCTATATACAAAGGACCAGAGACGCTCTGATACGAAGTCGGGGCTCAACCAGTTGAGTCGCCTACGACATACGACTCATAATGAGTCGGTCACGACTTACGACTCATCCCGAGTCGGTCACGACTCATGACTTAACAATTTCAGCCTAGCAATTTGCCTATAAATACATGACCACATCAAGCATTGGGGGGACTTTTGGGCTCATTCTCTTCAAGCGCTGTTACTACGCTGCATTCCAAACCAATCAAACACTTAAAGCTCTCAAGACACGAAGAACGCTACAAACAATTTCGAGAAAAGATCACACACATCCAACATGGATTTGAAGACTCTAATCTCCATTGAAGTTTAATCTACTTGTTCTAAGTGACTTGTAATTCAAAGTGTATTGTACTTGGAAAGAATTGTACCAGCTTGTAACGAGATCATCAATAAAAGTACTTAAAGTGGACGTAGGCTATTCCATTAAGCCGAACCACTATAAAATTGTTGTTGTTTACTGCTTTTCCGCTATCATCTGCTTATAATCTGTCCCCGAGTTATCGGGTGGTGCTTTCACAACTACAACTCATACACCGGGGTGTTAGCGTTCAAATTTTAGCGTTAACAGTGACATTTCATCCTGAAAACTTATTTAGTTATATCATTGAGCAATAATTAAATCGATTACTTTCTTGTCATTTTCTTTCTTAGGTTTATAGTGAACCCAAGTGATATTAGACCCTTTAGCCATATGTAATAATAAACTAAAAAAGTTAGTACAGTTATTTAAATAGTTTATAAAGACTAAATAGAATAAACATATTTTGGAAGCTTTAAATAATAAACAGATTAAGCAAGTTTATAAAATTAACAAGAAGCAAAAACACTATAGAATAAAGTTAAATTTGACTACAGAAAACTCAATTTGCTTTTTAAAAGGTGGTATAACATACAAGCCATATTAATCTACTAAATAATATTAAAGTAGAAGAAATTGTAGCCCTCTCAGTAATTGTTGGAGTTATCTCTATCTCCTTAATTCTCTTCAAAGTCTTGATATTTTATTTTCAAAATCCTATGATTTGCCCATTACAATTATTCTACTAAACTTAAATAAACTTCTCACACTATTTTACGTTCAAATACATATTTTTTTTTAAATCTACAATTATTAAAAATCTTTCATAGTTCCATATCAAAATTTTATATTAAAGTACGTATATTTAAATTAATTACATAATCCAAAATTTAAGCTAATTATTAAACTTAGTTAACTAATATTTACTAATAAACCTAAAAAAATGAAATTTCAATATGTATACTACGGGTGCATAAACAAATTGGTTAAAAGAATCATTTAGATGCAAATGTGTGTGTTTGTAAATCACATTACAAAGATTATATACGTTGATGCCAATAATAAATTTATTTTAGAATTTATTTAATAAATGAATTTATCATAATTTGCATTGTAAAATTCTATTAACTTAAAATATCTAAATTTAAATTTTCTTTACAATTACGTTGAGACCCTTCTCAATTATCTTATAATATCTTACATTCAAGTCCATATATTTAACTAATTGTCTGATCATAAATTTAAACTATGTAAATAAACATGATTAACTAACATTCATTAATCTTTGCAAAAAACCCTAAAAATATGAGAATTTTAATATAACATATTCTTATATATGGGAGTAATTGATATAATTATTTCCTCCTTATTCATATATATATGTAACGTAAAATATATACATAAATAATAATAGCTCTTTTAATTTCTGATTCATTTATCTCAAAATATTATCATACATAACATAATATAAAATCATTTTGAACAACCTATAAAAGGTAATTTTATATTTTGCAACACTACGATGTGAACATTCAGATTACACCAATATTAGATTATATAAATATTTTCAATTTCAACAAGTTATCAAACTATACCCAATTCATAACTAAAGTAACATTATTTCACAATTATCAAAGTTGAAAGAATGACCCTATATAAAAGTTTGAAATATATGGTTAATCACATGGATATTTTTTTAAATTGAAACTAAATATGAATAAAAGTTTATATATAAATAAGCTAATCATAAGACTAATGCTCTTCTCATTTATGAATATGTGCAAAGCTCTTCTCCATTTTCTCTAACTTTTTTACATTCAACTCTTATATTTAATTAGTTATGTTAATCATTAATTCAGATTTTTAAATATATTTAGTTATTTGATGTTCATTAATCCATTTAAAATCCTTTAAAAAAGATGACAATTCAACACATACTCGAACGAATCATATCAGTAAAATGGTAAATTTACCTATTCATTCATACATATAAAATATATATCACGTAACATAAATTATTTATGTCATTAAGAAAAAACATAAATTATTAACATATACAATGTTAACCCTTTTAATTTACATTTTTTTGTCTTCGGATAATAATTTTTATAGAGATCTGTAGTTAGTAAAGATTGAAACCTTAACCTTATATATGTGCATCACATGTCATTTTAATTTATAAGTAATATATAATGATAAATTTATTATATATTGCATAATAAAATATATTTTAGCAATAATTAAAATATAAATACTATTTTTTAACAGCATTATCGTGTGCAACGCATTGGTTACGCACTAGTTTTAAATTAAAAGGAGGTATGATAACTTGATAAGCAATGGAAGGTATCTTCATTTGCAATTTGTCAGTAACCTGCAAAATTCAAGGCCCACACAACCCATCTTCCCTAACAAATCAAAGTCCAGAATACAAAAAACATGATAGAAAAGTGCAAGAAAAGAAAAGAATCGAGAGCTTCTCTTACAACTTCAAAGGCTTGAACAAGAAGAGCTTCTCTTCCTACTTTGAAGACTGGAACTAGAAGAGCTACACTTGCGACTTTGGTACTGGAACTAGAAGTGCTTCACTTGCGATTTTAAAGGCTGGAACCAGAACATTGCAACAAAACACTTTGATTTTCTATATAAAATTTTCTGTGTCTTTCCTATGGCAAAAATCGGGGCGCAAGAAAAGCATAGAAAAGGCATAGAAAGAATGAATGGCATTTAAAAGAAGTTCCGCCCCTATGCTAGTGAATTTCTTACGTAGCTTAGAAAAGACGATTGCTGTTGGTGGATTAAAGGGATTTCCACGTACCGGTATTGTATTGGGCGCTTGCCATTACACCTTTGTAACATAGATTTACGGAACCAGTCAGCCATATTATGCAAAGAAAATGAAACTTAGATTCAAAAGAATCGAAAGAAGGTTGAACTGGACTTTAAGGTGATTTGTAAGAAAATCTTTTATAATTCAAAACTATTTCTTAGAGTTCTTTTTTGAAAAATACTTTTAAAACAAGTTATTTTGGAAAATACTTTACTTTTAAAAATAAATTTTCAGGAATCCTGTAACCTTAGCCTTTGATACCAAGTGAAACACCTCACACCTCTTAATATACCCAAAAAGACACATTAAAAGGCATGGTTTGTTGTAGGTATAACTGAAACCAATAAAGACTAAGATTCCAAAAAAAAATTTGGTAAAAACAAAGGAAACTAAATAAGTATTTAATTAGAACAAAGCTTTAGAATTAATTCATAAATAGTCAAATGCCAAACACAACATTCAAAACCCATAGTATCTAATGAAATACAACTTCATTGTCTCAAAACCAAAGTATGTAATATCCCACATAAATAAACTAGTACATACAAGAAAAATAGCTGAAAATAAAAGAAGTACATAGAAGATATAACGACCCTGACTCTACCTTCGAAAATCGGCATCAAATACATCACCTGTATTCGAATCACGCTGATTCAGACATCGAATCTGGTTCATCGGAGCTTATAACACATTAAGTATAACGACACAGCGGCAGAAAATGAATAACTTTTATTGCAATACAATATTTGATACAACACATTGATACAATCGAATATCAGTACATATATCAGAGATAGACAAAAGCGGAAGACACAGCTGCAGCAGCCGAAAGACAAAGTCTTCAATGCCAAACTCCAAACTCCAAGCCACAAGCTCGAACCACCATCAAGTTGTAATGTAAAAAACTTGGCAACTATTGAAGTTAAAAAAGTTCTATCGCCAAATCCAAAGGCAATCAAATCTATATCTACTAGCTGATTATCTGAAAATCTAACTCTAGGCTGCCCATGTGGAAAATTGTGGGCACCTAGAGTTTAGAAAGGGTAGAATAAACTCCAGGTCGGTCAATGGACTAGTGTGATCAAACGAAAATAATCTTAAACAAAAAAACAAAAGAATTTAATATTGAAATCCGCAATGCTTTTTTGGAAAATAAAACTACCATAAGGCCTCCCCACACACACAACGCAAGCACATAATTGGAGGAGATTTCTCCTTATGATAGTCAAACATGCTTGATACGCGAAAACCTTTTGATAATATTATTATCAGTGCACAGTGCGGTAAACAATTTCGAAAGTATAATATTAATCTTAGCCAGCATAGGTACCATTATATTATGCCTACTATAGCTACCATTTAAGAATGGCAGATTATACAACTGCAATCGTAAAGGGCACGTATTGATGATTGGATTTCCAACAAATAGTCAGGCAAAGGAATTTCCTACCAAATGGAATGCCTTTGGAGGGACGCCCCCAAGAAGCTAACTAGATGTCTGCCAACACAAGGCCAGGTTAGCTCTGTAACTAGGTAACACCTACAAGTATACCACCTCCGGCAGTTATCAACCTTTATCCGAGGGCCCTCAACTAACAACCACAAAGCAATAGATTTGCAGCAACCACATAGGTTAAATATCTGGGCTCCATACAATGATAACACCTTTTATCCAGAAGGAAATGGACATACCCTAGGGGCGTGACCCCTAATAACCTTGCAACAACATTCCTGTTCCGACCATTTTCGGGTTATAAGGTTTGACGAAGTATCGTCCACAAAGCTACGCTTTTCACAAAAGCCATGCTTTGATCAACAAATGATCAGCAACACTTCGTATGCCACATTACCAAATTGCGAATGTATCACTAGTAACCATCAACTACATAACCTATGAGCTCGTACGTCTCAGAGAAGGGTGTTAAGCTAAGAGAATAATTTCTCTGCCACCAAACATAAATGTATTTGATAGAAACATGCTTTACATCTCAAAGTGTAATGTCAGACACACATTCATACAAGTCTGTTCCGGGTTCGAATAGAACCAAAGGCACTTCACAAAGAAGCACTTGCAATCTAGGTATTCACAATCTCGACCGGACTCCCCATCACATATGGAGATCTCCATACCATAGCTACCCAGTGCAGAGTCATTCGACGGGTAATCCTTTCTTCTCGAAAATACCCGGTCTTCACCACCGGTCTTCAAATGCAATCCATAACGTCGTATCATTATTCGGAATGGGTTATATGACACAAAGTCCTCTCCCGGCTAAACCGAATAATGAGCACTTAATTTAAAAACATATGGGTATATAGGATCTTAGTTAAGTCATAACTTAAAGCCAAAAACCGTTTTTTCAAATGGTTTAAACAAATTACCATTTTCAAATCTTTAAACAAAAAGATTCACTTCACTTTGAAAAACAAAGCCCACCAATCTTTCAGAAAAATTCATTTATAACTTAAAAACCATTTCCATTCCAAATCTTTTATACAAAAGATACACTTTTAAGATCCTCTTCAATTTAAAAACAAAGTTCGCCAATCTTTAATAAAAATTCATTCATAGCTTTCAAAACAATTTCATTTCAAACTTGAAATCCTTTGAACACAAATTGGAAATCCTTTCTTTATATGAAAGCTATTATTATTTGAAAACCAAGAGTTTTCGTTTTGGAAAATCCGATCAAATATGCACAAGTTATATCTTTAAAATATAAATTTGGGTTAAATTTAAATTCCCAAAATAATACCTTTAAAATACTTTAAAGATGGTTTAAAATCCATATATATACATTATATAACTTTTATAACCTTTCAAACCAAATTCCAAAAACAATTTCAAATCTTAAATAAGATATATTATATTCAAACCACATTTCAATTTCAAACTTCCTTTTCAGAAGCTTTTCATATTCAACCCAATTCCATTTCCAAAACCATTTGGATTCAAAATTCAACTTTTAAAACCATTTCATAATATTAAATTAAAATATCTATGACTTAACCAATTTCCTCATGCAAGTCCATATTTGTGTGTGTATGGTGTAGTCCAGGGGTTTTACACAATAGTGCAATATCATCAATCATTATAGATTCAAGCATAGCAATTATCGATAAGCGGTATAATCTTATAACGCTTATCCTCATTCACGGATTCATAGATAAATAATGCAAATGTATTGCAGATAAGTAAATTACATTCACCACAGCTCACATCAAAACAATTCGTATTACAAAGCATCGCATATCAAGGATATCAAACAATTCAAAGCATTCAAGACGATTCAAACATCCAAAAGTAAGATCAATTAATTATCTAATTAATTAAAACCAGATTAATTACTTATGAATAAATTACAAATACTGGTTAATTAATATTAATTAATTGCAACTATTTTAATTAATTAACCTTTAATAATAAATTAATTAACCTTAAATTATTAATTAATTATCCTAAATTAATAATTAAATCAATCTTTAAATAATTATCCTCTAAATATTTAATTATTCTAAATTAATTATATTAATTAATTAACCCTTAATTAATAATCATTAATTAATTAATCACATTGATTAATTATCCTTTAATTAATCGCTATAATTAATTAACCTTTAATTAATTAATTATTCTCAAATTAAATTACCTTAATTAATTAACTTTTAATTAATTATCCTTAATTACAATAAGTGATTATCCCTAATCAGTTCCATTAATTAATTAACCTTTAATTAATTATCCTCAAATTAATTATCTTAATTAATTAATCGCATCAATTAATCAACCTTTAATTATATTAAAGTAATTAACCTTTAAGTAATTACACTAATAAAGGATCCTTTAATTACTCAAGTCGTTAATAAATCAAAGATAAGTCATTTATCTTTATTAATCACTTAATCACATTATTAAATTTTCATTAAATAAACTTTTGAAAATAATTTATCATTAACATATGAGTTAACTTAAGATCAAAAACATTTTAACTTTCTTAAATCAACTAATTGATTACACCATTTTAAATTAACTTGATTAATTTAAATAAAAGCAAATTGCACAATTCTTATTTATCAAACATTTAGATAAACATCAATCATTTACAAGAAAAATTTTATTTAAGAAAATATTAAAACTTGGTTTATCTAAATTTTATAAACTTGATTTATTTCAGACTTAAACCGCTGCATGAACCACTCATGCTAACCCGAAGACAATCCCGAGTTTTCCCCAAGCCTTTTCCCCTTCTTCTTTTTGACTGTTTTATTCTAAATTTTAAAAAACAGTTGTATTGATTAACTCAATTCAAAAATAATCGAAAGCAAACCTGAGTCATCGACCCTATTTCTCGAGAACGTCTTCGAGTTTAACTTCTTCTTCGTAAATTTCAACCTCATTGGCACCACCATGACACCGTGCACTTGCACAGGTGATCTGGCCGCCTCCGACCAATGCTCCAACCCTTCATACTTCAGCGACAACCTGCACAATCTTCACGAACACCCAGCACTTTGAATTAACGATGAATTTGAGATTAAGCTTTTTTGCTTCAACTGGATACTAAACTGGACCCCCAAATCCTCCTTGACACACCGCCACCGTTCATCTGTACCCAAGCCCCTACGACTAAAGCTTTGCCATTTAACTACGCTCTGATTCCAACCGGTGCGGCAACACTCGATCCTCCACCGACGATGAAAATGCCACGAAAATCACCACGACCAAAACCAAGCATTTAACCCTAAATCATCGATGATCGACTACCATTTCACCTTATAAAATTACTTAGTATTTTTCCATGAATCCACATACCCTCAGCCTCCTTCAGCCACAACCTCGTCCCGCCTACTTTCGCCAATCGATGACAATCGATAAAAAGGCCAAACCAATCAACTCCCGGCTAAACCGAATAATGAGAGCAATATTTAAAAAAACATATGGATATTGGGATCTCAGTGAAGTCACAACTTAAAGCCCAAAATCTTTCTCCAAATGATTTAAACAAATTACCATTTTCAAATCTCTAAACAAAAAAATTCACTTCACAAATTTCACCAATCTTTCACAAAGATTCATTCACAATATTTAAACAAAAGATCTATCTTTGATATCCTCTTTTGTTTGAAAACAAAGTTCACCAAATATTTATACAAAATATACACGTTTAAGATCCTCTTAAATTTCAAAACAAGGTTCAACCATCTTTCACAATGATTCATTCATAGCTTTCAAAACTATTTCAATTCCATTTCAAACTTGAAATCTTTAAAGACAAATTGGAAATCCTTTCTTTATATGAAAGCTATTATTATTTGAAAACATATAGTTTTCGTTTCGGAAAATCTGATTACATCTGCAAAAGTTATAGTCTTTCAAACTTGGATTAAATTTAAATTTCCAAACTAATACTTCTAAAATGGTTTAAAACTTATATAAACACATTTATAACTCGTATAACCTTTTTGAACCATAATTTCTAAACATAGAATTCAATTCAAATCTTGAATTCAAATTCAAATCAAATTATTTAAATTTCAAAACTTTATCAAGTTACTCAAAATAACGTTTTATCTTTAAAACTCCTTTTCAAAAGCTTTTCATATTTAACCAATTCCATTCCTAAAACCATTTGGTTTTAAACTACAACCTTTGAACAAAATAATATTTAGATTTCAAAATATCTATGACTTAACTAATTTCCTCGTGCAATCCATATTTGTGTGTTTATTTTGTAGTCTAAGGGTTTTACACAATAGTGCAACATCATTAATCATCACAATCCAAATACAGCAATTATACATAGGAGGTATAAACCTATAACGCTTATCTTCATTCATAGATCACAGATAAATGATGTAAATTAATTGTAGATAAATAAATTACATTCATCACAGATCACACCAACCAATTCTTAGCACAAAGCATAACATATCAGGGGTATCAAATAATTCAACCATCGATAGAATTCAAACGACCATAAATAAGATCAATTAATTGTCTGATTAATTTATATCAGATTAATCACTAATCCTGGTTAATTAACATTAAGTAATTACGAACCTTAATCATTAATTAACCTTTAATCATTTATTAATTAAACTTTAATTATTTATTAATCAACTTTAATTAATAAATAAATCAGCCTTTAATCATTAAATAATTAAACCCTAATTATTAAATTATCCTTTAAATTAATTACCTTAATTGGTTAATTAATAAATTAATTAACCCTTAATTAATTACCATTAAATTAATTATCCTTAATTAATTACAATAAGTGGTTATCCTAATCACTTGTATTAATAAATCACAAATTAATCACTTGAGTAATTATCCTTTAATCACTTGATCAATTAACTTTAATCATTAATTAATCATCCTTAATTGCTTTCATTAAGTAATTATCTTTAAGTAATTAATCAACTTTTATTACTTACATTAATTAATCTTAGTTAATTAATTTATCCTTTAATTAATTACTTTAATGAATTAACCTTTAATTATTAATTTATTAACCTTTATTATTAACCAATTATCTCTAATCATTTAATTAACAATCCTTAATTACAAATTAATTAACCTCTTAATTAATTAATTTATAATCCTTAACTATTAATCAACTAATTCTTAATGAAAAATTAATTTAATTAATTATACTTTAATTACTTCATTAATTATCAAAATCTTAATTACCTTTAAGATAAATCTTTATTAATTGCCTAATCACGTTATTAAAAAAATGTTACCCTTTAATTAAAACTTAATTATATTTATAAAATTAAGTTTTAAATATATCAAAGTTTATTTTAACAAATTTAAGTTAAACAAATGAATAATTTTTTAATTAAAGGTTCAAGAAATATCGATAAAGGAAAATAATTTATTTAAGAAAAATTAAAAAAAAATTCCATTTTAATTTTTAAAACTTTTTAAATCATGATTAAAACTTCTGCTTATCTCCTGCTTCGGGTTAAACCCGATTGTAACTCAAGATCAGCTTCGAGTTTCCTTCTTCTTCATCTACTCTTTTTTTATTTAAAGCTTAAGTTTTAAGCACAACAGTTGTCGATAACCCTCGCGAACATGAACAAAGACTCGAGCCCAACCTTCTCTATCCCGTGAACCACTTCGAGACAACTTTCAACCCAAACACCCAGACACAAACGACGTCGTCGTGCATGTGTATGCCTCAGCCAACCACCTCTGATCATTTCTCCGGCCATCGACGAGTCACATGAGTTCCTCCGAGTCATTCCGACCACATAGCTTTATCAGTCTCGTCTGAAATCAAAATCTTGCTATTAAACACCAACTGGAACCCAACACCCATCAGAAACAGCCCCCGTCAAGGCGCCTCCGACCATCGGCTACCCCGCCTTCGCGTCCCAAGCCTTGCCACTTACCTACGACTCAATTCCACCCGGTCTATTCCCACTCGATGCAATGGAGATGTCGCGGCGATCTTGTTTTCCCCATCGACCAATATAATCCTTTAAACCCTAATCCACCTTATCCTGGCTGCTCCGACGATCTGACGACCCTGTAGCCAGTTTTCCCTTAACTATCAATGCTCGAACTACCCTCCGATCAAATACGATGAACCCGGCTGCTATCGATCATCGGATTTTGGTAAAAACATGACTTTCGTTCAATTATAAATTTCACAACCAATACTAATCTAAAAATTTTGATTTTGTTATTAAAATTTAGCTTTTTCAAATGCGATTCCAATCACATAACCCAATTATGAAATATAGATAATCGAATTTCTAATTCGAATTTACCATCCCTGTAAAATCCTTTTTTTAAAAATATTTACTTGATTTACTTACTTACATTTACTTTTAAAAATGAATTTACATTCATTCAATCGCTTTTCTTTCGCTGATCATAGCATGAATTTGATTAGTTGGATAACTATGATTTTTGTTTTAATTGTTCTTGGGTCTAAAATTTAAACAGAGGCTTCATTTACTGGTTTCCAGACATTTTTCATTCATAAAACAAATTTATCAACATATATACAGTACATGCAAATCAAAAATTACATTTGGGTTTAAAAGTTTGCTCGCCAATTTCCTGAAACAAACGAGGCCAGACATTTTTGTTTTCCTAGAACTTGATGCTTTTAAAATTTAATGTTGATTCTTGATGTTGTTGTTTAATTCAAAGGACTTGAATTTGTTTTGAACTGGAATCTTCCATCCACGCTTTTTGATTTCCTTTTACTTAAAGCATTGAATTGATCTCCATCCTTTAATTCAATTTCTTTTGATCCGGTTGCATTGATCAGGTTCTAATCATCTTTTGATTTCTGGTTTTGATGTTTGAGATGATTTTGATTTTCAGTTTTGAACTTGGTTTAGATTTTTTTTCCGTTTTTATTATGGAAGATGAGAGGAAATTTGAGAAATCTGGTCTCCTTTTCTTTTAATACATTTTTATTAAACTTTAGTTTAGAATAAAAACATGCATTTGCCATTTGTATCATTTTGTTAACACTTGTAATTCATATTGAAACATTTGTTAAATTTATTTTTAAAATAGTGACATTTGTAAATCCTTTGTTAAAATGCTTACATACGTTTAAATGTGAGTTCAAATGGTTTACACTTGTATTCTTTCTTATTATAATGTTTACACATATTATTATTTTTTCTTTTTTTACCATTGTTAAAAATACTTATATATGTATTTCATATGTATTAAATGTTTGGATATATTTCTATATTCTTTTCTAATTATATTTCCTTTTATAACAATCTATATATGTATTATTTTAAACTTTTATTTCTTGTTTTATATCCATTTTATTTATTATTTCTACTTATACCAATTTAAAGAAAGAAATGATTTTAAAACTAATTATATTTTAACAAATAAACACACATATGTAGATTAGATAAAAATTTAACTTTAAACAACTTTTTTTAAACTTCTGTTGTATTGAAATATAAAGTTCATACATATCATATATTATAATTTAGAAAACAAATTTTCTATTAATTTTGATGTAGAACTTTTTAAATCCAATATACTATCCAAAACATTTATTTTTAAATCTCAAATTCAAATTAAAAACAATCAATTTGTATTTATAAATCAATAAACAAACAATATTTTTTAAATATATATTTTATTCATTCTCAATATATAAATATTTTCCAAATATTTATTTTCAACATATATTTATTTGAATTTCAAATTCAAATTCCAAATTATAATGTATATATAAAATATTTAGATTTTCAAATCAAATTCTTTATTTTAAAAAATTATATATATATATATATATTATTCCCACGATTTTAAATAAATTCAAAATTATATTTGTAATTAATATATTATTCAAAATATTTACTTTTGAATTTCTAATTAGAAATTCTATTTTAAAATCATACTTACATTCATTTATATTAATAAACAAACAAATATCTATTTAATTTGAAAAATACCAAATTAATTCTCAATTTAATTTCAAAAATTAAATTAATTATCAAATTGATACTGGCTCAAAAACAAGATCATTACATCCGAGTTACCTCTGTAACTACGTAACACCTACAAGTATGCCACCCGCGGTCGTTACCGACCTTTATCCAAGGGCCCTCAACCAACAACCACAAAGCAATAGATTTGCAGCAACCACATAGGTTAAATATCTAGGTTAAATATCTGGGCTCCATACCATGATACCACCTATTATCCAAAAGGAAACGGACATACTTAGGGGCACGACCTCTACTAACATTGCCGCAACATTCCTGTTTCGACCATTTTCGGATTGTGTGGTTTGACGAAGTCTCGTCCACAAAGCTATGCTTTACACAAAAGCCATGCTTGGATCAACAAATGATCAGTAGCACTTCGCATGCCACATTACCAAATTGGGAATGCATCAATAGTAACCATCAACTACATAACCTCTGAGCTCATACGTCTTAGAGAAGGGTGTTAAACTAAGAGAATAAATTCCCCGCTACCAAACAGAAATGTATTTGATAGAAACCAGCTTTACATCTCAAAGTGTAATGTCAAACACACGTCCATATAGGTCAGTTCCGGGTTTGAACAGAACCAAAGGCACTTCATAAAGAAGCCCTTGCAATCTGGGCATTCACAATCCAGATCGAACTCCCCATCACATATGGAGATCTCTATACCGTAGCTACTTAGTGCAGAGTCATTCAGCGGGTAATCCTTTCATTCCCGAAAACACCGGGTCTTCACCACCGGTCTTCAAATGTAATGCATAACGTCGTATCGTTATTCGGAATGGGTTATATGACACAAAGTCCTTTCCCGGCTAAACCAAACAATGAGCGCTTAATTTGAAAACATATGGATATATGGGATGTTAATTAACTCACAACTTAATGCCCAAAACCTGTTTTTAAATGGTTTAAACAAATTACCATTTTCAAATCTTTAAACAAATAGATTCACTTCACTTTGAAAAAGAAAGCTCACCAATCTTTCACAAAGATTCATTTGTAGCTTTCAAAGCCATTTCCATTCCAAATCTTTTATACAAAAGATACACTTTTAAGATCCTCTTCAATTTAAAACAAAGTTCGCAAATCTTTAACAAAGATTCATTCATAGCTTTCAAAACAATTTCATTTCAAACTTGAAATCCTTTTAACACAAATTGGAAATCCTTCTTTATATGAAAGCTATTATTATTTGAAAACCAAGTGTTTTCGTTTCGGAAAATCCGATCAAATATACACAAGTTATGTCTTTAAAGTATAAATTTGAATTAAATTAAATTCCCAAAATAATACCTTTAAAATACTTTAAGGATGGTTTAAAATCCATATATATACAATATATAACTTGCAAAACCTTTCAAACCAAATTCCCAAAACAATTTCAAATCTTAAATAAGATATATTATATTCAAACCACATTTCAATTTCATACTTCCTTTTCAAAAGCTTTTTATATTCAACCCAATACCATTTCCAAAACCATTTAGATTCAAAATTTAACTTTTAAAACCATTTCATAATATTAAATTAAAATATCTATGACTTAACCAATTTCCTCGTGCAAATACATATTTGTGTGTGTATGGTGTAGTCCAGGGGTTTTACACAATAGTGCAACATCATCAATCATTACAGATTCAAGCATAGCAATTATCGATAAGCAGTATAACCTTATAATGCTTATCCTCATTCAAAGATAAATAATATAAATGTATCACAGATAAATAAATTACATTCATCACAGCTCACTTCAAAACAATTAATATTACAAAGAATCACATATAAGGGATATCAAATAATTCAAAGCATTCAAGACAATTCAAATATCCATAAGTACGATCAATTAATTATCTAATTAATTAAAACCAGATTAATTACTTATGAATAAATTACTAATCCTGGTTAATTAATATTAACTAATTACAACCATTTTAATTAATTAACCCTTAATAGTAAATTAATTAACCTTAAATTATTAATTAATTATCCTTAATTAATAATTAAATCAGTTATTAAATAATTAACCTCTAATTATTTAATTATTCTAAATTAATTATATTAATTAATTAACCCTTAATTAATAATCATTAATTAATAAATCACCTTGATTAATTATCTATTAATTAATCACTTTAATTAATTAACCTTTAATTAATTATTCTCAAATTAAATTACCTTAATTAGTTACCTTTTAATTAATTGTCCTTAATTAATTGCAATTAGTGATTATCCCTAATCAATTCCATTAATTAATTAACCTTTAATTAATTATCCTCAAATTAATTACCTTAATTAATTAATCACATCAACTAATCAACGTTTAATTATATTGAAGTAATTAAACTTCTAATAACTTCAAGTAATTACACTAATAAATGATCCTTCAATTACTCAAGTCGTTAATAAATCAAAGATAAATCATTTATCTTTATTAATCACTTAATCACATTATTAAATTTTCATTAAATAAACCTTTGAAAATAATTTATCGTTAACATATGAGTTAACATAAGATCAAAAACATTTGTACTTTCTTAAATCAACTAATTGATTACACCATTTTAAATTAACTTGATTAATTTAACTAAAGCAAATTACACAATTCTTATTTATCAAACATTTAGATAAACATCAATAAATTACAAGAAAAAATTTATTTAAGAAAATATTTCAACTTGGTTTATCACAATTTTACAAACTTGATTTATGTCAGACTTAAACCTGTTGCATGAATCACTCACGCTAACCCGAAGACAATCCCGAGTTTCCCCTGAGTGTTTTCCTCCTTCTTCTTTTCGACTTTGTTTAATTTTAATAAAATGGTTGTATAGATTAACCCAGTTCAAAAATACCCGAAAGCATACCCGAATCATCGACCCTATTTCTTGAGAACGTCTTCGAATTTAACTTCTTCTTCCCAAAACTCAACCTCATTGGCACCACCATCACACCATGCACATGTACAGGTGATCTGGCCGCCTCCGACCAGTGCTCCAACCCTCCATACTTCGGCAACAACCTACACAATCTTCACGGACACCTTTGAATTAACGATGAATTTGAGATCGAGTTATGTGGGTTCAACTGGATGCTAAAGTGGATCCCCCAAATCCTCCTCGACACGCCGCCACTGATCATCTGGACCCAAGCCCCTGCGACCAATGCTTCGCCATTCAACTACGCTACGATTCCACCTGGTGCGGTAGCATTCGATACTCCACCAACGATGAAAAAGCCACAAAAATTACCACGACCAAAATGAGTCATTGAACCATAAATAATCGATGATTGGTCGCCATGGCATCTTCTAAAATTACTTACTATTTTTCCACGCATCCACACATCCTCAGCCTCCTTCAACCGCAACCTTGACCTGCCTCCTTTCGTCGATTGACGGCAATCGCTAAAAAGGCCAAAACCAATCAACTCAAATTATCACAACAATTACCATGTTAAAAATCATGATAAAATTCACCAATATAAAATACGAATATGTTGATATCAACAACACTCGAAATTAAAAACATTAAATTTCCAGATTTTAAAAGAATCTACCATGATTTCTTATTTTCTGAATATTTACTAAATATAAATGCTTAGAATTGTTTTTAAAAAATTCAATCAGGTAATTGTAACCATATTTCATTTAGAGTTTATCACCAAAATTTGTTTTAATTTTTAAGATATGAATTTTTTTCTTGAATTTGACTAACCTGTTACTAAAAAGAATCCTATATAGACAAGAATGCACACCCATTACATATATATACACACAACATGCAAGCATATTTAACAACTCAAAGAACATTTTTCATAACAGGTTCAAGCATCAAACATCAAGATATGAAGGCAGATTCACTGAGTTTTCTCACCTTGTTTTGAAAAACAGAGGATAACCTAGAAATGACTTTGATTCTTGAAATTGATCTGAAGCTTCATGTTTGATTTGTTGGATTTACTTTAATCAGGGACTTGGCTTTAATTCAACTTGCTTTTGAGTTGATGCTCTGATCCTTATATTGCTTTGGTTTGATTTCCCAGGCTTGATCTGTTTTTGTTTTAAATTTGCTAAGTTGCTTCCAGATTTTTGTTTTGAATTGCCCAGTTGAATCTTTCTTTGATCAGGTTTTACTTTCAGATTAGATTCTTTGGTTTTTGAGATTTGATTCTTGTTTCAGACTTTTTATTTTGGTTTTTTTCTGGTCTTGATTTAGAAAGAAGGTTGAAGAAAGAATATTGAGAAGTAAAGAAAAATGACATGGTTTTGTTTTTAAGTTTTACAGGTTTTGATTTTTCAAATTTTTTGAAGATAAAGATGAATACTTGACACTTGTCTTTGTGCAAGCTAATTTGATTACAAATGTTTTAAAACTTTAATTATTTTCTTACAAATGTCATAAGCATGAATTTTATGTCTAACCCTCATTTAATTTTTAAATTACGAATTAACTTTTCATTGCACATGGATTAATATGTGTAAATATATTTCCTTTTTTATATTCACATATGTTTTAAATATGTTTTATCATATTTTCTTAAACCTTATTTAATTAAATCTCATATTAACTTAAACTACTATATTTATTAATATATATATATATATAGACACACACAAACTAAATTTATATTTTTGTATAAATTTAAAGGAAAAGTAAATAAACTTTTTATCAAATCTTTATTTAATCCAAAACCGTTATATTAAATTTAAGTCATACTTCCAAATCAAAATTCTATTTAATATAAACAGAAAACAAATTCTTATAAATTGAAAATATAATGGTTTCAAATTCAATTTATTTTTCAATATATTTATTTTTGGATTTCAAATTCAAAGTACAAATTATAATTTATTTATATAAACACAAAACAAACACATATCTTTATTAAATTTGGAAAAATTCAGATTAATTCACCATCAGATTCACAATTTAATTCTAAAAATTAAATCAATTACCAATTTAAATTTGATTTAAAAACCGAGATCGTTACAGATTTCCTCCCTTAAGAAAATTTCGTCCTCAAAATTTGCTAGACAGGGAAACAATAAAAGATGGATACACAAAGATAGAGAATCGATTCATCAAATCAAGCTGAATATCTATTATGCATTTGGCTTACCAAATCAGAATATCATCAATAAATATGAGAACAAACTTGTTCAATACTTTACGAATATACTCGGGCCATTAGGCCTGCTAATATGCAGGAGCGTTGGTTAGTGCGAAGGGATAAGTAACCACTCATACAATATACCTGGACCCTAAAAAATAGACAACGGATATAATTCAATTTAGTTTCATATTTCATTAACCAATTTATTTCAATTAAAATTTTAGTTTATTAAAGTTAAAGTGGAAAGCGAATAGATAAAATGATGATCAGAATACCAAATAGGAACTTATCTACACGATTCGTAGGGCCACTACCATAACAAAGATTCTTCTTGTAGCTGCCACGAAGAAATCAAAGAATTGAAATCGGACGACGAACAAAAGAAATTGATAGAGAAAGATTGTTCCTTGTTGTTGCAGGGTGTTGACCATTTGTAGTGGTACTTCCATGTCCCCTACCTCGTCCTCTTCTTGCACTCATATTCACTATCAGTGGATAGTAAGAGAATATACCGAGGCGTTCAGACATGATATCTTAGGGATACTCATTCTAGGGTATTGTAACCCTGTCTCTAATGAGTTACCTAATGTGTTATACTCTAAAAGCTAAATTTCAACCTTTAGCTCTTATACCACTTATAACAACCCTGACTCGACCTTCGAAAATCGGCACCAAATACATCACCCGTATTCAAATGCCGCAGATTCAAATGATGAATCTGGTTCGTCAGAGCTTATGACACATTAAGTATAACAAAAAAATGGAAGAAAATGAATAACTTTTATTGAAATGCAATATTTGATACAATACATTGATACAATCGAATATCAATACATATATCAAAGATAATCAAAAGCGGAAGACACAACAGCAGTAGCGGAAAGACAAAGTCTTCAATGCTAAACTCCAAAACTCCAAGCCACAAGCTCGAACCACCATCAAGTTGTAATGTAGCAAACTCGGTAACTGTTGATGTAAAATAAGTTCTATCACCAAATCCAAAGGCTTTGAAGGCTGTCGAATCTATACCTACTAGCTGATTATCTCAAAATCTAACTCTAGGCTGTCCGTGTAGAAACTTGTGGGTAACCAGAGTTTAGAAAGGAAACAATAAACTCCAGGTCAGCCAAGGGACTGGTGTGAGCAAACGAAAACAGTTTTAAACAAAATCAAAAAAAGAATTTAAGATTGAAATCCGTAATGCTTTTTGGAAAACGAAACTACGATAAGGCCTCCCCACACACACAATGCAAGCGCACAATTGAAGGATATTTATTCTTATGATAGTCAAACATGCTTGATACGCCAAAACCTTTTGATAATATTATTATTGGTGCATAGTGCACAAAAAAATTTCAAAAGAATAATGTTAATCTTAGCTAGCGTAGGTACCATTATATTATGCCTGCTATAGCTACCATTTAAGAATGGCATGTTATATAACTGCAATCGTAAAGGGTGCGTATTGGTGATTGGATTTCCAAGAAATGGTCAGGCAAAGGAATTTCCTGCCGAATGGAACACCTATGGAGGGATGTCCCCAAGAACCTAACCGGATCTCTGCCAACACAAGGCCAGTATAACGACCCGGACTCGCCTTCGAAAATCGGCACCCGTACTTCACTTGTACTCGAATACCGCAGATTCAAAAGCTGAATCTGGTTCGGTGGAGCTTATAACACATTAAGTACAACAACATAGCGGAAGAAAAAGATAATATCATTTATATACAGTAGTTGATATAATATGATACAACTAATTAATCAATACTATCAGAGATACAAGATACAGCGGAAAAAAAAGAAATAACTCCAAAAGATAATATCTTTAGAAGTCCTTTAAGATAGATATTCTAATTAACTATAAGATCATTCCCAATGCTCCAAGACTAGAAAGACTCCAAACCAAAAAGCGAGAACAATCATCAACACTGAAGTTGTAACGACCCTTACTTGACCTTTGAAAATCGGTACCCTTACTTCACTTGTACTCAAGCGCCGTAGATTCAAACGTCGAATCTGGTTTGCTGGAGCTTATAACACATTAAGTATAACAACAAAGCGGAAGAAAAAGATAATATCATTGATATACAACAATTGATATAATATGATACAGCTAATTAATCGATACTATCAGAGATTCAAGATACAGCGGAAAAAAAGAAATAACTCCAAAAGATAATATCTTCAGAAGTCCTTTAAGATAGATACTCTAATTAACTGCAACAGCATTGCCTATGCTCTAAGACTAGAAAGAATCTAAACCAAAAAGCGAGAACTATCATCAACACTGAAGTGAAGCAACTTGATACAAATGCGATTGCCAATATCCAGAGATTGAATGCTATCGAATCTACTCCTACTATTCGATTATCTGAAAAACCCAACTCTAGACTGCCCGTGTGGAAAATTATGGGCACCCAGAGTTTTGGAAGGGAACAATAAACTCCGGGTCAGTCATTGGATTGGTGTGAGCAAATGAAGATAGTTTGTCTTTTAAAAAACAAACAACAAAAGAAATAAAAAGGAAATCCGCTGTGCATTTTAGAAAATGAAACTACCATAAGGCTCCCACTGCACACTTAATGCAAATACAGAATTGGAGGAGATTTCGCCTTACGATAGTCAAACATGCTTGATACGCAAAAACCTATTTGATATTATTATTACTTCATAATGTAGAAAACCTTTCGAAAATATAATATTAATCTTAGCCATCATACCACATTTCGTCGTATGCCTACTATAGCTACCATGTTCAATAGCAGGTTACCGCCACATTCCATGGCAGGTTATACAACTAAAATCGTACAGGGCTCGCATTGTTTTGTTTGGATTTCCAACAATGGTCAGGCAAAGGAACTTCCCACACCGAATGGAACGCCTCCAGAGGGACGCCCCTGAGAATCTAACCGGATCTCTGCCAACACAAGGCCGGATTACTTCTGCCCGGAAGTAACTACTGACATGAGCATGCCATTCCCCGGTCGTTACCAACCTTTATCCGAGGTACCTCTCAACCAACAATCACAAAGCAAATAGTTGGCAACAACCACAAAGTTAAGTTTCTGGACTCCATACCATGATACCACTTATAATCCAGAGGGAAATGGACATACCCTCAAGGGTGCTACCCCCAAATGGCCTTGCTGCAATGATTCCTATTTTGATCATTTGTGAAGCTCGACGAAACTCGTCCACAAAGCTACACTTTTCACAAAGCCATGCTTCGACAACAAATGATCTGCAACACTCCGTATGCCACATTACCAAATTGGGAATGTATCACTAGTAAAAATTAAAATTATATTTTGGAAAAACTCAATTTAATTCCAAAAATTAAATTACTTACCAATTTAAATTTGATTTAAAAACAGGAATGTTATAGAAGTGAAGCAACTTGATACAAATGCGATTGCCAATATCCACAGATTGAATGCTATCGAATCTACCCCTACTATTCGATTATCTGAAAAACCCAATTCTAGACTGCCCGTGTGGAAAATGTGGGCGCCCAGAGTTTAGGAAGGGAACAGTAAACTTCGGATCAGTCGTGGGACTGGTTCGAGAAAATGAAAATAGTTTATCTTTTAAACACCAAAAGAAATAAAAAGGAAATCCACTATGCTTTTTGGAAAATGAAACTACCATAAGGCCTCCCATCGCACACACAATGTAAATGCAGAATTGGAGGAGATTTCTCCTTATGATAGTCAAACATGCTTGATACGCAAAAACTCTTTTGATATTATTATTAGTGTATAGTGTAGAAAACCTTTCGGAATTATAATATTAATCTTAGCCAGCATACCACATTTCATTGTACGCCTACTATAGCTGTCATGTTCAACAGCAGATTACCGCCACATTCTATGGCAGGTTATACCACTAAAACCGTACAGGGCTCGTATTGTTTTGTTAGGATTTCCAAAAATGGTCAAGCAATGGAACTTCCCACACCGAATGGAACGCCTCTGGAGGACGCCCCCGAGAACCTAACCGGATCTCTGCCAACATAGGGCTGAGATACCCTTGCCCGGAAGTAACTACTAACATGAGCATGCCATTCCTGTTTTGACTATTACCGGGTTGTGAGGCTCGATGAAGTCTCATCCACAAAGCTACACTTTTCACAAAGCCACGCTTCGATCAACAAATGATCAGCAGCCCTTCGTATGCCACATTACCAAATTGGGAATGTATCACTAGTAAATATCAACTACATAACCTCTGAGCTCGTACATCTTAGAGAAGGGTGTTAAGCTAAGAGAATAAATTCTCCGCCACCAAACAGAAATGTATTTGATAGAAACTAGCTTTAAATCTCAAAGAGTAATGTCAAACACTCATCCATACAAGTCTATTTCGGGTTCAAACAGAACCAAAGGCACTTCACAAAGAATCCCTTGCACTCCGGCAACTCCCAATCCTGATCAGACTCCCCATCGCATATGGAGATATCTATACAGATGCGACTTGGTGTAGAGAAATTCGATGGGTAATCCTTTCATTCTCGGAAATACCCGATCTTCACTACCGATCTTCAAATGCTATCCATTTACGTCGTATCATTATTTGGAATGGGTTATGTGACACAAAGTCCTCTCCCGGCTAAACCGAATAATGAGCGCAATATTAAAAAAAATGTATGGATATTGGGATCTCAGTGAAGTCACAACTTAAAGTCCAAAATCTTTCTTCAAATGGTTTAAACAAAACCATTTTCGAATCTTTAAACAGAAAAATTCACTTCACAAAGTTCACCAATCTTTCACAAAGATTCATTCACAATATTTAAGCAAAAGATCTATCTTTGAGATCGTCTTTTGTTTGAAAACAAAGTTCACCAAATATTTCACAAAGATTCCTTCATAGCTTTCGAAACAATTTCATTTCAAATCTTTTATACAAAAGATACACCTTTAAGATCCTATTAAATTTCAAAACAAGGTTCAACCATCTTTCACAAAGATTCATTCATAGCTTTCAAAACTATTTCAATTCCATTTCAAACTTGAAATATTTCAACACAAATTAGAAATCTTTTCTTTATATGAAAGCTATTATTATTTGAAAACAAATAGTTTTCGTTTTGAAAAATCCGATTACATTTGCACAAGTTAAAGTCTTTCAAACTTGGGTTAAATTTAAGTTTCAAAAATAATACTTTTAAAATGGTTTAAAACCCATATAAACACATTTATAACTTGTATAACCTTTTTGAACCATAATTTCTAAACAAAGAATTCAATTCAAACCTTGAATTCAAATTCAAATTAAATTATTTAAATTTCAAAACTTTATGAAGTTACTCAAAATAACTTTTATCTTCAGAACTCCTTTTCAAAAGCTTTTCATATTTAACCCAATTCCATTCCCAAAACCATTTGGATTTAAACTACAACCTTTAAACAAAATAATATTTAGATTTCAAAATATCTGTGACTTAACTGATTTCCTCATACAATCCATATTTGTGTGTGTATGTTGTAGTCCAGGGGTTTTACACAATAGTGCAACATCATCAATAATCACAATCCAAATACATCAATTATAGATAAGAGGTATAAACCTATAACGCTTATCTTCATTCACAGGTTCACAGATAAATGATGTAAATTTATTGCAGATAAATAAATTACATTCATCACAGATCACACCAAACAATTCATAGCACAAAGCATAACATATCAGAGGTATTAAACAATTCAACCGTCAGTAGGATTCAAACATCCATACATAAGATCAATTAATTATCTGATTAATTTAAATCAAATTGATCACTAGTCCTGGTTAAGTAACATTAATTAATTATGAACCTTAATCATTAATTAACCTTTAGTCATTTATTAATTAAACTTTAATTATTTATTAATCAACTTTAATTAATAAATAAATCAACCTTTAATCATTAAATAATTAAACCCTAATTACTAAATTATCCTTTAAATTAATTACCTTAATTGATTAATTAATAAATTAATTAACCCTTAATTAATTACCATTAAATTAATTAACCCTTAATTAATTACAATAAGTGGTTATCCTAATCACTTGTATTAATAGATCACAAATTAATCACTTGAGTAATTATCCTTTAATCACTTGATCAATTAACTTTAATCATTAATTAATCATCCTTAATTACTTTCATTAAGTAATTATCTTTAAGTAATTATCTTTAAGTAATTAATCAACTTTAATTAATTACATTAATTAATCTTAATTAATTGATTTATCGTTTAATTAATTACTTTAATGAATTAACCTTAAATTATTAATTTATTAACATTTAATTATTAATCAATTATCTATAATCATTTAATTAACGATCCTTAATCACAAATTAATTAACTTCTTATTTAATTAACTTATAATACTTAATTACTAATCAATTAATTATTAATCAAAAATTAATTTAATTAATTATACTTTAATTGCTTCATTAATTATCAAAATCTTAGTTACCTTAAAGATAAATCTTTATTAATTGCCTAATCACATTATTAAAAAAACATTTACCCTTTAATTATAACTTAATTATATTCATAAAATTAATTTTTAAATATGTCAAAGTTTATTTTAACAAACTTAAGTTAAACAAATAAATAATTTCTTAATTAAAGGTTCAAGAAATATTGATAAAGGAAAATAATTTATTTAACATTTTAAGTTTTCAAAACTTTTTAAATCATGATTAAAACTTCTGCTTCTCTCCTGCTTCGGGTTAAACCCTATCGTAACTCGAGATCAGCTTTGAGTTTCCTTCTTCTTCATTTACTCCTTTTCTTTTCTTTAAAGCTTAAGTTTTAATCACAACTGTTGTTGATAACCCTCACGAACACGAACAAAGACTCGAGCCCAACCTTCTCTATCCCGTGAACCACTTCGAGACAACTTTCAACCCAAACACCAAGACACAAACGATGTCGTCGTGCATGTGTACACCTTAGCCAACCACCTCTGATCATTTCTCCGACCATCGACAAGTCACATGAGTTCCTCCAAGTCGTTCCGACCATATAGCTTCATCAGTCTCGTCTGAAATCAAAATCTAGCTTTTCAACACCACCTGGAACCCAACACCCTCAGAAACAACACTCGCCATAATGCCTCCGACCATCGGCCACCTCGCCTTCACGTCCCAAGCCTTGCCACTTACCCACGACTTGATTCCACCTGGTCTAGTCCCACTCGATGCAATGGCGATGTCGCAGCGATCTTGTTTTCCCCATCGACCAAGATAATCCTTTAAACCCTAATTCACCTTATCATGGCTGCTCCGACGATCTGACAACCCTGTAGCCAGTTTTCCATTAACTATCAATGCTCGAACTACCCTCCGATCAAATACGATGAACCCTGCTGGCATCGATCATCGGATTTTGGTGAAAACATGATTTCCGTTCAATTATAAATTTCACAACCAATACTAATCTAAAAATTTGGATTTTGTTATTAAAATTCAGCTTTTTCAAATGCGATTCTAATCATATAACCCAATTATGAAATCTAGATAATCGAATTTCTGATTCGAATTTATCATCACTGTTGTGAACTCCTCTTTTTAACGACCCAGCGACTGGAGAAGTAGCGACCTAACGGGTTAGAAGGTTCAGCGACCTAACGGGTTAAAAGGTCCAGCGACCTAATGACTCAACGACCTACAGCAGACCACGACCTAATGACTTAAAGCAAAGAGCGGCTCAAGCGGGTTAACGACCTAACGAGCTAGAAGGGAAGTGACCAAACGAGTTTGCGACCTAAAGCGACCTAATGAGTTAGTGACCTAACGAGTTAGCCACCTAAAGCGACCTACCGAGCTAGCGACCTAACGAGTTAGCGACCTAACGAGTTAGCGATCTAATGAGTTAGCGACCTAACGACCTAGTGAGACCCTGGGTAAAGCCGCATGCACACTGATTCTTCCATTAGTTCGCTTGCGACCTAAGCTAGCGGAGATAACTCCCATGCTATGCATATTGTTGCTCACGGTCTGCATCTCATCCAGGATGGCTCCACTAGGTCGTTAACGACTTAAACTACCTCAGGACCACTCTTATGTCGCAGCTCCCTAGGTCGCTCGCGACCTATAACATGGCCGAACTAAGCCCAACCTTTCCTATAAATACCTCACCTGCTCCACACTTGAAGGGAGATTTTCTTGAAAGGTCGACACTCTGACACTTTGAATTCAAGCAACTCGTTCTCCAAGTCCGACAACATCATAACAACTTCAGAGATCAATTCCAGAATGGATCAAACTTCTTCACCGATTCGTTTCTACTTTGGAAGCTTAAGTCTTTGAAGTTTGTCGTACTTGAAGTTTAGTTGTAACAAAGTGTACTCAATGATCATAATAAAAGATATAAAGTGGTCGTAGGCTTGACTTTGAGCCGAACCACTATAAAAATTGTTGTCTCTTTTTTATTTTCTGGTATTCTCTGCATATTTTTAGTTCCCATACCAACGGGTGGTGCTTTCGTTATCTCATAGCATACACCAGGGTGTTAGCGTACATTTTTAGCGTTAACATTTTTGGTGCTTTCACTGAGAAACCAAACTCAGGGTGCTCTCATCATTGCTCCGCAAAGATTTTTTGAAAGAGTCTCTCTAAGAACCAGAAGTCTATCCGAGATTATGGCTCCTGGAAGAAAAGGTAGATCTGCTAGATCCGGAAGTGCTTATGACAACACCACTACTTCTCCCGCATCAAATCAAGCGGCTCCTAGTGTTGGAGTCACAAGGGCTGAGTTGGATGCTGTAGTGTCTAGGTTGTATCAACAGATGGAAGCCAGAGCACTTTAATATTGGACAGGTTAAACGCTTTGCTTGGAGTTAATCGTCAACCAGAAAACAATGAACAAACCTTTGTCGAAGATGTTCATTATTCCCAAGGGAAAAGTATTCCTCAAAGGGTAGCTGGCACGACCGAAGGGGCACCTTCCCAAGCTGGAGGTTCAAGGCCGCAGCCAATTTTTTGTGAACGTTTGCCCAGGCAAACTTTCGAAAAAGTAGCCTGCGTCTGTCCCACAGGGCCTCTAAACGATGAAGGAGTACCTATCGGGAATGATCCGACAAATTATGAAAGAAATCATGCAAAGGGAAGAAGATGAGAATGACTGGGGGTTTGCTCCAAGCAAGACTCCTTTTACTGAAAGAATCCTGGAAGCTGAATTTTCGATAAAGTTTGTTCCTCCTACTATTCCAGCTTATCGAGGAACAAGCGACCGCAACCAGTTCTTGTACAAGTATGATTGGTATATGACTGGTGACAGAGCATCGGATAAGATCAAGTGTAGATACTTTACAGTGTATTTGGAAGGAGTGGCCCTGCTTTGGTTCACAAAGCTGCCAGTTCGATCTGTGGACCAGTTCTCCGACCTCACTCGGAAATTCAAAGATCAGTTCAGGTTATATGCTTCAAAGGCCAAGGATATAATGTCACTGTCCAGCCTAGAACAAAACCCGAGAGAGCCTCTCATGTCTTTCTTAAACCGCTTCAACATAGCCTTGGCTGAAGTTGATAATGTGGAGCCTAGAATGATTCTGACTTACTTGGTGTGAGCCATTGACAAATCTAGTGAATTCGGAAAATGGCTAAAGATGAAAGAGCCAAATTCACTTGAGAAGTTCTACAAAAAGGCTGATGAATTCATGCACCTAGAAAGCCATCATGTGCCAGCAAAAGTAGTTGTGACTGAGGTTGAGAATAACACTATTGCTTCTAACAGGAAAGAATCTGGCGGTCAGAAGAGGGAGAATGACGGTGGAAGAAAGCAGAAAAATGTGAAGAAAGCTCGCCACTTTAGACCTTCAGATTTCACTCCCTTTACTGATACTCCAGAAAATATCTTCTTTGCAACCAAGGATATTATTGAATATCCCAAACTACCTAAGATAAAGCCTGGGAAAGATGCCGTGCATAATGGGAGATTTTGTCGATTCCACAATCAACCTGCTCATGACACTAATGAATGTCGTCATTTAAAGAATTTGATTGAAGAACTGTTGAAACCGAATAAATTGCAACAATATGTGAAGAGTAACAGAAGTGACCCAAGTTCATCTACTCAGGGGCGACAAGTTCCTGCTCATCAATCCAGCTTAGGTGAGAGGACTACAATGCATTACTCTGAGAGGCCTGTTATTAATGTTATCATAGGGGGTCCTCACCCAGCAGGAAAAAGTTGGGGAGAAATGGAAATATATGCTCATGCTTTAAGATACGCCCCGGCTGAAGAAAGTGTTTTTGTCTTGGAAGATGCTACACCCTTAAAGCAGCAAAGAACTTTTAATTATGACATCATATTCCAGGCTAGAGACTCTACCGGTGTTGAGGCTCCCACCTTAGATCCCTTGGTGATATCTGCAGGCATCGGACCAGCCATTGTAAGAAGGGTGCTTGTGGACTGCGGCGCCTCTTGCAATGTCCTCTTCAAAAAGACATTTGATGAGATGAAAATCCCCAGGCTACGTTCAAGCTTCCTCACAAAAAAATGTTAGGTTCACTGCAGAACCAAAACAGCCTGTTAGGACTATTGACTTGTTTGTAGAGCTCGGAGAAGGGGAAAAGAAGGTGGTCCGAAAGCAAACTTTTGTGATAGTTGATGAATTCTCTACTTATAATGCCTTCTTGGGTTGACCGGCTCTTGCCGCATTCAAGGCCATTCTCGCCCCCTGGTGCCTGACTATGAAATTCCCCATTGATAATGGAGTTGGTGTTGTGAAGGGGGACCAAAATGCCGGGCGAGAATGCTATCTCACAGATCTACGAGAGGCGAAGAAAAGAGAGATGGGTAAGGATGAGGCAGCTCTGCTCCGCATCAAAAAGCCCACCTTGTAGCAATTACAGGGTGGACCTTGCACTGGTGAACATAGTGGTGTGCGAAAAGAGATTGATCCTAGAAAAGCCAGTGCAGGGGAAAATAGAGTGGTGCCAGTGGAAGTGACGGTGCCAATACCTGTTGACCTCAAAGATCCAAACAAGGTGCTGAATGTGGGTTCACAACTCGGTGTGACGGGTCAGAATATGTTGATATCATTCTTGAAAGCAAACCTGGATGTATTCGCTTGGAGTCATGCCGAATTGTATGGAATATCTCCAGAAGCCTCGGTGCATGCTAAATATTGATCCGAAATTCACACCCGTAAAGCAGAAAAGAAGAACCCAGTGTCCTGAATGGTCGGCAGCATTAAAAGAAGAAGTAGATCAGCTCATGGAAAATGGCTTCATCGGAGAATCCACTTATCCAAATTGGGTTTCTAATCCGGTGTTGGTTAAAAAAGCAAATGGAAAGTGGAGAGTATGCATCGACTTTTCAGACTTGAACAAAGCATGCCCTAAAGACTGTTTCCCGTTACCCAAGATTGATCGTTTGGTGGATGGAACAGCCAGGCATGAATTGTTGTCTTTTATGGATGCTTACTCAGGATATAACCAAATCATGATGCATGAGCCAGATCAGGAGGACACGAGCTTCATCACTGATATTGGTCTTTACTGCTATAAAGTCACGCCCTTCGGACTGAAGAACGCAGGGTCAACTTATCAGAGACTTGTCAATGCCGTGTTCAATCCTCAGATATGCAAAACTATGGAAGTATATGTTGATGATATGCTGGTGAAATCGAAGAAGGTAGTAGACCACATGGATCATTTGGCAGAAATGTTTGCTGTTCTCTGAAAGTATGGGATGAAGCTAAATCCTCTGAAATGTTCATACGGGGTAGAGTCTGGAAAATTCTTGGTTTTCACTGTAAGTGCTAGGGGCATCGAAGCTAATCCTTCTCAGATTACTGCTCTAAGAGAAGTCAAAGCCCCTAGGACAAAGAAGGAATTGCAAAGCCTCAACGGGAAAGTCGCCGCATTGAGTCGGTTTATTTCCAGGGCCACTGATAAATGCATTCTCTTCTTTGACGCTCTGAAGAAAGGGAAGAAAAAGTTTGAATGGACTCCTAAACGTCAGAAAGCTTTTGATTAACTGATTCGTCACATGGAAACGCCTCCTATACTTTCTAAGCCCAGCAATGATGATCATATATTTAGCAGTTTCATCTCATGCTCTCAGTGCAGCATTGGTAAGGGAAGACGCAAAAGTTCAGCGCCCAGTTTATTATATCAGCAAAAGATTCACTAGGGCAGAGATGAATTATTCAAAGCTGGAAAAGCTCGCCTATTGTCTGTTGATTGCATCCAGAAACTTGCGGCCATATTTCCAAGCTCATCCTCTTAAAGTCCTCACTGATCAACCTCTAAAGCAAGTCCTATTTCGCCTTGAAATTCGGGTCACCTTCTGAAGTGAAATATTGAACTCAGCCAGTATGATATCACCTACCATCCCCGAAGAGCAATCAAAGGACAAGCTTTAGCAGACTTCATTGCAGAATACACAGATAAAGAAAACAGTGAGGAAGAGGTGACTAATGACATCCCGATCCAACGGAAATTTTATGTTGATGGTGCAAGAAATGACTGTTGTTCCAGAGCTGGGGTTGTGCTTGAAACCCTCGAAGGGCGATCATTGTGCTATGCATTGAGACTAGAATTTCCTTCGACGAATAATGAAGTAGAATATGAAGCTCTTATTGCCGGATTGAAGATTGCTAAAGAACTGAACATCAGAGTGTTGCGGATCTTTAGTAATTCCCAGCTTATTGTGTGCCAAGTCAAGAAAGAGTTTCAAACTAAAAGAGGAAACCTGCCTGCTTACTTGTCAAAGGCCTGGGATCTCCTTAATGATTTTGATCATTATACAATAAGCCATATACCGCGGGAAGAGAACATGAAGGCAGATTCTCTCGCAAAGTATTCAAGCTCTGGTGAAGCTCAATTATTGGGATTGGTACCTGTGGAAGTCTTGCCAGCTCCAAGTACTGATGATATGGATATTGATTGGATTATGGCTATATCTCAAGAGCAGGAATCGTGGATAATCCCGAGCAAGGAATATCTACTTAACGGCTTCCTTCTAGAAAATTCAAAAGAGCATCGGAAACTGTTAAGAAAAGTCTCAAGATATGTAATTCAAGACGGCCAGTTGTACAGATGAGGATTCTCGATGCCATTACTCCGATGGGTAACCAAGTAAGAGGCTAAGACAATTTTAGTTGAGGTGCTCGGAGGGGAGTGTGGGGATCATTCAGGTGGTCAAACTCCAGCAATAAAAATTCTCCGCTATGGATATTTTTGGCCAGATATTAATCGAGATGCGTCTAGCTACTCCCGAAAGTGTGAAAGATGCCAGATATTTACAGAAATCCCAAGAGCACCTTCCGCTGAGTTAACATAGATGGTCAGTCCATGGCCATTTTCCATTTGGGGGATAGATCTCATCGGGCCTTTGCCAACTGCCAAGTCCGGAATCAGATATGCCATTGTTACTGTTGATTATTTTATTAAATGGGCTGAATATGAACCATTAACTACTATTACCTCTAAAAAGACGATAAACTTTGTGACTAAGAATATCATTTGCAGGTATGGTGTGCCTCGAAAGATAATCACAAACAATGGTACCCAATTCGAAAGCAAAGAGTTCTAGGACTTTTGCAAGTGATTCAAGATCCAAAAAAGCTTTTCAGCAGTGGCTCATCCGCAGGCAAACAGGCAAGTGGAAGCAGTAAACAAGATTATCAAATCAACCATCAGAAAACAGCTGGAAAAAGCGAAAGCTGGTTGGGTCAATAAACTGCCACTAGCACTATGGGCATACAGAACTACTCACAAAACTGCGACCGGGCACACTCCATTCCCATTGACATATGGATTAGAAGCAATGATTCCAGTGGAAATAGAGGTCCAATCACACAGGTGAATTCATTTCAACTAAGTTGTAAATGAAAAGCTGCAACTTGAAGCAGTTGATTTACTTGATGAAAGAAGGAATGAAGCTGAGGTCAGAATTGCAGCCCATCAGCAAAGAATAGCCAGGCACATCAATTCTAAAGTTCGCCAATGCAGCTTTGAAATTGGGGATCTAGTCTTGAAAAGGGTCATGGCAACAACAATAGTGTTTGGGCCAAACTGGGAAGGACCATATGTCATAGGCAAAAAACTTCTCGATGGCTCTTTCAAGCTCACAACTGTCGAAGGAGATCCAATTCCGAGAGCCTAGAACGGCAATAAATTGCGTCCATATTTTACTTAGAAGCTATGCTTAAATTTGTAAAATGATTATGGATGTATCACTCTTGCATTGTAAACCATTGTAAAAGCAGTGTAAATCAATAATAACAACTATAAAGTGAATGTAGGCCCAATTCTTGGCTGAACCACTATAAGTCTTGTGTTCTTTATTACTATAAAATGCCTGTCTCAATTCGATGTGCATGTATCTTAAATATATTGCTAAAATGTCGATTTAATAATGTTGGCTATCAAAGCGAAGCTTACCTATTCAACACGTCACAAGGCCAAGCGATTCCTACAAATCACTCAACAAGCAAATGTCAAGCTACAAAAATTCCACATTCAATTCCTACATTGAGAGTGCTTCTCACAAATAGTTGGTGATTCCACCCGAGGGGCACCTTCCCAACGTGAAGGTTCCAGGCCCTTGCTAACCGATTGCGATCGTTTGTGCAAACGGACATCCGGTCAAGTAGCTTGTGCCTGCCCCGTGGATTCACTCAACAATGAAATGCACTTCTCTGCAAAAAAAGAAAACAACTTTCAAAAGAAAGTAATGTGTATTTGGGAATGATAACGAGAATCGCTAAAAGGAAGATGGTGGAAAGACATGGGCAAGCAGACAAAGAACAACCAAAAGGGAATCTTGTGCCTCAACCAAAAAGGTTGGTGGAACCATCGAAGGGGGACCTTCACAAAGTGAAGGTTCCAGGCCCTTGCTAGTTAATTGCGATCGTTTGTGCAAACAAACATTCAATTAAGTAGCTTACGTCTGCCCCGTGGATCCACTTAACTGTGAGATGCAACCTTTCAAGCGATCACCAAAGCCCTCTTCGGAGACACACTTCATCAAGTTGGAGTGCCAAAGCCCTCTTCGGAGGCAAAAGCCCTCTTCGGAGGCACACATCACCAAGTTGGAGTGACAAAGCCCTCTTCGGAGGAAAAAGCCCTCTTTAGAGGCAAAAGCCATCTTCGAAGGCAAAAGCCCTCTTTGGAGGCAAACTTCACCAAGTTGGAGTGCCAAAGCCCTCTTTGGAGGCAAAAGCCCTCTTCGGAGGCACGCTTCCCCGCGTAAAGGGAAAAAATAAAGCCCTCTTCGGAAGCACGCTTCCCCGCGTACAGGGAAGAAACAAAAAGCCCTCTTCGGAGGCACGCTTCCCCACGTACAGGGAAAAAACAAAAAGCCCTATTCGTAGGCACGCTTCCCCGTGTACAGGGAAAAAACAAAAAGCCCTCTCCAGAGGCACAAACGAAAAAGCCCTCTCCATAGGCACAAACAAAAGCCCTCTCCAGAGGCACAAACAAAAAGCCTCTTCGGAGGCACAAACAAATCAAAGACCTTTTCGGAGGCCCACTTCACCGCTTAGGGGAATCCACGTGTCAAAAATAAAAGTGACCATCTCCGAAAGTGAAGTGTAAAAACTTTTCAAACAAAAAAGAAAGAAAACTTCTCCAATACAAAGCACACTCTACTAGAGTAGAATAATATTTCCACAAAATGGAAGAAGTATTCTCCAAAGTAAGAGTACAAGTCTTCTCAAAGGGGAAGAATTATTCTCCAAAGTAAGAGTACAAGTCTTCTCAAAGTAGAAGAATTGTTCTTCAAAGTAAGAGTACAAGTTTTCTCAAAACGGATAAGATTGCAATAAGCCGTGGTATGGGGGCAATATAATATATTTGCATTAATAAAAGCGACGCTCAAGCAACATACCACGAGCTCACTGCAATATCATACAAGGAAAATAAAGAAACTTGTGTGATAAAAAGGAATAAATGCATTTATAAATACAGACAAAAGTTTGTACAAGTAAAAAGAATCATTTTATTCCGTACTATAAAAAATCTGTATACATGCGCAGGTTACAAAAAGCGGGGGCCGGTACCCGCACAATCTCCGGTCAATACAAGTTTTCAAATAAAAGCAAAAAAGCAAAACAAGAAGGATAAAGCCGGACCCATCACTTCTTCTTCCCTCCGCCTTTGGAGCCTTTGCCCGGCCTAATGGTTAACTTCTTAAGTCGGCTTGAACGGGTCGGGAAAGAGGAGAAAGTGGCGCAATTGGGTCCTCTTCTGCTTTCTCATCACCAGCAGAAGTCTCCTTCCTTTTCTTCGAAACTCCATGCTTGCCCCTCTTTTTGAAGAAGATTCGCTGCCCAGAGGAATAAGATCAATCAACTTTGTGTCGTCGGCAGTGAATTCCTCTGGGGTCCTCTCACCCTCCTTAAGCTCTTAATCTTTCTGCTCATGTGATGCGGCCGGGTCATCCAAGCCTTGAAGCGCTTCTATATGTTCTTCTTGTGACCCCGGTTGAGAAGCAGAAGGAGTAACTTGGAGAGATGAAGGAGCAACAGCTGGAAGAGGCGAAGATTGTTCAACGCTTGTTATTTTCACTACAGAAGAAGAAGAATTAAACATCAGGATTTCTCATAAAAAGAGGAGATAGTGGCACGTCGAGGTTTAGGTAATAATCAAGAAGTTCATCGAGCTCATGTGAAGCAAACAAGTAGTCCACTTGAGCAAGATCAGTGTTGAAGTTACCTGGAGCAGTTGGCTTTATCACATCGATTTCAAAATCGTGGGCTTCAATGTCTTCCTGGGACTCGGTGTGGGCAGTTGTAATTCCGGTCTCGGCTTTGGCAGGAGGTGGAGAATGAGAACTAGAGCCAATAATGTCGACGTCAACCGAAGCCGAAGGACGAGTCGGGTCGGTCAAAGGTGCCTTCCCTAAACGCTCTCCTTCCGCCGCTTCGGCTCGTTCTTTGGCGAGTTGTTCTTTCCCTCTGCCAAGAGCGGCTTGACCTTCATCGTCCAAAAAATGAGCCTCAAGACCCTCCTCAGCGTAGCCGACACCTGTACGCATTTCAACCGTTGCCTCCCACACTTCAGCAAGGGTAATTTCACACTTTAGGCCCAAAAATGAGGGACTACCATGCCCCAAGATGATGTGAATGTAAAACTCGAATAAAGTGGAGTTGACGTTGGCCTTCGTCTCCTCATGAGATTGTTTAGCCGCTGCTTTTCCAGCAATGGCCTCGTCGTGCTCCTTTTCAACTTTAGAAAGCTGAGCTTTTAACATTTCAATCTCTATGTCTTGGGAGATAGTCTTTTCCCGCAACTGAGCGACATCAGTGCGATAGCTTTCAACAATTCTCTGTTGTGCCTCAAGTCTAGCCTCAGCATCTCGTTGACTAGCATGGGCATCTCTTACTTGCTTTTGAAGCACCTCTTCCTTTTGAGTATAAGAAGTGGAAGAGGTAGCAAGGTCATCTTTAAGTTGCTTGACTTCAGCCTCGAGTTTCTCATTATATGCGGTGATGTTCTTCATCTCCGTGTCGTGCTGATCAAGAACTTTTTGCCATTTAGATTTATCACTCTCCATGGTCAGAATAGCTTCAAGATTTAGACGGTTCACTAGTTGAAGCTCATCGACTAGCTTTTGCCACCCGGACATTCTTTCAATGTCAAGCCTAACAGCATCAAGATTTCTCAGCATAGCCCGTTTGTCAATCGGAACCAGGTCGAAATCAAAGCGTACTCCTTTTAAACACCAGTTTGGAAACCGGCTTTGGAGTGCAGGCGGAGCATTCTCAACTTGATACGTAGGCCTACTAATGATTGTTTGAATCTCAGGTCTTTTGAGGGCAGGGGAGCTAGAAGGGATGTCTAAAGAAATAGAAGTAGCGGGAACTTTAGAGATTTCAGCTGAAGATCTTTTGCTAGGCTTGGCCCGCTTGCTAGACTCTTCAGTTACATAACTCTTCCCTTTGTCGTCGTGAGACTTTCTTTTATGAGAGTCATCATCCCTTTGGTGAGAGTCATGGCAGCCATCTCTTCTACCATACCGCTCCTCATAGGCCTGCCTTTCACGAGCCTTTCTAACTGCTCTTTCCTCATCAGTTTCTTTGGGGGCAGGAAAATAACGCCTGGGGTCGTAAGAATCGCGCCTCCCATAGCGTTGAAAATCGTCGTAATACGAACCGCTGCGTCCCATAAGAGAACCTGAAAGTGAAGAAGAGACAAGTTTAGAAATCTTCGAAATAAAGAAGCTAAGTGCACATAATTGCCAAAATCCTAAGTGTGTGTGGCATGTGAACTACGTGCGTCAAGCTACAAAGCACCCTTCGGCTTAGGAGTCAATTCTTGGATTGATAGAGTTGACCGCAAAACAAACGTCGCTTCAATTGATGGAGAAACGAGCTTAGAGGTGATGGTATCATCTTTAAAAAGCTCTTGGGAAGTCACCATAAGGTCACTCAGTCCCTCAAAGACGTCACCACCATCATGCCCAATGGAATGAGCCATGCCCTCTTCAACACACTTTGCTCTCTTTATAACAAGACTTTCTTTCTCAGCTCCCTCATCAGCTTCTCCAGTGGCCTTCCTAGAATGATGAGGAAGTTCCTTCTCATCAATAACTGGGAGAAGTTCAGATTTTCCAGATAATCCCGCATCGTCAATGGAACTTGAGCATTTCACTAACGAAGCCTCAACAATAGATTCCTTCCTTCATGGAGGCTGGGGCATCTGACACTTTTGCCTGAGAACTAGGGGCATCATGGGGATGAGTATACCGAGAAGAATGTAAAATTTCGAATTGGTACAAGAACTTGTCCTTTAGCAGAAACTAAAAATACTTCTCTCCTCAGCAGCCACAGCACTCGATCTATCGAAAGTTGGATTGTGGCTAGAATTTTTTGAGGGAGGAGGAATTGCTACCAAAGTAGAGAATGAAGTTAACACATAAGACTCGAGTTTTGAAAGGCTCAGAAATGAAGTAAACAGAGATAAGTTGTCTTACTTCCTACTCTCCAGATGTCGTAGAATCCCGAGGGCAGCGAACAAAGAAGAACAGATTTAAAAACCCGTGAGCACTCTTGGGAAGATCTGTAATCAGTTTACGGTTTCTCGCACGCCTTATAAGGGTGATGGAAGGGTGATCTTTGTTCCTCCCGAACGAACATAAGTAACAGATCTCCTCAAAACTTGGGAGGCGATTAAGCGTCCTCCTAAACAGTACACACAACCCCATCAAAATAGCGTAGCCGTTATGGTGCAGCTGGAATGGAGAGATAGTCAATCGAAGAAGGAGTATTCTAAGAAAATCATTGAAAGGAAAAATAACTCCATTTAAGCAAATCTGACGATTGACTACAACGAAGCCAGGAGGCGGTCTATCGGCAGTGTCATTTGCTCCGGGAAATAGAGCATCCGCTTCAGCAATGCCAAATTGAATGCATAGTTGGCTGTAAGCCCGTTGACTCAATGAAGTTGAAACTCTTTCTGGAGGATTTTCTAGAGGGTTAGCTATTGGGAAGACCTCATCAGATAGCTCTGGTATCACTTCTTGCATTTGTTGAGAAGTCATTCTACACAAGGAATTGAATATTAAAATATGAAGGTGCACGTTTCCTAAATGTGTGAAGTGTTGTGCAAAATTAATAAAATGACAAGCAAATATAACTGGAATTAAACTAATTGGCATTTGTCGATTATAAAGTTTCAGGGCTTGTTATTTTAAGTCCAAGAATAAGTACAGTGTTGACGCAACAGATCAACTTTAGCTGATTAATTTAGCTTTGCTTTAACACTTCACTTGAACTTGTTAATTCACAGCACTTCATTCGTATAATTCCTTTAAGTTGATTATTCTTTATCGACTAATCTGTCATTCGATGTGGGCAGTCGGTGGCAGTATATTGGCCCTAGTTTTCTGCAAATGATGTATTTAACAGGTTGTTGGCTTAAAAGTTAATATAATCTATGAAAAAGTGCAACAAGTTCAAGCAGCTCCTTCTAGCTGTTCAAGTTGGAAATTCAATCAAGTTCTGTCAAATTTTACAAGTGTTCAAGTCCTGTTCATTTCTAAGGTCGCAGGAACGACTTAAGTTAACTCAGAACTTCTTAAGTCTTCCAGATCAAGTTCAAATGACTTAACATAGGTTGAGCTTCCCTAAGTCACTCTGCTCGAGTTATGGAGTTCATCAGTTATCTTTCTACGAGTTAAAAGCTACGCTGTAGGTTAAGGCATAAGGCTTTAAGTCGAGACAAAGCCAATTTTCTTAAGTGTTGACTCGTCTAAGTACGTCCGCGACCTAAAAGGTTACGTTACAAAATGTTAAGTCGCCTAGGTCATAGTGCAACCTAAAGAAAGGTCGTTAGAAGAGTTATCTCGTCCGAAGAAATAAGCTATACATTTTAAGTCGCAAGTTCATAGGTCGTTCAATGCCCTAAGGCACTCTACATGTTTAGCTCGCTTCGTGCCCTATGTCGCTGTAAGAAGTAACCCAGAGATGCCGAGCTATCTTTCGTTAAAAAACCCTGAGTCTCGCTCTTCACTCACACGCTGCCACGTGTCCATCTCCCTTGCCCCACCAAAAACGCCATGGCATAACCTAAAATCCACTAACCCGTTAACCAAATATCTCTTCGTCTCCTGCAAACGCCTAAAACCTCATCGCCTCCTACAAATTTTCGGAAACCATCATTAACTCCACAAATTCAAACACTCGCTAAATAACTCCATGAGATCCTAAGCCGATTCATTTTAAGGCAATTGCCAATGATTCAACGATGATCAAAGGGCGAATCGGGGTATAATCTTACAACATGGAAGCGAAAACTGTATTGGAATGGTTATGGAGGAATCGATGGTTAACGAAATGGATAGATGATCGGAATTACCTAAATTTGCTGTTGGAAATAGTGATTGGGGATGCAAAGAAGGGAATTTCGTGTTAACTTCTGAGCTCGAATGCAACAATAGCAGCAAAGTGATAAGCGATAAAGTGAAGAGGACGAAGCGACTTAACGATTTATATAGGAGACAGAGGAGAAGACGAATGGACGCGCGAGTTAACGAGCTTCTTGAGTCGCCCATAACCTAGCAGAGTTAGATCGAAGCACACGACCTATCACCTAGGCATATGCTTCGAGGGGCAAGTGTTAACTCCTCTTTTGTACGACCCAGTGACCTGGAGAAGTAGCGACCTAACGGGTTAGAAGGTCTAGCGACCTAATGGGTTAAATGGTCCAGCGACCTAATGACTCAACGACCTAGAGCAAACCACAGCCTAATGACTTAAAGCAAAGAGCGGCTCAACCGGGTTAACGACCTAACGAGCTAGAAGGGAAGCGACCTAACGAGTTAGCTACCTAAAGCGACCTAACGAGTTAGCGACCTAACGAGTTAACGACCTAACAAGTTAGTAACCTAACGATTTAGCGACCTAAAGCGACCTAATGAGTTAGCGACCTAACGAGTTAGCGATCTAACGAGTTAACGAGTTAGCGACCTAACGACCTAGTGAGCCCCAGGGTAAGCTGCATGCACACTGATTCTTCCATTAGGTCGCTTGCGACCTAAGCTAGCCGAGATAACTCCCATGCTATGCATACTAAGTCGCTCTCAGTCTGCATCTCATCCAGGATGGCTCCATTAGGTCGTTAACGACTTAAGCTACCTCAAGACCACTCTTATGTCGCAGCTCCCTAGGTCGCTCGCAACCTATAACATGGTCGACCTAAGCCCAACCTCTCCTTTAAATACCTCACCTACTCCACACATGAAGGGGGATTTTCCTGAAAACTCGACACTCTGCCACTTTGAAATTCAAGAAACTCGTTCTCCATGTCCGACAACATCATAACAACTTCAGAGATCAATTCCAGAATGGATCAAACTTCTTCACCGATTCGATTCTACTTTGGAAGCTTAAGTCTTTGAAGTTTGTTGTACTTGAAGTTTAGTTGTAACAAAGTGTACTCAAAGATCATAATAAAAGATATATAGTGGACGTAGGCTTGACTTTGAGCCGAACCACTATAAATTGTTGTCTCTTTTTTATTTTCTGCTATTCTCTGCTTATTTTCTAGTTCCCATACCAAAGGGTGGTGCTTTCGTTATCTAACAACTTACTCTGGGTTGTTAGCGTACATTTTTAGCGTTAACACCTGTAAAGTCCTTTTTTTTTAATATTTACTTGATTTACTTACTTAAATTTACTTTTAAAAATGAATTTACATTCATTCAATCGCTTTTCTTTCACTGAGCATAGCATGAATTTGATTAGATGGATAACTATGATTTTTGTTTTAATTGTTCTTGGGTCTGAAATTCAAACAGAGGCTTCATTTCCTGGTTTTCAGACATTTTTCACTCATAAAACAAATTTACCAACATATATCCAATACATGCAAATCAAAAATAATATTTGGGTTTAAAAGTTTGCTCACCAATTTCCTGAAACAACAGAGGTCAGACATTTATTTTTTCCTGGAACCTGATGCTTGTGAACTTTAATGTTGATTCTTGATGTTGTTGTTTAATTCAGAGAACTTGAATTTGTTTTGAACTGGAATCTTCCATCCAGGCTTTTTGATTTCCTTTTACTTAAAGCTTTGAATTGGTCTCAAGCCTTTAATTCAATCTCTTTTGATCTGGTTGCATTGATCAGGTTCTGATCAACTTTTGATTTCTAGTTTAGATGTTTGAGATGATTTTGGTTTTCAGTTTTGAACTTGGTTTAGAATTTTTTTTCTATTTTTATTATGGAAGATGAGAGGAAAGTTGAGAAATTTAGTCTCGTTTTCTTTTAATACATTTTTAATAAACTTTAGTTTAGAATAATAACATGCATTTGCCACTTGTATCATTTTGTTAACACTTGTAATTCATATTGAAACATTTGTTAAATTTATTTTTAAAATTTTGACATTTGTAAATCCTTTGGTTAAAATGCTTAGATATGTTTAAATGTGAGTATAAATGGTTTACACTTGTATTCTTTCTTATTATAATGTTTGCACATATCATTATTTTTTCTTTTTTCCCATTGTTAAAAATACTTATATATGTATTTCATATGTATTAAATGTTTAAATATATTTCTATATTCTTTTCTAATTATATTTCCTTTTATAACTATCTATATATGTATTATTTTAAACTTTTATTTCTTATTTTATATACATTTTATTTATTATTTCTACTTACACCAATTTAAAGAAAGAAATGATTTTAAAACTAATTATATTTTAACAAATAAACACACATATATAGATTAGATTAAAATTTAACTTTAAACAACTTTTTTTAAACTTCTACTGTATTGAAATATAAAGTTCATATATATCATATATTATAATTTTGAAAACAAATTTTCTATTAATTTTGAAATAGAACTTTTTAAATCCAACATATTATCCAAAACATTTATTTTTAAATCTCAAGTTCAAAAATTAAAAACAATCAATTTGTATTTATAAATGAATAAACAAACAATATTTTTTATAGATATATATTTTATTCATTCTTAATCTATAATATTTTCCAAATATTTATTATCAACATATATGTATTTGAATTTCAAATTCAAATTCCAAATTATAATCTATTTATAAAATATTTAGATTTCCAAATCAAATTCTTTATTTTTAAAACTTATATATATATAAATTTTATTCCCACGATTTTAAATAAATTCACAGTTAGATTTATAATAAATATATTATTCAAAATATTCACTTTTGAATTTCCAATTAGAAATTTTATTTTAAAATCATACTTACATTCATTTATATTAATAAACAAACAAATATCTATTTATTTTGGAAAATACCTAATTAATTCACAATTTAATTTCAAAAATTAAATTAATAATCTAATTAATACTGGCTCAAAAAGGGGATCGTTGCAGCCGGGTTACCTCTGTAACTAGGTAACGCGTACAAGTATGCCTCCCGCGGTGGTTACCGACCTTTATCCAAGGGCCCTCAACCAACAACCACAAAGCAATAGATTTGCAACAACCACATAGGTTAAATATTTGGGCTCCATACCATGATGCAACCTTTTATCCAAAAGGAAATAGACATACCCTAGGGGTGCGACCTCTAATAAACTTGCCGCAACATTCCTGTTTCGACCATTTTCGGATTGTGAGGTTTGACGAAGTCTCATCCATAAAGCTACGCTTTTCACAAAAGGCACGCTTTGAACAACAAATGATCAGCAACACTTCGCATGCCACATTACCAAATTGGGAATGTATCACTAGTAACCATCAGCTACATAACCTCTGAGCTCATACGTCTTAGAGAAGGGTGTTAAGCTAAGAGAATAAATTCCCCGCTACCAAACAGAAATTTATTTGATAGAAACTAGCTTTACATCTCAAAGTGTAATGTCAGACACACGTCCATACAGTTCTGTTTCGGGTTTGAACAGAACCGAAGGCACTTCACAAAGAAGCCATTGCAATCCGGGTATTCACAATCCCGATCATACTCCCCATCACATATGGAGATCTCTATACCGCAGCTACTCAGTGCAGAGTCATTCGACGGGTAATCCTTTCATTCTCAAAAACACCAGGTCTTCACCACCGGTCTTCAAATACAATGCATAACGTCATATCGTTATTTGTAATGGGTTATATGACACAAAGTCCTCTCTCGGCTAAACAGAACAGTGAGCGCTTAATTTAAAAACATATGGACATATGGGATCTTAGTTAAGTCACAACTTAAAGGCCAAAACCTTTTTTCAAATGGTTTAAACAAATTACCATTTTCAAATCTTTAAACAAAAAGATTCACTTCACTTTGAAAAACAAACTCACGAATCTTTCACAAAGATTCATTTATAGCTTTCAAAACCATTTCCATTCCAAATCTTTTATACAAAAGATACACTTTTAAGATCCTCTTCAATTTGGAAACAAATTTCACCAATCTTTAATAAAGATTCATTCATAGCTTTCAAAACAATTTAATTTCAAACTTGAAATCCTTTTAACCCAAATTGGAAATCCTTTCTTTATATGAAAGCTATTATTATTTGAAAACCAAGAGTTTTCGTTTCGAAAAATCCGATCAAATATGCACAAGTTATATCTTTAAAGTATATATGTGAATTAAATTTAAATTCCCAAAATAATACCTTTAAAATACTTTAAAGATGGTTTAAAATCCATATATATACATTATATAACTTGTATAACCTTTCAAACCAAATTCCCAAAACAATTTCAAATCTTAAATAAGATATATTATATTCAATCCACATTTCAATTTCAAAATTCCTTTTCAAAAGCTTTTCATATTCAACCTAATTCTATTTCCAAAACCATTTGGATTCAAAATTCAACTTTTAAAACCATTTCACAATATTAAATTAAAATATCTATGTCTTAACCAATTTCCTCGTGCAAATCCATAGTTGTGTGTGTATGGTGTAGTCCAGGGGTTTTACATAATGGTGCAACATCATCAATCATTACAGATTCAAGCATAGCAATTATCGATAAGTGGTATAATCTTATAACGCTTATCCTCATTCATAGATTCACAGATAAATAATGCAAATGTATCGCAGATAAATAAATTACATTCATCATAGCTCACATCAAAACAATTCGTATTACAAAGCATCACATATCAAGGATATCAAACAATTCAAAGCATTCAAGACAATTCAAACATTCAAAAGTAAGATCAATTAATTATCTAATTAATTGAAACCAGATTAATTACCTATGAATAAATTACAAATCCTGGTTAATTAATATTAATTAATTACAATCATTTTAATTAATTAACCTTTAATAATAAATTAATTAACCTTAAATTATTAACTAATTATCCTTAATTAATAATTAAACCAATCTTTAAATAATTAAACTCTAATTATTTAATTATTCTAAATTAATTATATTAATTAATTAAGCTTTAATTAATAATCATTAATTAATTAATCAACCCTTAATTAATAATCATTAATTAATTATCACATTGATTATTTATCCTTTAATTAATCGCTATAATTAATTAACCTTTAATTATTTAATTATTCTCAAATTAAATTACCTTGATTAATTACCTTTTAATTAATTATCCTTAATTATAATAAGTGATTATCCTTAATCAATTCCATTAATTAATTAACATTTAATTAATTATCTTCAAATTAATTACCTTAATTAATCGCATCAATTAATCAACCTTTAATTATATTAAAGTAATTAACCTTTAAGTAATTACACTAATAAATGATCCTTTAATTACTTAAGTCATTAATAAATTGAAGATAAATCATTTATCTTTATTAATCACTTAATCACATTATTAAATTTTCATTAAATAAAACTTTGAAAATAATTTATCATTAACATATGAGTTAACTTAAGATCAAAAACATTTTTTACTTTCTTAAATCAACTAATTGATTACACCATTTTAAATTAACTTGATTAATTTAAATAAAGGCAAATTATACATTTCTTATTTATCAAACATTTAGAAAAACATCAATCATTTACAAGAAATTTTTTATTTAAGAAAATAGTTCAACTCGGTTTGTCTAAATTTGTAAAATTGATTTATTTCAGACTTAAACCTGTTGCATGAATCACTCATGCTAACCCGAAGACAATCCCGAGTTTTCCCCAAGTCTTTTCCCCCTTCTTCTTTTTGACTTTGTTTTATTCTAAATTTTTAAAAACAGTTGTATTGATTAACCCAGTTAAAAAATACTCGGAAGCAAACCTGAGTCATCAACCCTATTTTTCGAGAATGTCTTCGAGTTTAACTTCTTCTTCATAAAATTCAACCTCATTTGCACCACCATGACACCGTACACTTGCACCGGTGATCTGGCCGCCTCCGACCAGTGTTCCAACCCTCCATACTTCAGCGACAACCTACATAATCTTCACAAACACCCAGCACTTTGAATTAACGATGAATTTGAGATTAAGCTATGTGGGTTCAGCTGGATACTAAACTGGATCCCCCAAATCCTCCTCGACAAACCACCACCGGTCATCTAGACCCAAGCCCCTACGACCAAAGCTTTGCCATTTAACTACGGTCCGATTCCAACCGGTGTAGTAGAACTCGATCCTCCACCGACGATGAAAATGCCACGAAAATCACCACGACCAAAACAAGGCATTAAGCCCTAAATCATCGATGATCGGCTGCCACGACATCTTATAAAATTACTTACTATTTTTCCATGCATCCACATACCCTCAGCCTCCTTCAGCCGCAACCCCGACCCGCCTACTTTCATCCATCGACGGTAATCGATAAAAAGGCCAAAACCAATAGACTCAAATTATCACAACAATTACCATGTTAAAAATCATGATGTTACCTTTAAAATTCACCAATTTCAAATACGAATCAGTTGATATCAATAAAACTCGAAATTAAAAACATTGAATTTCCAGATTTTAAAAGTATCTACGGTGATTTCTTATTTTCTGAATATTTACTAAATATAAATGCTTAGAATTGTTTTTAAAAAATTCAATCAGGTAATTATAACCAAATTTCATTTAGAGTTTATAACCAAAATTTGTTTAAATTTTTGGGATAAGCACTTTTTCTTGAATTTGACTAACCTGTTACTAAACAGAAACCTATATAAACCGGCATGCACACCCATTACATATATATACACACAACATGCAAGCATATTTAACAACAACCAACATTTTTCATAACAGGTACAAGTATCAAACACAAACAACAAGATATGGAGGCAGATTCAATGAGTTTGCTATCCTTGTTTTGAAGAATAGAGGATAGCCTGGAAACGATTTTGATTCTTGAAATTGATCTGAAGCTTCATGTTTGAGTTGTTGGATTTAATTTATTCTGGGACTTGGCTTTAATTTAACTTGCTTTTGATTTGGTGCTCTGATCCTAATATTGCTTTAGTTTGATTTCCTAGGCTTGATCTGTTTTTGTTTTAAATTTGCTGAGTTGCTTCCAGATTTTGGTTTGTAATTGGCCAGTTGAACCTTTGCTTTGATCGGGTTTTACTTTCTGATTTGATTCTCTGGTTTTGGGATTTGAATCTTGTTTCAGACTTTTTGATTTGGTTTTGTTTTATTTTTCTGGTCTTGATTTAGAAAGAAGGATGAAGAAAGAATATTGAGAAGTAAAGAAAAATGGCCTAGTTTTATTTTTAAGTTTTATAGGTTTTCATTTTTCAGATTTTTTTGAAAATAAAGATGAATACTTGACACTTGTCTTTATGCAAGCTAATTTGATTACAAAAGTTTTAAACCTTTAATTATTTTCATACGAATGTCATAAGCATGAATTTTATGTTTAACCCTCATTTCATTTTTAAATTATGAATTAACTCTTCATTACACATGGATTAATATGTGTAAATATATTTCCCTTTTTATATCCACATATGTTTTCAATATGTTTTATCATATTTTCTTAAACCGTATTAAATTAAATCTCATATTAACTAAAACTACTATATTTATTTATAATTATTTATATATATACACAAACCAAATTAATATTTTTGTATAAATTTAAAAGAAAAGCATATAAATCTTTTTATCAAATCTTTATTTAAACCAAAACTATTATATTAATTTAAATCATACTTCCAAATCAAAATGTCTATTTAGTATAATCAGAAAACAATTTTTTATAAATTGAAAATATAATGGTTTCAAATTCAATTTATTTTTCAATATATTTAGTTTTGGATTTCAAATTCAAATTACAAGTTATAATTTATTTATATAAACACAAAACAAACACATATCTTTATTAAATTTGGAAAATTTCAAATTAATTCACCATTAGATTCATAATTTAATTCTAAAAATTAAATCAATTACCAATTTAAATTTGATTTAAAAACCGGGATCGTTACAGATTTCCTAAACGACCAAATTTAGGAAATTGAGCATTTAAATATGTTTTCATAGAATATTCACTTAATAGTATAACTTATAGATTCCTTATTCTTGACACCCTAGAAGTCATAGAATATGTAGATGTAGAATTTTTTGAAAATCAAACAGTTGAGATCCCATTGAGATCATCTAGGCCAGAACCTAGTATGACTAATGATATCAATGACGATGATTATGCTTCTGCTCAAAACGGCAAGGAAGTATCAGTACTAGATATTAGTACTGAACAACGGAGAAGTAAAAGAGCGAGAATAGAGAAGGACTATGGTCCTGACTTCATTACATATCTTGTAGAAGGAAGGACTATGGTCCTGACTTCATTACATATCTTGTAGAAGGCAGTAAGGACGAAGTCCTTAATATGATTAAATATGTAATGAACGTCAATGACGATCCCAAAGCTTATTCTGAAGCTATGAGTTCTAGAGATTCTAATTTCTGGGAAGAAGCTATCAATGATGAAATGAATTCCATACTATTAACCAAACATGGGTTTTAACCAATTTACCTTCTGGTGCTAAACCTATAGGATGTAAATGGATATTCAAGAAAAAGTTGAATACAAATGAATCCATTAATAAGTTTAAAGCCAGATTAGTTGCCAAGGGATATAAGCAAAGACATGGAGTAGATTACTTTGATACATATGCTCCAGTTGCTCGCATATCTTCTACACGCTGTTTAATTGCACTTGCATCAATTCATAAATTAGTCATACATCAAACGGATGTAAAGACTGCTTTTCTAAATGGAGATTTAGAAGAAGATATATATATGGAACAACCTGAAGGTTTCAAAACCCCAGGCCAAGAAAAGAAAGTTTGTAAATTAGTGAAATCTCTTTATCGCTTGAAGCAAGCTCCCATGCAATGACATGAGAAATTTGATAAAGTTGCACTATCATATGGATTCATTGTTAATGATGCTGATAAATATATTTATAGCTAATCAGATAACAATGGTATTGTTATAATATGTTTATACGTCGATGACATGCTAATATTTGGTTCGAAAATATCCTGTGTGAATGAAACAAAAAAAATTCTGTCTTCTAAATTCGATATGAAAGATCTAGGAGAGGCTGATGTAATTTTGGGAATTAAAATTGTTAGGAAAGTGGTGGAGTTATTACTATCTCAATCTCATTAAATAGAGAAATTCCTATAAAAGTATGGTCATTACGATGACAACCCAGCACCAACTCTTTTAGATCCTAGTATTAAATTAGAAAAGAACACTGGACGTACTATCTCTCAACTAGAGTATTCCAGTGTTATTGGGAGTCTTATGTATGTTATGCATTGCACTAGACCAGACATCGCACATGCTACAAGTGTATTGTGTCGATTTACAAGTAATCCAGGTTTCGAACATTGGAAAGCTATTTCCAGAGTTTTAGCTTGTTTGAAAGGAACCATTGAATATGGTTTATCTTATAAAGGATATCCTGCTATGATAGAAGGATATAGTGGTACAACCTGGAACAATGTAGAATCCAAGTCCAGGTCTACGACTGGATGGATCTTTACATTAGGAGGCGCTGCTTTGTCTTGGGCTTCTAAGAAGCAGACCTATATTTCTGACTCAACAATGTTGTCAGAATTGATTGCATTAGCAGATGCATATAATGAATCGGAATGGCTTAGGAATTTATTAATGGAAATCACTTTATGGAAGAAGCCATCTCCAACAATCTTGATTAACCTTGACAATCAAGTAACGATATACAATGTGTCTAATGAGACATATAATGGAAAGTCTAGACATGTGAGTCTAAGACATCAAATGGTGAGTCAGTTACTCAAAAGAGGAGCTATAACTATTGACTACATAGAAACGAAGAAAAACTTGGCTGACCCACTTATAAAGAGTCTTCCAAAGGCAATGGTTTCTATAAAGTCACAAGAAATGGGACTAAGTCTGTGAATGAAGGTTGATCATCCTTACCCGAAACCCAACTTACATCTTGAAAAGGATAGACAAAGTTCAATGGGTACCAACAAGTTAAGAGAATGATTATGGAACACTAAATCGATAAACCCATAACATTTAGTGTTGGATTCTACAAGAACAAAGGAAGGATAAATATTCTTAATAAGTCTAGAAACCTTAAAAGGTGTATCATAGAAGCACCTTAAGAGACTTACCTATATGAGTATGGAAATCAGGCCGTTTCCTAGGAAAGTAAGACCGCTTTCTAGGTAGACTCATGAACCAGGATTTAAGCACATGGCCATTAACATCTGAGCAATACAGAAACTTTATCTAAGGAAATCAACGTGTGCAATTATTTCGGTTTTATCATTAGGGACACTTGGTTCAAGATTCGTTCACCATAGAATCTCAATAAGGCTTTGAATGGTTTACACTAAGTACAGGTTCAAATCCAAAAGATACCTTTTATTTATGTGTTGGTTTTCACAATGATGCAAAACTTGACCTTAGAACTACATAGGCTTGATCCCACTTGGGTATGTGGAAGTCACTCTAGTGATTCAGCCGTCCTGTTTATTTATTTTGAAAATTGGGGTAGATTGTTGTAAAATTTTCAAATATTATTTTGGGGTTTTGGGTTTTTATTTGGAAGAGAAGAAGTAAAGAGAGAAGAAGAAATCATAGTCCCACATGCTATAAAAACAAAGACTATATTTGTATAAATATAGCTTTCTCATGTGGATGGTTGGGCCTTAGGGCTTCCACATTTTGCTTTGTTGTGAGGAGAGAAGTCATGCAACACCACATGAGCGCTGCCGTCATCCGTCCTTCCGACCGAACCGAACCGGGCCAGGTCGGGTTCAGGTACGGGTTTTGGGTTTGGATCCGAAAATATTTTTGGATCATATGTGAACAGTAACGGGCCAAATTTCAGCCCGTTACGGACCTAGAACAAGATTTATGAATTTGAATAAAGGACGGAATTTTGTAACGTTTTTCTGAATGTTGCAAATGAATAGATGCTACATTTAAATATTGAATGGACATAGCCATTCGTAGCAGTTATGAACCGTTGTAAACGGTTGTGAGGCTTCACGAATGGGCACCTCTCTACCACTATAAATAGTGATGCCCAGAAAATGTTATAAACAATTCTCATTCTTCTTCTTCTTCATAGAGCAGTTTTGCGACGCCAAAAAGTGTTACAAAACACTACGCCTCATTGCTCTGTTTCGTGACGCCTCCAAGGTGTTGCAAACTCAAAAAATGTCGCAGAATTGCTCTATTCTTCCTCTTCATTCTATTCTATACAATTGCATCGTCAGAAACTGTTACTAAAGTGTTCTTGGTTTGATCAAAGCCGTACAAACTTTGAATCTGATTACGCTATTATAGTGCTTCATTCAATCCTGAAAGTTGATAGTTCGATAAACCGTTTGTCCTGGTGGGTTGAACTATTGTCTGAAAGAATCTATTCCATAGATCCTTGAAGTCGGAAAGTACATCATTATCTTCTTCGCAATCGGCATCAAATTTGTCTCGAACCACAAAATCCCCAACATCTTATCCATCAACCAACAATTACTAGAAAAAGGTATCGAAGTGCTTAAATAAATTGACATCCGCTCTTCTATGGTGTTTACATTAAGGGATGTAAAAAAAACTATTTATAGAAGAAAAAAAGAAGAAAATCTTGGTTCATAAGTGCTACATTTGATAGCATGGAAGCTTTTTTTAACACCATCTATATAATCGACATTGCATTTAATTATCAATTTTAGTTTTGAAACAACAAACACTAGATCCATAAGAGCATAAATCATTGTGAAGTTGAGCTTTTTTTCCTTTGTTTAGGATTCATACCTTTAGATTTTATTGAACGAAATATCACAATGAAGTGTCCAAAAGAAAGCGTTGTTAATGGATGAGCATGTATTATGAAAAGTAAAAGCTCATAAACATTAAGCTCAAGTTCAGTTATGAACAATGGAGTGATTATAGTTTATGTAACAATAATAAATGGTTTTTTACAAATTAAAATAATACTACACCAAAAAAATATTAATTTGAAAAAGGAGCAAAGCTATTATAAGACAAATAACAAGACCTGCCAAAAGGCAAAATGTAAAGCTATTGTAAGACAAGAAATCTGTCATGTGCTTAAAGCTTTCATAAAGAAAAAGGTATGATGTTAGTAAAAGATATCGGAAGACAAAGAGAGAAGTAATCGTAAAGCAAAGGTAGTTGTCGAGGGTTAAGGCTTATCTGAAAGGAAACTATGTGAGACAAAATTAAAGATATTATAAGCTAAGAGCTATTGTAAAGAAAAAAAAGTTATCAAGGGCTAAGAGTTATAATGATCCAAGAGCTGCCGAAAAGGAAGTTAACATGAGGCTAAAGTAAGCATATTGTAAGCCAAGGGCAATCGAAAATCAAAGGAAGCTATCGAGGGTTAAGAGCTATCGTGATCCAAGAGCTATCAAAAATTAAGTAAAGGATGTTATCATGAGGCAAAAGTAAAGATATCATAAGCCAAGAGCTGCTGTAAACCACTGGAAGCTATCAAGGGTTAAGAGCTATGAAAAGTTACACAAAGGAAGCTATTATGAGTCAAAGAGGAGGCTATCGCCGAATTAGAAGAGAAGTTCTTGTGAGTCAAAGAGGAAGTTATCATCAAACTACACAGGAAGCTATTATAAGTATAAAGCTATTGAAAATCAAAATGAAAGAGCTATTGTGTGATGACCCACCTTCTCGGCCCCCGAAAATTGATACTAATACATCCTCGGCATTTTCATGCCACAAATTCAAGTGCTAGAGAGGTAGAATGTAACAATCCGTAAATTTTGGTAACTAAAATAGTTGATTTAATAAGATTTTGTAATTAAATTATTAAAAGAAATAGAAATTGGTTATTTAATGTGGATGTAATAACTAATTTGAATGGTAAAGAATGTAATTTAAGCTAAATTATTGATAGATTGAAGGAGATTACAATAAATTGAAATAATGTAAATGTTGAATTTATGAACGAGCTTTAATATAATGAATGGAAATTGAGTAAGACCATGGTCCTGTAAGTAATTATAACTTTGGTCTGTAGACAATAAACTTATAAATGTAGTTAAAAGTATACACGTAACGACCCGAATTTTTCAGCGTTGAATCTGGAATATTTAAATGGTTTTAAATACAGAAATTGAATTATAAATTCGTTTGAATATGGAAAACTTCGATTTATCTATTCAAAATGTAGATACAGAAATTTGTTGAATAATATAGTTATTCAATAATTAAAGATTGTGTAAAATATTTAGTTTCGAGCTTGTTAAAAATATTTTAAAGGCTTGTAAAATTTATATTGATAGTACTGATGATAGTAAAAGTGTTAAAATTGAATTTGGAAGTGTTTTGTTCAGTTTTGAAAATATATCGTTTAAATTGATATTTAAAAATAGCCTTCCGAGGCATAGTCTTAGATTTCGACGAAATTAGCTCCCTTGGGTCCGTAATATTGTATTATTATCGGATTTAAATTTCGTAATGTTTGAAGTTGTTGTGTGAGCGTATGATATGTAAACGCACTGAAATTTATATCGAAAATTTAATATAATAACTGGGTCTAAAAAGCTATCTTCTCCATACAATCGATTTAGGACTCGAAACATTTTCCATTGTGTTCGGAATAGGGGTATAACAATATAAATGCCTAGCGGCACGCCTCGATAGGAAGTCAAAACTTCGTGTTGCGTTTGTCGAGACAATTTGAATTTGAATTTAAATTAATATATATTTATAACCTAAGTCAACATAGCAGTGATTCCCTTCCTTCAGCCTGTTTTCTATCTCCATCATAACTTTTTGTCTCCTCTATAGCAAGCAATGGCAGGCACGCAAAGCAACTTCGGCACGCAAGGGATCTTTTCCTTCTTTAAAAATCACGCGACCTTCTCTCTTTACCTCAGCTCAAAAATCAATCGAGAATAAAAATGGCCGCAATAAAAAATATATCGAAATAGTTCAAACCTAAATCAAAAAAAATAGTAATGGCCGAGCAAAATCAGATGTTTCATTCAAAGTTATAAAAACCCTCGTCTTTCCAATCCGCGAAGGCGTTTCAAAAATCGTGACTTCCATTTTTTAAGTTCTCCGAACTAATCGAAGGAGCCAAGGCAGGCAAGCAACGATCGAGCGAAGGCAACATGATGGCAGCGAACGTGGTAGCTCGAACTTGAGCATGCGAAGGGAATCTCTCACGATGGTGAGCGGCAGCACGAGATGGAGGGAGTCGTCGAGGGAAGCGCGTTTCTGGTGGGCAGTGGCTCGCGATCGAATGGTAGAGGTGAGGGTTCGGCTTCGTGATCGATAAGGGGGAGTTTCTCGAAGAGGCCGAGCTAGGGCTTGAGGGTAGTGAGGTATTCGATTAATTTTTCATTCAATTTCAATTTAATAATGTATATATATGTATATATATGTATATATACTAAGGTAAGAAGAAGAAAGTTTAAAAATCAAATTTTTATTTTACAAAGATATATATACATATTAAAGAAGGAATTTTTACATTAAAAAAATTATCTGATAAGCAGCTTTAAAATTTTTAACAGTAAATAAAATTGATGTTAGTTTATATACAGTAAATAGGAAAGTATAAATAAATAAATATATATATCCACATGTCTATTTTAGTTTAAAAGTACATAGATAGGCAGAAAAATAATATATGTAGACAAGATTTAGAAAATAGAAGTTTTAATGGTAACATAGATTATTATTTTGATTTTGGTATCTATATAGACTATATTGATAAGGATATGTGTTTTCAAAAAAATAAAAATAAAATAAATATACATACACAAAGTTTTATCTTACTAGCTTAATTGTTAAAATTAAATCATTATTTAAAACTAAATTTATTAAACGGTAATTAATTGTTCGATTAGTTCAAATATTAATAAATCATATAATTTTATACAAGGTCTAAATCATCGAGAATCAAGCCGTTGTGGACCGGATTTGCAAATTAAAAATCAAAGGTGAGTTAATCTCACTCTTTTGGATTTCTATTTAAATTTAAATGGTTAAATTTAAATAATTGGTCAAATGATTGAATTGATTTGATGTGCTATATTATATATAGTTGTATATATAGTATATATTGGAGCGATGGATTCCCGCATTATATAGTGGATGAGACCCTATGCGCCGCATAATAGTTGGGGATAAAATATTTAAAACCCATATACCACAATTCCACCTCGAAGTGGAATTAGTATTTTATTGTGCTAACATCTGTGGATGCAGGGAAACAGGTTGGAGGGATCTAACTTGTAACGACCCGCCGCTCTGACCGCCTCTAGTCGGTAATTAAACCAACTAGACACGTTCAAATGACGGATTGTTATTTAGTTTATAGAGTTTAAACAGAATCAGCCGCAGAATCACAGAATAATAATAACATTTCACATAAATGAATTTTTTTTTATACAAATATCAGAGTCTATACAATGAATTACATTTTATACAGCGGAACAAACATATATCTTTTTAAAGTACAAGAAAAATTTTCTGAAAAGCTTTAGTGAATTGTTTTCCCCTCTCTCTAACTTCGCTGCGAGAAAATCTCCAAGCTGTAAAAATACTCAGCCTGACCCGAGTATTACATTCAAAAGAGAATAATACACGGGTCAGTCTAATTCAAACTCAGTTATTAGTGCATAGAGGCAATAATTATTAAACAGAAATTAGACGATAGTCAAAGATAAATCTATCTATCCGATCCTCTTAATAAAGAAATCGGATAACGGTAAATATAACACTTAACAGTGTTAAACAACAATCAGTAGATTCAAATTATCAATGAAGATAGATGAAGGAATTATTTATGAAGATAATTTAGGAAACATCAAAATTTGCCTAAACGGCAGTTTACAACAAAATCATCAGTTTAAATCAAATCAATTCAAATAATTGAAAAGTTACTTAAAGAAAATCAAAACTGATTGGCAGCAGTACACGCACGCGTGCACTGCCTCGCCAATACAGTGAATACTAACAGCCATCAAAACTGCAGAGGTCAAAATATTTACAAAATGCAGAGGTCAAGTCATTGTTACCAAGACTCAACACAACTGCGAAGCCAAACCAGAGATAACAGCAAAACCAAAGGAATATCCAAGTGCACAATACGCAGTAGTGGTACAGCACTAAAAATTTGCAAATACGAACCACTACGGTGATACAAGGTCAAACCCGAGAGTCAGCTGCGTTCAACTCAAGGTTAATGCACAGTCTACAAAAATTCAAGAAGGCACCAAACAGTAAACTGAGGGCAGAGCTTCAATTAATCAAAGCAGCAAAGCAAAGACAAAGGAACCGCACAGCTTCGAATGAACATTACAAGGAAATATAAATAAGATCAAAATGAAACAAGTGAAAACAATGGATCAAGCAAGTTATAAACCAAAGACTACACAACTTGCTTCACAGTGCAACAATACTATAAGGCCGAACAAAATCATGTGGAATGTGGAACCAACCGGACATAGTGTAGACAACCAAAGACTGGAATGTCAAAGACACAACAGTGAAAACTTCAATGAAACCAGAGTGCACAGGAACCATTAAGCTATGGCAACAAAATAGACAGTGAATCAAAGTATGGTTCAAGCCAAAAGAGCACAAACCAAATTGAAGAGAAATGAACAAAGCCACTGCAGAAATGCAGACACAAACCCAGATTCAGATGAAATGGCCGAGTATAAATAAAATGATCAGACTACCAAGAATATAACCAGATGTACAAGAATGCAAAAGCTCAAGAATGAAGTATACCAAATGCAACAGGAAGTCCAGATAAACAAGCCAGAGATTAAGGCAGATAGCAACAAGACTCAAAAGAATCTACATAATGATCAAGGTCAATAATCAAGTATATGCAGAGAACAACAAGCTCGACTAACAGTGCAGACAAATGCTCAAATGAAAATGCTCAATGCACCAAGTACAGGTAACAACATGGTGAACATCACAGTGAAGATGACAAGTACACCCAGAACTACATAATGACAAAACAAGTGCACCACTGAGCTATTCAAATGAAGCAAAGTGGCAACATCAAAATACAGACCTGAAGTTCAAGTACACCAGTGACAGTGATACAAGTCAGACCAAGTACAAGGCACAGTGCACCAATGACCAGGCTATAAGATACCATGTATGCAAACCAGTGCAAGTATTGTCCAGTTACAAATACTAAGTCCAGCAACTCAAATAACACAAGTGGCCATACACATATATACATACAAGAATGTATGCATACAAATGATCAGCCATCAAAGTGCAGTGCAACAACAAAAAAAGACAGTGGCAATAGTGAATGTGAAGACACATGAACATGAAACCAACAATATCAAGTTCAAGTAATACCACAAGCAATCAGACTCAATGGTGAAACAGTACACATATGACCACAAGTACATCAACTCAATAGCAAACGAAGTTGAACAACTTACATACATACCATACATGCATACTGACATAATTATCAACAAACAATCATTTTCCTAATTTGCTTCAAACATCATCTCGAATATCTAGTTATATAGATGGGTTTAAATGAATTTGCTCACTTGTATATGCAAAGAGCAGAGAAGAAACAGAGAATGAAGGCTGGAAGTTCTAAAACTGTGATGATCTGGAAGCTAGATGTTTGTATTTACTCCTGTATCCTACGTTTCCAGTTCATTACCTAATAAAACTTCTTGAAATATTTCATTTTTTTATATATATTTTTTTTAACTTTAAATCAAGTAATTATCAATATCTTTCTTTTAAAGGTCATCACTTAAATTTCCTTTGATTCTGAGATATAAATACTTTCTCGAATTTAGTTAATCTATTTCTAAACAGAGGGATAACCCGACAAATACAAACATGCACAAATACTTGCAATACATTCCTATTCATGCCGAACACATTTACCAATATTTATCACATCAATTCAGAGAGTAGATCAGGAGCATGTTTGCTCACTGTCTTCCTAAATTTTCCAGATGAATTTGCAAAATTATTGTACTCAAATATATTTCTAAAATCTTAACTTGAGTTTAAACATTGTTTTTGTTTGAAATTATTTTTTTTTTCTTTTTTTTATCAAGAAAAGAGCTATGCCTCTGTAAACATACATGCATGCATATCATTTCCATATCTATCAACATGCAAAAACATAAATCATCATATCAATTCAAAGATCGGGTCAAAGAAGTTTCATGATAATTATCAAATTCAACATAAATCAATTGCCAGAAATTCGAGACAAGTCAACCCGGAAATCATCATTACAGCAAAGAAATTTTACAGAATCAAAGTGGAAATTCAACAATTTTAAAGCCGCGAAAATCAATTAATCAAGCAACCAAAACATGAATTAGAACAAGCTAGCAATCTCTAAAGGCTTGAATTGGATGTGAGTGAAGGATTCACTCATCTGGTTTTCGAACTTGACCAATTAGATGCGGCTGTAGGAGCAACTCGAAGAGACGAACGACAGCGAGATTGAGCAGCTGCGAGGGAAGTGAAATCATCATCGATTCTCACGAGCCCTAGCTTTGAAGATGAGCAGGAAGAAGACCGAGCCTTTGATTTTCACGAGCCCTAATTTCAGAGCGAACGAAAGAACGAGGCCGCCATTGTTTTTTTTTCTTCTTTCGTGATTTTGTTAAGTTAGGGTTATGAACGAATGAGGAAATGAAATAAAGAGGGTCGGGTGAAAGTAAGAGGCAGTGCGATTTTTTATTTAATTTATGTTTATTTTATTTTTATTTTACATATATATAATTTATTTATTTTTTTCATTTTAAATTCAATTTGTTTTTGTAGATATTTTCTTTACCTTGTTTCGTTTAATTTTGTTGTTAAAATTTTAGCTAAGTGTATTTATTTATTTTGTTTAAGCTAAAGAAAAGAATGTTATTAAAACTAACCATCCCTCTATTAATTTACATAAACAATAATTTTTTTTAAATCCAAATTATCTTTCTAATTCGTAGTTCGAATTTCAATTATAAATTAAATATTAAATTTCAACTCCAAGGTCAAATTTAAATTTTTATTCAACTTTTTATAGATTAAATTTTAAAACTTAATCGCCAATTTCATTGTTATATTGGGAATTCAATTTAAACCACCATTCAAATATTTAAAATAAATTAAATATTTCCAATTTAAATTGTTCAAAAATTTAGGATCGTTACAATCTCCCCTCCTTAAAAGAATTTCGTCCCGAAATTACAAGTAAGGAAAAATGATTGTCAAAATTTCACTGATGTTTATACCCTACTCAATTTTATCAAGTTTGAAACTTATTAAAAATAAATGAGTATAGAATTCTTTCTATTTGTTTTGTCTCACTAACTTTGTTAATTAATTCATTTGCTCATCATTTCCTACAATCAAGACGCAAAAGTCTTTTACTAAAGTTTTCAACTTAAAAACTCAAATTTTAAATTTGCAATTCTTCATTTAAGAAATTTACATAGTATAACCTTTCCAAAGCTGTGGACTTTCAAAACATTTCAAAGATCCTCTTCCTTAGTTCATTAGGTTAGAATTTATGTTACTTTAATTTCAGATTATTGATTTTCTATTTAAAGTTTGAAAATACTTGCTAACTCGAAATTAAACAAGTCTATTGTCATTCTTAAAGACATTAGGCAAACGCTGGCCAGGCGCAAGTCTAAAAATCTCCAAGTACTAAATATACTTGCTTCAATTCCCAGTGAAAATACTTTAAAAATCTTTTTTAAAAATGGATATGGAAAGCACATTCCCCCATGGATCACAGTTTACCCGGCGGTTTCGCTACTATCCCAGTAGAATCGCTTGTAAACTATAGATTTCTCATCTCTTGAATTTCGCCATGGTTGTTGCCATAGATTGCGGTCCACACGGCGGTTACGCTACTATCCCAGTAGAATCGCTTGTGACCGTAGGCATCTCGCCCCTCGAATTTCGCTAGTCACTCCAACTAATGGAAAACAAATGGCCAATCCAACTAATGGAAAACAAAGGGCCAATCCAACTAATGGAATACAAATGGTCAATCCAACTAATGGAATTCTACGTAGCTACGATTTTCAAATGGACACTCATCTCGAGTTCCAACAACCTTCACAAATTTTAAATGGAAGGTACTTTTCCATATCCTCAATTTGGAAAACATAATATCATACATACATATATAATATTTCATTTCACAATTCGTACATATCATACTCATGTACTTACATAAATTTTCCCCAACAATTACTTTTCCAAACTAATGGTTTTCGAATTTATCGTATTCTCACATATACGTTACGAAAACCTCAATATCTCATACCCATAACAAATAGAGGATTCACAAATTTTCCATTTCATTATCCATTTAAAATTTTCCTCTAAGTCGATTTGGAAATTTAAGGTTATCTCAAACCTAATTCACATTCATAATCCAATTTATTATCGACTTCACACTCGATTTGGATTTCACGTTACATCGTCAATTCTCAACACATAATTGATGTCCATCGATATATAACCTCTGAGCTCGTACGTCTCAGAGAAGGGTGTTAAGCTAAGAGAATAAATTCTCCGCCACCAACAGATATATATTCAATAGAGATCAATTGCTATGTCGTCAATTCACAATGTTAGACATACAATCCAAATCAACCATTCAAAATTCAAAGTTGAACTAATTGTTCATATTTTCCAAACATAAAATCTTTACAAGATATATTTTTCACGCTTCAACCGTTTGAAAAAGAAATTTCAAATCATTTTTCACCTTTCAATCTTTGAAAACAAATTTCAAAGAAATTTCCTTAAACGGAAACATTTCCAAATATTCATCCATTTTAAACTTAAAATGGCTCATTAAAATCAATCAAATAAATCCTTACCGATTTATTTTAAACTTACGTTCCAAATCCGTAAATTTATTTCCACACTTCAAAAATAAATCAATATTTATTTTTAACAAATTTCCCTTTCTTTTATAAATTCCATAGTGAATTTACATTCCCAAAATATCTATGAATATACGATTTTCAAATCGATTTCACATATTCATTTTCAATTTATCTTTAAAAGATAAAATCTCAAAACATTCACTTTTCACTTTATCTCTAAAAGATAAAATTTCAAACCTTTCATTTCATATTGGAAAATATTTTCCATACTTATTCAATAATAAGTAATTCACAAATCCATTTATTTTCAACACTTTGAAAATATTCAATATACTTAAACCAAAATCAAGTATATATTTCATTCTTAAAGGAAATCATTTTTTTAAACACATTAACTTGAGTCAAAACGAATGTTGCGTAAAACATCGTTACGACGACCCAAAATCACTAGTATAGGGATTCGAATTTAAGATAGATATATAAATCCCAATATTATATAAAACATTTCTTTTCAAAAAAACCATTTACTATAACAACAGTGTTATAGTCCACCATTTCCTTTTTATTTCACTCAAAAACGTCTATTTCAACAATTAATGTTGAAATCTATGCTTTCGATTCTTAACACATTTCAAAACAACTTCAAATGGATTTACTTCATTTCATAATGTTATTTCCCCAAAACATTCCCATTTAGGTTTTTTTCAACTTCGACTTAATTCATAGTTTGAATTCTGCATACATTTCACAATATTGGTTTTAAGCCAACTTCAAATTTTCCAATATTAAGTTTTCCACTTAACTTAATTCCATGCCCATTCAAGTTCAAATTCATCACTGAATCTATTAAACCTATTATGGATTTTCATGTTGACAAATATATTTCCTATCAAAATTTTGCAATCCTTATTAGCAAAGGTCGGGTCATTCAATCATTTTCCCAAGACATAACCGATTTATTTAATAATATATTCACTGTCCAAAATTACGAATAAAATTCCCAACCAACTTTTATTATCACAATATTCAACTTAAAGGATAATTCGCTGTCCAAAATTACGAATATATCTCCTTTAACAACTTTTATGTTTCATTTATCAAATTCAATTGGTTTCAAATTTATAAACAATTTTTACCACTTCCACTTCTATTTATAAAACTTCAATTTATAATCTCCTTTTATCACTTCAATTCAATTTATATAACTCGGTCATATACCAAAAGTCCATATTATAGTTAAATACTTATAATCCATTTATTTACAAATCATTCTTCAAAACATTTGAAATCAATTTTCAAAAGAATTTAGAATCAAATTCCCGAGTCATAGTTCAATAATCCGCTTGATTATAACTAAATTGACATGTCATTTCATTTCCCAATTGTTACTTTGGAGATATTCACAATATTCGGTTTAAACCAATTTAAACCAATTTATCAATTCACTTAACTTATATTTCACTTTCCGTAAATCTCAACAATTCGATAATGAATTTTCAAATGATCAGGACTCAAATCTAAGAAGACCTTACCGAAGAGAAACTATCGCAAACCTAAATTTAGAGAGGGGAATTTTCAAAAATAATTCTAATTTTCAAAATACTTTTTATTTTAAAGAATTTTTTTTTTAAACTTCTTTAGATTTGAAAACACTTTCTTTAAAGTGATTCTAGTAACTATTCATATTAAACGCCATAAACTAAGCTTTGTGTAAACCAAAGCTCTGATACCACTTTGTAACGACCCGCCGCTCTGACCGCCTCTAGTCGGTAATTAAACCAACTAGACACGTTCAAATGACAGATTGTTATTTAGTTTATAGAGTTTAAAAAGAATCAGCCACAGAATCACAGAATAATAATAACATTTCACATAAATGAATTTTTTTTATACAAATATCAGAGTCTATACAATGAATTACATTTTATACAGCGGAACAAACATATATCTTTTTAAAGTACAAGAAACATTTTCTGAAAAGCTTTAGTGAAGTGCTTTCCCCTCTCTCTCTAACTTCGCTGCGAGAAAATCTCCAAGCTGTAAAAATACTCGGTCTGACCCGAGTATTACATTCAAAAGAAAATAATACACGGGTCAGTCTATTTCAAACACAGTTATTAGTGCATAGAGGCAATAATAATTAAACAGAAATTAGACGATAGTCAAAGATAAATTTACCTATCCGATCCTCTTAACAAAGAAATCGGATAACGGTAAATATAACACTTAACAGTGTTAAACAACAATCAGTAGATTCAAATTATCAACGAAGATAGATGAAGGAATTATTTATGAAGATAATTTAGAAAACATCAAAATTTGCCTAAACGGCAGTTTACAACAAAATCATCAGTTTAAATCAAATCAATTCAAATAATTGAAAAGTTACTTAAAGAAAATCAAAACTGATTGGCTGCAGTACACGCACGCGTGCACTGCCTCGCCAATACAGTGAATACTAACAGCCATCAAAACTGCAGAGGTCAAAATATTTACAAAATGCAGAGGTCAAGTCATTGTTATCAAGACTCAACACAATTGCGAAGCCAAACTAGAGATAACAGCAAAACCAAAGGAATGTCCAAGTGCACAATACGCAGTAGTGGTACAGCACTAAAAATTAGCAAATACGAACCACTACGGTGATACAAGGTCAAACCCGAGAGTCGGCTGGGTTCAACTCAAGGTTAATGCACAGTCTACAAAAATTCAAGAAGGCACCAAACAGTAAACTGAGGGCAGAGCTTCAATTAATCAAAGCATCAAAGCAAAGACAAAGGAACTGCACAGCTTCGAATGAACATTACAAGGAAATATAAACAAGATCAAAATGAAACAAGTCAAAACAATGGATCAACCAAGTTATAAACCAAAGACTACACAACTTGCTTCACAGTGCAACAATACTATAAGGCCGAACAAAATCATGTGGAATGTGGAACCAACCAGACATAGTGCAGACAACCAAAGACTGGAATGTCAAAGACACAATAGTGAAAACTTCAATGAAACCAGAGTGCACAGGAACCATCAAGCTATGGCAACAAAATAGACAGTGAATCAAAGTATGGTTCGAGCCAAAAGTGCACAAACCAAATTGAAGAGAAATGAACAAATCCACTACAGAAATGCAGACACAAACCCAGATTCAGATGAAATGGCCGAGTATAAATAAAATGATCAGACTACCAAGAATATAACCAGATGTACAAGAATGCAAAAGCTCAAGAATGAAGTATACCAAATGCAACAGGCAGTCCAGATAAACAAGCCAGAGATTAAGGCAGATAGCAACAAGACTCAAAAGAATCTACATGATGATCAAGGTCAATAATCAAGTAAATGCAGAGAACAACAAGCTCGACTAATAGTGCAGACAAATGCTCAAATGAAAATGCTCAATGCACCAAGTACAGGTAACAACATGGTGAACATCACAGTGAAGATGACAAGTACACCCAGAACTACACAATGACAAAACAAGTGCACCACTGAGCTATTCAAATGACGCAAAGTGGCAACATCAAAATACAGACCTGAAGTTCAAGTACACCAGTGACAGTGATACAAGTCAGACCAAGTACAAGGCACATTGCACCAATGACCAGGCTACAAGATACCATGTATGCAGACCAGTGCAAGTATTGTCCAGTTACAAATACTAAGTCCAGCAACTCAAATAACACAAGTGGCCATACACATATATACATACAAGAATGTATGCATACAAATGATCAGCCTTCAAAGTGCAATGCAACAAAAAAAAAAAGACAGTGGCAATAGTGAATGTGAAGACACATGAACATGAAACCAACAATATCAAGTTCAAGTAATACCATAAGCAATCAGACTCAATGGTGAAACAGTACACATATGACCACAAGTACATCAACTCAATGGCAAACCAAGTTGAACAACTTACATACATACCATACATGCATACTGACATAATTATCAACAAACAATCATTTTCCTAATTTGCTTCAAATATCATCTCGGATATCTAGTTATATAGATGGGTTTAAATGAATTTGCTCACTTGTATATGCAAAGAGCAGAGAAGCAACAGAGAATGAAGGCTGGAAGTTTTAAAACTGTGATGATCTGGAAGCTAGATGTTTGTATTTACTCCTGTATCCTACGTTTCCAGTTCATTACCTAATAAAACTTCTTGAAATATTTTTTTTTATATTTTTTTTAACTTTAAATCAAGTAATTATCAATATCTTTCTTTTAAAGGTCATCACTTAAATTTCCTTTGATTCTGAGATATAAAAACTTTCTCGAATTTAGTTAATCTATTTCTAAACAGAGGGATAACCCGACAAAAACAAACATGCACAAATACTTTCAATACATTCCTATTCATGCAGAACACATTTACCAATATTTATCACATCAATTCAGAGAGTAGATCAGGAGTAAGTTTGCTCACTGTCTTCCTAAATTTTCCAGATGAATTTGCAAAATTATTGTACTCAAATATATTTCTAAAATCTTAACTTGAGTTTAAACAATGTTTTTGTTTGAAATTAATTTTTTTTTCTTTTTTTTATGAAGAATAGAGCTATGCCTCTGTAAACAGACATGCATGCATATCATTTCCAAATCTATCAACATGCAAAAACATAAATCATCATATCAATTCAAAGATCGTGTCAAAGACGTTTCGTGATAATTATCAAAGTCAACATAAATCAATTGCCAGAAATTCGAAACAAGTGAACCCGGAAATCATCATTACAGCAAAGAAATTTTACAGAATCAAAGTGGAAATTCAACAATTTTAAAGCCGCGAAAATCAGTTAATCAAGCAACCAAAACATGAATTAGAACAAGCTAGCAGTCTCTAAAGGCTTGAATTGGATGTGAGTGAAGGATTCACTCACCTGGTTTTCGAACTTGACCAATTAGAAGCGGCTGTAGGAGCAACTCGAAGAGACGAACGACAGCGAGATTGAGCAGCTGCGAGGGAAGTGAAATCATCACCGATTATCACGGGCCCTAGCTTTGAAGATGAGCAGGAAGAAGACCGAGCCTTTGATTTTCACGAGCCCTAATTTCAGAGCAAACGAAAGAACGAGGCCGCCATTGTTTTTTTTTTCTTCTTTCGTGATTTTGTTAAGTTAGGGTTATGAACGAATGAGGAAATGAAATAAAGAGGGTCGGTGAAAGTAAGAGGCAGTGCCATTTTTTCTTTAATTTATGTTTATTTTATTTTTATTTTACATATATATAATTTATTTATTTATTTTCATTTTAAATTCAATTTGTTTTTGTAGACATTTTCTTTACTTTGTTTTGTTTAATTTTGTTGTTAAAATTTTAACTAAGTGTATTTATTTATTTTATTTAAGCTAAAGAAAAGAATGTTATTAAAACTAACCATCCCTCTATTAATTTACATAAACAATAATTTTTTAAATCCAAATTATCTTTCTAATCAGTAGTTCGAATTTCAATTATAAATTAAATATTCAATTTCAACTCCAAGGTCAAATTTAAATTTTTATTCAACTTTTTATAGATTAAATTTTAAAACTTAATCGCCAATTTCATTGTTATATTGGGAATTCAATTTAAACCATCATTCAAATATTTAAAATAAATTAAATATTTCCAATTTAAATTGTTCAAAAATTTAGGATCGTTACATAACTGGATTCCGCAAAATATTTAGATTTGTTAAAATATTCTGTGATATAATTATTTGCTATCCTGTGATGTATTATATTGATAATTGAAAATGTTGGATACTGTGGTTGATTCAAAATATTTCGGTGAACCGAGTTATCAAAATCTATAGAAATGGGATTTCTGAAAAGGAAATAAAAAAGTGAATTTTGAGTAGAATAATCATAGAAATTTGAATAAATTAAAAATGAATTGGAAAAGAATGAAAAGTGATTTTTGAATTCTGATAAATGAATTCCAAGTGCGGGAAGTGAGATTTTGAATAAATGGGAATAAGTGATTTTATTTTTGACTCAAGTGATATTATTTCAAGAACTGAAGAATTTATTTTGAAATTTAAGGTTTAAATTTGTTTGAAAGGATAAAGAAGAAATTTGGGAAATATGAAATTGGTATTTTCAGTTAAAAGATTTAAATCGCAATGAAGAAATAAAATCTGAAATTAATGGATTTTGGAATAAATGGAGTAAGTAAGGTAATTTATTTAAAAGTGAAGTAATTGGAAATCAATTTGGGGATTGATTTAAGTGTGTAAAACTGGGATTTTTAAAAGAGAAGCGAGACTTGAAATTTATAAATTGGGTTTGTAAGAGCGAAGTGGTATATTAGTGGATATTTGGAAGAATAAATTCACGGTGGGAATTTATTAAGGGAATGAGTAAATTTGTTTAAAAATAAATAGTGATTTATTTTTAAAAGATGTGAAAGAGAAGCGTTTTTCCTAGATAGCCAAGTACGTTTTCAAAGCAAATTTTTAAATATAAGTTAAAAGTTTTAATGTTGTTTTAAAAAGCATGTTTTAGAATTTTTTTTTTAAATGTTTAAATTCTAAAGTAAGTATTTTTCAAATCTATTATAGTAGTAATTATTTAAAGATGACTTGGTATTTTTTTTTAAAGGAGAAAATCTAGTTTTATATTTTATAAAGTAACCTCATTTTATATATTCCTAAAGTATATATTTTTAATAAAGTATTGAAGTAGTTTTCAATTTAAATGTTAAAGTAAATTTTATAATAAAGTGTTCTAAATTATTTTAAAAATCTAAAGTATTGCACTTGGTTTTTTCAGTGGAAATAAATATTTGGGAATTCATTCCATGAGAAGAGTGTGGTTTGAAAACTATTTTCAAAGGGCTGAAAGGTAAAAATATATCTTGTGAAGATATTTTGAGATTAGTAAATAATTTGGGAAATTATTTATTGTTTGATGGTTGTTTGTGAATGTTAATTGATCAACTATCAATATTTGGCCAAGCGCTGATCGTTTCGAAGAGACCAGGATCGGGATTTATTTCCTAAAAACCACTTCGATCCACTTTGTACGTTTTCGTGAGGAAAACGAGTTTGGATTCGAAGGTGGGGCAGTGAAGTGCAAGGGATAGTCGCTACTAATCCTGTGGATGATTCCAAAATGGATGTAGTAGGAGTAGTGCCTTCGGTTCCGTTCGAACCCGGGACGGACTTGTATGGACGAATGCTTTTGGAACATCGTCAAGTGGACGATGGGCATTCTAAGTGAAACGTTCTAAAAGGTAATGCTTAGCCTCGAGCCTCATGAACCGGGAATGACTGAAAATTAGGGGATATGCAGCAAGGCTAAGTGGGTAGTACCCATTAGGGTGAGGTCATCCCCGTCTGGATGTCCCTTTTATTCGGCTTAGTGGTGCGATTGCTGATCCCAACCGCGGGGTGATTTACTCGGGATTATCCAGTAAGGGGTCGTTTTGATCTTGTGTTGTAGGGGATTTAGGGTAGATCCTCAGTACACTGATCTACACCAGGTACTGTGACAGGTGGTACCCCAGTGTCTAGTCATTAGTTGGAAATTCATTCTCCCTACGCGGCTTTATGGTTTTGATTGTCCCCAACTATTGCTGAAACGTGAGATGCAAGCATTTCAGCTAGATTCTATTTTACTTTCTATAGACACTATTATAATATCAGACGGATTTGATAAAAAGTGTTTTGGCTATCGTAAGGTAAAAACCCGACATGTTTATATGTGGCGTGGTCTTAGGAGATGCTTTTGATTTCAAAGGATTTTGAAACTTCAATAATCCAATTGAGTGTGGTTTTCTCACGCTGGAATTCCAGACCGACTCGGGTGTTATTTCACTATATTGCTCGGGTCAGACCGAGTATTATAGATTACAGGAAATGATGCTAAGCAGCTCAGGAGACGAGCTGGATGGCGATATGTACTTCTGTACTTGTTTTAGATATTCCGCTGTGTTGATTAGCTGTGTATTCAGTTTTGTGAGGGCAGATTATGATTACTGTCTAGTTGAGTGTTATGTGTACTCTGATGATGTAATGTATAAACAGATTTGCTTTTGTGTAAAGATCAGTTATCATCTATTATATTTTATTCCGCTGAGTTGGTAAGATGCTGATGATGTTTTCTATTTTCTTCTTCTACCTCTTCTTCTTTAACTCTAGTGGTTCGTATTTCCGTTCACCTTGAGCTGATGTTTTGGAAAATAGTGTTGACTTAAGGGGTATGGGTTTGCGGGTCATTACAGTTGGTATCAGAGCTGAAAGGTTAAGCGAGAACCTTGGCTCTGGTGGGGATTACTCATTAGAGATAGAGTCAGTAGTACTCTAGAATGAGTTTGAGCATATTTATGGATATGAGTGCGTATTTGTTAGTGGATATAAAATGGTTTTATATTGTGTTGATTGATTTATTGAGTGGCATATGAACCTTCGTCGAAACAGTCTGGACAACTGTATCGAAGGGGTTTCTAAACACTTGAGTAGAACAATTTGACACAATATTGTTTTCGAAAGCGGGCAATGGAATAATTTTACCCAAAAATATTTTTTGATATAAAAGAAATGTTTTCCTTAAATTGTTATATAACTTGGATGTTTGGAAGATAATATTTTAAAAAAATAAGATTATAAAAATTGGAATGACTTGTATAATCAAATAGAAATTTGTATGAGCATAAATTATACAAATTAATGGTAGTTAAAATTTGATTTAAACAAAATCTGTAGATTTAAAATCCCGAAGATTTTGGAAGTGTTTTTCGAAGTGTTTTGAAAATAAATAACAGCGCTATTATTTTGGAAGTATTTCTGAAAGGAAATTGTTTAAAATAAATTTTGGAAAGGGTATAGCATTGAGCTCACTTCAGTAGCCGGAAAATAACTTCGGTGATCACTACATCACCATCGATGTTCAATTTCGAGTTTCTAAGTGACGGATTGCTACCAAATTGATTTGTTTAGGAGAACTAGTTTTGTTTTTGAAATTTTTAAGGAAATTTGTTGGGGATAAAGACCAGGATTGGTTTAAAAATTAGAGAAGTGTGATTTTGAGATATTAGTGATTTGAAAATGATTTGAAACAAAAGCCGGGTATTTAAAAATCCTGAATCCTTATTTGAATTGTAAATCCTGATGAGATAGCTTATAAGCTTATAAATTGAGATGATTTTTTTAAATTAGGAAGGAAAATAGGAGATGTGAATGTTGTAATTTAAATTTAAAGGGAGAAAAAAGAAGAGAGAGTAAAATAAACTTAACTTGGTTAATGGTGAAGGAATTAAATTGTTGAAAGTTTAATTGATTGCGGCTTGAATGGAAATTTTTTAGCAAAGTAAATGGATTAAATTTTTTGGATATAAGTTGGAATAAAATAAAATCTTACTTAAATAAATGGATGTAAGTTGAATAAAAATTGGAACAAAAGTGAATCAAATAAAATTCAAATGAGTTGTAGATGATATTAAATGAATTAAATTCTTATCCAAATAAATTTAAGAGAGAAGGGTATGAAGTTGAATTTAGCGTAAGCAAAGTTAGATGAAAATAAAACTGAATTTGTATAAATAAGCTTCGATAACATATCAAAGAGTTGAAAATGTGTAAATAAAAATGTGCTTGGGCTAAATAAAGATCTCAAGTTAAAATAAAAATCGAAAAATAAAATAATAGTCCAAAATAATATTGTTTGATGTTTTGGAAATGAAAAAAAAATTCCAAACTTGAGATATAAAATAAGGTTGAACTCAAGAAAATTAAATGAAGTGATTTTTGAAGATAAAAATAAAATATTGAATTGCAAGTGGAAACGGGACTAATTTGAAATAAATGAGTTAATTGGATATGTTAATAAGGTTTAATTTGGTTAAATAAAAGTTGAATTGTGAGTTAATAAAATTGGTTTGTGAATTAAATGATAGAAGTAGAACTTGAGTATAAATAATATTCATCGCATATTGTAAGTGGATTAATTACGAATCGAAGTTGTCAAATGAAATGGAATCGGACTATAATGGAAATCATTTGAGTTGCAAATTGTAATAGCCCGCTGTTCCGTACCCCTTAAGTCGATAGCATTCTCCAACATATCAACTCAAAATGACGGAAATACGAACCATTGGGGTTAAGGAAGAAAGAGATAGAAGAAGAGAAAACAAAACAACAGCAGAATTTTACCATCGCAGTGGAATAAAATATAATAGATAATAACTAATTTTTACAAAAAAGCAAATACATCTGTTTATACATTATATCATCAGAGTATACATAACACACAACTGGATAGTAATCATAATTCGTACTCATAATCTGCATACACAGCTAATCAACACAGTGGAATATTTAAAACAGGTATGGAAATACGTATCGTTATCCAGCTCGTCTCCTGAGCTCCACAACATCCTTTCCTCTATTCTATAATACTCGGTCTGATCCGAGTGTTATAGTTAAATAACACCCGAGTCAGTCTAGAATACTAGCGTGAGAATCACACTCAAATTGATTATTAAAGTTCCAAAAATCCTTTGAAATCAAAAGCATCTTATAAGACCACGCCACAAATAAACATGTCGGGTTTTTACCTTATGATAGCTAAACATTTCTTATCAAAATCCTCTGATATTATAATAGGTTCTTTTTACAAATACTTATTAAAAGAGCCGAAATTGTTACATGATTAAATTTCAGCTACTAGCCACAAAGTGGGTAATACGAACAAAAATTGTAAATGGCGCGTTGGGAGAATGGAATTCCAACTAATGACTGGTCACTGGGGTACCACCTGTCACAGTACGTGGCCTAGATCAACGTACCGAGGATTACTCCCAATCCCATGCAAAACAACACCGGGACTACCCCTTACTGGATAATCCCGAGTAAGATCACCCCACGGTTGGGATCAGCAACCGCACCACTAAGCCGAGAAAAAAGGAACATCTAGATAGGGATGACCTTACCCTAATGGGTGCTACCCACTTAGCCTTGCTACATAACCCTTGATTTTCAGTCATTCTCGGTTGATGAGACTTGAGTCTAAGTGTTACTATTTTAGAACGTTTCACTTAGAATGCTCACCGTCCACCTACGATGTTCCGAAAGTATTCATCCATACAAGTCCGTCTCGGGTTCGAACGGAACCGAAGGCACTACTACTACATCCATTTTGGAATCATCCTCCGGATTAGTAGCGACTAGCCCTTGCACTTCACTGCTACATCTTCGACTCCGAACTCGTTTTTCCACGAAAATTTACAAACCGGATAGAAGTGGTTTTCGAGAAATAAGTCCCAATTCCGGTCTCTTTGAAATGATCAGCGCATTGGCCAAGTTGATAGTCGGTTATTTAACTATCAATTGACATTCGCAAACATCCATCAAACATAAATAATTTCACCAAATTATTTATTATCCTCAAAATATCTTCACAAGATATATTTCTATTTTCAAACCTTTTTTAAAATAGTTTTCAAACCACACTCTTCTCATGGGATAAATTCCCAACTATTTATTTCCACTAAAAATACCAAGTACAATACTTTAGATTTTTAAAATAATTTAAAACACTTTATTATAAAATATCCTTTAAAACATTTAAATTTAAAAATTACTTTAATACTTTATTAAAAATATATACTATAGGAATATTTGAAAATGAGGTTACTTTATAAAATATAAAACTGGATTTTCTCTTTTTTTTTTAAAAAACCAAGTCATCTTTAAATAATTGCTATGATAATAGATTTGAGAAATACTTACTTTAGAATTTAAATATTTAGAGATAATAAATTTTCTAAAACATGCTTTTTAAACAATATAACTTATATTTAAAAATTTACATTTAAAATGTACTTGGCTATCCAGGGAAATACTCTTCTCTTTCTATCTTTAAAAATAAATCACTATTTATTTTTAAACAAATTTTCCCATTCCTTTAATAAATTCCCATCGTGAATTTATTCTTCCAAATATCCACTGATATATTACTTTACTTTTATAAACCCAGTTTATAAATTTCATAGTCACATTCTCCTTTAAATTTCCAATTTCAAACACTTAAATTAATTTCCAAATTGATTCCCAATTTACTCCATTTGAAGTAAATTTCTTTACTTACTAAATTTATTTCGAAATCCATTAATTTCAGACTTTATTCCTTAATTATGATTTAAAATCTTTTTAACTGAAAATACCAATTTCATAATTTCCAAATTTCTTCTTTATCCTTTTAAATAAATTATTTATCTCTTGATATAACATCACTTAAATTTAAAATTCATTATTTCTCTGTTTACTCAAATTCTCTTTTTGGTACCCGGAATTTATCAGGATTTATAAATCACTTTTATTCCTTTCCAATTCATTCTTATTTTTATTCAAATTCTCTATAATTATTTTACTTAAAATTCATTCTTTTATTTTCTTTTCAAAAATCCATTTTTACATTTTTGGTAACTCAGTATACCCAAATATATTCGATCAACCTGTAGCATCCAACGTTTTCGATTATCAATATAATTCATCCCAGGATATCTAATAACCATAATAGAGGATATTAATTAATCTAAGTAAATGTTGAGGAATCTAGTTGGATCGCTCCTACCTGTTTCACTGCATCCACAGATGTTAGCACAATATAAAATACCAATTCCACTTAGTGGTGGAATATCGCAGTATATGGGTTTATAAAATATCATCAGCTATTATGCGGCGTATATGGTCTCATCCGCTCTATAATGCGGGAAATCAATCACTCCAATATATACTATATTCTACTATATAATATATAGCACATCAAATCAATTCAATCATTCAACCAATCATTTAAATTTAACCATTTAAATTTAAATAGCCATCCAGAAGAGTGAGATTAACTCACGTTTGATTTTTGTTCGCAATCCAATTCAAACTGGCTCGTTCTTTATTATTTTGACCTTGTATAGACATTATGCAATTTATTAATATTTGAAACAATCAAGAAAATCAATTACTATTTAATAATTTTATTTAGTCTAGTAATTTAGTTTTAAACTAATAGTTTAATTTTAAACGAATATTCCTATAATAAACAGTTTTTAGTAACTAAAATAATTAGATAATTTAAACAAATTTACTACAGTACATTATTCTAAAATTAAATAGTAGATTTAATATATGTATAAGTATATTTATTTTATTTTCTTCAAAAGTGTATATATTAGAAAAGAAACCTATAAAAATCAATTCTTTTCTACATCTTCCAAAATCCCAGCTGTATATATATTTTTCTCGGACTAAATTTTTTTGTTCAGACCTAAAATTCGATTTAGTAAAAATAAGTTGGTTAAAAAGATTACCAAAAACCCTGTCGGCCTTCACCATCTCGCTCGAGCTCACGACAAACCTTAGCTTGCTCAACCATCTCCTGCCAAACTCCTCCAAGCGCTCGCCTTGCGAACACCCATTCCACCAGGCGGCCTTAACTAGTCGCCTCATCCCTCTGCCGTCACCTGCACCTCCTCACGCTCCCACCTTGCTCAAAATACGACCGCCACCTTCTACCAAAACAGCATCGCATCGCGGCCATAAAATTACGACTTCGAGCTTCCCACTCGACCTTCCACGCCCTCGCGAGCATACCCCATCACGCGCGAGCCTCCACTTTCGCGGTCATCGAACTCCACTCCACCCAAATCGATCAATCCATATTCAAAATCGTCGCGCGATTTGATCGCGTGCGAACCCTAAATCAATTGCAAATTTGATTCAATTCGAGAAAAAGGCAGCCATTTTTTTTATTTTGAACGAGCACTGCACGATTTTAGAAAGAAAGGAAGTAAATTTGAAGTGGAACGAAAATCAATTTCATTTAAGAAAAAAATAGAAGAGGGAGAATGACTTGAACCAGGAAGCTTCATTACCTTTTTTTTCTTTTCTTTCGGCCGAAGCTTCTGCAAAAAGGAACAAGTGCGAGAATAAAAAGGGGAAACGTGTTTGAATTCTTTTGCATGCTTGAATTGGCTTGCTATAGTAATTGGTAAGGGGGGAAAAAGTTTGGATGTGAAAGGAATTTTGACCAGAATATAAATATATATTTTTAATTAAATTTAAATTGTCTCGATATATGCAACATGAAATTTTGATTTCCTATTGAGGCACGCCGCTAGACGTTTGTAATGTTATACCCCTATTACGAACGCAATGGAAAAGGTTTCGAGCCATAATTCGATCGTATGGTGAAGAAAGCTTTTTGGACTCAGTTATTATATTAGATTTCTAACATAGATTCAGCGCGTTTATATGTCGTACGCTCACAAAACAACTCCAAGCACTATGAAAATTGAAATCCGATAATAACATAGTATTACGGATCTAATGGAACTGGTTTCGTCGAATTCTGAGACTATGCCTCAAAAAGCTATTTTTAAATTCAATTTAAACGATATATTATTAAAACTGAACAAATCACCTTTAAATTAAATTTTAACCACCGTATTATCTTCAGTATCATCATTATAAATTTTATAAGCCTTCAAATTAATAGGCTTAAAATTGAAGATTAATAATTTACCCAAATTCAAATTATTAAATTCAATAAATTTAATCGCCAAATTCAAACTGATATTTGTAATCCAAGTTAAACTATCTTGGAAATATTTAAAATTAATTAAATATTCCAATTTCAAATGCATAAAAATTCCGGGTCGTCACAAAAAAAAATCCAATTCGAGTATAAATGAGTTAAATATGTGCTTGGATATTATTTCGATAAATTGGGAATGTGAATTAAAATTAAAATTAATGTCGGAACCCTATAAGTTGCTTATAATTATTGTTTAACCTGCATTGCTTATAGAAACTCTTATGTTTACTAGTTAAATATGTAAAATGTTGTTAAGTTACATGACTTTGGCACTTAGATATTTAAATTGAGTAAGTACAGGTACAAGGAAGCCGTGTGACCAGATTTGTTTGTGCTAATTGCTAAAATAATAAGTCGCTTGCTTAAAAATGCTAAATAGAGGTACGCCTACGCAATAAAAGTCAGGAAATATGAACTATTGTTTGTTTTTCCGACCGTGTGGGTCGATGTATGTATATTTATATCTCTTGTTAAATTGCAAAAGCTCCTCCGTACAAAAGAAGACTCTGCCAAAAAATTTCAAAAATTTTGGGAGTTAGAAAATTTTTGAAAATTTTTTCTTAGCGACAAAATGATTTTGATTTGGAATAGAAATAAGGGATTTTGAAATGGAAATTGAAACTAATTGTTTATTTGAAAACTAAAGGATTAGAAAGTGAATATGAGATTTTCACTAAGTGGGTTTTGTAAAGTTAATGGGTTTGGAGCATTCTTTTGCCTTAGTAATTTCGGGGACGAAATTCTTTTAAGGGGGGAGGAAAGTAATGACCCGGATTTTTGGACGTTGAATCTGGAATATTTAAATGGTTTTAAATATAGATATTGAATTATAAATTCGTTTGAATATAGAAAACTTGGATTTATCTATTCAGAATGTAGATACAACAATTTGTTGAATAATATAATTATTCAATAATTGAAGATTGAGTAAAATATTTAGTTCGAGCTTGTAGTATATATTTTAAAGGCTTGTAAAATTTATATTGATAGTACTGAAGATAGTAAAAGTGTTAAAATTGAATTTGGAAGTGTTTTGTTCAGTTTTGAAAATATATCGTTTAAATTGATATTTAAAGATAGCCTTCCGAGGCATAGTCTTGGATTTCAACGAAATCAGTTCCCTTGGGTCTGTAATATTGTATTATTATCGGATTTCAATTTTCGTAATGTTTGGAGTTGTTGTGTGGGCATACGATATATAAATGCGCTGAAATTTATATCGAAAATTCAATATAATTACTGGGTCCATAACGTTATCTTCTCCTTACGATCGATCTAGGACTCGAAACCTTTTCCATTGCATTTAGAATAGGGGTATAATATTATAAATGCCTCGCAGCATGCCTCGATAGGAAGCCAAAATTTCGTGTTGCGTTTGTTGAGACAATTTGAATTTGAATTTAAATTAATATATATTTATACCCTAAGTCAACACAGTAGTGATTCCCTTCCTTCAGCCTGTTTTCTATCTCCATCGTAACATTTGTCTCCTCTGTAGCTAGCAATAGCAAAAAGCAAAGCATCTTCAGCATTCAAGGGATCTCTTACTTCTTTAAAATCACGCGACCTTCTTTCTTTTCCTCAGCTCAAAAATCAATCGAGAAAAAAATGGCCGCAATAAAAAAATCTAAATAGTTCAAACCCAAATCGAAAAAAAATAGTAGTGGCCGAGCAAAGTCAGATTGTTTCGTTAGAAGTCATAAAACCCCTCCTCTTTCCAATTCGTGAAGGCATTTCAAAAACCGCAAATTCCATTTTTTAAGTTCTCCGACCTAATCATAGGAGCCAAGGCAGGCGAGCATCGATCGAGCGAAGGCAATGTGATGGTAGCGTACGAGGTAGCTCGAGATTAAGCACGCGAAGGGGAGTCTCTCACGAGGGTGAGCGGCAGCGCGAGATGGAGGGAGTGGTCGAGGGAAGTGCGTGTCTGGTGGGCAATGGCTCGTGATTGAATGGTAGAGGTGAGGGTTCGGCTTCATGATTGATGAGGGGGGAGTTTCTCGAAGAGGCCGAGCTAGGGCTTGATGGCAGTGAGGTATTGATTTATTTTTCATTCAATTTCAATTTAATAATGTATACATATGTATATACACTAAGGCAGGAAGAAGAAAGTTTAAAAATCAGATTTTTATTTTACAAATATGTATATACATATTAAAAAAGGAATTTTTACATTAAAAAAAATTATCTGATAAGTAGCTTTGAATTTTTAACCGTAAATAAAATTTGTGTTTGTTTATATATAGTAAAGAAAAAAGTATAAATAAATATATATATATATATATACCCATATATCTATTTTAGTTTAAAAGTACATAGATAAGCAGAAAAATAATATATATAGACGAGATTTAGAAAATAGAAGTTTTAATGGTAACATAGATTATTATTTTGATTTTGGTATCTATATAGACTATATTTATAAGGATATGTGTTTTCAAAAAAATAAAAATAAAATAAATATACATATACAAAGTTTTATCTTACTAGCTTAATTGTTAAAATTAAATCATTATTTAAAACTAAATTTATTAAACGGTAATTAATTGTTTGATTAGTTCAAATATTAATAAATCATATAATTTTATACAAGGTCTAAATCATGGAGAATCAAGCCGTTGTGGACCGAATTTGCAAATTAAAAATCAAAGGTGAGTTAATCTCACTCTTTTGGATTCCAATTTAAATTTAAATGGTTAAATTTAAATAATTGGTCGAATGATTGAATTGATTTGATGTGCTATATTATATATAGTTGTATATATAGTATATATTGGAGCGATGGATTCCCGCATTATATAGCGGATGAGACCCTATGCGCCGCATAATAGTTGGTGATAAAATATTTAAAACCCATATACCACAATATTCCACCTCGAAGTGGAATTGGTATTTTATTGTTCTAACATCTATGGGTGCAGGGAAACAGGTTGGAGGGATCCAAGTGGATTCCTCAAAATATTTAGATTTGTTAAAATATTCCGTGACATAATTATTTACTATCCTATGATGAATTATATTGATTATTGGAAATGTTGGATACTACGGTTGATTTAAAATATTTCGGTGAACTGAGTTATCAAAATCTATAGAAATGGGATTTCTGAAAAGGAAATAAAAAAGTGAATTTTTAGTAAAATAATCATAGAAATTTGAATAAATTTAAAATGATTTGGAAAAGAATAAAATGTGATTTTCAATTCTGATAAATAAAATTCCAAGTGCGGGAAAAGAGATTTTGAATGAATGGGAATAAGTGATTTTTTTTTACTCAAGTGATATTTTTTCAAGAAATAAAGAATTTATTTTGAAATTTAAAGTTTAAATTTATTTCAAAGGATAAAGAAGAAATTTAGAAATATGAAATTGGTATTTTCAGCTAAAAGATTTTATATCATAATGAGGAAATAAAATCTGAAGTTAATGGATTTTGGAATAAATGGAGTAAGTAAGGAAATTATTTAAAAGTGAAGTAAATCGGAAATCAATTTGGGATAGATTTAAGTGTGTAAAACCGAGATTTTTGAAAGAGAAGCGAGACTTGAAATTTATAAACTGGGTTTATAAAAGCAAAGTGATATATCAGTGGATATTTGAAAGAATAAATTCACGGTGGGAATTTATTTAGGGAATGAGTAAATTTATTTAAAATTAAATAGTGATTTATTTTTAAAAGATGTTAAAGACAAGCATATTTCCCTAGATAGCCAAGTACGTTTTCAAAGCAAATTTTTAAATATAAGTTAAAAGTTTTAATGCTGTTTTAAAAAGCATGTTTTAGAAATTTTTTTAAATGTTTAAATTCTAAAGTAAGTATTTTCCAAATCTATTGTAGTAGTAATTATTTAAAGGTGACTTGGTATTTTTTTTTAAAGGAGAAAATCTAGTTTTATATTTTATAAAGTAACCTCTTTTTATATATTCCTAAAGTATATATTTTTAATAAAGTATTGAAGTAGTTTTCAATTTTAATGTTAAAGTAAATTTTATAATAAAGTGTTCTAAATTATTTTAAAAATCTAAAGTATTGCACTTGGTTTTTCAGTGGAAATAAATATTTGGGAATTCATTCCATGAGAAGAGTGTGGTTTGAAAACTATTTTCAAAGGGTTGAAATGTGAAAATATATCTTGTGAAGATATTTTGAGACTAATAAATAATTTGGGAAATTATTTATTGTTTGATGGTTGTTTGTGAATGTTAGTTGATAGTTAAATGACCGACTATCAATATTTGGCCAATGCGCTGATCGTTTCGAAGAGACCAAGATCGAGATTTATTTCCTAAAAACAACTTCGATCCACTTTGTACGTTTTCGTGAGGAAGACGAGTTTGGATTCGAAGGTGGAGCAGTGAAGTGCAAGGTATAGTCGCTACTAATCCTGTGGATGATTCCAAAATGGATGTAGTAGGAGTAGTGCATTCGGTTCCGTTCGAACTCGGGAAGGACTTGTATGGATGAGTGCATTCGGAACATGTCAGGAGGATGATGGGCGTTCTAAGTGAAACGTTCTAAAAGGTAATGCTTATCCTCGAGCCTCATCAACTAGGAATGACTGAAAATCATGGGATATGCAGCAAGGCTAAGTGGGTAGCACCCATTAAGGTGAGGTCGTCCCTGTCTAGATGTCCCTTTTATTCGGCTTAGTGGTGCGGTTGCTGATCCCAGCCACAGGGTGATCTTACTCGAGATTATCCAGTAAGTTGTAGTTCCGGTCTTTTGTTGTAGGGGATTTAGGATGGATCCTCAGTACGCTGATCTAGACCAGATACTGTGACAGGTGGTACCCCAATGCCTAGTCATTAGTTGGAAATCCATTCTCCCTACGCGCCTTTACGGTTTTGATTGTGCCCAACTATTCCTGAAACGTGAGATGCAAGCATTTCAGCTAGATTCTATTTTACTTTCTATAGACACTATTATAATATCAGACGGATTTGATAAAATGTGTTTTGGCTATCGTAAGGTAAAAACCCGACATGTTGATTTGTGGCGTGGTCTTACGAGATGCTTTTGATTTCAAAGGATTTTGAAACTTTAATAATCCAATTGAGTGTGGTTTTCTCACCCTGGTATTCCACACTAATTTCGGTGTTATTTCACTATAATGCACGGGTCAGACCGAGTATTATAGATTACAGGAAAGGAAGCTAAGCAGCTCAAGAGTCGAGCTGGATGGCGATACGTACTTCCATACTTGTTTTAGATATTCCACTGTGTTGATTAGCTGTGTATTCAGTTTTGTGAGGGCAGGTTATGATTACTGTCTAGTTGAGTGTTATGTGTACTCTGATGATGTAATGTATAAACAGATTTGCTTTTGTGTAAAGATCAGTTATTATCTATTATATTTTATTCCGCTGCATTGGTAAGATTCTGATGTTGTTTTCTATTTTCTTCTTCTACCTCTTCTTCTTTAACCCTAACGGTTCGTATTTCCGTTCACCTTGAGTGGATGTGTTGGAAAATAGTGTTGATTTAAGGGTTACAGGTTTGTGGGTCGTAACAATACAATAATAATTATTATGTGTTACATGTTTATTTAGTCTATTAAATTGAAATTATAAGTCAATTTCAATAAATATAAACAAAAGTTACATTTGTGTGAAATGTAATACAATATTAGAAGTTGTTAAATTGGAGTATATTAAGGAATGAAAGGTTAACTAGGTCTGTAGAGTAGTAATGGACTTAATAAAAAGATTTGGAATTGAATCAAATTTATGTATTAAATTCAATCTCTAATAATTGGATCTATTGTAATAAATGGAATAAATATTACTTTATCCTTCTCTATTTTATCTAATATTTTTCCTATATCAATCTCTATTTTATCTTTCTATTTTTATTTATTTACGCTTTTATTGTATTTATTGGTGTCTATTTGTGTATATTCTTTTATTTAATGGCTTGGAAACAAATTAATTAGACATATGTTACGTTGTTTAATTAAGCATAGGTTACATTTGCTTTATTTCTTTCCTTTTATTTACCTATCTATTTAATTACCTACCATAGTCGTATTTTTTTTTCTAGCAATGAGAAATCATTACACAAATCACGTACAAGAAGATTTATTTCTCATTTCAAACTCCTCATTTTCATTCGCTATTAAGGATAAATATATACGTTCCTTTCTCCTTACTAATGCCTTTTCCGTTTCCTAGCATTTACTTCTTTGCTTACCTTCCAATCCACTCCATCTATTAGCCATGAGATACTTGATCAATTCACGTACAAAAATTTATTTCCCACTTCTCATATTCATTTGCATTTAAGAATAAAATATATGCAAGTTTATTTCTCCTTAGCTTATGACTTTTTTGTTTCCTATCATTTACTCCTCCTTAGCCGTTTCTTTTTTTTCTTCCATCTTTAGCCGTGTATTTATTTTGACAACTCATGCACAAACAATTCTCAAAATTCCTTATTATTATTTGCTTGAAGAAAAAAATATAGCAAGCTCTAATTATCTCATGGCTTCTTCTTATTCTTTTTCTATTTTTTTTTCTCTTTTCGTTTGTTCTTCTTCAAGCATGGCTTGGTCTCCACCTATTTTCGACCACACCACCTCCTCCTCACCACCAAAGCCTAGAGGTGACCAAAATGGCATACATACCCAAAGTTGATCACAAACCTTAACCAAGCCATGTGTTGATCACCTTGCTTTGATTTATCAAGGTTAAGTCATTTTATCTTCTACCTTTTAATTGTTTTTATTTATATTCTTTTGTATTGAATCATTGCTTATATATGTTATGTATTATGTTTACAAGTTCGGATCTAACTCTTCATCCACTCAAAAAATATAGTCGTGCTTTGTCGTGCATTTTCATGCTTTGCTGAGTTTGGTTGCGTGTTTGATTTTGATTCTAGCTTTCAAAAAGGTAAGATTTTTCACTCTAGACAACATACTTTTATAGTTGTGAAACGATGACAAGTGAATTGTTGAAATTATCATGCCGTGTTCATACATGCCTGTGATTGATTATATGATGTTAAATGCAGTTTATATATTTGTTACATCATCTGTTATGATATTATATGCTATATTGTTGTATTTATTTCCTGTTTATCACACTGCAAGTTTCCTATTACTATGGGTTGAAATGATATACCCGAACGGACTTTAGGATAAGGAAAAGCACTATGGACTAAAATTAACGCAGCGGATTTATAACTTCGACATGCTAATAATGTTTTGATTCCAATTCGGCGCAACTTTCTTCCTCACGAAATCATTTCGTGTCAAGTAATCCTGATAGAACGATAAATGCCCAAATCCGTTGATCTATCGAAATACCGGATTCTAGCTATCTTCAACACGTTGATCACGCACGATTCCGCGTTAGAAGATCTACGATTCATCGATGTTGATCTCGCGCACGAGATTCCATGAATCGGCTTCAAATTCATTGATTCGAGCGCACTATAATATCCGAATATGGAAGAAGAAGGAGATCACACTCAACTTCAACAAAAGTGGCAAAAGCACACAAACAATTTTATTCAAAAATCAACTCCATCTTTACAATGACATTACGTCCCTATTTATAGGAATTTTACAACACATATGCGACTCAACTAGTGACTCACGACCCAACATAACGCGGCTTAACACCTGCGACATAAGAAATACCACATACGACTTAACAAATAGCAAACGACTTAAGAAACAATACATCACAACAACATAAGAAATAAGGTACATGCGACTTTACAAAATCACACGACATACGACTTACGGTACATGCGACTTAACACATCATACGACATACGACATAACGACATAACATCAGCGACATATCGGTACAATAATACAACATAAGAGGATCAGCGACTTAAGCACAATACGGCATATAGCAAGCGACGTAAGAAATGGCCTGCGAACGACTTAAGAGATGTGGCATGCTGAACGACTTAAAGAACTGCGGCATAAGGAAAGCAACTTAAGAACCAGCGACCTAACATGGTGCCACATAAGAATGAGCGACTTAAGATAACAATGCGGCTTATCCGAGCGACTTAAGAAATGCGGCCTTGTTTTCCTGAGCCGTTAGCTTCATAGGTCGTTAGGTAGCCCAGGTGACTCAAGGCATGGTGTTAGGCCGCTCATGCGACTCAAGGCATGTGTTAGGTCGCTCACATGACTCAACTGGTGCACTGCAGCATCCTCCCCTGGGGGAAAAGAATTCGACCCTGAATTCACATTTTCCTCTTCTTCGACATGCTTATTCTCAAGATATGGAATCAAGTGTTTGACGTTGAAAACGTCAGCAGTATTGATATGATCCGGTAGTCTCAATGGATAAGCATTCTCATTAATCTTCTTTACGATCTCAAAAGGACCAATCTTTTTAGCAGCTAGCTTGTTGTAAGCACCAATAGGAAATCGATCCTTAGTCAATACTGCATATACAAAATCTCCTTCTTTGAATTCAACATGTCATCGTTTGATATCTGCAGATTGCTTATATTTCTCATTCGCCTTAAGCAATCGTTCCTGCACAACCTTGTGGCATTCTTGCAACTCATTCACCAAATCACTAGCTCATTTGATCACTCCTTTCTTCTGTGGTACTATAGATAAATCCAATAGTCCTTTAGGAATTGTTGAGTAAACGACCTGGAATGGACTGAACCCAGTGCTACGATTAACTGCATGGTTGTGTGCAAACTCAGCTTGACACAGCTTGGAATCCCAACTCTTCAAATTGTCATTCACGAGGCATCTCAATAGGTTACCCAGGGATCTATACACAACTTCTGTCTGTCCATCCATCTTTGGATGATAAGCACTACTAAATTTCGGCTTTGTCCCGACCATTTTCCACAGACTCATCCAAAAATGACTTAGAAAACGAGTGTCTCTATCTGATACAATAGATTCAGGCAACCCATGAAGATGATAGATCTCTCTGAAGTATAACTGTGCAACATTAACTGCATCTGTCGTCTTCTTGCATGCAATAAAATGTACTATTTTTGAAAATCTATCAACCACCACATAGATAGAATCATTACCACGTTGCATCCTCGGAAAACCCAATACAAAGTCCATACTAACATCCACCCATGGCTTAGTAGGTATAGGAAACGACAAATATAAACCTGCATTTGTCACGGTCCACTTTGAAACTTGACAAATATAGCACATCCGAACAAACTTTTCAACTTCTTTTCTCATTGACGGCCAAAAATAAGACTTTGCGATCAACTGCATAGTACGGTCGCGGCCCACGTATCCATCTTCATGCAATTCTTTGATAATTTTCATTCGTAAACTGCAATCTGGAATACACAACTGATTTTCCCTAAACAGAAAACCATCAACCAACATATATCCATCCATGCTTCCCTGGTTGACTTTGTCTAAGATCTTGGAAAAATAAGAATCTGATGTAAGCAAATCTGGAAGTAAGTCAAAACCCATCACCTCTACTCGCATGGTTATCAGTAAATTCTCCCTCCGACTCAATGCATCGGCAACGCGATTAGTTACTCCAGACCTGTGCTTTACGACGAATGTAAATTGCTGCAAATAAGCTATCCACGATGCATGCCTAGCTGCAATTTTATTCTTCCCTTATAAATACTTCAATGCTTCATGGTCCGTATACAAAACAAATTCTTTGTGGAACAAGTAATGTCTCCAATGCTTCACAGCCTGTACAATAGCATAAAACTCCACATCATAAGTATTGTAACTCATCTTTGCTCCAGAAAGTTTTTCCACTGAAATAAGCAATTGGACGACCCTTCTGACTCAACACACCTCCAATTCCAACTTTCGATGCATCTGTATGTAGCTCAAATAGTAACTGAAAATCTGGCAACACTAGAATCGGTGCTGAGGTTAAAAGTTCGTTGATTCGTTCAAAAGCAAATCCTGCCTCTTCCGACCATGAAAATTTCTTTCCTTCCATACAATCAGTAATAGGAGCCATCACACTACTAAAGTGTGGGATAAATCTTCGATAAAATGAAGCTAACCCATGAAAACTTCTGACTTCTATTATAGTTTTTGGCTGTGGCCAATTTATGATTGCGGCTACTTTACTCTGGTCCACTTATATTCCCTCCTTGGACACAACATATCCCAGAAATAAAACACTTGGTGCCATGAACACGCATTTCTTCGTTGCTGCATAGAATTGTTCTTGACGAAGAATAGTTAACACCTTTCGCAAGTGTTGAATGTGTTCCTCTGTGCTTGCACTATAGATCAAGATATCATCAAAGTAAACAACAACAAAATTCCCAATGTAAGGTCTGAAAATTTGATTCATCACCCTCATAAATGTACATGGTGCATTAGATAGACCAAACGACATGACCAGCCATTCATACAATCCTTCCCGAGTCTTAAATGCTGTCTTTTATTCATCACTAGGTCTAATGCGAATATGATGATAACCACTCTTAAGATCGATCTTTGAAAAGATTAAAGACCCACTGAGTTGCTCCAATAGGTCATCAAGTCTTGGCATAGGAAATCTGTATCTGACAGTTATTTTGTTGAGTGCCCTGCTATCCGTACACATTCTCCATGAACCATCTTTCTTCGGCATTAACAAAGCTAGTACAACACAAGGACTGAGACTTTCTCGAACACGCCCTTGCTCAAGAAACAACTCAACCTATCTCCTCAACTCTTCATGCTCTTTCGGACTCATACGATAATGTGGCCTATGCGGTAAAACAACACCTGGCACTAGATCAATTTGACGTTGTATATCCCTCAATGGAGGCAATTCATTGGGCAATTCCGCAGGAAAGACATCTTCAGACTCATCCAACACCGGTCTAACCTCCGCAGGAATTCCAAAATATTCACTCGCTTCATTCCCAATCAACATAAACATTTTAGCACTATCTTTCACTTCTTCAACAAATTCTTTCGAAGATAATAGACTAGTTGATTCCACCTTCTCCTCTGACTTGCTTTCACTTTGTTCACGCTTCTTAGGAACTAAGGTAATTTGAGTTCCTTCGAACATGAAACTCTAGCTGTTGGTGCGACCATTATGTTGTACAGCTCTATCATATTGCCACGGTCTTCCCAATAGTAGATGACCAACATCCATATGCACAACATCACACCATATATCATCTTTGTACTTCTTCCCAATAGAAAATGTAACAAATGCTCGTCTTCCCATTGTAACTTCTCCACCTTTCTTTAGTCATGCCAGTTTATAAGGTCTAGTATGTTTTTCGGGCTTCAGCCCTAACTTCATGACAGATTCTTCAGAAAAAATGTTATCACAGCTTCTCGCATCAATAACAAATCGACGAACCTTTCCCAAGATAGTACATGTAGACTGAAAGATATTGCTTCTTAGCCAACTAGAATCATTCTCATGCTTTGGCACTAAACAAGACCTCCTTATCATCAAGTTACATCCTTCATCTCCTGACACAACTTCTTCATCTTCATCAAACTTCGATGGTTGAGAATAATCAACTTCAGCTTCCACATCCTTATACTCACATTCCTCTACAACTAATGCTCTCTTCTTTGGCTTTGTACATTCATTATTTTTATGGCCAAACTCCTGACAATTATAGCACTTGATACTGTCATTGACTTTTGCTTTAGCGGATTCTTTGACAAGTGGTTTACCGACTGCCTTGGAAACATTAGCACTGCTACTAGCACCCTTATTCTGATTGTTAGAACTTGTAAACACACCACCTCCTCATCTCCCTTGTTTCTCCCAAGCTAGAGCTTTTTGATGTGCTTCAGCAACGGACATTGGATTAAACATATTCTCCATGTCTTGAATTTGCATTCATAACCCCCCAATATATCTAGCCGTAAGCTGTTCCTCACTCCATAATATCATTCCTTGCAATCAATTGATAGAATTCATCTGCATAATCATTCACCGTCCTCGTCCCTTGTCTCAAATTCTGCAAACGTTGATACATAAGAGATTGATAATTGTATGGCAAGAAAGTTGCTTTCATCATCTTTCTCATCTTCTCCCAAGTGACAGCCTTTGATTTTCCCATTCTCTCCCGAGTTAGTTTAGTTTGCTGCCACCAAGCCATAGCTCTTCCCCATTGTCTTATAGAAACTAATTGGACACGGCGATTTTCAGGCACATCTTTGAATTCCAAAATTTCTTCAACATTCGACAACCAATCAAGAAATTCTTCTGCTTCCATACCACCTTTGAATTCTGGAATTTCCATCCTCATACCTGATTCCCATTTACGATCATTTTCTGAATCAAGATATTGATGTCGTACTTGGCCTCGATCTCGATAATGAATACTTCATCTATCACCATATTCCTCAAAATCATATGTATGTCGATATCGATCTCGTCCATCTACATTTCTATGACCATGCATGTCCCTTCTATCATGTCTTTCAGCATCACGATATGGTTCATCTTCAAATCCACATGGGGTTCTTCTTTCTTCATTTCGATACTCACGGTGTTCCTGCCTCATTGAAACTGAAGATTCTCTCCTATCTCGATAAGATTGTGGTGACATTCTCCTATCTTCTGAAACCGATGGTGAAACCCTGTTTCTACTATGGTTCGAAACTGGTGAAGTTCTCCTTTGATTGTGATTCATGTCTTTCATCAACTTCTCTAACTTTTCAATACCCTCATTGAACTTTTCATTGATACGCTGCTCCATCTGCTCAGCTTCTTGTCTTCTATACACATCTTCAACATTATGATAGTGATTAGCACGTCTCGGAGGCATGATCATCAAACGATCTCTTTTCTGATCTAACTTGGCTTTAACTCGGCTCCGACTTAACTTGGTTTAACTCGGCTCTGACTTAGCTCGGCTCTGCACTGCCTGACTTTAACTCGGCTTCAACTTGATCTTACTTAGCTCCGGGCTTTAATATGGCTCGAATCTGATATGAATGCACGACTTTGAACTAGATCTGAATCGGCCTTGATCTTACTTAGCTTTGATACCAAAAAGTGACGTAGCGGATTTATAACTTCAACGTGCTAATAATGTTTTGATTCCAATTCAACACAACTTTCTTCCTCACGAAATGATTTCGTGTCAAGTAATCCTGATAGAACGATAAATGCCCAAATCCGTTGATCTCTCGAGATACCGGATTCTAGCTATCTTCAACACGTTGACCCCGCATGATTCCGCGTTAGAAGATCTACGATTCTTTGACGTTGATCTCGCGCACGAGATTTCATGAATCGGCTTCAAATTCGTTGATTCGAGCGCACTCGAAAATCCGAATATGGATGAAGGAGATCACACTCAACTTCAACAAAAGTGGCAAAAGCACACAAACAATTTTATTAAAAAATCAACTCCATCTTTATAATGACATCACGTCCCTATTTATAGGAATTTTACAATACATATGCGACTCAACTAGTGACTCACGACCCAACATAACACGGCTTAACTCCTGCGACATAAGAAATACCACATACGACTTAACAAATAACAAACGACTTAGGAAACAATACATCACAACAACATACGACATAAGGTACATGCGACTTAACACAATCACACGACATACGACTTATGGTACATGCGACTTAACACATCATATGACATACGACATAATGACATAACATCAGCGACATATCAGTACAACAATACAACATAAGAAGACCAGCGACATAAGCACAATACGGCATATAGCAAGCGACTTAAGAAATGGACTGCGAACGACTTAAGAGATGTGACATGCTGAACGACTTAAAGAACTACGGCATAAGGCAAGCGACTTAAGAACCAGCGACCTATCATGGCGCGACATAAGAATGAGCGACTTAAGATAACAATGCGGCTTATCCGAGTGACATAAGAAATGTGGCCTTGTTTTCCTGAGCCGTTAGCTTCATAGGTCGTTAGGTCGCTCAGGCGACTCAAGGCATGGTGTTAGGTCGCTTAAGCGACTCAAGGCATGTGTTAGGTCGGTCATGCGACTCAAGGCCTGGTGCGCTGGATCAAGGCATGGTGTTAGGTCGCTCACGCGACTCAAGGCATGTGTTAGACCGCTCACACGACTCAAGGCATGTGTTAGGTCGCTGCATCAGAAATTATAGGCTCGAGTGATTTTTATTGATTTTTGTTGTATTTATTTTTCTTGGGATTGCGGGTTTGAAATGATAAAACCAAGATTTTTCTTTTTAAATTACGGATTGAAATGATACATATCTGTATCACTTGACCTAGGTTAGAAAATATTATACAGGCTCATGGTTAACATTTTTAAAGTAATATTTTCCTAAACATTTATTAAGTATTTTGAAATTTTGGAATATATGGAATTTTAACTTAAAATTTGATTTAAAGAATTGAAATATAAAGAGGTATCCGTTTTTTATAAGTTAAAATGTTATAAGCCGATAATTGGTTTAAAGTGTAATTTAAAAATCTTTATTTGGATTTATATAGAAATTTAAATATTTTTATTTGTGATAAATAATTTAATAATTAAAGTTGATTAATATGGAATTTTTAAATCTAACCTGATAATTGCAATCAATCTTTAGTTCTAAAATGAGTATGGTTGTATAATAAATGATGTATTTTGAATTGAGAAAATGAAAAACAGTTTTTAGATAATGCAAGAAACATTTAAAGTCCTAATTAATGAAAGAACATGTAAAGTTTTTAATTAATGCAAGAATCATGTAAAGTTTTAATTAATGAAAGAAACATGTAAAGTTTTAATTAATGATAGAAACGTGTAAAATCCTAATTAATGAGAGAACATGTAAAGTTTTTAATTAATGGAAGAAACATGTAAAGTTTTAATTAATGAAAGAAACGTGTAAGTTTTAATTAATGAATGTGCGACGACCCAGAATTTTGAGCAATATCAATTTAATAATCTTTGATAATAATTAAATTGCTTTGATCATTTTATATTATAAATTGATAAGTTAAAATTATTTTAAAGATTTATGATAAGAATTTGTTAATATCTATAACAATTTTCTTAACAATATGAATTGGCAATTCAATTCTTTTGAAAATTTATAATATTTTAATTTGGAAAAGTTATTTTGGCAACTTAAAATTGGTAAGATTTATTTTCCAGAAGCTAATCAAAAATATTTTCTATTTATAATATATATAGATATATCTTGTAAATAGGAAATGTTTAATGTAATAAAAACTTTATATTCAAATTGTAATGTATATGAATATATATATTATGATTTGGTTTGTGTTCTAAAAATTCAACACAGTAAATTTCAAATTTAATGTTAAAATGTTTTTCTATTTGAAATGTGCATATATATTTGTATATATATTTGAAATTGGAAAATTATTGATTTGAATTTAACAAGAGTTTTCAAACTTTAATATATAATTTGAAATTTTAAAAGGTTAATTTGATTTAATGCTTTTGAAACGATATTTGAGATTTAAATTTTAAATAACAAAGTTAATATATAGTTCAACTTGAGTTTTAGATAAGATTTAAATTTAAAAGTTCATTTGCTTAATATCCTTTCGTTTTAATTTTAACACAAGATAAATTTGTTTAAAAATCTTAAGACTTAAAATAAATTTAATTAAAAGCGTAAATAATTTATAAACTAACATGAAGTCACTTTTATATTTATCTAAAAGCTTATTTTTAAAGATAAGTATGCACATTTTATAATCATATGAATATTACATAAATATTTGTATATAGCTTAAATAGATTATTAAAAAGAAAATCACATTTAAAACATTTATAAAATATTGAGAAAATAACTTTATGTAAATAAGAATTAATAATAATAACACTTGTTAATCTTTTAATGTATTGTAAGACAAATGTAAGTCAAATGGTTATGTGTAAGTTAATTAAGGCATCCAAGTGACAAATGTCTCCCTCTTGTGAAATTAAATTTAAAATGTAAGTTGTAAAATTAAAAGAAGAAATTAATCTTCAGCAAAATATTTTCTTCATTCTGAATCAAAGATAAAAAATGAATGTAAATCAAAACAAAAATTAAAGAAGTTAGAATCTGTAAAATCTGGAAATTTAAATCTTCAAGCACAATCAAGAAAATTCAGTAATCAACAAGCAATTCAGGAAAAAAATCAACATGCAAAGTAAACTTCAACAAATCTGGAAAATAAGGAGAAGAAGTCAACGTGTGGAAGGAATTCAGGAGCATGCAAATGAATTTTAAAAATCTGGAAACAGTTCTGTCTTATGCTTTTATTACAGGTGAGTAAATGAATTTTTTTTTAGAAAACAGATTTTTAAAACCTGAATCTCATCATGTTCTTGGGAATGAGTATCTTGATGTTATTCGAATGCTTGAATTCAAATTTGATACCTGTTTATCTTCTTCATTTGGTTGCCTGCGTGGATAAAGTTTATGCTCTGTGTTTTCATAAACAGTTTTCAAATTTTGTAATAAATTCAAAAACTAGTTTTTAGATTCAAACTTGACTTTGAATTGTAAATAAAAGATGCTTGTAATCAAACTATCCATCAACTAAGAATAGTTATAGGAATTTTAAGTGAACGATGTACTCCTATCTTACAAAATTTACAGTAAATCTTTAATTTGGGCCAAAAAATTTTGTATTCAAATTTAAGTTTTGATATTATAATTGGAATACAAATGGGAAATAACGATTTTTAAGGTATGTATCATGATTTTTGGGTTGATATTTGGAGTGAAATCACGGGTTATTGGTTTTGGGCATTTTGGTCGATTGATGACGAACGCGGCGTAATCGACGATGCGGTTGAGTGTGAAGGTTGATGGGAGGATAAAGATCATAAGAAAATTACTTTGGTAATTTATTGATGATTAAGGTGTTTGTTATTCGATCGTGTAGGGTTTTATTTCCTGTTTTTGCCGATGTGTTCATCGTGGCTTCACGACGTCGTGAGGCTACCGGAGTAGACCGCACTTGTGCCATAGGATCTTGGGGTTTGTGGCAAGCTAGGGCAGTGGCGACGTGGTCACTGGTGAGGGGGATGGTCAGCGGTGGTCGAGTTTGATGGTATGGGTTTCGAACAATTTTTGGTTGGAGGGCTAAATTTCGATTCTTGATCGAAATAATTTTTCCAGGTGGTGCGATTTGAAGTGGAGGTCGTGTGCGACTTGGGGAGGGTCGGCGTGAAGTTCGCCGTTGATCATCGACGTCATGCACGTTTACGTGCACGTACGTGTGTTACTGTTGGGTTGTGGGAGATGATGGGGTGGAGCTCGAAGACGTCTTCGTGTAACTGCTATTGTGGCTCGAAGCATATAAAGTTAAGGGGTGACTCGGGGTTTAACGCGGGAAATTTGGTGTGTTGCTCGGGTTTTTACTGAGTAGGATTTTGTTTGTTCAGGTTTTAAAAATCAAGAGCATATGTTCCTTAAAAAGTTGAAACAAAGGGAATTTGATTTTGTAAACGATTAAGGTTTTAAAACAAAAGTTGAACAGGTTTATTTATAAAACTAATTTGTTTCAAGTTAAATTTCAAATAAGTTTTTACATATTAAAATATGAAAGTTTTTAAAATAAAATTAGTGAATTTTGAAACAAAGGTTGTATTAAATTTTTATTAAATAACTTTAGAAGTTTAAAGATGTAAAAGTTTACTTGAATATTTAAATTATTTTAATTATAATTGATTTCAAGGATATTTTGTTTTTAATTAAAGTTTAATAATTAAGAATTTGATGGTCAGTTATAATTAAGAACTATATTGAGTAACTAAGAGTTTGGTTAACAAATATATGTAGATGATTAAGATAAAGTTATTGGTTAATATAAGCGATTTAATTAGAATAATGGTTTCTTAATTAAGAATATTTTAATATAAGAAGTAAAGAATCATTTAGTTAATTTTAAATGATCAAGTTAAATAATTAATTAAGTAATTAATTTTTGATTAATTAAGATAATCACTTATGGGTTAACCTAATATAATTACTTGGGAAGTAATTAGGTAATTAAGTGGTTAATTTCTACAGGTAATTAAGTGATGTGATTAAGGATTAATCACTTAAGTTATTAATTAAAGAATTAATTAATAAAATTTATTAAAGGTTTAAATTATTTAATTAAAGGTTAATTAAATAAAAAAAGAGATTAAGAGTAATTAATTAAGTGATTAATTATTTGTTAAAGTAATTAAGTAAGAAAGAATTTAATTAATGAAGTAATCATTAATTAATGGAAATAATTAATTAATTGTTAATTAATAATTTAAGGATAATTAATTTGTAATTAAGTTTTAATTACTAAATGTAATTAAAGTAATTAATCAAAGGTGATTAATTAAAAGTAATTAATTAAAAATGATTAATTAAAAGTAATTAATCAAGTAGGTTTAATTAAAAGTAATTAATCAAGTGTGATTAATTAAAAGTGATTAATCAGGTGTAATTAATTAAAGGATAATTAAGGAATAATTATCAGGATAATTAAAGAATAGTTAGTCAAGTATGATTAATTTTAAAAGGTAATTAAGAGGTAATTACTTAGTATAATTTGGAAGTAATTAATCAGGATAATTAATTAATATGGTAGTTAAGTAATAATTACTTAAAGCAATTAAGTGATAATTAATCAAGGAAGATTAATTGAAGTGGATAATTCAGTGATGTTAGTTAATTAGTTAATTTGTAAATAATTAATGAATAAGAAGTTGGATTGATGATAATCCCAGTGATTAAGTAAGAATTAATTAAGGATTAATTAAATTATGTAAGTTGGATCAAACCTTGTTATGGTTGATTATTGATTGGTTGATAAGCACCATTTGATGAGTTAATGATATTGGTTGATATTATATGTCTTTGGTTGATATGTGATGATGTGAATATTTTATATCTGAGATGTGACATATGCTACTTTGTGATATATATGGATAAATGTGATAATAGTGAGTTATCTATCTGTGTAATATGAATCATCCATTTATGTTAAGTGATATTTCTGAATATCTATTGTTTAAATCCCTTAAGTATAACTTGGACACTAAAATGGCGTTTGGATTCGGTGAGACCGGGATCGGGTTACCATATTTGGATATCCGAAAACCACATCGATTCCAATTAAATGTTAGGTCGTGAATCCAAGTGGAGCAAGTGAAGACTCGAGGTGTAAGGGCTATGGTCGATGACTCTGTGGGTGATTCCGTAATGAGTTTGACGGAATAGTGCTTATAGATTCAAGATGGTGATTAAGAGTGCAAGGGCTATGGTCGTTAACTCTAAGGGTGAGTCCAAAATGAGTGCAACGAGATAGTGCCTTCGGTTTCGTTCGAACCCGGAACGAACTTGTATGGATTGAATGCTTTCAGAACATCGTCATGCGGACGATGAGCATTCTAAGATAGATGTGTTCTATAAAGTAATCGCAGCCTCAAGCCTCATCAACCGCGAATGGATAAAACAGGGGAGGTGCAGCAAGGCTTCGTTGGTTGCTCCCACTGAAGAGCGAGACACATCCCTGTCTAGATGTCCATTTTTGTTTCAGCTTTGTGGGCAGTTGGTCTGCTGCCAACTGCGGGGTGGTCTTGTTCAGGACTGTTCAGTAAGGAATGGTCCCAGCCTTGTGTTACAAGGGAGCGGGCGTACTCCTCGGTACGGTGATCTAGGCCACATACTTTGACGGGCGGTACCCCAGTAGCCTTGCCATTGATGGAAACCCATTTTTCCTACGAGACCCTACGGTTTTGTTTGTATTACCCACTTTTGTGGCTAGTAGCTGGAATTTAATCATGTAACAATTTCGGCTAATTCATATTTACTTGAAAACCCTAGACATTATTATAATATCACTGGATTTCTTATCAAATGTTTTGGTTAGCGTAAGGTAAAAACTTTTCCATGTTTATGTGTGGGAAGTCTTACGTGATACCTTTTTCTTTCAAAGGATTTTCTAAAGTTAAGCAATCCTAAACCGTTTACTCACACCAGACCCCTGTCTGACCCGAGTGTTTATTTTCTGTTTTATTAAACTCTTAGTTACTCATATTATGTATGAGTAGTCAAGTGATTCAGGTTATCCTTGACAAAATCTAGAGGAGCTATGGAGTAGGAGGCTTCAGCGTGTTGATTATAGTTAGAGTTTCCGCTGTGTATTATTCTGTGTTGATGTCTTGTATCGTATTAGACAGAAATGTTATAACTGTCTAAATTGAGATGTATAGTTGTGTACTCTGATGTATATGATACTAAATATATGTTATATTATATTTCATTCGTTCCGCTGTGAGATTCTGATGTGTGCTTTCTTTCTTCTCTTTCTTTTCTTTTTCAATCTCTTTCTTTCTTAATTAGTGATGCGATTTTCTGGTGATAGAAAGTCGGGTCGCTAAAGTTGGTATCAGAGCGGTAGGTTGAGTGAATACCTAGGCTCTGGAGTGGTGTCTGTCTTGAGAGAACGTACTTGTAATTTTTATATATATATACTTATATATAACTACCTAATTTGTTGGTTATCTATTCGGATTTTCCAACATAGGCTACAGAGGTAGATAAGGTAGGAGTGTGTGGAATATGACTACCGATAATGGAAGTGGTTTATATGTTGTGGTTGGAGATGTGTCTGTCGAGATTGTAGATCTAATACCGTCTCGAATAAGTTTTGTGGATTGCAGAAAAGATTTCTTTGAGTCCAGAGGAAGTATTTGCAAGAATTGGAGTATATTCATGAAGTGTGAGGTTGAATTGCTCTCGAGTGAGCGGGATTTCCAAGAGTTGGGTTGTCAGCTGAATAGAAGCAAGTGATGGTATCTTAATAGCTTCAAGAAGGAATAGCTGTGTGATGGGATGCAGCATCCATAGATGGTTCTGAGGATGTTCTTTTGAGGTAAGATTAAGATGGTGTTAAGGGAACTGTGATGCCTACTACAGGGAAGATTCAGATGTTTAGAGATTTTCTGAATATCAAGTAAGGGTGTCTTATCTTTGTTAAAGTAGGAGACTAAGGTCGATGAATTACCTCATTTCGTACACGGTCTCAATTGTTTTCTTAAGAAGATAAGTGGTTGGTGTTTGGTTTGGAGCCGAGTTTCTTGAGAAGATGTCTACCGTCTCAAGATTCTTTTAGTGGAATTGGGTGATAGTTTTCAGTTTCAAGGAGCTTTTGGTTAAGGAAGATCTTTTGGCTTAGTAGTATCATTGAAGTGAAGTTTGGAAGCAGTAGCACGGATCTATTTCTTAAATGATTCAGTAATCTTTGGGATTCTATTATCGGCGGACAGTGAAGGCTTATCCTATTCTTCTGAAGGCTCGGCAGAGCGGGATATCTGTTGGAAGTGATCTATCAGTTTCTGGTAGATAAGCCATTCTGGAAAGATTTATCTTGAATAGGAAAAGCTTTTCTAGTTATTGAAGACAGTTCTTTGGAATCTGAACTGGGTAGGATCGCAAAAGTGACTTACGATTGGTTTGGAAATCTTTGAGTATTCTTTGGCTTGGAAATTGAGGCATCTCGAGTAGAGGTGAGAGCTATGAAAGTAGTCGGAGGTTCTCTAGATGTTTTTGAGGAATTCAGAAGTTGACCTGAATCGGAGATTGAGTTTTCTTATCGACTTGGATTTCCAGGAGCAATATTGATGATTCAACAATATAGTGGGATGACTCTTAGAGCGAGAAGAGGTTGGTGAGGTAGCTCATGATTCTTTGGAGAAGGATTGATCATCTTATTCTACGTTAAGATTTTAAAGGGAAGTTTTGACCAAATGGAATGGGTCATTGAAATTTTATGAATTGGATGAACAGTGTATGGAGAAAGATTGTGCATATGTTCTTCGATATCATTCTTATCTGCTCTAGATCAGAGTTGTGCGGCGGAAGCGAGTTGGCAGTTATTCTAGTATGGAGCAACCGGATGTTGCAGTAGAGAATTTCTACTGGAAATTCAAGTATGAATAAATTTTATGGATTTGGTAGGCAAGGCTGTCAGGTGCAACTGTTTGGCTATTCAGATATGAGATATAGGTTCTGAAGTCCACTAATGCTTGTGGAATAAAGTTGTGTTTTAGATTTCGACAAATTTTTGAAAGATCCATTTTGTTGAGTAGGATCTGGAAATTGATTTGATTATGGTCCTGTTGTTTCATGAAGCAATCAACAAGAGTTAAATTGATCAGGAATATTGATGGTGGCTCGGAGCATCAGAAGAGTTATACAGTTGAGAATTAAGGAGATTTGGAATATGCAGTTAAAATTTGGATATTGTCTTAGTTTTATCCGATTAAAGGAGATATAAAGATTTGGTAAAACTGGAGAATTCGCTCTGGAGGAATTTTGAGTTTTCTGTGTTCTCTGGAGATTAGATTTTGATCTACAGGATTGAACTGCCAGTTTGGATAGATGGAATTCATTGTATTTCACATATCTCTGAGGAATATGTGTATGATTCTTCGAGTGATAGAATCAGCAGTTCAGAAGAATCTGGTAGTTGTGCTGGTTATGAGTTTAGTCTGATTTCTTGTTCAGATTTGTAGGATATCAGATGAGGGAGTTCTTGGTTATAGTAGTATAATTACTTAAGATTTTGTAGAGCAAGTATTCCAGTATAGGTACCTGGAAAACTCTTGATAATATTAGGAAGTTCTATTCAGAATTTTCTGGATAGATAAAATTATTTGTTTGAATTGGTTGTTTTGGTTACCGTAATTGATAGTGTATGATTGATTGTGTGATTGCTAATTGAAAATTTTAAATTCTTTAGCTGGGTTATTAAATTATCTTTGCTTTTAATTTCGGGGACGAAATTCTTTTAAGGGGGGAGGAATGTGACTACCCGGAATTTTGAGCAATATCAATTTAATAATTTTTGATAATAATTAAATTGATTTGATCATTTTATATTATAAATTGATAAGTTAAAATTATTTTAAAGATTTATGAAAATAATTTGTTAATATCTACAAACAATTTTCTTATATTTATATATATATATAATTGGTAAGATTTATTTTCCAGAAGCTAATCAAAAATATTTTCTATTTATAATATATATATATATATATATATAGATATATATCTTGTAAATAGGAAATGTTTAATGTAATAAAAACTTTATATTCAAATTGTAATGTATATGAATATATATATTATGATTTGGTTTGCGTTTTAAAAATTCAACACAGTAAATTTCAAATTTAATGTTAAAATGTTTTTCTATTTGAAATGTGTATACATATTTGTATATATATTTGAAATAGGAAAATTATTGATTTGAATTTAACAAGAGTTTTCAAACTTTAATATATAATTTGAAATTTTAAAAGGTTAATTTGATTTAATGCTTTTGAAATGATATTTGAGATTTAAATTTTAAATAACAAAGTTAATTTCTTATTATTATAAACATATAGTTCAACTTGAGTTTTAGATAAGATTTAAATTTAAAAGTTCATTTGCTTAATATCCTTTCATTTTAATTTTAACACAAGATGAATTTGTTTTAAAATCTTAAGAGTTAAAATAAATTTAATTAAAAGCATAAATAATTTATAAACTAACATGAAGTCACTTTTATATTTATCTAAAAGCTTATTTTTAAAGATAAGTATGCACATTTTATAATCATATGAATATTAGATAAATATTTGTATATAGCTTAAATAGATTATTAAAAAGAAAATCACATTTAAAACGTTTATAAAATATTGAGAAAATAAATTATGTAAATAAGAATTAATAATAATAACACTTGTTAATCTTTTAGTGTATGTTAAGACAAATGTAAGTCAAATGGCTTATGTGTAAGTTAATTTAGGCATCCAAGTGACAAATGTCTCCCTCTTGTAAAATTAAATTTAAAATGTAAGTTGTAAAATTAAAAGTAGAAATTAATCTTCAGCAAAATGTTTTCTTCATTTTGAATCAAAGATCAAAAATGAATGTAAATCAAAACAAAAATGAAAGAAGTTAGAATCTGTAAAATCTGGAAATTTAAATCTTCAAGCACAATCAAGAAAATTCAGTAATCAACAAGCAATTCAGGAAAAACATCAACATGCAAAGTAAACTTCGACAAATCTGGAAAATAAGGGGAAGAAGTCAACCTGCAGAAGGAATTCAGGAGCATGCAAATGAATTTTAAAAATCTGGAAACAGTTCTGTCTTATGCTTTTATTACAGGTGAGTAAATGATTTTTTTTTTTAAAAACAGATTTTTAAAACCTGAATCTCATCATGTTCTTGGGAATGAGTATCTTGATGTTATTCGAATGCTTGAATTTAAATTTGATACATGTTTATCTTCTTCATTTGGTTGCCTGCGTGGATAAAGTTTATGCTCTTTGTGTTCATAAACAGTTTTCAAATTTTGTAATAAATTCAATAACTAGTTTTTGGATTCAAACTTGACTTTGAATTGTAAATAAAAGATGTTTGTAATCAAACTATCCATCAATTAAAAATAGTTATAGGAATTTTAAGTGAATGATGTACTCCTATCTTACAAAATTTGTAGTAAATCTTTAATTTGGGTCAAAAACTTTTGTATTCAAATTTAAGTTTTGATATTATAATTGGAATACAAATGGGAAATAATGATTTTTAAGGTGTGAATCATGATTTTTGGATTGATATTTGGAGTGAAATCATGGGTTATTGGTTTTGGGCATTTTGGTCGATTGATGACGAACGACGGCGTAATCGACGATGCGGTTGAGTGTGAAGGTTGATGGGAGGATGAAGATCATTAGAAAATTACTTTGGTAATTTATTGATGATTAAGGTGTTCACTATTCGATCATGTAGGGTTTTATTTCCTGTTTTTGCCGATGTGTTCATCGTGGCTTCATGGCGTCGTGAGGCTACCGGAGTAGACCACAATTGTGCCGTAGGATCTGGGGGTTTGTGGCGAAGCTAGGGCAGTGGCGGCGTGGTCTCTAGTAAGGGGGATGGCTAATGGTGGTCGAGTTTGATGGTATGGGTTTCGAACAATTTTTGGTTGGAGGGCTAAATTTCGATTCTTGATCGAAATAATTTTTCTGGGTGGTGCGATTTGAAGTGGAGGTCGTGTGCGACTTGGGGACGGTCGGTGTGAAGTTCGCCGTTGATCATCGACGTCGTGCACGTTTACCTGCACGTACGTGTGTTACTGTTGGGTTGTGGGAGACGATGGGATGGAGCTCGAAGACGTCTTCGTGTAACTTCTAGTGTGGCTCAAAGCATATGAAGTTGAGGGGTGAATCGGGGTTTAACGCGGGAAATTTGATGAGTTGCTCGGGTTTTTACTGAGTAGAATTTTGTTTGTTCAGGTTTTAAAAATCAACAGCATATGTTCCTTAAAAAGTTGAAACAAAGGGAATTTGATTTTGTAAATGATTAAGGTTTTAAAACAAAAGATGAACAGGTTTATTTATAAAACTAATTTGTTTCAAGTTAAGTTTCAAACAAGTTTTTATATATTAAAATATGAAAGTTTTTAAAATAAAATTAGTGAATTTTGAAACAAAGGTTGTATTAAATTTTTATTAAATAACTTTGGAAGTTTAGAGATGTAAAAGTTTACTTGAATATTTAAATTATTTTAATTATAATTGATTTCAAGGATATTTTATTTTTAATTAAAGTTTAATAATTAAGAATTTGATAGTCAATTATAATTAAGAACTGTATTGAGTAATTAAAAGTTTGGTTAACAAATATATGAAGATGATTAAGATAAAGTTATTGCTTAATATAAGTGATTTAATTAGAATAATGGTTTCTTAATTAAGAATCTTTTTAATATAAGAAGTTAAAATCATTTAATTAATTTTAAATGATTAAGTTAAATAATTAATTAAGTAATTAATTTGTGATTAATTAAGATAATCACTTATGGGTTAACCTAATATAATTACTTGGGAAATAATTAGGTAATTAAGTGGTTAATTTCTAGAGGTAATTAAGTAATTAAGAGATGTGATTACGGATTAATCACTTGATTTATTAATTAAATAATTAATTAGTAAAATTTATTAAAGGTTTAAATTATTTAATTAAAGGTTAATTAAATAAAAAAGAGATTAAGAGTAATTAATTAAGTGATTAATTATTTGTTAAAGTAATTAAGTAAGAAAGAATTTAATTAATGAAGTAATCACTAATTAATGGAAATAATTAATTAATTGTTAATTAATAATTTAAGGATAATTAATTTGTAATTATGTTTTAACTACTAAATGTAATTAAAGTAATTAATCAAAGGTGATTAATTAAAAGTAATTAATTAAATATGATTAATTAAAAGTAATTAATTATGTAGTTTTAATTAAAAGTAATTAATCAAGTGTGATTAATTAAAAGTGATTAATCAGGTGTAATTAATTAAAGGATAATTAAGGAATAATTATCAGGATAATTAAAGAATAGTTAATCAAGTATGATTAATTTTAAAAGGTAATTAAGAGGTAATTACTTTGTATAATTTGGAAGTAATTAATCAGGATGATTAATTAATATGGTAATTAAGTAATAATTACTTAAAGCAATTAAGTGATAATTAATCAAGGAAGATTAATTGAAGTGGATAATTAAGTGATGTTAGTTAATTAGTTAATTTGTAATTAGTTAATGAATAATAAGTTGGATTGATGATAATCCCAGCGATTAAGTAAGAATTAATTAAGGATTGATTAAATTATGTAAGTTGGATCAAATCTTGTTATGGTTGATTATTCATTGGTTGATAAGCACCATTTGATGAGTTAATGATATTGGTTGATATTATATGTCTCTGGTTGATATGTGATGATGTGAATATTTTATATTTGAGATGTGATATATGCTACTTTGTGATATATATGGATAAATGTGATAATAGTGAGTTATCTATCTGTGTAATATGAATCATCCATTTATGTTAAGTGATATTTCTGAACATCTATTGTTTAAATCCCTTAACTATAACTTGGACATTAAAATGGCGTTTGGATTTGGTGAGACCGGGATCGGGTTTCCATATTTGGATATCCGAAAACCACATCGATCCCAATTAAACGTTAGGTCGTGAATCCAAGTGTTGCAAGTGAAGACTCGAGGTGTAAGGGCTATGGTCGTTGACTCTGTGGGTGATTCCGTAATGAGTTTGACGGAATAGTGCTTATAGATTCGAGATGGTGATTCAGAGTGCAAGGGCTATTGTCGTTGACTCTTACGGTGATTCCAAAATGAGCGCAACGAGATAGTGCCTTCGGTTTCGTTCGAACCCGGAACGAACTTGTATGGATTGAATGCTTTCAGAACATCGTCAGGCGGACGATGAGCATTCTAAGATAAATGTGTTCTATAAAGGTAATCGCAGACTCAAGCCTCATCAACCGGGAATAGCTAAAACATGGGAGGTGCAGCAAGGCATCATGGGGCAGCTCCCACTAGAGAGCGAGATACATCCCTGTCTAGATGTCCCTTTTTATTTCAGCTTTGTGGGCAGTTGGTCTGCAGCCAACTGCGGGGTAGTCTTGTTCGGGACTGTTCAGTAAGGAATGGTTCTGGCCTTGTGTTGCAGGGGAGCGGGCGTATTCCTCGGTACGGTGATCTAGGCCACGTACTGTGACGGGCAGTACCCCAGTAGCCCTGCCATTGATGGAAACCCATTTTCCCTACGAGACCCTATGGTTTTGTTTGTATTACCCACTTTTGTGGCTAGTTGCTGGAATTTATCATGTAACAAATTCGGCTATTTCATATTTACTTGAAAACCCTAGACATTATTATAATATCACTGGATTTCCTATCAAATGTTTTGGTTAGCGTAAGGTAAAAACTTTTCCATGTTTATGTGTGGGAAGTCTTACGTGATACCTTTTTCTTTCAAAGGATTTTCTAAAGTTAAGCAATCCTAAACCGTTTACTCACACGAGACCCCTGTCTCACCTGAGTGTTTATTTTCTGTTTTATTAAACTCTTGGTAACTCATATTATGTATGAGTAGTCAAGTGATTCAGGTTATCCTTGACAAAATCTAGAGGAGCTATGGAGCAGGAGGCTTCAGTGTGTTGATTATAGTTAGAGTTTTTGCTGTGTGTTATTCTGTGTTGATGTCTTGTATCGTATTAGACATAAATGTTATAACTGTCTAAATTGAGATGTATAGTTGTGTACTTTGATGTATACGATACTAAATATATGTTATATTATATTTCATTCGTTCGGCTGTGAGATTCTGATGTGTTGTGTTTTCTTTCTTCTTTTTCTTTTCTTCTTCTATCTCTTTCTTTCTTAATTAGTGATGCGATTTTCTGGTGATAGATAGTCGGGTCGCTACAGAAAGAATTGTGTAAAGTCCTAATTAATGAGAGAACATGTGAAGTTTTTAACTAATGTAAGAGACATGTAAAGTTTTAATTAATGAAAGAAACGTGTAAGTTTTTAATTAATGAAAGAAACGTGTAAAGTCCAAATTAATGAGAGAACATGTAAAGTTTTTAATTAATGCAAGAAACTTGTAAATTTTTAATTAATGAAAGAAACGTGTAAAGTCCTAAATAATGAAGAAAAATGTAAAGTTTTAATTAGTGTGATATTGATTAAATTAATAAATGCTCTTTGCTGTAATAGAAATGTAAATTAAAACATACATTTGATAATGTAAGTTTTAATTAGTATAATATTGATTAAAATGATAAATGCTCTTTATTGTAATAAATGCAAGTTAAAACGTACATTTGATATGTAAGTTGTAATTAATGTAAATGACATATTTTAAATGATTAAACAATAAAGTTTCGTTTTTGTAATAATAATGTAAGTTAGTAAGGTACTTTTTAACATAAGAATTTCAGCTTTAAATTGTATTTTACGGTAACAAAGTTTATTTAACTATAAGGCTATGATAAAATGACCATGTTAAAATTTGTAAGTATATAAGTACTTTGGTTATATTAAATGTTAAAGTGGAAAGTATTACATTCCAAAAATGCTATGATTCCAAAATATTGTGATTTTAAGCAGTATGAATTCCAAATGATAACATCTCTAAATTATTAGGATTTCAAAGTATTATGGTTTCAAAGTGTTTGGTTTCATAATTGTTATAACTTGAAAGTAATATGGCTTTGGAAATGAAATTTTGAAAATTGTATTTAATTAAGAATTGTCTTTAAATATATTAATTTGAACTTATTGAAATTGAAGATTTAAGAATATGACTTTATAAAGTCGTTTGGTTTAAGATGATTTTAAAAAATATTTCGAGTTTAATAAATTGAAGAAATATTCAACGATTTGGAAACTTGGGTTTTATTTAAATGATATATAGATTTGGTCTTTGGAATTTAAAGGACATATTATTACTTTGGTTTTTGAAATAGGAAATGATATATTGATTTGGTTTTGAAAGGAAATAATATATTATTTAGTTTTGAAATGGATATGATATTTTCGTTTTAAAGTGTAAATGATTTTGAAAGAAATATTCATGGGTTTTAATAACGGTTGGTTGTTAAGGAGACTGGGATCGGATATGGGCATACTCTTTATCGATTCCGAAGACCATTTTAACAACTGTCTACGCGATGGAGATTCTAGAATGAAGTAGGATGGCGGCGGCTTTCCTTTGAGGTTTATACGTGGACCCGACTCCCATGAGTTGGCATGAGATGGCTAAAACAAGAGCGTTTGACGGGCTAATGAGGTAGCAACTTTGATCGGACACATCCCTTCGATATTATACTTTGACTTTTAGATTGATTCAGCGGCCATTTTTGATTTTTTTTGGTTTGGGATGTGGCTTGAGGTGTGCGGTAGCTGCGGCTATGCATTACCACCGACCCGAAAGCATAATTGGTATATCTACCCTAGCATTGCCTAGTTGTGCCGTATCACCTACCCTAGCGCGTCTTGTACGAATTTGGTTTGTGTCGTACCTATGGAGTATCCTCTGGTAGCCTCCGGATCAGGAGGTATTGCGGTACTATATAGACTATTGGCATTATTACGTGTTATGGGCTATATGGGCAACCCCTTAACGCTATTTGAAAGTAAGTTTATTTTTCTATAGACATTATTATAATAGCGAAATATTACTACATAGTAAATAGTTTAACTGATCCTTAGAGGATCGGCGGTCCGAATCATCCTTTAAGTGACTTGTACCTTTCTGTTACAGTTCACTTGAGTTGGTTTACATTGTATAAGTATGTATGTCCTGACTCGAGTGTTTTGTGTTTTGTATTATGCTCGGGTGAAACTGAGTGATACAGCATTAGAGACTCATCCCTAGAGTTGGAGCTTCACTTGGAAACACAGCTATCTATTTCGCTTTCAGCTATCCGGTTGATTTCGGTTATTCAGTTGAGTCCAGTGATGGATTCTGTTTGTACTTGATATCATATTGGGACCTCTATTGTATTTTTCTTTAATTTGATGTATATTTATATAGTAGCTTCATGAACTACTATTTCTTCACTTCCGCTGCATTTTATTACCCTGTGTCTGTGATCTGTGACTATTTATTTATTGTTTATGCTGTGTTTTGCCAAATTTAAATGACAGTTCGGTATTTTGAACAATTCAAGCCCGACATGTGAGGATGCGAATGTTTGAAAATAGCGGGTCGTTACATTTGGTATCAGAGCTTTGGCTCTAGGCAAAACTTAGCATATATGGTAAATTTATTTACAGAATCACTTTCCTTCGAGCTTGAATCTTTTCTTTTTGACTCGATTTCCTTTGAGTTTTGGAATGTTCCCTCGGTTTCGAAATTCATTCTTGTCCCTCACTATTCCTCTTTTTGATTTTGGAGTATCCCATAACTCCACTTCGAATAGCTTGTAAAGGGGGTGAAACTCCTTCACAATAGGTGTTGATTCACTGAAGATTTCTAAGTCCTCGGTTTAGATGCTAGTATCTATTGTTATCCTGAATTCTATCTCTTGAGATCGAATGTAAATTTACCTTAGAACTCCATATTGATCTAATTCTTTGAGTCACGGTTGACCCGGTTAAGGTTGCCCGCGATTTATATAAGCTTATCCATTTCCTTATTCAGTTAGTTAATCATTGTATCTTTTGTTCCAACTTATCCTTTCTTTGGTTTGGTGATAATCAAATTCGATTCTCTATCCTTGCTTTGAAAAAATCTATTCCTGTATAGTGTATTTTTAAATCTATATTTAAAGTGTTTTATATATTATGTTATTTGAGTTGTTTATGTTGATTTGGGTTTCCAATAGATTCGTCTGATCAATGTTATCGATAAGATCTCCAAAACACTTGAACAGAGCAAACCGACATAATATATTTTTCCAATTTAGTAAATGAATATAATTATAGTATATATAAGTATAACATTCTGAATTTTGATAGTTAACTGAATTGGATGTTGAGAAATAATATTTGACTTTGTATGTAGCTTGTAACAATTAGCTTTTGTTTCATATATAGATGATTGAACTATAAAACATGGTTATAAATTAATTTGTAAATTAAAATGAATTTAAATCAAGAATTTGATATTTAATTTCTGATGATTTCGAACTTTGGTTTTAAAGTTTTAAAAGATATATTATTTGAAGTATTTTCCGAATAGAATCGTTTTCAAAGAATTTTAAAATTTAAGGCAGTGCTCTCTCTTTGTCGCTGGAAAATAATTTCGGTAATGATTGCAGCATCATCGACATTCATTTTCTAGTTTTGAAGTGAAGAGACTATCCTGTATTTTTACTACAGTTTTGCTTTGGAGAATTAAACTGATTTGAAATTCAAAAAATGCGACTTGATTTATAATACATATATTGGTGTATGATTTCAAAGTTGATTTGATATATATTTATTATATATATTTATGTACCTCTGAAATAGTTGAAGTTAATCGGAAATTTGATTCTTAAATTGTATCTTAAAGGATGATTTCAATTGTAAAAGGGAATCAAAATTTTGAGTAAATATTTAAGCTTGAGATAATAGAATTAAAAAATTTATTTGTATAATATTCTATTGCATTCCTTTATAACTTACATAAATTATTCAGAAGTTGAATATGTAATTGGATAATGTACAATATAAAAAGATTTTATAAATAAAATTCGAGTGGTTATAATAAATGTTATACACTTAAATTTTAGTTATAAAGATTAATAGAGGTAAATAGAATAAAAAGGTTAATTGAATAATATACAGTATAAATGGTGTTAAAGGAATTTTTAAATAAATTGGTATATTTTATTCAAATTAATTAATTTTGTAAATTTATTTGTTTATAAAGTTAGTGTTTGAATAAGATATATTGTTTACTAAATTCTTTCTTTGCCCTTCTTTTTCCTATTCGAGGACGAAAAGTTTGGAGTGGGGGAGACTGTAACAATCCGTAAATTTTTGTAATTAAAAATAATTGATTTAATAAGATTTTTGTAATTAAAATATTAAAAGAAATAGAAATTGGTTATTTAATGTGGATGTAATAACTAATTTGGATGGTAAAGAATGTAATTTAAGCTAAATTATTGATAGATTGAAGGTGATTACAATAAATTGAAATAATGTAAATGTTGAATTTATGAATGAGGTATAATATAATGAATGGAAATTGAGGAAGACCATGGTCCTGTAAGTAATTGTAACTTTGGTCTGTACACACTAAACTTATAAATGTAGTTAAAAGCAAACAGTGATAATTATTATGCGTTACATGTTTATTTAGTCTATTAAATTGATATGAGAAGTCAATTTTAATAAATATAAACAAAAGTTACATTAATGTGAAATGTAATACAATGTTTAGAAGTTGTTAAATTGGAGTATGTTAAGGAATGAATGGTTAACTAGGTTTGTAGAGTAGTAATGGACTTAATAAAAAGATTTGGAATTGAATCAAATTTATGTATTGAAATTCAGTCTCTAATAATTGGATCTATTGTAGTAAATGGAATTAAATATTACATTATTTGAAATTAAGATAAAATAGAAATATTAATGCACTATGGTGTAAACCATGATAATTATACCATAAAATGAAATGGATTGAATAACTAGATAGAGTTAAGAATATGAATTTATTGGGAATTTAAAACTTATACTTTTTAAACTGGATAAATTATAGTGTTTTACACGCAATAAATTTCTGTACTTTTATTACATGCATATTTTATATTTTTCCTATATCCATCTCTATTTTATCTTTCTATTTTTATCCGTCTAAGCTTTTATTATATTTATTAGAGTTTATTTGTGTATATTCTTTTATCTAATGGCTTGGAAACAAATTAATTAGACATACATTACTTTGTTTAATTAGGCATAGGTTACATTTGATTTATTTCTGGCCTTTTATTTACCTATCTATTTAATTACCTACCATAGCCATGTATTTTTTTCTAGCTGTGAGAAATCGTTCCACAAATCACGTACAAGAAGATTTATTTCTCGTTTCAAACTTCTCATTTTCATTTGCAATTAAGGATAAATATATACGTTCCTTTCTCCTTAATTATGCATTTTCCGTTTCCTAGCATTTACTTCTTTGCTTGCCTTCCAAACCACTCATCTATTAGTGATGAGAAACTTTATCAATTCATGTACAAAAATATATTTCCTACTTCTCATATTCATTTGCATTTAAGAATAAAATATATGCAAGTTTATTTCTCCATAGTTTATGCCTTTTTGTTTCCTATCATTTGCTCCTCCTTAGCCATTTCTTTTTTTCTTCCATCTTTAGCCGTGTATTTCTTTTGATAACTCACGCACAAACAATTCTAAAAACTCCTCATTATCATTTGCGTGATGAAAAAAATATAGCAAGCTCTAATTATTTCATGCCTTCCTGTTCTTCTTTTTCTATTTTCTTTTCTCTTTTCTTTTGTTCTTCTTCAAGCATGGCTTGGTCTCCACCTATTGCTGACCACACTACCTCCTCCTCACCACCAAAGCCTAGCCGTGACCACCATGGAAGCATACATCACCAACGTTGATAACAAACCTTAACCAAGCCATGTATTGATCACCTTGCTTTGATTTATCAAGGTTAGGTCATTTTATTTTCTATCTTTTCATTGTTTTCATCTATATTCTTTTATATTGAATCATTGCTTATATATGTTATGTATTGTGTTGTTTACAAGTTCGGATCTGACTCTTCATCCACTCAAAAAATATAGACGTGCTTTGTCGTGCCTTTTCGCTCTTTGCGGAGTTTGGATGTGTGTTTGATTTTGATTCTAGCTTTCAAAAAGGTGAGATTTTTCACTCTAGACAACGTACTTTTATCATTGTGAAATGATGACAAGTAAATTGTAGAAATTATCATGCTATGTTCGTACATGCCTGTGATTGATTATATGATGTTAAATGCTGTTTATACATTTGTTACATCATCTATTGTGATATTATATGCTATATTGTTATATTTATTTCTTATTTTCACACTACAAGTTTCCTAGTACCATGGGTTGAAATGATACATACCTGAACGGAGTTTAGGATAAGGAAAATGACTATGGGCTGAAATGTTAGGCTCGAGTGATTTTTATTGATTTTTGTTGTATTTATTTTTCTTGGGATTACGGGTTTGAAATGATAGAACCTAGATTTTTCTTTTTAAATTACGGATTTAAATGATACATATCCGTATCACTTGACCTAGGTTAGAAAATATTATACAGGCCAATGGTTAACATTTTTAGAGTAATATTTTCATGAAAATTTATTAAATATTTTGAAATTTTGGAATAATTGGAATTTTAACTTAAAATTTGTTTTAAAGAATTGAAATATAAATAGATATCAGTTTTTATAAGTTAAAATGTTATAAGCTGATAATTGGTTTAAAGTGTAATTTAAAAATCTTTATTTGGTTTTAAATAGAAATTTAAAGATTTTTGTTTGTGATAAATAATTTAATAATTAAAGTTGATTAATATGGAATTTTTAAATCTAACCTAATAATTGCAATCAATCTTTAGTTTTGAAATGAGAATGGTTGTATAATAAACGATGTATTTTGAATTATGAAAATGAAAAACAGTTTTTAATTAATGCAAGAAACATGTAAAGTCCTAATTAATGAAAGAACATGTAAAGTTTTTAGTTAATGCAAGAAACATGTAAATGTTAATTAGTGAAAGAAACATGTAAAGTTTTAATTAATGAAAGAAACGTTAAACTATCTACTATGTAGTAATATGTGCTATTATAATACTGGCTAAAGTAAAGTATAATATATTTAAAAATAGCGTTGAGGCGCTACTCATATCCCCCTTAACACATTTTATAGTGCCAATCAGTACCGTTGTCCCTCCTGATCGGGAAGCCACCAGAGGATACTCCATAGGTACGACACAAATCAAATTTGTACAAGGCGCGCTAGGGTAGGTGACACGGCACAACTAGGCAATGCCCGGGTAGATATACCAATTGCACTTCCGAGCCGGTGGTAACGTGTAGCAGCTACTACCGCCCACTTCGACCACACTTCCAAAAATGAAAGGTGCACCTAATCAATCACAAAGTAATAGAATGGTATCGAAGAAGTGTGTCCGATAAGAGGAGCAACTTCATTAGCCCGTCGATTGCTCCTTTTTTAGCCACCTTATGCCAACTCACAGGAGTTGGGTCCACGTACATACCTCAATAGGACGTCGCCACCATCCTACTTCGTTCTGGAATCTCCACCACATACATGGTTGTTAAAGTGGCTTTCGGAGTTGGCAGAGTGTATGACTTCATCCGTTCCCGGTCTCTTTAATAACTAAACGTTATTATAACATCGTGGTGGTTTCAAAATATTTATATTTCAAAACCAAAATATCATTTCCATTTCAAAACTTTATCAACACGATATCATTTCCATTTCAGAAAAAAATAAGATATAATTTCCATTTCAAACCAAAATACGTTATTATAACACTTTCGAAACCAAATACTTGAAAATATAACCTTTTCAAAACATAATGCTTTGAAATTCATAGCTTCGAAACCATAACTTCCACCCCTTAAAAAGTTTAGATATTCAAGTAGTATATATCATAAAATAGTTTAAATCTAAAATTACTTTACAAAATAAAATAGTTTCCTCAACATCACAAATTGATTCAGATCAGCTCGAACCCAAAATTCAATTTAAATCAAATATCAATTCATAAATTTCAACTCAATTCACTTTCAATAATTTATTTCAATTTATATCAATTTCAAATACAGATTTGAACCTCAAATAAACCATTTCAAATTCCATATATTTCAAAGCTTTGAATATTCCATAATTTCAAAACCAAATTCTTATAATTCCATATATATCAAGTTCAATTTGCTATTATTTAGTTTTAAAATGTTTACTTAATAAATTCAATATCATATAAATAAAACTTTTAATTCTAAATAATTCAATATTCCTTACATTTATTCAAACTTGATATATTCATTTAAATTATCTTAAATCAAAATCAAGTTATAAAAATCATATCCTTTAAGATTTCAATTTCCATAAATTTCGAATCGATTTAATTTAAATAAATTATGAATTAAATACCATTTCAAATCGATCTCAAATCTAACTTCCCAACCTTAATTTATTAAATCATTATAAACTCTAACTAGAATATAGTTTAAATAAATACTTAACCATATTGTATTTAATAGAATTGAACTTTATTATTGAACTTAATTTTATTTTAAAAAAATTTATACATAGCTTAAAAATCAGGAATTTTAGCTATATATATAATAACATTTATATAATATCTAAAATCAATATTTTTTTAAAACCATATATTTCTTTCTAAACCATAGAAATCATTTACAATATTTTCACATATATAGACCACAGTGTCTGTATATAATTTTCTATCCTATGGTCAAGTGATACGGATATTTATCATTTAAATCCGCAATTTAAATTTATACAGGTATATATCATTTCAAGCCACAATCCCAAATTCAATTCAACGAAAATCGCTTGGGTCTATCATTTTAACCCATAATGATTTTCTCCTACTCTAAAGTCCGTTCGAGTATGTATCATTTCAACCCATAGCGAATTCTATACTAACAGGGAACTCGTAGAGTGAGAACAGATATGATAATAATATAACAGGCATATATCATCAATATAAATAACAGATAATGGTGTCATATGTCACAGGTGAACAGATACAGATAACAACATTTATATAGCAATGTAAAAACTACAACAACATATTCCAGTTGTCTTTTCAATTGAAATCAAAGTTAATAAATACAAGAACGTTAATCGTGAGTGATTGCTCACCTTTCGTGGCTAGAGAGAGCAGGAGATGACACTGATACGGACACTGATATGTACACTGTGATTGAGTTACAAATCCAAGTACGAATTCGATGATCAAAGCTGACAACAAGGGATAGACAAAATCAATTAGAACTGGGTTGATAAAGATAATTGATATAAATGGACTTATTTATAACCATATATAACTATATATATAAAAATCATATACAACTTATAATTTAAAATAAACAAATAACTTTCAAAATCTCTATATATTTTTATACACATAAATAGCAATTGCAACCTTAAAATTGCCCATATATATAACTATATAAAATATATATAATATATACAATAAATCATACATAGTAACCATATTACAGATATACACTTATACCACACGACCCATTAAAATATCTCAATACAAATATATTTTTACTTTCGGTACAACTTATGTATATACATTGAAACCCATACGTATGATATTTTAAACAGTATGCGAACAACGCAATATATACACACACACACAACATATACTAGCCGAATAAGCTAAGATTTGGTAAAAAGGTGAGGTGGCAAGCTGAGACTTCAGAGTATGTAAACTACACACTACTATATTTTAATTTATATATACACTGGAGAATCAAGTTTCTCAGGAAAGCAAGAAGGAAGCAAGTATATAATACAGTGCCGAACCAATATGCAGATATGCTTCCTTTGAGAAATCAACGTTAAATTAAAACACGCATTTTAAAAGTAGATATATAAATATATACACATTTTAAACTTACATATGTATATAAAAAAACCTGCCGCATACATTACAACGTAAACCATTATAAATAAATATAATATATTAAAAATCAATATACTTACTACATATATATAATCCAAAATCTTTGTATTGTATATATCATTAAACCAACGCCTCTATTATAAAACACACACACACATATATATATATATGTATGTATGTATGTATGTATGTATGTATGTATATATCAAGGTACCAAACTATACACGTACACTAAGCTAAGACACTTCAAACTATACACTGCAACTTAAAAATGAATGCTTGAAACCAGTACTTCAAACTCATATAATGACACATATTTTAAATTCCAATCCTTAAACTAATATATATATACCCAAACTGAATGTACTCATGTAGTTTCCATAGATCTCTACATATTCAAACTTTAAAACTATATTTGATAACCAAACACATAATCAGGTACAATACGATATATATATACAAATACATATATGACTTTTACATATAAAAACCGAACTTATATATATACTTTTTCTGTAATATAATCTATACTATAAAGTATATATTAGACGTAAGGTATACTTATATATTAAACTATTATAAAGTTATTCCAGAGATCAACATATCTAAATCAATTTATAATAACACATACTTCTTTACAAAATACTGTCACCGTAAACCTTAATTTCCTTTTAAATACTCAACTATATATTTAATCATAACCTATATACTTCGTACACATGACAACCAAGACTCAAGTATAGGCTGTCGCAAGGTAGAGTAGCAGAGGCCGTGGGGTGATGGCGGAGGAAGAAGGACATGGTAAGCCGATGATGTTCATGGTGAACGCTACGGCGTGGTTGAACGATTTAAGGGAGAGGGTGGCTCGAAGTCGATGAGTCGAGATGTGCGCGTGCTGGTGACTGAATCTAGGCGCGAGGTAATGGTGCGGACTCGGTTTGCTGGTGGTGGATGTAATGTCCCGCCATTCATTCCATAGAATAATGCATCATTAATAAGAAAGAAAGGGATAGAAAAGAGAAAGATAGAAAAGAAAGAAGGAAAACACATTAGAATCTCAACAGCGGAACGAAAAAATTATATTAATAAAAGAAGTATTACATAGTATACAACCATTATCAGAGTTACACAGATTATTACATACTAGACAGTTATAAACACCTGTCTAGTTATTACAACAAGGTACAACTCAAATCCACGACTTTGAGAATACACAGCGGAACACTATATATGTATAACGCAGAAGCCTCCTGCTCCATTGCTCCTCCAAAATTCGTCAAAGCTAACTTGAATCCCTTGGCTACTCTTAAAAATTTGAGTACCCAAGAGTTTAAGAAAATAGAAGATAAATTTCGTGTCAGACATGGGTCTGGTGTGAGTAACCGGTTCAAGTTGCTTAACTTTAAAAAACCTTTGAAAAGAAAAGGTATCACGTAAGACTTCCCACACATAAACATGGGTAAGTTTTTAACTTACGCTAACCAAAACATTTGATAGGAAATCCAGTGATATTATAATAGGGTCTAGGGTTTCCAAATAAAATACAGAAATAGCTGGAATGCTTACATCTCACGTTCCAACATAGTTGGGCACAACTAAAACGTATGACACTTATTGGAGTTTAGATTCCATATAATTGCATGGCTACTCAGGTACCGCCCGTCACAGTACGTGGCCTAGATCAACGTACCGAGGATCCACCCTAAATCCCTTGCAATACAAGGACGAAACCATCACTCACTGGATAGTCTCGAACAAGACAACCCCGCAGTTGGCCCGCGTTCCAACTGCCCATACAGCCGAATAAAAATGGACTTCTAGACGGGGAAAATCTTGTCCTACTTGGGTGCTACCCACTTAACCTTGCAGCACCTACCCTGTTTTATACATTCTCGGTTGATGAGGCTTAAGGCTACGATTACCTTTAGAGAACGCATCTCTTAGAATGTTCATCATCCACCTGACGATGTTTTGAAAGCATTCAATCCATACAAGTTCGTTCAGGGTTCGAATGAAACCGAAGGCACTTTCTCGTTACACTCATTTTGGAATCACCCTCAGAGTTAATGACGATAACCCTTGCACTTTGAATCTTCATCTTCACTTGAGAATCATGACCTATCGTTAATTTGGATCGATGTGGTTTTCGGATATCCAAATCTGGAAACCCGATCCCGGTCTCACTGAAATCCAAAACGCCATATTTTAGGTCCAATTTGTTTTAAAGTTAAAGCAATTCAATTCTATTATCTATATACACACAGATAGATAATTCACATCATCATCACAAACATGTAATTCACATTATCATCACAAACAGATAATCCACACTATCATCACACTTTAACCAAAGCATCCATGTCACACAACATCACTTATCTCATATCTGAGATCTCAAACCAATCAAGGCAATCAATATCATCCATCCATACATAAGCAAGGATCTAATATCCACACTATAATTAATTTAAATTAAATTAAATTAATTACTTCATCTCTAATTAATTTAAAGAAAATTAAATTAATTAGTTTATCATTATAAAATTTTCTTGCATAACCATTAATTAATTACAACAATTAATTATCTTCTAATTATCCATCTTAATTAATCACCCTTGATTAATTATTCTTTAATTACATTCAAGTAATTATCCTTAAATTAATTTCATAAATTAATTATTCTTAGCCAAATACAGTAATTAACCTTTAATTACTTCATTAATTAATTAACTATAATCAATTACATTAATCCTTAGTTAATTACATTAATTATTTACTCTTAATCACTTATCATTGATTAATTAATCTTAATTAATCAACAATTAACTACATCATTAATTATATTAACTAATGATCCCTAATTACTTTTTAATTAATTATCCTATTTTAATTCATTACATTAAGTAATTAATATTAATTAAACCATAATTATTATTCACTCTTGATTAATCACATTCACTAATTCACTACCCTTAATTACCTCATTAAATAAATTAGTTACTCCTTAATTAATTACATTTAATAATTAATCTTTAATAAATTAAATTTATTAATCACCCTTAATTAATTACATCACTTAATTATCTTCAAATAACCTTTGTTAATCAATTCTTAAATTAATTACACTAAGTAATTAATTATTAATTACTTTCTCTAAGTAATTATCTTTCATATTAATTACGCAAAGTAATTAATCCCAAATCACTTTCAATCTTCAATTAAATACATCCTGTAATTACCCATCTTAATTACTCCACTAAGTAATTATTCTTCATTAATTACATTAAGTAATTATGCTTAACCAATCATCCAGTGATTATCTTAATTTAATTAAACTAAGTTAATTCACTTAAATAAATCACATTAACTCAATTAATTACAATGAGTAATTAATTCCTTAATTACTTTCATTAGGTAATTACACTTAAACATTTTCATAAATGATTATATTTAATTAATTAATCTAATTAATTATTAAATAAATCACATTAATTAATATTAAATAATCTTAATTTAATGACCTTCATTGACTATTAACAATTCTTTAATAACTTCTCCCAAGTAATTAAACTTAGATTAATCATTATTAATTACAAATTAATTAGATCTTTTAAAACCATTTAATTAATCATTAATTATTTAATCAATTAAGTGCTTAACTGTAACTTCATTAATCTTAATTACTTGATTAATTAATTTCTAATCATTAATTAAAAATCATAACTTATCTAATTAATGATCTTATTCAAATTAATTAACCTTAATTAATTAACTTAAACCTTAACTAATTAATTCAAACCCTAAATTACTTAATTAATTGATCCAATTTTTTATTTAATTAAATTAATTAATTATCCCTTGTAAATTACCTTAATAATTTAATGAATCACAAATCATTAAGTCTTTATTTACTTAAGACAAAATATTTCTTATATATGACTGTATTGTTATTAATAAAAACATTTGAAACATTTTACTTATGAATTTACTTTTAAATTCCATTTCAAATTAAGATTCAAATTAAATACAAATTTAACGTTAACACGATTTAAAACCAATTTAAATTACACATTAAAGAAATACATATCTTATATAAGAAATTTAGAAGAGTTTAAAACCAAGTTCCTTTTAAATTCAAATCATTTTAAATACACTTGAAACATTTTAAAGTTGTTAAAACATTTAAATTTTATAAAACTTTATTTTATTTCAAATCCAGGATACAATTTAGAATTGAATCCATAATTAAATCTGATTTAAAATGTCACAAACGGGATTTTCGACTCACGAAATTCGACATTAATACGTCCACCGTATCAACTACCGAGAAATCGAAGGCCGGAAAACCGTACTGTTAGGGTTTAAGAAGAAGAAAAAGATAGAAGAAGAAAAAGATAGAAGAAGAAAGAAAGGAAAAGCAACAGAAAACAATATCAGAATCTCATAATCGCAGCGGAACAACATATAATAGATAAATGGATAATTTTAAAACAAAAAACTATATCATTTATTACATTACATCACATTACATTACATTATCAGAGTTTACAACAACAAACAGTGGAAAAGAAAAACTATATACTAGTTGATACGCCAAACCATCCAGCCTGCCTCCAGATCTCTACAGCAACTTCTGAATTCCAGAATGACCTGATAACCATACTCTAGACTGCCCGTGTGGAAATTGGTGGGCACCCAGAGTTTAGGAAGGAAACAATAAACTCCAGGTCAGTCATGGGACTGGTGTGAGAACTTAAAACAGTTTATCTTAAAAAATAAACAAATAAATATTTTAAATTAGTTTCGTAATGCTTTTAGAAAATGTAACTACCATATGGCCTCCCGCACACACGCACAATGCAAACGCAGAATCGGAGGAGATTTTTCCTTATGATAGTCAAACATGCTTGATACGAGAAATTTTCTTTGATATTATTATTATAAGTGCAAAGTGTAGAAAAACATTTCGAAAATATGATATAAATCTTAGCCAACATACGACCAGTATCGTATGCCTACTATAGCTACCATCTAAACAGTAGGGCGCCACCATAAGTAAATGGCAGGTTCTACAACTAAAACGGTATAGGGCTCGTATTGTTTGTTTGGATTTTCCAACAAATGGTCAGGCCAAGGAACTTTCCATTGCCACATGGGTACGCTTCTAGAAAGACACCCCGAGAACCCAACTAGATCTCTGCCAACACAAGGCTGGGTTACCCCTAGCTGGGTAACAACTGACACGAGTATGCCATCCCCCGGTCCCAACCGACCTAAATCCCGGGATTCACCAACAACCACAAAATAATAAGTTTGCAGCAACAACATAGGTTAAGTATCAGGGCTCTATACCATAATACCACCTCTATCCAGAAGGAAATGACATACGCTAAGGGAACGCTATCCCCTAATAACCTTGCCGCATCTTTCCTGTTTTGACCATTACCTGGGTGCGAGGTCTGACGATGTCTCGTCCACAAAGCTACGTTTATACAGAAGCTGTGCTTTGATCAACAAATGATCGGCAACACTCAGCATTCCACGTTACCAAATTGGGAATATATCACTAGTAACCATCAACTACATAACCTCTGAGCTCGTATGTCTCAGAGAAGGGTGTTAAGCTAAGAGAATAATTCTCTGCCACCAACAGAAATTTATTTGACAGAAAGCAGCTTTACATCTCAAATTGTAACGTCAGACACACATCCATACAAGTCCGTTCCAGGATCGAACGGAACCGAAGGCACTTCCAAAGAAGCCCTTGCAATCCGAGTATTCACTAATCACGACCGGACTTCCCATCGCAAAGGGTGATAAAATCTCTATATCGTAGATCAACCGATGCAGAGACATTCGACGGTAATCCTTCCATTTTCAAAAATATTCGGTCTTCAACACTGGTCTTCAAATGCCATCCATTACGACATATCACTATTCGAAATGGGATTTATGACCCAAAGGTCCTCTCCCGGCTAAACAGAACAACGAACGCTTATTTTTAAAATAAGTGTAGCATTCAAATTCAAGCAAATCACAATAAATACCCATTTAAAGGTAAATATTCAAAGCCGGTTATTTAACTATCAATAGATATGCACAAACATCACTAAATTCCAAATAATTTCCCAAATTTTTATTTTCCAAAAATATCTTTACAAGTTATATTTTCCCACACTTCAAAAATAAATCAATGTTTACTTTTAAACAAATTCCCCTTTCCTTTATAAATTCCATGTGAATTTAAATTTCCAAATATCCATTTATATATGATTTTCAAACCGACTTCAAATATTCATGTAATAACCCATATATTTGGACCATTTAAATTGACAATAATCCATACATGTCAACTTAAATAATGCAAAACACGAATCATTATGGGATTATATATACATAAATGTAAATGAGAATCAATACAACATCACAGACACAGAACAACAATATTGGAATAGAAATAGACTGATAAAGATAAATGCTAAGTCTTCAACATCTTCAACCAACCTTGATCAGCAAACTGGATAGCTTCAGACTGACCCGAGCATATACAAAAGAAACACTCGAGTCAGGACTCAAAATCTTATCCAGGATAATCAATTGCAGGAAATAAAGTCCATAACTCAAAGATGAATAAAATAACATCTCTAAGGATCCGATAAACTATCTATATATATATAATACGGTATGTAGGTAATGTCTAATTAGTAAAATAGAATATTAAAATAGCGTTAAAGCGTTACCATAATTCCCCTTAACTCATTTTATATTCCCAAAAGCATATACAAGACCGTAGATTCCCCAAAACCGGAAGTCACCAGAGGGCAATCCATATACTCAAGGTACAAATCAAAACGTAGTGGTCGCGAATAGGATAATCAGTATGACAAGGTACATGAGGCAATAACAACTAAGATACTAGTAGTTGCGTGATCCGGACTGATGTTGAGCATAGTAGCTACTATCTCAACACCGCGAAACAACACTCCCAAATGAAAGGGTGCACCCAAATCGAATCACAAAAGTAATAGATATGGTATCGAAGAAGCGTGTCCGCTAGAGGTGGCGATCCTCAATGGCCCGGCGCGGCTCCTGTTTTAGTCATGTCAGGGGTCATCCAATATCGTTCTCTTTCTTCAGTCAACGCGTTCACCAAACCATCCACTTCATTCTAGATCAACACTTCGCGCATAATAGTTATTAAAGTGGTTTTCGGTATCGACAGAGAGTATGTCCATTCCCAATCCCGGTCTCTTTAATAACTACGTATTTATTACCCGATGGTCGGTTAAATTAACGTTTAAACAAATCAAAGTCCAAAAGTCAAGGTGCAAATTTGACTTCCTAAATTTGACATTTCACGATTCAATTTATTTTAGATATTTTACAACATATTTTCGAATGCAATTTTTAGTTCAAACACTTGAGTTACACTTTAAAATTAAGTATTCAAGTTCGATTTAATAAGGTCTAAAAGTCGCTTATTAAATTTAGTTCATAATCAATGCATTCAATTTAATGCTAAACATAGTTTAAATTATTAAACCAAATTCTATTCATTTCACTTCATGTTTACATCCACTATTATCATAAATTCGATTAAATCAATTTCATTAGCTAAATTCCCTTTTATCCAACTTCATTTGATTTATTTACCAATTCAATTAAATTTCTAAACAAAAGTCCATTTCCATTTACAATGTCCTGATTTGATTAATTCGTTAAATTTAAAATCATTTTAAGTTTAAATAATCACTAAGTTATATCCATAAACTTTGGTCAGTTTTTGTATTCTTCCTAAGTCAAATTTTCTAAATTTCCAAGTAAAATTTACAACATGTTCCAAATCTATTTAATTAAAACCGAGTTTTAATCTAAACCTAACCAATTTAATAAATTTTTAAGCTATCAAATTCTAAACTTACTTGTTTCTAAATCTCATTTCAATAAATTTGCCAATTCATTTTTATTTAATTACATAGGTTTATTAATCCGTTTCAATTTAATCCATTAATTTTACTTCAATCTAATCCATAAAATTTATCTTGATTAAATCTGTGAAATTTATTTCAGTTACATCCATTAAAACTGTTACCAAATTTCCAACCAAATTGTTAAGTTCATTCTTTAATTTAAATTATATTTCAATTTCGAAAATGGTTTTGTTGACCAATCGGGTTTCTTATTTTTATTTTCTATCCTAGGCCAAGTTGTTTAATTAGGTATTTATCATTTCAACCCAATATTATTCAATATAAAACAAAGCATGGCAAAAGGGAACTTGCAGTGTGATAACTGGGATGGTGTCAAAGTAAATAAACAAGCAATAACAACCATACATAACAATTTAACAATGTATTTAAATAATCCTGAAATAATCATATTAATTTACATTTGTTATTTATGCAAATTAATATAATTATTCCTAGAATCCACACCATCGTTTCATGCGGATTAAAGATTATTACGTTAGGGTTTTCACTTGGTGTCTATTATCAAATTACTACATCAATCATACGTTCAATGGTCCAAAGTGTAGTAAACGCTATTCTACGCGACGATTTATTTAACATTTAAAGGGATCAAGTTCATAATATATAATCCATTTTAAATTGTTGACTATCCTATATCAATTTCAATTTCATATTAAATTTCACTTATATTAACAACCAAATTCAACATCATATAATACTTTTAGTGTCACAACTATTTGTCGTAAACTAGCAATATTCAAATTTAACTTGCATAGCGATTTACAATTTTTTTTTTCTTCAACAATTCGAACAATCAACAATTAACATCTAAATTAATATAAACAACAATTATCACTTGATTATCATAGCATAATAGATCGAGTCATGAATGAAATATTCACCTTGCGTGGTTAGAGAATACGACGAAGCACGAAGACGAATAGATAAGAGACACGAACAAGCATGATGCAAAACGACACAAACTACAATTCAAACAATTAAATAAACCAACTATTTGTTTATTGCAATATATATCAATTGAATATATATATAAACCATACCGAACAACGAAGCAAGATAGATTCGACAAGTCGGATGAAAGTCTAAGTCTCCGAAGCAGTAGCTGATACAAACACAGTAAAACACAGTATGAGAGAAAATTAGAATTTTCAAAGTATATACCACTATACTAATATATAAAACACTCTAATCTCATTTGGTTATGCAGCCGATAAATGAGAAGCAAAACAAAGTCAGAGCACATGCTCCATATAACGGCATATGCAACCCATTGTTCATATTGGGAACAAATTCCTATTGATAAAGGCTAGCTATAGGAAGGAGGGTCTTCAAGTGACATATACATAAGCTATATGAAAATCCTATATACTAATAGGTAGAGCCTATATGCATGCAACAACATTTGACATATAACTTTCCAACAGAGAATATACAAAGCATGTTCAAAGTGATATTGATGTATTGGCTATAGGTCTTAGGAAAAGCGAAGAGGGAAGTGAAGGCAGTGGCTCGGGTGTTAGCAGCCAAGTCGGTGGGTGGGTCCGGGTTCGACAGGGTTGCTGCGGCGGGCGAAGGCTGGCGGGTCTGGATGAAGGCTGGCGGGTCTGGGCGAAGCTGGCGGGGTCTGGGCGAAGGCTGGTGGAGTCTGGGCGAAGCTGGCGGATGTGGACGAAGGCTGACGGGTCTGGGCGAAGCTGGCGGGGTCTGGACGAAGGGTGGCGGGTCTGGACGAAGCTGGCGGGGTCTGGGCGAAGGCTGGTGGAGTCTGGGCGAAGCTGGCGGATCTGGACAAAGGCTGGCGGGTCTGGGCGAAGTTGGCGGGGTCTGGACGAAGGCTGGCGGGTCTGGACAAAGAATGGAGGGTCTGGGCGAAGCTGGCGGGGTCTGGACGAAGGCTGGCGGGTCTGGACAAAGCTGGCGGGGTCTGGGCGAAGGCTGGTGGAGTCTGGGCGAAGCTGGCGGATCTGGACGAAGGCTGGCGGGTCTGGGCGAAGGCTGGCGGGTCTGGACGAAGCCTGGCGGGTCTGGGCGAAGCTGGCGGGGTCTGGGTGAAGGCTGATGGAGTCTGGGCGAAGCTGGAGGGTCTGGACGAAGGCTGGCGGGTCTGGGCGAAGCTGGCGGGGTCTGGACCAAGGCTGGCGGGGTCTGGGCGAAGCTGGCGGGGTCTGGGCGAAGCTGGCGGATCTGGGCGAAGGCTGGTGGGGTCTGGGTACGGTGTTTGCATGCATGGAGGAGAGAGGGTATCACGTTTTGGTGGGTTTGATAATTCTGGAGAGCAACAGATGAAATATGAAGAAGAAGAAAGAATTTGCAGAGCAGAGTATACAAACCAGAATATTATAAAATGTAAGCAACAAACGAATAAATGGAACGACGGCTAGCTTATAAAAGGAAGTACAGTAATTGTCTCGGTAACTGAATGGCTATTGGCTTTCCAAGGCAGCTGAATAGTCAAAGACTGATAGAATTCTGAACGTTGAAGAAAATGGGTACCGGTTTTATGCTGCGTAACGGACCGATTTGTAATCCGTTAAACAAAACTAGTTCGCAACACCGAACTCCGATTGACACAAATAAATATACCGTTGTGATCAGCGCGTCGAGACGGACACAACGGTATAAAGATATTGATGGTTCGACACCGTTTGCAAAGTGGTAACTCTTATTGAACCATTTGCACGAGCGAACATTTTAGCTAGCAATTAAAAGCGAAATTTGACGAAACGAATTGCGCCGTCATATTCAGAATATTTTTCTTATCCAGAAATGTGAAAAATATTTGAGTTCGGACGAAAGAGAATTTTTCACCTACGATTTAAATCAATAGGCAAATGCGACGCACAAAATTTTCTTCAATACTTCAACGAAATTTGGCGTACGCCTATGTCTATCTAGACGCAATCCAAATATGAAGTTTGAATAGAAACAGAATTTGTTTGCGAAAATTTTAATTTCTACATTAAATAAACAATTTTAAAATTTTAAACTGGGTCTGAATTTCAGGGTCGTTACATTCTCCCCTACTCAAAACTTTTCGTCCCCGAAAAGGAACAAAGGAAAGAGTGGAAGAACAATAAAAGAGGTACGATAGATATAGAATAGATTATCGAATAAAGTAAAGAATATAGAATGGAATTTACCTTCAACAAACAATTCTGTATTAGAATCTCGGATACTCTCCTCGGTTTCCCAAGTACAATCACGATCATCGGGACTCCATTGGACTTTGACTAGGCTAACAGTCTTCCTTCTAAGCTGCTTCGTATCCCTATCAACAATACGAAGCGGTCTCCTCTCTATAGTCAAATCCGGCTCAATATCAATCTCATCTAACTGGGCAATAGGAATGGTCATGGATGGATCGTGTACAACCTTCCGGAGATGTGAAACATGGAATACGTTGTGCACGCCCTCAAATTTCTCCGGCAGCGCAACTCTATAGGCTAGTGTACCAATCCTCTAAGTGATAGCGAATGGTCCAACAAATATAGGAGCGAGCTTCCCTCTACGACCAAACCGAATAACATTCTTTAAAGGTGATACCTTTAGAAATACCTTATCTCCAACATGGAATTCCAATTCTCTTCTACGCCTATCAGCATAGCTCTTCTGCCTATCCTGTGCGGGCTTCATCTTCCTTCTGATCTCATTAACCTTCTCGGATGCTTCCATAATCATATGTGGGCCAAGAATTAGTCGATCACCAGGCTCAATCCAACAAGCTGGCGATTTGCATGGCCGTCCATACAAAGCTTCGAACGGTGCCATATCAATACTCGCCTGACTAAAAAGATAGTTAAATTTCAACTCAATTTTACTTATTCAAATAGAAAATTTCTGATTACCTGATAACTGTTATTATAAGTGAATTCAACCAAATGGAGATGGTCTTCCCAAGATCCACCGAAGTCAATAATGCAAGCTCGGAGCAGATCTTCCAAAACCTGGTTTACCCTCTCAGTTTGGCCATCTGTTTGAGGATGATAAGCTGTACTCAGATTCAGTTTAGTGCCCAAGACGTCCCGAAATGCCTTCCAGAATTTACTAGTGAATAAAGGATCTCTATCGCATCAATACTAGATGGAACCCCATGTAGTCTAACAATATCTCTCATATAAATCTCGGCCAAACTCGAAGCAGTACGAGTGGCCTTTAAAGGAATAAAGTGAGCCGATTTGGTCAACCTATCAACAATAACCCATATACTCTCGTTACCCTTTCTGGTTCTTGGTAATCCATCAATGAAGTCCATAGAAACCTGATCCCATTTCCAACACAGAATCTCTAGGGGTTGAAGTAATCCTGCCGTCTTCCGGTGATCGGCTTTGACTTGCTGGCAAGTAGTGCATCTGTTGACATATGCAGAAATATCTCTTTTCATCCCACTCCACCAATATAAACGCTTCATATTTCGATACATCTTGGTGACACTAGGATGAAATGAAAGTGACGACTGATGGTTTTCTCTAAGCACTTCTTGTCTCAATCCATCAACATTAGGAACACAAATACGGTTGTCAATCTTCAGAACTCCGTTACTATCAATCTGTGCTCCCACTTTACTGTCAACATTTCCAACTCTACCAAGAACTAACTCCTTCATGCGATAGAGCAAAGTGTCCTCATATTGCTTAGCTTTTATGCGGTCCATAAGAGATGGGGAAATAACAAGTTGAAATAGCATGCCTTCTACAAGATTACAACATGACAATGCTTTACTACGGCTCAAAGCATCAGCTACCACATTTTCTTTTCCAGGAGTATAATTAATGTCGAGATCATATGCAGCTAAGAATTCGAGCCATCGAACTTGTCTCTGATTCAAATCCTTCTGGGAGAAGATATACCTCAAAGACTTAAGATCTGTGAATATTTAAAATTTTGTCCCCAAAAGATGGTGCCTCCATAATTTCAAAGCAAACACAACCGCAAGAAGTTCTAAATCATGAGTTGCATAGTTTACTTCATGAGTCTTTAACTGACGACCAGCATAAGCAATAACCTTTCCATTTTGCATAAGGACCGCACCTAAACCTTCTCGACAAGCATCAGTATAGACAGTTAATCCTTCACTCCCGTCAATTACCGCGAGAACTGGGGCTGAAGTTAACTTACGCTTCAACTCATTAAAAGCTGATTCACACTTCTCACTCCAAATAAATTTGACATCCTTTCGAGTTAAAGCAGTAAGTGGGGCAGAAATCCGAGCAAAGCGCTCAATGAATCTGCGATAATAACCGGCTAGGCCCAAGAAGCTTCGGATATCAGTAGGAGTTTTGGGAGTCTCCCAATTCTGTAGATAAGTTTTCAAATTAGAAAGGAACACGATGGATCGAATAGAAATAACGAATAGGATAGAACTTACGTTGATTACGGCGATCTTAGCTGGATCGACCGAAATCCCGTTTTCAGAAACAATATGGCCAAGGAATCGTACTTCGTCTCGCCAGAAGTGGCATTTCGAAAACTTGGCCTTTAGCTGATGGTTTCGGAGAGTTCCCAGAACATAAGCGAGATGGGTCTCATGCTCTTTCTCATCTTTAGAAAAGACAAGAATATCATCGATGAAAACAAGAACAAACTTGTTAAGGACGTCATGGAAGACTCGATTCATTAAGTCGACGAAATATGCAGGTGCGTTGGTCAAACCAAATGGCATAACCAACCATTCATAGAATCCATTCTCGGTACGGAAAGCTGTTTTATGAATACTATCTTCTGCTACACTGAGTTGGTGGAACCCAGTGGCTAGATCAAGTTGTGAGAAAATTTTAGCTCCATGGAGCTGATCGAATAAATCATTGATGCGAGGCATCGGATAGCAGTTCTTGAGAGTGCGCTTGTTCAATTCCCGGTAATCAACACACATGCGAAGGGATCCATCTGATTTGGTGACAAATACAACAGCGGAACCCCATTCAGAACAACTTCTCCTAATCAAACCTTTAGCAAATAGATCATCAATTTGAGTTTTTAGTTCAACTCTTTCTTTAGGAGCCATCCTTCTGTGAGGGAGAACTACGGGAGTAGCACCAGGTATAAGGTCAATGCGAAAATCGATCTCACGTTTAGGCGGTAGAGAGTTGACCTCTCCAAATACATCGGGAAATTTCTGAACAATAGGAGTAGCACTAAGATCATCCGGGTGAGCATCAAGAGAAAATATGAAGCTTTCGGCATATTTCTGAGGTGATTTGCATTCAATGACAAGCGATAAACCCTTATCATTTACTAGAGAAACATAACGAGCTTTGCAAGAAATAACAGCATCGAAATTTCTTAACCAATCAGCACCCAAGAAGATGTCAAATGCTTCAAAGCCAAGCACATAGAAATCCCAAGTGAATCGATATCTTCCATACAAAAGCACAACCCCTTTACAAATTCTACTGAGGTTGGCAAGTCCTCCAATAGGGTTGGAGACACATAAGGAAGTAGTAGCAAGAGTAGGTTCTAATTTGAGCTTATTACAAAGATCAATAGATATGAAGCTATGAGAAGCACCAGTATCGAATAATAACCGAACAGGTAAATTATGAAATGAAAAAGTACTTCGTAAGGTACCTTGGTCATCCTGAGCAGGTGGTGGAGGTGGTGCAGGAGTGGTGACAGCATATACTCCTGATGGTGTGCCTTTCTTCCTCAATGGGCAATCTCTTTTGAAGTGACCTGGCTCGAGGCAGACATGGCATAAATCATTCCTCATCTGAGGAGGTGGTGGAATAGCAGCTCCGGTGGATGGACAGCTATTTGCATAATGACCCTTCTTATCGCATTTGAAGCAAGTGATATTAGCAAGGTCGATTGGGCTTTTCTGGGCATATCCCAATCCTGTAGTCTTTTGCCAAGCTTTCTTTTGTTGATCAAAGTTCATCTTCCTCTTTCCGAGCTGGCTGGAAGAGGACTGAGTAGGAGTGGCCTTGGCAGTGGGTCCCTTAGGCTTCGCCTCATATCGAAGAGCATAGTCAACAAGCTCTGTGAAAGTGCAGTGAATGTTGCCAGTAAGCAAGTCATAATACTCCGATCTAGCTCCCAAAATGAATTTCTCGTTCTTCAAAAGTGGGGTATCGATCAATCCAGGGCCAAACTTGGAGAGCTCGTTGAATTTCCTCTCGTACTCAGAAAAAGTCATACTGCCTTGCTTAAGGTCCATAAAAGCTCTATAAAGTTGGGTTTTCCCAGCAGCTGGCATCCATTGTTCCGAGAAAGTATCCCTAATCAAAAGATAGACTAGATAAATAACATTCCAAGGATTGAAAGAAGAATTTAGACTATGAAATCCAAATAAATTTATACCTAAACTGGGCCCAAGTGATGGTGTTCTCCTCGATACGAGAAGTAACAGATTCCCACCAGTCTCGTGCGGCATCCCGAAGTTGCCAAGCAGCAAGCTGACGCTTCTGAGCATCAGTGATCTCCAATCCAGAAAATATCATCTCTAAGCTTTTGAGCCATTGTTGAGCTTCAATAATATTCTCGGATCCAGAGAACTTAACACCACCAAGCTGTGTATACTCCTTACTAAGAGTGGTGAATTTGACTGGAGCTGGGGCGGCAGGTGCGGCCTGGGCAGGACCATTTCCCCTTCCTCCCCTGTTGTTTCTTCTGGCACTCATATTGAAATACAAAAAAAAAATTTTTTTTTTAGAACCAAGGATAGAAAATCATAGAACTTTAAGGAAAGTCAAATCAACGAATCAATTAAGAAGTTTGAATTTGAAAGGATATGTATATTGAATTGATTCTCCTCATCCCAGGGTATTGCTACCCTATGTCTAATGAGTTTATATAACCCCAACTAAGGTTTTTAGTGGAAAACAAAGCTCTGATACCAACTGTAACAACCCGTATATTTGGACCATTTAAATTGACAATAATCCATACATGTCAACTTAAATAATACAAAACACGAATCATTATGGGATTATATATACATAAATGTAAATGAGAATCAATACAACATCACAGACACAGAACAACAATACTGGAATAGAAATAGACTGATAAAGATAAATGCTAAGTCTTCAACATCTTCAACCAACCTTGATCAGCAAACTGGATAGCTTCAGACTGACCCGAGCATATACAAAAGAAACACTCGAGTCAGGACTCAAAATCTTATGCAGGATAATCAATTGCAGGAAATAAAGTCCATAACTCAAAGATGAATAAAATAACATCTCTAAGGATCCGATAAACTATCTATCTATATATAATACGGTATGTAGGTAATGTCTAATCAGTAAAATAGAATATTAAAATAGCGTTAAAGCGTTACCATAATTCCCCTTAACACATTTTATATTCCCAAAAGCATATACAAGACCGTAGGTTCCCCAAAACCGAAAGTCACTAGAGGGCAATCAATATACTCAAGGTACAAATCAAAACGTAGTGGTCGTGAATAGGATAATCAGTATGACAAGGTACATGAAGCAATACCAACTAGGATACTAGTAGTTGCGTGATCCGGACTGATGTTGAGCATAGTAGCTACTATCTCAACACCGCGAAACAACACTCCCAAATCAAAGGGTGCACCCAAATCGAATCACAAAAGTAATAGATATGGTATCGAACAAGCGTGCCCGCTAGAGGTGGCGATCCTCAATGGCCCGGCGCGGCTCCTGTTTTAGTCATGTTAGGGGTCATCCAATATCGTTCTCTTTCTTCAGTCAACGTGTTCACCAAACCATCCACTTCATTCTGGATCAACACTTCGCGCATAATAATTATTAAAGTGGTTTTCGGTATCGACAGAGAGTATGTCCATTCCCGATCCCGGTCTCTTTAATAACTATGTATTTATTACCCGATGGACGGTTAAATTAACGTTTAAACAAATCAAAGTCCAAAAGTCAAGGTGCAAATTTGACTTCCAAAATTTGACATTTCACGATTCAATTTATTTTAGATATTTTACAACATATTTTCGAATGCAATTTTTAGTTCAAACACTTGAGTTACAATTTAAAATTAAGTATTCAAGTTCGATTTAATAAGGTCTAAAAGTCGCTTATTAAATTTAGTTCATAATCAATGAATTCAATTTAATGCTAAACATAGTTTAAATTATTAAACCAAATTCTATTCATTTCACTTCATGTTTACATCCACTGTTATCATAAATTCGATTAAATCAATTTCATTAGCTAAATTTCCTTTTATCCAACTTCATTTGATTTATTTACCAATTCAATTAAATTTCTAAACAAAAGTCCATTTCCATTTACAATGTCCTGATTTGATTAATTCGTTAAATTTGAAATCATTTTAAGTTTAAATAATCACTAAGTTATATCCATAAACTTTGGTCAGTTTTTGTATTCTTCCTAAGTCAAATTTTCTAAATTTCCAAGTAAAATTTACAACATGTTCCAAATCTATTTAATTAAAACCGAGTTTTAATCTAAACCTAACTAATTTAATAAATTTTTAAGCTATCAAATTCTAAACTTACTTGTTTATAAATCTCATTTCAATAAATTTGCCAATTCATTTTTATTTAATTACATAGGTTTATTAATCCGTTTCAATTTAATCCATTAATTTTACTTCAATCTAATCCATAAAATTTATCTTGATTAAATCCGTGAAATTTATTTCAGTTACATCCATTAAAACTGTTACCAAATTTCCAACCAAATTGTTAAGTTCATTCTTTAATTTAAATTATATTTCAATTTCGAAAATGGTTTTGTTGACCAATCGGGTTTCTTATTTTTATTTTCTATCCTAGACCAAGTTGTTTAATTAGGTATTTATCATTTCAACCCAATATTATTCAATATAAAACAAAGCATAGCAAAAGGGAACTTGCAGTGTGATAACTGGGATGGTGTCAAAGTAAATAAACAAGCAATAACAACCATACATAACAATTTAACAATGTATTTAAATAATCCCGAAATAATCATATTAATTTACATTTGTTATTTATGCAAATAAATATAATTATTCCTAGAATCCACACCATCGTTTCATGCGGATTAAAGATTATTACGTTAGGGTTTTCACTTGGTGTCTATTATCAAATTACTACATCAATCATACGTTCAATGGCTCAAAGTGTAGTTAACGCTATTCTACGCGAGATTTATTTAACATTTAAAGGGATCAAGTTCAACATATATAATCCATTTTAAATTGTTGACTATCCTATATCAATTTCAATTTCATATTAAATTTCACTTATATTAACAACCAAATTCAACATCATATAATACTTTTAGTGTCACAACTATTTGTCGTAAACTAGCAATATTCAAATTTAACTTGCATAGCGATTTACAATTTTTTTTTTCAACAATTCGAACAATCAACAATTAACATCAGAATTAATATAAACAACAATTATCACTTGATTATCATAGCATAATAGATCGAGTCATGAACGAAATATTCACCTTGCGTGGTTAGAGAAGACGACGAAGCACGAAGACGAATAGATAAGAGACACGAACAAGCACGATGCAAAACGACACAAACTACAATTCAAACAATTAAATAAATCAACTATTTGTTTATTGCAATATATATCAATTGAATATATATATAAACCATACCGAACAACGAAGCAAGATAGATTCGACAAGTCGGATGAAAGTCTAAGTCTCCGAAGCAGTAGCTGATACAAACACAGTAAAACACTTTATGTGAGCAAATTAGAATTTTCAAACTATATACCGCTATACTAATATATAAAACACTCTAATCTCATTTGGTTATGCAGCCGATAAATGAGAAGCAAAACAAAGTCAGAGCACATGCTCCATATAACGGCATATGCAACCCACTGTTCATATTGGGAACAAATTCCTATTGATAAAGACTAGCTATAGGAAGGAGGGTCTTCAAGTGACATATACATAACCTATATGAAAATCCTATATACTAATAGGTAGAGCCTATATGCATGCAACAACATTTGACATATAACTTTCCAACAGAGAATATACAAAGCATGTTCAAAGTGATATTGATGTATTGGCTATAGGTCTTAGGCAAAGTGATGAGGGAAGTGAAGGCAGTGGCTCGGGTGTTAGCAGCCAAGTCGGTGGGTGGGTCTGGGTTCGACAGGGTGGCTGCGGCGGGCGAAGGCTGGAGGGTCTGGGCGAAGCTGGCGGGGTCTGGGCGAAGGCTGGTGGAGTTTGGGTGAAGCTGGCGGATCTGAACGAAGGCTGGAGGGTCTGGGCGAAGCTGGCGGGGTCTGGACGAAGGCTGGCGGGTCTGACGAGGGCTGGCAGGTCTGGACGAAGGCTGGCGGAGTCTGGGCAAAGATGGTGGGTCTGGGCGAAGGCTGGCGGGTCTGGGCGAAGCTGGCGGGGTCTGGGCGAAGGCTGATGGAGTCTGGGCGAAGCTGGCGGGTCTGGGCAAAGCTGGCGGGGTCTGGACGAAAGCTGGCGGGGTCTGGACGAAGGCTGGCGGGTCTGGACGAAGCTGGCGGGGTCTGGGCGAAGCTGGCGGGGTCTGGGCGAAGCTGGCGGATCTAGGCGAAGGCTGGTGGGGTCTGGGTATGGTGTTTGCATGCACGGAGGAGAGAGGGTATCACGTTTTGGTGGGTTTGATAATTGTGGGAGCAACAGATGAAATATGAAGAAGAAGAAAGAATTTGCAAAGCAGAGTATACAAACCAGAATATTATAAAATGTAAGCAACAAACGAATAAATGGAATGACAGCTAGCTTATAAAAGGAAGTACAGTAATTGTCTTGGTAACTGAATGGCTATTGGCTTTCCAAGGCAGCTGAATAGTCAAAGACTGATAGAATTCTGAACGTTGAAGAAAATGGGTACCGGTTTTATGCTGCGTAACGGACCGATTTGTAATCCGCTAAACAAAACTAGTTCGCAACACCGAACTCTGATTGACACAAGTAAATATGCCGTTGTGATCAGCGCGTCGAGACGGACACAACGGTATAAAGATATTGATGGTTCGACACCGTTTGCAAAGTGGTAACTCTTATTGAACCATTTGCACGAGCGAACATTTTAGCTAGCAATTAAAAGCGAAATTTGACGAAACGAATTGCGCCGTCATATTCAGAATATTTTTCTTATCCAGAAATGTGAAAAATATTTGAGTTCGGACGAAAGAGAATTTTTCACCTACGATTTAAATCAATAGGCAAATGCGACGCACGAAATTTTCTTCAATACTTTTCAACGAAACTTGGCGTACGCCTATGTCTATCTAGACGCAATCCAAATATGAAGTTTGAATAGAAACGGAATTTGTTTGTGAAAATTTTAATTTCTACATTAAATAAACAATTTTAAAATTTTAAACTGGGTCTGAATTTCAGGGTCGTTACAATTCACTTTCAATTTATCTTTAAAAGATACAATCTCAAAAAAATTCACTTCATATTGGAAAACATTTCCAAATATTATTTAATAATAAGTAACTCACAGATCTATTTATTTTCAACATTTGGAAATTATTCGATATACTTAAATCATAATTAAGTATATATTTTATTCTTTAAGGAAAACGTTCTCTTAAGCACATTCATTTGAGTCAAAACGAATGTTACGTAAAACATCGTTACGACAACCCAAAATCACTAGTATAGGGATTCGAAATTAAGATAGATATATAAATCCCAATACTATATAAAACATTTCCTTTCGAAAATCATTTACTATAACAACAGTGTTATAGTCCACTATTTCCTTTTATTTCTCGAAACGTCTATTTCAACAATGAATGTTGAAATCTATGGTTTCGATACTTAATACATTTTAAAACAACTTCAAATCGTTTTAATTCTATTTAAAATATCACTTCCCCCAAACATTTCTTTAATATATTATTCACTATCCAAAATCATGAATATACTTCGTTAACCAAATTCAACCTTTCTACACATTTTATTTAAAGGATTATCCACTGTCCAAAATCGTGGATATATCTCCATTAAATAAGCTATAATAATTAACTTATCGAAATAAGTCATTTTTGGATTTATAAAACAATGTTTATAAATTCCATTGATATTTTATAATTAACAACTTCAACTTATAAAATCACTTTATTAACAAATTCTATCCATATCCCATTTACACGCCAAAATCCAAATAATAAGCAAATTACTTATAATTCTTTATTTACGAATTCATTCATTTTATAACTTCACAAATCGTAGGTTCTATTCTTTTATAAAATCCATTTATAACATTATTTTAAAACCTTTTCAAAACAACTTTCTAATTTCATCACTTTAATTATAAAAATAAATCCAATTTTATAAATTACATATATAAAGCTTTTATAATAAATTCAAAAAAAATCTCTATTTAAACCGTTTTATAAAATCATTAACTCCATATTTTCAAAAATCAATTTCAACTATATTTCTCAAAAATCATAATTTTTATAACATTAAAATTATAACGTTTATTTATTTGAATGAATCAATTCCAAAATTTAATAAAACGTATACTTTCAAAAATCACTTTAAAATTCTTTTAAATTCGAGTTCGTTACTTTAACATTTTTAATTTTCCAAAATAGGCCCAATGCTGCAACAGCACTAAATATAACAGTCATGGCATCCAAAACATCATATATCAATATGATAACAGAATATATCACAATATCTGTAAATAAATCAATACGGGTGAGGAATCCAGTTGGATCCCTCCAACCTGTTTCCCTGTATCCACGGATGTTAGCACAATACCAATCCCGTTTCAAGACGGAATATCGCGGTACATGGGTTTTATAAAATATTATTCGATATTATGCGCAATAGAGTCTCATCCGCTATATAATGCGGGAAATCAACTCCATGTACATATATAATATACCAATTCCACTTCAAGATGGAATATCGCGGTATATGTGTTTAACAAATAACATCCGCTTAATATACGGCGTATAGGGTCTATTTCAATACAATATATAGCAATTTATCATTCAATCACAAAATCAAGCAATTTTTAATCTAACTATTCAAAATTTAAATCGAAACAGATTCGATTGAGTGAGTAGTTCTCACCTTGTTTTCAATAATAGTTGTAGTGTTCTATTTCGAATAAATTAAAAGCGCTTTAATTTTACCCAAAAATTTCACTAACTCCAATTAACTCCAATCCAGCACCATCGCGTATTATTCGTCAATACGAAGCCAACGCAATTCGTTTCGTCAAATTCCGACCTCGTATCAAAAAGTTATGTTATTACAAAGTTTACACGATTTTTAAATATAATAATTTCCATGTATATTTTATATTTTAACCTAAATCAAATCTGGCCGTGTGTTTTCCTTCTTCAATCAGGGCCGTGATTTGCTTTCTTCCCCAGGTTAGCATATGCACGCTAAAACCCATATGAGTCGTCGAACGCTCACGAATTTTCGCATCACCTACGACAACTACGACGACGATCAGGGGCCTCCATTCCATGCGCCATCATGTGCTCTAGACTTGGCTCGAGTGTCGATGATCTCGATCGCCCCTACTTCTCCAACAACGTGCTCGAATGCGACATGTTCAAACCCAATTTGTCGCCAATCTGTAGCTCCATTTTCGATCACCACCGTTGAGATTGAAGATCTCAAAGAGATCTATCACTTTGTAGTTGAGAGGTTTTGATAAATGTCGATAGATTGGAAGATATTGGAGGAGGAGGAAGTGAAATTCTCGGCCATTGGAATTGTAACTGGCGGCTAGGGTTAGAATTAGGGTTTGAGTGTAAATTGTGAAAGTTGGTGGCCTTTTATAGAAAATTCTCAAACACTATTCACCCGAAATTTTTTCGAACTTCAAACGAAGCATGCTGCCTGGCGTTTGTAATGTTTTACCCCCATTCCGAACGCAATGAAATATATATCGGGAGCTAATTCGCTCAAAGTTGGAAGATAAGTTTTTGAATCGACTATTTAAATTCAAAAATTCACTCAAACCGATTTCTACGCGTTTTAGATTGCCCCGGACAAACCGTAAATCAGATTGACACGGAATTTGAAACCATACACTAATTTAACATTACGGATCCGATGAAACTGTTTTCGTATAAATCCAGGACTGATTGAAAAATGACTATTTTTACTCGTCAATTAAATATTAAAATATTCAATTTTCACAAATTAACTTTTAATTCAATTTTAAAAGTTCTGTAATATCATTCTAACTCCAATATAATTTAATACAACTTTATAAATCAATGTTAATTACATTAAACCCAATTTCCAATTATTTCTATAATTTCACATATTAAATTATCGATTTAATTATCCAATAAATCTAGACATTCAAAATAAAATTTATTCGACTTATAAATTTTACTTATTAATATTTAAAATCAATTAAATATACGAATTTCAAATGGCAGAAATTCGGGATCGTTACAAACTTTCCCCCTTAAAAGAATTTCGTCCTCGAAATTACCAAGTAAGAAACTGTCTTGAAATCCATTAACTTTTCAAACATCAATTCAAATTAGATTTCAAATTCACTTAAGTGTTTAACTTTCCCAAAATCCAACAGTTAAACTTCTTATAAAAAGTTTACTAAGCATTCAAATCATATTTAGTTATCTTTTCAAAATTTTCCAATTTTCTCAAAAATATTCTAACGCCTTAAATTTTCAGAAAATTTCGCCATAGTCTCCTTTGCGCGGTTCGATCCAAAAAAATGACAATATATATATCACAAATATACATCTCATAAAAGTAATGAGGCATCCTGTAGGGAAAAAAGTGTAAAAGTACGATATGTAATCCGAGATATGTACCTTACATATTATTAGCGATCATATACGGCTAATAGTGCGAAAGCGAGCTCCAAATGGGAAGCAAGCGCAATCCACACCTACTATACACACAACAAACAAATGAGAATCACGTATATATGAAAGTAATATCAATATACAACATATACCAACAACTATCTATGTCAATATAGCAAATGCAACAAAAGCAACAAATCCAACCATCAACCAACTAGCATTCAACTAACATCCACAACTAAATCAATACACTTTAATTTCTCATTAATATTCAATGAATTGGTTTTCCAATTTAAATCACATTTGATTCATTAACATTGGATTTTCTAGCATTCATTCATATTCAATTTCAATTAGTTTGCATTCACTAATTTATATTCAAGTTTGTTCACTTCCAAATAAAATTTGATTCTATTTAGATTTACTTACTTCCAATTTGAATTCAATGATTTATAGCTTTCATTTTCATTTATTGAATTTCATATGAATTTTCTATACAATCTACTAACAACCAACGTATTACTGACTTAACCAAATTTATTTAATTCGCTTCCATTCATTCAATTTGGTTCATCACTTTTAATTAGCTTTAATGAATTAACACTTACATCCATTATTTCATATCAGTTTATTTACGCTCAATTGATTTACATTCAATTCATTCATTAATTCAATTGCTAAGTCATTTAACGAATAAGGTTGAATTTCATTTATATAACTCAAGTTCACATCCATTTAATTCACTTTATTATTTTACTTCGATACCAAAATTAACTTCATTCAACATTACTTAAGTTATATTCCATTTCAAACATCATTTGTTTAACTTAAATTTCCACTTATAAATCCAATTCAAATTCCAATCATTTTATATAACATTCCAGAGTCTTTTCAATCTTCCAAAACCATTTTTGAAACCAAACCAAATTATCCTTTGAATTTCAAAACCCAAACCCATATTTTCCAAACAGCGTCTATTTAAAACAACTTGGCAGCAATCCCTCTTTTGGAAACCCGAAAATGAACAACAATGATGTCGTGATCGTTATTGGAATTATTTTCCAATGACCGAAAAGAGTTTAGAGCTTTTATCCCTACAAAAACATTTTTCCATACCCTTGAAAATCATTTTCTGTGACGCCCCACCTCTATGCTCATAATAACAAAGAGTATTAAAAGAAATACTGTCTATTATTAGAAAGAATAAGGCGGGATAGGAGCGGCCATCCGTAACTAGGCCTTACCCTAGTATTGGTTATCTCGATAGGAGTGGTGTATATTTTTATTTTTCATCTCCTTATATATTTACTCCCATCGACATGCCCAATTCCAGTATAAAACGAACTAAGATGGTTCATAATAGTTTATAACGGCATGTATAATAATAACACAGATAAGATAAATGCGAAACATAGATAATATCAAACCTCATATGTATAACTGATGTCAGTTACAATACACGCGATACAATACATATGATACAACTATAACTATCGACTCTGGAAGTTACATATGCAGTACATTATTGACAATAATATACATGATTACATAACATCCTATACTATAACAATGGCTACTCCAATGATATAAAGAGACTTCACAGCTCAATCAGCATTCCAAAGTAAGATATCACCAACCTGAAATAACTCGGTCTGACCCGAGTATTAAATTCAAATGAAAATAATACACGGGTCAGTCTAATTCAAACTCAGTTATTAATGCACAGAAGCAATAATAATTAAATAATAAATAGACGACAGTCAAAATAAATCTCACCTATCCAATCCTTAAATAAGGAAATCGGATAACGGTTAATATAACACGTAACAGTGTTAAACAACAAATCAGCAAATTCAAATTATCAACTAAGATAAATGAAAGGATTACCAATGAAGATAATTTAGAAAACAACAGAATTTCCTAAACGACAATTAACGACAAAATTTGATTATTAAATAAATAATGAGAAACTCATAATGTAATTATCAAATAGATAATTAGACAACAACAAAATCATCAAATCAAACCAATTCAAAATATAATGCATTGGCAACACAAAGCAATTCCAGCAACTGAAAACATCAATTAAAACATCAAATCTGGTAGGGCTGCAGTACATGCACATGTGCACTGCCTCACCACTACAGCATGAAATACACAAAAGATCAACGAACCAAAATCAAATGGCATCAACTCAAATCAAATGAATCGGACACCCATCAAAATGAAACTCGTATCTCAATGCCTCGGGTGCAATTGAGGAAGCCCAGATATAATGCTACAGAGTGCATAAAAGTGTTGCAAGACCAGTTACAATAAAGAACAAGGCACAGTGCAGTGACAAACGTCACTGAGAAGTAGTGCAACAATTATTCAAAGTGACAACATCAGAAAATATAGGCAAAGTTCTCAAGAATCCTCAAAGACAAGGCTGCACAAATCCAAGAACTCAATAAGGTCTGAGCAACATGTATGCAAATGTAAAACATAACAATGCAAGCTTCAAAAAGTATACACATGAAGATACACTGCAACTGGTCGGGAAACAAACATATGCATCAGCAACTAGTGATGTACACATGAATGCAACCGTGAAACTACAACACCATGTGATGCAACAGTTCAGTGAACAATATAAAATCAAAACCAATGTACAGTTCGAACAAATATGCATGTATCAGAGAGTGTATGCAGAGCATACAAAGTCAAGGCCTCAAGTAAAACAAGTGCATAATGGCCGATGTCATAGAACTACAGCCAATACACAAAGATGTCGAGGTCAGGAAAAAGTTAAGCCATAAGCAATAGATTTACTAAATTCGAAATCAAGTGATAAAATCAAGTCAAAGTTTGATAATATCAAACAAGTTGCAGCCATAAGCTACTGACCGGAATCACAGAAAACAAATAACGAAATCAATAATTCAAAATCTCTTGGTTGCAAAGTTATAAACTGCAAATTCTTCTATATGGCAAGTTATGGAAACACATACACAAAATTATATGACCAAAGTCAAATGCAAAATAGACCATGGTGGCCACGAATTTCAACAGTGCCATGATAACAAGGAAAACCCGAAATCAAACCAAGTCAAAAATCAATATCATAAGTACCGAGCATCATATACAAATGAGACAAGGTTGCAAACCAATAATCATACAAATACAAGAAATAGCCGTGGATACAAATGCATCATAATTCAAAGCAGCAGGAACAAGCAAGCACTGCCGAGATTCGCATTGCAAAATCATGTTCAGGCCGAGATGTACATTTGAACGAAATATTAGGTTTTACAATCCGATGTTTTTTTAGTAGCATCATTGGCAATTTCACAGAGTAAGAAAGCATAAAAGCAAATCCCCAAATAAATTTTCATCTCGAATCAATATAGACAGAAATTTGAATTAGATGTGAGTGAAAATCGAAAGTCTCTCACCTTGTCGAAGAATCCAAACTCAAATCGAAGCCGAAGGCATCTCCTTTTTGCTCGCCACTGCACAGTGCCCAAAATGAAGCAAAGACAAACTCGAACGTGATGGTAAAGAAACGAGCGAGGAAGATTCTAAGCCGTGGCGGCCACAAATCGATCAAACCCTAATTTGCAAGCTAAAAGTAATGAACCAAACTGGCCGCCATTTATTTTCTTTCGTTCGTTCGTTTAGGTTAGCGAAAGAATTGAGTGGGAATCGGTTATTTACTCCAATATAACCCGGTTCCACAAACAAAAAGAAATCGTGGGCCGAACTTCATTTAAAGCCCGCTACCCTTTATCAAATTATTAAAAGAATTTCAACCGGTTTAAAAACTCCCAAAAGTAATTAGCTAACTGATTTAATCGTCTAATGACGATGATCAATCGATACAAAACCCCGTGTTGTTACAGAGTCCCCTACTTATAAAAATTGTATCCTCGCAATTTTCATAATTAAGGTCGTCAATAACAATTATTTTTCTAACATAAACTGGTTAAGCTACAAAAATATAGGTCAAAAATACAAATGCTAAGGAAATCTTTTAATTTCATAAAAGAATTTCACAAATTCTCAACAAAATTTAATTATCAATAGATAATTTAGAAAACAACAAAACTGAATAATTACAATTATCAGCAATATTTAATTATCAATTAGATAATTAGAACACAGAAATCACAAAACAACGATATCTAATTATCGATACGATAATTAGAAAACATCAAAATCCAATTAACAACGAAGACAATTAGGAATCATAAAATCACAAATCGCAAAATTGCAAACATCTAGTTATCAATCAGATAATTAGAAAGCACGAAATTCATAATCAGCAAAATTATCAATTATCTAATTATCAAAAACGATAATTAGAAAACTCAAATATCTAATTATCAAAAACGATAGTCAAAAATATCAAATCAACAAATATCTAATTATCAAAAACGATAATCAAAAATCTCAAATCATCAAATATCTAATTATCAAAAATGATAATCAGAAATCTCAAATCAACAAAAAAACAATAATCAGAAATCTATATTCAACAAATATCTAATTATCACAAACGATAATCAGAAAAATTAAATCAGCAAATATCTAATTATCAACAAAGATAGTTAGAACTCAAATCAGCAAATATCTAATTATCAACAAAGATAATTAGAACTCAAATCAACAAATATCCAATTATCAAAAACGATAATCAGAAACAACAAATATGCAATTATGAAAAACGATAATCAGAAATCTCAAATCAACAAATATCTAATTATCAAAAATGATAATCAGAAACAACAAGTATCCAATTATCAAAAACGATAATCAGAAATCCCAAATCAACACATATCTAATTATCAAAAACGATAATCAGAAACAATAACTATCCAATTATCAAAAACGATAATCAGAAATCTCAAATCAAAAAATATCTAATTATCAAAAACGATAATAAGAAACAACAAATATCCAATTATCAAAAACGACAATCAGAAATCTCAAATCAAAAAATATCTAATTATCAAAAAGTATAATCAGAAAAAACAAATTTACAATTTTAAAAAACGATAATCAGAAATCTCAAATCAAAAAATATCTAAATTATCAAAAAGGATAATCAAAAACAACAAATATCCAATTATCAAAAACGATAATTAGAAATCTCAAATCAACAAATATCTAATTATCCAAAACGATAATCAGAAACAAAAAATATCCAATTATCAAAAACGATAATCAGAAATCTTAAGTCAACAAATATCTAATTATCAAAAACGATAATTAGAAACAAAAAATATCCAGTTATCAAAAACGATAATCAGAAATCTCAAATCAACAAATGTCTAATTATCAAAAACGATAATCAGAAACAACAAATATCCAATTACCTGCAGATAATTGGAAACAACAAATATCTAGAAATCAATTAAGATGACTAGAAAATCAACATAAAAGGTTGGATCGATCTCATCAGATGGCGAGTTTTTAGCTACGCCGCACGTGCATCTCAAATGGCCGAAGCCTACCAAGTACTATAAATTTTGGCGCCCATTAGATGACCCGAAGTTTCGTAGAGTGACCCGAAGGTCTAGTAATGGTATTTAGCCCGAAGGTCCACAGAGTGGCCCGAAAGCCCAACAAATGATCCTACTGATTTCGCTTTATGCTTTAGAAGATCGAATCACAAACTCGTTCCGTTCTTTCTAAAGGAAGACTCTTTAAGGGCCCAATATCTCAATAGCACCCACCTACTCACAAACACCAGCAGAGTGGCCCGAAAGCCCAACAAATGACCCAAAGGTCCAGCAGAGTGGCCCAAAAGCCCAACGAATGACCCGAAGGTCCATCATATGACCCAAAGGTACAACATATGACCCGATGGTCCAACTTAGTGGCTCGAAAGCACAAATAATCATCAAAATCATCAAACAGCAGATGTTTCAATTAACGAGTCTGGAATTAATCGAAATAACAAACGATCATGTCTCGTACCATAAGTTTTACTAAATCGTTTTATTCTCTTCATTGTTTCCTTGAAAGTGCAAAAGCGTGTATTTTAAATTAACAACATTTTACGTTCTCAAACGGACAAGTCCGAAATTAAGCGAATCAGTAAAAGTGAGGGTTCATAGTCCTCAATTTTGCTGAAGCATTTAAATCACTTCCTCATTCTTTTGAAAGCGCAAACTGTAGAAATTTTGGAAAATGATTTTATTTTTAAAACGATTTTCATAACACGTGATTAAAACAACAAAATCTGTAGCAAATTTGATAAGGAAATTGCACTTCTAAAAACACCGTAAAAATGGATGTCAAAATCAGCATTGCGGGATAACCGCTTGAAAATTCACTTTAAAAAAAATTGACGGTTACCAAAGTCAAAACGACAGTAATTTCATACGTCAAAATCTCATCAAAATAATTCGCATCAAAATATAACACCATTTAATTTTCATTCATAAAAAATGTCAACAAAATAGTGTGCTTCAAAAATTTAGCACCGGTGTAAAAAATCCCGTTATAAAAATAACGGCAACAAAATACGTTTAAAACCAAACATCGGTTCAACGTAAAATTAATGTAGTAAACTGAAACTTAAATTTGCACGTATACGAAAAAATGATCAAAGTAATCACTCGAATATATCTTCAATGAAGATAATTCAAAACAGCAAAAATCTCAACAAAATCACATAACTGCAATCGCTTCGGATCCTCAAATCGGATTCAAAATTTGCAAAGAAAACAAAATAAACATATCTATGTAAACACAATGAAATTTATTTCATTTTCGTATTTTTGATTTTTTTTAAATCAAAAAGGTTACCAGCTATACTCAGTGAAGACAGTGTCATTGTTTCCACTGCGCACTCTGATAAACAGAACACAAATTACTCAATTGACAAAACACAATTTCACTTTTATTTTTAAATATAGATATTTGAAAATTTCATCGTAATTTCAAAATTTTAATTTTGACTCAAAGCACAATTGAAAACATAGCAATTAGTTGTAACACATGTTCCATATAAGTTACGTTTTATATTATGTCCATAAACTCCAAGCTCTAATACCAACTGTGACGCCCCACCTCTATGCTCACAATAACAAAGAGTATTAAAAGAAATACTGTCTGTTATTAAGAAGAATAAGGCTGGATAGGAGCGGCCATCCGTAGTTAGGCCTTACCCTAGTATTGGTTATCTCGATAGGAGTGGTGTATATTTTTATTTTTCATCTCTTTGTTTATTTACTCCCATCGACATGCCCAATTCCAGTATAAAACGAACTACGATGGTTCATAATAGTTTATGACAACATATATAACAATAACACAGATAAGCTAAATGCGGAACATATATAATATTAAATCTCATATATATAACTGATGTCAGTTACAATACATGTGATACAATACATATGATACAACTATAACTGTCGACTCTGGAAGTTACATATACAGTACATTACTGACAATAATATACATGTATACATAACATCCTGTACTATAACAACGACTACTCCAATGATATAAAGAGACTTCATAGCTCAATCAGCATCCCAAAGTAAGGTATCAACAACCTGAAATAACTCGGTCTGACCCGAGTATTAAATTCAAAAGAAAATAATACACGGGTCAGTCTAATTCAAATTTAGCTATTAATGCACAGAAGTAATAATAATTAAATAATAAATAGACGACAGTCGAAATAAATCTCACCTATCCAATCCTTAAATAAGGAAATCGGATAACGGTAAATATAACACGTAACAGTGTTAAACAACAAATCAGCAAATTCAAATTATCAACTAAGATAAATGAAAAAGATTACCAATGAAGATAATTTAGAAAACAACATAATTTCATAAATGGCAATTAATGACAAAATCCAATTATTAAATAAATAATTAGAAACTCATAATCTAATTATCAAATAGATAATTAGACAACAACAAAATCATCAAATCAAACCAATTCAAATTATATTGCATTGGCAACAAAAAACAATTCCAGCAATTGAAAACATCAATTAAAACATCAAATCTGGTAGGGCTGTAGTACACGCTTGCGTGTACTGCCTTGCCACTATAGCATGAAATAGGAAAAAGATCAACGAACCAAAATCAAATAGCATCAACTCAAATCAAATGAACCGGACACCCATCAAAATGAAAATCATATCTCAATTCCTCGAGTACAATTGAGGAAGCCCAGATATAATGCTACAGAGTGCATAAAAGTGTTGCAAGACCAGTTACAATAAAGAACAAGGCACAGTGTAGTGACAAACGTCACTGAGAAGCAGTGCAACAATTATTCAAAGTGACAACATCATAAAATATAAGCAAAGTTCTCACGAATCCTCAAAGACAAGTGTTAACGCTTAAAATTGAACGCTAACACCTCGGTGTATGTAGAGTTTAGGTGAAAGCACCACCCGTAAATACGGGAATTAGAAATAAGTAGAAAAGTCACAGAAAAATAGTAAGAAGACAACAGTTTTATAGTGGTTCGGCTTCAAGTTAAGCCTACGTCCACTTTAACCTTCTTTATTGCTGAATCAATTACAACTTTACAACATTCTTCGATTACAACACTGATTGGACAAATAGCTAGAACTCCGATGTAGAAGAATTCTTTGAATCCATGTCGATTGTATTAGATTTCCTCTTGAATTTCATTGAGATGCCTTTCGTGTTTGAGGTGTCGAGTGAGTCGAGAATTCAACAGAGTATCGACGTTCCAGAAATGAGCCAAAAAGATCCCCTTTCAGTTGGAGTAGACGAGGTATTTATAGGAGATTTCGGAGTTAGGTCGTAGGTCGTGGACGACTTAGGAATAGGTCGTAGGTCGTGGGCGACTTAGGAATAGGTCGTAGGTCGTGGGCGACTTAGTAGACACGGTTTATGACCTAACAGGGGCGCCCTTGATTACTTGAACAAGTCATAGGTCGTGCGCGACGTAAGGAAGGAACGACATAAGGAAGACAAGTTACCTCGGTTTTGTATAGCTCGCTAGGTCGTTAAATCCTTAGGTTGTTAACGCGTTAGCTCATTAGGTCGTTAGGCTCTTTAATCTGTTAGGTCGGTAAATCCACTTAGCTACTAGGTCGCTTCTCACTTTAGGTCGGCGCATCCCATAGGTAGTTAGGCCGCTTCGCCCCATCGGTAGTTAGGTCGCTTCTCCCATAGGTCGTTGGGTCGCTTCTCCCCATAGGTCGTTGGGTCGCTTCTCCCCATAGGTCGTTGGGTCGCTTCTCCCCATAGGTCGTTGGGTTGCTTCTCCCCATAGGTCGTTCGGTCTCTTCCTTCTCCCCATAGGTCGTTGGGTTGCTTCTCCCCATAGGTCGTTTGGTCTCTTCTCCCCAATGGTTGTTGGGTCGCTTAAAAAAGAGGAGTTAACACTTGCCCCTCGAACTACACACCTAGGTCGTAGGTCGTGTGCTTCGATCTAACCTCGCTAGGTCGTGAGCGACCCAAGAGTTAACTTAACCTGTATGCCCATCTGCTTTTGCCTTATATAACTGCTAGCTCGTTTCTTCTTCTTTACTTAATTGTTCTAACAACTTGCTCCGCCATTAACGAGTCTTCGAGCTTTCTAGAGAGAATTCGATCTATCCAATCGTCAATGCGAAGTGATTTTGATCCTTATCCAATCACCATCATCACCGAACTGTGAATCCTGATTCCCTGACCTCAGACCAACTCTGTGTGTCGCATTTCACTTTTCAAGTCAAGTTGCGATCGACCTTGATCGCCATTAACTATGTTGTTGCTGCGATTCATGAAAGTACAGCAGCGCATTGGGTCCAGGATGGGTCTGAAACGATTCGAATCAGTGTGGATGATTTGATGGTATGGATGGATAATGGATTTTATTGAGAGGATGAGGGATTTCGTTGCTTAGATGATAACAGGTTATTGGGTTGCAAGGTAATGAGATAGCGAGCTATTGGGTAAGGAAGAAGTTAGCGAGTCTAGGAAGGCAGGGCATAGTGGCTTTGAAAGAAAATAGCTCGGGATTATCAAAAGCTATTTAGTGAATTTTAGCGACTTAGAAACCTTTGCGACCTAAGAAACTTGGCCGACCCTACAAACTTGAGATTTAACTTATTGGAACATTACAAAGTTTAAAGCAGAACGGCCTAAAAGACCAACGACCTAACTTTGTACGGCAAAGGTTTTAGGTCGCGGCCGACCTAGAACTTGGACAATTTTTCTTTAATTTTGACCTGAAGCCTCATGCCTTGAAATCTTTAACTTGGATAATGCGACTTTAGATAATTCGACTTATGTTAGGTCGTTGGGCTTAATTGATGAACTTTGACCCATGATGTGTCGCTTGAGCTTGTTTAAGATTATATTAACTTTAATTCTAATAACCTGTTAAACACAACATTTGCAGAAAAATGGGACGAATATACTGCCACTGGTCGCCCACATCGAATGACAGATTAGTCGATAAAAGATAATCAACTTAAAGAAATTATATGAAATGCTGTGAATCGACAAATTCAAGTGAAGTATTAAAGCAAAGCCATATTAATCAATTAAAACCGACTTGTTTGCATCAACACTTCACTAGTATTTGGACTTAAAACAACTAGCCTTAAAACTTTAAAATTGGCAATTGCATATTAGTTTATTTCAGTTATATTTGCTTGACATTTTGTTGGTTTTACACAACACTTCACACATTTAGGAAACGTGCACCTTCATAGTTAAATATCTAGTTCCTTGTGTAGAATGTCCTCTCAAGAAGAGATAATAGAGCAATCTGAAGGAGTCTTCCCGATAGCCAACCCATTGGATAATCCTCCGGAAATAACTCCAACTACCCTGAGTCGGCGGACATTCAACCAATTACGTATTCAATTTGGTATTGCCGAAGCGGATGCTATACTTCCTGGGCCAAATGATACTGCTGACAAGCTACCTCTCGGTTTTGTCACTGTTAATCGCCAGATGTGCCTATGTGGTGCCATTCCTCCTTTCAATGAATTTCTTCAACAACTCCTTCTCCGACTAACCATCTCTCCCTTTCAACTACATCCCAATGGCTATGCCATCCTGGTGGGATTGTGTGTTCTATTCAGGAGGACACTTAACCGCCTTTCGAGCTTCGAAGAAATTTGCTACTTATGCACATTCGCAAAGAATAAAGACCACCCCTCCATCATACTCGTGAGAAGTGCCAAAAACCGTAAAATTATCACCGATATTTCCGAAAGTGCTCATGATTTTATGAATCAATTCTTCTTTGTTCGCTGCCCCCCAGGGTTTTATGCCATCCGGAGAATAGGAAGTAGGATTGCTCATCCCCGTTCTTTCCATTTCTGAGTTTTTCGAGATCCGACTTGCTAAGAGCTAATTTCATTCTTTTCTTTTACAGCACTTCCTCCTCCCTCTAGAAACCCCAGTCACAAGACAAATTTTGAAAGATTAAGGGCTGTGCCGGTTGAAGAAAGAAGTATTAAGTTTTTGCTGAAAGATGAACTACTTCACCAATATGGGCTTCTACACCCTTCCCGTTCTACTCAACCTCATGAAGTCCCTGATTCTCCAGTAGAAACATTGGATGCCCCAGTTTCCGTCGGAGAACTTACACCGAAAGAACATACTGTTGAGGCTTCATTGGTAAAGTGTTCTACTTCAATTGATGTTGCGGGGTCATCCGAAAAACGTGCACTTGCTCCAGTCATCGAAGAAGAGGAATCTCCCCAACAACCCGGCAAATATGGTGATGAAGGAACTAAGAGAACAAGTCCCGCTAGGCACAGCGGTGATGACACTTTTGAGGGGTTGAGCGACCTGATGATTACTTCATAGGAGCTTTTTAAAGATGATCCTATCACTGCTAGAGTGACTTCTCCAGCAGTGGAAGCGACATCCGTCCTGCAACAAACTCCATCAGCCCAAGAGTTGACACTGGCTGTAAAATCCATCATCACCCCCCAACCAAGGAGTGGTTCGCAGTTTGAAGCATGTAGTTTGCACGTTACACACACTTAGGACTTTTCAGCACTTATATGCATTCAACTTCCTTGTTTTGAAGAATGTTGAGCTTATATTATTTTTTATTTTCACATTCTCCAATGGGACGAAGTGGCTCCTACTACGATGATTTCCAGCATTATGGGAGCGCGGCTCTTACGACCCCAAGAGGTATCTTCCCGCCTCCTGGGAAAATGACGAAGAAAGATCTACGAGGAAGGCTCGTGAAAAGCGTGCTTATGAAGAACGCTACGGGAGACGGGACGAACGACATGATTCTTCCCAGAGAGAGGATGATTCCCACAAGCGAAAATCCCGTGATGACAAGGGGAAAAGCCATGTCACTGAGGACCCGAGTAAACGGGCCAAACTTGGTGAAAAACTGACATCCGAACTCTCTGAAAAGCCCACTGCTCCCGTCTCTTTGGAAATTCCTCCAGCTCCCCAGCCCTTCAAAGAGCCAATATTCAAACAATCATAAGTAGGCGTCCCTATCAAATTGGACAGGATCTGGCCACTCTTCAAAGTCGGTTTTCGCACTGGTGCTTAAAGGGAGTGCGCTTTGATCTCGACTTGGTCCCAATCGATAAACAAGCCATGTTGCACAATCTTGATGCCGTCAAACTCGATATCGAGAGAACGTCTGGTTGGTACAAACTTGTTGACGAGCTTCAAAGGGTAAATCGTGCAAACCTCGAAGCCATGCTGACTATGGAAAATGACAAATCCGAGTGGCAGAAAACACTCGATCAGCATGATGTACAAATGAAGAGTATTGCCGCTTATAATGAAAAGCTTGAAGCGGAAGTTGAAAAACTTAAGGAAGAGCTCGCCACTTCTTCCACTTCCTATTCTCAGAGAGAAGAAGTGCTTCAAAAACAAGTGACAGATGCTCACGCGGCACAGGGAGATGCTGAAGCAAAATTTGAAGCACAACAACAAGTTGTGGATAGCTACCGAGCCGATGTTGCTCATCTACAAGAAAAGACCAACTCCCAAAACTTAGAAATTGAAGTGCTAAAAGCTTGACTTTCTAAAGCTGAAAAAGAGCGCGATGAAGCTATTGCTGGCAAAGCAGCAGGAGAGGAATCTCATATGGCAACAAAAGCCGAAGTAAGCTTTACTTTATTCGAGTTTACATTCACAGTGTTCTGGGGCGCGATAGCCTTAAATTTTTAGGACCGGAGTATGAAATCACTTTGGCCAAAGTGTGGGAGGCTGCACTTGATATGCTTGGAGGAGCCGGAGATGCTGAAGTAGATTAAATAGCACACTATCTAGATGATGATGGATGTGCCGCTCTTGCCAGCGGAAAGGAGCAACTCGCCAAAGAGAGAGCCGAAATGGCAGAAGGAGAACATTTAAGGAAGACAGTCCCAACCGACCCAGTTCAACCTTCGGTTTCGGTCGATATCGATATTGTTGGTTCCAGTTCCCATTCTCCACCTCCTGCTCAAGCTGTTATTGAAAGTGCCACCGCCCGCACTGGAGATGAGGTCCAAGAAAGCAGTGAAGCACGGGACTTTGAAGTTGACATAGTAAAGCCTACTTCTCCAAGTAACCTCAATGTTGATCTCGCTCAAGTGGACCGCTTGTTTACTTCCCATGAGCTTAATGAACTTTTTGATTATCACTTAAATCATGATGCACCACTTTCTCCTCTTTTTATGAGAGATACTGACTTTAACTTCTCTTCTCCTGTAGTGAAAGTGCCAAGTGTTGTCCAACCTTCCCCTCTTCCAACTGTTTCCTCTCCGCCTCTTTAGATTACTCCCCCTTTCGTTTCTCAACCGGGGTCACAAGAGGAGCAGATAGAAGCTCTTCAAGGCTTGGATGACCCGGTCGCTTCTCAAGAACAGAAGGCCGAGGAACCTGAAGAAGGCGAAAGAACCCCGGAGCAAACTATTTCTGATGACATAAAGTTGTCTGCACTTTTCACTCCGGGCACTGAATCTTCTTCAAGGAAGAAGGGTAAGCGTGTAGTCTCAAAGAAAAGGAGAGAAGCTTCTGTCGGTGAAGAAAAAGCAGAAGAAAGTCCAATTGCACCCCTTCCTCTTTCTTCCCTTACTCTCACAAGCCGGCCCAAAAAGTTAATCATCCGGCCAGGCGAAGGCTCGAAAGGTGGCAGGAAGAAGAAGTGATGGGTTTGAGACTTATGCTTTTCGTCTCGGTTTTTTGCTTGTATATATAAAAACTTGTGTTGACCAGAGATTGTGCAGGCACCGGTCCCCACCTTCTTTTGTTTTGAAACCTGCACATGTGTAAAAAAATTCATAGTATGGAATAAAATGATTCTTTTACTTGTACAAACTTCTGTCTGTATTTGAGAATGCATTTATTCTTCTTTTTCATACAAGTTTCTTTATTTTCTCTCTGTGATGTTGTAGTAAACCTATGGTATTTTGCTTTAGCATTGTTTTTATTTTTGTAACTATGTTATATTGCCCCCATACCATGGCTTATTGCAACCTTTTTCTTATTGGCAAAATTTTGGAGAACAACTCTTCTATTTCGAGAAGACTTGTACTCTTTCTTTAGAGAACAACTTTTTCATTCGAAGGAGGTTTGCATCTGTACTTTATAGAATAATTTTTCCATTTTAAGGAAATATTTTTCTGATTTAGTAGAATGTGTCTAGTATTGGAGAAGTTTCTCTTTCTTTTTTTTGGCGAAATTTTTACACTTCACTTTTGGAGAAAGTCATTTTATTTTTGGCAAGTGAATTTTCCTTCGTGGTAAAGCGAGCCTCCAAAAAGGGATTTGACCTGTTTGTGCCCCCGAAGGAGGCTTTTGTTGATTGTGCCTCTGGTAAGAGGGCTTTTTTGTATGATTGTGTCTCTGGGAAGAGGGCTTCTTTGTGTGTACCTATGGGGAGCGGGTTTTTTGTTTCTGCCTCTAGGGAGAGGCTTTTATTTTTTCCTTGTTCGCTGGGAAGCGGGCCTCCGAAGAGGGCCTTTTGTTTCTGCCTCTGGGGAGAGGCTTTTATTTTTTCCCTGTTCGCTAGGAAGCGGGCCTCCAAAGAGGGCTTTTCGCATTTCGACTCGTGTGAAGTTTTATTTCAGATCTCGGTGGAATGCATGCCTCCAAAGAGGTCTTTTCACCTTTCAACTCGTGTGATGTTTTATTTCAGATCACGGTGAAATGTGTGCCTCCGAGTAGGGCTTTTGTCTGGAAGTTTCCTTCTCATGGTTGGATGGATTCACGGGGCGGACACAAGTTACTTGGATTGTTTGTTTACACAAACATTCTCAGCTAGTTAACGAGTGTCCTGTGCCACCGGTCATTCCACCAATCTTTTTCGTTGAGAAAGAGAACTTTCTTTTTCTGGCAAGTCCCATTAAAGGTCTTTATCCTCCGAAGAGTTGTGCCTCCGAAGAGGGCTTGTGCCTTCGAAGAGGTCTTTTCCTGTTTGCTGCCTGCTCGTCCATGTCTTTTCGCCATTTACTCATATCAGCGGTTCCCTGTTATCATTTTCAAGCACACATTCCTTTCTTTTGCAAGTAGCTTATTTTATCCAAAGAAGTGTAATTCATTGTTAAATGTGTTCGCCGAGGCGGACACAAGCTAATTAATCGGATGTTCGTTTGCACAAACAATCACAATTAGTTAGGAAGGGTCCACCTCTGGTGGAACCACTAACTGTTTGCTTGAAGCACTTGTTATATAGGATTCGAATCTGGAATTTTTGTGGCTAGATATTCATTTGTTGAGTGATGTCAGGGATTGCTTGGTCTTATGATGGGTAAGCTTTGTTTTAATGGCCTGCAGTGTTAAATCGACATTTTAGCAATACAATTGACGTACTTTATATATCGAATTAAAACAAGCAGTTTATAATAGTAAAGAACACAAGATTTATAGTGGTTCGGCCAAGAACTAGGCCTACATCCACTTTATAGTTCTTATTATTCACTTGCATTGGCTTTACAATGGCTTTCAATACAAGTATCATACATTCATAATTCTTTTACAGTATTTCAGTAAAGCTTTTAAGTAAAATATGGGCGCAAGTGATTGTTGTTCCAAGCTCTTGGAATTGGATCTCCTTCGACAGTTGTCAGTTTGAAAGCGCCATCGAGGAGTTTTTTGCCTATGACATATGGCCCTTCCCAGTTTGGTGCAAACACTCCTTTTGCTGTCATGAACCTCTTCAAGACTAGATCCCCAATCTCAAAACTACGTTGGCGACCTTTGGAATTGAAGTGCCTGGCAATTCTTTGCTGATAGGCTACAATTCTGAGCTGAGCCTCTTCCCTTTTTTCATCAAGGAAGTCAAGTGCTTCAATGCAACGAACTGGATTTTTCGCGCTCGAACATCGACATCCATACTTCTTATCGTATTCGAATGCCATATATTTGACCGTTCAAAACCGGTTCGTCGGAGATTATAACAACATTAAGTAAACAACACAGCGGAAGAAAAGAATAATACATTGATATACAGCTTTGATACAATATCTGATACAATAGATGATCCAATAGATATCAATATACATCAAAGATATGATACAATAAAATAGCAGTGGAAAAGAAAAAGGTGAAACCAGCAGCGGAACAAATAACTCTAAGATAGTCTTCAAGGAAGAACTCCAAAGCTGCAACTCCATTTCCAAGAACCAATCCAATAATAGCTCGAATTACAAATAACGATGCATAAAGATAAGCAAGTGTAGTCTGGTCCAAAGACTGAACTAACTCCAGATAATCTACAGAACCTAGCTATCTGAAAAACCCAACTCTAAACTGCTTGTGTAGAAAAAAAAATTTGAGCAACCAGAATTTAGGAATGAAACAATAAACTCCGGATCAGTCATGGGACTGGTGTGAGCAACAAAAACAGTTTATCTTTTAAAACAATCAACAAAAGATTTTAAAATCAATTCGCAATGCTTTTAAAAATGGAACTACCATAAGACCTCCCACCACACACACAATGCAAACGCAGACTTGGAGGAGATTTCTTCTTATGTTAGTCAAAGATGCTTACTACGCAAAATCAAATCATTTTTGATATTATTGTTAGTGCATAGTGTAGAAACATTTCGAAAGTAGAATATAAATCTTAGCCAGCATAGGTACCATTATATTATGCCTACTATATCTACCATATTAGATGGCATGTTCTACAACTAATACCGTACAAGGCTCATATTGTTTCTTTGGACTTCCAACAAATGGTCAGCCAATGAACTTCCCATTTCCATATGAGAACGCCTCTGGAAGGACGTTCCCGAGAACCTAACCGGATCTCCGCCAACACAAGGCCGGGTTACCCCTAACTGGGTAACTACTGACACGAGTATGCCATCCCCCGGTCGTAACCAACCTTTATCTGGGCTCCAGCAATAAATCACAAAGTAATACATATATATATCTGCGATATCAACATAAGTTAAGTATCTGGGCTCCATACCATGATACCATTTCTATCCAGAAGGAAATGCACATACCCTAGGGGATGCTACCCCCAATAACCTTGCCGCATCTTTCCTGTTTCGGCCATTTCGGGGTGTGAGGTCCGACGAAGTATCGTCCACAAAGCTACGCTTTTCACAAAGCCATGCTTCGATCAACAACTGATCAGCAACATTCAGCATGCCACATTACCAAATTGGGAATATATCGCTGATAACCTTCAACTACATAACCTCTAAGGGTGTTAAGCTAAGAAAATAAATTCTCCGCCTCCAACGGAAATATATTTGAAAGAAATCTGCTTTATATCTCAATTTGTAATGTCAGACACACAATCCAAACAAGTATGTTCTGGGTTCGAACAGAACCGAAGGCAACTCCAAAGAAGTCATTGCAATTCGGGCATCCACAATCCCGATCGGACTTCCCATCACTTAGGGAATCTCTATACCGGCGCGACTCGGTGCAGAGACAATCGATAGGTCATCCTATTGCTTTCGCAAATACCCTTCTTCATCGTCGGTCTTCAAATGCTATCCATAACGTCGAATCACATATTCAGAATGGGTTATACGACACAAAGGTCCTTTCCCGGCTAAACCGAATAGTGAGCGCAATATTTAAAACATATGGATATGGGATTTCAATTAAGTCACAAGTTAATAATTCAAAACTTACTTTCAAATGGTTTAAACAATTACCATTTCAAATCTTTTAAACAAAAGATTTATTTCATAAAGTTCACCTAGTTTCACAAAGATTCATTCCCGGATTTCAAAACAATTTCATCTAAATTGGATTAATCCATTTAAATCTTATAGTTTTCAAACAGTTTGCATAACTTGGGAAATCATTTTCATTTTTAACTTGAAATCCTTTTTAACACAATTTGGAGGTTCACTTCCTATATGAAAGCTTTTATTATAAAAAAAATAATAGTTTCATTTCAGAAAGATCCAATTTTATTTACACGAGTTAAAGCCTTTGAATTCAAATTCCAAAATCAATACTTTTAAAATAGTTTAACCCATATAAACTGGTATAACATCTTTAGTCCCTAGTTTCCAGATCATAGAATTCAATTTCAAATATTGAATTCAAATTTAAATCAAAATATTTAAATTCCAAAACTCAATCATGTAATTTAAAAATAAATTTTATCTTAAAATTCCATTCCAAAATCTTTTCACATTTATTCTGATTCCATTTCCAAAACATTTGAATTAAAATATTCAAATTTAAAACTATTTCAAACATCTGTGACTTAACCGATTTCCTCATGAAATCCATATTCGTTTGTGTATGGTGTGGTCTAGGGGTTTTACACAGTAGTGTAACATCACAAAGAATCACATCATCGCAGATTCGAGCATATTAATATTGATAAGCGGTATATTCCAATAACGCTTATCTTCCATACACAGATTCACAGATAATAGTATACATTCGTCACAGATAAAATAAACCACAGTTTTAATTAAAACAATTCTAATCACAACGCATCACACAGCAGAGATGACAAAACAATTCGTAGAATTCAATACAACACAATCATCCATAAGGAAGGTTAATTGATTATCTAATTAATTGAAATCAGATTAATCACTAACATAGGTTAATTATCATCAATATCAAATAACTTTAATTAATTGACCTTAATTGATAAATGAATAAATCTCTAATCATTAAATAATTTGCCCTTAGTTATTCTCAATTAAATATCCTTAGTTAATTAATTTTAAATTAATCTTATAAATTAATTAACTCTTAATTAAATTTCTTTAATTATCATTTAAATGGAATGAAGGTAATTAACTTATTCAAAACATTTATGGCCATTTATTAATTAAAGTTTAAATTACCCTCATCTTAATCATTACCAATTCCCATCCCTTGATTTTGAAATAATAGAGACAAATTCTTCAAATCAAAATAAACTAAATCCCAAACCCTATGAATTCCTATTTATATTGAAATCGATAAATACTTTTATCTTGAACTTGATTATCTTTACTTTGGAACTTAGTACATTTAGTTTGAAAACGTATTTCATTTGGATAAACTTTATCTAAATCGTGCTTTCAAAATAAAACCCGGGTATAAATTTTCAATACCCTAAGCCATGTTTTCTTCTCAAGTTTAAACCCGGAAATTATACTGAAACGATTCGAGCCCTTGTACACAAGAACTCGAGCAGACCCTCCAAAATTCCTGAGATCTTCACTCGAATGCATCGCCTCTCCCCGGAGAATCCCTATCTTCCTCAACAGCCAGGACATCCAACCTTCACGCGTGCACGCGTACACGTGTACAGGCAGTCAGTTCATCTCCGACCAACCTCGCGATTGTCCTCAGGTCATCGACTACCATCCTAAATGATTCGACCAGTTCAAACTACAAAATCATCACTGGATCACAATCGAGCGAATTTATGGTCATTATTTTCTTCCTGAACCTATATTATCGCCCAATTTCGCTCCACTACGCCGCGCGACATCACCGAAGCACCAGCACCACCGCCCACCACTTCGTCCATGACCAAGCTATCATCACCCCAAACCCCGAAGCACTCGATCAATCGTACGTGCCGTGGCGGTCTATTTGTTCGACCCAGTAGAAACTAGGTCACCAGATTAAAACCTCACACCGCTGTCGCCACCGCCATCGCTGGCACCTCCGACCATTTTTCCTAGCATCCATGTAGGCTCCTCCACGCCCGCACAAATTCCCGAGCTCCACGAATCGATGGATCACCGGAATTTGATCAAAGTTAAAATTTCGAGCAAAAAAAAACTTCTCTTAAACCAATTGCTTAAAAATCATCAAACAAAATTTAAAAATCATGTCTTCCATTTAGGATTCAAGTTATATACTTGAATCAATGATTCACGAGGTTCGAAAATCCCAGAATTTAAAGTCTTTATAGTAAAAAAATTGATTTTTCACTCTCTAAACACTTATACATCTTAAGACTATTTTTAAATTGTAACTTACTCTAAAATACAATTATTTTGTTTTGAAATTAATGCCTGATATTGATTAGATAAAATAAATAAATTGAATTTTCTTGTTGTTTTGAGACTCTGAGACTAAGTACTGAAGAAGCACTGATATATATATCTATATATGCACCCAGAGCAAAAATTTTCAATGTATGCTTAAGGTTAAATCATTGAGTGTTACTCACAAACTTTGTCTAAATTTCAAACCCTAATAAGCTACAGGGAGGAAGAAAATCAAATTTTTTTAAACAGGGTTTAAACCCCTGTAATAAAAGAATAGAGGCATGTTCTTTTGCCTGTTCCCAGATATATATACATACAGACATCATCGTTCCCATATATAAAATCAACATGCCATCACAACTCATAGAACACTTCAAAGATCAATCACAATATCAAAAATATAAGCAGATGTAAGGGAGTTTACTTACCTTCCAGATCATGACTTAGAACTTTCAAATGGATGTTGAAATTGTAATCAGGTTTTGAACTTGATAACTGAAGCTTCTTTGCTTCTTGATTCCCAGGCCTTGATTGCTTTGATATATAAATTTTTTTTCCTCTGAGATTGTGATATCCCAAGAAATTTCAAGCAAATTTAAATATGATAATCCCTTTTATAAATTATTTTAATTTGATAAAATTGTTAATAGTTTGTTTTTTTTAAATATAGATAAATAATTTTTTTTTTAAATAAAACTATCAATTACAAATTGAATTTGGGGTTGGTTAAAACATATATATGTATTGCTAACTTGATTTTAAATTAGATTTTCAAATTTAATTTGAACATGAATTTGGGTTTAGTCTTTTTAAAAATATTTGGATTTAAAATATACAAGCTTTTATTTATAAATGATTTGTTTTATTACATTTTCTTTAAAAAAGAAGTCATATATAAATTTTGATAAGAATTAGTAAATTAAAAATAAAGATTTTTATTAACATTATAATAAAAGAAATTACTTAAATTACAAGTGTTAAATGATGAATAAAGGCAAGTGACAAGTGTTAAAGGATTTTAACAAGTGTCACCTTTTGTGTCAATTTTCTTTATTTATTTTCAAAAGAAAAAAAATCATTAAAATTTCTCTATAAAACAAGTACCTTCCCTTTTGTTTTCCCTTTTCTATTTTTAGCTCAAAATTTCCCTTCATCTTTCACAATATAAGAAAACCATTAAGCTGAAACCAAATATAAGAAAATTTAAAACAATAAACTACAACATCAGTTACAAGATTAAAATTTCTGAAATGCAAATCAACTTCATTTTTTCAACCTGGGGGGCTTTGAATTCAGCTCAACCTAAAAACAAATCCAAGAATCCAAGGAAAATTCAAAGAAAGCTTTTTATTAAAACAGTTTCATAGCAGTTCAGCAACTCAAGCACCAAGCAAACAGAACAGGTTCAAAAAAAAATATAGGAAGAATCAGAAAATGCAAGTTCAAAATCAAGGTTCAATTCAATATACAATCAAGCATATTAAGATCAGAATCTAACCCAAGTTTCAGAAATAAGGAGATTTCCAGATCATCATCATAACTGGAAATCAGACCCAATCTAGGGTGCAGGCTCTCTGTTTTAAAAAGGTGAGTAACCAAGAAATAACTCTGTTTAAAATTTGATGCATGCAGTGAAACTGGAATTTGAATTGGTGATTTATGATTTGCATGGTTGAATTTATTATTATATGGATACATATATATGGGTATACTGGGATGCATGACTGTTAACTGTGCTTAGGCTCTGTTCTTCTATATAAGTTGCAAATGCAAATGAAATAAAATAAAAATCAGCTGTTATCAACCTGATCAGTTTCATGTTATGTTGTTTGAACATAAATTATTAGAGACACTAAGATTTAAATTTTTAAAACATTTTTAAGTAAAAGTAGAGGATAATTTTACAGGAAGAAGAAGAACTGTAAATTCCAAAGCCTATCAAAAATTTTGAATGATATAGTTTTCAGTTTCCACTTATACACTCTAATTCCTTTTGAGAATAATGATTTTTAAAAATAGAATGAGGATTTTTAAGACTGTATTTCAGGAGGAATTGAATGATGACCAAATTTGGGTTTTTTTGGTGTTTTCTGATGATCTGGAGGATGTTGGCCGATGTGATCGAAGCGGAGGGAGGTTAGTGTGGTGAGGGTCCTTGGAAAAATAACCAGAGTTTTTATTCATCATTGTAGTGGTCCGGCGATAACGTTCTAGGGTTTTGGACCTTGGAGGAGTTGATGTCGAAGTTGAGGCTATTTCGGCCTCGCCATGATATCGAATTCAATCGGAGGTGGGGGAAAGGCATCGTGGGTGTTCGATGAGGACCTGAACGTGACTGAGGGGATGCTGATGATCGGAGTTTGGTGTAGTATGATGTTTAATTGACAGCGATGTTGTTCCAGGTGCGGAGTATTCATCGTTTTCATTTTTATGGGGTGATATCAGGTTCTGGTTAGTGGAGAGGTTTGTAACGATCATCAGTGATTGGGGAGAATGAACGGCGACTGGAAAGAGTGGACGTCGATGATGTGTATGTGTACGGCGTGCACAGTTTTGTGCTTGGAAATGGGTAAGAGGAAGGGAGGTTTGAGTAGAAGGTTGCGTTCTGTGTTTTGTGGATTTGGATTCTTCGGGTTCATTTTTATGCAACTCGATTTGGGCTTCGGGCCGGTTTAATTTAAGTTTGAGTTATAAATTAAGCCTAGTTAATAAGCATTGCTTCTAGAAAGAAAAAAACAAATCTTCTTAAATTATATAACAAGTTAGTGGGTTGAGGGAAGAGTGTATAAATGGTAACTTAAGATAGATAGATGCTTAAGTTATTATGAGTTTAAATTAAATAATTTAATCAAGAAAATTAATGTTAAAGATAAATGTTTAATATCAAATTAAGAAAATTAAATAAAGATAAATGGTTATCTTATGATTAATTAAATCCTTGGATGATTAAGGAAATTAAATTATTAAAGAAGTTAAGAGTGACAAATTTATTTAATGAATTGAGGATTTTCAGGGTATTTAATTAATTATGAATTAACTGATTCGAGATTTGAATTACTCATAATTAAGGATAAATCGCTTAAATAATTACTTAATGTAAGTAATTAGTGATTAGTTGTTAAGGGTTAACTAATTTAATTATTAACTAGAGAATAATTAATAAATAAAATTAAGGTTAATTATTGGGGATAATTAACCAAGGGAGAAATCACTTGATTAATTTAATGTAAATTACTTAAGAGACGTAATTAAGGATTAATTAGGTTACAGTTAACACTTAATGAATTTAGTAATTAGTAATTAATTAATTAATAATTAAATATTAATTAATTAGTAATTAATAATGATTAATCTGAGTTATTTCTTAAGAAAGAAATTAAGGATTGTTAATGAAGGTCATTAACTTAAGATTATTTCACAATTAATTAAAGTGATTAATTGTAATAATTAATTGGATTAATTAATAATAATCATTTTTGAAATTGTTTTTTTATCACTTAATGGAAGTAATTAATGAATTAATTACTTAATGTAATTAATTAGGTTAATGTGATCAATTTAGATTAATCAATTGAGTTTAAATTAATTTAAGCACTTGATGATTGATTAATAATTACTTAATGTAATAAATGGAAGAGAAATTACTTAAGGAAGTAATTAACATTAATTACGAGACGTAATTAAAGATGTTGATGATGAAAATAATTTTGATTAAATTCCTATGTAATTAATCAGGGGATTAATTGGGATAATTAATTAAGGGTAATTAATTTTTGGAAATAAGTATTTAAGGACAGTTGATGGGATAAATCAAGGGATTAATTAGAGAATAAATTAAGGATTAATTTATTCAATGAAGTAATTAAGGGTAGTTAATTACTGGATGATATTAATGAAAGATGATTAATAATTATGGTTAATAATTAATTAATGAGGTAATTAAAGGTTAATTACTGTATATGGTTAAGGATAAATTAATTTGTGAAATTAATTTAAGGGATAAATAGAATGATATGGGAAGCCTTTGATTACTTGTTATCACTAATTTGTGGATCGTGATGTTATGTGATAAGATATGTTTGATTTAAACTGTGAAGGTGTGGTTATCTATTGATGATGAATTACTGTGACATCCTGTATTAAAAGTAGAATTGTATTTCACTTGAATAATTTAGAGATGGCAATGGTTTCGAAGAGACCGGAGTCGGGCATTATTGAATAACCGAAACCACTTCGATTCTTATAAATTGATATGTGAAACTAATAGGCTGAAGTGGAATGACTTAAGTAAATTGGACCATTTAAAATCCAAGTTTTGACACTTAGAAATTGATGTGTGGAATGGTTGTTGTCTATAATAACTTGTGAAGTGTAGATTGATATAAGTTATCCTAGGTTTATATAAATTGTATGCTTTTGTATTCCAAGTTAAATGTGTTTACTCACGCTGGTTTCCAGCCTGACCCGGGTGTTACTTTGATGTAGTGCTCGGGTTAGACCGAGTATTACAGAATTTCAGGTAAGGACGTTCTGGAGCTCAGGAGGCGAGCTGGATGGCAGGAACATATGAAGCGTACTCGCTGTATATATTATGGTAGTATATCTGAACATGTTGTTTTAAACTGTCCAATGTTGTGAAGATGTTGTAACTCTGATGTGCAAATGTATTAGTGAATTGATACAGTTCTTCTTTGTAGAACTATTACTTATGTGATATTATACTTTATCCGCTGCGAATGTGAGATTCTGAGTTAGAGTTTTCTGTTTCTTCTTCTTTCTGTTTCTTCTTTTCACTAGCTATCTGGAAATTTCGGGATCGAAATTTCCGGGTCGTTACATTTGGTATCAGAGCTGAAGGTTAAGCGAGAACCTTGGCTCTGGTGGGTATACTCATTAAGGATAGGGTAAGTGGTACCTAGGATGAGTTAAGTATATATATGAGTGAGCGTACTTGTTACTTTCTTATATAAAGATTTTAAATGGTTTTATATAAGATTATATTTTGATATATAAAGCAATATATCTTTCTAACAAATAGTAAAGGGACTGGTTGTTAAATTATTGAATTAAATTAAAAAGTAATAAAATACAACCAAATTGAAATTTAAATTGAATAAGAATAAGTTTGATATGGATTCAAACTAAAATTGAAATTTTGAATTGGAGAAGAGTTTTAGAATAAGATAATTATAATTGGAAATGATAAATAAAGAGGGAGTTACTTAATGAAGTAACTGGAGATAAGTAATTTAAAGGACAAATACTTAACAAAGGTAATTAAGAAATAAGTTAATTACTGAATGTGATTAATTAGAATGTAATTAATTTAAAGAAATAATAAATATATTATTTAAGGCAATTTAATGAAATGGTCCTATTTCAAACAAGAGTTGTTTGAAAATTTAAAAGAAAATTTGTTTTGAAAACCAAAGGTAGTTTGAAATTTTAAAGTACAACTTGGTAAAAGAAGTAAATATGTATATGTGTGGATATACTTAAATGTCAAAGATGATTTGAGATAAACTCTGAATGTTGAGTTTTAAATTTGGAATGAGAATAATACCCAAAACGACAAGTTTTGAACTTAATAAGTGGGAAGATTATTTATGTGGAGTTTAAAATTTGAAATAGAAGTTCAAGCAGGATAAGGATGACTGGATTAGGTGAATTGAGTTTAACTTGGGAAAGGTTAAAAAAGTTGGAATGATCAACCTGATTTGGAAATCTCCAGATAAAATTAAGTTTTAACTTGAAAAGTTAAATGATTGATTATATTTGAGAGTTTGAGTGATCTCAAATTGGGTTTGAGATCCGAAAATTTGAAACGGATGGATGTTTTGAAATAATTGGATGATATCATCCTATTGTTATTAATAATCTTTAAAATGTAAATTGGATTTGTTTAAATGAATGAGAAATGGAGTATGGTAATCCATCGTTGGGATAAAAAGGTAAACTGATTTAAAGGAATTAAATCAACATTTGAAGTATTAACTCGAATTTATATAATTCGAGATGGTTTAAATTTGAAATTTGAATTAGTTCAAATTGAATTTGATTTGAATTAATTGAAATAGTGATTGAAGATGTATGAGTATAAGATTCAAATGGAAAATTTGAATTGGGATTTATTCAAACTGGAGTTGAAATGGATTGGAATTGAAGTGGGTTCAATTGAACGGATATTAGTCCAAAGTGATTGGAATAACTTGGGATTGTAATTAAAATGGAATATGTTTTGTTAACTCCGCTGAAACTTGGACCGACTCATTTACTCAACTAATACCGACTCATCCATGTAGAGGGAAGAACGACTCATCTATCTAGATCCGACTCATCTAGGACTGACACATCTGGTCCCGACTCATCCACTTAAGGTCCTCACCGACTCATTGGATATACGACTCAAGGGATTAGCGGTTCGTAAGAAAGGGCCGACTCAGCAAGACCCCGGCTCAACAACCTCAGCGACTCATCTAGTCCCCGACTCAACGAGTTAACGACCTAAAGTCCAAGGCGACTTAAAGGCCAGCAAGGTAAGACATTAACGACTCATGAAAGTTTACGACTTAAAGGGTGATACGACCTAAGGCTTCAGGGACAAGTTCAAAACCATACTGAAATGAGATAACTCGTTGAGTAGCTACGGCCATGATGAGTCGTATACGACTTATGCTAGCATAAAAGGAGTTATGTTCGGATTGACTCGAGAACGACTTATCTCTTTGGACCAAGCCAGTAGTTCGGCCTTGAGTTAACATGAGACGACTCACCATGACTCGCCCACGACTTAAAGTCGTTAAGTCGTAACCCATTGCCACAATGCCTATGCCAAGGGAAATTGACTCGGACACGACTCAAGACTTGTCATAAAATCCATCAGAGGAGTAAGCATTGGAGGAGTGAAGAGATGATTCTATGAGTCGGCCACGACCTAATTTGACTCGGCCACGAGTCAGGCATGAGCCGGGTACGACTCACGACTTAAGGCTGAAAACTCCTATAAATACAAGGCCACCTCCAACATTCAAAGGACTTTTGGCTCACTCTCTTCAAGCGCCGATACTCTGCTGCATTCCGAACCAATTTAACACTTGAAGCTCTCAAGACACTAAGAATGCTACAAACAACTTCAAGGAGAGATCACATACATCCAACATGGATTCGAAAACTCTCATCTTCATCGGAGTTTAGGCTACTTGTTCTAAGTCTCTTGTAATTCAAAGTGTATTGTACTTGGGAAGAATTGTATCAGCTTGTAACGAGATTATTAATAAAAGTAATTAAAGTGGACGTAGGCTATACCCTTAAGCCGAACCACTATAAAATTGTTGTTGTTTACCGCTTTTCTGCTATTATCTGCTTGTAATCCGTTCCCGAGTAATCGGGTGGTGCTTTCACAACTACAACTCATACACCGGGGTGTTAGCGTTCAAATTTTAGCGTTAACATTTTTGGTGCTTTCACTGAGAATTGAACTCAGGAAAAATTATCATCATTGCTTCACAGAGATTTGTAGAGAGAATTTCCTTGAAAACCAGAAGTCTGTCTGAGATTATGGCTCCTGGAAGGAAGAGTAGATCTGTCAGATCTGGGAACATTCAAGAGGGAACATCCGCTTCCCCTGTACCTAATCAACCCACTACGTCTGCTGGGGTTACGAAAGCGGAGTTGGATGCTGTAATATTAGGGCTGAACCAGCAGATAAACGCCCAGAATGCACAATTAGAGGCTCAGAGTGCCCAAAATGCTCTAATTCTGAATAAGTTGAATGATTTGCTCGGGGCAAACAATCAACCGGCTGTTAATGGAAGGAATTATGCTGGCAACATTCATGATGCTAATGAAAGGAATGCTCCAGAAAGGGCTGCCAGTCCCTTTGAGCAAACACTTCCTGAGGTTGGTGGATCTGGAACTCGACATGATGAGGAGTATCTTTCTGGAATGGTCCGGCAAATCATGAAAGAAAGTATGCAAAGGGTTGAATATGAGAAAGAATGGGGTTTCGCCCCAAGTAAAACTCAATTTACTGAGAAAATCCTAAAGGCGGAATTTCCAAGGAAGTTTGTCCCTCCAACTATCCCAGCTTACAAAGGGACAAGTGATCCGAATGAATTCTTGTATAAATATGATTGGCACATGACAGGTGCCAGAGCCTCTGACAAGATAAAGTGCCGATATTTCCCTGTATACCTTGAAGGTGTGGCTCTACTGTGGTTCACCAAGTTGCCAGTCCGATCTATTGATCAGTTTTCAGACTTGACCCGAAAGTTCAAGGAACAGTTCAGGCTATATGCTTCAAAGGCCAAGGACATCATGTCATTGTCAAGTATAGAACAGAACCCTGGTGAATCTATCAGATCTTTCTTGAACCGCTTTAATATAGCGCTGGCAGAGGTGGACAATGCTGAACCGCGAATGATATTGACTTATCTGATGAGGGCTATTGATAAGTCGAGCGAATTTGGGAAATGGCTAAACATGAAAGAGCCAACCTCCCTCGAAATGTTCTACAAAAAGGCAGATGAATTCATACGCCTGGAAAGCCGTCCTGTACCAGTAAAGGCAGTGTCGGAAAAAGCTGAAGATAACACTGTTGCTCCACGCAAGAATGAATCTGTAGGACAAAAAAGGGAAAATAACAATGGGAAGAAACAGAGTAATCTGAAGAAGCCCCGATCCTTCAAGCCATCAGAGTATACTCCTTTATCAGATACGCCGGAGCGTATCTACCTTGCCATCAAAGATTCGGTTGACCTCCCTAAACCTATCCCTTTGAGGACCGGGAAAAAGGCTATACAAAGTGGGAAGTTCTGCCGCTTCCATAATCAACCCGGTCATGAGACCGATGAATGCCGCCAGTTGAAAAATCTGATTGAAGAATTGCTAAGAGAAAACAAGCTGCAGCAATTTGTGAAAAAGAATAGCAGCAATCCTGCATCGTCAAGTCAGGGGCAACAGACTCATGTTCATCAGCCTAGGATAGGTGAGAAAGCTACGGGGCATGAATCTGGAAGGCCCATTATCAATGTCATTACAGGAGGACCTCACCCAGCTTGCAAGAGCTGGGGTGAGATGGAGAGATATACCAGGGCTTTGAAATATGTTCCAGCCGAAGAAGACGTCTTTGTTTTAGAAGACACTACGCCCCTGAAACAACAGAAAACTTTCAATGATGATATTATTTTCAGAGCCAGAGATTCCATAGGTATCGAAGCTCCTACCCTAGATCCCTTGGTCATCTCAGCTGGTATCGGACCGGCCATTGTCAGAAGAATTCTCATTGACTGCGGAGCATCATGTAATATCCTCTTCAAGAAGACATTCGACCAAATGAAAATCCCGATGGTCGATGTACAAGCCTCATCGCAGAAGATCGCTGGCTTCACTGGGGAGCCAAAGCAACCAATAGGAACCATCGATCTGCTTGTAGAACTTGGGGAAGGAGAAAGGAAAGTAGTCCGCAAGAAAACATTTGTGGTTGTCGATGAATTTTCTGCTTATAATGCTTTCCTTGGCCGTCCAACGCTCGCAGCGTTCAAAGCTATTCTAGCCGCATGGTGCCTCACTATTAAATTCCCTACAGACAATGGAGTAGGAGTTATAAAAGGGGATCAAAATGCTGCGCGAGAGTGCTATTTGACAGAGTTGTGAGAGTCAAGAAAAAGGGAAATGGGAAAGGATGCGGCCGCCCCGGTCCGCATCAAAGAGCCAGCCTTGTAGCAATTACGGGGCGGACCCTGCACTGGCGAGCATTGCGGGGAACGGAAAGAGATGGATCCCAGAAAAGCCAGTGCAGGGGAGAATAGAGTAGTGCCGGTTGAAACAACAGTACCGGTACCTGTTGACCCGAAGGACCCGAATAAGGTGTTGAATGTGGGTTCACAGCTTAATGTGTCAATTCAGAATATCTTGATATCTTTCCTGAAAGCAAATCTGGATGTCTTCGCTTGGACTCATGCTGATATGTGTGGAATATCTCTAGAAGTTGCAGTACACGCTCTGAATATTGACCCAAAGTTTACACCAGTAAAACAGAAAAGAAGAACCCAAGGTCCAGAAAGGTCAGCAGCATTAAAAGAGGAAATTGATCGACTCATGGAAAATAACTTCATCAAAGAATCTACATATCCGAATTGGGTTTCAAATCCTGTGCTGGTTAAGAAAGCTAATGGAAAATGGAGAGTGTGCATCGATTTTTCAGATTTGAACAAGGCCTGCCCCAAAGATTGCTTTCCTTTACCCAGGATCGATCAACTGGTAGATGGAACAGAGGGGCAAGAATTGCTATCTTTCATGGATGCCTACTCCGGATATAACCAGATCATGATGCATGAACCGGATCAGGAGGACACGAGCTTTATCACCGATGTTGGTCTTTACTGCTACAGAGTTATGCCCTTCGGATTGAAGAATGCAGGGGCAACCTACCAAAGACTTGTTAATGCTATGTTCAAACCGCAATTGGGCAAAACTATGGAAGTCTACGTCGACGACATGTTAGTAAAGTCTAAGAAAGCAGCGGATCACATTGAACACTTGGCAGAAATGTTCGCAGTCCTCCGAAAATACAGAATGAAGCTTAACCCTCTGAAATGCACGTTTGGGGTCGAGTCCGGAAAGTTCTTAGGGTTTATCGTCAGCGCTAGGGGCATTGAGGCTAGTCCAGCTCAAATTACTGCCTTGAAAGAAGTCAAAGCTCCTAGAACAAAGAAGGAATTGCAAAGTCTCAATGGAAAAGTTGCCGCCTTGAGTCGGTTCATTTCCAAAGCCACAGATAAATGCATCCCATTCTTTGACGCCCTAAAGAAAGGAAAGAAAAACTTCGATTGGACTCCCGAATGCCAAAAAGCCTTTGATGAATTGATTCGCCATATGGAGACGCCTCCAATACTTTCTAGGCCTGGCGATGGCGAGGATCTTCTTATATACTTGGCAGTATCATCTCACGCTTTAAGTGCAGCGCTGATACGGGAAGACAAAAGGATTCAACATCCAGTTTACTATATCAGCAAAAGACTCACTGGGGCAGAGATGAATTACTCTAAGTTGGAAAAACTCGCCTATTGCTTACTAATTGCGTCTAGGAAATTGAGGCAATATTTTCAAGCTCATCCTATGAGAGTCCTCACTGATCAACCTTTAAAGCAAGTCCTGTTTCGCCCTAAAACTTCGGGTCGTCTTCTAAAGTGGAATATTGAACTCAGTCAGTATGACATCACTTATCATCCCCGGAAAGCAATCAATGGACAAGCTTTAGCGGATTTCATTGCAGAATTTACAGATAAGGGTAACAGTGAGGAAGAAACGGTCGACAATTCCCCTATCCAGTGGAAGTTATATGTCGATGGTGCGAGAAACGACTACTGTTCTGGAGCCGGAGTTGTACTTGAGACTCCTGAAGGTCGATCATTATGCTATGCACTAAAATTGGAATTTCCTTCAACAAACAATGAAGCAGAATACGAAGCCCTTATCGCTGGCTTAAGGATTGCTAAAGAATTAAACATCCGAGCGCTACAGATATTCAGTGATTCTCAGCTTATTGTATGCCAAGTCAAAAAGGAATTCCAAGCAAAAGGGGGGAATCTGCCCGCCTACTTGTCAAAGGCTTGGGAACTCCTGGGTGATTTCGATCATTACATGATAAGCCACATTCCTCGAGAAGAAAACATGAAAGCAGATTCTCTCGCGAAGTATTCGAGCACAGGCGAAGCTCAATTTCTGGGGCTAACTCCAGTGGAGGTCCTGTCGACTCTTAGCATTGATGAGATGGACATTGATTGGATCATGAGCATGTCTCAAGAGCAAGAATCATGGATGACTCCGATAATAGAATATCTGCTCAATGGATCCTTACCAGGGAACTCAAAAGAACGACAAAAGCTACTGAGAAAAGCCTCTCGATACGTAATCCAGGATGGCCAGTTATACAGACGGGGATTTTCAATGCCATTACTTCGATGTGTATCCAGGGAAGAGTCTAAAGCAATCTTAGTAGAGGTACACGGAGGAGAATGTGGCGATCATTCAGGTGGCCAAACATTAGCAAAGAAAATTCTCCGGTACGGATATTTTTGGCCAGAAATTAATCGAGATGCAGCGGAGTATTCCCGAAAATGTGACAGATGTCAAAGATTCGCCAAAATTCCTAGAGCTCCTTCCACTGAACTCACACAGATGGTCAGTCCATGGCCGTTTGCGATATGGGGAATCGACCTTGTAGGACCGTTACCAACTACCAAATCTGGAATTAAATATGCCATTGTTGCTGTAGATTATTTTACTAAGTGGGCAGAGGCTGAACCACTGGCCACTATCACCTCAAAGAAGATGATAAGTTTTGTGACTAAAAACATCATTTGCAGATACGGTGTGCCTGAAAAAATAATTACAGACAATGGAACTCAGTTTGAAAGTAAAGAATTCCAAGATTTTTGCAAGCGATTCAAAATCCGGAATAGCTTCTCAGCAGTAGCTCATCCGCAGGCAAACGGGCAGGTGGAAGCCGTGAACAAAATTATTAAGTCAACCATCAAGAAGCAACTTGAAAGAGCAAAAGGTGGTTGGGTCGATAAGCTACCACTGGCACTATGGGCATACAGAACCACTCACAAAACTGCGACTGGGCACACCCCGTTTTCATTGGCATACGGGTCAGAGGCAATGATTCCGGTAGAAATAGAAGTCCCTTCACACAGAAGAATCCATTTCAATCAAGCAGAAAACGAAAAGCTACAGCTTGAAGCACTAGATCTCCTTGATGAAAAAAGAGATGAGGCTAATCTCAGAATTGCAGCTCATTAGCAAAGAATAGCCAGGCATTTCAATTCCAAAGTTCGCCAACGCAGCTTTGAGATTGGAGACCTAGTCCTGAAAAGAATTATGACAGCGACAGGTGTGTTTGGGCCAAATTGGGAACGACCATATGTAATAGGTCAGAAGCTTCTTGACGGCACATTCAAACTCACCACTGTTGAAGGAGATCAAATTCCAAGGGCATGGAACAGCAACCATTTGCGTCCATACTTTACTTGAAAATTTTGTTGAAATATTGTAAAAAGAATTATGAATGTATGATTCTTGTAATTAAAAGCAATTGTAAAACTGATGCAAGTAAATAATGAAAGAATATAAAGTGGATGTAGGCCCAATTTCCTGGCCGAACCACTAAAATCTTGTGTACCTTATTATTATTACATGTTTGCTTTATTTTCGATATAAAAAGCACACAGAATGTATTGCTGAAATGTCGATTTAAATTTTTGCAGACAATGGAAGTGAAACTTGCACACAAAAAGACCAAGTGATTCTCGCCAAATTTCAAGTCACAAAAGCCCCGAATTCAAATCCTACATAGGAAGTACTTCAATTGAACGGCCTATGATTTCGACAGAAACGGGTCCTTGCTAATAAATTGAGATCGTTTGAACAAACAAACGTCCAATTAAGAAGCTAGTGCTCGTTCTCACGAAATTACCTGACAATGAAGCGCACTTCCTTGGATTAAACAAGTTACTTGTGAAAAAAAAAGGGGGGGGGGGCAGAGGATCATTGAAAAGGCATAAGCAAGTGAACAGAGGAACAACCAAAGCCATCATCGGCAGCACAAGTCCTCTTCGGAGACACAACTCTTCGGAGGATAAAGACCTCTAATGGGTCATACGCCACAAAAAAGAAAGTTCTCTACTCAACAAAAAAGATTGGAGGAGTCATGACCCTCCAACCATGAGAGAGTAACTTCCAGGCGATGAAAACCTTCTCTAAGGCACATTTCACCAGGAGTTGAAGTGTTATGACCGCTCTTCGGGATTTCACTTCACCAGAGTTGAAATGCAAACAAAATAAAAGCCCTCTTCGGAGGCCCATTTCACCAGGAGTTGAAGCGTTATGACCGCTCTTCGGAATTTCACTTCACCAGAGTTGAAATGTAAACAAAATAAAAGCCCTCTTCGGAGGCACATTTCGCCAGGAGTTGAAGTGTAACAACCGCTCTTCGGAATTTCACTTCACCAAAGTTGAAATGCAAAAACAAAATAAAAACCTTCCTGAAAGCCCACGTTTCACCGAGATTGAAATAAAACTTCCAAGTGTTGAAACGTGAAAAGGCTTTCTTCGAAGGCACAACTCTTTGGAGGTACACGTTTCACCAAGATTGAAATAAAACTTCCAAGTGTTGAAACGTGAAAAATCCCTCCTTAGAGGTACAACCCCCCTCCCGGGGACACAATTCAAAGGAAAGACCTCTTCGAAGGCACAATCAAGAAGAAAGACCTCTTCGGAAGCCCACGTTTCACCAAGATTGAAATAAAACTTCCAAGTGTTGAAACGTGAAAAGGCTTTCTTCAAAGGCACAACTCTTTGGAGGTACACGTTTCATCGAGATTGAAATAAAACTTCCAAGTGTTGAAACGTGAAAAATCCCTCCTCAGAGGTACAACTTTGTATATAAAAAAAAATCCTCATCAAAAGCGTACTTTAACTTTCAAAGGAAGACTAATTTACCTACTCTGGAAAATGATCTTAAAAAAAAAAAAAAAAAAAAAAAAGAGGAAAGAAAAGAAGTTAAAGTACCCTTCAGAGGTCCGCTTTACCACATAGAAGAATTCACTTGGTAAAATATGCACATAAGCAAAAGAAAAAAGTGATTTCTTAGAAGGACAAAGCGTAGAAACTTATACGAAGGGAGTTGTACTCTACAAAAATTTTCGAATAAAATAATTATTCTCTAGCAAATAAAAGTGCAAGTCCCCTCGAAGTATAAAAAATTGCAGCAAGCTTAAGGTATGGGGGCAACATGGTATAATAGTATAGCTGCATCAGTAAAGTAATACTCAAACAACATACCATAAGCCCGCTGCAATATCATATAAATAAACTTGTGCAAAAATGAATAATAAATGCATTCTCAAATTCAAACAGAAGTATGTACAAACAAAGGATCATTTTATTCAATTGAAATGCAGGTACAGGTTTCAAAATAAAGAAAAGCGGGGGCCGGTACCCGTACAATTCTCGACCAGTACATACAAAAGGCAAAAAGCTAAAATCTTCACTTCTTTTTACTACCTTTGGACCCTTTTCCCGGCCGAATGATTAGCTTTTCAGGTCGGTCAGTTGGCACAAGGGAAGAAGGAGGAGGGGTAGGCGCAGCTGGTCCAACTTCTGGCTCCACTTCAGTAACAGCGATTATCTTCCCCCTCCTCTTTGACGTTCCGTGTTTTTTCCTCCTCTTTGAGGAAGACTCGCTTCCTGGAGTGACAAGTTTAGACAAAGTTATGTCATTGGAAGGAGTCCGCTCCGGAGATATCTCACCTCCCTCAAGTCCCTCGTCTTTATGCTCTTGCGAAGCGATGGGATCGTCTAAACCATGAAGGGCCTCTATTTGTTCCTCTTGCGCCCGGGCTGTGAAGCAGAAGGAGGAGCCACCTGGGAAGACGGAGGAGGGATAACCGGAGGAGGAGAAATCTGAGCGGTGCTTGATACTTTCTCTACAGAAGAAAAGAGGTTAAAGTCAGTAAAGAGAGGAGATGAAGGTTCATCAAGGTTGAGAAAATAGTCAAGGAGCTCATTAAACCCATGTGAAATAAATGAGCAATCCACTTGAGCGAAATTTACAGTGGAATTACCTGCAGAAGTTGTCTTTATTACGTCAATTTCATAGTCCGGAGCTTCAGCACTCTCTTGCGATTCATCTGTGGCTTGAGTAATTTTGGCCCCGGTATCAGTTTGAGCAGGGATCGGTACATAAGAGCTAGAGCCAATAATACCCGCATCGGCCGAAGTTGAAGGAGGGACAGGAGCAGTCAAATTTGTTTCTTCTTCTTGATGCTCTTCCCCCACTATTTCGACTCGTGATCTGGCAAGTTGCTCCTTCCCTCTGGCAAGGGCTGCGCGAGCCTCAAAGTCTAAGTAGTGCACCTCCAACTCCTCTTCAGTGTATCCGGCCCCTTTAAACATATCTAGTGCGGCCTCCCACACTTCGGCCAGGGTAATCTCATACTTGGGGCCCAGGAATGCAAGACTGCCACGCCCTAATATACACTGCAAGTAGAAATCAAATAGTGTCGAGCCAATATCAGCTTTGGTAGCTTCATGGGCCTCTTCAGCTGCAACTCTACCCGCAACAGCCTCATCCCGCTCTCTCTCGACTTTGGATAACTGGGCTTTCAATTTTTCAATCTCTGCAGCCTGAAGGCCAGTTTGTCCTCGTAACTGAATAATATCAGTACGGTTGCCCTCTATAATCTGCTCCAACCCATCAGCCTTGGCCTCAGCATCCCTTTGCGCGGCATGAGCATCCCGCACCTGTTGAAGAAGCACACTCTCCCTTTGAGAATAAGAAGTTGAAGAAGTAGCAAGCTCCTCTTTAATTTTCCCAACTTATGCCTCAAGTTTCTCATTATAATCGGCAATACTCCTCATTTCTGCATCATGCTGTTTAAGGATCTTTTGCCATTCAGTTTTTTCGTTCTCCATGGTAAGCATAGCTTCGAGATTGGCCCTATTCACCCTTTGGAGCTCATCAACGAGTTTCTGCCAAGATGACATCCTCTCAATATCGGTTCTGACTGCATCAAGGTTCCGTAACATAGCACTTTTATCTATGGGAACCAGATCAAGGTCAAAGCAAACTCCTTTTAAACACCAATTAGGAAATCGGTGTTGAAGAGTGGCTGGACCTGGTCCAACTTGGTAAGATGGCCTATTGATGATTGCTTGGATATCAGTAGGGGAAGGGGCAGGAGATTGAGAAGAAGTAGGAGCAGTAATCTTCTCTGAAGGCGCAGGCATTGGCTCCTCAATAATTTTGGCCCGTTTGCTCGAGTCATCAGTTGTGTGACTCTTCCCTCTATCATCATGAGATTTGCGTTTAAGGGAGTCACTCTCTCTGTGGGAGGAATCATGTCGACTATCTGGTCTTCCAAAGCGTTCTTCATAATCACGTCTTTCCCGAGCTTTCCGGGCAGCCCTTTCTTCATCAGTCTCTCTATGAATAGGAGGATAGGATTGATAGCCATACTGGCTGCGTTTCCCGTATCGCTGAAAGTCATTATAGTACGAGCTGCCTCGCTTCATTGGAAAACCTAAAATTTAAAAAAAAAAAGAAACAAAACTTGAGAATCTTTCAAATGTTAAAAAAAAAAAGAGCATAAAAGTGCCAGGAATTCTAAGTGTGTGTGATGTGCAAACTACGCGCATCAATCTACGAACCGCTCTTTAATTGGGGAGTAGTTGTGGGTGTAATAGTTAGTGCCAACTCTTGAGTCGACGGCGACTGTTACAGAGTAGAAGTAGCTTCAACTACTGAAGAAGAAATCCCGGCAGTGATAGGATCGTCTTTAAAGATCTCTTGCGAAGTAGCAAAGAGGTCGCTCAGTCCTTCGAAAGTATCGTCCCTGCTCTGCTTAACAGGACTGGATTTCTCAGCTTTTTCACCAGATTCTTGTGAATGATGGGAAGATCCCTGAGGCTCTTCTTCCTCGATAACCGAGGCAAGTTTGTCAGATGGCCCCACAGCATCAACAGAAGTGGAACACTTCACTAGCGAAGCCTCAGGAGCAGGTCCTTTTGATATGGATGTGCTAGTAGAAACTGAGGCATCCAACGCTCTAGCTGGGGAGTCTGGAATTTCATGAGGACGCGTAGAACGAGAAGTATGCAAAAGTCCGTACTGATGCAAAAATTCATCTTTCAACAGAAATTGAATATCTCTCTCCTCAACCGGCACGGCTTTAAGCCTCTCAAAAGTCGACTTGTGACTAGGATTCCTAGAGGGAGGAGGCAGCGCTGAAAATAAAAAGAAGCAGAGTTAACACTTAGCAGGTCAGTCTCACAAAGGTCAGATAACAAACGAAGTAAGGATGGATGATCTTACTTCCTTCCCTCCACACAGCATAAAACCCCGGGGGGCAACGAACGAAGAAGAACTGGGTTAGAAACCCATGAGCAGTGTCAGGAAGGCCAACAATTAATTTGCGGTTTCGGGCGCTTCTCACAACAGTAATAGAAGGATGATCTTTGGTCCGGGTAAAGGAGCATAAGTAACAAATTTCATGAAAGCTCGGAAGTCGATCAAGTGTTCTCCTAAATAGCACACACAACCCCATTAGAATGGCATAGCCGTTGGGGTGTAGCTGGGATGGAGCAATGGCCAATTGACGAAGAAGTTGTTGGAAAAAGTCATTGAAAGGAGGAACGCCCCCACTTAGGCACATTTGTCGGTTAACTATCACAAAGCCAGAAGGTGCTATGTCAGCAGTGTTACTTCTCTCAGGAAGAATGGCATCCGATTCAGCAATGCCAAACTGAGCACATAACTGGCGAAAAACTTTGTATGATAGTGTGGTAGGGACTCTTTCGGGAGGATTAACTAGTGGAGCCGGAAGAACAGTTGCCTCTCCCGTCTGAACTGTTGCATCTTCTTCCTGAGATGTCATTCTACACAAGCAACTGGATATTCAAATATGAAGATGCACGTTTCCTAAAAGTGTGAAGTGTCGTGCAAAACTGATAAAAATAACAAGTAAATATAACTGGAATTAAATTGGTCGACGATTGATCGACTACGGTAATTTCAGAACTTGTTAATTTGAAGTTCAAGCATAATATTAGTGCAGGCTGGTCAGTTTCAATTGACTATTTCAGTGTTGCTTTAATATTCTACTTGAAATCGATAGCACTTCGTTCACACAATTTATTTAAGTTAATTATCTGTTATTAATCAATCTGTCATTTGATGTGGGCGGTCGATGGCAGTATATTCGTCCCAATTTTTTGTAAATATCATATTAAACAGATTGTTAACCTACAAGTCAAAGTAATCTGTAAAAGAATGCAGCAGAGTTCAACAGTTTGAAATTCAAGCAGCAGTTCAAAGTTCAAGCAGAGTTTAGGAATGCAAGTGATAAGTCGTAGACGACTTAAGTGCTAAGTCGTAAACGACTCAAGTGCTAGGTCGTAAACGACTCAAGAGCTAAATTATACACAACTCGAATGCTAACTCGGCAGCGCCTTAAGTGCTAACTCGCCAACAACTCAAGATTTTTTCCTACGGGTCAAGACAAATCATCGGTTCTCTGGCTAGCTCGTCCACGACCTAAGGATTGGGGGGCAAGCTAGGATGAGTCGATTTAATTTTGGCTCGTTGGTGTTTTGAGTCGGCAGCGCTCTGAATCGTGAGTCGTGGTGAAAAGAAAAAAAAACTCTAGTTCTAAGCAGCAAGAAGATCTCCAAGTCCCATTTCCAAATCCTAACCCATAACCCGTTAACCCAATGGCATCTCCAAAAATAACAACTTTAATCCTATTACGATACAGAATCGCCTCGAATGACGAATCGCCACAAGACAAATCAGGCAAACCCAAATTCATCGGTTATCAGTCCAACCAAACTCGTAAAGCTCGAAGGAACGAACCGGAAGTGGAAAATTAAACGCAAGAGTCGATGATGATTGACAATCGGAAGGAAAGCAGAATTGCTTACGTAGTGTGATGCCCGAAAAAATTGAAGGTGGATTGAGTAGAAATCGTCTTGGGAAGCTCGAAGAAGTGTTAATGGCAGAAGCGATCTAGGAGAATTGGTATGAGAAGAAGAAAAAGAAAGCAATGATTCATGCCTTTTGTACTAAGGTAGTAGGACATGAGTCGGCACATGCGGGTTAAGATAAGTCGAAGCACGCGACCTACGACTTAGGCGCGTGCTTCGAGGGGCAAATGTTAACCCCGCTGAAACTTGGACCGACTCATTTACTCAACTAATACCGACTCATCCATGTAGAGGGAAGAACGACTCATCTATCTAGATCCGACTCATCTAGGACCGACACATCTGGTCCCGACTCATCCACTTAAGGTCCTCACCGACTCATTGGATATACGACTCAAGGGATTAGCGGTTCGTAAGAAAGGGCCGACTCAGCAAGACCCCGGCTCAACAACCTCAGCGACTCATCTAGTCCTCGACTCAACGAGTTAACGACCTAAAGTCCAAGGCGACTTAAAGGCCAGCAAGGTAAGACATTAACGACTCATGAAAGTTTACGACTTAAAGGGTGATACGACCTAAGGCTTCAGGGACAAGTTCAAAACCATACTGAAATGAGATAACTCGTTGAGTAGCTACGGCCATGATGAGTCGTATACGACTTATGCTAGCATAAAAGGAGTTATGTTCGGATTGACTCGAGAACGACTTATCTCTTTGGACCAAGCCAGTAGTTCGGCCTTGAGTTAACATGAGACGACTCACCATGACTCGCCCACGACTTAAAGTCGTTAAGTCGTAACCCATTGCCACAATGCCTATGCCAAGGGAAATTGACTCGGACACGACTCAAGACTTGTCATAAAATCCAGCAGAGGAGTAAGCATTGGAGGAGTGAAGAGATGATTCTATGAGTCGGCCACGACCTAATTTGACTCGGCCACGAGTCAGGCATGAGCCGGGTACGACTCACGACTTAAGGCTGAAAACTCCTATAAATACAAGGCCACCTCCAACATTCAAAGGATTTTGGCTCACTCTCTTCAAGCGCCGATATTCTGCTGCATTCCGAACCAATTTAACACTTGAAGCTCTCAAGACACTAAGAACGCTACAAACAACTTCAAGGAGAGATCACATACATCCAACATGGATTCGAAAACTCTCATCTTCATCGGAGTTTAGGCTACTTGTTCTAAGTCTCTTGTAATTCAAAGTGTATTGTACTTGGGAAGAATTGTATCAGCTTGTAACGAGATTATTAATAAAAGTACTTAAAGTGGACGTAGGCTATACCCTTAAGCCGAACCACTATAAAATTGTTGTTGTTTACCGCTTTTCTGCTATTATCTGCTTGTAATCCGTTCCCGAGTAATCGGGTGGTGCTTTCACAACTACAACTCATACACCGGGGGGTTAGCGTTCAAATTTTAGCGTTAACATGTTTAAAATCAAATGGAATTTGATTTAAATTTGGAAAGGAATTGAGAATTAATTCAACTTGAATTGGGAATGAATCAATTTCAATGGAAATTGAAATTATTTAAATTGGAATTGGGTCAATTTAAATGGTAGAGGAAATTTAAATTTAATTGATGAGAATGAAAATTGGGGAGAGAACAGTTTTGACTCTGGACTATTTTTAATATAATTTTTTTTTAATATAGACCTGTTTTTCCAAGCTATACATTATATATACAACCTTTCTTTAAAAAGACAAACTATCTTATACTTGTTTTACAATTATTTTTGAAACTGTTCAACAATTTTCCAACTGTTTTATAAACTAAGTACTATATTTCAACTGTTTTACAAAACTAATTACTATCTTACTATTATGTTATCTAAAATTTCTATAATTATTTAACTATTTTCTAACTATTTTACACCTATTTTACAAACTAGTAATTATTTTCCAACTATTTATTTATTTTTAAATTTTCAAGTTATTTTCTAAATTTAAACTGGACAGAGTTTAAACTGTTATTGGTTAAATACCCAATCAAGATAAGAATAGAGGTGCTAATCCAAATGGATTAAAGCAATTGAGAATAAATGAATGAAAATCAAAGTGAATGTGAATAGAAATGGAATTGATTTGGCTAATAACCAATAAAGATAAATACGTAGGGTGTACGTATGTTATTCTATTCGCATAATGATTTGATCCAGATTCGAGCACAGAATTTCAAGATAATTATATCGATCCGAGTGGGATTTTTCACTCGATTTTCGACGGCGAACCTGGATATGGATTGTTGATTGGTTCTGGATATTCTCTATCATAGTTAGGCTATGCTAGGAGAATGATGGTTTCTGATCAACAAACCAGATCTGTGTCCGCACTAGGAAGTCGGGTGGACGATACTAGTTCGGAAATGAATTGTGTGATCGAGTGAGCGATCAGATTGGTATAGCTTACGAATGATATGTGTACATCGTACGGATTTGAATGAAATTGATATTGAAAAGAGTAATCAAATTTGAATATTTGATTTTGAATAAACAGAGTTAAATATCTTTGTTTTATAAAATGATACCCCCCTTGTTGAATCTTTTGCCAGAAGAAAAGGGTTTTTGAAAATGTTTGAAGTATAAAAGGAGTTTATACAAGTTTGAAATGATCCAAAGTTTTAAAAGATTTTATATATCTGAATATATATATATATAAAGGATCATATGAGAATTTTGGAAAAAGGGTTCTGGGACCCTTTGGATTTGGAAAAGGCTTTTGATTTTTGGGTAAAATCAATATGAGAATTTGAAAAGCCTAGTTGAGAATTATCGATTTTGGAATAATCGATTTTTTGTAAAGGAGCTTTGTATGAGATCATACTAGGTGTATGATTTAAAGATACTATATATGTATAGTATAAAATGTTTTGATGATGCTCTGGGGAAAAAGGCACTCCCTTGGAATGGACTTCTCAGGAGTACCGCCGGGTGGTGCTGCCTTGAGCCCCAGGGGGGGTTCTAAAGTTGATCCTGTGAGGAGTTCGGACAAAACTAGTTCCTGAGGATTTTTGGGTAGCGAAAGTCGAGGGCGCTGATGCCTACAGGGGCATTTGGGTTATGCTGTGACGATAGAGTAACTCGATGTCACTGCGATCTACGGTGGAGACCATAGCGAAAATCGTGTGGAGGATGAGTGTCAACGGTCTACGCTTGATTTTGCTGGGAAGGCAATGCAACATCGGTAGACTGCGATCTATGGTCAAGTGGAGTGGAGAAGTTTCATTCTTTTGGCAGCGAAATTCGAGGGCGCTGATGCCTACAGTTACATGGGTTTTTGCTGTGATAGCAACGTAACCCCAGTTGTAGCTGCGATCTGTAGCGGGTTCCATGGTGTAATCGAGCGGCGATGAGGCCTACAGTTATCTGTGGATTTTGTCAGGACAACAACGTAACCATCGGGTTGACTGCGACCACGGATGGGAGTGATGATTTCCAGAGCATTCTCACCAAAGATATTTTCTCTATTTCAAAATGTTTTCAATATTTTCAATAAAATTATTTTCCAAGTATTTTCACTGGATGTTGAAAATGAGTCTGCTAAGTACTTACAGATTTTCAGTCTTACGCCTGATCAACGTATGACCGAATTTTTGTGAGAACAAGCATGGACTGGTTGAAACATCAAGTTATAAAAAGTATTTTTATAAAACTATTTTGGTAAAATATATATATGTATATATATATATTTAAAAAGTGTTTTAGAAATTTCTTAATAAAAAAAGAGTTTATAGGAAAAAAATTCCAAGAATAAAATTTTCTGATAATTACCAATTTAATAAAATTCTGGATTCGTTCCTTTTCGAGGACGAAAAGATTCTAAGGGGGTAGGAATGTGATATCCCGGACAATTTCAAGCAAATTTAAATATGATAATCCCTTTTATAAATTATTTTAATTTGATAAAATTGTTAATAGTTTGTTTTTTTTTAAATATACATAAATAATTTTTTTAAAATAAAACTATCAATTACAAATTGAATTTAGGGTTGGTTAAAACATATATATGTATTGTTAACTTGGTTTTAAATTAGATTTTCAAATTTAATTTGAACATGAATTTGGGTTTAGTCTTTTTAACAATATTTGGATTTAAAATATACAAGCTTTTATTTATAAATGATTTGTTTTATTACATTTTCTTTAAAAAAGAAGTCATATATAAATTTTGATAAGAATTAGTAAATTAAAAATAAAGAATTTTATTAACATTATAATAAAGAAATTACTTAAATAACAAGTGTTAAATGATGAATGAAGGCAAGTGACAAGTGTTAAAGGATTTTAACAAGAGTCACCTTTTGTATCAATTTTTTATATTTATTTTTAAAAGAAAAAAAATCATTAAAATTTCTCTATAGAACATGTACCTTCCCTTTTGTTATCCCTTTTCTATTTTCAGCTCAAAATTTCCCTTCATCTTTCACAATATAAGAAAACCATTAAGCTGAAACCAAATATAATAAAATTTAAAACAATAAACTACAACATCAGTTACAAGATTAAAATTTCTGAAATGCAAATCTACTTCATTTTTCAACCTGGGGGGCTTCGAATTCAGCTCAACCTAAAAACAAATCCAAGAATCCAAGCAAAATTCAAAGCAAGCTTTTTATTAAAACAGTTTCATAGCAGTTCAGCAACTCAAGCACCAAGCAAACAGAACAGGTTCAGAAAAAAATATAGGAAGAATCAGAAAATGCAAGTTCAAAATCAAGGTTCAATTCAATATACAATCAAGCAAGATAAGATCAGAATCTAACCCAAGTTTCAGAAACAAAGAGATTTCCAAATCATCATCATAACTGGAAATCAGACCCAATCTAGGGAGCAGGCTCTCTGTTTTAAAAAGGTGAGTAACCAAGAAATAACTCTGTTTAAAATTTTGATGCATGCAGTGAAACTGGAATTTGAATTGGTGATTTATGATTTGCATGGTTGAATTTATTATTATATGGATACATATATATGGGTATACTAGGATGCATGACTGTTAACTGTGCTTAGGCTCTATTCTTCTATATAAATTGCAAATGCAAATGAAATAAAATAAAAATCAGCTGTTATCAACCTGATCAGTTTCATGTTATGTTGTTTGAACATAAATTATTAGAGACACTAAGATTTAAATTTTTAAAATATTTTTAAGTAAAAGTAGAGGACAATTTTACAAGAAGAAGAAGAACAGTAAATTCCAAAGCCTATCAAAAATTCCAAATGATATAGTTTTCAGTTTTCACTTATACACTCTAATTCCTTTTGAGAATAATGATTTTTATAAATAGAATGAGGATTTTTAAGATTGTATTTCGGGAGGAATTGAATGATGACCAAATTTGGTTTTTTTTGGTGTTTTCTGATGATCTGGAGGATGTTGGCCGATGTGATCGAAGCGGAGCGAGGTTAGTGTGGTGAGGGTCCTTGGAAAAATAACCAGAATTTTTATTCATCATTGTAGTGGCCCGGCGATAACGTTCTAGGGTTTTGGACCTTGGAGGAGTTGATGTCGAAGTTGAGTCTATTTCGGCCTCGCCATGATATCGAATTCAATCGGAGGTGGGGGAAAGGCGTCGTGGGTGTTCGATGAGGACCTGAACGTGACTGAGGGGATGCTGATGTTCGGAGTTTGTTGTAGTATGATGTTTAATTGACAGCGATGTTGTTCCAGGTGTGGAGGATTCATCGTTTTCATTTTTATGGGGTGATATCAGGTTCTGGTTACTGGAGAGGTTTGTAACGATCATCGGTGACTGGGGAGAATGAACGGCGACTGGAAAGAGTGGACGTCGATGATGTGTATGTGTATGGCGTGCACAGTTTTATGCTTGGAAATTGGTAAGAGGAAGGGAGGTTTGAGTAGAAGGTTGCGTTCTGTGTTTCGTGGATTTGGATTCTTCGGGTTCATTCCAGTGCAACTCGATTTGGGCTTCGGCCCGGTTTAATTTAAGTTTGAGTTGTAAATTAAGCCTAGTTTATAAGCATTTCTTCTACAAAGAAAAAAAACCAATCTTCTTAAATTATATAACAAGTTAGTGGGTTGAGGGAAGAGTGTATAAATGGTAACTTAAGATAGATAGATGCTTAAGTTATTATGAGTTTAAATTAAATAATTTAATCAAGAAAGTTAATGTTAAAGATAAATGTTTAATATCAAATTAAGAAAATTAAATAAAGATAAATGGTTATCTTATGATTAATTAAATCCTTGGATGATTAAGGAAATTAAATTAATGAAGAAGTTAAGAGTGACAAATTTATTTAATGAATTGATGATTTTCAGGGTATTTAATTAATTATGAATTAACTGATTCGAGATTTGAATTACTCATAATTAAGGATAAATCGCTTAAATAATTACTTAATATAAGTAATTAATGATTAGTTGTTAAGGGTTAACTAATTTAATTATTAATTAGAGAATAATTAATAAATAAAATTAAGGTTAATTATTGGGGATAATTAACCAAGGGAGAAATCACTTGATTAATTTAATGTAAATTACTTAAGAGACGTAATTAAGGATTAATTAGGTTACAGTTAACACTTAATGAATTTAGTAATTAGTAATTAATTAATTAATAATTAAATATTAATTAATTAGTAATTAATAATGATTAATCTGAGTTATTTCTTAAGAAAGAAATTAAGGATTGTTAATGAAGGTCATTAACTTAAGATTATTTCACAATTAATTAAAGTGATTAATTGTAATAATTAATTGGATTAATTAATAATAATCATTTTTGAAAAAAAAATTATCACTTAATGGAAGTAATTAATGAATTAATTACTTAATGTAATTAATTAGATTAATGTGATCAATTTAGATTAATCAATTGAGTTTAAATTAATTTAAACACTTGATGATTGATTAATAATTACTTAATGTAATAAATGGAAGAGAAATTACTTAAGGAAGTAATTAACGGTAATTACGAGACATAATTAAAGATGTTGATGATGAAAATAATTTGGATCAAATTCCTAAGTAATTAATTAGAGGATTAATTGGGATAATTAATTAAGGGTAATTAATTTTTGGAAATATGTAATTAAGGACAGTTGATGGGATAAATCAAGGGATTAATTAGAGAATAAATTAAGGATTAATTTATTCAATGAAGTAATTAAGGGTAGTTTATTACTGGATGATATTAATCAAGGATGATTAATAATTATGGTTAATAATTAATTAATGAGGTAATTAAAGGTTAATTACTGTATATGGTTAAGGATAAATTAATTTGTGAAATTAATTTAAGGGATAAATAGAATGATATGGGAAGCCTTTGATTAATTGTTATCATTAATTTGTGGATCGCGATGCTATGTGATAAGATATGTTTGATTTAAACTGTGAAGGTATGGTTATCTATTGATGATGAATTACTGTGACATCCTGTATTAAAAGTAGAATTGTATTTCACTTGAATAATTTAGAGATGGCAATGGTTTCGAAGAGAACGGAGTCAGGTATTAGTGAATACCCGAAACCACTTCGATTCTTATAAATTGATATGTGAAACTAATAGGCTGAAGTGGAATGACTTAAGTAAATTGGACAATTTAAAATCCATGTTTTGGCACTTAGAAATTGATGTGTGGAATGGTTGATGTCTATAGTAACTTGTGAAGTGTAGATTGATATAAGTTATCCCAGGTTTATATAAATTGTATGCTTTTGTATTCCAAGTCAAATGGGTTTACTCATGCTGGTTTCCAGCCTGACCCGGGTGTTACTTTGATGTAATGCTCGGGTCAGACCAAGTATTACAGAATTTCAGGTAAGGACGTTCTGGAGCTCAGGAGGCGAGCTGGATGGCAGGAACGTATGGAGCGTACTTGCTGTATATATTATGGCAGTATATCTGAACATGTTGTTTTAAACTGTCGAATGTTGTGAAGATGTTGTAACTCTGATGTATAAATATATTAGTGAATTGATACAGTTCTTCTTTGTAGAACTATTATTTATGTGATATTATATTTTATCCGCTGCGAATGTGAGATTCTGAGTTAGAGTTTTCTGTTTCTTCTTCTTTCTATTTCTTCTTTTCACTAACTATTTGGAAATTTCGGGATCGAAATTTCCGGGTCGTTACAGAGATGTTTTAAATTGAATTTGTCTAGGGGTTGTTTACTCAGATCTTTGATTTACATTTGCTTTATTATCTCAGGATTTAAGATTGCATGCAGGCAGATTGAAGAAGAACACTTGCATGATTTGGTTTGCTTAGTTGTGATAATGAACTGAAATGAGGGTTTGATGCATATAAAAAGGAAGTATGCAGTATATTATTTGTACAAAAAGCATGCTGAAGACATTTGCATTAAATGCATGAGGCATGTTGCATTTATTACCATTGTACAATATCACTTTGTTTATTCCTTTGCCTTGCATCTCTTTGTTTCGGCTGATATGATTTATATTTTTACACTAAAAATAATGTTGCAAGTACTCATTTTATATACTTTCATACATACTCAGATTTACATGACTTTTGCATGCAGATCTTACTTTGTTTATTTGGGTTGAGATGAAAGCTTTAATTGTTTAAGTACTTTATGTTTTTGTATATGGTTTTTCTGTTGTTTTTTTCCTTCCTGGCCTGCATATTTATATTCCCATTGGTTTTTATATGTTTTCATTTATACTTTACACATTTTTTTCTTTGTTTTATTGCCTTACATTTCAGCTGTACAATGTATGTGATAATTTGATGTAGCTTCTTCTTCTTTTTCTTCTTCTTTTGTTTCATATTTCTAGTGTACGTAAATATAGATTTGGTTTGATTTTATAATTTGTAATACAAGTAAACTTCTATTTTTATAATTTATTTTACTTTTAATATTGTTATTGTTTGTTTCTATTTGTATTATTTTATATTGATTTATAATATCAAAATTTTACTTATATTATATGAACTATATAATTTATTTTAACATAGATGAATTTCTAGATTTTTATTTTATATTTTTAGAAATTAATTATTTACCCTTATTTTTTTATCATTATAATTTGCCTTTAAACCATTTAGTTAAAACAATAACTCAAACTCAATGTATGTACATATATACATATATATTCAAATTATTATAAATCCATTTATTTGAAATTTAAATCCAAATCACATATGTACAATAGTTAAATTCATATGATTTAATATATTTTTTATTTGAATTTGGGGAAACGCGAATCAATTTACTAATAAATTTTATAGATTTAATTCAAAAATTAATTTAATTATCAATTTAAATTTAGTAAAAATTCTCGGTCGTTACAAACTTCCCCCCTTAAAAGAATTTCGTCCTTGAAATTACACAGTTCGTTTCTTGAATTATACACACACAGAATAGACTAATGCCAATTCAACTATACTAGTAAACACAATGGGTTCTTTCGGGTAATTCATAATATATCTTATATTAAATGCTACTCATAATATTAGTACACAAGTTATAGTCATACATAACCCTACTAACATCCAACCTTCACTACAATTCTAATTCCAAAACACGTACATAAACATACCCTAACCAAAAGAAGTAAATCCAATCAACTATAGATCTTCACTATCAGAGCTTCCTCTCATAGGCCCTGACAGTTCTATAACTTCAGCCTCATCGTCTGTCTCAAAAACCTCCTCTGGATCAGATTCTACCGGAATAAAATCTCCACCATCTAGCTCCTCGTCTTCTATGGCATCATCATCCTCTATGGCATTATCTAAATCCCAATAAATTGCTTCATCTCCTTCGGACTCTACCTCAATTTCAGGTTCTTCTTCCACCTCAAACTCTTCCTCAAATTCCTCTTCAAATTCCTCCTCGAATTCCTCTTCAAATTCTTCCTCGAATTCTTCTTCGAACTCTTCTTCATCTCCGGACTCCTACTTGGGTTCTTCATCTTGAGGTTGTGGCTGCACCACAGGTTCTTCTGGCACCTCTCACGTACTAATGGATCACCCAAATCATCCCGAATCCTACTAGATGAACCAAAATCACCAACCCTCCTGGCCTTTCCGCCCCGGCTGATGCTATTGGTTCTCTACAATTAAAATCAAAATCTAAATATTAAGATCCTAATGGTTTTAGAATTTTATAGGTTGAGAAATACAACAAAGTTTATATTTCAGATTTTTTATTCTACCCAAGAAGTTATAACAAAAATTCAAAATTTGGTTTTAAACAAAATCATTTTATCACTATAATTCAAATCTATCCTTATATTTCATTAACCAATTTAACTCAATTTCAAATTTCAAATTTATTCAAATTTTCCAATTTATTCAAATTTCTAATTCATTGAAGTTTAAATCAAAAATTGAAAAGAAATCGATGAAGATACAAAATAAGAATCTTCTACAACGATTCATTGGGCCATCATCACACCAAACTTCTTTCTGGATCTGTCACGAAGCAATCAAAAGAATTTGAAAAGATGAATTAAAGGAAATTGATAAGAAGGAATGTTTCCGTTGTTGTTACAGAGTATCGACCATTTATAGTCGTATCCTCCTGTCCCCTATCTTGTCCTCTTCTTGCACTCATACTCACTATCAGTGGATAGTAAGAGAATTTACCGAGGCATTCAAATAGATATCTTAGGGATACTCATTCTAGGGTTTACTTCACCCTATCTCTAATGAGCTACTTAATGTGTTATACTCCTGAGCTAAAGTTTTAACCTTAGCTCTGATACCACATGTAACGAACTGGATTTTTCACGCTCAAAAATCGACATCCATTCTTTATATCGTATTCGAATGCCATAGATTCGACTATTCAAATCTGATTCGCCGAAGCTTATAACAACATTAAGCAAACAACACAGCGGAAGAAAAGAATAATACATTGATATACAGCTTTGATACAATATCTGATACAACAGATGATCCAACAGATATCAATATACATCAGAGATATGATACAATAAAATAGGAGCGGAAAAGAAAAAGATAGCACCAGCAGCGGAACAAATAACTCTAAGATAGTCTTCAAGGAAGAACTCCAAAGCTGCAACTCCATTTCCAAGAACCAATCCAGCAATAGCTCGAATTCCAAATAACGATGTACAAAGATAAGCAAGTGTAGTCTGGTCCAAAGACTGAACTAACTCCAGGTAATCTACAGAACCTAGCTATCTGAAAAACCCAACTCTAGACTGCTCGTGTAGAAAAAAAATTTGAGCACCCAGAGTTTAGGAAAGAAACAATAAACTCCCGATCAGTCATGGGACTGGTGTGAACAACAAAAATAGTTTATCTTTTGAAACAATCAACAAAAGATTTTAAAATCAATTCGCAATGCTTTTAAAAATGAACCTACCATAAGACCTCCCACCACACACACAATGCAAACGCAGACTTGGAGGAAATTTCTTCTTGTGTTAGTCAAAGATGCTTAATACGCAAAATCAAATCGTTTCTGATATTATTATTAGTGCATAGTGTAGAAACATTTCGAAAGTAGAATATAAATCTTAGCCATCATAGGTACCATTATATTATGCCTACTATCGCTACCATATTAGATGGCAGGTTCTACAACTAATACCGTACAAGGCTCGTATTGTTTCTTTGGATTTCCAACAAATGGTCAGGCTAAGGAACTTCCCATTACCATATGAGAACGCCTTTGGAAGGACGTTCCCGAGAACCTAACCGGATCTCTGCCAACACAAGGCTGGGTTACCCCTAACTGGGTAACTACTGACACGAGTATGCCATCCCCCGGTCGTAACGAACCTTTATCCGGGGCCCCAGCAACAAATCACAAAGTAATACATATATATATCTGCGATATAAACATAAGTTAAGTATCTGGGCTCCATACCATGGTACCACTTCTATCCAGAAGGAAATGCACATACCCTAAGGGGTGCTACCCCCAATAACCTTGCCGCATCTTTCTTGTTTCGACCATTTCGGGGTGTGAGGTCCGACAAAGTCTCGTCCACAAAGCTACGCTTTTCACAAAGCCATGCTTCGATCAACAAATGATCAGCAACATTCAGCATGCCACATTACCAAATTGGGAATATATCGCTGATAACCATCAACTACATAACCTCTAAGGGTGTTAAGCTAAGAGAATAAATTCTCCGCCACCAACGAAAATATATTTGAAAGAAATGTGCTTTATATCTCAATTTGTAATGTCAGACACACGATCCAAACAAGTCTGTTCTGGGTTCGAATAGAACCGAACGCACTTCCAAAGAAGTCCTTGCAATCCGGGCATTCACAATCCCGATCGGACTTCCCATCACTTAGGGAATCTCTATACCAGCGCGACTCGGTGCAGAGACAATCGATAGGTCATCCTATCGCTTTCGCAAATACCCGGTCTTCATCACCGATCTTCAAATGCTATCCATAACGTCGAATCACATATTCGGAATGGGTTATACGACACAAAGGTCCTTTCCTGGCTAAACCGAATAGTGAGCGCAATATTAATAACATATGGATATGGGGTTTCAATTAAGTCACAACTTAATAATTCAAAACTTACTTTCAAATGGTTTAAACCAATTACCAATTCAAATCTTTTAAACAAAAGATTTATTTCATAAAGTTCACCTAGTTTCACAAAGATTCATTCCCAGATTTCAAAACAATTTCGTCTTAATTGGATTAATCCATTTAAATCTTATAGTTTTCAAACAGTTTCCATAACTTGGGAAATCATTTTCATTTTTAACTTGAAATCCTTTTTAACACAATTTGGAATTTCACTACCTATATGAAAGCTTTTATTATAAAAAAACAATAGTTTCATTTCAGAAAGATCCAATTTTATTTACACGAGTTAAAGCCATTGAATTCAATTTCCCAAATCAATACCTTTAAAATAGTTTAACCCATATAAACTGGTATAACATCTTTAGTCCCTAGTTTCCAGATCATAGAATTCAATTTCAAATATTGAATTCAAATTTAAATCAAAATATTTAAATTCCAAAACTCAATCAAGTAATTTAAAAATATATTTTATCTTGAAATTCCATTCCAAAAGCTTTTCACATTTATTCTGATTCCATTTCCAAAACATTTGAATTAAAATATTCAAATTTAAAACTATTTCAAACATCTGTGACTTAACTGATTTGCTCGTGAAATCCATATTCATTTGTATATGGTGTGGTCCAGGGGTTTTACACAGTAGTGCAACATCAAAAAGAATCACATCATCGCAGATTCGAGCATATCAATATTGATAAGCGGTATATTCCAATAACACTTATCTTTCATACACAGATTCACAGATAATAGTATACATTCGTCACATATAAAATAAATCACAGTTTTAATTAAAACAATTCTAATCACAACGCATCACACAGCAGAGATGACAAAACAATTCGTAGAATTCAATAGAATACAGTCGTCCATAAGGAAGGTTAATTGATTATCTAATTAATTGAAATTAGATTAATCACTAACACAGGTTAATTATCATTAATAACAAATTACTTTAATTAATTGACCTTAATTAATAAATGAATAAATCTCTAATCATTAAATAATTAGCCCTTAGTTATTCTCAATTAAATATCCTTAGTTAATTAATTTTAAATTAATCTTATAAATTAATTAACTCTTAATTAAATTTCTTTAATTATCATTTAAATGGAATGAAGGTAATTAGCTTATTCGAAACATTTATGGCCTTTTATTAATTAAAGTTTAAATTACCCTCATCTTAATCATTACCAATTCCCATCTCTTGATTTTGAAATAATAGAGACAAATTCTTCAAATCAAAATAAACTAAATTCCAAACCCTATGAATTCATATTTATATTGAAATCGATAAAAACTTTTATCTTGAACTTGATTAACTTTACTATGGAACTTAGTACATTTATTTTTAAAACGTATTTCATTTGGATAAACTTTATCTAAATCGTGCTTTCAAAATAAAACCCGGGTATAAATTTTCAATACCCTGAGCCATGTTTTCTTCTCAAGTTTAAACCCAGAAATTAGACTTAAACGATTCGAGCCCTTGTACACGAGAACTCGAGCACACCCTCCAAAATTCCCGAGATCTTCACTCGAATGCATCGCGTCTCCCCGAAGAATCCCTATCTTCCTCAACAGCCAGGACATCCAACCTTCATGCATGCACGTGTACACGTGTACATGCAGCCAGTTCATCTCCGACCAACCTCACGATTATCCTCAGGTCATCGACTACCATCCTAAACGATTCGAGCAATTCAAATTAAAAAATCATCACTGGATCACAATCGATCGAATCTAAGGTCATTATTTTCTTCCTGAACCTATTTTATCTCCCGATTTCGCTCCACTCCGCCGCGCGACATCATCGGAGCACCAGTACCACCGACCACCACTTCGTCCATGACCAAGCTATCATCACCCCAATCCCCGAAGCACTCGATCAATCGTACGTGCCGTGGTGGTCGATTCGTTCGACCTAGTTAAACTAGGTCACCAGATGAAAACCTCACACCGCTGTCGCCACCGCCATCATTGGCACCTCCGACCATTTTTCCTAGCATCCATGTAGGCTCCTCCACGCCCGTACAAATTCCCGAGCTCCACGAATCGATGGATCAAATCAAAGTTCAAATTTCGAGAAAAAACAAACTGCTCTTAAACCAATTGCTTAAAAGTCATCAAACAAGATTTAAAAATCATGTATTCCATTTAGGATTCAAGTTATTTACTTGAATCAATGATTCACGAGGTTCGAAAATCCCAGAATTTAAAGTCTTTACTGTAAAAAAATTGATTTTTCACTCTCTAAACACTTATACATCATAAGACTATTTATAAATTGTAACTTACTCTTAAATACAATTATTTTGTTTCGAAACTAAAGCCTTATATTGATTAAAAAAAAGAAATTGAATTTTCTTGTTGTTTTGAGACTCTGAGACTAATTACAGAAGAAGCACTGATATATATATATCCATATATGCACCCAGAGCAAATTTGTTCAATGTATGTTTATGGTTAAACCATTGAGTGTTACTCACAAACTTTGTCTAAATTTCAAAGCCTAATAAGATATAGGGAGGAAGAAAATCAATTTTTTTTAAAAAGGATTTAAACCCCTGTAATAAAAGAATAGAGGCATGTTCTTTTGCCTGTTCCCAAATATATATACATACAGACATCATCATTCCCATATATAAAATCAACATGCCATCACAACTCATAGAACACTTCAAAGATCAATCACAATATCAAAAATATAAGTAGATGTAAGGGAGTTTACTCACCTTCCAGATCATGACTTAGAACTTTCAAATGGATGTTGAAATTGTAATCAGGTTTTGAACTTGATAACTGAAGCTTCTTTGCTTCTTGATTCCCAGGCCTTGATTGCTCTGATATATAATTTTTTTTTTCCTCTGAGATGTTTTAAATTGAATTTGTCTAGGGGTTGTTTACTCAGATCTTTGATTTACATTTGCTTTATTATCTTAGGATTTAAGAATGCATGCAGGTAGATTGAAGAAGAAAGCTCACATGATTTGGTTTGCTTAGTTGTGATAATGAACTGAAATGAGGGTTTGATGCATATAAAAAGGAAGTATGCAATATATTATTTGTAAAAAAAGCATGCCAAAGACATTTGCATTAAATGCATAAGGCATGTTCCATTTATTACCATTGTACAATATCACTTTGTTTATTCATTTCCCTTTCATCTCTTTGTTTCGGCTGGTATGATTTATATTTTTACACTAAAAATAATGTTGCAAGTACTCATTTTATATACTTTCATACATACTTAGATTTACATGACTTTTGCATGCAGATCTTACTTTGTTTATTTGGGTTGAGATGAAAGCTTTAATTGTATAAATACTTTATGTTTTTGTATATGGTTTTTCTGTTGTTTTTTTCCTTCCAGGCCTACATATTTATATTCCCATTGGTTTGTATATGTTTTCATTTATACTTTACACATTTTTTTCTTTGTTTTATTGCCTTACATTTCAGCTGTACAATGTTTGTGATAATTTGATGTGGCTCCTTCTTCTTTTTCTTCTTCTTTTGTTTCATATTTCTAGTGTACGTAAATATAGATTTGGTTTGATCTTATAATTTGTAATACAAGTAAACTTCTATTTTTATATTTTATTTTACTTTTAATATTGTTATTGTTTGTTTCTATTTGTATTATTTTATATTGATTTATAATATCAAAATTTTACTTATATTGTATGAACTATATAATTTATTTAAATTTTTTGTAACATAGATGAATTTCTAGATTTTTATTTTAAATTTTTAGAAATTAATTATTTACTCTTATTTTTTTGTCATTATAATTTGTCTTTAAACCATTTAGTTAAAAAAATAATTCAAACTCAATTTATGTACATATATACATATATATTCAAATTATTATAAATCCATTTATTTGAAATTTAAATCCAAATCACATATGTACAATATTTAAATTCATATGATTTAATATTTTTTTTATTTGAATTTGGGGAAACTCGAATCAATTTACTAATAAATTTTATAGATTTAATTCAAAAATTAATTTAATTATCAATTTAAATTTAGTAAAAATTCTGGATCGTTACATTCAAGTTGCAACTCTTCGTTTTTAGCTTGGTTGAAATGAATTCTTCTATGTGAAAGGACTTCTATTTCCATCGGAATCATTGCTTCTGATCCATATGCCAATGAAAATGGAGTGTGCCCAGTCGCAGTTTTATGCGTAGTTCTATATGCCCATAGTGCTATTGGTAGCTTATCGACCCAACCACCTTTCGCTTTTTCCAATCGTTTGTTGATGGTTGATTTGATAATTTTGTTTACTGCTTCCACTTGCCCTTTTGCGTGCGGATGAGCCACTACTGAGAAGCTTTTTTAGATCTTGAATTTCTTGCAAAATTCTTGGAAATCTTCACTTTCAAATTTGGTTCCATTGTCTGTAATTATCTTTTGAGGCACACCATACCTGCAAATGATATTCTTAGTTACAAAGTTCACCATCTTTCTAGAGGTAATAGTAGCTAATGGTTCAGATTCAGCCCATTTAGTAAAATAATCAATAGCAACAATAGCATATCTGATTTCGGATTTGGTGGTTGGCAAAGGCCCAATGAGATCCATTCCCCAAATGGAAAATGGCCACGGACTGACCATCTGTGTTATCTCGGTGGAAGGTGCTCTCGGGATTTTTGCAAATCTTTGGCATCGGACACATTTTCGGGCATAGGTTACAACATCATGGTTAATATCTGGCCAAAAATACCCATAACGGAGAATTTTTGCTAGAGTTTGACCACCTGTATGATCTCCACAGTCTTCTCCGTGTACTTCAGCTAGAATTGTCTTAGCTTCTTCCTTGGTCACACATCTGAGTAACGGCATTGAGAATCCCCGGCTATACAATCGGCCATCTTGAATTATATATCTGGAGGCTTTTCTTAGCAACTTCTGTCGTTCTTTTGAATTTTGTAGTAGAGAACCGTTGAGCAGATATTACATTATCGGAGTCATCCATGATTCTTGCTCTTGAGATATAGTCATGATGCAGTCAATATCCATCTCATCAGTGCTTGGAGCTGACAGGACTTCCACAGGAACTAATCCCAATTATTGAGCTTCACCAGTGCTTGCGTACTTTGTGAGAGAATCTGCCTTCATGTTCTCTTCCTTGGGTATATGATTTATCGTATATTGGTCAAGATCATCAAGAAGTTCCCAGGCCCTTGACAAGTAAGCGGGCAGATTTCCTCCTTTAGGTTGAAACTCTTTCTTGACTTGACATACAATAAGCTGTGAATCACTAAAGATCTCCAACACTTTGACATTCAATTCTTCAGCAATTTTCAAGCCGGCAATAAGAGCTTCATATTCTGCTTCATTGTTTGTCGAAGGGAATTCAAATCTCAATGCATATCACAATGTCCACCCTTCATGGGTTTCAAGAACAACCCCAGCTCCGGAACAGTAATCGTTTCTTGCACTATCAACATATAATTTCCATCGAATTGGGGTATTATCAGTCACTTCTTCCTCACTATCACCTTTATCTGTACATTCTGCGATGAAATCTACTAAAGCTTGTCCATTAATTGCTCTCCAGGGATGATAAGTGACGTCGTATTGGCTGAGTTCAATACTCCACTTCATAAGGCGACTCGAAGTCTCAGTGCGAAACAGGACTTGCTTCAGAGGTTGATCAGTGAGGACTTTGATAGGATGAGCTTGGAAATATGGCCTCAATTTTCTTGATGCAATCAGTAGACAATAGGCGAGCTTTTCCAACTATGAATAATTCATCTCTGCCCTAGTGAATCTTTTGCTGATATAATAGACCGGGCGTTGAATTTTTGCGTCCTCCCATACCAACGGTGCACTAAGAGCATGAGATGAGATTGCCAAATATAAGAAAAGATCTTCCATTGTCCGGCTTAGAAAGTATTGGAGGCATTTCCATATGACGAATCAACTCATCGAAAGCTTTCTGGCATTCAGGAAACAGTCAAAGATTTTCCTTCCTTTTCTCAGAGCATCAAAGAATGGAATGCATTTATCAGTAGCTTTGGAAATGAATCGACTCAAGGCAGCGAATTTTCCACTAAGACTTCGCAGTTCCTTCTTCGTCCTAGGGGCTTTAACTTCTCTTAAGGCAGCAATTTGAGCAGGATTAGCTTTAATGCCCCTAGCACTCACAATGAAACCCAAGAATTTTTCGGACTCCACCCTAAACGAACATTTCAAAGGATTAAGTTTCATTCCACACTTTCGGAGGATTGCAAACATTTCTGCCAAGTGATCCATATGGTCTATTGCTTTCTTTGATTTCACCAACATATCGTCAACATAAACTTCCATAGTTTTACCAATCTGCGGTTTGAACATAGCATTAACGAGTCTTTGGTAAATTTCCCCTGCATTCTTAAGTCCGAAGGGCATGACTCTATAGCAGTAGAGACCAACGTCGGTGATGAAGCTCGTGCCCTCCTGATCCGGCTCCTGCATCATGATCTGGTTGTATCCGGTAATCATCCATAAAAGATAACAATTCATGCCCCGCTGCTCCATCCACCAACTGATCTATCCTGGGTAACGGGAAGCAGTCTTTGGGGGCACGCTTTGTTAAAATCTGAGAATTCGATGCATACTCTCCACTTCCCATTAGCTTTCTTAACCAGTACTGTATTTGAAACCCAATTCGGATAAGTAGACTCCCTGATGAAACCATTCTCCATGAGCCGATCTACCTCTTCTTTCAATGCTGCTGACCTTTCAGGACCCTGGGTTCTTCTTTTCTGCTTTAGCGGTGTAAACTTAGGATCAATATTCAGAGTATGTACCACAATTTCTGGGGATATTTCACACATATCAGCATGAGTCCAAGTTAATACGTCCAGATTTGCTTTCAAGAATGATACCAAGGAATTTTGAACTGTCACACTAAGTTGCGAACCCACATTCACCACTTTGTTCGGATCTTTCGGGTCAACAGGTACTGGCACCGTTACTTCCGCTGGCACCACTCTATTCTCTCCTGCACTAGCTTTTCTGGGAACCATTTCTCTTCTTGCCCCGCTATGCTCGCCAGTGCAGGGTCCACCCTGTAATTGCTACATGGTTGGTTCTTTGATGCGGACTGAGGCTGTCGAATCTTTTCCCGTCTCTCTCTTCCTCGCTTCACGCAACTGTATAAGATAACATTCTCGCCTAGCATTCTAATCCCCTTTAATAACACCAACTCCATTATCCGTGGGAAATTTCATAGTGAGGCACCACGGGGCGAGAATTGCCTTAAAAGCCGCAAGAGTTGGTCGGCCTAGGAAGGCGTTGTAGGCCGAAGATTCATCAACAATTACAAAAGTCTGCTTTCGAACAACCTTTTTCTGCCCCTCTCCAAGCTCAACGAACAAGTCAATAGTTCCAATTGGCTACTTCGGTTCCCCAGTAAACCCAACGATCTTCTGAGATGAAGATTGTACATCAACCATCGGAATTTTCATTTGGTCGAACGTCTTTTTGAAGAGAATATTGCAAGAAGCGCCGCAATCTACAAGCACTCTTCTCACAATAGCCGGCCCAATGCCTGCAGAGATGACTAAGGGATCCATGGTAGGAGCTTCAATGCCCATAAAGTCCCTGGCTCTGAAGACAATATCATCATTAAAAGTTTTCTGCTGCTTCAAAGGTGCAACATCTTCTAGCACAAAAACACTCTCTTCTGTTGGTGCATACTTCAAGGCACGGGCATATCTTTCCATCTCGCCCCAGCTTCTGCCTGCTGGGTGAGGACCTCCCATAATCACATTAATAACAGGCCTTTCTGATTCATGCACAGTATTCCTCTCACCTGAGCCAGATGGATGTGCAGGAAGTTGCTGGCCCTTAGTAGATGAAGTTGGGTCATTTCTATTTCTCTTAACATATTGCTACAACTTGTTCTCTCTCAACAATTCTTCAATCAAACTTTTCAGATGGCGACATTCGTTGGTATCATGACCGGGTTGATTATGAAACCGACAGAATCTCCCATTTTGAGCAGCTTTTCTCCCAACTCTCATCTCAGGTGGTTTAGGATATTCTACCACATCTTTGGTAGCAAAAAAGATATTCTTTTGGGTGTCATTCAATGGAGTGAAATCTGAAGGTTTTGAGAAGCGGGGTTTCTTCATATTTTTCTGTTTCTTCCCACCGTTATTCTCCCTTTTCTGATTTTCGGATTCCTTTTTGGTAGGAGCAGCTGTATTATCCTTAACCTCTGTCAATGCCACTTTAACCGGTGCTTGAAGGCTTTCCAAGCACATGAATTCATCAGCTTTCTTATAGAATTTCTCAAGCGAATTCAGTTCTTTCATCTACAGCCACTTCCCAAATTCGCTTGATTTGTCGATTGCCCTCATCAAGTATGTCAAAACCATCCGTGGCTCTACATTGTCCACTTCAGCCAAAGCTATGTTGAAGCGGTTCAAGAAAGATCTCATAGATTCCCCAGGATTCTTTTCCAGGCTTGACAGTGACATAACATCCTTTGCCTTTGAAGCGTACAACCTGAATTGCTCTTTAAATCTCCGAGTCAAATCGGCAAACTGGTCTATGGACCGGACCGGAAGCTTTGTGAACCGGAGTAGAGCCATCCCTTCCAAGTATACCGTAAAGTACCAGCATTTAATCTCATCGGATGCCCTAGCACCAGTCATGTGCCAATCATACTTATACAGGAATTGATTAGGGTCGCTTGTTCCTTATAAGCCGGGATGGTAGGAGCAACAAACTTCCTTGGGAATTCCGCCTTTAGAATCCTTTCAATGAACTGAGTTTTGCTCAGAGAGGATCCCCATTCCTTTTCATCTTCATCCCTTTACATGCTTTCTTTCAGGATTTGTCGCACCGTGCCCGAAAGATATTCCTCATCATTTAAAGGATCTGTAGGACAGACTTCGGCCATTTTCTCGGAAGTTTGTCGGGACAAACGTTCGCGGAGAGTTGGCTGCGGTCTCGATCCACCAACTTGAGGAGGTGTTTCTTTGGCGGGGCTATCTGCTCTTTGAGGTATATTCCTCTCTTCAGGATTATGAACATCATCTGCAAGGTTTTCTTCATTATTCACTGGTTGACGGTTAGCTCCGAGCAATGCATTTAACCTTTCAAGCATCAAAGCATTTTGGGTTTCCATCTGTTGGTATAACCCCGATACTGCAGCATCTAACTCCGCTCGTGTAATTCCGACACTTGGTGCTGCTTGACATGACGAAGGAGAAGTGGCAGTATTCTCATGGACATTACTGGGTCTTGTAGATCCACACTTTCTTCCAGGAGCCATTATTTCTGATAGACTTCTGGTTTTGAGAGAGATTCTTTCAACAAACTTTTGTGAAGCAATGATGAAAATAGCATGAGTTGGGTTCTCAATGAAAGCACCAAAAATGTTAACGCTTAAAATTGAATGCTAACACCCCGGTGTATGTAAAGATTAAGTGAAAGCACCACCCGCAAATACGGGAATTAGAAACAAGTAGAAAAGTCACAGAAAAACGGTAAGAAGACAATAGTTTTATAGTGGTTCGGCTTCAAGTTAAGCATACATCCACTTTAATCTTCTTTATTGCTGAATCAATTAAAACTTTACAAAAATCTTCGATTACAACACTGATTGGACAAATAGCTAGAACTCCGATGTAGAAGAATTCTTTGTATCCATGTCGATTGTGTTAGATTTCCTCTTGAAGTTCGTTGAGATGCCTTTCGTGTTTGAGGTGTCGAGTGAGTCGAGAATTCAGCAGAGTATCGGCGTTCCAGAAATGAGCCAAAAAGATCCCCTTTCAGTTGGAGTAGACGGGTTATTTATAGGAGAGTTCGGAGTTAGGTCGTAGGTCGTGGACGACTTAGGAATAGGTCGTAGGTTGTGGGCGACTTAGGAATAGGTCGTTGGTCGTGGGCGATTTAGTAGACACGGTTTACGGCCTAACAGGAGCGCCCTTGATCAATTGAACAAGTCATAGGTCGTGGGTGACCTAGGGAAGGAACGACATTAGGAAGATAAGTTACCTCGGTTTTGTATAGCTTGCTACGTCGTTAAATCCTTAGGTTGTTAACTCGTTAGATCATTAGGTCGTTAGGCTCTTTAATCTGTTAGGTCGGTAAATCCACTTAGCTACTAGGTCGCTTCTCACTTTAGGTCACCACATCCCATAGGTAGTTAGGTCGCTTCTCCCCATAGGTAGTTAGGCCGCTTCTCCCCATAGGTCGTTGGGTGGCTTCTCCCCATAGGTCATTAGGTGGCTTCTCCCCATAGTTCATTGGGTCGCTTCTCCCCATAGGTCGTTGGGTCGCTTAAAAAAGAGGAGTTAACAACAAGGATGCGAAAATCCAAGAACTCAACAAGGTCTGGACAAAATGTATGCAATGGTAAAACTTAACAATGCAGCTTCAAAATGTATACACATGAAGATTACACTGCAATAGGTCGGGAAACAAACATATGCAACAGCAACAAGTGATGTATACATGAATGCAACCGTGAAACTACAACACCAAGCGATGCAACAGTTCAGTGAACAATATAAAATCAAAACCAACGTACAGTTCGAACAAATATGCATGTATCAGAGAGTATATGCAGAGCATACAAAGTCAAGGCCTCAAGTAAAACAAATGCATAATGGCCGATGTCATAGAACTGCAGCCAATACACAAAGTTGTCGAGGTTAGGAAAAAGTTAATCCATAAGCAATAGATTTACTAAATTCAAAATCAAATGATAAAATCAAGTCAAAGTCTGATAATATCAAACAAGTTGTAGCCATGAGCTACTGACTGGAATCATAGAAAACAAGGAACGAAATCAGTAATTCAAAATCTCTTGGTTGCAAAGTTATAAACTGCAAATTCTTGTATATGGCAGGTTATGGAAACACATACACAAAATTATATGACCAAAGTCAAATGCAAAACAGACCATGGTGGCCGCGAATTTCAACAGTGCCATGATAACCAAGAAAACCCGAAATCAAACCAAGTCAAAAATAATATCATAAGTACCGAGCATTATATGCAAATGAGACAAGGTTGCAAACCAAGAATCATACAAATACAAGAAATAGCTGTGGATACAAACGCATCACAATTCAAAGCAGTAGGAGCAAGCAAGCATTGCCGAGATTCGCAGTGCAAAATCATGTTCAGGCCGAGATGTACATTTGAACGAAATATTAAGTTTTACAATCCTATGTTTTTCAAGTAACATCATCAACAATTTCACAGATTCGAACACAAGTAAGAAAGCATAAAAGAAAATCCCCAAATAAATTTTCATCTCGAATCAAATATAGAAAGAAATTTGAATTAGATGTGAGTGAAAATCGAAAGTCACTCACCTTGTCAAAGAATCCAAACCCAAATCGAAGCCGAAGGCATCTCCTTTTTGCTCGCCTCTGCACAGTGCCCAAAATGTAGCAAAGGCGAACTCGAACGTGGTGGTAAAGAAACGAGTGAGAAAGATTCTAAGCCGTGGCGGCCATAAATCGATCAAACCCTAATTTTCAAGCTAAAAGGAATGAACGAAACGAACCGCCATTTGTTTTCTTTCGTTCGTTCGTTTAGGGTTAGGGAAAGAATGGAGTGGGAATCGGTTATTTACTCCAACATAAACCAGTTCCACAAACAAAAAGAAATCATGGGCCAAACTTCATTTAAACCCCGCATACCCTTTATCAAATTATTAAAAGAATTTCAACCGGTTTAAAAACTACCAAAAGTAATTAGCTAACTGATTTAATTATCTAATGACGATGATTAATCGATACGAAACCCCGGGTTGTTACATTTTCAAACTCAAAAAGGAATTTAATCTTTTCCAAACTACAAACCCTTTCAAAACATTTCCAAATATTCCTTTGGAATTTTACTTCAAATTAGAAATCACATTTACAATTTATATTCTCCAATTCTATTTGTATGTGAATTTATATCTTAACTTTGGAGTTAAGATTTCAATTTTTTAATGATAATTTAATGTCATCACTTTCTAGCAACCAAGCAATCATATATTATAATAATTAACAGAATTTTTTTCTCTTTTATATACAAAAAATATTTAGGTAAAATTATTTCATTTACCCTATTTTAAAATGATATTGTGTCGAATTTGTTCTATACAAGTGTTTAGAGATTCCTATCAATAACGTTAATTACTCGTATTGACCAGAGTACATATACCACTCAACAAACCAATCACAAAATATAAAACAAATTTTTATATTCACTAACAAATACACACTCTTATCTATTACTACACTCATACTCATTCTAGAGTACTGTTGACTCTATCTCTAATGAGTAATTCCCAACAGAGCCAAGGTTGTCGCTTAACCATATGCTCTGATACCAAATGTCACGAATGGGATTTTCGACTCACGAAAGTCGACATTAATACGTCCACTGTATCAACTGCCGAGCAATCGAAGGCCGGAAAACCGTACCGTTATGGTTTAAGAAGAAGAAAAAGATAGAAGAAGAAAGAAAGAAAAACCGACAGAAAACAATTTCAGAATCTCACAATCGCAGCGGAACAACATATAATAGATAAATGAATATTTTTAAAACAAAGAACTATATCAGTTATTACATTACATCACATTACATTACATTATCAGAGTTTACAACAACAAACAGCGAAAAAGAAATACTATATACTAGTTGATACGCCAAGCCATCCAGCCTGCCTCCAGATCTCTACAGCAACTCTAGAATTCCAGAATGACCTGATAACCTGACTCTGGACTACACGTGTGGAAATTGGTGGGCACCCAGAGTTTAGGAAGGGAACAATAAACTACAGGTCAGTCATGGGACTGGTGTGAGAACTTAAAGCGGTTTATCTTAAAAAATAAACAAAGAAATATTTTAAATTAGATTCGCAATGCTTTTAGAAAATGTAACTACCATAAGGCCTCCAGCACACACACACAATGCAAACGCAGAATCGAAGGAGATTTCTCCTTATGATAGTCAAACATGCTTGATATGAGAAATTTTCCTTGATATTATTATTATAAGTGCAAAGTGTAGAAAAACATTTCGAAAATATGATATAAATCTTAGCCAACATACGACCAGTATCCTATGCCTACTCTAGCTACCATCTAAACAGTGGGGCGCCACCATAAGTAAATGGCAGGTTCTATAACTAAAACGGTACATGGCTCGTATTGTTTCTTTGGATTTTCCAACAAATGGTCAGGCCAAGGAACTTCCCATTGCTACATGGGTATGCCTCTGGGAAGATACCCCGAGAACCTAACCGGATCTCTGCTAACACAAGGCCAGGTTACCCCTAGCTGGGTAACAACTGACACGAGTATACCATCCCCCGGTCGCAGCCGACCTAAATCCCGGGATTCACCAGCAACCACAAAATAATAAGTTTGCAACAACAACATAGGTTAAGTATCAGTGCTCCATACCATAATACCACCTCTATCTAGAAGGAAATGACATACACTAAGGGGGCGCTATCCCCTAATAACCTTGCTGCATCTTTCATGTTTTGACCATTACCGGGGTGTGAGGTCCGACGAAGTCTCGTCCACAGAGCTATGCTTTATACAAATGTTGTGCTTTGATCAACAAATGATCAGCAACACTCAGCATGCTACGTTACCAAATTGGGAATATATCACTAGTAACCATCAACTACATAACCTATGAGCTCGTACGTCTCAGAGAAGGGTGTTAAGCTAAGAGAATAAATTCTCTGCCACCAAAAGAAATGTATTTGATAGAAACCATCTTTACATCTCAAATTGTAACGTCAGACACACGTCCATACAAGTCCGTTCCGGGATCGAACGGAATCAAAGGCACTTCCAAAGAAGCCCTTGCAATCCGGATATTCACTAATCACGACCGGAATTCCCATCGCAAAGGGTGATAAAATCTCTATATCGGAGATCAGCCGATGCAGAGACATTCGTCGGTAATTCTTCCATTTTCGAAAATATTCGGTCTTCAACACCCATCATCAAACGTTATTCGTTACGACATATCACTATTCGGAATGGGATTTATGACCCAAAGGTCTTCTCCCGGCTAAACCGAATAACGAGCGCTTTTTTATAAAATAAGTGTAGCATTAAATTCAAGCAAATCATAATAAATACCCATTTAAAGGTAATATTGACAGTCGGCTATTTAACTATCAATAGATATGCACAAACATCACCAAATTCCAAATAATTTCCCAAATTATTTATTTTCCAAAAATATCTTTACAAGATATATTTTCCCACACTTCAAAAATAAATCAATGTTTATTTTTAAACAAATTCCCCTTTCTTTTTTAAATTTCATGTGAATTTAAATTTCCAAATATCCATTGATATATGATTTTCAAATCGACTTCAAATATTCACGTTCAATTTGTCTTTAAAAGATATAATCTCAAAACTTTTCAGTTCATATTAGAAAACATTTCCAAATACTTATTTAATAATAAGTTATTCACAAATCTATTTATTTTCAACATTTGGAAATTATTCAATATACCCAAATCACAACTAAGTATATATTTCATTCTTTAAGGAAAACATTCTCTTAAACACATTCATTTGAGTCAAAACGAATGTTACGTAACATCGTTACGACAACCTAAAATCACTCGTATAGGGATTCCAAATTAAGATAGATTTATAAATCCCAATACTATATTAACATTTCTTTTCGAAAATCATTTACAGTAACAACAGTGATATAGTCCACTATTTCTTTTTATTTCTTGAAACGTCTATTTCAACAATGAATGTTGAAATCTATGGTTTCGATACTTAATACATTTTAAAACAACTTCAAATTGTTTTAATTCTATTTAAAATATCACTTCTCCAAAACATTTCTTTAATATATTATTCACTATCCAAAATCGTGAATATACTTCGTTAACCAAATTCAACCTTTCTACACATTTATTTAAAGGATTATCCACTATCCAAAATCGTGGATATATCTCCTTTAAATAAGCTATAATAATTAACTTGTCAAAATAAGTCGTTTTCGAATTTATAAAACAATGTTTATAAATTCCATTGATATTTTATAACAACTTCAACTTATAAAATCACTTTATTAACAAATTCTATCCATATCCTATTTACACGCCAAAATCCAAATTATAAGCAAATTACTTATAATTCTTTATTTACAAATTAATTCATTTTATAACTTCACAAATCGTAGGTTCTATTCTTTTATAAAATCCATTTATAACATTATTTTAAAACATTTTCAAAACTCCTTTCAAATTTCATCACTTGATTTATAAAAATAAATCCAATTATATAAATAATATATATAAAGCTTTTATAATAAATTCAAAAACAATCTCTATTTAAACTGTTTTATAAAATCATTACCTCCACATTTTCAAAAATCAATTTCAACTATATTTCTCAAAAATCATAATTTTTATAACAATAAATTATAATGTTTATTTATTTAAAATGAATCAATTCCAAAATTTAATAAAACATATACTTTCAAAAATCACTTTAAAATCCTTTTAAATTCGAAATCGTTACTTTAACATTTTTAGTTTTCCAAAATAGGCCTAATGCCGCAACAACACTAAATATAACAATCACGGCATCCAAAACATCATATATCAATATGATAACAGAATACATCACAATATCTATAAGTAAATCAGAACGGGTGAGGAATCCAAATGGATCCCTCCAACCTGTTTCCCTGCATCCACAGATGTTAGCATAATACCAACCCCTTTCAAGACGGAATATCGCGATACATGGGTTTTATAAAATATTATCCGCTATTATGCGGCGCAATAGGGTCTCATTCACTATATAATGCAGGAAGTCAACTCCAAGTACATATATAATACCAATTCCACTTCAAGATGGAATATCGTGGTATATGTGTTTAATAAATAACATCCGCTTAATATACGGTGTATATGGTCTATTTCAATACAACAGATAGCAATTATTCATTCAAACACAAAATCAAGCAATTTTAAATCTAACTATTTAAAATTTAAATCGAAACAGATTCGATTGAGTGAGAAGTTCTCACCTTGTTTTCAATAACAGTCGCGGTGTTCTATTTCGAATAAAATTAAACGCGCGTCTAATTTTACCCAAAAATTTCACTAACCCCAATTAACTCCAATCCAGCTCCATCGTATAGTATTCGTCAATACGAAGCCAACGCAATTTTTTTAGTCAAATTCCGACCTCGTATCAAAAGGTTATGTTATTACAAAGTTTACACGATTTTTAAATATAATAATTACCATGTATATTTTATATTTTAACCTAAATCAAATCTGGCCATGCGTTTTCCTTCTTCAATCAGGGATGTGATTTGCTTTCTTCCCCAGGTTAGCATACGCACGCTAAAACCCATATGAGCCGTCGAACGTTTAGGAATTTTTGCATCACCTACGACAACTTCGACGACGATCAGGGGCCTCCATTCCATGCGCCATCATGTGATCTACACTCGGCTCGAGTATCGAGGAGCTCGATCGCCCCCGCTTCTCGAACAACGTGCTCGAACATGACACGTTCAAACCCAATTTGTCGCCAATCTGTAGCTCCATTTTCGATCACCACTATTGAGATTGAAGATCTCGACGGGATCTATCACTTTGTAGTTGAGAGTTTTTGATAAATGTCGATAGATTGGAAGATAATGGAGAAGGAAGAAGTGAAATTCTCGGCCATTGGAATTGTAACTGGTGGCTAGGGTTAGAATTAGGGTTTGAGTGTAAATTGTGAAAGTTGGTGGCCTTTTATAGAAAATTCTCAAACACTATTCACCTGAAATTTTTCCAAACTCCAAACGAAGCGTGCCACCTAGCGTTTATAATGTTTAACCCCTATTCCGAACGCAATGGAATATATACCAGGAGCCAATTTGCTCAAATTTGGAAGATAAGTTTTTGAATCGACTATTTAAATTCAAAAATTTGCTCAAATTTGGAAGATAAGTTTTTGAATCGACTATTTAAATTCAAAAATTCACTCAAACCGATTTCTACGCGTTTTAGCTTGCCACGGACAAACCGTAAATCCGATTGACACTAAATTTGAAACCATACAATAACTTAACATTACGGATCCAATAAAACTAGTTTCGTAGAAATTCGAGACTGTTTGAAAAACCACTATTTTTACTCGTCGATTAAATATTAAAATATTCAATTTTCACAAATTAACTATTAATTCAATTTTAAAAGTTCTGTAACATCATTCTAACTCTAATATGATTTAATACAGCTTTATAAATCAATTTTAATCACATTAAACTCAATTTCCAATTATTTCTGTAATTTCACATATTATATTATCGATTTAATTATCCAATAAATCAAGATATTCAAAATAAAATTTATTCAACTTACAACTTTTACTTATTAATATTTAAAATCAATTAAATATACGAATTTCAAATGACAAAAATTCTGGGTCGTTACATTAAACTTGTTTAAATCTTGCTTTAATTTTAAATTCGCTTTAAAATTTAAACCTGATAGGTTTAAAAACCTGTAACAAACCAACTACCCGAACCATCCCTTCAAATACTTCGAGCAAATTCCCATAACACTTCTAGTCACTCACACGAATCACTCAAGAAAACCAGAGTGATCATCTTCTACAAAACCCAGCTTCCACGGGCACAAAGATACAATGTGCATATGCACGGTGGCTCTGATCATCTATGGTCGTTCCTGATGTCAAACTCAAGTTGACGATCAACTTCACTCTAGATTCCGATCATCTGTACTTCCATTACCGCTTGACATCCAAATCGAGCATTAGGTCCAAATCTGGAACTACAAAGCTCACCTGAATCAACCTCGAACACGCATCACCATTCACCAGAGCTTCGTTGCCTCCGGCCACAACATCACCGTCACCCATGCTACCATCTCCTAGAATCTGGTGGAGCTCGGTCCACCAGAGACGTCGAGAAGCATGAAATTCCGATCAACCTAAAAACTAGGTTTAAAAAGAATCTCGACCTCCAGCCATCGCCATAGCACCTTGAACCCTAACTTGACATTTTTACCTCAATCTCCAGTCATTCCTCCACCCCCAGTGAAGACCATGACTTCCCAGACCACAAAGATCATTAGAAGTTACTAAAAATATCATTTCTAATGAAAACCAAACTGCACCTTTAATCCAAAATTAAAAATTGAAATTTCATTCTTAAAAATCATGATTTAGTTTGTGGTTTCATATTTTACACCTGAATTAATGATTTAGGATGTTTCAATTTTATCATTACTTTAAACTTGCCTGTTCAACTAGGTTCACAAATGAATTTCGAATTTATTTTAACATAAATAAAATTTTAAAACTTACTTCATGATGAAACAAATAAATTTTATTTGCATCCTAAGTCCTAACAAAGATTGATTCAAGAGATAATGGATTTTGATAAAAATCTTAGCTTTTAAAAACTAAGATCAGGCTGAAACATATACAACAGCAATCATACATCAATACAAACATATATACACAGGAATTTCATATATATCCACACAATTCATTTTTCATGTCAAAAATTGCATGCAACCAGATTTCATATACCTAAATTTTTTTAAAGGTAATGTTACTCACCTGATTAGGATGATGAACAGAGCCCTTTTGAATAACTTTTTTCAACAAAGTGTTGAAATTGTTTTAGAATTTAAACTTTGAGTTGCATCTTTGTTTTGTAAACTTTAAACTTATTTTGCTGTAATGCTTTTGCTCCCTGATTTACAAACTACATGCATGCATCCAGATTAAAAAGAAAATGCAGGCTTGGTTTAAAAGTGTAGTTGCATGCAGGCTTGAACATCTCTGAAAATGATTTGCAAAATGAATTTCAGGATAATGATTTGAAGATGGCTACTGGTGATTGATTTATGGCACGTGGAGGGATTTTATTACTGATTATCAGATTCTGTTTTAAATAAATCCTCTGGTTTGAAAGGAATTTTGATTACTGATTTTGATTTAGAAAAGGGGTTTACAGGTTTTTGATTCTCAAATGAATTTCAGATTTTGGCTTTAATTTGAAGAAGTTGATATTTAGATTTGTTTTGGGTTATTTTGGTTTGAATATAGGCTAAAGATTTCTTAAGTTATGAAAAAGAATAGAAAAGGAAATGAGGTTTAGAGGCAATGTGTTTATATAAGCATAAAATGATTTTTTTAAACAAACGAAAAAAATCAAAATTAAAAATGACACATGTCTAATATAGTAACCTTTGTCATCTTGAATTAATGCTTACTTACACATGTTATTTAGGTGTCTTAAGGGATTTACATTTGTGATTTGTTATATTTATTTATTTATTAAGTGTAAATAATTTTTTTACTTAATTTATTATTTCTTAACTAAATTTATATATACTTTTACTTAAAGAAAATATAAATAAAATCAAGTATATATAAATAAAAACTTATACATATAATTTAAATTCCAAATATTTTAGAATATCTATCTTTTTGAATTTCAAAATTAAATCCATGTTAAAATTCAAATTAAATTTTAAAATCCAAATCAAAGTCAATTATATATATATATATATATATATATATATATATATATATATATATATATATATATATATATATATATATATAACAACACATTCAAATTGGAAAATAACAATTTAATTTAAACACTTCTATTTACTTTAAAATCTATCTATATCTATACATTATAGTTATTATTTAAAAATAACAATTTATCAATTTTAAATAATTTGTAAAAGAGATTATCATAATTAATAAATTACTTATCTTTCTTAAATGAAATAAAATCTCATATGTTAATTGTATTTTAAATTTCTATATAAAATTTCAAATCATATTTATTAAGCAATATGTAAAATAAACCTTTTATTTAAATTTAAACTTAAGTTAAAATCTATTTTAAACTATTAAACATTTATTTTAAGTATTTAAAACCATATAGTTATTTATTAAATAGCTTTGAAAAGCTTTATATTAAATTTAATCAAATTTCCAAATTACTAAAAGTACTAGAATTAGAAAATTTACTTTATTTGTTAAATTTAAAACAAAGCTTATCTATTTACGATATATACAAATAAATATATACATTATAAATAGAAAACAATTTAATTGGCTTTTAAAAATTAAATTCACCAATTAAATATTTACTAAAGGAAGATTATTCAAATCAATTCAAATTTTTATTACAGATTATTAAATTGATATTTCCCAAAATTCCGGGTCATCACATTCCTCCCCCCTTATAGGAATTTTATCCCCGAAATTTAAAAGTAAAGGTAATTTAATAATCTCATTAAAGATTGTAATTTTAAATCACAAGCATATATCATCAACCATATGCTAACAACCATAGCAACCAATTAACTCAATCAAACAAATCTAACTATCCAGACAAAATCTGGATAGAATTTCCTAGAGTTTCCCATGTATAAATACCGGAATACTCGCTCTGCAGAACCCAAACAGCCTATACTACTAAGCTATAAAGCTCCCACTCATCAAGATCCCCAAAACTGAATTGGATATCAGACCACACTCAAGTCTGATTCAACTACCAAATCTCTCGAACTGCTGGTTCCACAACTAGAGATAGATTATACATGTACTCCCTAAGAGATACGTGAAACTCACTGAATTCCAATCTTTCAAACTGGCAATTCATTCCCAGTAGACCAAAGCATTTATCCTTAAACATAACACAGAAGAGATCCAAAACTTCGGAGCTAATGTAACAATCCTGGTATTGGTGATTACCTATGATATTAAATTATAAAGTTAATTATGATTTAATATTGAAAATAAAATGGAAAAAAAAATATTTTTTTTATTTTTTTATTTCAAATAAACAATGTGACTTGAGAATAAATATTGGTTTTTAGTTAACTTTAAGCTAATAAATCAATTGAGTATTTATTTCAACATTTAATGGTTGGAATAAATATTTATAGTTGAAAATGAAGTTTTGAAGCTTTATTTTGTCAACTTTGAAAAGAAAATGATCAAATGTTGATTTTTATTTGAGTTATGCAATAATGTTGTAAGTTATTGCTTATATTAAAGCTTTTATTGAATTTAAAAAGGGAGAAAATAAGTATTTTATTAAAATAAAAGATGAAATATGGTTTAAAAATAAGAGTTGATGACTAAAAAGTGTTATAATTGTTTATTGCAAATTTATTTGTAAAGAAAGAAATTTTTATTTAGTTTGTTATGTTAAAAAATGGTGTTTTTACACTAAAATTTGTGTAAATTGTAAATATTATCAAAATGGGGTTTTATTGTTAAAAAAATCTTTTTATTGTTAAAATAAGTTTTATTTTATTGAAATAACTATTTTATTCCAAAACAAATTGATATATATATTTTATTTGGCTTAAAAATGTAGTATTGTATGTATATAGTGTTAAAATAAAAGAAAATGCATACATATCTTTATATTTTCTTTAAGTGTTTGCACTTTTGGGCTTATTTGGATAGAAATTTGATCTCTAGAGGTTTCCGGTGAAAGAATAGTGCTGTACGTATTTTGTTCATCTTCTTCTAGAAAAAAAAACTTACAGTAAAGAACCAAAAGGAAAAATAATTGCCACTCTCAACTAAATCAATTTCTATCCAAATTTGCTGCTAATTCAAGAAGATGTCCATCTAAATCAAGAATAGAGAAGGTAATCCAAACCAATACCATAAAAATTTCATCAAAATCCTAGAATTAGATATGAATTGTGTATAACTTTCTCTTTTGTTCTTGCATGTTCTTTTTCAACATTTTCAGCTGCTGAAGCTAACAAAGGTGCATCAAAATCATCAAATTGATCCAAATCGGAGAAGATTTCAATCCAAACTTTGTTGCATATCTAAGGTGAGGGTTCCCTCACGCTTTTTATTTTGGATTCATATGGTTAATGACAATTTACAGTGGTGAATTTGCTGGAAAAAAATGGCTGCTGTAATATTTGTTTTGTGATTGTGGCTGAAATGAATTTTGCTATAAATTTTTCGTTTCTTAACCAAATTTGAAAATTTTAGATGTTCTGAAAAGCTTAGATCATATGCTACAAGTTTAAATTTTTGTGTTTTTTAGAGTTTTGAAGTTATCTATTTCAAATTTGAGTGTTTTTATTGAAATCCCGAGAGCAAAACTATTATTTGATCTATTGTTGAGTCTGAAACCAAATTAAGCATAACTTTTTCAATTTTTATCCAAATAGAACAATATTTGATGTATTGGAAAGCTAAGAATTTTCTCTACAAGTTTCATGTTTTGAGATTTTTGAAATTATGAAGTTAAATTGATCAAAACTGCATTTTTTTTGTTGCTGTCCCGAGACTAAAATTACAGCAATGTTGAATTTAGACTTCTGAACTAAATTAAGTATAGCTTTTACAATTTTTATCCAAATAGAATAATCTTTGATGTTCTGGAAAGATAAGAATTTTCTCTAAAAGTTTCATGTTTTAAGATTTTGGATATTCTGAAGTTAAATTGATCAAAACTGCATTTTTTTGTTGTTATCCCGAGACTAAAATTACAGTAGTGTTTAATTTAGTCTTCTGAACCATTTTATGCATAACTTTTTCAATTTTTATCCAAATTCAGTAAGCTTAGATGTTCCGGAAAGTTAAGAATTTTTTTTAAAAATTTCATATTTAGAGATTTTTGCAATTCTGAAGTTAAATTGATCAAAACTGCATTTTTTTATTGTTATCCCGAGACTAAAATTACAGCAGTGTTGAATTTAAACTTCTGAACTAAATTAAGCATAACTTTTCAGTTTTTATCCAAATAGATAATCTTTGATGTTGTTGGAAGCTAAGAATTTGCTCTAAAAGTTTCATGTTTTAAGATTTTTGAAATTCTGAAGTCAAATTGATCAAAACTGCATTTTTTTGTTGCTATCCCGAGACTAAAATTACAGGAGTGTTTAATTTAGACTTCTGAACCATTTTAAGCATAACTTTTTCAAATTTTATCCAAATTCAGTAAACTTAGATGTTCCAGAAAGCTAAGAATTTTCTTTAAAAATTTTATGTTTTGAGATTTTTGAAATTCTGAAGTTAAATTGATCAAAACTGCTTTTTTTTGTTGTTATCCCGAGACTAAAATTACTGCAGTGTTGAATTTAGACTTTTGAACTATTTAAAGCATAACTTTTTTAATTTTTATCCAAATTCAAAAATCTTAGATGTTTCGAAAATCTTAAAATTTGGTCTAGAAGTTTCTTGTTTTGATGTTTTTGAAATTTTGAAGTTTTATTGACTAAAAATGCGCTTGATTGTTGCTGTCCCGAGATCAAAATGACAGCAACAATGACTGTTGATCTTAGAATTTGTTTTAGCCAATATTTGACTAGTTGAGATGTTTGAGATCTCCTATTATCGGAGTAATAATCGATGAGAACTACTTATAGATGTTGTATTACTCGCCGATGAGATGAGGCGAGTATTGACATGAGATTTTTCCCTTGTGGAAATTATGGTTTATGAGAAACTATTATGAAATTTATTTCACTTGCCGATGATACGAGGCAAGATATATGAGCACTTTGAGATTTCATTTTGAGGTTTGAGATTTTAGTTTTATGATGTGGAGTTAACTAGCGGTTAGTAAACCGTTTAGTGTGAACGTGTGGTATGGGACGCACGTTAACACTTTTCGGGTTCCATTCCGAGAGTTTGTGACACATCCACGAGTATGCCAGTGCTATAGACCTTCGGGTCATCTGAGTTATGTGACTTCGGTCACCACGAGTTATGTGACTTGGGTCACCACGAGTTATGTGACTTCGGTCACTACAAGTTATGTGACATGGGTCACCAAGAGTATGACCTTCGGGTCCACGAGTTAGGTACCTAAATTGGAAATAGCACTGGACAAGAGTTTAGCACGTGTAGCATTGCTTCTTCTTTGCAATCAGGGATCTGGCCAATCCGAGGTTTTTGAGTTTTATACGATTTCACTATTTTGTGATATTTTTGTTACATCGATAGCCTAGTGCTACATGAGATGTTATATATAGTGATTTCGTTTTATGATATTTGAACTTAATCTTGAGTTCCATGAGATTCATATTGGAATTTTAATGAGTTTCTCCCATGACTTTCATATGATTCTTTGCATTTGAGTTGAATTCCATTAAGTATGAGTTTCTTATATCGAATTAGACCTATTCATGCGACAACCCTTGGTGAACATATATCATGCACTGAGATTATACTGTACTTGTGCCCATCCTTTGTAGTTAAAGGATGAATTCCCTTATGCACTTATATTCCTCTTATCTTATACTAATATCAAGTTTTAGCTAGCCTGACCCATGTATTTATTACTCGGGTCAGACCGAGTTGCAGGTTAGGTAGTTGGACTCTTAGCTTGCTTTATCTTTTGGACTTCACCATTGACTTGGGATATGGCATAGTTTTTGTGTTGTAGCCTTTCTTTTGGAAACTTTTGATGTATATATTCTTTTGTGGGGAATGTATGTATATATTGTGGTTGTATACCACCAGTGACATGTTGTATTACATTTGATGTATGTATTCATATGTATCATTTCTGTGTTGTTGTTCTGTGACTTGTAATTGACAGTTATTATATTTTGTTTCTGAATCGATCCTGTAGCCACCATAGTAGTGTATTAGATAAGAATTAAGTATGTCGAATACTCGAGACAAAAAAAAGAGGACTATAAATATCGACGTACTTATCTCTTATCTAATAACATCCCAGTCTTATCAAATATTATAGCTCCTTCGATCGAAGAAAACTTATCCAAAATCAAATCGACTCAGAAATCAAAATTCCTCTGTCTCTCATCCGTATGATTCCAACGATCCTAGGATTCCTACATTCTTATCGATCTGCTCAACCTATGCTGATGCCTCTAGAAACATATTGGACCAAAAACAACCCAACAAAATGATCCTCTCAAGATTAACCAAAATCAAGAACAAACTCTACTCCTCAAGCAACAAAAGACTGAACTTACTTCTCCTATCCGGAAAGACAAGATAGATGCACTTCCGAACTACTTCCGCTGCACAACTCTGATCTGGAGTAGATGAAAATGCAGATGATGAACACGAGCACAAACTAAACAACATACTCCAAAAATATGGTTCAACAGATCCAAAAGAAAAAAAAACTCAGAAGAACCAAGAAATCTTGAGTTGTTTCACCAAGCCGTCTCTCTAGGAACCCTCCATCAACTAGCTGAATCATCGGTAGCTCCGTGAACCAAGTCGATATAGAACTCATTCTCCAATGAGGACAAACCTCAACTTTCGAACAGACATCCGGAAAATTCCTGACCACTTTATAACTCCTACATTTTCTAGAGATGTCTCAAGCCTATGCAGAAGATTATCCAAGAGAACACTCCAACAAACGCAAATCACTTTTGCGATCAATCCAGACCAATATCCAGAGATACTGTTCTCTCTTCACAAATCAGAACAGCTTATTCTTGATCAATCCATCGAAGAAATGGATCCACTCCGCTGCTTCTGAACTCCACCTCCAGAAAAACTGCTCAGCCAGAAGACCTCCTACCAGCACATAGAACACTCCGAGCTACACTGCTAACATAGATGCCAAAGACCCCCTAATCCAAAGCTCTCCTAGAAACTTAAACCTCAAACCAAACAGAAACACCATGCTGAACTCAGCCACATCACCTATGCAGACACACTTCCTTAATCTTGTCCTAACAAACATCTTCGGAAACATCCATAGTTACTGCATCTCATCACGCGGCTACTACTTCCTGAGGTTGCCAAGATACCATCACTTGCTTCAGCTCAGCCCACAGATCCAAACTACACTTTAAAGATAGACTCCGAACCTTAACAGGTTCCTTCAAAGATCAATAAAATCCTTACACCAAGCTGCAAAGCTCACTCTAGACGGTATTAGGTCCATAGTCTCGACAGATACACTTCCAACCTCAAACATTCAAACTCCAACCATTGGTAGTCGTGTTACACACACCACTACCATATCTACCTTTATACTTAGGTTGGAAAACCCAAACAGGTAACCCAACAAAATAGGTAGAAATAAATATATATTTATATATATTAAAAATACAAATACGCTCTCTTAAGAAAGAAAATACTCCAAAGCCTAGGTATTCACTCAACCTAGCGCTCTGATACCAAATGTAACGACCGACAATTCATTCCACAGAATGACGCATCATTAATAAGAAAGAAATGGACAGAAAATATAAAGATAGAGAAGAAAGAAGGAAAACACATCAGAATCTCAAAAGCGGAACGAAAACATTATATTAATAACATAAGTATTACATAGTATACAACCGTTATCAGAGTTACACAGATTATCACATACTAGATAGTTATAAACACCTGTCTAGTTATTACAACAAGATACAACTCAAATCCACAACTTTGAGAATACACAGCGGAACACTATATATCTATAACGCAGAAGCCTCCTGCTCCATTGCTCCTCCAGAATTTGTCTAAGCAACCGTAATCCCTTGGCTGCTCAAAAAAATTTGAGTGCCCAAGAGTTTAAGAAAACAAAAGATAAACTCCGGGTCAGACATGGGTCTGGTGTGAGTAACAGTTAAAGTTGCTTAACTTTCAAAACCTTTGAAAAGAAAAGGTGTCACGTAAGACTCCCCACACATAAACATGGGTAAGTTTTTACCTTACGCTAACCAAAACATTTGATAGGAAATCCAGTGATATTATAATATGGCCTAGGGTTTTCAAATAAAATACAGAAATAGCTGGAATGCTTACATCTCACTTTCCAACATAGTTGGGCACAACTAAAATGTACGACAATTGTTGGAGTTTGGATTCCATACAATGGCAGGGCTACTTGAGTACCGCCCGTCATAGTACGTGGCCTAGATCAACTTACCGAGGATTCACCCTTAATCCCCTACAACACAAGGCTGGAACCATCCCTTACTGGATAGTCTCAAACAAGACAACCCCGCAGTTGGTGCGCGTTCCAACTGCCCACACAGCCGAATAAAAAGGGACTTCTAGATAGGGAAAATCATGTCCTACGTGAGTGCTACCCACTTAACCTTGCTGCACCTCCCATGTTTTAGCCATTCCCGGTTGATGAGGCTTGAGGCTAAAATTACCTTTAGAGAACACATCTCTTAGAATGCTCATCGTCCACCTGACGATGTTCTGAAAGCATTCAATCCATACAAGTTCGTTCCGGGTTCGAACGAAACCGAAGGCATTATCTCGTTACACTCATTTTGGAATCACCCTAAGAGTTAACGACGATAACCCATACACTCTGAATCTTCATCTTCACTTGAGATTCCCGACCTTAATTTATATCGATGTGGTTTTCGGATATCCAAATCTGGAAACCCGATCTCGGTCCCATCGAAATCCAAAACGCCATCTTTTAGGTCCAAGTTGTTTTAAAGTTAAAAAAATTCAATCCTATTACCTATATACACAAAGATAGATAGTTCACATCCTCATCACAAACAGATAATTCACATTATCATCACAAATAGATAATCCACATTATCATCACACTTCATCCAAAGCATCCATATCACACAGCATCACTTATCTCATATCTGAGATCTCAAACCAATCAAGCCAATCAATATCATCCATCCATACATAAGCAAGGATCTAATATCCACGCTATAATTAATTTAAAATGAATTAAATTAATTACTTTATCTCTAATTAATATAAAATATATTAAATTAATTGCTTTATCATTATAAAACTTGCTTATATAACCATTAATTAATTACGAATAAATTAATTAATTATCTTCTAATTATCCATCTTAATTAATCACCCTTGATTAATTATTCTTTAATTACATTCAAGTAATTATCCTTTAGTTAATTTCACAAATTAATTATTATTAACGAAATCAGTAGTTAACCATTAATTACTTCATCAATTAATTAACTATAATCAATTACATTAATCCTTAATTAATTACATTAATTAGTTACTCTTAATCACTTATCATTGATTAATTAATCTTAATTAATCAACCCTTAATTACATCATTAATTATATTAATTAATGATCTCTGATTACATTTTAATTAATTATCCTATTTTAATTAATTGCATTAAGTAATTAATCTTAATTAAAACATAATTATTAATCACTCTTGATTAATCACATTCAGTAATTAACTACCCTTAATTACCTCATTAAATAAATTAATAACTCCTTAATTAATTAAATTTAATAATTAATCTTTAATAAATTAAATGTATTAATCACTCTCAATTAATTACATCACTTAATTATCTTCAAATAACCTTTATTAGTCAATTCTTAAATTAATTACACTAAGTAATTAATTATTAATTACTTTCTCTTAGTAATTATCCTTCATATTAATTATGCAAAGTAATTAATCCCAAATCACTTTCAATCTTCAATTAAGTACATCCTATAATTACCCATCTTAATTACTTCACTACGTAATTATTCTTCATTAATTACATTTATTAATTATGCTTAACGAATCATCCAATGATTATCTTGAATTAATTAAACTTAATTAATTAACTTAAATAAATCACATTAACTCAATTAATTCCAGTGAATAATTAATTCCTTAATTGCTTTCATCAAGTAATTACACTTAAACATTTTCACAAATGATTATCTTTAATTAATTAATCTAATTAATTATTAAATAAATCACATTAATTAATTATTAAATAATCTTAAGTTAATGACCTTCATTAACTATTAACAATTCTTTAATTACTTCACCTAAGTAATTAAACTTAGATTAATCATTATTAATTACAAATTAATTAAATCATTTAAAACCATTTAATTAATCACTAATTATTTATTAATTAAGTGCTTAACTATAACTTCATTAATCTTAATTACTTGATCAAATAATTTCTAATCATTAATTAAAAATCTTAACTTATCTAATTAATGATCTTATTTTCAAATTAATTAACCTTAATTAATTAACTTAAACCTTAACTAACTAATTCAAACCCTAAATTACTTAATTAATTAATCCAAATTTTTAATTAATAAAATTAATTAATTATCGCTTTTAAATTACCTTAATAATTTAGTGAATCACAAATCATTAAGTCTTTATTTACTTAAAGATAAAACATTTCTTATTTATGTCTATATTGTTATTAACGAAAATATTTGAAACATTTTACTTATGAATTTACTTTTAAATTCCATTTCAAACTAAGATTCAAATTAAATACAAATTTAACTTTAACACAATTTAAAACCAATTTAAATTACATGTTAAAGAAATAAATATCTTATAAAAGAAATTTAGAAGAGTTTAAAACCAAGTTCCTTTTAAATTCAAATCATTTTACATACACTGCAATCATTTTAAAGTTGTTAAAACATTTTAATTTTACAAAACTTTATTTTGTTTCAAATCCAGGATACAAATTTAGATTTGAATCCATAATTAAAACTGATTTAAAACTTGTTTAAATCTTTCTTTAAATTTTAAACTCACTTTAAATTAAACCCAACAGGTTTAAAACCTGTAACAAACCAACTACCTGACCATCCCTACAAATACTTTGAGCAAATTCCTATAACACTTCGAGTCACTCACGCGAATCACTCGAGAAAACCCGAGTGATCATCTTCTTCAAAACCCAACTTCCACAGGCACAAAGATGCACCGTGCATATACACAGTGGCTCTGATCATCTATGGCCATTCCTGATGTCATACTCAAGTTGATGATCAACTTCACTCTAGATTCTGATCATCTATACTTCCATTATGGCTTGACAACGAAATCGAGCATTAGGCCCAAATATGGAACAACAATGCTCACCTGAATCAACCTTGAACACGCGTCGCCATTCACCAGAGCTTCGTTGCCTCTAGCCACAACATCGCCGTCGCCCAAGCTACCTTCTCCTAGAATCTAATGGAGCACGGTCCACCAGAGACGCCGAGAAGGATGAAATTCCGATCAACCCCAAAACTAGGTTCAAAAACAATCTCGAACTCCAACCATCGCCACAGCACCTTGAACCCTAACATTTTTACCTTAATCTCCGGTCATTCCTCCACCCCCAGTGAAGACCATGACTTCCCAGACCACAGAGATCATCAAAAGTTACTAAAAATATCATTTTTAATAAAGCCCAAACTATTCCTTTAATCCAAAATTTAAAATTGAAATTTCATTCCTAAAAATCATGATTTTGTTTGTGGTTTCAGATTTTATACCAGAATTAGTGATTTAGGATGTTTCAATTTTCTCATCACTTTAAACTTACCTGTTCAACAAGGTTTACAGATGAATTCGAATTTATTTTAACATGAATAAAATTTTAAAACTTACTTCATGATGAAAAAAATAAGATTTATTTGCATCCTAAGTCCTAACAAAGGTTGATTCAATAGACAACTGATTTTTATAAAAATCTTAGCTTTTAAAAACTTAGATCAGGTAGAAACATATACCACAGCAATCATACATCAATACAAATGTATATACACAGGAATTTCATATATATCCACACAATTCATTTTTCATATCAGAAATTGCATGCAACCAGATTTCATATACCTAATATTTTTTAAAGGTAATGTTACTCACCTGATTAGGATGATGAACAGAGCCCTTTGGAAAAAAAAATAGAGTGTTGAAACTGCTTTAGACTTTAAACTTTGAGTTGCTTCTTTGTTTTGTAAACTTTAAACTTGTTTTGCTGTAATGCTTTTGCTCCTTGATTTACAAACTACATGCATGCTTCAAGATTAAAAAGAAAATGCAGGCTTGGTTTAAAACTGTAGTTGCATGCTGCTTGAACATCTTTGAAAATGATTTGCAAAATGAATTTCAGGTTAATGATTTGAAGATGGTTACTAGTGATTGATTTCTGGTATATGGAGGGATATTATTACTGATTATTAGATTCTGTTTTGAATAAATCTTCTGGTTTGGAAGGAATTTTGATTACTAATTTTGATTTATAAAATGGGTTTACAGGTTTCTGATTCTCAAATAAATTTCAGATTTTGGCTTTGATTTGAAGAAGATGATTTTTAGATTTGTTTTGGGTTATTTTGGTTTGAATATAGGCTGAAGATTTCTTAAGTTATGAAAAAGAATAGGAAAATAAATGAGGTTGATAGGCAATGTGTTTATATAAGCATAAAATGATTTTTTTTAAACAAAATCAAAAAAATCAAAAAATTAAAAACGACACATGTCTAATATAGTAACATTTGTCATCTTGGATTAATGTTTACTTAACACATGTTGTTTAGGTGTCTTTAGGGATTTACACTTGTAATTTGTTATATTTATTTATTTATTAAGTGTAAATAAAAACTTTGTACCTAATTTATTATTTCTTATCTAAATTTATATATACTTTTTCTTAAAGAAAATATGAATAAAATCAATTATATATAAACAAAAACTTATACATATAATTTAAATTCAAATATTTTAGAATATCTATCCTTTTGACATTCAAAATTAAATCCAATTCAAATTAAAATTAAATTTGAAAATCCAAATCAAAGTCAATTATATATATATATATATACATATATATATATATAACAACACATTCAAATTTGAAAATAACAATTCAATTTAAACACTTCTATTTACTTTAAAATCTATCTATATCTATACATTATAATTATTATTTGAAAATAACAATTTATCAATTTTAAATAATTTATAAAAGAGATTATCTTAATATTAATAAATTACTTATCTTTCTTAAATGAAATAAAATCTCATATGTTAATTGTATTTTAAACTTCTATATAAAATTTCAAATCATATTTATTAAGCAATATATAAAATAAACCTTTTATTTAAATTTAAACTTAAGTTAAAAATCTATTTTAAACTTTTAAACATTTATTTTAAGTATTTAAAACCATATAGTTATTTGTTAAATAGCTTTGAAAAGCTTTATATTAAATTTAATCAAATTTCCAAATTACTAGAAATACTAGAATTAGAAAATTTGCTTTATTTGTCAAATTTAAAACAAAGCTTATCTATTTACGATATATACAAATAAATATATACATTATAAATAGAAAACAATTTAATTAGCTTTTAAAAATTAAATTCACCAATTCAATATTTATTAAAGGATGATTATTTGAATCAATTCAAATTTTTATTACATATTATTAAATTGATATTGCCCAAAATTCCGGGTCATCACAGTGGAGGTGAACATGGTCCTAGCGAGGCAAGTGGAAGTCATGTGGTGGTGGCCGAAAAAAAAGGAAGGAGTTGCGGCGCGACGCCTGGTCAGAGGGATCATATTGGGTGAAGGAAGGCGTTGTTCGTTGGTGGGAGGAAAGGTGTGGCTACTGATGGGTCGGTTCGAGTGATGGGGATGGTCTCGGCTGCTAATTTTGGCAGCTACACTGGTGGAAGAAAGTGAATTGCCTTCGTACATCAACGTATATCTATAGTATAAAAAAGTTCTTTTCAAAAGAATAGGAAGAACTGGAGAAGAGATAGATGAGAGAGAGAGAGAGAAATGAATGTAGGGAGCAAGAAAATAAGAAAGTGAGCAGGGAGGAATCTGAAGAGGAAAGCAAGCACAGTAGGAAAAATAATATATATATATATATATACAACGTTAAAAATAACGGTGAAGAAATGAAAGGAACCAAATTTACACACCGGCAAATAAGTAAATTAAATTAAAGTGAATATACCTGAGAGATCACACGACGAGATGATTAAAACGATATACAAATGTCAGTGGTACGATCATCCAATCAAAAGTCGATAATCGGTACCGATATACGTTGTTATTACGTACGGAAAAATCCAAATGGAGCTAGAAACGTTCGAATTTCGAAAAACGTATTTCGCAGTCTGATTCAGGGTGTTCTAAATAAATTTTCTCATGTTGACATTTTTAGGTTTCGGAATACTTTTAAATTCCACTATTATTAACTAATTTAAATGAAAGTAAAATTACATGTTAAAATAAACTTCAATATTATCAATGAAAATTTACCAGTTGCTATATTAAAATAGACGTATACCAAATATTAAATATTTATTTTAAAATATTATTATTTAAAATTTCTCAAAATTCAATTAAATACATTATAAAATTATTAAAATTTACGGGTCGTTACAAGATTCGTGTGAACGATACTAGTTCTGAAGTGAAATTGTGTGATCGAGTAAGCAATCTAGTTTGATATTGCATTCAGATGGTATACGTACATCGTACGGGTCTTGGTGAAATAAATGTCGGAAATTTGAAAATGCTGAATAAAATGACTTTGAATTGCGTGATTGGATAATATTGGTAAATAAGATGCAGGTATTTAAAAGCAAAAGCTAAATCGATGCCTTTGATATCATAAAAAAATTGGATTGCCCGACAAAAAGATACATGTTTGAACTGTTGTTTGAATTTGATGGTTTAATGATTAAGTCACTTGGCTTTTGTTTTATTTTCATGATTTGGGCCCGTAGAAGCGAATTTTAAGTTTTTTGGATCTTGCTGTGCAAAGGAGACGCTGGCGAAATTTTTCGAAAGTTTAAGGAGTTAGAAAATTTTGAAGAAATTTTGATAACTAAAATTTGATTTTGGATTATAACTTGAAATGGTTGAGTAAATAATATTATGTAGAACCTATGGATAAGATTAAAAATTAGTAAAAGTGACGGTGTGTTTTTCATGAATTGATTTTCGAAAGTTGTTTAAACTAATTGGGTTTGAGAAGGTTATTGGGTTTTGGACCATTCTTCTTACCTTAGAAATTAGGGGGACGAAATTCTGTTAAGGGGGAGGGAATGTAACGACCCAGAATTTTGTTAATTGAAATTGGAATATTAAATTGGTTTTAAATATTTAAATTTATATTTTAACTGGAATTTCAAATGTAATGATTTATTGGATAAATTAATAATTAGAATTTACTCAAATATTTGAAACTGGAGTTTTATGTTTGATAAATGCAATTTTAAGGCTTATTAAATTTATATTAATAAGAATGAAGGTAATAGACCTTTTATAACTGGATTTATAAGTGATTTACTCAGTTTTAAAAATATCTTGTATAAATTGACGAGTAAAAATAACCTTTCAAGACACAGTATCAGAATTCGAAGAAACCAGTTCCATTGGATCCGTAATATTGTATTATTATCGGATTTCAAATTCCATAGCATTTGAAGTTATCATTTGGTCATATGAGATATAAATGCGCTGAAATTAATATCGAATATTCAATATAATAATATGGTCCAAAAAGCTATATTGTCCATACGATCGAATTAGGACTTCAAAACTTTTCCATTGCATTCGGAATAGGGTTATAGCATTTTAAATGCCTAGAAAGACACCTCAACAGGGGTTCAAGGTTTAAGGTCATGAAACGAGACGGTTTGAAAATTTGAATAATATATATTATTTGATTGACCATATTTTCTTCAGTTTCTTTTCCCTTCACTTCAATCACTGTAGACACCCACGCATACGCCAACATCACGTCCCCCTCCCCTTTTTATTTCACGTAATTGAACTAACCTTAATTCTTTTCAAATTAAATCGTTAAAAGAAAAATGGTCGAACAAATAAAAAGAGGAAAAAAAGAAAAGAAAAAAGGGACAGTCGCATGCGATGGCGTTGGGCATAGGTAGGCAACTCGAGCGTCTTATTTGGGAAGGGTCAGTGTGGCACCTGTTCTGGAGCTCGATAGATGGTCGAGCCGCAGTTTCGATCTAGGGCTCCTCATCATGGTTTATGGGGGAGCATCGCGATGGAGTGTACGGGTGGGAAGCTAAATCTGGTCGCGACGTGCTCCAGGTTAGAGGTGATGAAATGATAGGGGTTGGCATGCAGGGTTCGCCTGAGAGAGAGAGCTGGTTGTTTTCGATGAGGGCCTCAAGGATGTAAAGGCTGCAGGTGGTCGTTAGTCGATGATGTTGTGGTTCATTCATGTTTGGAAATGTATACGTGATATTGTACTAGGAAAACAGTAGTCATGTAGGGAGGAAGGTGTGCGGCCTGGAATTGTTGCGTTTTGAGGAGAAATCGTTTTACGTAACTAACGTTTTGAATTTGTTTGGAATGTTATAAATGTTATATTCCACTCATTCGAGGTTCAAATTAAACAAAACCAATTGCGTTGTACTCGTGGCATGTGACGCCCCACCTCTATACCCACGCTAGCCAAGAACACTGCGGAGTAGTGCTGTCAACTAGCACGGAGAATAAGGCTGTTGAGGAGTGACCATCCATGTAATTGCTTATCACACGGTGGCTATAAATAATCTTCGGAAACAAACATAGAAATAATCGTATCACAAATCAGTCACAGATATCCATATCACAAATGCGGAAGAAGATATGAATATATAACTAACACATGAAAGTGTACATCAGAGTAGTGGTCAGTAAGATCCACGATAATACAAAAGAATAGCAACACGTGCTATACAAAAGAATTCAACTATGAGTCTATATCTCAAGTGTATACAACAAAAACTGCTAATCAAAACAGTTAGCCAAAAGTCAGAGTGATGAATCCCTGGGAAGAAGTCAAGCAGAAGCACCTGTAACATCTCGGTCTGACCCGAGTATTATTTAAGAAAATAATAAACGGGTCAGTCTAGCTATAAATATCAGATGACATGATATAACATAAAAGATATGGCATAAACATAAACATCCATAATGACATACCACTATAAGTATGTAAATAATGATCAACAGAAGATCAATCAATAAGAGATAATCAATATCACAAGAATCTTCTCAAAGATTCGGAAAGGGCATCATACCCCAAACTTGTACTCATAACAAGTCAATGACATAAATTCTAGAAATCAATGCAAGAAGTCCAGAAATCATAGAAAAGAGAAAGAGGCCTATCACATGACGGTCCGAAGACCAAGGGGAGCTACCCCACATGTGTGAATGGAATCACACAGATTAAGGTCCAGACTAACCAAAAAAGCAAAAAGGTATGTGTGAGTGGAATCACACAAGTGGTGTCTAGTCTAACCTCGCAACAAGAGACATCGCACAGTTGCTAGTCTAAATCATCAGAATGATCGTCATGATCAACGAGAAGTGTCAATTACACTAAGCTAGTAAATATAGAAGTTTAGCTTCATGTCCCATAACCACTTGCTTAACTTAAATATTTACGAACATACTGTAAATCTTCACTAATAAAATTGTCACAAGAGGTTCAATCGAACAAGTCTAAGAATTAACCGACGAAGTGAACGCAAGCGTTTCATACCACTTGTTTTACTAAGTCGTTTAATTAGATTTCTCATCCGAGTGAGGTAAAGGTTTGTATATACTAATAGATTGGAAAACGGTTTAAGAAAAGAGCTTTGTTATTAAAAATAGAGTTGAAATTGTTTTTTAAAAAGTTTTGATATTTACAACTAGTATTGAAACCTTTATATTATAAAGTGACAAAACACAGAAGCAATTGTAGAAACAATCAGTCACAAAAATCGCATACGGAGAAGTGAATAAAATCCAATGAAATCAGCTCAATGTTTTTCAGATAAGATCCCCTACGGAGGGGGGGGTCCAGGGGGGTGGCAACCCCCCAAGGTGGGGGTGCAGGGGCAACGCCACCGCTTACGGGGTTCGACCTGCCCGGTCAGGTCACGGGGGAAGCGCCACCAGCGGGGTGCGGGGCAGCGCCCCGTCCAATGGTTGCGACCTAGGGGTCTAAGGGGCACGACCTAGTGGTCTAGCGACCTAAAGGGTAAAGGTCATGCGACCTAAAATGGGTTCGCGACCTAACACTCAAACGACCTAAAGAAATTAAGGAGCCGAGCGACCTATAAGAAGCAGCGACCTAAGTAGAAACGAGGCCCAACGACCTAGGGGTTAGGTCATGCGAGTTAAGAAGGTCAGCGACCTAACAAAGGCACGCGACCTAATAAAGGAACGCGACCTAGCGACTTAAGAGGCGAGCGACCTAAGTGTTACGACCTAAGAGTCGAACGACTTAGCGTGGAAGCGGCCTAAAAGCCAAACGACCTAACGACCTAAGGTCATATGACCTAGCGACCTAAAGCCATACGACCTAACGACCTAAGGTCATACGACCTAGCGACCTAAAGCCATACGACCTAGCGACCTAAGGTCATACGACCTAGCGACCTAAAGCCATATGACCTAGCGACCTAAAGCCATACGACCTAACGACCTAAGGTCATACGACCTAGCGACCTAAAGCCATACGACCTAGCGACCTAAGGTCATACGACCTAGCGACCTAAAGCCATACGACCTAGCGACCTAAGGTCCATACGACCTGCGAGCTAAGGTCCATACGACCTAACTCCGAAGACGTTAGAAATGGCCAGGACGACCTACGACCTAAGGTCCATACGACCTGCGACCTAAGGCTCAACGACCTAATTCCGAGGTTAACGACCTAACGCTGCAAGGGGAATTTAAGGCCAAAAATGACCTACGACCTAAGGGTTAGGGTCGAGCGACCTAATGGTTGCGACCTAGGGGTCTAAGGGGCACGACCTAGTGGTCCAGCGACCTAAAGGGTAAAGGTCATGCGACCTAAAATGGGTTCGCGACCTAACACTCAAACGACCTAAAGAAATTAAGGAGCCGAGCGACCTATAAGAAGCAGCGACCTAAGTAGAAACGAGGCCCAACGACCTAGGGGTTAGGTCATGCGAGTTAAGAAGGTCAGCGACCTAACAAAGGCACGCGACCTAATAAAGGAACGCGACCTAGCGACCTAAGAGGCGAGCGACCTAAGTGTTACGACCTAAGAGTCGAACGACTTAGCGTGGAAGCGGCCTAAAAGCCAAACGAACTAACGACCTAAGGTCATACGACCTAGCGACCTAAAGCCATACGACCTAACGACCTAAGGTCATACGACCTAGCGACCTAAAGCCATACGACCTAGCGACCTAAGGTCATACGACCTAGCGACCTAAAGCCATACGACCTAGCGACCTAAGGTCCATACGACCTGCGACCTAAGGTCCATACGACCTAACTCCGAAGACGTTAGAAATGGCCAGGACGACCTACGACCTAAGGTCCATACGACCTGCGAGCTAAGGCTCAACGACCTAATTCCGAGGCTAACGACCTAACGCTGCAAGGGGAATTTAAGGCCAGAAACGACCTAAGGGTTAGGTCGCGAGCGACCTAACTCCGAACACACGAAAATGGCCAGAACGACCTAAGTGCAGAAAATTCACCAAAACGCTAAAAATTGGAGTTTTTCGCCAATCCAATCCAAACCAAATGCAAATGTGCATGCAAAAGTGATAGGGAATCATTCCCAACAGTCCAATATAGTTATAGACTAGATTTGTGAGATAAAAATCTCACCTTTGCACCAAATATCAATGAAAATGAAGTTTTAAGCAAGAAAGAATCAATCCTTCTTCTATCTAAGCACAAGAAGCTTGAATCCAATGTCTTCTTCTTGAATTTGGAGTAGAAAGATGGATTGCAATTGAATTTGAGTTTTGGAATTTTAATTTCCCATTCCCTCTACCATTAATGACAAAGCTTGATTAGTTAGGAAATTTATGAAGAGTGAGGAGAAGAGGGTTGGAACTTGGGCTTAATAGGCTAAACTAACCCAAAGTCCAAAGCGGGAAAAGTTAGTGAAATTTCACTAACTCCAAACCTATCGATGTTTATACTTAAAAAAAGTTGTAAACGACATTTCGAACTCAATGGAAGTGGTCTCGAGTCCTAATTTGACCGTTTGCAAAAAGTAGCTTTTTCGGACCAAAATCCGATTAACGAGTTAATATTTAAATAAAATATTTAAATACAAACTCGATAAATATGCGGGTTGTTACATGGCATCTGATCATAAGCATAAAATTGGTTTGGAATTTTTGGAGTCACGAGGATTTAGGAAATTTAAAATATAGATGTTCGGTAAGATAAAAATCAAGGTGAGTAAATCTCAGTCAATTTGGTTGACTAGATTTAGTTATGGAAATTAAAAATTATTTATTGAATGATTGGATTAATTGATCAATTATTATCTGATGGATGTTATAATATATGTGTGTGTATATATTAGTAGTTGGATTGATTATTCCCACATATTTTAGCGGATGAGACCCTATGCGCCCTGCATAATAGCTGATGATCCTATATACCGTGATATCTCCCTTGAAGTGCGATTGGTATTTTATGTTGTATTAACATCTGTGGTTGCAGGGAGACAGGTTGGAAGGATTCAACTGGATTCCTAAAAAATGTTGAATTAAATTGTATATATATATTGATATATGATCTGTTGAATAGTACATCGTAGATTATAGTGTGATTTAAATTTATTGGATGCTATGGTAGTTTGTCCAAGATTTTGGTATTTTAAAATACCATAAATCTATATTTTAATTTGAAAGGAAATTAAAAGGCATTTTGGAAGTGAAACTATTTATATAGGATTTTGCATTAGTTAAAAGAAATTTATTTGGATAAAATAAATAGTTTGACTTTAAAATTTGAACTTAACTATTTTGAAGTATTGTGAATATAGATTTTGGAATAATTTGTATAAAGGATTTTAAATAATAAAACTTAAGTGGTATTTGTTTAAGTGTAAAATAATTTTTAAAAATCGAGACACTAAATAGTTTAGGAAAATTAAAAGGGGATTTGGAAAATAAGTATAAAAATTGATTATACTAGATCTTAAAATAAGATTTCTTAAATTACGAAATAGAAAATTGAGATTTGGTTGGTTGAGTTTAGTTTTGGGTTATTTAAGAAATTGATCTATAAATGTAAGTTAATTTAGAAATTAATTTTATAATGGATTTGAGTGATATGAAAACCATTATAATCTGGAATTGAAACTATGAGATTTATAAACAATGTTTATGAATAAAGTGAAATGATTATCGATTGATAAATTGGAGATAAAAATCCATAGTGATGATTTATAATAAGATGGGTAAATCGGCTTAAATAAATGGTAGATTTATTTTTCGAAATGTGAAAATTGGATTTACGAAATTGGGACGTAAATCGATTGGTGATAAATCGAGAGAGAGATTTATAAATATTAGATTGGTTATACTGAAATTGAAAATATAAATTATCGAGAAGTTGAGTTTGTCATAAAAATGGGATTTTAATTATTAAACTAGGTAATTTATAACCATTTTAGCGTAAGATTATTCCTGGAAGTTAGTTATTCAAATATATTTTTAAATTTCCCAATGAATCATAAGTTTGTAAACAAGTCTTGTAAATCGATTAGAATCTTATTAATAAACCAGAATTAATTATCGTTTCAAAGTTATGTAATTGTTTCAAATTGTTTAAAGTATATTTAATTATTATTTAAGTTAATTTTTATCTAAGAATTAAATAGTGTTATTATTTTAAAGGATAAATTATTCAATATTTTTGTAGTTTATGTAAAAACTTCTATGTAAGCGTATTTGACTAAATTAAACAAATTGTTATAGAACTTTATAAGTGTTTTTTGAGATAATTATCAAATAAAGTTTTCGAAAAATAATGGCATACTTTCATGGTGAAATCAGAGTCAGAGATTATCTACGCTTAAGCTTGGATTTCTCTGGAATAGAGACGTAATCATTGAGCTGTGAATCCATGGTTGATATGGCGTAGTGTTTCCCACATTATTTTAAAAGGTTTTTTTTCAAATATTTTTGAAGGAAAATGATTTATGTATTTACTTCTTTCAGTTAGATAAGTATATATTTTTGAATTAAGAAATTCAATTAAGGAACCCAGAACATATGGAATTCATTATAAATGAGTTAAGGAAATTACATTATAAATGGTGAAGGGTTTTTGAGAAAACAGAAACAAGTGAAATTTCCTAAGTATTGGGAAGTAAGGGTTTTAGAAAATATATTTTTAAATATTTTTCTAAGTTTTGAAATAAGAGATGGTTTGAAATATCCTGATATGGATATAAGTATTTGGATTGTCTCAAATATTGAAAATTTGGAAGGGATTTGAATATATATCTTATAAAGATATTTTGAAATAAATTTTGGAGTAAGGCCTGATATCTACTTATGAATGACTTATTCATAGATAAATAACTGACTATCAATTTTAGCCAATTTCGTTGATCGTTTCGAAGAAACCGAGATCAGGTTTAACTATCCGATAACCACTTCGATCCGACTTAAGTGTTACGAATGAATACCATGAAGATGATGTTGACGGTGATTCGGTTTGTCCAGACATAGGACAACTCATATGGATGAATGCTATCAGAACATCGTCATTGGAAAAAAATAAGCATTCTAAGTGAAATAATCATTGAAAGGTAATCGTAGCCTCAAGCCTTATCAGTCGGAATAAGTGAAAATCAGGGGAAATGCAGTGTAACGACCCAGAATTTTTAATAAATAAAATTTGGATATTTAATTAATTTTAAATATTAATAAGTGAATTTATAAGTCAAATAAATTTTATTTCGAATAATTGGATTTAATTGAATAATTAAATCAATAATTTAATATGTTAAATTATGGAAATAATTGAAAATTGGGTTAAATATGATTGAAAATTATTTGTAAAATTTTATTTTATCATGTTGGAGTTAGAACAATATTTTAGAACTTTTAAAATCGAATTAAAAGTTTATTTGTGAAAATTGAATATTTTAATATTTAAATCGACTAGTGAAAATAGTCAATTTTTGAACAGTCTCAGAATTGAACGAAACCAGTTCCATTGGATCCGTAATAGTTAGTTATTACCGGATTTCAATTTTTGTGTCAATTGGAGTTATCGTTTGATCGTAGCAGCTCGAAACGCATCAAAATTGTTTTAATATTAATTTGGCGAGTTAAAATAGCCATTTTTCAAACTGTCTCGGATTTCGACGAAACTGGTTTCATCGGATCCGTAATGTGATATTATTGTAAGGTTTCAAATTTCGTGTCAATTGGATTTACCGTTTGTCCGGTACAAATTAAAACGCCTAGAAAATCGTTTAAATCGGTTTAATTTAAATTGAACGTTTATAGCCATAACTCGCACAGATGATCGAATTAGCTTTCGAAACCTGTTCCATTGTGTCCGCAACGCGGGGAAAACTGTAGAAACGCTGGTTACAGTGCGTAAATCGGAGTTCGGAATTTCCGGAATGAATAGTGTTCGATTTTTCCTATAAATAGACCACCTTCCTTCATAAATTAAAAAAAAAAAAATAAACCTAATTCTAAAACCCTAGCCGCCGTTCATAGCAACCAAAGGCCAGTATTTCTCCTCCTTCTTCCTCAATTAACTCGAAATCCATTGATTAATTCCAAAATTGTTCAACTACAATGTTGAAGAGGGCAACACGAACTACAAGATCAACGGTTATGATCGCGTTTGGAGCCATGGATCGACGTGGGGAGGGGTTTGAAGGAGGCGCGTTCGGCCTCGAACTGCGTGCAAACGCAGCGACCGAGTGGGGCCGCGTTTGGGCCGGTGGTGGCTCTGGGGGAGGCGCACGCAATAATGGTTCTTGATCGTGTCGAAGTGGTGTGTGGTTGGTGAAAAATTTAACCCTAAATTCTAAAGTGGGTTCGGCCGAGCTTGTCACAGCCTGGAGATGGTTTGCGTGTGAGAGATGATGGTGCGCACGGCTGAGATGAGGGGGGGTATAGGATCTAACGGCCTGGTTTTAGTGTAGGTGATAAAAAGAAATTTATGTTTAAATTATTATACAAAAATTTGTGTAATGTTCAAATATTCATAACTTTTCATACGAGGTCGAAAACGCGCGAAACAAGAAGCATTGGAATCGTATGGACGAGCACTACGCAATGGAATTGGATTGGAGTCGTTTGGAGTTAGTGAGAATTTTGGGTAAAATTAAACGTCCGTTTAATTTTATTCGAAATAAATCGCTAAAACGAAATTGAAATCAAGGTGAGAACTTCTCACTCAATCGAATCAGTTTCGATTTTTATTTTAAATAGTTAGATTTAAAATACTTGAATGCATGTTTGAATGATGATTGTTATCTATTGATCGTTAAAATAGACATTATGCGCCGTTAGTAAGCGGATGCTATTTATTAAAAACATATACCGCGAATATTTCATAAACAGTGAAATTGGTATTATATATAATAGCAATATATATATATATATATATATATATATGTATATATATATATATTGGCATATGTATATATTGGAGTATTGATTTCCCGCATTTTTTAGCGGATGAGACCCTATTGCGCCGTTATTAAGCGGATAATATTTAATAAAAACATATACCGCGATAATTTCGTACTGGAACGGAATTGGTATTGTTCTAATGTTTGTGGATGCAGGAAAACAGGTTGGAGGGATCCAACTGGATTCCTCAACAGTATTTATTTGATTTCAGATATTTTGATGTTTGATGGATTATCATATCGATATATGATATCGTTGTTGTCGTGATTGACTATTTGGTATGTAGCATCATTGGACCAAATTTTGGAACTTTAAAATGATTTTTAAAGTGATTTTTGAAAATATATTTTTTGTTTGGAAATGATTTATTTTAAATAAATGAACGTTATAATTTTAATGTTATAAAAATTATGATTTTTGAGAAATATAGTTAAAGGTTAATTTTTGAAAATATGGGGCTAATGATTTTATAAAATAGTTAAATTGGGATTTTAGAATTTATTGTGAAAAGTTTAAAAATAGGATTTATGAAATTTATTTATTTTATAAATCAAAAATGATGAAATTTTAAAGGAGTTTAAAGACGTTTTAAAATATTAATATAAATTGATTTATTTAAGATATTTATAAATTGATATTTATAAATTAAAAATATTTGAATTATAAAACGAGTTTTTATAAGTGTTAGAATGAATTGTAAATGAATTTCATAAATGAATGAAATTCATAGAATTATAAACGGTGAAGTTATAAATGGAATTTTATAAGCAGTAGGTTTATAAAATTTATAAAGTCTTTAAAAGAACGATTTTTTAAAATAATCGTTTTATAAGCATTTGACTTATAATATGAACGTTTGATATATATAATTGAGTTATGAACTGAATAGGTAAATAAAGGAATTTATAAACATTGTTCTATAAATTCGCAAACGACTTATTTTGATAAGAAAATTGTTGAAACCTATTAATGGAGTTATATTCACATTTTTGACTATGAATAATCCTTTAAAAATGAAATGTACAGAAATGATGAAATTGATTAACGTAGTATATTCACGTTTTTGAATAGTGAATAATAGGTTAAAGAAATTGTTTTGAATGTGATATTTTAAACAGAATTAAAACGATCTAACGATGTTTTCAAAAGATGTTAAGATTCGAAACTGTTTGCACAAAAAATGGACAAACACCTCCAAGTCGTATTATTTAGTTGATTATATGTGATTTTCAATGATTTTAGATGAGTATGTAAATATAAAAGAAGTAGGGGATGAAATGTAAAAGACACGCGGATTTATAGTGGTTCGGCCAGAATGTGCCTACGTCCACTTTATATGTTATTATCTTCTTTCTTTCAGATTACAAGTACAATGCTTCGTATATAAGTATGTGAAAGTAGTTTGAAAGTTCCTTCCTTGCTTGAGCTCTCAAACTTGTCCGCCATTGTTGTACCCCTACCCCTCTATTTATAGAATGAGGCAGGGGCAGGGGTCTTGGAGGTATATAGCTGCTGGTGGGCCCGGGCTGAGACAATCTGGACTGGCAATCACCTGGTTCGGCAGAGCTTCGTTCGGCATTGGGCTTTGGATCGGTGGTAGGTATGGACCGGTGGTAGTTAGGTGGTTCGGTGCTCGTTTGGTCCGGTGGTGGCCTTGTTGATGGGTTGGTTCGGCATGGGGCAGCATCCCTCTGGTTCGGCAGTAGAGGGGAATGTTGATTCGGTGGTGGCTTTGGAAGTTGGTTCGGTGTTGTCTGCTTGGACCGCTGGTGGAAAGGAAGCCGAATGAGGTGGAGGCCGAATGTGTCAAGGCCGAATGAGTCAAGGCCGAATGGGAAGGTGATTGGTCGTGCTGAATGAAGTGGAGATTGCGAACCCGAGTGAAACTGTGGCTTCTTGGTTTTGAGATCTTCTGGGTGAGAATTCGCCCAACATTTGCCCCCCAAAGTGGGGCACGTGCTCGCATGTGTCGCGCTTTGTTTCCTTGTGGTAGAAAGGCTTGTTTGGTAACGCCATGGGCTGGATGTTCGTATCCTGCTGATGTCCTGCAAAGGAATTTACAGTTTTAGCGTGATTTTAAATAACAACCGTTCGTGATCGGAATATTTTAATTGAACTGAGCCGTTTGGGACGGGAGAGTGAGCCCCGAGGGGGCTTAGCATCATCGATGCCAGGTTCATGTCAGAGTGGATCCTTGGATCGTTTGTCAAGATGGTTTATCGCTAGCTCAGAGCATGCCTAGGGATCGTTCGCGACCCCGTACATGTGTAAGTAGCTTAGCCATTTCATAATTACCAGAATCAAATATTCGTTTCATCTATGAGTTTAAAAAGGCGTGTCAAAGTGTAAATTCCCACGACGATAGGGTTAATAACCATTCGGAGCGTGCCTATGGACCATTCGTGGTCGTGTACACGTGTAAACGATCAATCCATGTTAGTGAGAGTTTTACGACTTATTCATTGTTATCATAATCCTTATTTTATTAGCTAGTTCTAGAGTTCGGTACTTATCTGAGTGAGGAGCCTGCATGCCCCCTGTTCCTGGTTTTCGCTGGTGGAGATAGCTTCATTCGGTCCTTTGGTTGGTCCGGCATGGATGGGTTCATTCGGTATTCGTTTGGTTCGGTATGTTTGGTATTGGTCCGGTGTTTCTATTCGGTGGGCCGAACCAGCTGGTTCGGCGGTCCTGAGCTCGCCTATATATAGAGGCTACACCCCCCTTTGGTTTTTCCTTACCGAACCAAGTCTTCTGCCGAACCAATCTTCTGCCGAACCAATCTTCTACCGAATCAATCTTCTACCGAATCAGGTATGTACCCTATTGCCGAATGCCTCTTATTACCGAATGGTTCAGAATGCCGAATGCACACGTAAGATCTCAAATGCCGAATGAGCTTAAGGCCTTAGTGCCGAATGAACTTGGACATGTACCACCGAATGAACTTAAGACTTGTACTACCGAATGGACTTAGGACCCCAGTGCCGAATGAACCTCGTATTCTGGACTTATGTATGCTTGCTTGCTTATACTTTCGTTCTAACGTCATGTTTTTCACTTTTGTGCATGCAGATAAATGACTCGTAAGGCAGAAACACGATCAGACAGACGGAAATCCAAGGATGGGGGAGAGCCTTCTTCTGTGCCCCCAGCCCAACCAGGATCCGGGCAACATCGACCTGTTCCGAGGTCATTAGTGGATGGATATGGTCCACATGAACTTCTGATCTCCCCCCCTGATTGCTTTCCTAGCTCCCTAAAGGAGGAGCAACTTGACGTCATATCCCGTTCCTTCGGGATAGACAGGGCTCTTATGCTGCTGCCGGGAGATGGAGTGATGCCGTATAATCCTCCCGAAGGCTACTTTGCTTATAGCAGATACCATTGCATGTGCGGTGCTATCCCTCCTATCAACGCTTGGATAGTAAGCTTCACCACGTATTTGAAGGTGGCTCCCTTCCAACTTCAGCCTAACTCTTATGCCATTCTGGTGAGCCTTTTTGTTATCTTCCAGAGGAGGTACGGGCGTCCTCCTTCTAACCGGGAAATTCGATATTTGTACAACCTGAGAGGCTATAAGAAGGGGTCTCCGTATATTAGTCTGGAAGCGTCCGTGCCCTTCAAACCAGTCCTGGACTTATATTCCAAGTTTACCATGTTCAAGAAAGAGTGGTTCTTCATCAAGGACGATGCTGTTTCTTTCCGCCTTTTCACTTCCGGTTGTAAGATGGATTTCATTTATACTTTCCATGTTTTGACTGTAGTGTTTTTTCTGACATGCTTCTATTTCTGGCTAGCGACAGGTGGTATTGCAGTCGTGGAGGATGATTCCTTGGTGCGAATGGCTGCTGAACTAAAGGCTATTCCGGCACGGGACCGGTCGGCCTCCTTCTTGATCAGGAACGCAACCCTCTTGGAGTATAATTTGATCTTACCGCACCAGTCCGTGGTTAAGCAAAGAGACACGGCTGAGGAGAAGGCTGCTAAAGCTAAGGAGGGGGCTATGGTGAAGAGCGGTAAGAGGGAGCCTTTTGCAGAGCGTCCCGTTGTCGGGGGGAAGAAACTGAAGAAGTCTGATGGCCCTTCTCCAAGTACTTTTCCGACTGTCCCGGAGGAGGAAGGTGTAGAAGAGGAGGAAGGAGGCGAGGTTGGAGAAGGGTCGGAGGGTGGAGGAGATGGCGACGGTTAAGGTGGTAGTGGCGTCGGTGCCCTAACTTCTGAGCAAGACCTTGAACTGGATGAGGCTCTCCGTCGGGCCTTCGGGGAGTCGGAGGGAGAGTCGGAAACGGAGAAGGCAAAGGAAACCGGCAAAGCTGTGGCTGGCACTGACCCATCCTCTAAGGGTTCCTCAGCTAGGGCGATTCCGGCGATGCAAGGTGAACTTTTGTCCTCTGTCGATTCCATTTTCGATAGGGACTTAGAAATTTTTTACGGTTCACTTCCGTCCTGGAATGAGATCCAGGACTTATTGCAGTATCCCACTCCTCCGCCGGGTTTGTATAATAGATGTGTCTTCTCACTTTTCTTTCCTTTTAACTTAACACATTTTTCGAACTGTGGATTATTGTATGTTCGTAACACTTGTTCTTTATTCCAGGGACAGGCCAGGTGGTTAAAACGTCGGACGTTCGACACCGCCTTGAGCAGTTTAAGTCGAGGAGAGCTTCTGCGAAACCCTCTACTGGTCGCACTGGGGATGTAGTCAGTTATCGCCCTCTTCTTGGGGTCATTAAAGAGGGCATTCGGAAAAAGAAGCGGAGCCGTTCCTTATTTGAGTCTTCCACTGGTTCGCAGCTTCCTACTCAGCCTCCTCGTGATACTACGGAGGAGAGCACGGAATCCGGCCCCCCTCATCCTCCTTTCAAGAGCCCAACTGTTATTAATATAAGGCGTCCTGATGTGCCTCGCCCCGTGCCTCGTGACCCTTTTGCCGGTCATCCTGATTTAGATCCGAGCTTTCAGGATATCTCATTTGATGAGGCCACGGGCGAGCACCTCCTTCCCCGCAACCCCATGGTAAGAGTGCTGGACGAGGCCAAGTCTTTAGATCTTGATTTACTTACTACACGGGTAGTCACCATGGGGGACGAAGCCAAGGCTAACATCGATCGGGTGGCCGCAGAGACCAAGAAGTTAATGGAGCATCATGCTAAATTGGCCAAGGCCGGGGAAGAGATCGGGAGTGCTAACATTCGGTTGAGGTTAAAAGTTGCCGATCAGGCCAAGCAGCTCGCCGATCAAGCCATCCAGATTTCCCAGCATGAGGAAGCCTCCAAGCGGCTGAAAGAGACGATGGAGAAGGCCAGTAGGGCGGAATTACGGAAGATGGAGGTCGCCTGTAGGGAACGGATTAACATGGCCATTACGACGGTGGACGAGGTTCGAAATGCGGATCTTGAGCGGGTAGAGGAATTGTCTGGGAGGCTCGAGGCTGCGGAGATGGCTCAGGCCGAGTTGAAGGAGGAGATTGAGGAGATGAGGAGGTCCCTCAAGTTAAAGGAGGAGGAAATGAGGAGGTCTCTCCAGGCTGACTGCTTGAGATACCAATCAGAGAGGGACATTGCCGTCACCAAGTTGCAAGCTTCCGAGGCCCGGGTGAGGGAGTTTGAGGAGAATGAGGGGATGATGGATGAGATGCTGTAGGACATGTACTTCCACACTTGGAAGGAGGGAGGCTTGTCTTGGATGGACGATTACCCTCGGGTGATGGCCAAGGTGTATCTCCAGGCTTTAGAGGAGGCCAGGGTGAACGCGGGTAAGGAAGGCGGAGAGGCTTTCAATTTGGATGCGGTTACTGCCCAGTTCTCGAAGGAGGAGCAAGCGGCGGTGAAGGAGGGGATGCGGCTGCTTGCTGCAGAGGAAGCGGGCGTGCAGTTGGATGATGAGGATCAAGCGGCGGATGCTGGTGAGTTATTCTTTTCCCTTTCTTTCCTTTCCGTGTTTTCATAAGTTGATCGTTCGTTTAATGAATTCCTCTTCTGAACTGGACAGGTGGGACTCCTGATCCACAAGCTCGGGGCTCTGATCCTGCGGCTAAGTAGACTGGGGAAGTTGGTGATGGAGTGTGGACGCGGCTGGCACCTTTTTATTTCTTTTTATCACTGTTTACGTTAGTCATTGACATGTAACTATAATAATATTATTTGCAAAGAATAATTTCGTGTGATTTTATAATAAGCTGATGTTGTTATGTTTAAATGTTGTTGTCATCTTTATGTGCTGCGTGAGAAATATAACTATGTATATGCCTGTGATTCTAGTTGTGTTTGATGCTAAGTTTTTTGCTAGAAATATAATTTCATGTGTTGCAATGTCATTGTACGAACAAGCTATAGTTACGTATTTATGTACAAGAAAAGAGAGTACCGCCCTTTATGTTTCATTCGCAGGCGGTAGCTTAGAGTGTCTTATGTAACTGTTCACGGATATAGCTGAGTACCCTACCACCCAGTATGCAGACTTAGTTTCTCATGAGCGAATGCTTCCTATTTGGTTTCCTGTACTTTAGAGTTTATTATACAGGATAGGAGAAAAGTATTTAAATGAAATGGAAATATAGTAAAAGTAAAACTTCCAGTCACGGAAGGCCGTCGATGTGCTTAAGTTCGTGGCAAACGGGTTTTGTAGTCACTTTCCCTAGCTGTGGGTCTTGGAGACATTTGTCACCCATCTTACGCCTCCGCGGGGAGTTTTCTTTTTTACCACAGCCGCACTTAAGACACATCGGAGCCGAGATCGCGCACGGTAACTACCCGAACCATTATGCTCCGTAATCGTGGGTATTATTCGATTTACCGTGGCCGGCTAGCGTGGGTGCCGTTGGCCGTGAACTACCCCTGGCTGGCCACACCTTATGTTGGGGCTTAAAGTAGGTTCACAGTTGCCGGCGAGCCGAACGCCGTAATGAGCTGCCATCGGCTATAGTCGGCCTTTATGATGACTTATAATCGGCTCATTACAGTTGGCTTTGAGGGCAGGCGCGCAATGAGTTAACCCGCAGCAGAGGGATGCTGGAGCAAAAGTGTCTCATTGGCGAGTGCATAGAATCGTAGCGTACCTGTTAGGCCTAGTCCAGATGAGGCCGCGGTGCGTCTTGAGTGGAGATGCCATAGGATTTTGTTCAACAGAAAGGGATAAAACTTAACAAGTAGCCAAGACATAAAGGAACAAGCTAAAAAGAGACAAGATTTTTTAAAGTGGTTCGGCACGAAAGTGCCTACGTCCACTGATTCTCTTTGTTAATTCACTTCATATGGGCAGTACAAGTTAAGAAAAGTATCGACGGAGGTGTCGGATGTTCCATGCCCTCTGGAACACCTCTCCGGCCACTGTTGACAAAATATAAGCTCCGTTGTGGAGATCTTTATGAATTACATACGGTCCGTCCCAGATGGGGTCTAGTGCCCCGGGGCGCGGAAAGATTCGCCTGAGGACAAGATCTCCTTCTTGTAAGTTGCGATGCTTGACTTTGGAATTGTATAGCGCTGCCACCTTTTGTTTGTGAGCTGCTGCTTTAAGTGCTGCATCGTTTCTCCTTTCCTCAACCAGATCCAAAGACATGAGGAGGAGTTCTTCGTTTTCTTCTGGGTTGTAGTGGATCCTACGGTGGGAAGGCACAATAGTCTCAACTGGGAGCATTGCCTCCGATCCATATGCCAAGGAGAAAGGAGTATGTCCCGTTGATGTTCTGAAAGACGTGCGGTATGCCCATAGTGCCGTAGGAAGTTCGTCCACCCAAGCGCCTTTTGACTTTTCAAGTTTCTTCTTGATTAGGGTTTTGAGAATTTTGTTGACAGCTTCAACTTGTCCGTTTGCCTGAGGATAAGCTACTGATGAGAAGCTTTTATGAATTCCATGCTCTTGGCACCAGTCGGCAAATTCTTCGCTGTCAAACTGGAGTCCGTTGTCTGATATGATCTTGAGTGGGACTTCGTACCTGCACAGAATATTTTTGATCAAGAAGTTTATAAGTTTTGTTGAAGATATTTTATTTAGAGGTTCTGCTTCCACCCATTTGGTGAAATAATCGACTGCCACTACAGCATATTTGGCTCCGCCTCGGCCCGTTGGCAGTTCGCCAATTAAGTCAATTCCCCATACAGCAAAGGGCCAAGGGCTGGTCATTTGAGTAATTTCATTTGTGGGCAGTCGAGGAATCTTGGCAAATTTCTGACATCTGTCGCATTTCTTGACGAAGTCTAGAGCGTCTTTGTTTAGTGTGGGCCAGTAATATCCATATTGGAGTATCTTCCTTGCCAAAGTCTGCCCCCCAGTGTGATCTCCGCATCCTCCCTGATGGATGTTTGATAAGATCTCCTTGGCTTCCCTTCCAGCGACGCATCTCAATAAGGGGCCAGAGAAGCCACGCCGATAGAGGATGCCTTCTTGTATCGTGTAGTAGGGAACTTTCCTCAAGATCCTCTTGGCTTCGTCATGCCTGTCGGGCAGTGTGCCATCTTGCAAATATTTCCGGATGGGAGTCATCCAGGTTCCTTCTTCGATTGCAGTTACCAGATTTACTGGTTTGAAACTTGGGGCTAGCTGCCTTGAGATGGCTAGTGTTCCGAAAATGGTGCTATTCTTCATACTAGCTTGCTTTGCAAGTTCATCTGCCTCTTGGTTCTCTTCTCGAGGAATATGTTTGATTAGATAGTGGTCCAATTGATCGAGCAGCAGTTTGGTTTTCTTTAGGTATGCTGTGAGTCGTTCTCCTCGAGTCTGGAATTCTCCTAGTACCTGGTTTACGATAAGCTGAGAATCACTATGAAGACATAAGGAATTGATTCCAATTTCCAGGGCAAGCTCCAATCCCGCTATTACTGCTTCATATTCAGCATCGTTGTTAGTGGCCGTGAACTCCAACCTTAATGCATAGTACAACTTTCTTCCCCTGGGGGTGATGATCACAATTCCTGCCCCCGAGCCTTGTTCGTTCGATGCTCCATCTACAAAGAGGTTCCACTTGATGTTTTTTGCTACTTCGGATTGTTCCTTGCCTTCGTTGGTAGTGAATTCGGCAATGAAATCGGCCATGGCTTGTCCTTTGATAGCGGTGCGAGGATGGTAGGTGATATCATACTGACTTAGTTCGATGCACCATTTGAGGAGTCGCCCAGAAGTGTCAGGACGATGGAGCACTTGTCTTAGCGGTTGATCGGTTAGAACCCTGATGGAGTGAGACTGGAAGTAGTGTCACAGTTTTCGTGACGCGATCAATAAACAATATGCTAATTTCTCTAGTTTAGGATATCTGGCCTCTGCCCCTGTAAATATCTTACTTACAAAGTAAACCGGGCGTTGTGTGCGGTCTTCTTCTCTTACCAAGGCGGCGCTTAGAGCATGAGATGATACAGCGACGTATAGGTATAACACTTCACCTTCATTTGGAGTTGAGAGTACTGGTGGTCTCTGAAGGTGTTCGATTAGGTTGAGGAAGGCTTTTAAGCATTCATCGGTCCACTCGAATCTCCCTTTGTCTTTCTTGAGAGCTTCGAAGAAAGGGACACACTTGTCAGTTGCCTTGGAAATGAATCTGCTTAGGGCGGCCACCTTTCCGTTTAGGCTCTGTATTTCTTTTCGAGTGGAGGGTATCCTTATTTCTTTTAGAGCCCGGATTTGTTCAGGGTTTGCTTCGATTCCTCTGGCGTGGACGATAAATCCTAAGAATTTTCCCGAAGATACTCCGAAGGAGCACTTTAGAGGATTCAGCTTCATTCCATATCGGCGAAGTACTTGAAACATCTCGCCCAGGTGGCTTACATGGTCGTCGGCTTTCCTGGACTTTACCAACATGTCATCCACATATACTTCCATAGTTCGTCCTATTAGTTCCGCGAACATCTTGTTGACGAGGCGCTGATAGGTAGCTCCAGCATTTTTGAGTCCAAAAGGCATGACTTTGTAACAATATAGTCCGCGGTCGGTGATGAAGCTAGTGTGGTCTTGATCAGGAGCGTGCATGGGAATCTGGTTATATCCGGAGTATGCATCCATAAAAGATAGGAGTTCGTGTCCGGCTGTGCTGTCCACAAGTTGGTCAATTCGGGGAAGTGGGAAGCAATCTTTTGGGCAAGCGTCATTCAGATTGGAGAAGTCAATACATGTTCGCCACTTTCCATTGGCCTTTTTTACTAGCACTGGGTTAGCGATCCATTCTGGGTAGATGGCTTCCCGTATGAAGCCATTAGCAAGTAGATTCTTTACTTCCTCATCAAGGGTTGCCGATCGCTCTGCCCCCATGCTCCTCTTTTTCTGCTTTACTGGTACCTTGGTGGGATCGATGTTCAGCATGTGGCATGCTATGTCGGGGGAGATTCCTGTCATATCGGCATGGGTCCACGCAAATACATCTAAGTCGTGGCGGAGAAAGTCAATGAGTTGATCTTTCAACTCCGTTTTTAGCTGAGATCCGACTTTTAATAGTTTACTTGAATCGTGCTTGTCTACAGATACGAATTCCATAGCCTCTGCAGGCTCGGCGGTAGCCTCCTCCTCTTTATCCTTGGGGTCTAGTTCATTGAAGGGATCGCTTGTGTATCGAAGAGGAGGGGCTTTCTTTAGTTGCTATGCCTCCAAGCTTTTCATGCAGAGAGTAGTCTCTGCATCTTTTCCTTTATTCTTTCTGCGGTTATTGCGAAGTTCAGTTACGTAGCAGTCTCGGGCAGCATCTTGATCTCCTTCTACTTCTCCTACTCCGTTGTCTGTTGGAAATTTCATTTTCAGGCACCAGGGGGCTAATACAATCTGGAAGTCAGACAAGGCTGGTCTTCCCAAGAAGGCGTTGTAAGCCGAGTGGTTTTCTATTAGTACGAACGTTTGTTTTCGCACAACGGAGCGGGGATGACTTCCTATTTCGACGAAGAGGTCAAGTTGCCCGAGGGGCATTTTTGCATCTCCAGTGAAACCGTGCAGTGGTTTGTCACAGGGGGATACATCCTTCATTGATAACTTCATTTTGTCGAAAGCATGTTTGAATAGGATATTTACGGAGCTTCCTGTGTCTATTAGAATCCGAAAAACTTTAGCTGGACCGAACCAGGCAGAGATGACCATAGGATCCATATGTGGGTACTGTCTTCCTTCCAAATCACGCCTACTGAATATGATGTCGTCGCTCTCTTTTCGTTTCGGGTGGCGTTCTTCCGTGATGGAGTTAACATAGCATTCTGCATTTCTAAGCGACTTGCCATACCTTTCCATCTCTGCCCAACTTCTGTCGGCGATGTGTGGTCCTCCCGAGATGGTAAGGACCACTATCTTCTCTTGACTAGAGCCACTGGTGTTGTGATTGTTGCGACTCCCTCCGCCTACTTCTGGGAGGGGTTGCTTTGAGTTCTCATTGACAGGAGTTGGTGTCCTGTTCTGACCTTTCACATAGCGTTCCAGCCTTCTTCTTCTAATGTGTTCTTCGATCAAATCCCGAAGATGGTGGCATTCATTGGTGTCATGCCCGTGGGATTCGTGGAAGCGACATAACTTTTCAGACTTGAGTGCGTTATCTGATTCTTTCTTGTGCGGGGGGCGCTTGTATCCGAGTTCGCCCTGAGTGGCTAGGAAGATGTTTTCGATTGTTTCATTCAAAGGAGTGTAGGAGTCAAATCTCGGTCCTGGTCGATATTGGCACTTTTCGACCTTCCTGCCCCCAGCATTGTCTCTAGATTCATTTCTTCGAGCGTCCTTAGCCGCAGTGGGAACCTTGTCCTGAACTATCTTGCCTTGTTGCCCTGACTGCCTCTCCGTAGCAGCGTCTTCAAGTCTCATATACTTTCCAGCTTCATGGAAGAAATCAGGCAAGGTAGCTGGTTTTTCCTTAGTTAATCTTCTGGCAAACTTGGTGTCTGGATGTACACCACTACAGAGGGCCATTAGAGTGAGTTTTTCATCGGCATCTTGAACTGCTGCCGCTGCGGCGTTGAACCGTGTTAGATATTGTTGCAGCGTCTCTCCGGATTTCTGTTTGACATTGGATAGAGAATAAGCATACTTGGGTTGTTCCACATGGATGCGGAACTGGCTAATAAACCTTTCTTTCAACATCTCCCATGAGCTGATGGATCCTTGGGGTAGATGGCAGAACCAGGAGGTAGCTAGATCTGCTAGGAATAGCGGAAAGCATTTACATAATACTCCTGCTGTTGCTCCACTCATGAGCATATGCTGGGTGTATCTCTGTAAGTGTACGATGGGGTCGGAAGTTCCTTTGTAAGGTTCCATGGTTGGCATTTTCCATTCCCGGGGAGTGATGGCAGTTTCGATGTTTCGGGTAAAGGGGCTGGTGACCCTAGCGCCTATTCCCCGGTCCCTTTGCTCCCGTTGGACACATTCTCTGAATAATCGTGCCATTCGTTCGTCAGAATTTGGAGCGGACAAAAACGAGCTTGGTTCTTCCCTGCGGGATCTATCTCGTCCAGATGACCTGTAGGGATGGTATAGTCTATCACTTCTAGCATTATCCAGTGGTTGTCTCTGGCTGCTCGGATGCACGCTAGGACCAGCTACAGTTGCTCCCTGCCTTGATCTTCCCCTGTGGGGTTCTGTTTCGAGCATATCCATGGGGTCAACTTCGGGCTGGGTCCTAGCTCGGCTCCGTTCAGCGGGGTTTCTATGATTAGGTGGCATGACTGGCTCAGCTACATCCGATCCTCGCCTGGTGCCTCCCCCACTGGGTTCGGTTCCAAGCGCTTCCTCGAGTCGGAATTCGGGCTGAGTCCGGGCGCGGCCCCTATCATTGTTGTTCCTGTTGATAGCTTCTTCGAAGAGGGAAGACCTTTGTTGCCTCCGAGATCCTCCAGATTGGGATTCACCACATGATTCAGTGTTGCGGTTAGACTCTTCAGCATCCCTTAAGCGTGACATGAGTTGGTCCACCAAAGTTTCTTGTTGGGATGTGAAGCGGTTAGTTACTTCAGCCACAACCCTGTCCAGATCTGCCCTAGTGATTGGTTGTTCCGTTGCGGGACCAGTTGGATTTTCCTGATTTTCATCTGGTACTGCTGTTGAAGTGGGCTGATCTGCGATTGCTGGATATGGAAGGCTGCTAGTTGCGATGTTCTTTCCTTTGTTAACATCCTTTCTCTGTTTGGAAGGCATGATTTCTAAGTAACGAGCGATGTTGTTAAGAAGAAGGTTGAGTGGGAGAAGCTGAAGCTTGAGTTCAACTCTCAGTGAAAGCACCAAAAATGTTTGCACAAAAAATGGACAAACACCTCCAAGTCGTATTATTTAGTTGATTATATGTGATTTTCAATGATTTTAGATGAGTATGTAAATATAAAAGAAGTAGGGGCTGAAATGTAAAAGACACGCGGATTTATAGTGGTTCGGCCAGAATGTGCCTACATCCACTTTATATGTTATTATCTTCTTTCTTTCAGATTACAAGTACAATGCTTCGTATATAAGTATGTGAAAGTAGTTTGAAAGTTCCTTCCTTGCTTGAGCTCTCAAACTTGTCCGCCATTGTTGTACCCCTACCCCTCTATTTATATAATGAGGCAGGGGGCAGGGGTCTTGGAGGTATATAGCTGCTGGTGGGCCCGGGCTGAGACAATCTGGACTGGCAATCACCTGGTTCGGCAGAGCTTCGTTCGGCATTGGGCTTTGGATCGGTGGTAGGTATGGACCGGTGGTAGTTAGGTGGTTCGGTGCTCGTTTGGTCCGGTGGTGGCCTTGTTGATGGGTTGGTTCGGCATGGGGCAGCATCCCTCTGGTTCGGCAGTAGAGGGGAATGTTGATTCGGTGGTGGCTTTGGAAGTTGGTTCGGTGTTGTCTGCTTGGACCGGTGGTGGAAAGGAAGCCGAATGAGGTGGAGGCCGAATGTGTCAAGGCCGAATGAGTCAAGGCCGAATGGGAAGGTGATTGGTCGTGCTGAATGAAGTGGAGATTGCGAACCCGAGTGAAACTGTGGCTTCTTGGTTTTGAGATCTTCTGGGTGAGAATTCGCCCAACATTTGCCCCCCAAAGTGGGGCACGTGCTCGCATGTGTCGCGCTTTGTTTCCTTATGGTAGAAAGGCTTGTTTGGTAACGCCATGGGCTGGATGTTCGTATCCTGCTGATGTCCTGCAAAGGAATTTACAGTTTTAGCGTGATTTTAAATAACAACCGTTCGTGATCGGAATATTTTAATTGAACTGAGCCGTTTGGGACGGGAGAGTGAGCCCCGAGGGGGCTTAGCATCATCGATGCCAGGTTCATGTCAGAGTGGATCCTTGGATCGTTTGTCAAGATGGTTTATCGCTAGCTCAGAGCATGCCTAGGGATCGTTCGCGACCCCGTACATGTGTAAGTAGCTTAGCCATTTCATAATTACCAGAATCAAATATTCGTTTCATCTATGAGTTTAAAAAGGCGTGTCAAAGTGTAAATTCCCACGACGATAGGGTTAATGACCATTCGGAGCGTGCCTATGGACCATTCGTGGTCGTGTACACGTGTAAACGATCAATCCATGTTAGTGAGAGTTTTACGACTTATTCATTGTTATCATAATCCTTATTTTATTAGCTAGTTCTAGAGTTCGGTACTTATCTGAGTGAGGAGCCTGCGTGCCCCCTGTTCCTGGTTTTCGCTGGTGGAGATAGCTTCATTCGGTCCTTTGGTTGGTCCGGCATGGATGGGTTCATTCGGTATTCGTTTGGTTCGGTATGTTTGGTATTGGTCCGGTGTTTCTATTCGGTGGGCCGAACCAGCTGGTTCGGCGGTCTTGAGCTCGCCTATATATAGAGGCTACACCCCCCTTTGGTTTTTCCTTACCGAACCAAGTCTTCTGCCGAACCAATCTTCTGCCGAACCAATCTTCTACCGAATCAATCTTCTACCGAATCAGGTATGTACCCTATTGCCGAATGCCTCTTATTACCGAATGGTTCAGAATGCCGAATGCACACGTAAGATCTCAAATGCCGAATGAGCTTAAGGCCTTAGTGCCGAATGAACTTGGACATGTACCACCGAATGAACTTAAGACTTGTACTACCGAATGGACTTAGGACCCCAGTGCCGAATGAACCTCGTATTCTGGACTTATGTATGCTTGCTTGCTTATACTTTCGTTCTAACGTCATGTTTTTCACTTTTGTGCATGCAGATAAATGACTCGTAAGGCAGAAACACGATCAGACAGACGGAAATCCAAGGATGGGGGAGAGCCTTCTTCTGTGCCCCCAGCCCAACCAGGATCCGGGCAACATCGACCTGTTCCGAGGTCATTAGTGGATGGATATGGTCCACATGAACTTCTGATCTCCCCCCCTGATTGCTTTCCTAGCTCCCTAAAGGAGGAGCAACTTGACGTCATATCCCGTTCCTTCGGGATAGACAGGGCTCTTATGCTGCTGCCGGGAGATGGAGTGATGCCGTATAATCCTCCCGAAGGCTACTTTGCTTATAGCAGATACCATTGCATGTGCGGTGCTATCCCTCCTATCAACGCTTGGATAGTAAGCTTCACCACGTATTTGAAGGTGGCTCCCTTCCAACTTCAGCCTAACTCTTATGCCATTCTGGTGAGCCTTTTTGTTATCTTCCAGAGGAGGTACGGGCGTCCTCCTTCTAACCGGGAAATTCGATATTTGTACAACCTGAGAGGCTATAAGAAGGGGTCTCCGTATATTAGTCTGGAAGCGGCCGTGCCCTTCAAACCAGTCCTGGACTTATATTCCAAGTTTACCATGTTCAAGAAAGAGTGGTTCTTCATCAAGGACGATGCTGTTTCTTTCCGCCTTTTCACTTCCGGCTGTAAGATGGATTTCATTTATACTTTCCATGTTTTGACTGTAGTGTTTTTTCTGACATGCTTCTATTTCTGGCTAGCGACAGGTGGTATTGCAGTCGTGGAGGATGATTCCTTGGTGCGAATGGCTGCTGAACTAAAGGCTATTCCGGCACGGGACCGGTCGGCCTCCTTCTTGATCAGGAACGCAACCCTCTTGGAGTATAATTTGATCTTACCGCACCAGTCCGTGGTTAAGCAAAGAGACACGGTTGAGGAGAAGGCTTCTAAAGCTAAGGAGGGGGCTATGGTGAAGAGCGGTAAGAGGGAGCCTTTTGCAGAGCGTCCCGTTGTCGGGGGGAAGAAACTGAAGAAGTCTGATGGCCCTTCTCCAAGTACTTTTCCGACTGTCCCGGAGGAGGAAGGTGTAGAAGAGGAGGAAGGAGGCGAGGTTGGAGAAGGGTCGGAGGGTGGAGGAGATGGCGACGGTCAAGGTGGTAGTGGCATCGGTGCCCTAACCTCTGAGCAAGACCTTGAACTGGATGAGGCTCTCCGTCGGGCCTTCGGGGAGTCGGAGGGAGAGTCGGAAACGGAGAAGGCAAAGGAAACCGGCAAAGCTGTGGCTGGCACTGACCCATCCTCTAAGGGTTCCTCAGCTAGGGCGATTCCGGCGATGCAAGGTGAACTTTTGTCCTCTGTCGATTCCATTTTCGATAGGGACTTAGAAATTTTTTACGGTTCACTTCCGTCCTGGAATGAGATCCAGGACTTATTGCAGTATCCCACTCCTCCGCCGGGTTTGTATAATAGATGTGTCTTCTCACTTTTCTTTCCTTTTAAATTAACACATTTTTCGAACTGTGGATTATTGTATGTTCGTAACACTTGTTCTTTATTCCAGGGGCAGGCCAGGTGGTTAAAACGTCGGACGTTCGACACCGCCTTGAGCAGTTTAAGTCGAGGAGAGCTTCTGCGAAACCCTCTACTGGTCGCACTGGGGATGTAGTAAGTTATCGCCCTCTTCTTGGGGTCATTGAAGAGGGCATTCGGAAAAAGAAGCGGAGCCGTTCCTTATTTGAGTCTTCCCCTGGTTCGCAGCTTCCTACTTAGCCTCCTCGTGATACTACGGAGGAGAGCACGGAATCCGGCCCCCCTCATCCTCCTTTCAAGAGCCCAACTGTTATTCGTATAAGGCGTCCTGATGTGCCTCGCCCCGTGCTTCGTGACCCTTTTGCCGGTCATCCTGATTTAGATCCGAGCTTTCAGGATATCTCATTTGATGAGGCCACGGGCGAGCACCTCCTTCCCCGCAACCCCATGGTAAGAGTGTTGGACGAGGCCAAGTCTTTAGATCTTGATTTACTTACTACACGGGTAGTCACCATGGGGGACGAAGCCAAGGCTAACATCGATCGGGTGGCCGCAGAGACCAAGAAGTTAATGGAGCATCATGCTAAATTGGCCAAGGCCGGGAAAGAGATCGGGAGTGCTAATATTCGGTTGAGGTTAAAAGTTGCCGATCAGGCCAAGCAGCTCGCCGATCAAGCCATCCAGATTTCCCAGCATGAGGAAGCCTCCAAGCGGCTGAAAGAGACGATGGAGAAGGCCAGTAGGGCGGAATTACGGAAGATGGAGGTCGCCTGCAGGGAACGGATTAACATGGCCATTACGACGGTGGACGAGGTTCGAAATGCGGATCTTGAGCGGGTAGAGGAGTTGTCTGGGAGGCTCGAGGCTGCGGAGATGGCTCAGGCCGAGTTGAAGGAGGAGATGGAGGAGATGAGGAGGTCCCTCAAGTTAAAGGAGGAGGAAATGAGGAGGCCTCTCCAGGCTGACTGCTTGAGATACCAATCAGAGAGGGACATTGCCGTCGCCAAGTTGCAAGCTTCCGAGGCCCGGGTGAAGGAGTTTGAGGAGAATGAGGGGATGATGGATGAGATGTTGCAGGACATGTACTTCCACACTTGGAAGGAGGGCGGCTTGTCTTGGATGGACGATTACCCTCGGGTGATGGCCAAGGTGTATCTCCAGGCTTTAGAGGAGGCCATGGTGAACACGGGTAAGGAAGGCGGAGAGGCTTTCAATTTGGATGCGGTTACTGCCCAGTTCTCGAAGGAGGAGCAAGCGGCGGTGAAGGAGCGGATGCGGCTGCTTGCTGCAGAGGAAGCGGGCGTGCAGTTGGATGATGAGGATCAAGCGGCGGATGCTGGTGAGTTATTCTTTTCCCTTTCTTTCCTTTCCGTGTTTTCATAACTTGATCGTTCGTTTAATGAATTCCTCTTCTGAACTGGACAGGTGGGACTCCTGATCCACATGCTGGGGGCTCTGATCCTGCGGCTAAGTAGACTGGGGAAGTTGGTGATGGAGTGTGGACGCGTCTGCCACCTTTTTATTTCTTTTTATCACCGTTTACGTTAGTCATTGACATGTAACTATAATAATATTATTTGCAAAGAATAATTTCGTGTGATTTTATAATATAAGCTGATGTTGTTATGTTTAAATGTTGTTGTCATCTTGATGTGCTGCGTGAGAAATATAACTATGTATATGCCTGTGATTCTAGTTGTGTTTGATGCTAAGTTTTTTGCTAGAAATATAATTTCATGTGTTGCAATGTCATTGTACGAACAAGCTATAGTTACGTATTTATGTACAAGAAAAGAGAGTACCGCCCTTTATGTTTCATTCGCAGGCGGTAGCTTAGAGTGTCTTATGTAACTGTTCACGGATATAGCTGAGTACCCTACCACCCAGTATGCAGACTTAGTTTCTCATGAGCGAATGCTTCCTATTTGGTTTCCTGTACTTTAGAGTTTGTTATACAGGATAGGAGAAAAGTATTTAAATGAAATGGAAATATAGTAAAAGTAAAACTTCCAGTCACGGAAGGCCGTCGATGTGCTTAAGTTCGTGGCAAACGGGTTTTGTAGTCACTTTCCCTAGCTGTGGGTCTTGGAGACATTTGTCACCCATCTTACGCCTCCGCGGGGAGTTTTCTTTTTTACCACAGCCGCACTTAAGACACATCGGAGCCGAGATCGCGCACGGTAACTACCCGAACCATTATGCTCCGTAATCGTGGGTATTATTCGATTTACCGTGGCCGGCTAGCGTGGGTGCCGTTGGCCGTGAACTACCCCTGGCTGGCCACACCTTATGTTGGGGCTTAAAGTAGGTTCACAGTTGCCGGCGAGCCGAACGCCGTAATGAGCTGCCATCGGCTATAGTCGGCCTTTATGATGACTTATAATCGGCTCATTACAGTTGGCTTTGAGGGCAGGCGCGCAATGAGTTAACCCGCAGCAGAGGGATGCTGGAGCAAAAGTGTCTCATTGGCGAGTGCATAGAATCGTAGCGTACCTGTTAGGCCTAGTCCAGATGAGGCCGCGGTGCGTCTTGAGTGGAGATGCCATAGGATTTTGTTCAACAGAAAGGGATAAAACTTAACAAGTAGCCAAGACATAAAGGAACAAGCTAAAAAGAGACAAGATTTTTTAAAGTGGTTCGGCACGAAAGTGCCTACGTCCACTGATTCTCTTTGTTAATTCACTTCATATGGGCAGTACAAGTTAAGAAAAGTATCGACGGAGGTGTCGGATGTTCCATGCCCTCTGGAACACCTCTCCGGCCACTGTTGACAAAATATAAGCTCCGTTGTGGAGATCTTTATGAATTACATACGGTCCGTCCCAGATGGGGTCTAGTGCCCCGGGGCGCGGAAAGATTCGCCTGAGGACAAGATCTCCTTCTTGTAAGTTGCGATGCTTGACTTTGGAATTGTATAGCGCTGCCACCTTTTGTTTGTGAGCTGCTGCTTTAAGTGCTGCATCGTTTCTCCTTTCCTCAATCAGATCCAAAGACATGAGGAGGAGTTCTTCGTTTTCTTCTGGGTTGTAGTGGATCCTACGGTGGGAAGGCACAATAGTCTCAACTGGGAGCATTGCCTCCGATCCATATGCCAAGGAGAAAGGAGTATGTCCCGTTGATGTTCTGAAAGACGTGCGGTATGCCCATAGTGCCGTAGGAAGTTCGTCCACACAAGCGCCTTTTGACTTTTCAAGTTTCTTCTTGATTAGGGTTTTGAGAATTTTGTTGACAGCTTCAACTTGTCCGTTTGCCTGAGGATAAGCTACTGATGAGAAGCTTTTATGAATTCCATGCTCTTGGCACCAGTCGGCAAATTCTTCGCTGTCAAACTGGAGTCCGTTGTCTGATATGATCTTGAGTGGGACTCCGTACCTGCACAGAATATTTTTGATCAAGAAGTTTATAAGTTTTGTTGAAGATATTTTATTTAGAGGTTCTGCTTCCACCCATTTGGTGAAATAATCGACTGCCACTACAACATATTTGGCTCCGCCTCGGTCCGTTGGCAGTTCGCCAATTAAGTCAATTCCCCATACAGCAAAGGGCCAAGGGCTGGTCATTTGAGTAATTTCATTTGTGGGCAGTCGAGGAATCTTGGCAAATTTCTGACATCTGTCGCATTTCTTGACGAAGTCTAGAGCGTCTTTGTTTAGTGTGGGCCAGTAATATCCATATCGGAGTATCTTCCTTGCCAAAGTCTGCCCCCCAGTGTGATCTCCGCATCCTCCCTGATGGATGTTTGATAAGATCTCCTTGGCTTCCCTTCCAGCGACGCATCTCAATAAGGGGCCAGAGAAGCCACGCCGATAGAGGAGCCTTCTTGTATCGTGTAGTGGGGAACTTTCCTCAAGATCCTCTTGGCTTCGTCACGCCTGTCGGGCAGTGTGCCATCTTGCAAATATTTCCGGATGGGAGTCATCCAGGTTCCTTCTTCGATTGCAGTTACCAGATTTACTGGTTTGAAACTTGGGGCTAGCTGCCTTGAGATGGCTAGTGTTCCGAAAATGGTGCTATTCTTCATACTAGCTTGCTTTGCAAGTTCATCTGCCTCTTGGTTCTCTTCTCGAGGAATATGTTTGATTAGATAGTGGTCCAATTGATCGAGCAGCAGTTTGGTTTTCTTTAGGTATGCTGTGAGTCGTTCTCCTCGAGTCTGGAATTCTCCTAGTACCTGGTTTACGATAAGCTGAGAATCACTATGAAGACATAAGGAATTGATTCCAATTTCCAGGGCAAGCTCCAATCCCGCTATTACTGCTTCATATTCAGCATCGTTGTTAGTGGCCGTGAACTCCAACCTTAATGCATAGTACAACTTTCTTCCCCTGGGGGTGATGATCACAATTCCTGCCCCCGAGCCTTGTTCGTTCGATGCTCCATCTACAAAGAGGTTCCACTTGATGTTTTTTGCTACTTCGGATTGTTCCTTGCCTTCGTTGGTAGTGAATTCGGCAATGAAATCGGCCATGGCTTGTCCTTTGATAGCGGTGCGAGGATGGTAGGTGATATCACACTGACTTAGTTCGATGCACCATTTGAGGAGTCGCCCAGAAGTGTCAGGACGATGGAGCACTTGTCTTAGCGGTTGATCGGTTAGAACCCTGATGGAGTGAGACTGGAAGTAGTGTCGCAGTTTTCGTGACGCGATCAATAAACAATATGCTAATTTCTCTAGTTTAGGATATCTGGCCTCTGCCCCTGTAAATCTCTTACTTACAAAGTAAACCGGGCGTTGTGTGCGGTCTTCTTCTCTTACCAAGGCGGCGCTTAGAGCATGAGATGATACAGCGACGTATAGGTATAACACTTCACCTTCATTTGGAGTTGAGAGTACTGGTGGTCTCTGAAGGTGTTCGATTAGGTTGAGGAAGGCTTTTAAGCATTCATCGGTCCACTCGAATCTCCCTTTGTCTTTCTTGAGAGCTTCGAAGAAAGGGACACACTTGTCAGTTGCCTTGGAAACGAATCTGCTTAGGGCGGCCACCTTTCCGTTTAGGCTCTGCATTTCTTTTCGAGTGGAGGGTATCCTTATTTCTTTTAGAGCCCGGATTTGTTCAGGGTTTGCTTCGATTCCTCTGGCGTGGACGATAAATCCTAAGAATTTTCCCGAAGATACTCCGAAGGAGCACTTTAGAGGATTCAGCTTCATTCCATATCGGCGAAGTACTTGAAACATCTCGCCCAGGTGGCTTACATGGTCGTCGGCTTTCCTGGACTTTACCAACATGTCATCCACATACACTTCCATAGTTCGTCCTATTAGTTCCGCGAACATCTTGTTGACGAGGCGCTGATAGGTAGCTCCAGCATTTTTGAGTCCAAAAGGCATGACTTTGTAATAATATAGTCCGCGGTCGGTGATGAAGCTAGTGTGGTCTTGATCAGGAGCGTGCATGGGAATCTGGTTATATCCGGAGTATGCATCCATAAAAGATAGGAGTTCGTGTCCGGCTGTGCTGTCCACAAGTTGTTCAATTCGGGGAAGTGGGAAGCAATCTTTTGGGCAAGCGTCATTCAGGTTGGAGAAGTCAATACATGTTCGCCACTTTCCATTGGCCTTTTTTACTAGCACTGGGTTAGCGATCCATTCTGGGTAGATGGCTTCCCGTATGAAGCCATTAGCAAGTAGATTCTTTACTTCCTCATCAAGGGCTGCCGATCGCTCTGCCCCCATGCTCCTCTTTTTCTGCTTTAGTGGTACCTTGGTGGGATCGATGTTCAGCATGTGGCATGCTATGTCGGGGGAGATTCCTCTCATATCGGCATGGGTCCACGCAAATACATCTAAGTTGTGGCGGAGAAAGTCAATGAGTTGATCTTTCAACTCCGTTTTTAGCTGAGATCCGACTTTTAATAGTTTACTTGAATCGTGCTTGTCTACAGATACGAATTCCATAGCCTCTGCAGGCTCGGCGGTAGCCTCCTCCTCTTTATCCCTGGGGTCTAGTTCATTGAAGGGATCGCTTGTGTATCGAAGAGGAGGGGCTTTCTTTAGTTGCTATGCCTCCAAGCTTTTCATGCAGAGAGTAGTCTCTGCATCTTTTCCTTTATTCTTTCTGCGGTTATTGCGAAGTTCAGTTACGTAGCAGTCTCGGGCAGCATCTTGATCTCCTTCTACTTCTCCTACTCCGTTGTCTGTTGGAAATTTCATTTTCAGGCACCAGGGGGCTAATACAATCTGGAAGTCAGACAAGGCTGGTCTTCCCAAGAAGGCGTTGTAAGCCGAGTGGATTTCTATTAGTACGAACGTTTGTTTTCGCACAACGGAGCGGGGATGACTTCCTATTTCGACGAAGAGGTCAAGTTGCCCGAGGGGCATTTTTGCATCTCCAGTGAAATCGTGCAGTGGTTTGTCACAGGGGGATACATCCTTCATTGATAACTTCATTTTGTCGAAAGCATGTTTGAATAGGATATTTACGGAGCTTCCTGTGTCTATTAGAATCCAAAAAACTTTAGCTGGACCGAACCAGGCAGAGATGGCCATAGGATCCATATGTGGGTACTGTCTTCCTTCCAAATCACGCCTACTGAATATGATGTCGTCGCTCTCTTTTCGTTTCGGGTGGCGTTCTTCCGTGATGGAGTTAACATAGCATTCTGCATTTCTAAGCGACTTGCCATACCTTTCCATCTCTGCCCAACTTCTGTCGGCGATGTGTGGTCCTCCCGAGATGGTAAGGACCACTATCTTCTCTTGACTAGAGCCACTGGTGTTGTGATTGTTGCGACTCCCTCCGCCTACTTCTGGGAGGGGTTGCTTTGAGTTCTCATTGACAGGAGTTGGTGTCCTGTTCTGACCTTTCACATAGCGTTCCAGCCTTCTTCTTCTAATGTGTTCTTCGATCAAATCCCGAAGATGGTGGCATTCATTGGTGTCATGCCCGTGGGATTCGTGGAAGCGACAGAACTTTCCAGACTTGAGTGCGTTATCTGATTCTTTCTTGTGCGGGGGGCGCTTGTATCCGAGTTCGCCCTGAGTGGCTAGGAAGATGTTTTCGATTGTTTCATTCAAAGGAGTGTAGGAGTCAAATCTCGGTCCTGGTCGATATTGGCGCTTTTCGACCTTCCTGCCCCCAGCATTGTCTCTAGATTCATTTCTTCGAGCGTCCTTAGCCGCAGTGGGAACCTTGTCCTGAACTATCTTGCCTTGTTGCCCTGACTGCCTCTCCGTAGCAGCGTCTTCAAGTCTCATATACTTTCCAGCTTCATGGAAGAAATCAGGCAAGGTAGCTGGTTTTTCCTTAGTTAATCTTCTGGCAAACTTGGTGTCTGGATGTACACCACTACAGAGGGCCATTAGAGTGAGTTTTTCATCGGCATCTTGAACTGCTGCCGCTGCGGCGTTGAACCGTGTTAGATATTGTTGCAGCGTCTCTCCGGATTTCTGTTTGACATTGGATAGAGAATAAGCATCCTTGGGTTGTTCCACATGGATGCGGAACTGGCTAATAAACCTTTCTTTCAACATCTCCCATGAGCTGATGGATCCTTGGGGTAGATGGAAGAACCAGGAGGTAGCTAGATCTGCTAGGAATAGCGGAAAGCATTTACATAATACTCCTGCTGTTGCTCCACTCATGAGCATATGCTGGGTGTATCTCTGTAAGTGTACGATGGGGTCGGAAGTTCCTTTGTAAGGTTCCATGGTTGGCATTTTCCATTCCCGGGGAGTGATGGCAGTTTCGATGTTTCGGGTAAAGGGGCTGGTGACCCTAGCGCCTATTCCCCGGTCCCTTTGCTCCTGTTGGACACATTCTCTGAATAATCGTGCCATTCGTTCGTCAGAATTTGGAGCGGACAAAAACGAGCTTGGTTCTTCCCTGCGGGATCTATCTCGTCCAGATGACCTGTAGGGATGGTATAGTCTATCACTTCTAGCATTATCCAGTGGTTGTCTCTGGCTGCTCGGATGCACGCTAGGACCAGCTACAGTTGCTCCCTGCCTTGATCTTCCCCTGTGGGGTTCTGTTTCGAGCATATCCATGGGGTCAACTTCGGGCTGAGTCCTAGCTCAGCTCCTTTCAGCGGGGTTTCTATGATTAGGTGGCATGACTGGCTCAGCTACATCCGATCCTCGCCTGGTGCCTCCCCCACTGGGTTCGGTTCCAAGCGCTTCCTCAAGTCGGAATTCGGGCTGAGTCCGGGCGCGGCCCCTATCATTGTTGTTCCTGTTGATAGCTTCTTCGAAGAGGGAAGACCTTTGTTGCCTCCGAGATCCTCCAGATTGGGATTCACCCCATGATTCAGTGTTGCGGTTGGACTCTTCAGCATCCCTTAAGCGTGACATGAGTTGGTCCACCAAAGTTTCTTGTTGGGATGTGAAGCGGTTAGTTACTTCAGCCACAACCCTGTCCAGATCTGCCCTAGTGATTGGTTGTTCCGTTCCGGGACCAGTTGGATTTTCCTGATTTTCATCTGGTACTGCTGTTGAAGTGGGCTGATCTGCGATTGCTGGATCTGGAAGGCTGCTAGTTGCGATGTTCTTTCCTTTGTTAACATCCTTTCTCTGTTAACATTTATTGTTGAAATAGACGTTTTCGAGAAATAAAAGGAAATGGTGGACTATAACACTGTTGTTATAGTAAATGATTTCCGAAAGGAAATGTTTTGTATAGTATTGGGATTTATATATCTATTTTAATTTCGAATCCCTATACTAGTGACTTTGGGTTGTCGTAGCGATGTTTTACGCAACATTCGTTTTGGCCCAAATAAATATGGTTAAGAGAATGATTTCCTTAAAGAATGAAATATATACATAATCTCGATTTAAGTATATTGAATATTTTCTAAGTATTGAAAATAAATAAAATCTGCGAATTACATATGAATAAATAAGTATGGAAATGTTTTCCAATATAAAGTGAATATTTTGAGAATTTATCTTTTTAAAGATAAATTTAAAAAGGAATATTGAAACCTATTGAAAATCGTATATCAGTAGATATTGTGAAATATAAATTCACTATGGAATTTATAAAAGAAAGTGGGGTTTGATTAAAAATAAATATTGATTTATTTTTGAAGTGTGAACATTATATATCTTGTAAAGATATTTTTGGGAAGTAAATAATTTGGAAAATTATTTGGAAACTGGTGATGTGTGCATATCCATTGATAGTACAATAACCGACTATCAATATTTCCCTTTGAATGGGTATTTGATGCGATTTGTTGAATTTGAATGCCACATTTATTTTTGAATAAGCGCTCACTATTCGGGTTAATCGGGAAAGGACCATGGGGTCGTATAACCCATTCCGAATATGTGATACGTCGTTGTGAATTGCATTTGAAGATCGGTGTTGAAGACCCGGTATTTGCGAGAGCGATAGGATGACCTGTCGATTGTCTCTGCACTGAGTTGCAACGGTATAGAGACTCCCTAAGTGATGGGAAATCCGATCAGGATTGTGAATATCCGGATTGCAAGGACTTCTTTGTAAGTGCCTTCGGTTTTGTTCGAGCCCAGAACAGACTTGTATGGATTGTATGTCTGACCTTACAAATTGAGATATAAAGCCGATTTCATTTAAATATATTTCTGTTGGTGGCGGAGAATTTATTCTTTTAGCTTAACACCCTTCTCTGAGACGTATGAGCTCAGAGGTTATGTAGTTGAATGTTATCAGCGATATATTCCCAATTTGGTAATGTGACATGCTGAGTGTTGCTGTAAATGATCATTGTGTTGATTATTTGTGATAGGATCGTTTATTTGTTCGTCTATCCTGGTGATCATTTCTATGATCATTTGTTGACCCAAAGCATGGCTTTTGTATAAAGTATGTTTTTGTGGACGTGACTTCGTCGAGCCTCACACCCCGTGAATGGTCAAAACAGGAAAGATGCGGCAAGGTTATGAGGGGTAGCGCCCTTTAGGATATGTGCATTTCCTTCTGGAAAAGGGTGGTATCATGGTATGGAGCCCAGATACTTACTCATGTTGAAAACACTTTATGATTGTGTGAATTGATTGCGAGCGCTCGGTTGAAAGGTCCCAAAGGACCGGGGGATGGCATATTCGGTCAGTTGTTACTCAGTTAGGGGTAACCCGGCCTTGTGTTGGTAGAGATCCGGTTTGGTTCTCGGGGATGTCCTTCCAGAGGCATTCTCATGTGGCAATGGGAAGTTCCTTGGCCTGATCATTCGTTGGAAATCCAAAGAAACAATACGATCTTGTACGGTATTAGTTGTAGAACCTGCCATTCACTTATGGTGGCGCCCCACTGTTTGGATGGTAGCTATAGTAGGCATACGATAATGGTCGTATGTTGGCTAAGATTTATATTCTACTTTCGAAATGAATTTTTTCTACACTATGCACTAATAATAATATCAAATGTTCTTTTTAATGCGTATCAAGCAACTTTGACTATCATAAGGAGAAATCTCCTCCGATTCTGCGTTTGCATTGTGTGTGTGTGCGGAAGGCCTTATGGTAGTCTCATTTTTAAAAGCATTGCGAATTAACTTTAAAAATATTCCTCTATTTTTGATTTTAAAGATAAATAAACTGTTTTGAGTTCTCACACCAGTCACATGACTGACTCGGAGTTTATTGTTTTCCTTCCTAAACTCTGGGTGCCCACCAATTTTCACACGGGCAGTCAAGAGTTAAGGTTTATCAGGATATTCTGGAGTTGCAGGAGGCAAGCTGGATGGCATGGCGTATTATTAGTATATAGTATTTCTTTTCCGCTGCACTGTTTGTTGTTGTTGTTGTACACTCTGATGATATGATGTAATGAAATGAAATGTGATGTAATGTAATAACGGATATAGTTCTTTGTTTAAAGATTATTCATTTATTATTATATGTTGTTCCGCTGCGAATTGTGAGATTCTGATGTTGTTCTGTTGTTTTCTTTCCGTTCTATTTTCTATCTCCTTTTTCCCTCTATTATCTTCTTTTCTGCTCTTCTTTTCTATTCTTTTCTTTTTCTTAAAACCCTAACTATTCGGTTTTTCGGCAATGAAAAATCGAAAGCGTTACATTTGGTATCAGAGCATATGGTTAAGCGACAACCATGGTTCTGTTGGGTATTACTCATTAGAGATAGAGTCAGTAATACTCTAGAATGAGTTTGAGTGTAATAATAGCTATGAGAGCGTATTTGTTAGTGAATATAAAAATTGTTTTATATTGTGATGATTGGTTTATTGAGTGGCATATGAACCTTCGTCAGCACGGTCTGGACAACTATGCCGAAAGGGTTTTATAAACACTTGAATAGAACAATTCAACACAATATTGATTTTAAATTGGGTAAATGAAATAAATTTATCTTGAGTATATTTTATATATAAAGAAAATGATTTTTCAAAATTATTAAAGTGTATATAAGTTGATTGTTTAGATGTTTGAATAATCTAAATAAAGGAATAATTGTATAAGCAAAATGAATTATAAGAATTGGATTATAATTAAAGTGATTTACAATTGTGAAATAAACTTATATATATGAGAAGTGAAACTATATGAATATAACTTAAGAAGATGTTGAATGTAGTTGATTTTGGTATCAAACTAAATTAATAAAGTTAAGTGATAAATGTGAACTTAAGTTATATAAATGAAATTCAACTTTAGAAATTGAATTGAATTGAATTAATCGATTGAATGTAAATCAATTGAATGTAAATTAAGTTGATATGAAATAATGGATGTAAGTGTTAATTCATTAAAATCTAATGTTATTAGAAAGTTGAATAATTGAATGAAAATCAAATTAATTAAACCAATTGATAAGCAAAGGAATTTGGTTGTAATTGATATACATTGGTTGTTATATGATTGTTAGTTGATTGTATATAATTCATTAAGTGTTAATGAAATTGAGTTAATGAAATTGAAAGCTAAAATAATTGAAATTCAATTGGAAGTTAAGTGAATCTTAAATAGAATTGAATTTGATTTGGAAGTGAACCAACTTGAATATGGATTAGTGAATATAAACTAATTGAAAATGAATGTTAGTAAAAACATCCACTGTAAATAAATCAAATATGATTAAATTGAAAACCAATTCATTAATATTAATGAGAATATGAATGAATATTTATTGGTTATGGATGTTAGTTGGATGATAGTTGGTTGATGTTTGCATATATTGCTTTTGTTTCATTTGCTATGTTGACATATATAGTTATTATGTTGCTATATGTTGTATATCGATACTATTTTCATATATGCATGCTCTCATGTTGTTTGTTGAGTGATTAGTAGGTGCGGATCGCGTTTGCTTCGCATTTGGAGCTCGCTTTCGCGCTATATTAGCCGTATATGCTTGCTAATAAATTATAAGGTACATATCTCGGATTACATACCGTACTTTTATACTTTTTTCCCTTCGGGATGCCTCATTACTTGATGAGATGTATATTTGTGATATATATACTGTCATTTTTTTTTCGGATCGAGCCGCGCAAAGGAGACTATGGCGAATTTTTCCGGAAATTTAAGGCGTTAGAAAAATTTGGGAATTTTGGAAAATTTTGAAAACTTTAACTTGATTTTGAAATTGAAAGTTAAACAATAGTAGTTGTTTTTGAAAGGATAACTAAGTATGATTTGAAAACTTAGTAAAGTATTGTAAGAAGCTTAACTATGGATTTTGGAAAGTTAATAAATTTTGTAACTTTCTTACTTTGTAATTTCGAGGACGAAATTCTTTTAAGGGGGGAAGATTGTAACGACCCAGAATTTTTAATAATTAAAATTTGGATATTTAATTAATTTTAAATATTAATAAGTGAATTTATAAGTCAAATAAATTTTATTTCGAATAATTGGATTTAATTGAATAATTAAATCAATAATTTAATATGTTAAATTATGGAAATAATCGAAAATTGGGTTAAATATGATTGAAAATGATTTGTAAAATTTTATTTTATCATGTTGGAGTTAGAACGATATTTTAGAACTTTTAAAATCGAATTAAAAGTTTATATGTGAAAATTGAATATTTTAATATTTAAACCGACTAGTGAAAATAGTCAATTTTTGAACAGTCTCAGAATTGAACGAAACCAGTTCCATTGGATCCGTAATAGTTAGTTATTACCGGATTTCAATTTTCGTGTCAATTGGAGTTATCGTTTGATCGTAGCAGCTCGAAACGCATCGAAATTGTTTTAATATTAATTTGGCGAGTTAAAATAGCCATTTTCAAACTGTCTCGGATTTCGACGAAACCAGTTTCATCGGATCCGTAATGTGATATTATTGTAAGGTTTCAAATTTCGTGTCAATTGGATTTACCGTTTGTCCGGTACAAATTAAAACGCCTAGAAAATCGTTTAAATCGGTTTAATTTAAATTGAACGTTTATAGCCATAACTCGCACAGATGATCGAATTAGCTTTCGAAACCTATTCCATTGTGTCCGGAACGCGGGGTAAACCCTAGAAACGCTGGTTACGGCTCGTAAATCGGAGTTTGGAATTTCCGGAATGAATAGTGTTCGATTTTTCCTATAAATAGACCGCCTTCCTTCATAAATTAAAAAAAAAATAAACCTAATTCTAAAACCCTAGCCGCCGTTCATAGCAACCAAAGGCCAGTATTTCTCCTCCTTCTTCCTCAATTAACTCGAAATCCATTGATTAATTCCAAAATTGTTCAACTACAATGTTGAAGAGGGCAACACGAACTACAAGATCAACGGTTATGATCGCGTTTGGAGCCATGGATCGACGTGGGGAGGGGTTTGAAGGAGGCGCGTTCGGCCTCGAACTGCGTGCAAACGCAGCGACCGAGTGGGGCCGCGTTTGGGCCGGTGGTGGCTCTGGGGGAGGCGCACGCAATAATGGTTCTTGATCGTGTCGAAGTGGTGTGTGGTTGGTGAAAAATTTAACCCTAAATTCTAAAGTGGGTTCGGCCGAGCTTGTCACAGCCTGGAGATGGTTTGCGTGTGAGAGATGATGGTGCGCACGGCTGAGATGAGGGGGGGTATAGGATCTAACGGCCTGGTTTTAGTGTAGGTGATAAAAAGAAATTTATGTTTAAATTATTATACAAAAATTTGTGTAATGTTCAAATATTCATAACTTTTCATACGAGGTCGAAAACGCGCGAAACAAGAAGCATTGGAATCGTATGGACGAGCACTACGCAATGGAATTGGATTGGAGTCGTTTGGAGTTAGTGAGAATTTTGGGTAAAATTAAACGTCCGTTTAATTTTATTCGAAATAAATCGCTAAAACGAAATTGAAATCAAGGTGAGAACTTCTCACTCAATCGAATCAGTTTCGATTTTTATTTTAAATAGTTAGATTTAAAATACTTGAATGCATGTTTGAATGATGATTGTTATCTATTGATCGTTAAAATAGACATTATGCGCCGTTAGTAAGCGGATGCTATTTATTAAAAACATATACCGCGAATATTTCATAAACAGTGAAATTGGTATTATATATAATAGCAATATATATATATATATATATATATATATATATATATTGGCATATGTATATATTGGAGTATTGATTTCCCGCATTTTTTAGCGGATGAGACCCTATTGCGCCGTTATTAAGCGGATAATATTTAATAAAAACATATACCGCGATAATTTCGTACTGGAACGGAATTGGTATTGTTCTAATGTTTGTGGATGCAGGAAAACAGGTTGGAGGGATCCAACTGGATTCCTCAACAGTATTTATTTGATTTCAGATATTTTGATATTTGATGGATTATCATATCGATATATGATATCGTTGTTGTCGTGATTGACTATTTGGTATGTAGCATCATTGGACCAAATTTTGGAACTTTAAAATGATTTTTAAAGTGATTTTTGAAAATATATTTTTTGTTTGGAAATGATTTATTTTAAATAAATGAACGTTATAATTTTAATGTTATAAAAATTATGATTTTTGAGAAATATAGTTAAAGGTTAATTTTTGAAAATATGGGGCTAATGATTTTATAAAATAGTTAAATTGGGATTTTAGAATTTATTGTGAAAAGTTTAAAAATAGGATTTATGAAATTTATTTATTTTATAAATCAAAAATGATGAAATTTTAAAGGAGTTTAAAGACGTTTTAAAATATTAATATAAATTGATTTATTTAAGAGATTTATAAATTGATATTTATAAATTAAAAATATTTGAATTATAAAACGAGTTTTTATAAGTGTTAGAATGAATTGTAAATGAATTTCATAAATGAATGAAATTCATAGAATTATAAACGGTGAAGTTATAAATGGAATTTTATAAGCAGTAGGTTTATAAAATTTATAAAGTCTTTAAAAGAACGATTTTGTAAAATAATCGTTTTATAAGCATTTGACTTATAATATGAACGTTTGATATATATAATTGAGTTATGAATTGAATAGGTAAATAAAGGAATTTATAAACATTGTTCTATAAATTCGCAAACGACTTATTTTGATAAGAAAATTGTTGAAACCTATTAATGGAGTTATATTCACATTTTTGACTATGAATAATCCTTTAAAAATGAAATGTACAGAAATGATGAAATTGATTAACGTAGTATATTCACGTTTTTGAATAGTGAATAATAGGTTAAAGAAATTGTTTTGAATGTGATATTTTAAACAGAATTAAAACGATCTAACGATGTTTTCAAAAGATGTTAAGATTCGAAACCATAGATTTCAACATTTATTGTTGAAATAGACGTTTTCGAGAAATAAAAGGAAATGGTGGACTATAACACTGTTGTTATAGTAAATGATTTCCGAAAGGAAATGTTTTGTATAGTATTGGGATTTATATATCTATTTTAATTTAGAATCCCTATACTAGTGACTTTGGGTTGTCGTAGCGATGTTTTACGCAACATTCGTTTTGGCCCAAATAAATATGGTTAAGAGAATGATTTCCTTAAAGAATGAAATATATACTTAATCTCGATTTAAGTATATTGAATATTTTCTAAGTATTGAAAATAAATAAAATCTGCGAATTACTTATGAATAAATAAGTATGGAAATGTTTTCCAATATAAAGTGAATATTTTGAGAATTTATCTTTTTAAAGATAAATTTAAAAAGGAATATTGAAACCTATTGAAAATCGTATATCAGTAGATATTGTGAAATATAAATTCACTATGGAATTTATAAAAGAAAGTGGGGTTTGATTAAAAATAAATATTGATTTATTTTTGAAGTGTGAAAATTATATATCTTGTAAAGATATTTATGGGAAGTAAATAATATGGAAAATTATTTGGAAACTGGTGATGTGTGCATATCCATTGATAGTACAATAACCGACTATCAATATTTCCCTTTGAATGGGTATTTGATGTGATTTGTTGAATTTGAATGCCACATTTATTTTTGAATAAGCGCTCACTATTCGGGTTAATCGGGAAAGGACCATGGGGTCGTATAACCCATTCCGAATATGTGATACGTCGTTGTGAATTGCATTTGAAGATCGGTGTTGAAGACCCGGTATTTGCGAGAGCGATAGGATGACCTGTCGATTGTCTCTGCATTGAGTTGCAACGGTATAGAGACTCCCTAAGTGATGGGAAATCCGATCAGGATTGTGAATATCCGGATTGCAAGGACTTCTTTGTAAGTGCCTTCGGTTTTGTTCGAGCCCAGAACAGACTTGTATGGATTGTATGTCTGACCTTACAAATTGAGATATAAAGCCGATTTCTTTTAAATATATTTCTGTTGGTGGCGGAGAATTTATTCTTTTAGCTTAACACCCTTCTCTGAGACGTATGAGCTCAGAGGTTATGTAGTTGAATGTTATCAGCGATATATTCCCAATTTGGTAATGTGACATGCTGAGTGTTGCTGTAAATGATCATTGTGTTGATTATTTGTGATAGGATCGTTTATTTGATCGTCTATCCTGGTGATCATTTCTATGATCATTTGTTGACCCAAAGCATGGCTTTTGTATAAAGTATGTTTTTGTGGACGTGAATTCGTCGAGCCTCACACCCCGTGAATGGTCAAAACAGGAAAGATGCGGCAAGGTTATGAGGGGTAGCGCCCTTTAGGATATGTGCATTTCCTTCTGAAAAAGGGTGGTATCATGGTATGGAGCCCAGATACTTACTCATGTTGAAAACACTTTATGATTGTGTGAATTGATTGCGAGCGCTCGGTTGAAAGGTCCCAAAGGACCGGGGGATGGCATATTCGGTCAGTTGTTACTCAGTTAGGGGTAGCCCGGCCTTGTGTTGGTAGAAATCCGGTTTGGTTCTCGGGGATGTCCTTCCAGAGGCATTCTCATGTGGCAATGGGAAGTTCCTTGGCCTGATCATTCGTTGGAAATCCAAAGAAACAATACGATCTTGTACGGTATTAGTTGTAGAACCTGCCATTCACTTATGGTGGCGCCCCACTGTTTGGATGGTAGCTATAGTAGGCATACGATAATGGTCGTATGTTGGCTAAGATTTATATTCTACTTTCGAAATGAATTTTTTCTACACTATGCACTAATAATAATATCAAATGTTCTTTTTAATGCGTATCAAGCATCTTTGACTATCATAAGGAGAAATCTCCTCCGATTCTGCGTTTGCATTGTGTGTGTGTGCGGGAGGCCTTATGGTAGTCTCATTTTTAGAAGCATTGCGAATTAACTTTAAAAATATTCCTCTATTTTTGATTTTAAAGATAAATAAACTGTTTTGAGTTCTCACACCAGTCACATGACTGACTCGGAGTTTATTGTTTTCCTTCCTAAACTCTGGGTGCCCACCAATTTTCACACGGGCAGTCAAGAGTTAAGGTTTATCAGGATATTCTGGAGTTGCAGGAGGCAAGCTGGATGGCATGGCGTATTATTAGTATATAGTATTTCTTTTCCGCTGCACTGTTTGTTGTTGTTGTTGTACACTCTGATGATATGATGTAATGAAATGAAATGTGATGTAATGTAATAACGGATATAGTTCTTTGTTTAAAGATTATTCATTTATCATTATATGTTGTTCCGCTGCGAATTGTGAGATTCTGATGTTGTTCTGTTGTTTTCTTTCCGTTCTATTTTCTATCTTCTTTTTCCCTCTATTATCTTCTTTTCTGCTCTTCTTTTCTATTCTTTTCTTTTTCTTAAAACCCTAACTATTCGGTTTTTCGGCAACGAAAAATCGAAAGCGTTGCATGCAGTAAGGCTAAGTAGGTCGTACCCTATTAGGGTATGTTATCACCTTTTTAGATACCCTCGGATACATTATATATCATGGATATGGTAATGCATGCAAAAGAGCTCACGATAAGGGTGGGAAAATCCGGGGTGATAACGTATTTGGTTTTATCCATTTTAGGGATAAGGACGGTCTTGGTTGTAGGGGATCCCAGCGAGGTCCTTGGTACATTTTTCTAGACGTGTACCGTGATAGGTGGTACCCCAGTGCCTAGTCATTTTATGGAATCTAATTTCCAATGAGTGTCATACAGTTTTGATTATGCTCAACTATGCTGAAACTTGAGATGCAAGCATTTCGATTATTTTCTTTTTACTTTGTTTAGACACTATCGTAATAACAGACGATTTTAATATAAAGAGTTTCGGTTATCGTAAGGTAAAAACCTATCATGTTTATGTGTGATGTGGTCTTACGAGATGCCTTTGTTTTTCAAAGGATTTTGAGAACTATAAAAATTCAAATTTAGTGTGTTTTCTCACGCTGGTTTTCCAGACCGACTTGGGTGTTATTTTATTATAATGCTCGGGTCAGACCAAGTATGACAGATACAGGATAGGATGCTATGGAGCTCAGGAGATGACCTGGATAGCGAAGATGTAATAAAGTATTTGATTTATTCCGCTGTGTATTGAAGGCTGAATATTCGGTACTTGTGAGGAAGAGTTATTATAACTGTCCAGTATCGAGTTATCGATGTGTCGTACTCTGATAATGTAATGTGTAAATAACAGTTGTAGTTCTTTTTGTATAAAGACATGTTATTATCTATTATATATTGTTCTCCTATGATTGTGAGATTCATTGTTATTGTTTCTGATTCTTCTTCTACCTCTTTCTTCTTTTCCTCTAACGATCTGGCATTTTCGACACACTATTGCTCAATATGCTATATAGTGGACGTATTAATGTCGATTTTCGAGTGTCGAAAATCCAGGACGCGACATTTATCTCCTTATTTGTACCTTCGCGGTGCTTAATTATTTATCCATTCTTTATGTTTGTATGTTACTCATGTGAAAGTAAACCCGTTCCGGGTTCAACAGCATGGTCTCACATGTTTTGTTTTTAATTGCATACCTTTGTTTAAAGATTTAATCATACCATACATATCATCTGACGCAAGTTTTTCGTTTCCATAAACTCTTAGGTACTCATTTTATTTGAATAGTCCGAGAGTAGTAGGTCTTTGTTGGACTCTTTTAAAGGCAGTGTTCAAGTTGGAGGCTTTTCGTCTTCTTATTTACCTATTCAACTATATTATCTAGTTTGTTTCAGCATCTGTAAAGGCAAGGCGTTATAACTATCTAAGCTTATTTGTAGTACTTTTGTGTAACTCTGATAACTCCCTGTTAAGGAATAACCTAATGTTCTATTTACTGTTATATTTATTTAGCAGTTCACGTAAGGTTTTCTATTCTATTCTTTATTTTTACCCCACGAAGATTCATCTTTCCAATGCTTGGGCAACGACACACGAACACCGAGAATATGTTAAGTGTCATTCCCAGGGGTCAAAAAGGGGGATCATCATAGTTGGTATCAAAGCTTTGGTTGAGCAAATACCTTAGCCTGATTGGTGTACAACTCATTATAGATAGGGTGAGTAGAGCCCTAGAATGAGTTCATCTTGAGAGAGTGTTTATTTTTTTTCCCCTGAAAGTTTTTTTATGGATCCTTTATTTCAAATTTTCCTTTTATCATCTTTGACCCTATCTTTGTATTCTAATGATACTTGTCACTTATCCAAGTTATTGAAAATGAATATAAGAGGAAGAAGAGGGAGGGGACCTAAAACCACTATGGCTACAAATGGCAGAGCTCCTACAAATGTGCAGTTGTATAGCTATTAGCAAAAGCAGTGATGCAAGTTCAGCCACCTCGAAACTTTACGACCTTATGCAAGAATTACACTACTTTAGGTTGTAAGCCTTTCTATAGAACTAAAGAAATTTTAGGAGTCTGTAAATGACTCCGCTCTTGTGAGAGGATATTCGGGGATCTTCAGTTGGAAGATGCTTGAAAGAGATTGTTGGCATCGCGTCATCTTTAGAAAGAAGAAATGATTTGGTGGGATTCAGTCACCATGAATACACCAAAAGAAGATTTCTCATGGGCACAGTTTAAGAAAGTTTTTGAAGATCAACTTATCCCAGAGGCAGGTAGGACTCAGTTGTTTAGAAGTTTCATGAATTTGAAAAAGGTGAGATGACAATGGCATAGTATGACCATAGGTTCAACGCATTATCTCACTTTGGACCAGGATTGATTGATATGCCACTTCAAAAGAATGAAATGTTGATGAAAGAGATGCGACCATAGTTCTATTGAGAAATGACTAATCATCTCAATGGCACCTTTACCAATCTGATCAGTATGGCTTCGAGATTTGAAGCTTTTGATACTGAGCAAGGAATCCAGAAGGGAGTATAGCCGACAGTCAATGCCCAACCTCTGTCAGTTATCCCAGTTGCTAGTAAGCCATTTTTCAAGCACAAAGGGAAGAAGGAGTGGTCTAAAAAGAAGCCTGGAGGAGCTCCATCTCAGAACAACCAGTTGACTTGACCAAGAGCCATCGTAATAAGTGCCACAAAATGGGCCATTTTGCAAACAATTGCCCGGAGACTAACCTAACGGTATGCTATAAATGCAACTAGCATGGATATATGAAGAACCAACGCCATTTTCCAAGGAAGCTATCACAGGGACAAAATTTTACTATTTAGGAAATACCATCTACTTCTAGAGATCCAAAAGGAAAGCAAGTGTTGCAAGGCACATTATCCATATCTAATATTCCTATTAGATTGTTATTTGGTACCGGTGCATCCCACTGTTTCATTTCACAAGATCTTGTTGATATGTTTAATCTCAAACCTGAAACGACCCGCCTTATTTTCACAATAAGACGCATCATTATTAAGAAAAAAAGGGATAGAAAAGAGAGAAGATAGAAAGAACCAAACAACATCAGAATCTCACAGCAGAACGAATAAATTATGTTAATCACATAGATATTACATAGTACACAATACATATCAGAGTTAAACAGCTTTATACATCACAAATCAAGATAGTTAAAAAAACTATCTATCAAACAACTCAAGATATATGACATATATCAATACAGAGATCAACATAGTGGAACCACTATATATCTACAAACGCGGAAGCCTCCTGCTCCATATCTCCTTCGAAATTCGTCAAAGAAAACCCGAATCCCTTGGCTACTCGTAAAAAATTGAGTACCCCTGAGTTTAATAAAAATAGAAATAAACTCGAGGTCAGACATGTGTCTAGTGTGAGTAAACGGGTTAAAGTTGTTTAACTTTGAAAACCTTTGAAAGAAAAGGTATCTCGTAAGACTTCTCACACATAAACATGGAAAAGTTTTTACCTTACGCTAACCAAACTTTTGATAGGAAATCTGGTTATAATATAACAGGGTCTAGGGTTTTCAAATAAATATTCACATAGCCGAAATTGTTACATTCATTAAATTCCAACATACTAACCACAATATGGATTATATAATCAAGTCCGTGATCACTTATTGGAAGTTGGATTTCCATACAATGCAGGGCTACTGGGGTACCTCCCGTCACAGTATGTGGCCTAGATCACCGTACCGAGGATTACTCCCAATCCCCTGCAACACAAACCCGGAGCTACCCCTTACTGGATAGTTCGAATAAGGCAACCACGCGGTTGGAGCCAACAACTGCCACACAGCCGAAGAAAAAAGGACTTTAGACAGGGGAAAATCTTATCCTACTTGGGTTCTACCCACTTAGCCTTACTGTAATGACCCGAAATTTTCGAAGCCGAAAATTCTAAATAGTTATGGAAAGAAGAAAGTGATAGAAGAAGAAGAAGAAGAACGAGAACAACATCTCACATTCATAGCGGATAAAAAATAATAATAAGTAATAACAATTTACAAAAGAATAATATATCTGTCGATTTCATTTAATACATAAGAGTCACATATATACAGAATTGAATATACTCAATTATTATGTCACAGATATACAATCATATAATACAGCGGAAAATTCTCACTCATTCTTGCCATCCAGCCCGTCTCCTGAGCTCCAGAACATCCCTACCTGAAAATTTTTAATACTCGGTCTGACCCGAGCATTACATCAAAGTAACACCCGGGACAGGCTGGAAAACAACGTGAGTAAATCCATCTATTATGGAATACAACGTTATAAAACTTACATAAACTTGGGTAACTCATGTCAAATTTATAATTCACAATTTGTTACAACATCTCTTATGTCACACATCAATTTCTAAGTACAAAACTTAGATTAAATGATCCAATCCACTTAAATTATTCCATTCCAGCCTATTTATTTTATATATCAGTCAATAAAGAATCGAAGTGGTTTCGGGTATTTCAAATACCCGACTCCGGTCTCTTCGAATCTTGTTATCTTATTCCAAGTTATTCAAGTGAAATATTATTCAAATTTTAAATACAGGATGTCTCTTTTACACAGCACTTCATCATTAATAGATAACCGCATCATTCTGTCCGCTAACGAATAATAACAAAATCATTTCATATCAGAGAGATCAACCAATTTAGGGCATTTAACATTTTTAAATCATTCCTAAACAAGATTTATCGTTTTCCAAATAAATTAAATCCAACCCTAATTAATTAACTTAATCACCAACTTTTATTACTTAGATACCCTTTTCATAACCTTAATTAATTATATCTAAATAATGAATCATTCTTTTAATTATTCCTAATTACCAATTAATCCTTAGTTTCCATTTCATTAATCCTTAATTACCCTTGGTAAATTTTTCATGATAGGCTGATCATCCTTTTAGTATTAATAAAACCTGGTTATAAATTAATAAAACATATTTCCCCTCAGAAATTTACTGTCTTACTATTCATCAAGTAATTTACCTAAATTAATTATATCCAGTAATTATCCATTACTTAATTAAGTAATTTCACTTTATTACTTACATTACGTAATTATACATAAACGATAAATCACGTAACTCTCTTTAAATTAATGAAACAAATTAGTTAACTAAATTAACCCCATTAACTTAATTAATTACACTGAGTAATTTATCCCAACAATTATGATTTAAGTTAAAACATTCGTGGACTAATTACAGATTATTCTATATATACCGAAGCTATTATTATTATTATTATTATTAAAAAACTTTAGATTGTTTAAAACGTCCTTTTCTGACTTAAACACTAAACTGGAAAATGTCAAAACCGAGATTCTTGAGCAATTTCCCAGCTAAACCTGAGCAAAACCCCCGTCCACTTCGAGTTTCCCAAAAACTGACCCGTGCTTTATCAAAATTTTCTAAGTGTTTAAACCCGAAACAACTTAAATATGCCTCGACTTAAACTCGAGCCTCCAACCCATTCTTTCGAAGATAACTTTGAGACTTCCTCCTCTCTACTTATCACCCTTCTTGATACCAATCATAAATTCCCAGGCATGCTAATCGATCCGTGCACGTGTACGACTAGCCTATGATGCTCCGATCATCGACGGGTGCGCCAACAAGTCGAAATCGTAACCCACTTACCTCTCGATCATTCAAATCCTTCGATCGATCACAAGATCGAAATCGAACGTATTCCACCCAACAGAGAGGAAATTCTCATCGCCTGTCCTACCTGACATTACCCAATCCCGATCACCAGCGTCCATGGCATCCTACCCGAATTTTAACCCAAGTCCTCTCTCTCTTATCCCCCACGTCCGACCTCATTCGAAACTACACCGATGATACTGCAACCCATAAACCAACTCGTCCAAAAAACACAGCCAAACCCTACAACGACGAACTCCCGCTGCCACCGCGAATAATAAAATCACCTCGCATTTTTGCCAGGTCCACCAAGCTTCCACCAACCTTCAGCAAAGTTCCCATCCACCTCGAGACTACCGTTCGCCAGAAAACCCTCACAGACTACTTACTAGTTAAACTTGGATTACTCACTTGTTACTATATTAAAAATCATGATTTCATTTTTAAAAATCATTTTTTTTGGAGTTGATTCAAACTACATGATTACATTAGCAGATTTCATCATTTGATTTTAGCATATTATTTAAAATTTCTACTGTATTTTCCTTGATTCCTCAGATTCCAAACCCAAAATTTCTAAACATATTTTTAAAGACTAAATTATGTTTTTAACAATCTTACCCTGTTAAAGACAATGCTTCCCAAAGATTAACATGAAGATTTGAATTTCAATACATTCTAGGGTCTGCAACTTGCAACAGAGGAGCATAATTGTGTACAGTTCAATCATAACCAACCTACAGGATCCATACTTAAATATAAGTATACACAAAGAACAAACATTCTAGAAAACAACTGATCAGTATGAAGTTTCTAGGCTTTTAAAATAGCATGTTACTCACCTGATTTTGTTTTGAATAGAGCTCACTTCCTGGTTTATGAAAATAACAGCTTGATCTTGTTTTGATCTCCTTGTTGATGCTAACTGATGAAGCTGTTGTGTTTCAGGTGGTAGTTTGCTCTTCTTCTTTTTTTTGATCCATGAACGAAACAGAAAATGATATATATAAAGGAAATGTGGACAGGTTAGCTGTTTGTTGGTACTAGGCTTTAGTTGTACTTGTAAGATCTTCTTCTTCTTCTTCTTTTTTATGTAATTGATCAGAGATTTTTTTTCCAAGAGTGGCTGAAATGATATTTGTGTGCTTGCATTAATTATGTTTGTCTTTTTCTTTATTTTTTTGCACACTTGATTGATTTCTTTTTTTTTCCTGTTGTGAACTTATTTCATATATAGCTTGTCTTGTTTTATGTTTACAAAGCCATTCATCCTTAAAGATATTTACACTATGACGACTTGTTTCCATTTTATTGAATACATTCATGTGCAGGGTTGTCTTCTTTGGCAGGCTTCCATAGATTTTTATATTCTCTTTTGTTTCATCTAATTGCTTTGCAATATGAATGAGTCTATATTTAATTTATGGCATATTCTTGATCAGGTTATTATCTTGTCTCATTTCATTACTTGCTTGTATTAATTATAATTACCTCTTCTCTCTTATACAACTTGTATTTATTTATATCATCCTTTTATCTTTCATGTGTCTTAACAGTATATAGATATATTGTTCTAGAATGAGCTTATGCTCATTTATAAATTTACTTAACCATAAAGTTTTTTGAGATATCATTTATTTCTAATATAAATACTTATTCTTATATCTTTCTAAAGTTAAACACTTAATTGCTTATTTGTTATTTTAATGCTTATGTCATTTCTAATACAAATCCTTATGTTTATTTCTTTTCAAAGTTTAACTATCAAATTTAATTTACTTATTTATTATTATTTATTTTCATGCTTATTTTCATTCCATATTTTCTTGTGTTATATATTTATAGTTACACTAATAGCCATATTTTTTTATTAGTTTAAATAGTTGTAAGATATATTTTATATTAACTATACAATTCTTTTATATTTTTGTTTATATATATATATGTGTGTGTGTGTGTGTGTGTGAATGTATCAGAATACTTTGTCTTTAGTTTATATGGTGGGGTTATATATATATGATTTATTTTTCTATAGGATTCAAAAATTATAAAACAAAATTTTCGGTTTTAGTTTTGAATTAAATTTAGTTATTCAGATATTTTAACCGTCCGAAATTTATTTGACTACTTAATATTAATATTTTAATAATTTAATTCCATTAATTATCAATTAATACCTGTTGAAAATCTGGGTCGTCACATTCCTCCCCCCTTTAGAACTTTTCGTCCCCGAAAAGGAACGAAGGCAGAATTTATTTCAAATGCTTAAAATCAGATAAATATTCTTTGATCATTTTTAAAACACTTTTTAATATCTATATAGTATTATTCTAAAGTCGTATAAAATACTTTTATAACTCGATGTTTCAACAAGTCCATCCTCGTTCTCATAGAGATTCAGTCATATGTTGATCAGGCATATGACTGAAAATCTATAAGTACTTGGTAAACCCATTTCCAATATCAAGTGAAAATACTTTTGGGAAAATAAATTTGTTAAAAATACAGAAAACAGTTTGAAAATAGAAGAAATATCTTTGGTGAGAATGCTCTAGAAATCATCACACCCATCCATGGTCACAGTTACATTCCAGGCTTACGTTGCCATCGCAGCAAAAGTCCATGTAACTGTAGGCTCTCCGCGGCCTCTCGATTATGCCATAGAACCCACAATAGATCACAGTTACATCCAGGGTTACGTTGCCGTCACAGCAAAAGTCTATGTAACTGCAGGCTCTCAACGGCCTCTGATTTTCGCTGTCGAAATGAAACGTCTCCACTCCGATATAGGTCGCAGTCTGCCGATATAAAATCAAACGCAGACTGTTGGCTCTCAGCGGCACACACGACTTTCGCTATGTTATACCATAGGTCACAGTTACATCATGGGTTACGTTGCCATCGCATCCAAAGTCCATGTAACTGTTGGCTCTCAGCGGCACACATGACTTTCTCTATGGTATACTCAACTCATAATCCTCAGGAACTAGTTTTGTCCGGACTCCTCTCAGGATCAACTTTAGAACCTCCCTTAGGGCTCAAGGTAGTACCACCCGGTGGCACTCCTGAGAAGTTCATTTCAAGGGAGCGCCTTTTTTCCCCAGAGCCATCATCAAAACATTTTATACTATACATATATAGTATGTTTCAAATCATGCACCTAGTATGATTTCATACAAAACTCCTTTACACAAAATCGATTATTCCATAATCGATAATTCTCAAGCTAGGCTTTTCAAATTCAATATTGTTACCCAAAAATCAAAAGCCTTTCCAAATTCAAAGGTTCCCAAAACCTTTACCAAAATCCTCATTAGATCCTTATATATATATATATATATATATATATATATATAATTTTCCAAACTTTGGATCGTTCAAACTTATATAAAATTCCTTTATACTTCAAACACTTTCAAAAATCCTTTTCTTCCAGCAATAAATTCAACAAGGAGAGATTTATCTTATATAACAAAGATATATAACTTTGTTTATTCAAAATCAAATATTCAAATTTGATTACTTTTTTCAATATCAATTTCATTCAATTCCGTACGATGTACACATAATATCAGTACTCTATACCAATCTGATAACTCACTCGATCACAAATTTCACTTCCGAACTAGTATCGTCCACCCGACTTCCTATTGCGGACATAGATCTGGTTTCTTGATCAGAAACCATCATTCTCCTTGCATAGTCATAACTATGATAGAGAATACCCAGAACCAATAAAAATTCCATATCCAGGTTCGCCTTTGAAAATCGAGTGAAAAATACCAACTTGGATCAATAATATTATCTCGAAATTCGGCGCTCGAATCTGGATTAAATCACTATGCGAATAGAGTAATGTACGTACGTCCTACGTATTTATCTTCATTGATTATTAGTCAAATCAATTTCTCATTTTCTATTCACATTCATTTTAATCCCTGTACTTCAATTCTCTCTTGGACTACCATTTTAATTCTTATCTCAATGGATGTTTTATTAATAACAGTTTGAACTCCGACCAGTTTATATTTATAAAATAGCTTGGAAAATCTAAAAATATATAATTAGTCGAACAATACTTATTAGTTTGTAAAATAGTTATAAATATAATTAAGTAATTATATAATAGTTGTAAATAGTAACTAGTTATAAAGTAGTTGGGAAAAAGAATAATTAGTCTATAAAATAGCTGTAAAATAGTTAAATAGTTCCAAAAGTATATGTAAAATGAGTATAAAGTAGTTTGGGATTTAAAAAGAAAAGTTGTATAGTGAATAGTTAGGAAAATAGATTTAAAACAACTTATATCTAAATAATTTATTCGAAAATAGTCAAGAGCCAAACAGTTCAATCCCCAATCTTCATCCTCACCAATTCAATTTAAATTGATTCAAACTAAATTCAATTTGAACTAATGGAATCTAAATTTCAACTTTAAACCGAATCTTTAACAATTTAAATTTTGAGTCAAATCCTCAAATTCCATTTTAAATTATCTTTAAGTTCAAATAAAAGTTCAAAACAATTTTATCTTAAAAACTTAATTTATTACCCAATTTTTATCTTCCGGATCTGAAACCAGTTCAATTAAACAATTTTAATTTACAGATTCAATCATTCAGATCTTCAGTTCAAAGTAATTCCATATCCTTAACTTCAATTTAAAGTTTAATTTCCCCTTTTTATTTCAACAATGAATATATTACCATACTTCATTTCTCATTCTTTTAAACAAATCCAATTCGCAATTTAAAGACTTTTTTTTAATTTCTAGATCTCAAACCCGTTTGAGATCACACAAACTCTCCATACAAATGAACCATTTAGCTTCCTAAGTCCAATCCTAATTTCATATTGAAATTTCCAAATCAGGTTGTCCATTCAAACTTATTTAATTTCCTTTAAGTTACATTCAATTTCAATCTCAATTTTAAACCATCTCAAATCATATAAATTCGAGTTAATTGTTTAAATGTTGATTTAATCCTTTAAATCAAATCAACTTATCTCTTTAAACCATTTAATCCTGAATCTAAAATCCATTTTCAAAATTCAAACTATATTCAAATCTCTTTAAACAACTAAATCTTGAAATTCAATTTTATCACCAAACTTAAATTCTTATAACCCAACCTTTGAAGTTTTATCTTCAACATTTCAGTCTTAATCCCAAAATGATTCCATACATTAATTCACTACATATTTGTTGTTCATACATTACATACATTTATCCAAAATAAAAGTCTTACAAAAGTCATAAATCTAGATGCCTTTCTATTACTTAGAAGTTTGAAAAGAACAGAGCCCTAATACTCCTACAACAATCCTTTCTATGGACTTCCTTCCAAAGGACAAAGCCCGAACATACACTTCTCAACAGGGTGTCCCCACTTATAACATTTACCACAAAATGTTTCTACCCTGTCTTCAATCTGGATAACCTTCACGCCTCCAACAGTACGTTCTACAGCCTTACTCCTCTTCTGCCTCTCGGAACAATTCCTAGCAATGCGTCCTGTCTTTTTACAATGATAGTAGATAGTCGACTCATTGACCAGTTCCATAGGTTTACGCTTCGCCTTTCTCACTTTAGGGCAATGATTTAGAAAATGTCCTTTCTTATGACACTTAAAGCACACGATCTCTTAGCGAAACCGATGGAATGTACCCTTCAATTGTCCTATGTTTTACTGCACTTGGCTGCGTAATGACCCTTACTGAAACATCTGTAACAGTTGACGTTATCATAAGGACTGGTTCATCCCTTTCCTTAACTTGCTTCTTATACTCTTGAATTCCTTCTTCTCGATCCCTACATGCAGCTGCTCTATGCTCTCTACGCCTAACCTTCCACTCTTCACTCTTAGTCATCTTTCTCAAGGACTGAATTCTAGAGGAGCTCCCTACCTATAAATTAGATTTAATTAGATTACTAAGTTATACCTTATGTTTTAACAAAGTATTCAAAGAACTTCTTATTTCAAAATCAGATTACTTTTCAGAAACATTCTGAATAAAATTATTTATCATTCCCTTCAATAATTTGAATCCAAACTTAATTCTAATGTTCCTGATATGAATGGTACATTCTATTCAGTTCCTACTTGGATACATATATTTACCACTTAAATTCTTATAGGGTTCCCACTTAAAATTTTAATTGTTTATAAACAATTCGCAACAACTTCGTCTAATTTAAATGGTTTACAACACAATTACTTACATTCTGTTAACGTAAAATTCAGACGCTAACACCTCGGTGTATGTAGAGTAGATGTGAAAGCACCACCCGTCAATACGGGAATTAGAGATAAGTAGAAAATTACAGAAAAGCAGTAAAAGACACAGTTTTTATAGTGGTTCGGCTTATAGTCAAGCCTACATCCACTTTAATTCTCTTTATTACTGACTTAAGTACAAGTTATACAGCTTTCTTCAATCACAACACACTTTAGACTAGTAGCTCAAACTTCGATGTAGAATAATCTTTTGAGTTCATATTGAATGATGTAGATTCTCTCTTGAAGTTTGTCGTAGGGTCCTTGGTGCTTGAGGTACTCGAAGTGTTGTTTGAGAAAATGGCAGAATGTTGATGCTACGGAGAATGATCCCAAAGTCCCCTACAAGTTGGAGCTAGTGCCGCATTTATAGGAGAGTTCGGAGTTAGGTCGTTGGTTATAGGTCGTTGGCGACCTAAGATAGGTCGTAGGCCGTGGGGGCGGCCTAGTGGTAGCGACCTAAGCTTTACGGCTTAACTAGAACACACTTGATCTCTTCCGAATGAAGTAGTAGGTCGTGGACGACCTAGGGGAGTAGTTGGCGACCTTACAACGCTAAGACATCCAATGCAGCGACCTAGGCTAAGTCGTTAACTTGTTATGTCGATTAACTCATTAGGTTGTTAATCCGTGGATTCACTTAGGTCGTAGGTCGCTACCTGTTAGGTCACTTAGTAGTGTTCCATCTTTTAAGTCGCTGAAGCTTTTAAGTCGCTGAGGACTGAAGTCGCTAGGTCGTTTGAGATGGTAGGTCATGAGGTTATTAGGTCGCTAAGTCACTTCAAACTTTAGGTCGCTGAGTATTAGGTCATTAGGTACACTTCATTGGTTAGGTCGCTTAATCCTTGTAAGTTGTTAACTCGTTGGGCCCAAGGTCGCGAACTCCTCTTGGCAGTTAGGTCGATCTCATAGCTAAGTTGCTAGGTCGTGGACTCCTTTAGGTCGCTGAACTTATTAGGTCGTTGAGCAGTTTTATTCCATAGGTTGTTAGGTCGTTCCACTTCTTAACTCGTAAGTCGCTTTCAAAACGGAGTTAACACTTTCCCCTCGAAGCACTCGCCTAGGTCGTAGGTCACGTGCTTCGATCTAATCCCACTAGGTCGTGAGTGACCTAAGAGATGACTTAACTCGTACACCCATTTGCCTCTGCCTTATATAGCCGCTAGCTCGTTTCTTTCCCTTAACTTCTCCGATAAACTTCTTCACCATTAACGATTTTCCGAGTCTTTAAAAGCGAACCTGTTTCAATCGAGTTGTCGATTCATCCTTACTTTCACAAAGTGTAAGTGAATTCGATCTTTTATCCATCTCTTAATTACAGTCGAACCACAAATTTTCGCTTTCTGCCCCCGGTTTAATATCCATACATCGTGTTCCACTTTCGAGCCATGCTGGTTTTCGACCGCAACTGGCTATGCTGTTATTATGATCCACGAGGATTCAGTAGGGCGTTGGGTTTGTGATGATTTGGATGATAACAGGTTATCAGGTAATAAGCTGATGAGATAGCAGGTCACTGATTGGAGAGGAGGCAGTGGGTTAAGGAGATAACTTGAAATGGCTGAGTTACACCAGAAGCGACTTAGGGATTCTGAACGACTCAAAATCCTTGCGACCTAACTGATTTGCACAACTTATGAATCGACCGACCTAAGAAGCCTTGCGTCCAGGATGAAAACTGAACAACCTTCGAATTCACGACTTAACTTTTAGGTCGCGCGAGTATTTGAACGACCTAGGACTTAGATAGATTCGTACTCCTTTGAACAATGTGATTTAACCTCGCCATAATAGCATATGTATTCCAAACAAGATGACTTAAGGGAGGCCTGACCTATGCTAGGTAGTTTGAGCGACTTATGAGATGAACAGAACTTGAACATTTGCAAAATTCTACAGAACCTGATTGTATATCAACTTTGAACTGCTAGAACGAGATGTTTGGATAAATTGTAATTCTTTATAGACTTCATTAACTTTAATGTTAAAAACCTATTAAACACAACACTTGAAGAAAAATGGGACAAATATACTTGCCACTGATCGCCCACATCAAATGACAGATTAGTTGATAATAAAGGTTAATCAGCTTAAAGAAAATTGTATGAAATGCTATGAATCAACAAATTCAAGTGAAGTAGTAAAGCAATGTTAATCAACTAAAGCCGATTTGTTTACACCAATACTGCACTTGTATTTGGACTTAAAGCGACAAGTCTTGAAATTTTACGTTTGACACAGGTTTATTAGTTTAATTTCAGTTATATTTACTTGTCACTTTGTTAGTTTTACATAACACTTCACACATTTAGGAAACGTGCACCTTCACATTTGAATATCCAGATCCTTTTGTAGAATGCCTTCTCAAGAAGAGATTATTGAGCAATCCGAAGTAGTCTTCCCGATAGCTGACCCATTGGTCGATCCTCCAGAGAGAACTCCAACTACCTTGAGTCAGTGGACATTCAATCAACTATGTATTCAATTTGGGATTGCCGAAGAGGATGCTAGATTTCCTGGCCCAAATGATACTGCCGACAGGCCACATCTTGGTTTTATCGCCGTCAATCGTCAGATGTACCTTTGTGGTGCCATTCCTCCTTTCAATGAATTCCTTCATCAAATCCTTTTCCGGCTAACCATCTCTCCCTTTCGACTACATCCCAATGGCTATGCCATCCTGATGGGATTGTGTGTTTTATTCAGGTGGACACTTAACCGTCTTCCGAGCTTCGAAGAGATTTGCTACTTATGCTCATTTGCAAAGAATAAAGACCACCCCTCCTTTATACTCGTGATAAGTGCCAAAAATCGTAAACTTATTACTGATCTTTCCGAACGTGCTCACGGCTTTCTGAATCAATTCTTCTTTGTCCGCTGTCCTCTAAGGTTTTATGCCATCTGGAGAAAAGGAAGTAAGACTGCTCATCCCTATTTTTTCGTTTTAGCTTTTCAAGATTCGAATTGTTAAGTGCTAACTTCATTCTTTCCTTTTACAGCACTTCCTCCTCCCTCTAGGAATCCCAGTCACAAAGCGACTTTTGATAGATTAAGTACCGTACCGGTCGAAGAAAGAAGCATTAAGTTTTTGCTGAAAGATGAACTCCTGCACCATCACGGGCTTTTGCACCCTTCTCGTTCTACCCAACTTCATGAAGTACCCGACTGTCCAGTAGAGGTACCGGATGCCCTAGTTTCCGCTGGAGAACTTATGCCGAAAGAATGCACTGTTGAGGCTTCATTGGTAAAGTGTTCTACTTCAACTGATGTTGCGGGGTCATCTGTCAAGCATGTACTTGCCCCAGTCATCGAAGAAGAAGAGCTTCCTCAACAACCCGGGCAATCTGGTGACGAAGGGGCTGGGAGAACAAGTCCCGCTAGGCACGGCGGTGATGATACTTTTGAGGGGTTGAGCGACCTGATGATTACTTCGTAGGAGCTTTTTAAAGATGATCCTATCACTGCTAAGGTTACTTCTTCAGCAGTCTAAGCGATATCCGTTCTACAACAGAATTCATCAGCTCAAGAATTGAAACTAGTTGTTAAATCGTTCGTCACCTCTCAACCCAGGAGTGGTTCGTAATTCAACGCACGTAGTTTACACGTTACACACACTTAGGATTTTTCAACATTTATATGCATTCAACTCTTTTGCTTTCAAGGCTTCTGAGTTCATCTATTCCTCATTTTCAGATTCTCCAATGGGAAGAAGTGGCTCTTATTACGATGATTTCCAGCGTTATGGGAAGCGCGGTGCTTATGACCCTAGGAGGTATCTTCCTGCCTCTTGGGAAACTGACGAAGAAAGGGCTGCGAGGAAAGCTCGTGAAAGTCGCGCCAATGAAGAACGCCACGGAAGGCGAGATGGGCGACACGACTCTTCTCAGAGGGAAGATGATTCTCATAAATGGAAATCCCGTGATGATAAAGGGAAAAGCCACTTCCCTGAAGATGCTAGCAAAAGGGCCAAATATGGCGAAAAATCAGCGTCTGAACTTCCTGAAATGCCCGCTGCTCCTGTACCTCCTCAATCTCCTGCCCTTGCTCGCACTGATATTCAAACAATTATTGGCAGGCGCTCATATCAGGTTGGATAAGGCCCGGCCACTCTTCAAAGTCGGTTTCCGCATTGGTGCCTGAAGGGAGTGCGCTTTGACCTTGATTTGGTCCCGATTGACAAGCAGGCTATGCTGCGCAATCTTGATGCTGTGAAACTAGATATCGAGAGAATGTATAGCTGGCAGAAGCTTGTTGACGAGCTTCAGAGAGTAAATCGTGCGAATCTTGAGGCCATGCTAACAATGGAAAACGACAAATCTGAATGGAAGAAAACTCTTGAGCAGCATGATGCGGAAATGAGGAGCATAGCCACTTATAATGAAAAGCTTGAAGCAGAGGTTTAAAAAATTAAGAAAGAACTCGCCACTTCTTCCACTTCTTATTCTCAGAGAGAAGAAGTTCTTCTAAAACAAGTGAGAGATGCTCACGCGGCAAAGAGAGATGCCGAAGCTAAATTTGAGGCTTAGCAACAAGCTGTAGAAAACTATCGGGCTGATGTTGCTCAACTTCGAGAGAAAACCAACGCCCAGAACTTGGAGATTGAACTTCTCAAAAATCGACTTTCTGAAGTTGAGAAGGAGCGTGACGAAGCTGTTGCCGGCAAAGCTGCAGCCGAAGAGTCTCATATAGCAACTAAAGCTGAAGTCAGCTCCACTCTATTCGAGTTTTACATCCATAGCGTTCTGGGACGTGACAGCCTTAAGTTTCTGGGGCTGGCATATGAAATGACTTTGGCCAAAGTGTGGGAGGCCATACTTGATATGTTTGGAGGAGCCGGATATGCCAAGTAGATTTAATGGCGCGTTATCTAGATGATGATGCATGTACCGCTCTTGCGAGGGGAAAAGAGCAGCTTACCAAAGAGAGAGTTGAAATGACAGAAGGAGAACATTTAGGAAAGACAGTTTCAACCGACCCAGTTCTTCCTTCAGTTTCAGCCGATATCGATATTGCTGGATCTGGTTCCCATTCTCCTCCTCCTACTAAAGCCGTTACTGAAAGCACCACCGCCTACACTGGAGATGAGGCTCAAGGAAGCGCCGAAGCGCAGGACTTCGAAATTGACATAGTGAAGTCTACTTCTCCAGGTAACGTCAATGTTGATCTCGCTCAAACGGGCTGCTTGTTCGCTTCGACTGAGTTCGATGAGCTTCTTGCTTATTTCTTATATGTCGATGAGCCATTATCCCCTCTTTTTATGAGGAATACTGACTTTAACTTTTCTTCTCTTGTAGAGAAAGCACCAAGTATTGTTCAGACTTCAACTCCTCCAGCTATTTCTTCTCCACCTCTTCAGATTACTCCCCCTTCTATCTCTCAACCGGGGTCACAAGAAGAGCAGATAGAAGCTCTCCGTGACTTGGACGATCTTGTTGCTTCTCAAGAACAAAAGGTCGAAGAACCCGAAAAAGGGGAGAGAACTCCGGAGCAGACTGCTTCTGATGACATAACATTGTCCACTCTTTTCTCTCCAGGCAGTGATCCTTCCTCAAGGAAGAAGGGGAAGCGTGTAGTTTCAAAGAGAAGGAGGGAAGCTTCTGCTAGCGAAGCGAAAATAGAAGAAAGTCCGATTGCGCCCCTTCCTCTTTCTTCCCCTACCCCCACAAGCCGGTCCAAAAAGTTAATTATCCGGCCAGGCGAAGGCTCAAAAGGTGGTAGGAAGAAGAAGTGATTAGTTTAGGACTTATGCTTTTCACCTCGCTTTTTGCTTTTAAGCTTGTATATACAAAGACTTATGTCGACCGGTGATTGTGAGGGTACCAGTCACAACCTTCTTTTGTTTCAAAACCTGCATATGTATAAAAAATTTCATAGTATGGAATAAAATGATTCTTTTACTTGTACAAACTCCTGTCTGTATTTGAGAATGCATTTATTCTCTTTTTTTTATATATACAAGTTTCTTTATTTTCTCTACGTGATGTTGCAGTATACCTATGGTATGTTGCTTGAGCATTGTTTTTATTTTTGTGACTATATTATATTGCCCCCATACCATGGTTTATTGCAATCTCTTTCACATTGGCAGAATTTTGAAGAACAATTCTTATATTTTGAGAAGACTTCTGTTCTTTCTTTAGAGAAAACTTTTCCATTTGAAGGAGGTTTGCATCTGTACTTTATAAGATAATATTTTTGTTTTAAGGAAATATTTTTCTGACTTAGTAGAATGCGCCTCATATTGGAGAAGCTTTCTCTCTTTTCTTTTTGTTGCGAAGTTTTTACACTTCACTTTCGGAGAAAGTCCCTTTTATTTTGGCAAGTGAATTTTCCATCGTGGTAAAGTGGGCCTTCGAAAAAGGGATTCGACCTGCTTGTGCCTCCAAAGAGGGCTTTTATTTGATTTTGCCTCTGGGAAGAGGGCTTTTTGTTTGATGGAAGAGGGCTTTTTGTTTGATCTTGCCTCTGGGAAGAGGGCTTTTCGGTTGTGCCTTCGGGGAGAGGGCTTTTTTGCTTGTGCCTCCAGGGAGAGGGCTTTTTTGTTTCTGCCTCTGGGGAGAGGCTTTTATCTTTTCCCTGTCCGTTGGGAAGTGGGCCTCGAAGAGGGCTTTTAACATTTCGACGCGTGTGAAGTTTTATTTCAGATCACGGTGAAATGTGTGCCTCTGAATAGGGCTTTTGCCTGGAAGTTTGGATATTCCTTCTCTCGGTTGGATGGATTCACGGGGCGGACAAAAATTAATGAGTGTCCCGTGCCACCGATCAGTCCACAACTTTCTATCGAGAAAGAGCTCTCTTTTTCTGGCGAGGCCCGTTAGAGGTCTTTATCCTCCGAAGAGTTGTGCCTCCGAAGAGGGCTTTTCACATTCCAGCACTTGTGAAGTTTTATTTCAGACCTCGGTGGAATGCGTGCCTCTGAGTAGGGATTTTTCCTGGAAGTTTGGAGTCTCCTTCTCTCGGTTGGATGGATTCACGCGGCGGACACGAGTGTTCTGTACCACCGATCAGTCGACAACTTTCTATCGAGAAAGAGCTCTCTTTTTCTAGCGAGGCCCGTTAGAGGTCTATATCCTCCGAAGAGTTGTGCCTCCGAAGAGGGCTTTTCACATTCCACCACTTGTGAAGTTTTATTTCAGATCTCGGTGGAATGCGTGCCTCTGAGTAGGGATTTTGCCTGGAAGTTTGGAGTCTCCTTCTCTCGGTTGGATGGATTCACGGGGCGGACATGATTGTTCTGTACCACCGATCAATCCACAACTTTCTATCGAGAAAGAGCTCTCTTTTTCTGGTGAGGCCCATTAGAGGCTTTGTCCTCCGAAGAGTTGTGCCTCCGAAGAGGGTTTGTGCCTCCGAGGAGGACTTTTGCTGTTTGATGCCTGCTCACCCATGTCTTTTCGCCATTTCCTCATATCAGCGGTTCCCTGTTATCGTTTCCAAGCGCACATTCCTTTCTTTTGCAAGTAGCTTATTCTATCCAAAGAAGTGTACTTCATTGTTAAATGAGTTCGCAGGGGTAGACACAGGCTAATTAATCGAATGTTTGTTTGCACAAACGATCACAATTAGTTAGAAGGGTCTACTTCTGGCGGAACCACTAACTGTTTGCTTGAAGCACTTCTTATATAGGATTCGAATCTAGAATTTTTGTTACTAGATATTCATTTATTGAGTGATGTCAGGGATTGCTTGGTCTTATGACGGGTAAGCTTGTTTTAATGGCCTGCAGTGTTAAATCGACATTTTAGCACTACAATTGACGTACTTTATATATCGAAATAAAACAAGCAGTTTATAATAGTAAAGAACACAAGATTTATAGTGGTTCGTCCAAGAACTTGGCCTACATCCACTTTATAGTTCTTATTATTCACTTGCACTGGCTTTACAATGGCTTTCAATACAAGAATCGTACATTCATCATTCTTTTACAATATTTCATTAAAGCCTTTAAGTAAAATATGGGCGCAAGTGATTGCTGTTCCAAGCTCTTGGAATTGGATCTCCTTCGACAGTTGTTAGTTTGAAAGTGCCATCAAGAAGTTTTTTGCCTATAACATACGGCCCTTCCCAGTTTGGCGCAAACACTCCTGTTGCTGTCATGACCCTCTTCAAGACTAGATCTCCAATCTCAAAGCTGCGTTGGCGAACTTTGGAATTGAAGTGCCTGGCAATTCTTTGCTGATGGACTGCAATTCTTCTATGTGAAGGGACTTCTATTTCTGCCGGAATCATTGCCTCTGATCCATATGCCAATGAAAATGGAGTGTGCCCCGTCGCAGTTTTATGTGTAGTTCTGTATGCCCATAGTGCTAGTGGAAGCTTATCGACCCAACCACCTTTCGCTTTTTCCAGCTGTTTTTTGATGGTCGATTTGATAATTTTGCTTACTGCTTCCACTTGCCCGTTTGCCTGCGGATGAGCCACTGCTGAGAAGCTTTTCTGGATCTTAAATCGCTTGCAAAAATCTTGGAACTCTTCACTTTCGAATTGGGTTCCATTGTCTGTGATTATCTTTTGAGGCACACCATACCTGCAAATGATATTCTTAGCTATAAAGTTTATCATCTTCTTAGAGGTAATAGTAGCTAATGGTTCAGATTCAGCCCATTTAGTAAAATAATCAACAGCGACAATAGCATATCTGATTCCGGATTTGGCAGTTGGCAAAGGCCCGATGAGATCTATTCCCCAAATAGTAAATGGCCACGGACTGACCATCTGTGTTATCTCGGTGGAAGGTGCTCTTGGTATTTTTGCAAATCTCTGGCATCGGTCACATTTTCGGGCATAACTTGCAGCATCACGATTAATGTCCGGCCAAAAATACCCATAACGGAGAATTTTCTTTGCTAGAGTTTAACCATCTGAATGATCTCCACAGTCTTTCCGTGTACTTCAGCTAGAACTGTCTCAGCTTCTTCCTTGGTCACACATCGGAGTAATGGCATTGAGAATCCCCGCCTATGCAATCGACCATCTTGAATTATGTATCTGGAGGCTTTTCTTAACAACTTCTGCCATTCTTTGGAATTTTTCGGTAGAGAACCGTTGAGCAGGTATTCCATTATCGGAATCATCCATGTTTCTTGCTCCTGTGATGTAGTCATGATCCAGTCAATATCCATCTCATCAATGCTTAAAGCTGACAGGACCTCCATAGGAACTAATCCCAATAATTGAGCTTCGCCAGTGCTTGCGTACTTTGTGAGAGAATCTGCCTTCATGTTTTCTTCCCTGGGTATATGATTTATTGTATAATGGTCAAGGTCATCAAGACATTCCAAGGCTCTTGACAAGTAAGTAGGCAGATTTCCTCCTTTAGTTTGAAACTCTTTCTTGACTTGACATACAATAAGCTTTGAATCACTGAAGATCTGCAACACTTTGACACTCAATTCTTTAGCAATTCTCAAACCGGCAATAAGAGCTTCATATTCTGCTTCATTGTTTGTCGAAGGGAATTCCAATCTCAAAGCATAGCACAATGACCGCCTTCAGGGGTTTTAAGCACAACCCCAACTCCGGAACAGTAATCGTTTCTTGCGCCATCAACATACAATTTCCATCGAATTGGGGATTATCAGTCACCACTTCCTCACTATCAACTTTATCCATACATTCTGCGATGAAATCTGCCAAAGCTTGTCCATTGATTGCTCTCCGGGGATGATAAGTGATGTCGTATCGGCTGAGTTCAATATTCCACTTCAAAAGGCGAACCGAAGTCTCAGGGCGAAAGAGGACTTGCTTTAGAGGCTGATAAGTGAGGACTTTGATTGGATGAGCTTGAAAATATGGCCTCAATTTTCTTTATGCAATCAGTAGACAATAGGCGAGCTTTTCCAACTTCGAATAATTCATCTCTGCCCCAGTGAATCTTTTGCTGATATAATAGACCGTGCGTTGACTTTTTGCGTCTTCCCGTACCAGGGCTGCATTGAGAGCATGAGACGAGATTGCCAAATATACAAAAAGATCTTCACCATTGTCCGGCTTAGAAAGTATTGGACGAGTTTCCATATGACGGATCAACTCATCGAAAGCTTTCTGGCATTCAGGGGTCCAATCAAAATTCTTCCTTCCTTTCTTTAGTGCATCAAAGAACGGAATGCATTTATCAGTAGCTTTGGAAATGAATCGACTCAGAGCAGCGACTTTCCCATTAAGACTCTGTAGTTCCTTATTTGTCTTAAGGGCTTTGACTTCTCTTAGGTCGCTCACGACCTAGTGGGATTAGATCGAAGCACACGGCATACGAACTAGGCGAGTGCTTCGAGGGGCAAGTGTTAACTCCGTTTTGAAAGCGACTTAACGAGTTAAGAAGTGGAATGACCTAACGACCTATGGAATAAAACTGCTCAACGACCTAATAAGTTCAGCGACCTAAAGGAGTCCATGACCTAACAACTTTGCTATGAGATCGACCTAACTGCTAAGAGGAGTTCGCTACCTTGCGACCCAACGACTTAACAACTTACAGGGAGTAAGCGACCTAACCAATGAAGTGGACCTAACGACCTAATACTTAGCGACCTAAAGTCTGAAGTGACTTAGCGACCTAAGAACCTCATGACCTACCATCTCAAACGACCTAGCGACTTCAGTCCTCAACGACTTAAAAGCTTCAACGACTTAAAAGATGGAACACTACTAAGCGACCTAACAGGTAGCGACCTATGACCTAAGTGAATCCACGGCTTAACGACCTAATGAGTTAAGCGACATAACAAGTTAACGACTTAGCCTAGGTCGCTGCATTGGATGTCTCAGCGTTCTAAGGTCGCCAACTACTCCCTAGGTCGTCCATGACCTACTACTTCATTCGGAACAGAACAAGTGTGTTCTAGTTAAGCCGTAAAGCTTAGGTTGCTACCACTATGTCGCCCCCACGGCCTACGACCTATCTTAGGTCGCCAACGACCTATAACCAACGACCTAACTCCGAACTCTCCTATAAATACAGCACTAGCTCAAACTTGAAGGGGACTTTGGGATCATTCTCCATAGCATCAACATTCTGCCATTTTCTCAAACAACACTTCGAGTACCTCAAGCACCAACGACCCTACGACAAACTTCAAGAGAGAATCTACATCATTCATATGAACTCAAAAGATTATTCTACATCGAAGTTTGAGCTACTAGTCTAAAGTGTGTTGTGATTGAAGAAAGTTGTATAAGTTGTACTTATGTCAGTAATAAAGAGAATTAAAGTGGATGTAGGCGTGACTATAAGCCGAACGACTATAAAAACTGTGTCTTTTACTGCTTTTCTGTAATTTTCTGCTTATCTCCAATTCCCGTATTGACGGGTCGTGCTTTCACATCTACTCTACATACACCGAGGTGTTAGCGTCTGATTTTTACGTTAACAGAATGTAAGTAATTGTGTTGTAAACCGTTTAAATTGGACGAGGTTGTTGCGAATTGGTTATAAACAATTAAAATCTTAAGTGGGAACCCTATAAGAATTTAAGTGGTAAATATATGTATCCAAGTAGGAATTGAACAGAATGTACCATTCATATCAGGAACATTAGAATTAAGTTTGGATTCAAATTATTGAAGGGAATGATAAATAAAATTATTCAGAATGTTTCTGAAAAGTAATCTGATTTTGAAATAAGAAGTTCTTTGAATACTTTGTTAAAACATAAGGTATAACTTAGTAATCTAATTAAATCTAATTTATAGGTAGGGAGCTCCTCTAGAATTCAGTCCTTGAGAAAGATGACTAAGAGTGAAGAGTGGAAGGTTAGGCGTAGAGAGGCTAGAGCAGCTGCATGTAGGGATCGAGAAGAAGGAATTCAAGACTATAAGAAGCAGGTTAAGGAAAGGGCTGAACCAGGACTTATGATAACGCCAACTGTTACAGATGTTTCAATAAGGGTCATTACGCAGCCAAGTGCAGTAAAACAAGGGATAATTGAAGGGTACATTCCATCAGTTTCACTCAGAGATCGTGTGCTTTAAGTGTCATAAGAAAGGACATTTTCTAAATCAATGCCCTGAAGTGAGAAAGGCGAAGCGTAAACCTATGGAACCGGTCAATGAGTCGACTATCTGCTATCATTGTAAAAAGACGGGACACATTGCTAGGAATTGTTCCGAGAGGCAGAAGAGGAGTAAAGCTGTAGAACATACTGTTGGAGGCGTGAAGGTTATCCAGATTGAAGACAGGGTAGAAACATTTTGTGGTAAATGTTATAAGTGGGGACACCCTATTGAGAAGTGTATGTTCGGGCTTTGCCTGTGGAAGGAAGACCATAGAAAGGATTCTTGTAGGAGTATTAGGGCTCTGTTCTTTTCAAACTTCTAACTAATAGAAAGGCATCTAGATTTATGACTTTTGTAAGACTTTTATTTTGGATAAATGTATGTAATGTATGAACTACTAATATGTAGTGAATTAACGTATGGAATCATTTTGGGCTTAAGACTGAAATGTTTAAGATAAAACTTCAAAGGTTGGGTTATAATAATTTAAGTTTGGTGATAAAATTGAATTTCAAGATTTAGTTGTTTAAAGAGATTTGAATATAGTTTGAATTTTGAAAATGGATTTTAGATTCAGGATTAAATGGTTTAAAGAGATAAGTTGATTTGATTTAAAGGATTAAATCAACATTTAAATAATTAACTCGAATTTATATGATTCGAGATGGTTTAAAATTGAGATTGAAATTGAATGTAACTTAGAGGAAATTAAATAAGTTTGAATGGACAACCTGATTTGGAAATTTAAATATGAAATTAGGATTGGACTTGGGAAGCTAAATGGTTAATTTGTATGGAGAGTTTGTGTGATCTCAAACGGGTTTGAGATCTAGAAATTAAAAAAAAAAGTCTTTAAATTGCAAATTGGATTTGTTTAAAAGAATGAGAAATGAAGTATGGTAATATATTCATTGTTGAAATAAAAAGGGGAAATTAAACTTGAAATTGAAGTTAAGGATATGGAATTACTTTGAACTAAAGATCTGAATGATTGAATTTGTAAATTAAAATTGTTTAATTGAACTGGTTTCAGATCCGGAAGATAAAAATTGGGTAATAAATTAAATTTTTAAGATAAAATTGTTTTGAACTTTTATTTGAACTTAAAGATAATTTAAAATGGAATTTGAGGATTTGACTCAAAATTTAAATTGTTAAAGATTCGGTTTAAAGTTGAAATTTAGATTCCATTAGTTCAAATTGAATTTAGTTTGAATTAATTTAAATTGAATTGGTGAGGATGAAGATTGGGGATTGAACTGTTTGGCTCTAGAGTATTTTCGAATAAATTATTTAGATATAAGTTGCTTTAAATCTATATTCCTAACTATTCACTATACAACTTTTCTTTTTAAATCCCAAACTACTTTATACTCATTTTACATCTACTTTTGGAACTATTTAACTATTTTACAGCTATTTTATAGACTAATTATTCTTTTTCCCAACTACTTTATAACTAGTTACTATTTACAACTATTATATAATTACTTAATTATATTTATCACTATTTTACAAACTAATAAGTGTTGTTCAACTAAATATATATTTTTAGATTTTCCAAGCTATTTTTCAAATATAAACTGGTTGGAGTTCAAACTGTTGTTAATTAAACATCCATTGAGATAAGAATTAAAATGGTAATCCAAGAGAGAATTGAAGTATAGGGTTTAAAATGAATGTGAATATAAAATGAGAAATTGATTTGAATAATAATCAATGAAGATAAATACGTAGGATGTACGTACATTACTCTATTCACATAGTCATTTAATCCAGATTCGAGCACCGAATTTCGAGATAATATTATTGATCCGAGTTGGTATTTTTCACTCGATTTTCAAAGGCGAACCTGGATATGGATTTTTTATTGGTTCTGGGTATTCTCTATTATAGTTATGACTATGCAAGGAAAATGATGGTTTCTGATCAAGAAACCAGATCTATGTCCGCAATAGGAAGTCGGGTAGACGATACTAGTTCGGCAATGAAATTGTGTGATCGAGTGAGCTATCAGATTTGTATAGCGTACTGATATTATGTGTACATCGTACGGAATTGAATGAAATTGATATTGAAAAAAGTAATCAAATTTGAATATTTGATTTTGAATAAACAAAGTTATATATCTTTGTTATATAAGATAAATCTCCCCCTGTTGAATTTATTGTTGAAAGGAAAGGATTTTTGAAAGTGTATGAAGTATAAAGGAATTTTATATAAGTTTGAATGATCCAAAGTTTGGAAAATTATATATATCTGAATACATACATACATACATATATATATATATATATATATATATATAAGGATCTAATGAGGATTTTGGAAAAGGTTATGGGAACCTTTGAATTTGGAAAGGCTTTTGATTTTTGGGTAAAATCAATATTGAATTTGAAAAGCCTAGCTTGAGAATTATCGATTTTGGAATAATCGATTTTGTGTAAAGGAGTTATGTATGAAGTCATACTAGGTGCATGGTTTGAAAGATACTATATATGTATAGTATAAAATGTTTTGATGATGGCTCTGGGGAAAAAAGGCGCTCCCTCGAAATGAACTTCTCAGGAGTGCCACTTGGGTGGTACTACCTTGAGCCCCAAGGGGGGTTCTAAAGTTGATCCTGTGAGGAGTCCGGACAAAAGTAGTTCCTGAGGATTACGAGTTGAGTATACCATAGCGAAAGTCGTGTGTGCCGCTGAGAGCCAACAGTTACATGGACTTTTGCTGCGATGGCAACGTAACCCAGGATGTAACTACGACCTATGGTATAATATAGCGAAAGTCGTGTGTGCCGCTGAGAGCGAAAAGGAAAGCAAGTGTTGCAAGGCACATTATCCATATCTAATATTCCTATTAGAATGTTATTTGATACCAGTGCATCCCAATGTTTCATTTCACAAGATATTGTTGATATGTTTAACCTCAAACCTGAAACGACCCGCCTTATTCTCCACAACAAGACGCATCGTTATTAAGAAAGAAAGGGATAGAAAAGAGAGAAGATAGAAAGTACTAAACAACATCATAATCTCACAGCAGAATGAATAAATTATATTAATCGCATAGATATTACATAGTACACAATATCTATCGGAGTTAAACAGCTTTATACATCACAAATCAAGACAGTTATAAAACCTGTCTACCAAACAACTGAAGATATAAGACAGATATCAATACAGAGATCAACATAGTGGAACCACTATATATCTACAAATGCGGAAGCCTCCTGCTCCATATCTCCTCCGGAATTCGTCAAAGCAAACCTGAATCCCTTGGCTACTCGTAAAAATTTGAGTACCCCTGAGTTTAAGAAAAACAGAAATAAACTCGAGGTCAGACATGTGTCTGGTGTGAGTAAACGGGTTAAAGTTGTTTAACTTTGAAAACCTTTGAAAGAAAAGGTATCTCGTAAGACTTCCCACATATAAACATGGAAAAGATTTTACCTTCCGATAACCAAACTTTTGATAGGAAATCTGGTTATAATATACTAAGGTCTAGGCTTTTCAAATAAATATTCACATAGCTGAAATTGTTACATTCATTAAATTCCAACATACTAACCACAATGTGGATTATACAATCAAGTCCGTGATCACTTATTAGAAGTTGGATTTCCATACAATGCAGGGCTACTGGGGTACCTCCCGTCGCAGTATGTGGCCTAGATCACCGTACCGAGGATTACTCCCAATCCTCTGCAACACAAAGCCGGAGCTACCTCTTACTGGATAGTTCGAATAAGACAACCCCGTGGTTGGAGCCAACAACTGCCACACAGCCGAATAAAAAAGGACTTTAGACAGGGGAAAATCATATCCTACTTGGGTTCTACCCACTTAGCCATACTGTAACGACCCGAAATTTTCGAAGCTGAAAATTCCAAATAGTTATGGAAAGAAGAAAGAGATAGAAGAGGAAGAAGAAGGAGAACAGAAACAACATCTCACATTCACAGTGGATAAAAAATAATAATAAGTAATAACAGTTTACAAAAGAATAATATATCTGTCGATTTCATTTAACACATTAGAGTCACATATATACAGAATTGAATATACTCAATTATCATGTCACAGATATACAATCATATAATACAGCGGAAAATACTCACACATTCTTGCCATCCAGCCCGTCTCCTGAGTACCAGAACGTCCCTACCTGAAAATTTGTAATACTCGGTCTGACCCGAGCATTACACCAAAGTAACACCCGGGTCAGGCTGGAAAACAGCGTGAGTAAATCCATCTATTATGGAATACAACATCATAAAACTTACATAAACCTGGGTAACTCGTATCAAATTTACAATTCATAATTTGTTATAACATCTCTTATGCCACACATCAATTTCTAAGTACAAAACTTAGATTAAATGATCCAATCCACTTAAATTATTCCGTTCCAGCCTATTTATTTTATATATCCATCAATAAAGAATCGAAGTGGTTTCGGGTATTTCAAATACCTGACTCCGGTATCTTCGAATCTCTTGTTATCTTATTCCAAGTTATTCAAGTGAAATATTATTTAAATTTTAAATACAGGATGTCTCTTTTACACAGCAATTCATCATTGATAGATAACCACATTATTCTGTCCACAACAAATCATAACAAAATCATTTCATATCAGAGAGATCAACCAATTTAGGGCATTTAACATTTTTAAATCATTCCTAAACAAGATTTATCGTTTTCCAAATAAATTAAATCCAACCCTAATTAATTAAATTAATCAACAACTTTTATTACTTAGATACCCTTTTCATAACCTTAATTAATTATATCTAATTAATGAATCATTCTTTTAATTATTCCTAATTACCAATTAATCCTTAGTTTCCATTTCATTAATCCTTAATTACCCTTGGTAAATTTGTCATGATAGGTTGATCATCCTTTAAGTATTAATAAAACCTGGTTATAAATTAATAAAACATATTTCCCTTCAGAAATTTACTGTCTTACTATTCATCAAGTAATTTACCTAAATTAATTATATCCAGTCATTATCCATTACTTAATTAAGTAATTTCACTTTATTACTTACATTACGTAATTATACATAAACCATAAATCATGTAACTCTCTTTAAATTAATGAAACAAATTAGTTAACTAAATTAACCCCATTAACTTTATTAATTACACTGAGTAATTTATCCCAACAATTATGATTTAAGTTAAAACATTCGTGGACTAATTACAAATTATTCTATATATCCCGAAGCTATTATTATTATTATTATTATTATTATTAAAAACACATTAGTTTGTTTAAAACGTCCTTTTCTGACTTAAACACTAAACTGAAAAATGTCAAAACCGAGATTCCCGAGCAATTTCCCAGCTAAACCCGAGCAAAATCCCCGTCCACTTCGAGTTTCCCAAGAACTGACCCGTGCTTTATACTTAAACACAAATTTTCTAAGTGTTTAAACCCGAAACAACTTAAATATGCCTCGAGTTAAACTCGAGCCTCCAACCCATTCTTCCGAAGATAACTTCGAGACTTCCTCCTCTCTTCTTATCACCCTTCCTGATACCAATCCTAAATTCCCAGGCATGCTAATCGATCCGTGCACACGCACGACTAGACTATGATTCTCCGATCTTCGACGGGTGCGCCAACAAGTCGAAATCGTAACCAACTTACCTCCCAATCATCCAAATCCTTCGATCGATCACAAGATCGAAATCGAACGTATTCCACCTAAGAGAGGAAATTCCCATCGCCTGTCCTACATGACATTACCCAATCCCGATCAGTAGCGTCCATGGCATCCCACCAGAAGCTTAACCCAAGTCCTCACTCTCTTATCCCCCACGTCCGACCTCATTCGAAACTACGCCGATGATACTGCAACCCATAAACCAACTCGTCCAAAAAACACAACCAAACCCTACAACGACGAACTCCCACTGCCACCGCGAATAATAAAATCACCTCGCATTTTTGCCAGGTCCACCAAGCTTCCACCAACCTTCAGCGAAGTTCCCATCCACCTCGAGACTACCGTTCGCCAGAAAACCATTAGAGACTACTTACTGGTTAAACTAGGATTACTCACTTGTTACTATATTAAAAATCATGATTTCATTTTTAAAAATCATTTTTTTCCGAGTTGATTCAAACTACATGATTGCATTAGCAAATTTCATCATTTGATTTTAGAAAATTATTTAAAGTTTCTACTGTATTTTCCTTGATTCCTCAGATTCCAAACCCAAATTTCTGAACATATTTTTAAAGACTAAATTACGTTTTTAACAATCTTACCCTGTTAAAGACAAAGCTTCCCAGTGATTAACAAGAAGATTTGAATTTTAATACATTCTAGGGTTTGCAACTTGCAACAGAGAATCACGACCAACCTACAAGATCCATACTTAAATATAGGTATACACAGAGAACAAAAATTCCAGAAAACACCTGATCAGTATGAAGTTTCTAGGCTTTTAAAATAACATGTTACTCACCTGATTTTGTTTTGAACAGAGCTCACTTCCTGGTTTAAGAAAATAACAGCTTGATCTTGTTTTGATCTCCTTGTTGATGCTAACTGATGAAGCTGTTGTGTTTCGGGTTGTAGTTTGCTCTTCTTCTTCTTTTTTTTAATCCATGAAGGAAATAGAAAATGATATATATAAAGGAAATATGGACAGGTTAGCTGTTTGTTGGTACTAGACTTTAGTTGTACTAGTAAGATCTTTTTTTTTTATGTAACTGGTCAGAGATTTTTTTTTCCTAGAGTGGCTGAAATGATATTTGTGTGCTTGCATTAATTATGTTTGTCTTGTCCTTTATTTATTTTTTACACTTGATTGATTTCTTTTCTTTTTCTATTGTGAACTTATTTCATATATAGCTTGTCTTGTTTTATGTTTACAAAGCCATTCATCCTTAAAGATATTAAAACTATGACAACTTGTTTCCATTTTATTGAATACATTCATGTGTAGGGTTGTCTTCTTTGGCAAGCTTCCATAAATTTGTATATTCTCTTTTGTTTCATCTAATTGCTTTGCAATAAGAATGAGTCTATATTTAATTTATGGCATATTCATGATCAGGTTATTATCTTGTCTCATTTCATTACTTGCTTGTATTAATTATAATTACCTCTTCTCTCTTATACAACTTGTATTTATTTATATCATCCTTTTATCTTTCATGCATCTTAACAGTATATAGATATATTGTTCTAGAATGAGCTTATGCTCATTTATAAATTTACTTAAACATAAAGTTCTTTGAGATATCATTTATTGCTAACATAAATACTTGTTCTTATATCTTTCTAAAGTTAAACACTTAATTGCTTATTTGTTATTTTAATGCTTATGTCAGTTCTAATACAAATCCTTATGTTTATTTCTTTTCAAAGTTTAACTATCAAATTTTAATTTACTTATTTATTATTATTTATTTTCATGCTTATTTTCATTCCATAGTTTCTTGTGTTATATATTTATAGTTATGCTAATAGCCATGTTTTTTTTATTAATTTAAATAGTTGTAAGATGTATTTTATATTAACTAATACAATTCTTTTATACTGATGTTTATTTATATATGTGAATATATCAGAACACTTTATCTTTAGTTTATATGGTGGGTTTATATATATATATATGATTTATTTTTCTATAGGATTCAAAAACTATAAAACAAAATATTCAGTTTTATTTTTAGATTAAATTTAGATATTCAGATAGTTTAACCGTCCGACATTTATTTGACTACTTAATATTAATATTTTAATAATTTAATTCCATTAATTATTAATTAACACCTGTAGAAAATCTGGGTCGTCACACTTACTTCACCTCCCCTGTTTTAGCCATTCCCGGTTGATGAGGCTTGAGGCTACGATTACCACTGTATAACACATCTATCTTTGAATGCTCATCGTCCTCCAGACGGTGTTCTAAATGCATTCAATCAATACAAGTTCGTTCTGGGTTCGAACGAAACCGAAGGAATTATCTCGTTACCCTCCTTTTGGAATCACCCTTAGAGTTAACGACAATAACCCTTGCACTCTGAAACTCCATCTCGATCTTCACTTTGAGATGTCATGACCTATCGTTTAACTTGGATCAATGTGGTTTTCGGATAATCAAATTTAATACGCGATCCCAGTCTCATCGAAATCCAAACGTATGTTAAAGGTCAAGTTGTTTAAGGTTTAAACAATTTAATTCAATTCAATAGTTGAATTCACACAACATTCATCACAAATAAATATCACACATTTATCACGTATATATTCAATATCATAGCACAGAATATCATAGATTATGATCCAACAGATATCAACCAATCCAGACATTCTACTCAAACAATCATCCATAAGAAACAATTATTAATCCATATTATAATTAATTTAATTAACTTAAATTAAATTAATTACTTAATAATTAATCAACTTATCCTGCTTAATCGACCAGTAATTAATTACAAACCATTTAATTAATTATTCATCCAATAAATATCCATCTTAATTAATCATCATTGATTAATCATTCTTCAATTACATAACGTAATTATCTTTTAATTAATTACACAAATTAATTATCCTTGCAACTATCGATTTTTCGTTCCCGAAAAACCGAATAGTTAGGGTTGAAGAAGAAGAAAGAGGTACAAGAAAAAAGAAAAAGATAGAACAAAACAGAAAGAAACAACAGAACAATATCAGAATCTCACAATCGCAGCGGAACAACATATAATAGATAAATGAATAATTTTTAAACAAAGGATTATAACAGTTATTACATTACATCACATCACATCACATTACATCATCAGAATGTACAACAGCAAACAACAACAAACATCGGAAAAGAAATACTATATACTAGTAATGCGCCATGCCATCCAGCTTGCCTCCAGCAACTCCTGAATTCCAGAATATCCTGATAAACCTTACTCTTGACTGACCGTGTGGAAATTGGTGGGCACCCAGAGTTTAGGAAGGAAAACAATAAACTCCGAGTCAGTCATGTGACTGGTGTGAGAACCTAAAACAGTTTATCTTTAAAAACGAACAACAGGATAATTTTTAAAATAGATTCGTAATGCTATTTAGAAAATGAGACTACCATAAGGCCTCCCGCACACACACACAATACAAACGCAGAATCGGAGGAGATTTCTCCTTATGATAGTCAAAGATGCTTGATACGCATTAAAAAAACATTTGATATTATTACTAGTGCATAGTGTAGGAAAAATCATTTCGAAAATAAAGATATAAATCTTAGCCAACATACGACCATTATCGTATGCCTACTATAGCTACCATGTTCAATAGTAGGTTACCGCCACATTCCATGGCAGGTTATACAACTAAAACCGTACAAGATCGTATTGTTTCTTTGGATTTCCAACAAATGGTCAGGCCAAGGAACAACCCACTGCCACATGGGTACGCCTCTGGAAAGACGACCCGAGAACCAAACCGGATCTCTGCCAACACAAGGCCGGGTTATCCCTAACTGGGAAACTACTAACACGAATATGTCATCCCTCGATCGTAAACGATCTATCCAAGGATCCTCGATTTCCAACAACCACAAAGCAATACATTTGCAGCAACAACATAGGTTAAGTATCTGGGCTCCATACCATGATACCACCTCTATCCAGAAGGAATGACATACACTAAAGGGGTGCTACCCCCTAATAACCTTGCTGCATCCTTCCTGTTTTGACCATTTCCAGGGTGTGAGGTCCGACGAAGTCTCGTCCACAAAGCCACGCTTTATACAAAAGCTGTGTTTTGGGTCAACAAATGATTAAAGTAATGATCACCAAGATAAATGATCTAACAAATGATCATATCACAAATGATCAAACAATGATCATCTCACAGCAGCACTCAGCATGCCACATACCAAATTGGGAGTATATCACTAGTAACCTTCAACTACATAACCTCTGAGCTCGTACGTCTCGGAGAAGGGTGTTAAGCTAAGAGAATAAATTCTCCGCCACCAAAATAAATATATTTGAAAGAAATCAGCTTTATATCTCAATTTGTAATGTCAGACATACAATCCATACAAGTCTGTTCTGGGCTCGAACAGAACCGAAGGCACTTACAAAGAAGTCCTTGCATTCCGGATAATTTCTAATCACGTCCGGACTTCCCATCACCAAGGGTGATAAAACCTCTATATCGGAGATCAGCCGATGCAGACTAACTCAACGGTAATCCTTCCGTTTTGAAAAATATCCGGTCTTCAACACCGGTCATCAAATGCAATCCATTAGGACGTATCATATATTCGGAATGGGTTATACGACCCCAAGGTCCTTTCCTGGCTAACCCGAATAGTGAGCGCTTATTTTAAAAAAATAAGTGCGGCATTCAAATTCAAGCAATCACAACAAATACCTATTAAAGGTAAATATTGATAGTCGGATTATTTAACTATCAATAGGCGTGTTCAACATCACCAAATTCCAAATAATTTCCCAAATTATTTATTTTCCAAAATATCTTTACTAGGTATATAATTACCACACTTCAACCCTTTGAAAACAAATTTTCAAATCACTTTTCACCTTTACCACTTCAGAAAATAATTTTCAATCATTTTCCTTCCGCGGAAATACTTTCATTTCAAAATGGTTCATTAAACCAATTAAATAAATTCTTACCGATTTACTTTATATTTACGTTCCAAATCCGTAAATTAATTCCCACGCTTCAAAAATAAATCAACGTTTATTTTTAAACAAATTCCCCTTTTCGTTTATAAATTCCATAGCGAATTTACATTCCAAAATATTTATGAATATACTATTTCAGTTATTCATTTTCAATTTATCTTCAAAAGGATAGATTCTCAAAACATTTCATTTCACGTTGGAAAAACATTTCCATACTTCAACATTTGGAAAATATTCACTATACTTAAATCGAAATTAAGTATATATTTCATTCTTTAAGAAATCATTCTTTTAAACACATTTTTTTGGGCCAAAACAAATGTTGCGTAAAACATCGTTACGACAAACCAAAATCTCTAGTATAGGGATTCGAAATTTAGATAGATATATAAATCCCAATACTATATAAAACATTTCCTTTCGGAAACCATTTACTATAACAACAGTGTTATAGTCCATCATTTCCTTCTATTTCTCGAAAACATCTATTTCAACAATGAATGTTGAAATCTATGGTTTCGATTCATAATATATTTTAAAACATCTTTAAATCGTTTTAATTCTATTTAAAACATCACTTCCCAAAATAAATCCATTTTATTTAATAACATATTCATGGTCCAAAATCGTGAATATACTTCCTTAACCAATTTCAGCTTTCAATTTATCAAATTCCATTGATTTCGAATTTATAAACAATGTCTATAAATTCCATTTCTATTTATAAGCTTCGATTTATAAATCTCCTTTATTAGTCTAATTTCATTTATATAACTCAATTATATACCAAAAGTCCATATTATAAGTTAAATGCTTATAATCCATTTAGTTACAAAATCGTTCTTTTAAAACTTCACAAATTATAAATCTTGTTACTTATAAGATTTCATTTATAACCCTATTTTCGACATTAATAGAACTCCTTTTAATATTCTATTATTTCGATTTATAAAATATATATTTTATAAATCTCAACTATAAACCATTTTTGCTTCATCGAAGATTTCAATTTAAGTGCAAAAATCCGATTTATAAGTTAATTCCTTAAAATCTTGTCTTACAACATCTATTCATTTTATAACTTCACAATTCATAAATCTATATATTTTCATTCACTTATGAATTCATTTATACTTCATTTTTTACACTTATAAAAACTCGTTTTACAATTCCAGTATTTCTAATTTTAAAATATCAAATTTATACATCTTTCATATAACCCGTTTTAAAATAATTCAAAAATCCCAATTTAACTATTTATAAATTTATTAACTACTTATCTCAAAAATCACCTTTTGGTTATATTTCACAAAAATCTTAATTTTTATAACATAAGAATTTATAACGTTTTAATTATTTAAAATGAATCAATTCAAAAATTTAATAAAACATATACTTTCAAAAATCACTTTAAAAATTCTTTTAAAATCAAAATCGTTATTTTTAAACTTTAAAAATGGATCCAATGATGCAACAACACCAAATAGTCAATCACGACATCCAAATATCATATATCGATATCATAATCAACAAATATCACAATATCTGTAAATAAATCAATATAGTTGAGGAATCCAGTTGGATCCCTCCAACCTGTTTCCCTGCATCCACAGATGTTAGCACAATACCAATTTTGTTCCAGTACGGAATTATCGCGGTATATGGGATTTATAAAAATATTATCCGCTTAATAGGCGGCGCAATAGGGTCTCATCCGCTATATAATGCGGGAAATCAACTCCAAGCACATAAATAATACCAATTTCACTATACGGCGAAATATTCGCGGTATATGTTTTTAATAAACAACATCCGCTTACTAACGGCGCATAATGTCTATTTCAGTCAATAACAGATAAAATTTATCATCCAGGCATAAAATCAACAATTTTAAATCTAACTATTTAAAATTAACATCGAAGAATTTCGCTTGAGTGAGAAGTTCACACCTTGAGTTTCCGATAACGGTTGTAGCGTTTTATCTCGAATAAAATTAAACGTGCGTTTAATTTTACCCGAAATTCAAACTAGCTTCAAACGACTCCAATCAAGCTCCATTGCGTAGTGCTCGACAAAACGAAGCCAACGCAAAAAGTTTCGTCCGAAACGGATCTCGTATGAAAGAGTTATAGCATTTTGAAGTTAATACAAATTTTTATATAAATAATTATAACTTTTATTTTTATTTCTAACCCTATGTAAATCTAGGCGCACGATCTTCTGCCCTGAGTCAAGGCCGCACGCGAGTGCTTCTTCCCCAACAGGAAGATACGTACGCAACATAACCCAACACACACCCCTAAACCCTAGATCACGCGACCCATACACTCGACTTCACGACGATCAAGCAATGCCACAACCACCGCCCATGTGAGCTCCACCTCCAGCACCAATATCTTAGAGCTCGGCTGTCCCTAGGCCCCTCGATTTGCGTGCGGACGGCCGGCCTTCACGAGCGATTTCCCGTTGATTTACTTCGCCTATGACGATCTCCATCGTTGATTTTGTAACCCTCGTTGAGCTCTGCAAAGTTGTAGTTGATGATTCGTTGAAATACTTCACGGATTGGAAGAATTTTGAGGAGGAAAAAAGTGAATTTTCGGCCAAATTGTTTCTGGCGCCTAGGGCTGAACGAAACCCTTATTCTTTTTTTTTTGTGAAAAGAAAAGGGCTATTTATAGAAATTTATCGAATGCTATTCATCACGGGTTTTCCGAACTCCGATTTACGCGCGTTGACCGGCATTTCTACGGTTTATCCCGCGTTTCGAACACAATGGAACAGGTTTCGGAAGCTAATTCGATCATCTGTACCAGATATGGCAATAAACGATCGATTTAAATTAAACCAATTTAAACTAATTTCTATGCGTTTTAGCTTGCACCGGACAAACGGTAAATCCGATTGACTTGAAATTCGAAACTATACGATAATATCACATTACGGATCCGATGAAACTGGTTTCGTCAAAATCCAAGACTGTTTGAAAAATGACTATTTTAACTCGCCAAACTAATATTAAAACAGTTTCGATGCGTTTCGAGCTGCCACGGTCAAACGAAAACTCCGATTGCTACGAAAATTGAAATCCGGTAATAACAAACTATTAAGGATCCAATGGAACTAGTTTCGTACAATTCTGAGACTGTTTGAAAATTAGCTATTTTTCAGTCGATAATTAAATATTAAAACATTCAATTTTCACAAATTAACTCCAACTTCAATTTTAAAAGTTCTATAACATCTCTATAACTTCAATAAAATAAAATAAAATTTTACAAATCAATTTTTATCGTATTTAACCCAATTTTAAATTATTTCTGTATTTTCACATATTAAATTATTGATTTTAATTATCCGATTAAATCCAATTATTCGAAATAAAATTTATTGGACTTATAAATTTCACTTATTAATATTTAAATTCATTTAAATATTCAAATTTTAATTAACTAAAATTCTGGGTCGTTACAGACTTCTCCCCTTAAAAGAATTTCGTCCTCGAACTTACCAAGTAAGAAAGAGTTATAGAATCCATTAACTTTCGAAAACAAACCATTCAAATTGAATTTTTTTTTTCAAATCTCTTAAATGTTTAACTTTCCTAAAATTCATAGTTAAACTTCTTACAATAACTTACTAAGTTTTCAAATCATACTTAGTTATCTTTTCAAAAATTTCCAAAATTCCCAAAAATTTTCTAACGCCTTAAATTTTCGAACAAATTAGCCAGAGTCTCCTTTGCACGGCTCGATCCGAAAAAAAAATGACAGTATATATATCACAAATATACATCTCATCAAGTGATGAGGCATCCCGCAGGGGAAAAAGTGTAAAAGTACGATATTTAATCTGAGATATGTACCTTATATATTGTTAGCGAGCGTATACGGCTAATATAGCGTGAAAGCGAGCTCCAAATGTGAAGCAAGCGCAATCCGCACCTACTAAACACTCAACAACAATCATTAGAATCATGCATATATGAAAATAGTATCAGTATAAGACATATAGCAACATAACAACTACATGTGCCAACATAGCAAATGCAACAAAAGTAATAAATGCAACCACCAAACAAATAGCATTCAACTAACATCCATAACCAAATCAATATTCATTCATATTCTCATTAATATTCAATGAATTGGTTTTCAATTTAAATCACATTTGATTCATTTACATTAGATTTTATCAACCTTCATTTTCTCATACTGAATTAGTCTATATTCACTAATTTATATTCAAGTTGGTTCATTTCAAAATCAAATTCAACTCTATTTAAGATTCACTTATCTTCCAATTTGATTTCAATCACTTTAGCTTTCAATTCCATTAATTTCTTAATGAATTATACACAGTCAATTAACAACCAATGTATATTCAACATAACCAAATTATTTACTTCGCTTACATTCATTCAATTTGGTTCATCTCTTTTAATTCCAATTGGTTTAGTATTAAATTGGCTTCCATCCAATTATTCAATTTTCAATTTCTTAACTTTATTAGCTTCTAATGAATTAACACTTACATTCATTGTTCCATATCAAATTATTTTACATTCAATTGATGTACATTCAATTCATTCGTTAGTTCAACTGCTAATTCATTTAACAATATAAAGTTGAATTTCATTTATATAACTCAAGTTCATATTCTTAATGACTTCATTTCATTAATTCACTTATTCATTTACTTCGACACCACAATCAACTTTTTTCAACTTTACTTAAGTTATATTCCATTCCAACATCAATTGTTTCAATTTAACTTAAGTTTCCACTTATAAATTCAATTTAGGTTCCAATTCTGAAATAAATTTTTATTTAACTTTTATCAAAGTCTAATTTATTCACTTATTCAAATTCATATCTCATTTTGCTTAACAAAATTGTTTAACCATTTTTAACAATTGGTTTCACTTGCATTTTTTTCATTTTATAAGTTATGCAACTTATATTCAACAATTACCACTTGGATTTTTTTTTTCAAATTTGTTTATCATAACCAAACTTAAATTTTTAATTTACTATGGTAGCAAATCCATCACATAGAGACTTGAAAATGATACTGATGATGCTGCAGTCATCACCCTAATTATTTTCTAGCAACAGTAGTGAATTTAGTGCTTAATATTCTTTCAAAATCTTCCTTTTTATTTATAAATCACATTTATAAATCTTTTATATATATATATATATATAAGATTATTTCACAATTGTAAATCACATTAATTATAGTTCCATACTTAATAATTCAATTGCTTATACAATTCATTCTTTTACAATTGTTGTTTTAATTTAACTTATTCAAACAACTTTTGTTTAGTTGCATGCATTCTTACATTTTCGACAATCAATAATCAATTTATATACACCTAATAATCCTGAAAAATTATTCCTTTATATATAAAATATAATTCAAGGTAAAATTATTTCATTTACCCAATTTAAAATGATACTATGTCGGCTTGCCTCGTCTAAGTGTTTAGAAATCCCTATCGATAATATGGCGTCCCACACACTAACCAGAATTCACAAACAGCTCAACGGATAAGCAAACACAATATAAAATAATTTATATTCACTAACAAATACGCACTCGTATCTATTATTACACTCACACTCATTCTAGAGTACTACTGACTCTATCTCTAATGAGTAACACCTAACAGAGCGATGGTTGTCGCTTAACCATATGCTCTGATACCAGAGGTAACGATCGATTTTTCGTTCCCGAAAAACCGAATAGTTAGGGTTGAAGAAGAAGAAAGAGGTACAAGAAAAAAGAAAAAGATAGAACAGAACAGAAAGAAACAACAGAACAATATCAGAATCTCACAATCGCAGCGGAGCAACATATAATAGATAAATGAATAATTTTTAAACAAAGGATTATATCAGTTATTACATTACATCACATTACACTACATTACTTCATCAGAGTGTACAACAACAAACAACAACAAACAGCGGAAAAGAAATACTATATACTAGTCATACGCCATGCCATCCAGCTTGCCTCCAGCAACTCCTGAATTCCAGAATATCCTGATTAGCCTTACTCTTGACTGCCCGTGTGGAAATTGGTGGGCACCCAGAGTTTAGGAAGGAAAACAATAAACTCCGAGTCAGTCATGTGACTGGTGTGAGAACTTAAAACAGTTTATCCTTAAAAACAAACAACAGGATAATTTTTAAAATATATTCGCAATGCTTTTTAGAAAATGAGACTACCATAAGGCCTCCCCCCCACACACACAATGCAAACGCTGAATCAGAGGAGATTTCTTCTTATGATAGTCAAAGATGCTTGATACACATTAAAAAAACATTTGATATTATTACTAGTGCATACTGTAGGAAAAATCATTTCGAAAATAAAGATATAAATCTTAGCCAACATACGACCATTATCATATGCCTACTATAGCTACCATGTTCAATAGCAGGTTACCGCCACATTCCATGGCAGGTTATACAACTAAAACCGTACAAGATCGTATGGTTTCTTTGGATTTCCAACAAATGGCCAGGCCAAGGAACTTCCCATTGCCACATGGGTACGCCTCTGGAAAGACGACCCGAGAACCAAAACGGATCTCTGCCAACACAAGACCGGGTTACCCCTAACTAGGTAACTACTAACACGAATATGTCATCCCCCGATCGTAACCGATCTATCCGAGGATCCTCGATTTCCAACAACCACAAAGCAATAAATTTGCAGCAACAACATAGGTTAAGTATCTGGGCTCCATACCATGATACCACCTCTATCCAGAAGGAATAACATACACTAAAGGGGTGCTACCCCCTAATAACCTTGCTGCATCCTTCCTGTTTTGACCATTTCGAGGGTGTGAGGTTCGACGAAGTCTCGTCCACAAAGCCACGCTTTATACAAAAGTTGTGCTTTGGGTCAACAAATGATCAAAGTAATGATCACCAAGATAAATGATCAAACAAATGATCATATCGCAAATGATCAAACAATGATCATCTCACAGCAACACTCAGCATGCCACACTACCAAATTGGGAGTATATCACTTGTAACCTTCAACTACATAACCTCTGAGCTCGTACGTCTCAGAGAAGGGTGTTAAGCTAAGAGAATAAATTCTCCGCCACCAACAGAAATGTATTTGAAAGAAATCAGCTTTATATCTCAATTTGTAATGTCAGACATAAAATCCATACAAGTCTGTTCTGGGCTCGAACAGAACCGAAGGCACTTACAAAGAAGTCCTTGCATTCCGGATAATTTCTAATCACGTCCGGACTTCCCATCACTAAGGGTTATAAAACCTCTATATCAGAGATCAGCCGATGCAGAGTAACTAAACGGTAATCCTTCCGTTTTCAAAAATATCCGGTCTTCAACACCGGTCATCGAATGCAATCCATTAGGACGTATCACATATTCGGAATGGGTTATACGACCCCAAGGTCCTTTCCTGGCTAACCCGAATAGTGAGCGCTTATTTTAAAAAAATAAGTGTGGCATTCAAATTCAAGCAATCACAACAAATACCTATTTAAAGGTAAATATTGATAGTCGGATTATTTAACTATCAATTGGCGTGTTCAACATCACCAAATTCCAAATAATTTCCCAAATTATTTACTTTCCAAAATATCTTTACTAGATATATAATTTCCACACTTCAACCCTTTGAAAACAAATTTTCAAATCACTTTTCACCTTTACCACTTTTGAAAATAATTTTCAATCATTTTCCTTACGCGGAAATACTTTCATTTCAAAATGGTTCGTTAAACCAATTAAATAAATCCTTACCGATTTACTTTAAATTTACGTTCCAAATCCATAAATTAGTTCCCACACTTCAAAAATAAATCAACGTTTATTTTTAAAAAAATTCCCCTTTTCATTTATAAATTCCATAGTGAATTTACATTCCAAAATATTTATGAATATACTATTTCAATTATTCATTTTCAATTTATTCTCAAAAGGATAAATTCTCAAAACGTTTCATTTCACATTGGAAAAACATTTCCATACTTCAACATTTGGAAAATATTCACTATACTTAAATCGAAATTAAGTATATATTTCATTCTTTAAGAAATCATTCTTTTAAACACATTTGTTTGGGCCAAAACGAATGTTGCGTAAAACATCGTTACGACAACCCAAAATCACTAGTATAGGGATTCGAAATTTAGATAGATATATAAATCCCAATACTATATAAAACATTTCCTTTCGGAAACCATTTACTATAACAACAGTGTTATAGTTCATCATTTCCTTCTATTTCTCGAAAACATCTATTTCAATAATGAATGTTGAAATCTATGGTTTCGATTCATAATATATTTTAAAACATCTTTAAATCGTTTTAATTCTATTTAAAACATCATTTCCCAAAATAAATCCATTTTATTTAATAACATATTCACGGTCCAAAATCGTGAATATACTTCCTTAACCAATTTCAACTTTCAATTTTCAAATTCCATTGATTTTAAATTTATAAACAATGTCTATAAATTCCATTTCTATTTATAAGCTACGATTTATAAATCTCCTTTATTAATCCAATTTAATTTATATAACTCAATTATATACCAAAAGTCCATATTATAAGTTAAATGCTTATAATCCATTTATTTACAAAATCGTTCTTTTAAAACTTCACAAATTATAAATCTTATTACTTATAAGATTTCATTTATAACCCTATTTTCGACATCAATAGATGTGACGCCCCACCTCTATACCCACGCTAGCCAAGAACATTACGGTGAATGCTGTCAACTAGAACGGAGAATAAGGCTGTTGAGGAGCGACCATCCGTGTAATTACATTGCGCGAGCATCGATATGTCAGATAGTATAACATGCATTTCTTTATCAAGAGGGAAATCCGCCATACCAACACAAACTCAAAGCTACTACACAGTGGTTATAATATCTTCAGAAACAAATATAGAAATAAACATAACATAAATCAGTAACAGACAATTCATATCACAAAGGCGTAAATAGATATGAATATTACACTAGGAAGTGTACATCAGAGTAGCGGTCTAAAAAGATCCACAATATCACAAAAGAATAGTTACACGAACTACACAAAAGAATAAGTATACATCATGGAGTCTATATCTCAAGTGTATACAACAAAAAACTACTAATCTAAGTAGTTAGCCAAAAGTTAGAGGAATCAATCCCAAGTGAGAAGTCAACCAGAAGCACCTGTAACATCTCGGTCTGACCCGAGTATTATTTAATAAGAAAATAATAAACGGACCAGTCTAACTATAAATATCAGATGAAACGATATAGAGTAAGTGATATGACTAAACACATAATAATCACAATGCCAAGCTGTGATATATATAAGTAATTGAAAATCAACAAGAGATTAATCAATATCACAAAATCTACACAAGAATCAAAGGAATGTCATACTACTTATTTCTTTCACCAAACCATAAATATTGACGATTATATCAATGTCAATCACAAAAGTCAATGACACACAAATTCACCAATGCACAAATATTGATAAAACTTATCAATGGAAATCACGAAAATTGGTGAAACACAAATTCAAGAAATCATCTCAAGAATCCAGAAATCACCAAAAGCGGGGGAGGCCTATCACAAACGGGAGCATAAAGCTCACCAACACGTGTATCACAAAAAGAACGCTAATTCCATGGTTGCTAACCATCACAAATTGAGCCAAAGCTCCACAAATGGCCCGAAGACCATGGGTTGCTACCCCACCAATTTGAGTCGAAACTCCACAAAAGGGGGTTTAGTCTCCCTCGCAGACAAAGAGACATCGCACATTGCTAATCTAAATCACAAATATGATCGTCATGATCAACGAGAAGTGTCAATTACACTAAGCTAGTAAATATATGAGTTTAGCTTCATGTCCCATAACCACTTGCTTAACTTAAATATTTACGAATAAACTGTAGATCTCCACTATAAAATTGTCACAAGAGATTAAATCGAACAAGTCCAAGAATTAACCGACGAAGTAAACGCAAGTGTTTCATACCACTCGTTTTACTAAGTCGTTTAATTAGATTTCTCATACGAGTGAGGTAAAGGTTTGTATATACTAATAGATTGGAAAACGGTTTAAGAAACGAGCTTTGTAATAAAACAGTGTTGAAATCATGTGAAGAAAGAGCTTTGATATTTACTACTAGTATAGAAACCTTTATATTTTTAAAGTGACAAATCACGAAGAAAATTGTAGGAACAATCAATCACTAAAATTCACATACGAAGATGTGAATAAAAATCCAACGAACAGATAAAGAATCCATCGAAATGGATATTCAAAAATCCCTAAGAAGTAGTCATCAAAGTCATAATAAATGATAACAACAAATAGGAAACAACATGAATCGATTTAAAGTTGGAAATTCTAGCAACTAGGCGAAATAGGAAAAATTGCAACAGGTCGGTCGGCCGGCTACAGAGCTCGGTCGACCGGACCCTGTTCCAAAAAAAATCTCGGGAAGCAGGTCGGTCGGCTGAGCCCTGTAGCTAGTCGACCGGACCAGAGACAGAAAGGTACTTATGCACCTTAGTAGCAGGTCGGTCGATCGGCCCAGGGGTTCGGTCGGCAGACCCTGATGTTCTGTAAATTGAAACCCATTTAATTGATGTGCAAACTCCACCAATTCGCAACCGAACGAGCACGAACGATAGGGAATTATGCCCAATTGCTACCCGATCCTATTGGCTCCTCGATGCATCACCAAAAACGCATTTGAACATCAAAGCTATGATTTTTAAGGATTTGAACCCAAAAAACTAAAAATTGGAATATTCACCAAATCAATCCAAACCAAAAGCAATTACACACGAATAAGTGTTAGGAATTCATACCTAACAATCGATGATAAATATAAGCATAGATGTGAGATAAAAATATCACCTTTGAACCCAAACGATTGAAGAAGAAGCTTGAAAGCAAAGGAGAATCAACCACTCTTCAAGTTCAACCCAAGAAGCTTGATTCTATGCTTTAAAAGAAGAACATTCCCAAATTTAGGTTTAGGAATTTCTAAAATTGATAAGAGAATGAGTTGGAAAGGAAGAAGAGAAGCTTACCAATGGGTTCTTCTATTAGTTTGGAGCTAGAGTTTGATTTGCAAAAGAAAACTAGGGTTTTGGAGTTTTAATTTCCCATCTCTCCCACCATTGATGCTTTAGAACTGAAAAGAGGAGAAAGTGAGGGTGAATGGGGAGGAGTGGCTCAGATTTGAGTATAAGTTAAACATAGGGCTGAACCCAAACCCAAAGTGAAAAAGTAGCAAAAATCAACTTACTCCAAACATATCGAAGCTTATACTCAAAAAGGTTGCAAACGGCATTTTAAACTCAATGGGAGTGGTCTCGAGTCCTAATTCGACCGTATGCAAAAAGTAGCTTTTCGGGCTAAATTCCGAGTATCGACAAAATTTTTAAATAAAATATTTAAATATAAAAATCGATAAATATGCGGGTTGTTTCAGACTCCCCTCCTTAAAGAAATTGCGTCCTCGCAATATTTAAGAAGAAGATATATAATAACAACCATAAAAGCATATTCAACACAAAAGAAGTTTGAAATAAGAAGTCCACCTCAAAGAGCATGAGAAAGTAAGTCCGGATGTGTTCGCTCGATGAACTCTCTAGATTCCCAAGTACAATCCTTAGGATTTGAAGACCATTGAACTTTAACAAGCGGAACATCTTTATTTCGAAGTCGTTTGACTTCCGTAGCAATGATACGAATAGGATGTTGCTCATAAGTTAAAATAGGCGAAACTTCAATCTCTTCCACAACACCGGGCTCAAGAATAGAATCGGAATCTCGAAGGCACTTCCATAATTGAGAAACGTGAAACACGTCATGCATGGCAGAAAACTGAGCCGGTAATGATAGGCGATAAGCCATGGAACCAATACGTTCAGTGATAGGAAATGGCCCAGTATATCGAGGCGCTAACTTCTCGATCGACTGAAACGTACAACACCTTTCATAGGTGACACACGAATGAACACAAGATCTCACACAGAAAAATCTAACTTCCTTCTCCGGTTATCGGCATAGGATTTTTGTCTACTCTGGGCTTCTTTCATCCTATGTCGAATAAGTTCAATCTTTTCTATGGAATCATAAATAAAATCTGGACCTAAAACCAGCTTCTCACCGGCCTCAAGCCAACAAGAAGGAGATCGGCATGGCCTTCCATAGAGTGCCTCGAAAGGTGCCATACCAATACTAGATTGGAAGCTATTATTATAGGAAAATTCAACAAGTGAAATATGATCTTCCCAACTTCCAACAAAATCAAGCACACATGCACGAAGAAGATCTTCAAGAGTTTGATTCACACGCTCGGTTTGTCCATCGGACTGGGGATGATAAGCGGTGCTAAAATTAAGCTTCGTTCCTAAAGCTTTTTGAAGACTCTTCCAAAATCCACTAGTAAACAATGGATCACGATCACTAACAATAGAAGTAGGAACTCCATGTAATTTAACAATCTCTTTGATAAAGAGTTTGGCCAAAAGAGGAACGGTTCGATTAGACCGAACGGGACTAAAATGGAAAGATTTAGTAAGTCTATCAACAATCACCCATAAGCTATCATGACTCGAACGAGAACGGGGAAGGCCATCTATAAAATCCATGGAAATTTGGTCCCACTTCCAAATTGGAATCTCTAAAGGTTGCAATAATCCACCGGGCCTTTCATGCTCGGCCTTAACGAGTTGGCAAGTCATGCAACGATTAACGAAGTTAGCGATGTCAAGTTTCATTCCCACCCAATAATAAAGTCGCTTCATATCCGCGTACATTTTACTACTACCGGGATGAATGGTAAATTTAGAACGATGGGAATCTTCTAAAATATCTTTACGAAGATCACTAATATTTGGCACGATAAGTTTACCAAATTTTCGAATGCTGCCACGAGAATCGATATCAAAGTCTTTTAAACCTTTAATATCAATTTTATCCTTAATATTTTGGCCAAGAAGAGCCGATTCGGGATCTAGCCTTTGAGCTTCAAGAATGCGGTCTAAAAGAGAAGGATGAGCCTCAAGGCTACGTAAAACAAGAGATGAACATAAATCGGAAACACGGTCTCGAATTTCGTAAGTGGATAAAATCTCGAGATCGTTCTATTCGGATATCATCATAGAACAACAGCTTGTTGTTTACGGCTTAGAGCATCGGCGACACGATTACCCTTACCGGGTGTATAAAGGATATCAAGATCATATGGTGCAAGAAATTGGAGCCAATGCTGTTGATGCAAATTAAGCTCCTTTTGAGATAACAAACACTTCAAGGACTTATGATCGGTATAAAGAACAAATTTCTCTCCTAAAAGATAATGACGCCAAATCCGAAGAGCAAAAACAATAGCCGCGAGTTCTAAATCATGTGTGGCATATCTAGTCTCGGCCGGCTTTAATTGCCTAGAAGCATAAGCAATAACATGTTCTTTTTGCATAAGAACGGCACCCAAACCAACACGACTAGCATCGGTATAAACAACGAAATCTTGATTCCCCTCGGGAATAACAAGAATAGGAGCATCAGAAAGAAGTTCCTTCAATTTCTAAAAAGAAGCTTCACATTTGTCCGACCAAATGTATTTAACACCTTTCTTCGTTAAGCTAGTGAGAGGCACGGCAATCTTAGAAAAGTCTTTGATAAAACGGTGGTAATAACCTGCCAATCCAAGGAAATTACGAATCTCTGTCACACTCTCCGGTCTCTTCCAATCTTGAATCGCTTCAATCTTTGAAAGATCCACTGAAATTCCGGATTCGGAAATAATACGACCGAGAAACTTCACACGAGATTGCCAAAAGTGGCATTTAGAAAACTTTTCCTTTAAATGATTACTCCTAAGAGTTTCCAACAAAATCCGAAGATGCTTCTCATGTTCCTCCTTGGTTTTTGAATACACCAGAATATCATCAATAAAGATGAGAACAAATCGATCGAGAAAATCTTTGAAAACTCGATTCATAAGGTCAACGAAATAAGCTGGAGAATTCGTTAAACCAAATGGCATAACAAGCCATTCATAAGATCCATAACGCGTACGGAATGATGTCAAAGGAATGCTATCCTCTGCGATACGAAGCTGGTGAAAACCGGTAGCCAAGTCCAATTGCGAAAAGACTCTAGCACCACTAAGCTGATCGAATAGATCATCAATCCGAGGTAAAGGATATTTATTTTTGATAGTAAGATCATTAAGCTTGCGGTAGTCAACGCAAAGCCTAAGTGTTCCATCGGATTTCTTCACAAAAATAGCTGAAGCTCCCCAACGCGAGGAACTAGAGCGAATAAATCGCTTCGTCTCCAATTCGGATAATTGTTTACGCATCTCCTCATTTTCTTTATTGGACATATGATAAGGAGGACGAGTGATAGGTTGAGCTCCAGGGATAAGATTAATTCTGAACTCAATTGCTCGCTTAGGCGGTAATCCCAAAACGGGCTAAAATATGTCGAAAAATTCACGAACGACGTGAATAAGAGAAATAATATCACCCTCATCATCATCATCATCATCACGAGGGTTTAAAGAACATAAAGATGCAACCAAAGCGGAATCCGAATCTTTAAGAATAACAGAAACCTAATTAACAGATAGCGGATGTCGAAGATAAATAGTCCGCTCAGGACATAGGATTTGAGCTTCATAACGATTAAGCCAATCCATTCCCAAAATCATTTCGAAGCCTAAATAACGCATGACATGCAAATCGGGTAGGAAAGAAAAATCACACAAAATAATCTCGACGTCTTTACACAATAAACTGATTGTTGCGAATCCACCAACCGGATTCGCAATTCTTAAAGAAGTCATTAAAAACAAAACATTCAAAGAAAAAGTATCAACAAGCTCTTTTGAAATAAAAGAGTGGGATGCACCCCTATCAAAAAGAACTGGAATAGGTTGATCATGAAATAAAACAATACCATCAAGAATGGAATGAGAAATACCTTGGCCACGAGATGTGTTGCCAGGGGCTTGAGAAACATTTAACTTTCCCTCCTTCTTGCCCTGAAGCTTGTGGCATGAAGATATCATATGACCGGGAACTTTGCAGTAGCGACAAGAGAGAGACTTTGGACACTTGTTCGCGTAATGGTCCTTCGAACCACAATTATAGCATTCTCCATGACCAAAGGAAGAAGTCTTTGCCACAGGGGTTGCTTGCTTCCCTTTCTTATTGGGATAAGGGCCTTTGAATTTGTTTGGCCTCTTCTTGTTGTTGAAGTTTGGTTTGGAAGCCACCACTTCAACATCACTCTCCCTATCAGCCTCTTCAAGACGAAGAGCGATATCAATGAGTTGGTCGAAAGGAACTTCTAATTTTAGAAGTAATGGCTTCTTGAGATTTTTGTTTAAGCCATAGATGAACCTCTAATTTTTCTTCAATGGGGTGTTGATATATTCAACCCCGTATTTGGAGAGAGATTCAAAAGACGCGACATAATCTGTCACGAAAGATTCACCTTGAACAAGGTCTATAAAACGACGGGCCAAAGTCACCTTCTCAGCTTCTGGTACGAATTTTAACTCAAAGCGCTCTCGGAATTTCTCCCAGGTGAGATCCGCTTCATTAATCTCAGAAATAAGAAGTTCGTACTAGTCCAATGCTCATTCTTGGAGCATACTAGAAGCCACCTGAACTCGGTGAAGATCAATGAGGTTCATGCGAGAAAAGATTTGATCGCATGTCCTTAACCAAGCCTGGACTTCAATAATAGTTTCAGAACCTTTAAATGGCTTCCCACCCAAATTGGTGTAGTCGTTGCACAGGCGTGCAAATCCAGATTTAGGGTGTGTAGGTTTCGGATTAGAACCAGCTACTTGAGCATTCGTAACAAGGTCAAGAAGTTGCCGGGTAGTCATAAAAACTCCATCTTGGGGTGTAGCACTTGATGGTCCAGCTCTGGGACGACCAGCTCTAACCATTTCTCTTCTTTAAGAAAGAAATAAAGAAGAAGAAAAAGTTATTCTTATGATAAATATCAAGCAATTCTTGATAGATAAAACAAGGAATCATAAAGAAAATAGGATGAATCGGTACGAAGACTCGAATTAAATCCTAATGCACGACTCCTAAGAAAGACTTAGGACGATGATCCTTGTTATAATATTCCATATTGTTCCGAAGTTTGGCTCTAATACCAAGTTGTGACTCCCCACCTCTATACCCACACTAGCCAAGAACATTACGGTGAATGCTGTCAACTAGCACGGAGAATAAGGCTGTTGAGGAGCGACCATCCGTGTAATTGCTTTGCGCGAGCATCGATATGTCATATAGTATCACATGCATTTCTTTATCAAGAGGGAAATTCGACATACTGACACAAACTCAAAGCTACTACATAGTGGCTATAATATCTTCAGAAACAAATATAGAAATAAACATAACATAAATCAGTCACAGACAATTCATATCACAGAGGCGGAAATAGATATGAATATTACGTTAGGAAGTGTACATCAGAGTAGCGGTCTAAAAAGATCCACAATATCACAAAAGAATAGTTACACGAACTACACAAAACAATAAGTATACATCATGGAGTCTACATCTCAAGTGTATACAACAAAAAACAACTAATCTAAGTAGTTAGCCAAACGTCGGAGGAATCAATCCCAAGTGAGAAGTCAAGCAGATGCACCTGTAACTTCTCGGTCTGACCCGAGTATTATTTAATAAGAAAATAATAAACGGATCAGTCTAACGATTAATATCAGATGAATCGATATAGAGTAAGAGATATGACTAAACACATGATAATCACAATGCCAAGCTGTGATATATATAAGTAATTGAAAATCAACAAGAGATTAATCAATATCACAAATCTACACAAGAATCAAAGGAATGTCATACTCCTTATTTCGTTCACCAAACCATAAATATTGACGATTATATCAATGTCAATCACAAAAGTCAATGACACGCAAATTCACCAATGCACAAATATTGATAAAACTTAACAATGGAAATCACGAAAATTGGTGAAACACAAATTCTAGAAATCATCTCAAGAAATCCAGAAATCACAAAATGGAGGAGGGGGAGGCCTATCACAAACGGGAGCATAAAGCTCATCAACACGTGTATCACAAACGGAACGCTAATTCCATGGTTGCTAATGATCACAAATTGAGCCGAAGCTCCACAAACGGCCCGAAGACCGTGGGTTGCTACCCCAACAATTTGAGTCAAAACTCCACAAAACGGGATTTAGTCTACCTCGCAGACAAAGTGACATCGCACATTGCTAGTCTAAATCACAAAGATGATCGTCATGATCAACGAGAAGTGTCAATTACACTAAGCTAGTAAATATATGAGTTTAGCTTCATGTCCCATAACCACTTGCTTAACTTAAATATTTATGAACAAACTGTAGATCTCCACTATAAAATTGTCACAAGAGATTCAATCGAATAAGTCCAAGAATTAACTGATGAAGTAAACGCAAGCGTTTCATACCACTCGTTTTACAAAGTCGTTTAATTAGATTTCTCATACGAGTGAGATAAAGGTTTGTATATAATAATAGATTGGAAAACGGTTTAAGAAACGAGCTTTGTAATAAAATAGTGTTGAAATCATGTGAAGAAAGAGTTTTTATATTTACTACTAGTATAGAAACCTTTATATTTTTAAAGTGACAAATCATGAAGAAGATTGTAGGAACAATCAATCACTAAAATTCACATACGAAGATGTGGATAAAAATCCAACGAAACCGATAAAGAATCCATCGAAATGGATATTCAAAAATCCCTAAGAAGTAGTCATCAAAGTCATAATAAATGATAACAACAAATAGGAAACAACGCGAATCGATTTAAAGTTGGAAATTCAAGCAACTAGGCGAAATAGGCAAAATTGCACCAGGTCGGTCGGCCGGCTACAGAGCTCGGTTGACCGGACCCTGTTCCAAAAAAAAATCTCGGGAAGCAGGTCGGTCGGCTGAGCCCTGTAGCCAGTCGACCAGACCAGAGACAGAACGGTGCTTATGCACCTTAGTAGCAGGTCGGTCGACCGACCCAGGGGTTCAGTCGGCCGACCCTGATGTTCTGCAAATTGAAACCCATTTAATTGATGTGCAAACTCCACCAATTCGCAACCGAACGAGCACGGACGATAGGGAATTATGCCTAGTGGATACTCGATCCTATTAGCTCCTCGATGCATCACCAAAAACACATTTGAACATCAAAGCTATGATTTTTAAGGATTTGAACCCAAAACACTAAGAATTGGAGTATTCACCAAATCAATCCAAACCAAAAGCAATTGCACATGAATAAGTGTTATGAATTCATACCTAACAATCGAAGATAAATATAAGCATAGATGTGAGATAAAAATCTCACCTTTGAACCCAAACGATTGAAGAAGAAGCTTGAGAGCAAAGGAGAATCAACCACTCTTCAAGTTCAACCCAAGAACCTTGATTCTAGGCTTTAAAAGAAGAACATTCCCATAGTTAGGTTTAGGAATTTCTGAAATTGATAAGAGAATGAGTTGGAGAAGAAGAAGAGAAGCTTACCAATGGGTTCTTCTATTAGTTTGGAGCTAGAGTTTGATTTGCAAAAGAAAACTAGGGTTTTGGAGTTTTAATTTCCCATCTCTCCCACATTGATGCTTTAGAACTGAAAAGAGGAGAAAGTGAGGGTGAATGGGGAGGAGTGGCTCAGATTTGAGTATAAGTTAAACATAGGGCTGAACCAAAACCCAAAGTGAAAAGTAGCAAAAATCAACTTACTCCAAACATATCAAAGCTTATACTCAAAAAGGTCGCAAACGGCATTTTAAACTCAATGTGAGTGGTCATGAGTCCTAATTCGGCCGTATGCAAAAAGTAGCTTTTCGGACTAAATTCCGAGTATCGACAAAATATTTAAATAAAATATTTAAATACAAAAATCGATAAATATGCGGGTTGTTACAATAGAACTCCTTTTAAAATTCTATTATTTCGATTTACAAAATATATATTTTATAAATCTCAACTATAAACCATTTTTGCTATAAACTCATTTTATAACTTCACAATTCATAAATCTCTATATTTTCATTCACTTATGAATCCATTTATACTTCATTTTTTACACTTATAAAAACTCGTTTTATAATTCTAATATTTCTAATTTTAAAATATCAAATTTATACATCTTTCGTATAACCCGTTTTAAAATAATTCAAAAATCCCAATTTAACTATTTTATAAATTTATTAACTACTTATCTCAAAAATCACCTTTTTGTTATATTTCACAAAAATCTTAATTTTTATAACATAAGAATTTATAACGTTTTAATTATTTAAAATGAATCAATTCAAAAATTTAATAAAACGTATACTTTTAAAAATCACTTTAAAAATTCTTTTAAAATCCAAATCGTTATTTTTAAACTTTAAAAATGGATCCGATGATGCAACAGCACCAAATAGTCAATCACGACATCCAAATATCATGTATCGATATCATAATCAACAAATATCACAATATCTGTAAATAAATCAATATAGTTGAGGAATCCAGTTGGATCCCTCCAACCTGTTTCCCTGCATCCACAGATGTTAGCACAATACCAATTCCATTCCAGTACCGAATTATCGCGGTATATGGGATTTATAAAACTATTATCTGCTTAATAGGCGGCGCAATACGGTCTCATCCGCTATATAATGCGGGAAATCAACTCCAAGTACATAAATAATACCAATTTCACTATACGGTGAAATATTCACGGTATATGTTTTTAATAAATAACATCTGCTTACTAACGGCGCATAATGTCTATTTCAATCAATAACAGATAAAATTTATCTTCCAGGCATAAAATCAACAATTTTAAATCTAACTATTTAAAATTAACATCGAAGAATTTCGATTGAGTGAGAAGTTCTCACCTTGAGTTTCCGATAACGGTTGTAGTGTTTTATCTCGAATAAAATTATACGTGCGTTTAATTTTACCCGAAATTCAAAATAGCTCCATACGACTCCAATCTAGCTCCATTGCGTAGTGCTGGACAAAACGAAGCCAACGCAAAAAGTTTCGTCCGAAACGGATCTCGTATGAAAGAGTTACAGCATTTTGAAGTTAATACATATTTTTATATAAATAATTATAACTTTTATTTTTATTTCTAACCCTATGTAAGCCTGGCCGCACGATCTTCTGCCCTGAATCAAGGCCACACGCGAGTGCTTCTTTCCCATCACGAAGATACGTACGCAACATAACCCAACACACGCCACCAAACCCTAGATCACGCGACCCATACACTCGACTTCACGACGATCAAGCAATGCCACAACCACCGCCCACGTGAGCTCCACCTCCGGCACCAATATCCTAAAGCTCGGCTATCCCTAGGACCCTCGATTTGCATGCGAACGGCCGGCCTTCATGAGCGATTTCCCATTGATTTACTTCGCCTATGACGATCTCCACCGTTGATTTTGTAGCCCTCGTTGAGCTCTACAAAGTTGTAGTTGATGATTCGTTGAAATACTTCACGGATTGGAAGAATTTTGAGGAGGAAGAAAGTGAATTTTCGGCCATCAAACTGTTTCTGGCGGCTAGGGCTGAACGAAACCCTAATTCTCTTTTTTTTATTTTTGTGAAAAAAAGGGCTATTTATAGAAATTTATCGAACACTATTCATCACGAGTTTTCCGAACTCCGATTTACGCACGGTGACCTGCGTTTCTAAGGTTTATCCCGTGTTCCGGACACAATGGAATAGGTTTCGGAAGCTAATTCGATCATCTGTGTGAGATATGGAAATAAACGATCGATTTAAATTAAACCAATTTAAACTAATTTCTATACGTTTTAGCTTGCACCGGACAAACGGTAAATCCGATTGACTTGAAATTTGAACCAATACAATAATATCACATTATGGATCCGATGAAACTGGTTTCGTCGATATCCGAGACTGCTTGAAAAATGACTATTTTAACTCGCCAAATTAATATTAAAACAATTTCGATGCGTTTCGAGCTGCCACGGTCAAAAAACAACTCCGATTGCTACGAAAATTGAAATCCGGTAATAACAAACTATTACGGATCTAATGGAACTAGTTTCATCCAATTCTGAGACTGTTCGAAAATTGGTTATTTTTCAGTCGATAATTAAATATTAAAACATTCAATTTTCACAAATTAACTCCAAATTCAATTTTAAAAGTTCTATAACATCTCTGTAACTTCAATAAAATAAAATAAAATTTTACAAATCAATTTTTATCATATTTAACCCAATTTTAAATTATTTCTGTATTTTCACATATTAAATTATTGATTTTAATTATCCAATTAAATCCAATTATTCGAAATATAATTTATTCAACTTATAAATTTCACTTATTAATATTTAAATTCAATTAAATATTCAAATTTTAATTAACTAAAATTCTGGGTCGTTACAATCCTTAACCATCTACAGTAATTAACCGTTAATAACTCTCATTAATTACATTAATTAATGATGCTTAATTAATTACTTCCATTAATTAATTAATTATAATTAATTACATTGGTCCTTAATTAATTACATTAATTAATTATACCTTAATTAGTCACTTCCATTAATCAACCTTAATTAATCATAAACAATAATTACCATCCTGTAATTACTTACCTTAATTAATTAACTCCTTAATTAATTATATTAAATAATTACACCAAGTAGTTAATCCTTAATTACTTCCACTAAGTAATATTCCTTTAATTACTTCACATTAAGTAATTTCCCGACAATTAATTACATCCATTGATTATTAATTACTTACACTAAGTAATTTCACTAATCAATTTCATTTAAGTATTTATACTTATTCAATCATCAAGAGATTATCTTTAATTAGTTAACAAATTAATTAACTTGAATTAATCACATTCATTTTATTAATTACGATTGAATAATTCATCCCTTAATTACCTTGTAAATTAATTAATTAATCTTTAATTATAGATTAATTATTAATTAATAAACCTTAATTATTAATCAATATTCCTTAATAACAAATTAATTAATCCTTAATTATCAGTTACTCAATCGTTAATTACTAATTGATTAATCTCTAATTACTTAATTAAGCAATTTCTAATTATAAATATTTAATCTCTAATCGTTAATTAATCAATCATAATCATTAGTTAATTAAATTAATTAATTATTCTTAATTTATTACTTAATTAATCCTTTATCATTAATTAATTAAATTAATTAACTATACTTAAATTTTCTTAATTATCGTAATTAATTCAACCCATTAAAACTTTAATTAACCTTAAGATAAACATTATCTTATTTAATGGCTTAATTATCATTAACACCTTAAAACATTTTATCTTAAAAATTAACTTTGCTTATTTAAATCATTAATTAAGTTTTAAAATGAAACAATCATTTAACTTTAAAAATTATCTTCCTTTATTAAATCTTTTAAATTAAGATCTACAATAAGTTAAAAATTAACTTAACAAATTCAAGTTAAACACTTACATAATATTCTCAAATCAATTACTTAAAAACACTTATTTTTATAAAGAATAGATTTTAAAAATAACATTCATTTCAAAATTTAAACTTACCTTATTTAAATTTGAAAACTTGTTTTTATAAGAACTTTTAAAACTCTTGAAAACTGCTTTTAATCCTACTTCGGGTCTAACCCGAACATCACTCGAGAGCCACCCGAGTTCTCTTCTTCTCTTCCAGTTTCAAAAACTTAGTTTAAATTTTAAGTTTAAAAAAACCAGTAGGCTTAACATCTATAATTTACTCGAGTACTAACTCGAGCCAGTACCCCAAAAACCATATCCTTCCTTCGAGCAAACCCATAACAAAACTCACAGACACACTAAGCTCCACCATGCATATGCACCATCGCCAGAGTCGTCTCCGACCTCTGATGAACCATCCGGCACACCACCCATCGCCGTTGCAACCAATACCGACCATCAAAACACAAACACAAGTCCCTGATCGAAATCGAGCTATCCAATTGAAACTGGAACCAAACACCATGAACAAAACCCCCTCGAACTCACGCCTCTGACCACTAGACGATGCGCAACCAGGTCACACGTTCTCCGACCATCCGCGAAGCCATCCCCAGGTCCGACGCCACTCGATCACTCAGAGACACTACATCACTCCCATTTCCAGACTCGACTAAAATTAGGTTTTAAAACCTAAATCACCACCTCAACGTCGCCTTGATGATCTGGAACTCAAATCCAGTCATTTTTCCTAAGCTCGCCGTAGTTCCTTCCACCTCTAATCGAAACCCCGAGACCTCACTACCCATTGATCGCCAAAGATAGCCCAAAACTAATTTCCAGCCATCACCAAAATGCATAGTCAATACATTATTAAAATACTAATTTTCTTCCTAAAATTCATATCTTCCAGAGACGATTCAAGATAAATACTTGAATCAATAAAATTCAAATTTGATTTTATCATGTTTTTAACATTTGCTACTGTATTTCTAAATTTATAGATAGCTTTCCACTTATCATGCTTAATTTTATTTTTTATACTTAGCTTAAGTAAGAACAAACATAATTTGTTCAAATGTCACAACCATATGTGAATGATTGAAGAGCACTTGATCTTTGATCAAGATTTAAGCCTGTCAGTTCATAAACAGGGATATACACAGGTTTCAGATATGTACACCTATATAGCTACATATTTATAGCACTCAAACCAAAATCACACACGCAAACAATTATCACATCACAAACCACAATTTAAAACAATAGTTAGTTGTTTACTCACCATTTTTTAAAAAGCAGAGGCTTGATTTTGGAACATGAAACTTTGAAAACTAAATTGCTTTAATTTCTTATGAAACTTGAAAATCTTTGAAACTGGAAATCCTTTTTAACTTTGAAGCTAGTTGTTCTTAGGAATATTGCTTTGATATGGACTAGAAACCTTTGTTGTTGCTTCATGTTGCATTTTGGAATTGAAACCTTACTTGATAATTTGATTATAGGCTTGAGATAAAATGGTCATAGGGTTTTGTTAAATGGTTTACAGGCTTGAGGATAAAAGGGTTTACAGGGTTTAAGTTTTGAATTTTCTCTACTTTGAATATTTACAGGTTTGAGGAATTTCTTCTAGGATATGTTCTTGGATTTTTTGGTTTTTGAAAATAGTTTATAGGTTTGAGTTTTCTTGAGTTTAAGAAATGAAGATAGAAAAAGAATAGAAGAAGGAAGGTGAAAGTTAATATAGAGTTTAGTAGGATTTATTTAAAAATTAAAGAAAATGAAAATAATTTATGACACTTGTCTTTCACCCTACTTAATCACTTAACACATGTTAACAACAAGCTCTAAAATTAAACACTTGTAATTATTCATTTTTATACGGTTTAAAAAGCTTTTATATTTATTTTTCCTAATTAATTAGTACATTTCTTAGTTTATAAATGCTTTCTAAATTAATATAAATAAAATCTTTAAAAAAAAAACAGATCATATTTTAAATAAAATCATATATAATATATTTAATCCATTTTTAAATGTAAATATAAAAATTTTGTATTTATTTACTATTAAATAAATACTTTCTCAATTTACATAAATTAATTTCCTTTAAGAAATTAATATAAAACAAACCTTATTTTTAAATAAAAACCAAATTCATATATTTTGTATCCAAAATATTTTAAAATAATTATCTTTTATATTCCAAATTTAAACGCAAATTCAGATTCAAATTCAAATTCAATTTAAAAATCCAATTTAAAAATCAACTCAAATATATATATATATATATAAACACATTATTAAATTTGCTAATAATTATTCTATTTAAAAACAACTTAAATACACACATATATATATATACACACACACACACACATATTTAAATAAGACTTATTAAATTTGAAAATAATAAGTCTATTTAAAATCTATTTATATTTATATATATAAACAACACATTATTATTTATTGTTTGAAAATAACAATTTTGCAAATTTTAAATTAATTTATAAAAGAGATTATCACATTTAAGTTGCTTGAAATTTCGGAATATCACATTCCTTCCCCTTAAAAGAATTTCGTCGCCGAAATTTAGAATAAAAGATAATCCAAAAATTCATTTTATTACAACAATTCATGCATACATATCAACCATACACTATCAACCAACAAACAATTTATCCAAACAAACAATTCTAGCTATCCGGACATAGATTTGGATAAGCTTCCTAAAGCTATCCGGAGTTTCCTAGGATACCGGAATACTCGCTCTATTGAATCCAAACTAGCTACACCACTAAGCTTCTAAGCTCCTACTCATCTAGATCTACAAGATATCTGACCAGAGTCAAGTCCGACTTAACTATCAAATCCTCTTGAACTGCTAGTTCCATAACCAGAGATGGATCATACACGTACTTCCTTAGAGATAAATGAAGTACATTGAATCCTAGTCTTCCAAACTGGCAATTCAACCCTGTAAGCCAAAACACTTATTCTTACAAGGACACAGAAAGATCCAATATACTTTGGAGCTAGCGTACCCAGTCTTAGCTCATCCAAAATCCAAATCTCTAGTTCCAAATTCCTCGTCTCTTATCCACAAAACTCTTCTGACGATCCTGGGCTGCCTTCATCCTTCCTGATCAGCTCAACCTTCGCAGATGCTTCTTGAAACAAACTGGACCAAAAACAACTCAACAAAAAGATCCACTCAAGATCTACCGAAATCAAGAACACAAACTCTATTACACAATCATCAGTAGACTACAAACTTACTTCTCCTATCCGGAAAAGACAAAAAGGTGCACTCGCCAATCTGGCCTCAAATCCTGAAAACTTCATGTAGAAACCCTCTAATCCAGACACTGCAACTTCCAGTTGCATCCACTCAAGAATAGCTCCCACTTTGCTTTCGTTGCGCAACTCTGATTTGGAGCAAATGAGAATGCCGTCGATGAACATAAGCACAGACTTGTCCGACATATCCAAGAAATAAGTTTCAACAGATCCATAAAGAGAAAGCATAGAAGTTTCACGTAACCCTGAGCTGCTCCACCCAAAACCTCTTCCTAGGAGACATCCTTCTACCTAGCTGAACTACTGGTAGTTCCATGAACCAAGTTGATACGGAACTCAATCTCCAATGGGGACAAACCTCAGACTTCCCAGAAGACATCCGAAAAATCTCTGACAACTCTATAACTCCTACATCCTCTAGAGATTCCTCAATCCATGCAAAATATTATCCAAGAGAACAATCAAACTATCGCAAGTCACTTTTGCGATCCCATCCAATTCAATATCCAAAGTTACTGTTCTCTCTTCACAAATCAGAAGAGCTTATCCTTGACCAATCCATCGAAGAAACGGGCCCACTCCGCTGCTTCTGAACTCTATCTCTAGATAACTACTAATCCAAAAGACCTTCCTGCTGGCACACAGAACACTCCGAGCTACAATGATGCCACCGATGCCAAAGACTTCTTATCCAACGCTCTTCGATCCTCAAAATTATATCATCCAATCCCACATAGAGCCTTGAGATGGGCAGACCTATCCTTAAGAAACTCGGGCCTCAAATCAAACACAAACATCCTATTGAAACTTAGTCTCATCATCGATGCAGACACACTTCCTTAAATTTACTCCAAAAGAAACATCTTCGGAGACATTCAAAGTCACTGCGTCTCACCACGCAGCTGCTTCCTCTTTAGGTTGCTAAGATACCATCACTCGCTTCTCCTTAACCGACAGATCCAAACTCTAGAAAATCCACTCACACGAGCGCAATCAAAATTACACTTCAAAGATGGATTCCAACCTTAACAGGTATCCTTCAGAGATTGGTGAAATCCTTACACCATGCTGTAAAGCTTACTCAAGACGAATTTGGGTCTACAGTCTCGACAGATATTCTTCCAACCTCAACACTCAGGCTTCTTCCATTGGTGGTCGTGATACACACCACTACCCGTCCTACCTCTAGAAATTATGTTGGAAAACCCGATCAGGTAACCCAAGCAATAGGTAGAAATAGATATATATAAATTTAAATCAAAATTACAAGTACTCTCTCTCAAGAAATAAATCACTTCAAAGTCCAGGTGTTCACTCAACCAAGCGCTCTAATACCAAGTGAAATGACCTGCCTTATTCTCCACAATAAGATGCATCATTATTAAGAAAGAAAGGGATAGAAATGAGAGAAGATAAAAAAGAAAGAACTAAACAACATCAGAATCCCATAGTGGAACGAATAAATTATATCAATCACATATATATTACATAGTATACAATATCTATCAGGGTTAAACATCTTTATACAACATAAATCAAGACAGTTATAAAACCTGTCTATCATACAACTCAAAGTAACACAGATATCAATACAGATATCAACACAACAAAACCACTATATATCTACAAATCCTGAAGCCTCCTGCTCCATATCTCCTCTAGAATTCGTCAAAGCAAACCTGAATCCCTTGCCTACTCGTAAAAATTTGAGTACCCAAGAGTTTAAGAAAAACAAAAATAAACTCCGGGTCAGACATGGGTCTGTTGTGAGTAAACGGGTTAAAGTTGTTTAACTTTGTAAACCTTTGAAAGAAAAGGTATCTCGTAAGACTTCCCACACATAAACATGGAAAAGTTTTTACCTTACGATAACCAAACATTTGATAGGAAATCTGGTTATTATAGGGTCTAGTTTTTTCAAACAAATATTTACATAGCCGAAATTATTATATTCGTTAAATTCTAGCACACTAACCACAACGTGGATTATACAATCAAGTCCGTGATCACTTATTGGAAGTTGGATTTTCATACAATAACAGGGTTACCGAGGTACCGCCCGTCACAGTACATGGCCTAGATCACCGTACCGAGGATTACACCAAATCCCCTACAACACAAAGCCGGAGCTACCCCATACTCGATAGTCCGAATAAGACAACCCTAAGATTGGAGCCAGCAACCGCCACACAGCCGAATAAAAAGGGACTCTAGACAAGGGAAAATCTTATCCTACTTGCATGATACCCACTTAGCCTTGCTGCACCTCCCCTGTTTTAGCCATTCCCAGTTGATGAGGCTTGAGGCTACGATTACCTTCGTAGAACACATCTGTCTTAGAATGCTCATCGTCCTCCCGATGATGTTATGAAAGCATTCAATCCATACAAGTTTGTTCCGGGTTCGAACGAAATCGAAGGCATTATCTCGTTACACTCATTTTGGAATCACCCTAAGAGTTAACGACAATAACCCTTGCACTCTGAAACTCCATCTCGATCTTTACTTTGAGATGCCATGACCTATCGTTTAACTTTGATCGATGTGGTTTTTGGATAATCAAATTTGATACCTGATCCCGGTCTCATCGAAATCCAAACGTATCTTAAAAGTTAAGTTGTTTAAGGTTTAAACAATTTAATTCATTTCAATACTTGAATTCGCACATTATTAGTCACAGATAAATATCACACATTTATCATAGATATATTCAATATCATAACACAAAATATCATAGATTATCATCCAACGGATATCAACCAATCCAGACATTCTACTCAAACAATCCTCCATAAGCAACAATTATTAATCCATATTATAATTAATTTAATTAACTTAATTTAAATTAATTACTTAAGAATTAATCACCTAATCCTTCTTAATCAACCATTAATTAATTAGAAACCATTTAATCAATAAATCATCTAATAAATATCCATCTTAATTAATCATCCTTGATTAATTATTCTTCAATTGCATAAAGTAATTGTCTTTTAACAAATTACACAAATTAATTATCCTTAACCATTTACAGTAATTAACCTTTAATTACACTCATTAATTACATTAATTAATGATCCTTAATTAATTACTTCCATTAATTAATTAATTATAATTAATTACATTGATCCTTAATTAATTACATTAATTCATTATACCTTAGTTAATCACTTCCATTAATCAACCTTAATTAATCATAAACAGTAAGTACCATCCTGTAATTACTTACCCTAATTAATTAACTCCTTAATTAATTATATTAATTAATTACACCAAGAAATTAATCCTTAATTTCTTCTACTAAGTAATTTTCCTTTAATTACTTTACATTAAGTAATTTCCATTTAATTAATTACATCCATTGACTATTAGTTACTTATACTAAGTAATTTCACTTATCAATTTCATTAAGTATTTATACTTATTCAATCATTAAGAGATTATCTTTAATCTATTAACAAATTAATTAACTTAAATTAATCATATTAATTTTATTAATTACCATTGAGTAATTCATCCCTAAATTACCTTATAAATTAATTAATCTTTAATTACAGATTAATTACTCTTCAATTATTAATTAATAAACCTTAATTATTAATTAATATTCCTTAATAACAAATTAATTAATCCTTAATTATCAGTTAGTTAATCCTTAATTACTGTGATATCCTGGAATTTTTGACAATATCAATTTAATAATCTTTATATAAAATTAAATTGATTTTACAATATTGATCAATAAAATATGAATTGGTTTAATAATCTGATTAGATAAATATTTAATTTGTGAGTTATCTTTTAAAAGCTAAATAAATATTTTTAATTATATGTGTATATATATATTATAAATAATCTTAAATTGGGAATTTTATAAATAAATTAAGTTTTGTTTTTAAATTCTAATAATATATTTAGTAATTGGGAAATTATGTTTTAAATTAATATTAAGTTTCTCAAAGTTATTTAAATTAATAACTATATGATTTATAAATTGTTCAAAACTATATCTTTGCTTAATTTTTTAAATTTAAATAAAAAATTTTGTTTTATTTCTTTTTAAATATTACTTGACATAAATATGATTTGGAAATTTTGTATATAAGTTCAAAATATAATGTAAATATGATCTTAATTCATTTACCAAAAGTGATTTATAATCTTTTTATAAATCATTTAAAAATTTGTTAAATTGTTATTTTCAAGCCATATTTATAGTGTACTATTTTTACATAAATATAAAAAGAATTAAGATAAGAAAATAGAATTATTATTTCAAATTGAATTAATTGATTCTAATTTGGATTTCAAAAGTTTAATTTGAATTTGGAGTTTTATTTTGAAATCCAAAATAATAGATTCTTTAAAATATTTGAATAAGTTTTAATTTATAATACGTTTAATTTACATTTTCTTTAAATAAGAAATTCACATAAGTATAAATAAATTAAAGTAAAATCATTTATTAACATTTAAATATATAACTAATTTAAATGAAAATGACGTGTTAACTTATGAATATAATCAAGCTACATGTGTTAGCTAACAAATTTAATAACATGACAAGTGTCATTATATTTTATATTTTTTTCTTTTATTTTAATTCAATCAATTTCAGCTCTTATAAACCATAATTTTTCCTTCACTCTATTCCTACCTTTTTACCAAAAGCTAAAATGTATCAAAGAGAAACATCATTCTTTAGAAACTGAAAATCATCTCCTTAAAACATGCAATTCAAATTCCTGCAAAAGAAAAAAAAAATCAAATGTTTGCATTTTCAAAAACCTGTAGATCAACCCGCATTTCATCTTTGGAAAATCACAAGCATACAAACTACAGTTTTAACGTCATGTCAGCATTTTCAACATGGAATCTACTTTGATAATCAAAGGCTTGCATGCATGTGGTTCTCAAGTTCTCAAGGATAGAAGACACACCAGTTTCATGATTTTATAAACTGCTATGTTCTTCAGTTGAAGTGAGTAACCTTTTTATTAAAAATAATTTAAGTAAATGTGGTTGCGTGATTAATTTCAGTACAAATTGTTTTCATGTGATTATATAAAATAGGCTTGGTAAATTTTTATGCATATATGTGATAGTGTGTATATGCGTATATGTTATTGCCTGTAACATCTCTGTCACCAAATTTTTAAGCTAAAGACTATCAAAAATCACCATCTCTTGATCCAATCAATATTTGGATTCATGTATTAAACAAAATATGTTTTCAGATCATAGAGTAAACTTCTAAAATTTTAAATTGGTTAAAATAAGTTCAAATTTTCTCTGGAAACCCAAAATAATCAGGAAAACATGAATTCATTTAAAACTTAAATTTCTTGATTTATTAAATTAAGATTGTAATATGAAACCTTAACAGAAAAATTGATTTTTAAATCAAAAAACACAATTTTCAGTTTAGGATTCGGGAAGAAGTTCTGTGATGAACTTAAATGATGAATTTGGAAAATTCTGATGATCTTGGGATTTTGGAAGTTTTAAGTTTCTTCTGTATGAAGTAAAGTGATCAGGCATTTCAGAAAAATTATCAAATTGGTGAATAGATCTTTGGATTAGCAGTGGTGAGGGATTTTGTTCTGTACCCTAGTTTATGATCAATTTTTGAATTCGATCATCACTGCCTCTATGGTTGTTCGAGTGTGAAGAGGTTTTGAAGGAAGGTAGCTGGGGCCATGTCGAGGATGTGGCTGGAGTTTCAACTCTAACGGTGGTCGGAGAAGTGGGATGTTGCGTTGACAGGTTTGGGGTTTTTGAGGAATGTTGTGTTCCAGGTTTGAAGTTGCAGTGTTCCAGGTTTGAAGTTACTCCAGGTTGAGTTTGCATACTCGATTTTGAATTAGAGTTTATTCTAATGATCAGATGTTCATGTTGGATTGTGGAGTTGTTAGTGGATTAGGGATGATCGTCGTTAATGATCGGAATCATCCATGGGCTTCGTGCATGTGCACAGTGGACATTGAGGGTTTGTTTTTTATGGGAATTTAGGTGAAGTTATGGTACTCATGGAATGCTCGGGTCATTTTATTGTTTGCCCGAAGTAAAGAGGAGATTGCCTCGAGTAAAATTTTCGTAGGCTCGAGTAGTTTTTTTTATTTTCAGGTTTTGTTTTTTTGAAATCTGATAGTATGCAGGTTTTTAAAATTTAAACTAAATTTAAATAAATGAAGCAAAGCAGGTTTAAAACCAAAATTTGAAGCAAGTTTAAATTATGAATTCAAAAATGAATATGAATTCTAGTTTTCAAAATAAGTAAATCTGATAAAAAGTGGAACGTTTAACAACTAAAGGTTTGAACAGTATTTTATAAAGTGTATTATAAATCTGAAATGAGATTTAAAAACAAGATTTTAAATTTAAGTTTAAAATCTGAATTGTAAGCCTGAATTCATATTTGAATTTGGAATCTTAGGATTTGAAAGGAAAATAAGTTTATGAATTCTAATGTTACAATTAAGTCTGAATATTATAGCATTTTATAACATGTGTTTTTATAAATCTGAAATGAGATTTAAAACAGGGTTTTAAATTTAAATTTTGAATATGAATTCAAAGCATGATATGAATTCTAGTTGAAATTTAATAAGTTTTTGAATTTAAACATTTCAAAACCACTTGGAATATTTAATGTATATTTTAAATTTACTTAAAATTGAATATTGGCTTAAACTATTTTTAAACTTACCTTAGGAGGTAAGTAATTCTTTTAAAATGAAATTAAAAGGTTTTAAATACTTAAACTTTGTTTAAGTTATAATTTGATTCATTTTAAATCTTTATTTAAAATGGAATTTAGATGAATTTTAAAAGCAAGTTGTTTTTAAAATACTTTGCTAATGATGATTTAATCATTAATGAGATTTATGTTTATGTTAAGTTAATTAGAACTTGATAATTTATAATTCATTAAATGATTAAGGTAATTAAGTTTTGTAACTAATTAATTAAATTAATTAATAATTAGGTTAATTAATTAAATAATAAAGGGTTTTATTTAATTAATCATGGGTTTATTAAGTTAATTAAGTTTGATTAAATTGTAATTAAGAAAACAATTAATTAGATAAGATTTGGTTCTAATTTAATTAATGATTTGAATTTGTTAATTAAGTAATTTACAATTAATTAAGTATTAGATTATCATTTGATTAATTTAAATAATTAGAGATTAATTATTGAGTTTTATAGATAAATAATTTGTAATTAATATTGATTAATCTCAGTTAATTACTTGGGAAAAGTAATTAAGGATTTGTTATTGGTTAATGAAGATCATTAACTTAGGATTATTTAATAATTAATTAATATGACTAATTTTAATGATTAATTGGATTAGTTAATTTAAGGATAATCATTTGAGAATTGTTTAAAGTGTAATTACTTAATGAAGTAATTAAGAAAATTAATTACTAAGTGTAATTAATTATGTTTATTTGATTAGTTAAGTTAATTAATTAAGTTTAATTAATTTAAAATAATCACTGGTTAATTTGAGAAGTAATTACCCAATGTAAATAAAAGTGAATAATTACTTATTGAAGTAATTAAGAAGATAAATTACTGGATGTAATTAAATTGAAAGATAATTGAGTAATGAAGCAATTGTGGAAATTAATTACTTATGTAATTTATATGTAATTAGTACGTACAATAATTACTTAAATAAGTGATTAATAACTAATTACTTAGTGTAATTAATTTTGGATTTAATAAATTGAGTTATTTGAAGATAATAAAGAGATGTAATTAATTTAATATAATTAATTATTTAATATGATTAATCAAGAGTGATTAATCAGTATGGATAATTGATAATTAATTTAATAGGGCAATTATATAAAAAAATTAGGGATCATTAATTTATATAACTAATGATGCAATTAAAGATAGATTAATTAAGAACAATTAATCAATAAAGGAATTAATTAATGTGATTAATTAAGGATTAATGTAATTAATTATAATTAACTAATTAATGAAGTGATTATAGGTTAATTACTGAATTTGGTTTGGAATAATTAATTTGTGGAATTAATTAAATGTTAATTACTTGAATGAAATTAATGGATAATTAATCAAGGTTGATTAATTAAGGTAATTTGTTGAAGGTAATTAATTGATTGATTGTAATTAACTAATGGTTATGTAAGCAAGATTTATATGGATGACTAATTAATTTAATTTATTTTAAATTAATTAGGGAAGAAGTAATTAATTTAATTCATTTTAAATTAATTATAGAATGATGATTAATAAGTCTTTGCTTGTAAATGTTAATTAATACTGATTACCCTGAATAGTTGAGATCTCAAATATGAGATAAATGATGTTCTGTGATTTGGATGCTGATGCAGCGCACATTTCCTTAAGCCTTAGATCGCTCACTAGCGAGCTGCGACCTAAGCCTTGAATCGCGCCTGCCTTCAGATGCCGCCAGCTTATGTCGTGAGCAAACCCTAGGTCGCGAACGACCTTCCTTAAGTCGCTTGAGCGACCTAACGAAATATGGGAATTATGCAGTGGAAAATGATCCAGCGACCTATGATAAGTCGCCAGCGAGTTACGACCTACCAAACTACGAGCTAACGAGCTATGACAATCGCTCGTGTATGCCGCATATCCTTAGGTCGCGCACAAACTGGATAAACGACCTAGCGACTTAAGTCGCTGACCTTATGTCGCATGCTATCATTCCATGGTTAGGTTGCTGCATACCTTAAGTCGCTCAAGTGTTAAGTCACATGATACTGTAACTTGTTAAGTCGTAAGTCATTCCTAATGTTAAGTTGCTTATGTGTTAGGTCGTTGTTGACTTGTATGTTTTAGGTCACATGTGTAGTAACTTGTAACTTGTTAAGTCGCCTGTGATGTTAGGTCGTAGGTCGTTGAGTCTTAGGTCGTTTGTGCTTATGTCGTGTAGTGTTAGCTCGTGTGTTGCATGTATGTTGAGTCGTGTATATGTGTTGTAAAATTTCTATATGGGTGTGTTGTTATTGTAAAGTAAGTTGATTTTGAATAAAATTTGTTTGTGTGCTTTGTGCCACTTTTGTTGAAGTTGAGTGTGATCTCCTTCTTCTTCCATCTTCAGATATTCGAGTGCGCTCGAATCAATGAACTTGAAGCCGATTCATGGAATCTCATGCGCGGGATCAATGTCAAAGAATCGTAGATCTTCTAACTCGAAATCGTGCGCGATCAACGTGTTGAAGATAGTAGAATCCAGTATCTCGAGAGATCAATGGATTTGGGCATTTATCTTTGTTTACTTGACACGAATCATTTCGTGCGGAAGAAATTTGCATCAATTTGTATCAAACATTAATAGCACGTCAAGTTTGTTAATTTGCTGCATCAATTTGGTATCAGAGCTTGAAGAGCTAAGTTGAAGCTAATTGAGATCAAGGCCGAGTTAAGTCGAAGCCGAGCTAAGCTAGGTCGAAACCAAGTCAGGTCGAGCCGAGCTAAGTCCTAGTGCAAGCCGAGTTAAGTCGAACTATATCAAAGTTAGATTGGGAAAGAGTTTGTTGATAATCATGCCTCCGAGACGTGCTAATCGATTTCAAAATGTTGAAGATGTATATAGAAGACAAAAAGCTGAACAGATGGAGCAGCGTATCAATGAAAAGTTTGACGAAGGTATTGGAAAGTTAGAGTAGTTGATGAGTGACATGAATCAAAGTCAAAGGAGAACTTCACCAGTTTCGCACCATAGTGGAAACGGAGTTTCACCTTCATTTGCGGGAGAAAGAAGAATGTCACCCCAATCTTATCGAGATCGGAAAGAATCATCAATTTCTATGAGGCAAGAACATTATGAGTATCGAGGTGAAGAGAGCAGAACTCATTATGGATTTGAAGATGATCAGTATCGTGATGCCGAAAGACGTGCTAGAAGGGACATGCATAGTCGTAGAGATGTAAATGGACGACATCGATATCGACATACATATGATTTTGAGGAATATGGTGATAGAGGAAGTATTCATGATCGAGATCGAGGCCAAGTACGAAATCGATATATTGATTCAAAGAATGATCGTAAATGGGAATCAGGTATAAAAACAGAAATTCCAGAAATCAAAGGGGGAATGATAGCGGAAGAATTTCTGGATTGGTTATCAAATGTTGAAAAAAATTTGGACTTCAAGGAAGTACCCGAGCATCGTAGAGTTAAGTTGGTTGCTACACGATTGAGGGGAAGAGCTATGGCATGGTGGCAACAAACTAAACTTACACGGGAAAGAATGGGAAAGTCGAAGATTGTTTCATGGGAAAAGATGAAGAAGTTGGTGAAGGCTACTTTTTTGCCTTATAATTATCAGTCTCTTATGTATCAGCGCTTACAGAATTTGAGACACGGGACAAAGTCGGCAAATGATTATGCAGATGAGTTTTATCAACCGATTCCTAGAAACGATATCATGGAAACGGAGGAACAGTTGACATCTAGATTTGTTGGAGGATTGAGAATGCAAATTCAGGATATGGTGAATATGTTTGATCCAAGATCCGTTGCTGAAGCACACCAGAAGGCTCTAGCTTGGGAGAAGCAAGGTAGAAGAGGAGGTGGTGCACTTACAAGTTCGATCAATCAGGTGAAAGGGGCTAGTAGCAATACTAATGTTTCCAAGGCTGTTAGTAAACCGGTTGTCAATGAAGTTGCTAAGACCAAGGTCAACAATAATTTCAAGTGTTATAATTGTCAGGAATTTGGTCATAAGAGCAATGAATGCCCAAGGCCTAAGAAGCAAACAATGGTTGCTGAGCTTGAGGATGAGGATTCAGAAATAGAACGCACCAATTCACCACAAGTTGAGGAGGAAGAAGAATTACTGACGGGAGATGAGGGATATTCTTTAATGATGAGGAGATCTTGCTTGACACCAAAGCAGGAAGAGGAGACTAGATGGTCGAGGAGTAATATTTTTCAGTCGACGTGCACTATTTTGCGAAAGGTTTGTAAGTTTGATATCAATGAAAAAAGTTGTGATAACATCATCTCTACAGAAGCTGTACAGAAGTTAGCGTTAAAGACAGAGAAGCATCCCAAACCTTACAAATTGGCTTGGTTGAGGAAAGGTGGGGAAGTGAAGGTTAGTGGAAGAGCTCGTGTAATTTCTTCCATTGGAAAGAAGTATAAGGATGAAATTTGGTGTGACATGGTAGATATGGATGTATGTCATTTGTTGTTGGGAAGACCGTGGCAATTTGATAGAGCCGTGCAACACAATGGTAGGACTAACTGCTATAGTTTCATGTTCAATGGCACTAGAATCACTTTGGTTCCTAAAAAGCGACAACAAAGTGAAAGCAAGTTGGAGGAAATCGAGGAACTAAAGACTATGTTATCTTTGAAGGAGTTTGTCAAAGAAGTAGAGAATGGACATGAAGTATTTCTGTTGACTGGACGTAAAAGTAGTGAAACGGTTGAAATTCCTGAGGAAGTTAAGCCATTGTTGAAGGAATTTGAAGATGTATTTCTTGAAGAATTACCAAAAGAATTACCACCGTTGAGAGACAGACAACACCAGATTGATCTTGTTCCGGGAGTTGCGTTACCACCAGAATGATTCGAATATTGAGTGTCAAATTTTAAAACATGTGGATGTCATTCACAAAAATGCACAAGTTTGGTGTGGGTTTCGGATAACAAACTGAAATCTGATTCCCTGTCGCATCGAAGTTTAAATACCGTTTTACGGGCAATAGGGTTTTCACGTAAATATAGAACAAATCACGATCAAAGTGCATCATACAGTATTACAATCATAACAAAAATATCAATCTAGTTCATAGCAATAGTTAATTATTTACCAATCAAAGTGAATGGGATTCAATAAATTAACCAAATAATTATTTTTATTGATTATTTTAAATCAATGATTTATTATTCTTAATGATAAATTAATAAATCTTAATCATCTTGATACATTGATTATTCCTTAATTAATTATTTTAATTAACTGCCAATTAAAATTAATTAACTTAATTTATCCAATCAACAAATTCTTAATTATAAATTTATTTAAGTACTTAATTGTTTATTAAATCAATTTTAATTACAAATTTTAAATCATTCTAATTTTCTTTTCAAAACTATTAATAAAAATTGTTTACCTTAATTATCATTTGAAAATCTGCTTTATACTTTAAAAATTAATTTATTGTTACATTGAAATTTTATTGTAAATTAATTTTAAATTCTTGTTTTAAAATTTAATCATTTAATTAAAGGGTTGATTAATTTTTTTTTAAAACTTTCCTTACTTAATCATAAGAATTAAAAAGATTCTAAACACATTGTTAAATAGTCTAACTTATAATAAGTTTTTTTTACTTAACAAAATCTATATTTGTTTCATTGCAAACAAAAAAAATTTACTCAACATTTTTAACTTGAAGATTTGTTTGGGCTTAGCCCATTAGAAAACACACCCGAGTGAAACAGCATTTTCCACTCGAGCCCAACTCGATTTCTTCTCGTGCCTGTTTTCTTCTTCTTCTCTTTTTTTTCTTATTTTCTTTCTTCACTAAGATTTAAACCGATGCACAAAACGCTGACACACGCCTGTACATATTCATCGGTGCTCAACGCCGCCGCGATCAACTCCAAACCCTCCTACACATCAGCGATCCACTCAATAGTCGCTACCGACCATCCACTCGTCACCGTAGAACCCAAAACAAAATCAAGCTTCACAGGAGAACTCGAACCAAAACCACTGCTTGGAAACAAACCCACATCCACGTCGCCGATCACCGGAGCACCCCCAGATTCCAGCTATACCTCGGCCATGCCCTCCTCTACCTTCGCCTAGAATCACGTGACACTCAATCATCTCACAGAGCCAAAAATGTGAATTTAAGCAGAGCATAGAAAACATGATCCCAAACCTTAAATTCGAATCGACCCCAAAATTTACGCATTATAAAAATTCATTGGCATTTTTTCTGGATTCATGGATGATTGAACTCTTTATATATTCAGCATTTATAATTGATTAAATCGTCAGAAATTTGTAGAAATGCAAAATTTGTTTATATACGTACTGCCTTTTTAATATTAATCTAAAATTCTTGATTTTTGTTTTAAAAATCATGGATTGTAGTGTAGATTCAATATATCATCTCGAATTAATATTTTTCGACAATTTATTTTTGTCAAATGTTGGTTCGATACCTGTAAACAAGTTTACAATGGGAATAATTTACTGTATGTTCAAACAAGCTTTGAAAAAAATATTGTTTGAGATTAAACATCTTGATTGTTTGAAAAACCAAAGCTTTGCAATGCTTAACAGCAAATGAATCTCAATTTTGGATCAGATATACACCTTGTATACATTTTTGGCAGAGAAACACTGAACATCCAACATTATATGCAAACTGAAGCATATTCAAGTCAGTTAATAGATGATGTTTGAAATGTTTTAAAGAAATTTAAAAATTTTCAAAGGTTAAGTTTACTCACCTTTATCCCGGAAATGAACAGAGTTGCTTTAAATTTGAAACAAAGATTATATTTGTTTTGAACTGCAGTTTGATCCTTTTCCTTTCTGTTTTGTCTTCTTGAATGAAGTTGAGTTTGTGAATAAATGACACTTATGTTTTTATTTCTTTTTAATTTATTTTCTTTGCTAAGATTGTTGAATGAAGGAACTGAGACTATGTTCATGTATATATAAAAAAGGTGGGCAGGTTTAGCAAAGTACTGAAATTAAATTTTGTATAGTTGCTTTATACGGTACTTGTACAACACATGCTTTCCTCCTTTCTTCAAGGGAGGCTGAAGAGTAAGCATTTAATGCAAGCATTAAATGAAGCATGTATTGCATTTGCGTCGCTGTATGTTCAAACAGGCAATGTTACTTTATTTTTTTGTAAGTACTATTTTATTTTGTCAATAGATTTTTCTTCCTTTCCTTGAATACTTACAGCATATGCTGTTAGGTCCTTTTGATAAGTGTTGTTTTGGTTTCTTTTACAGTTTATTTTTTTTCTTTGTTTTGTTTTCTTTTACAGTTTATATTTCTTCATACTTATATTTTTAGATGTTCCTTTCCTTTGTGAACAAATCTTGTTCTTGTTTTACTGCTAAATAAAAGTGTTTGTTTTAATTATTGTTTTCTTATGTCTATATTTGAATGTAATATAAATGAATTTCTATTTAAAGTTTTTAACTATTAGCATTTAAATTTTCAACATACGTTTTATTTTGTTGTTAAATATAAATTCTTGTTTGTTACTTAATTTATTCATTATTTATTTCATTCCTTATTACTTCGTAATATCAATCTTAACAACATTTTATTTTTCTTAAAATTCCACAATTTAAAATTTTAAAAGTTCAAAAAAATTTACTAAATTTAATTTAACAAAATTCTGGGATGTTACAATATCCTCTCCTTAAGAAAATTTCGTCCTCGAAATTGAAAGAGAGGGAAAAGCAAACCAAGAATATACGAATTTGGAAAAATAAAGAAATGGCTTACAATTTAAGCCGAGATGTCTATACTGCAATTGGGATATGATTTCTTCATATTATCTTCAATCTCCCAAGTACAGTCCTTTGGATCGCCACTCCATTGAACCTTAACCAATTTCACAACTTTGTTCCTCAATCGCTTCTCATCACGATCAACAATTTTTATCGGTTCTCTTTTAACTGCCAAGTTAGGAGTGATTTCAAGATCCTGCTGAGCAGCTTCTTCAATAATATCATCTGGATCATGCACATACTTTCGAAGATTAGAAATGTGGAACACATCATGCACGCCAGACAACCAGCTGGGTAGCTGCACTCGATATGCTAGAGGACCGATCCTTTCCAGAATAGGAAAAGGACCAACATAACACGGTGCTAACTTTCTTGTTTTCCCCAATCTCAATACACCCCGCATCGGAGACACTTTCAAATATACAGAATCTCCAATTTGAAATTCTAAATATCTTCTTCGGCGGTCATAATAGTTCTTTTGACGGCTTTGGGCAGTTAATAACTTCTTTCGAATAAAATCTACCTTCTTCGTGGCTTCATTGATCATGTCTGGTCCAAGGACGAGTCAGCCACCTGATTCGATCCAGCATGTAGGTGATCGACACGGACGACCATATAAAGCTTCGAAAGGAGCCATTTCTATACTGGCCTGATAGCTGTTATTATATGAGAATGCAACCAGATGCAAATGGTCCTCCTAAGAACCACCAAAATCATGAACGCAAGCACGCAAAAGGTCTTCTAGAATTCGATTAACCCTCTTAGTTTGCCCATCAGATTGTGGGTGATAAGCAGTGCTAAAATTTAATTTCGTTCCCAAAGCGTCTTGGAATGCCTCCGAAAATCTACTAGTGAAGATCAGGTCACGATCACTCACTATACTACTGGGAATACCATAGAGACGAACAATTTCCTTTATATATATACCTTCCAAGCTTGCTGCAGTCCGAGTGGATTTCACTAGAATAAAGTGAGTAGTTTTGGTTAGACGGTCCACAATAATTCAAATTGCTTCATTTCCCTTCTTGGTTCGTGGCAATCCGTCGAAGAAATCCATCGATACCTGATCCCATTTCCATTTTGGTACTTCCAAAGGCTGAAGTAAACCGGCCACTTTCTTTTGATTGCTCTTGATTTGCTGAAAAGTAGCACAGCGACTCACATAAATCGATATGTCTCTTTTCATCGTCTTCCACCAGAAAGTTCTTTTAATATCTCTATACATTTTATTAACTCCTGGATGGATGCTGAGTTTTGATTTGTGGCATTCATCTAAAACTTCACGTTTCAGATCAGGGAAGTCTGGAACACAAATCGTGCTTTTCATCCTTATAACTTCATTATCATCAATTTCAAAACTAGTATCATCACCCTGGCATATTCTTTTATGGATTTCTCGAAGAAACTCATCTTCTTTCTGTTGTCTTGCGATCTTCCCAAGGAGAGTAGGAGTGATAACAAGATATGCAAGAACAACATGTCTCCTACTTAAAGCATCGGCAACCACATTGGCTTTTCTCGGCGTATATTGGATATCTAGGTCATATGATGCCAGAAATTCCAACCAACGTTGTTGTCGCAAATTTAAATCTTTCTGGGTGAAGAGATATTTCAAGGATTTATGGTCGGTGAATAATTCAAAATTTTCACCTAAAACAAAGAGAGTTTATTAATTATATTGTTCAAGTTAAGTTAATTTCGTAAATTGTTAAGAAAGCTGAAAAGATTGTTACCCAGAAGATAGTGTCGCCAAATTTTTAAAGCGAAAACAACAGCCAAAAGCTCCAAATCGTGCGTCGGATAGTTCCTCTCGTGCGGACGTAATTGTCTACGAGCGTAGGCAACTACCTTCCCATTCTGCATTAATATTGCACCTACCCCATCACCACACGCGTCAGTATAGACAGATAAGCCTTGGTTCCCGTTAATGATAGCGAGAACAGGAGCAGTAATCAATCTCTTTTTCAGTTCCAAGAAAGCTTCATTACATTTTAGAGTCCAAACAAATTTAACATTCTTCATTGTTAGCTTAGTTAATGGGCTAGCCAACTTAGAAAAATCCTGTACAAACTTTCTATAATATCCCGCTAAACCCAGAAAACTTCGAACTTCTCTAGGAGTAGTGGGTTGCTTCTAGTCCATAATTGCAGAATCTTGCTTGGATCAACAGAAATTCCTTCTACATTAACAATGCGACCGAGAAATCTGACTTCATTGTCCCAAAAGCGGCATTTGGAAAATTTTGCATATAGAATATTTCTCCTCAAAATCTCTAAAACGATTCTAAGATGCTCGGCATGCTCCTCTTCAGTCTTGGAATAGATCAAAATATCATCAATGAATACAAGCACAAATTTATTCAATACTTCCCGGAACACACGAATCATAAGATCTACGAAGTATGCTGGAGCATTGGTTAGCCCAAAAGGCATGACTAACCATTCGTAGAACATATCGGGACCTCTGAAAGCGGTCCAATGAACACAATCTTCGGCGATTCGTAATTGATGGAACCCTTGGGCTAGATCCATCTTTGAAAAGAAACAAGCGCCATGAAGTTGATCGAATAAATCGTTAATTCTTGGTAAAGGGAATTTGTTCTTAAGAGTTTGTTTATTGAGATCGCGGTAATCTACACACAATCTCAAAGATCCGTCTTATTTAGCCACAAATACAACGGCTGAACCCCATTCAGAAACACTAGAACGAATCAATCCTTTCTTTAGCAAATCACGAATTTGATCGACTAATTCAATTTTTCCCTAGGTGCCATCCTGCGAGTTGCGTGAACAACAGGACGGGCGTTAGGTACTAAGTCAATTCGGAATTCTATTTCTCTGCGTGGAGGTAAGGATTTTACTACTTCAAATACGTCAGAAAATTCCCGAACAACAGGTATAGACTGTAAACTAGGTTCAGGATATCCCAAAGTATACATCAATCTATCTCTCTTTGGACTCGGATCCACATAAGAGATTTCAATAAAATTTCCAAAGTTTGTTTTGACTAAAACTGTCCGATTATTACAATCCAATTTAGCTTCGTATCTCGGTAACCAGTCCATCCCGAGTAAAATTTCAAATTCATTAAATTCGAGGATATAAAGGTTGATTGGAAATGGATAGCAAGCATATGAAGTAGGAATTCTCTTACAATATAAACAAAGATTTGCGGGACCTCCAACCGGATTTTTCATGCAAATCGGATCGTCAACAAATTTAGTTTTGAGTTCTAATTCGTTTACGGTTTGTTAAGAAATAAAGCTATGTGAAGCTACTGTATCAAATAAAACTCTAACAGTTCTATCATAAATAGTAAGGTTACCTTCCAGAACACCTTTTGCTTTATCTTCTTTCAAAGTTGAAGGGTCTTTCTTTATCGCATAAACATTTGCCACCTGTGCTTGCTTCATTACTGGGCAATCTTTAACAAGATGTCCAGGCTTGTGACAATTATAGCATTCTTTAGCTCCTCTAATAGTTTCTTCCTTCTTAACTTGCTTCTTCGGTTTTGGGCAGCTGTTTGAATAATGGCCCTTCTCTTGGCAGTTGTATCAAGTGACATTTTCTACCGTGCTTCCCTAAATGCTCTTCTTTTTCTCGTTGCCTTGCCATGGTTTCTTGCCTCCAAATTTCCGCTTCTTCCAATTTTGATTTCCTGAATTTCCTTTCTCCATCGAGGCTTCTTGCATATCAAGTGTAGCGTATCGGTACCCCATATCAACTAAATCTGAAAAAGATTCCTTAACGTGGCCCGTCATTCTTTCGTGGAATTTCTTATTCATTCCGCGAATTAATCTTTCGTTCATCTTTAAAGATGTATTCACCAATTCGGGACCAAAACGAGATAATTCATTAAATTTGTTTAGATACTTTTCGAATGATAAACTTCCCTACTTTAAGTCCATAAATTCCTGGTACATTCGAGAAATTCCGGCTGATGGCAAATATCGCTTCTCAAACACTTCTTTGATTTTTTCCCAAGAAAATTCGTCTTCTGGCTTATCTACCGTGATTGTCTCCCACCAGGCTGAGGCTTCATCTTGAAGTTTCCAAGAAGCTATGAGTCGCTTCTGCTCGCCTTCCAATTTTAGCCCTTTGAAGATTTTCTCACACGATCTTATCCAGGCTTGAGCCTCAACGATCGACTCCTTGCCGTTGAATGGCTTACCACCAAGTCGTGAGAAATTTTTATGTAAATCAGCCAGATTCGGCTGTTGCTGAACTGCCACTATTGCCGTTGAGGGATCTTGATCAGGTGCTGTGGCACCCCCTTGAACCCTAACTCTTCCCCTTCATCCGCTCATCCTTAATATCTGCAATTAGTAAGAAAATTGATTTAAATACATGAACGAAATATCTTAAGGAATATCAGCAGTAAAAAGAAATTGACAAATAAAATTTGGAGTTCCAGTCTTGGTTATACACATTCTAGGGTATATTTTTCCCTATCTCCAATGAGCCATCTGATGTGTTATACTCCGTAACTAAAATTCTTACTCAACCTTCAGCTATGATACCACTTGGGACGACCCGAACTCGATGTCCGATAAACGACATCAAATTCGCATCGTCGGAGCTTATAACAGCATCAAATAAATATAAAATAGCGGAACAAAATGAATATCATACATGCATCATAGATACAACATCAACATAATATCCATAATACATCAGAGTATATAATACATACACCACAACTCCAAATACAACATCGCGATAATACAATTGTGATCATATATCCAAAAGTCCTCAAATGAAAGAGGTGATAACGAACTTCCAAAAGCTCCTAAGATATCTCCAAAGAAAAAGCTCCACAATACGGAAAACCTACTACTTGGCTGCCCGAGTAAAAATTATGGGCACCCAGAGTTTAGGAAAGAAAACAATAAACTCCAGGTCAATCATGAGACTGGTATGAGTAAACAAAAACAATCATTTTCAAAGAAACAAGATTTATAAAAGAATTTCGGTATGCTTTTTAAAAAAATGGAACTACCATAAGACCTCCCACCACACATACAATGCAAACGCAGAATTGGAGGAGATTTCTTCTTATGATAGTCAAATATGCTTGGTACGGAGAAATTTCTTTGATACTATTACTAGTGCATAGTGTAGAAAGCATTTCGAAAATAAAATATTAATCTTAGCCAGCATAGACATTTCGAACTACGCCTACTATAGCTACCATGTTTTGTGGCAGGTTACTGCCACGCTACATGGCAGGTTATACAACTAAAACCGTACAAGGCTCGTATTGTTTCTTTGGATTTCCAACAAATGGTCAGACTAAGGAACTTCCTAGGACACATGGGTACGCCTCTGTAGGGATGACCCAAGAACCTAACCGGATCTCTGCCAACACAAGGCCAGGTTACCCCTAACTGGGTAACTACTGACACGAGTATGCCATCCTTGGTTGTAACCAACCTTTATCCGAGGCCCTAGCAACAAATCACAAAGTAATATATATATATATATATATATATATATATATATATATATATATATCTGCGTTATCAACATAAGTTAAGTATCCATAACATGATACCACTTCTATCCAGAAGGAAATGCACATACCCTAAGGGGTGCTACCCCCAATAACCTTGCTGCATCTTTCCTGTTTCGACCATTCCGGGGCATGAGGTTCGACGAACTCGCGTCCACAAAGCTATGCTTTTCACAAAGCCATGCTTCGATCAACAAATGATCAGCAGCACTCAGCATGCCACATTACCAAATTGGGAATATATTGCTGATAACCTTTAACTACATAACCTCTGAGCTCGTACGTCTCAGAGAAGGGGTGTTAAGCTAAGGGAATAAATTCCCCGCCACCAACAGAAATGTATTTGAAAGAAATCTGCTTTATATCTCAATTTGTAATGTCAGACATACAATCCATACAAGTCTGTTCTGGGTTCGAACGGAACCAAAGGCACATCCAAAGAAGTCCTTGAAATCCGGGTATTCACAATCCCGATCGGACTTCCCATCACTTAGGGAATCTCTATACCGGAGCAACTCAGTGCAGAGACAATCGATAGGTCATCCTATCGTTCTCGCAAATACCCGGTCTTCACCACCGGTCTTCAAATGCTGTCCATGACGTCGAATCATATATTCAGAATGGGTTATATACACAAAGGTCCTTTCCCGGCTAATTCGAATATTGAGTGTCAAATTTTAAAACATGTGGATGTCATTCACAAAAATTCACAGGTTCGATGTGGGTTTCGGATAACAAACTGAAATCCGATTCCCTGTCGCACCGAAGTTTAAATATCGTTTTACGTGCAACAGAGTTTTCACATCAATACAGAACAAATCACGATCACAGTGCATCACACAGTATTACAATATCACAACAGAAATATCAATCTAGTGCATAGCAATAGTTAATTATTTACCAATCAAAGTGAATGGGATTGAATAAATTAACCAAATAATTATTTTTATTGATTATTTTAAATCAATGATTTATTATTCTTAATGATAAATTAATTAATCTTAATCATCTTGATACATTGATTATTCCATAATTAATTATTTTAATTAACTACTAATTAAAATTAATTAACTTAATTTATCCAATCAACAAATTCTTAATTATAAATTTATTTAAGTACTTAATTGTTTATTAAATCAATTTTAATTACAAATTTTAAATCATTCTAAATTTCGTTTCAAAACTATTAATAAAAATTGTTTACCTTAATTATCATTTGAAAATCTACTTTATACTTTAAAAATTTATTTATAGTTACATTGAAATTTTAATGTAAATTAATTTTAAATTCTTGTTTTAAAATTTAATCATTTAATTAAAGGGTTAATTAATTTTTTTAAACTTTCCTTACTTAATCATAAGAATTAACGAAATTCTAAAAACATTGCTAAATAGTCTAACTTATAGTAAATTTTTTTACTTAACAAAATCTATATTTGTTTCATTGCAAACAAACAAAAAAATTTGCTTAACATTTTTAACTTGAAGATTTGCTTGGGCTTAGCCCATTATAAAATACACCCGAGTGAAACAGTATTTTCCACTCGAGCCCAAATCGATTTCTTCCCGTGCCTATTTTCTTCTTCTTCTCTTTTTTTTCTTATTTTCTTTCTTTACTAAAATTTAAACTGATACACAAAACACTAAAACACGCCTGTGCATATACACCGGTGCTCGACGCCGCCGCGATCAACTCCAAACCCTCCTACACATCAGCGATCCACTCAACAGTCGCTACCGACCATCCACTCGTCACCGTAGAACCCAAAACAAAATAAGCTTCATAGGAGAACTCGAACCAAAACCACTACGTGGAAACAAACCCACATCCACGTCGCCGATCACCGGAGCACCCCCAGATTCCGGCCATACCTCGGCCATGCCCTCCACTACCTTCGCCTAGAATCGCGTGACACTCGATCATCTCATGGAGCCGAAAACGTGAATTTAAGCAGAGCAAAGAAAACATGATCCCAAACCCTAAATTCGAATCGACCCCAAAATTTACGCATACAAAAATTCTTTGCCATTTTTCCTGGATCCGTGGATGATTAAACTCGCTATATAACAAATTTCAGCATTTATAATTGATTAAATCGTCAGAAATTTGTAGAAATGCAAAATTTGTCAATATACGAACTGCCTTTTTAATATTAATCTAAAAATCTTGATTTTTTTTTAAAATCGTGGATTGTAGTATAGATTCAATATATCATCTCGAATTAATACTTTTCAACAATTTATTTTTGTCAAATATTGGTTGGATACCTGTAAACAAGTTTACAGTGGGAATAATTTACTGTATGTTCAAATAAGCTTTGGAAAAAAATATTGTTTGAGATTAAACATCTTGATTGTTTGAAAAACCAAAGCTTTGCAATGCTTAACAGCAAATGAATCTTAGTTTTGGATCAGATATACACCTTGTATACATTTTTGGCAGAGAAACACTGAACATCCAACATTATATGCAAACCGAAGCATATTCAAGGCAGTTAATAGATGAAGTTTGAAATGTTTTAAAGAAATTTAAAACTTTTCAAATATTAAGTTTACTCACCTTTATTCCGAAAATAAACAAAGTTCCTTTAAATTTGAAACAGAGATTATATTTTTTTTGAACTGCAGTTTGATCCTTTTCCTTTCTGTTTTGTCTTCTTGAATGAAGTTGAGTTGGTGAATAAATGACACTTATGTTTTTCTTTATTTTTAATTTACGTTCTCTGCTAAGATTGTTGAATGAAGGGACTGGGACTATGTTCATGTACATATAAAAGAGGTGCGCAGGTTTAAGCAAAGTACTGAAATTAAATTTTGTATAGTTGCTTTATACAGTATTTGTACAACACATGCTTTCCTCCTTTCTTCAAGGGAGGCTGAAGAGTAAGCATTTAATGAAGCATGTATTGCATATGCGTCCCTGTATGTTCAAACAGCCAATGTAACTTTATTTTTTTGTAAGTACTATTTTATTTTGTTAATAGGTTTTTTTCCTTTGCCTTGAAAACTTACAGCATATGCTGTTAGGTCCTTTTGATAAGTGCTGTTTTGGTTTCTTTTACAGTTTATTTATTTTCTTTGTTTTGTTTTCTTTTACAGTTTATATTTCTTCATACTTATATTTTTAGATGTTCCTTTCCTTTGTGAACAAATCTTGTTCTTGTTTTACTGCTAAATAAAAGTGTTTGTTTTAATTATTGTTTTCTTATGTCTATATTTGAATGTAATATAAATGAATTCCTATTTAAAGTTTTTAACTATTAGTATTTAAATTTTCAACATACGTTTTATTTTATTGTTAAATATAAATTCTTGTTTGTTACTTAACTTATTCATTATTTATTTAATTCCTTTTTACTTCGTAATATCAATCTTAACAATATTTTATTTTTCTTAAAATTCCACAATTTAAATTTTTATAAGTTCAAAAAAATTACTAAATTTAATTTAACAAAATTCTGGGATGTTACAAATATATAAATTCCGCTGTGTGTTCTATGTGTTGTGTTTGTATTAAATTGTAATACAAGACAGATGTTTATAACTGTCTAGTATATGTTGTGTAACTCTGATTGATGTTGTATATTATGTAAATACTTATGTTATTAATATAATTTATTCGTTCCGCTGTTGAGATTCTAGTGTTGTTTCTTCTTTCTCTTCTTTCTTTTCTCTTTTCTATCCCTTCCTTTCTTCAAGATGATACGATTTTCTGTGGTGAGAAAGTCGGGTCGTCTCAGTTGGTATTAGAGCATTAGGTTGAGTGAATACCTAAGCTCTGGAATGACGTCATCTTGAGAGAGCGTATTTGTAATTTTTAATATATTTATATATATTTATTTATTTCTACTTATCTATTGGGTTACCTGTTCGGATTTTCCAATATGAGGTATAAAGGTAGATATGGTAGTGGTGTGTATAATGCGACTACCATTGGTTGGAGTTTGAATGTTTGAGATTGGAAGTGTACCTGTCGAGACTATAGACTTAATACCATCTTGAATGTGTTTTGCAGTAGTGTAAGGACTTCGTTAATCTCTGAAGGTAACCTATTATGATTCGGAGTTCATCTTTGAAGTTGGATGAGTAGAGTTTGGATATGTTGGCTGAGCAGAAGCGAGTGATGGCATTTTGATACCTCAAGAAATAGTAGCTGCGTGATGAGATGCAGTGACTATGGATGTTTCCGAAGATATTTCTTTGGAACGAGGTTAAGGAAGTAGGCCTGCTTTCATATTGTGACTAAGTTCAGTTGGGTGTTTCTGTTTGGTTTGAAGTCCGAGATTCTCGAAGAGTTTTGGATTGGGAATTCTTTGGCATTGGTGTCAGCAGTGCAGCTCGGAGTGTTCTGTTTGTCGGCAGAGTTTTCTGGCTTAGCAGTTTCTGGAGATGGAGTTCAGAAGTAGCTGAGTGGATCCATTTCTTCGATGGATTGGCTGGACCAGCGTAAGCTGTTCTGAATGGTAAAGAGAGAATAGTTTTCTTTGGATTTTAGTTTGGATTGATCGCAAAAGTGACTTGCGATAATTGAGTATTCTCTTGGATGGTTGGAGATTTTTTTGTATGTTTTCAGGGAAGTTAAAGGTTGTCCGCATCTAGAGATTTAGTTTTCTTATCGACTAGGATTCCAAGAGTGGCACCGGTGGTTCAGATAGTTGAAGGGTGGATTCCTTGAGATGGAGTTTGTTGAAACAACTTAGGATTTGAGGAACTTTTGAGTTTTCTCTTGGTTATCAGAGATCTTCTTGGTTATGTTGTCCAGATGTGTTTGTGTTTTCATCAGCATTCTTTTCTATTCCAGATCAGAGTTGTAAAGAGGAAGCAGTTTGGGAATGCATCTTCTTTTCTTTTCCGGATAGGAGAAGCTTGTTTTCTTCTGATGGTTGTGAGTGGAGTTTGTTCTTGATTTTGGTTGATCGTGGAGGATCATTCTGATGGATTGAGTTTGGTCCAGATTGTTTCTTGAGACGTCAGCAAGGATTGAGCTGATCAGGTAGGAAGTAGGCAGCCCGAGATCGTCCGAAGGATTTTGTGGATCTGAAGTCGGAGATCTGATTTTGGATAAGTAGCTATAAATTTTGGTAAGATTTGGAAGCTAACTCCGAGATGTTTTGGAATTCTTCCGTGTTCTGTTATGGATAAGTGTTTGGTTTTTAGGATTGAATTGCTAGTTTGGACAACTGAAATTCGATGTGTTTCATGTATCTCTGAGGGAGTATGTGTATGATCTATTTTTGGTTTTGGAATCAGTTGTTCTGGGAGATTTGGTCGTTGAGTCAGATTTATTTGTAGTCTGATGTCTTGCTCAGTTGTAGATCTAGATGAGTAGGAGCTCTGTAGCTTAGTAGTGTTGATTTTTTGGATTGTATAGAGCGAGTATCCCGGTATTTACTTAGGAAACTCGAGGAAACTCTATCCAGAATTTTGTTTGGATAGTTAATTTTGTTTGATTGGGTGAATTGATTGCTATGGTTGTTAGCATATGTTTGATATATACTTGTAGTTTAAAATTAAAATATTTGTAATAGGTTAATAAATTACCTTTGTTTTAAATTTCGAGGACGAAATTCTTTTAAGGCAGAAGGAATGTGATATCCCGGAATTTTTGACAATATCAATTTAATAATCATTATATAAAATTAAATTGATTTGATAATATTGATCAATAAAATATGAATTGGTTTAATAATCTGATCAATAAATATTTAATTTGTGATTATTATCTTTGAAAAGCTAAATAAATGTTTTTAATTATAAAGTATATATATTTGTATATACATTACAGATAATCTTAAATTGGGAATTTAATAAATAAATGAAGTTTTGTTTTTAAATTCTAATAATATATTTAGTAATTGGGAAATTATGTTTTAAATTTATATTAAGTTTCTCAAAGTTATTTAAATTAATAACTATATGATTTATAAATTGTTTAAAATTATATCTTAGCTTAATTTTTTAAATTTAAATAAAAAAGTTTGTTTTACTTCTTTTTAAATATTACTTGATATAAATATGATTTGGAAATTTTGTATATAAGTTTAAAATATAATGTAACATATGATCTTAATTCATTTAATAAAAGTGATTTATAATCTCTTTATAAATCATTTACAAATTTGTTAAATTGTTATATTCAAGCCATATTTATAGTGTACTACTTTTACATAAATATAAAAAGAATTAAAATAAGAAAATAGAATTATTTTTTTAAATTGAGTAAATTGATTCTAATTTGGATTTCAAAAGGTTAATTTGAATTTGGAATTTTATTTTGAAATTCAAAATAATAGATTCTTTAAAATATTTGAATAAGTTTTAATTTATAATTTGTTTTATTTACATTTTCTTTAAATAAGAAATTCACATAAGTATAAATAAATTAAAGTAAAATCATTTATTAACATTTAAATATATAACTAATTTAAATAAAAAAGACATGTGTTAACTTATGAATATAATCAAGCTACATGTATTAGCTAACAAATTTAATAACATGACAATTGTCATTATGTTTTATATTTTTTTCTTTTATTTTAATTCAATTAATTTCAGCTCTTATAAACTATAATTTTTCCTTCACTCTTTTCCTACCTTTTTACCAAAAGCTAAAATGAATCAAAGAGAAACATCATTCTTCAAAAACTGAAAATCATCTCCTCAAAACATGCAATTCAAATTCCTGCAAAAGAAAAAAAAAATCAAATGGTTGCATTTTCAAAAACCTGTAGATCAACCAGCATTTCATCTTTGGAAAATCACTAGCATACAAACTACATTTTTAAAGTCATGTCAGCATTTTCAACACGGAATCTACTTTGATAATCAAAAGCCTACATGCATGTGGTTCTCAAGTTCTCAAAGACAGAAGACACACCAATTTCATGATTTAATAAACTGCTCCGTTCTTCAGTTGAAGTGAGTAACCTTTTAATTAAAAATAATTTAAGTAAATGTGGTTGCATGATTAATTTCAGTAGAAATTGTTTTTATGTGATTATATAAAATAGGTGTTAATGCTAAAAATTGAACACTAACACCGCGGTGTATGTAGAGATTAAGTGAAAGCACCACCCATGAACACGGGATTTAAAACCAAGTAGGAAAGTCACAGAGAAAGCAGTAAAAGACAACAGTTTTATAGTGGTTCGACTTCAGGTTAAGCCTACGTCAACTTTAATCCTCTTTATTACTGAATCAATTACAACTTTACAACAGTCTTCAATTACAATACTGATGAGACAAACAACTAGAACTCCGATGTAGAAGAATTCTTTGAATCCTTGTTGATTGTGTTAGATTTCCTCTTGAAGTTAGTTGAGATGCCTTTCGTATTTGAAGTGTCAAGTGAGTCGAGAATTCAGCAGAGTATCGGCATTCCAAGAACGAGCCAAAAAGTTCGTCTTTTAGTTGGAGTAGGTGGGGTATTTATAGGAGAGTCCAGCATTAGGTCGTAGGTCGCAAACGACCTTGTATAGGTCGTAGGTCGCTCGCGACCTAGTGGGAGTCGTTCACGGCTTATACAAGGTACACTTCATCATTCTGGAGAAACTGGCATGTCATAGGTTGTGGCCGACCTAGGTAGGAAGCGACATATGAAACTCCTTTGGTATGTTTAGGTCGTGAGCGACTTAGGTATAAGTCGTAGGTCGTGGGCGGCTTATTGGACGGTTTATGGGCTAGCAGGAGCACCTTTGATTAAACGAACAAGTTATAGATCGTGGGCGACCTAGGGAAGGAATGACTTAAGGAAGACAAGTTACCTCGGCTTTGTATAGCTTGCTAGGTCGCTAGGTCGTTAGGTCATAATGCCTTAGCTCGCTGCAGAACTTTATCCCTGTTAGGTCGCTCCCTTTAATAACTCGCTAGGTCGCCTCAGTCCATAGGTCGTTGGTGCGCTAGATCGCTCAGTCCATTTAGCCTTTAGGTTGTTTAAATTGTTGATCCGCTTTATGTGTTAGGTCGCTTACTCCCTTAAGTAGTTAGGTCGTGCCTTCACTTAAGCCGTTAACTCGTTGAGTCATAGGTCGCTGGACCATCTAATCCTTTAGGTTCTGTACCTCGTTAGGTCGTAATGCTTGCTGCACCATTAGGTCGTTAGGACCGTCTTATCTTTAGGTCGCTTATGAAGTTAGGTCGCTTGGTCACTCAAAAAGAGGAGTTAACACTTGCCCCTCGAAGTACATGCCTATGTCATAGGTCGTGTGCTTCGATCTAATTCCGTTAGGTCATGAGCGACTAAGACTTCTGCAAACTTGCGAACCCCTTCGTCTCCTTCTCTTTGTTCCATATAAATTGCTAACTCGTTTCTTCACTCTCACTCAATTGCTTACTTCTGCTTCCATTGCCACTCTTGAGCTCGAAAATTTCTGAAGCGAATCTACTTGTTGCTTTGATCGTCATCTCGTCACATTAAGTAAGTGGATCAGGTTGTTGCTCAAGTACACTTATCATCGATCTTCTGACCCTCCCGTTTTCCGATTCCAAACCACTTTTTGCGCCGTGTTTCTTCACGAACCATTTTTTGATTGATCGGGAACTGCCATCGATCATGTTGTTGTTGTGATTTGAGACAAAACGGCAGTGCATTGGATTTGTAGTGATTTCAAGGTGATTCGAATTGGTCTTTAGGGCGATTCGACTATATGGTGAGACGAGGGTTTTTGTTGGTGGAGAAGTTTAACGGGTTAACGGGTTAGGAGCTAAGAATTAGGCGAATTGATACATTGAGGAGGAACGAGCGACCTAGGGCCTTAGCAGTTTGAACAGGAACCACGAGACTAAGCTCGACAAACGGCCTAAAGAATCGGCGCGACTTAACTCTTAGGTCGCGTAGGCGACTTAGCACTTAACAAAATATCCACTGTCTTGACTTGAGAAACTAACTTAGAAGAGTTCGACTTATGTAACTCGCGACCTTCTTGTGTCTTAACTTGCCAGAAAAGCATTTGAAGTCCAAGCAGGACGACCTATAAGACCAACAACCTAACTTTGTGCGACATAGGTTGTAGGTCGCGGCCGAGCTAGGACTTTAACTTTAGATCGCGTGAGCGACCTAGTTTTTAGGTCGTGTGAACGGCTTAATGCCTAGGTCGTGTGGATGACTTAGGACTTGAACAATTTTTGAGTTGCTTCTTGCGACCTAGACCAATCTCAATCCAATCTGTTTGGTCGTGAGCGACCTAGAACTTAGAGAATTTTTTGACTTGGATTGTGACTTAAGGACTTGAACAAAACTTGAAAGCTTCAGAATTTTGATAGAACTTGACTGTACTTCTAACTTGAATTCTTCATTTGAACTGCCAAGATAACTTGCATGGCATTGCTGTACTTCTTAACAGATTATATTCACTTGTAAGCTAACAACCCGCTGAACACAACATTTGTCGAAAACTAGGGCGAATATACTGCCATTGACAGCCCACGTCGAATGACAGATTAGTCGATAAAAGATAATCAACTTAAAGAAATTAAATGAAATGCTGTGAATCAACAAACTCAAGTGAAGTATTAAAGCAATGCCGAATTAATCAACCATAGCTATTCTGTTTGCTTCAACACTGTACTTGAACTTAAAACAACAAGTCCCGGAGCATTTTAACTGTCAACTATTAACTAGTTTAATTTCAGTTATATTTGCTTGTCGTTTTATTAGTTTTTCACAACACTTCACACATTTAGGAAACGTGCACCTTCATATTTGAATATCCATTTCCTTGTGTAGAATGTCTTCTCAAGAAGAGATCATAGAGCAATCTGAAGGAGTCTTCCCGATAGCAATCCCATTGGATAATCCTTCGGAAAGAACTCCAACTACCCTCAGTCAGCGGGCATTCCACCAATTACGCATTCACTTTGGGATCCCCGAAGAGGATGCTATTCTTCCTGGGCCAAACGATACCGCTGACAGGCCGCCTCTCGGTTTTCTCGCCGTCAACCGTCAGATGTGTCTTTGTGGTGCCATTCCTCCTTTCAATGAATTTCTTCATCAACTCCTTTTTCGGCTAACCATCTCTCCCTTTCAACTACATCCCAATGGCTACGCCATCCTGATGGGATTGTGTGTTTTATTTAGGAGGATACTTAACCGCCTTCCGAGCTTTGAAGAAATTTGTTATTTATGTACATTCGCAAAGAATAAAGACCACCCCTCCATCATACTTGTGAGAAGTGCCAGAAACCGTAAACTTATTACCGATCTCTCCGAGAGTGCTCACGGTTTTCTGAATCAGTTCTTCTTCGTTTGCTGCCCCCTAGGGTTTTGTTCCATCTGGAGAGTAGGAAGTAAGACTGCTCATCCCTGTTCTTTCCGTTTCAGCTTTTCAAGATCCGAATTGCTAAGTGCTAACTTCATTCTTTTCTTTTGTAGCACTTCCTCCTCCCTCTAGAAATCCCAGTCACAAGACGACTTTTGATAGATTAAGTGCTATGCCGGTTGAAGAAAGAAGTATTAAGTTTTTGCTAACAGATGAATCTGCACCAATACGGTCTTCTGCACCCCTCCCGTTCCACTCAACCTCATGAAGTACCCGACTCTACAGTAGGGGCACCGGATGCCCCAGTTTCCACTGGAGAACTTACGCTGAAAGAATGCACTGTTGAGGCTTCATTGGTAAAGTGTTCTACTTCAACTGATGTTGTGGGGTCATCCGTCAAACATGTACTTGCCCCAGTCATCGAAGAAGAGGAGCCTCCTCAACAACCCGGGCAATCTGGTGACGAAGGGGCTGAGAGAACAAGTCCCGCTAGGCAAAGCGGTGATGATACTTTTAAGGGGTTGAGCGACCTGATGATTACTTCACAGGAGCTTTTCAAAGATGATCCTATCATTGCTAAAGTTACTTCTTCGGCAGTCGAAGCGACATCCGTTCCGCAACAAACTCCGTCAGCCCAAGAGTTGACATTGGCAGTTAAATCCATCATCACCTCCCAACCCAGAAGTGGTTCGTGATTCAACGCACATAGTATGCACGTTATACACACTTAGGACTTTTCAGCACTTATATGCGTTCAACTCTCTTGCTTTCAAAATTTCTGAGTTTATCTTTTCTTCATTTTTAGATTCTCCAATGGGAAGAAGTGGCTCCTACTACGACAATTTCCAGCGCTAGGGGAAGCGCGGTGCTTACGACCCTAGGAGGTATCTTCCTGCCTCTTGTGAAACTGACGAAGAAAGAGCTGTGAGGAAAGCTCGTGAAAGGCGCGCCTATGAAGAACGCCACGAAAGACGAGATGAGCAACATGACTCTTCCCAGAGGGAAGATGATTCTCATAAACGGAAATCCAGTGATGATAAAGGGAAAAGCCACATCTCTGAAGATGCGAGTAAAAGGGCCAAACATGGCAAAAACCGGCGTCCGAACTTCCTAAAAGGCCCGCTGCTCCTGTACCTTCTCAATCTCCTGCCCTTACTCGTACTGATATTCAAACAATTATCGGTAGGCCCTCATATCAGGTTGGACAAGGCCAGGCCACTCTTCAAAGTCGGTTTCCGCATTGGTGCTTGAAGGGAGTGCGCTTTGACCTTGATTTGGTCCCGATTGACAAGCGGGCTATGCTGCGCAATCTTGATGCTGTGAAACTTGATATCAAGAGAATGTCTAGCTGGCAGAAGCTTGTCGACGAGCTTCAGGGAGTAAATCGCGCGAACCTTGAGGCCATGCTAACAATGGAAAACGACAAATCTGAATGGCAGAAAACTCTTGAGCAGCATGACGTGGAAATGAGGAGCATAGCCACTTATAATGAGAAGCTTGAAGCAGAAGTTGAAAAACTTAAGGAAGAGCTCGCCACTTCTTCCACTTCCTACTCTCGGAGAGAGGAAGTGCTTCAAAAACAAGTAAAAGATGATCATGTGGTGTAGAGAGATGTTGAAGCCAAATTTGAAGCGCAGCAGCAAGCTGTAGAAAACTACCGGGCTGATGTTGCTCAACTTCGAGAGAAAACCAACGCCTAGAACTTAGAGATTGAACTTCTCAGAAATCGACTTTCTGAAGTTGAGAAGGAGCGTGACGAAGCTGTTGTCGGCAAAGCTGCAGCCGAAGAGTCTCATATGGCAACTAAAGCTGAAGTCAGCTCCACTCTATTCGAGTTTTACATCCATAGCGTTCTGGTGCGTGGTAGCCTTAAGTTTTTGGGGCCGACATATGAAATCACTTTGGCCAAAGTGTGGGAGGCCATACTTGATATGTTTGGAGGAGTAGGATATGCCGAAGTAGATTTAATGGGGCACTATCTAGATGATGATGCATGTGCCGCTCTTGCAAGGGGAAAGGAGCAGCTTGCCAAAGAAAGAGCCGAAATGACAGAAGGAGAAAATTTAGGAAAGGCAATCTCAACCGACCTAGTTTTACCTTCAGTTTCGGCCGATATCGATATTGCTGGTTCCAGTTCCCATTCACCTCCTCCTGCTAAAGCCGTTATTGAAAGCACCACCGCCCACGCTGGCGATGAGGCTCAAGAAAGCGCTGAAGCGTAGGTGTGACGACCCGCCTTTCTCAACCCCAGAAAGACGTTTCATCATTAAGAAAGAAAGGTATAGAAATAGAAAAGAATAGAAAGAAAGAACAACAACATCAGAATCTCACAGCCGAATGGAACAAAATATAATACATCACATAATTATTACATAGTTATACATACATTAGAGTCACACAATATCACATAACAGGACTATCATATACATATATGTCCATACATACATCCAAAATACAGCATCACTAACTACACAGCGGAACTACATATATAGATACATACGTCTGGTCTTCTTCCAAAATAGCTCCTCCAGAAAATCAACACTCCCAAATACCTATCACTTGGCTACTCATAAAAATTTGAGTACCCAAGAGTTTATGAAAAACACAAAATATAAACTCCGGGTCAGACATGGGTCTGGTATGAGTAAACAGGTTAAATTGTTTAACTTTGAAAATCATTTGAAAATAAGGTATCACGTAAGACTCCTCACAAATAAATACGGGTAAGTTTTGCCTTACGCTGACCAAAAATTTTTATAGGAAATTCTGTGATATTATAATAGTGTCTAGGGTTTTCAAGTAAATAGAAAATAGCCGAAATTGTTACATTCATTAAATTCCAGCTACTAGCCACGAAAGTGGGTAATACAAATCAAAACCGTAGGGTCTCGTAGGGAAAATGGATTTCCAACAATGGCAGGGCTACTGGGGTACCGCCCCTCACAGTATGGGGCCGAGATCACCGTACCGAGGATCACTCCCGACCCCCTACAACACAAGGCCGGAACCATTCCTTACTGAACAGTCCCGAACAAGATAACCCCACAGTTGTGGCCAACAACTGCTCACACAGCCGAAATAAAAAGGGACATCTAGACAGGGGAATATCTTGTCCTGCTTGGGCATGACCCACCTAGCCTTGCTGCATCTCCCCTGGTTTAGCCATTCCCGGTTGATGAGGATTGAGGCTACGATTACCTTTATTGAACATATCATAGAATGCTCATCGTCCGCCCGACGATGTGTTGAAAGCATTCAATCCATACAAGTTCGTTCTGGGTTCGAATGAAACCGAAGGCATTATCTCGTTACACTCATTTGGTAATCACCCTCAGAGTCAACGACGATAACCCTTGCATTCTGAAACACCATCTCGATCTCCATTTGATAAGTCACGGCCTATCGTTTAATTTGGATCGATGTGGTTTTCGGAGAATCAAAAGTTGATTCTTCCGATCCCGGTCTCATCGGATCCAAACGGCATTTTAAGGGCCAAGTTGTCTATTTAACTTAACAGTTCAATTAAATATCAGAATTAACATAACAGATATATCAGATAAATCATATACAGTTATCACAGATATCCATAATATACCACAACACATCACAGAAAAATCATCAAACAGATATTAAAGTCAATCAAACAGAATCATCAATGCAAACCAAACAGTTTGGATTACTTTACTCAATTGATTGCTTAAGAATAAACTATTTTATTCTGCTTAATTAATGAATAATTGATTAGCTTATTAATAATCAATTAATTACTCAATTAATCATAAATTTTGAATTAATTAATTATCTAATCTTTAATTAATTATTTAATTAATTAACTTTTATTCATTAACTATTACTCAATTACTCAATTAATTAGTTGATTCTTAATTATTAATTATTAATTAATAACTTACTTATTCATAAGTAATCACTTATTTAATTACCACTAATTACTTTAATAATTTATTATCAATTTAATTAAAGTGTAATATCTTTAATTAATCTCGTAAGTTAACTTTCATTTACTAATTAACTTTTTAGTGATAAGCTTACATTCTTAAGACTTGAATTGATTTAACATATGATTAAATTTTTATTTCAAAATCAACGTAAGGTTATCAATTTAAAATTCAAGTATAAACTTAAACAACATTCTAACTACTTGCTGATAATCTCCTACCTTTATATATTTAACTAAATCAACCTTTAATTAAAACACTAACTTAACTAATTAACAATTATTTATTGAACTTAGTTACACACCTGTACAAAAATCAGTATACACGTCCATTTGGGAAAGCACCGAGACCAACATCGTTCCTTACTCGAGAAAACTCGAGTTTTCCTCGTGTCTCTCCCGTGCGTCCCTCTCTCTCTCACTCTCTCTTCTTCTCCTCTCCCCGGTTTCCTACCTTCTTCTTATTTATTTTTTTAAAGTTGTAAATCAAATTGTTGTAGCTACTTTCGTATGGGACTCGGAAGCAACCAAAGGGAGCCTCGAAGCAACCTCACAAAGCTCCCGAGCAACCCACACGCGATAAACCAAAAACAAAACCACGACACTGATCACCACCGTGCACGTGCACGGTGGTTCGCGTTGCCATTGGCGACTCACACCAACCCCCACAAACCAAAAAACGACGTCTCACGCGGAAACAAACTTCACTTCATCGCTATACACTCGAAATCGAAAAAGAGCCTGAAGCTCGAACTCGAAACGCGAGCACTTCATCGAAAACCGCCACGTTCGCCCAATATTTATCGCCGGAAGCAAAGCCCCTCCGCTCACGCCAAGATCATACCCTCCACAACCTCCACCTTGATGCTCGTCACACTCGATCATCCCAGTGTGTCGCAATTGGAAATTTACAGAGTATCAAAATTTAAACACTCAAACCCTATTTTTGATTCAAACTCAAAACTTATGCATTTGAAAAATAAATTGACATTTTTCTAGAATCAATTAGTTTACAATCTTGCTTCCTGTAAATTTACAGAAATTAAAATTAGCTCAATCTCCTAAAATTGACAAAAACCATTTTTGATTCATTTTAAAACTGCTCTGTTGATCTTTGCTTAAAAATCAATATTTTTATGTTAAAAAACATAATTATGTTTATGAAAACTAAATATGTTATTGGATTTACAAATTTCAACGTTTGAATTTTGAACTTTGATTTCTTTTTTTTTTTACCTGTAGTTTGATAATACAGTATGAATATCATGCTGTTAAACTTTAAACACGTTTGCAGGCTTTTGTTACATATAAACAAACTCAAATTAGCTCACTACCAAGTTCAAATGGTTATATGAATAAGTTTTGTAAATTTATTGGCTTTACTTTGTACAAAACTTGAAATACTGATCAAGAACAACCATGTAAGCTTCCAGTGCAAACAAACATACACAGAACAGTATGTTTAAACTATATCAACACATATCATTAACAAGAAAATATACAAGCTAAATTTGAAAACAGTTTGTTTACTCACCTAAAAGCAATTTGAACAGAAGATATGTTGAAGAGACTGAACTTGAAATTTCCCTAAAATCTTCTTAAGTTTCCTGTCTTTTGTTTTTTTTCTCTTTCTCGGGTTTGTTTTTAAGTTAAAGTTTGTATGAACGAACTACTGATATATAGGTGTATATATATATAAAGAAGCTACTGATCAGGTTATAACTGGCCAGCCACCATGTTTGACCAAACAACAATTTGGTATTAAATTTTACTGTAAATATAAAATGATTTTGTGATCTCGGCTGCATGTACTTGTTAAACAAAAAGTTATGCTAATAAATGTTTATACTTTTAATTATGATAGCAAGTAATTAATGTTTACTGATAGTTGAAATTTTGTACAAAGATATTTATGATTTCGGCCAAGCATGTTTTGCAAGATACAGATTTTAATTTTATTATCTTTGAAGTGAAAACTTGTTTTATATTGAAGTGGACTTTGTTTCCTGAGGCATAAAACTGTACACAACACATATATTTATTATTCCTAGTGAAACCTGCTTTTTGATTTTGTTTTTATTTGTTAAGTACAACAAATACAACTTGTCTTGTTTCTTTGCATTATTCCTTTTGTATATATAGGTTATATTTTTTTTTCAAACTTTCTGATATGATTGCTTAAAAGTTATTGTTAACATATTTGTTTATTTATATTATTAGTTATATTTTATATGAAATTTGTATACTTGTTCATATGATTTTTTTTTAACATTTTTATTAAGGATGTTGTGTTGTACAATTTGAATTTTGAAGATTATTGTTTGACTAAAATACTTGTATTTATATATTTCGAATTATAATTTATATTTGTATATTTATATTACTTTGATTACATCTTATAATTATAATTGTGTTTAATACTAGTTTTGTATGTTTATACCTATATTGTTTTGCACTTCCATGTTTATGTTTATTTTAAAACTTATCATTTTGAAAACCAAAATTGTATTCATATAAATTATCAAATAATAAAATATTGAATCTTTGATTTGATTTTATTGAATAAGACAGATTTGTTTTAATGGTTTTGAACTATTCTATTTAAATTTTCAAATCAAAACTTTCGTTTATAAAACATATAACTATTAAATATCTAAGATCTCATCAATTTAAACGTTGACAAGCTTATATTTAATTTAAATTAGATTAAATATTTACTAAAATATACCGTCAAAATTCCGGGTCGTTACATTCCTCCCCCCTTAATAGAATTTCGTCCCCGAAATTTAAACAACGGTAAATTCAAAAGCTTTTATATTAACTATCCAAACATGCATATCAGTCATACAATAGCAAACAAACAAACAGTCTAAACTAACAAACATCATTAGTTATCCGAACATAAATCCGGATAAGTACTCCTAAAACTATCGAGAGTTTCCCAGGTACAATCTCTGGGATCCTCACTCCATTGCATCTTGACGAGTTTCACCACTTTGTTCCTGAGTTGCTTCTCGTTTCGATCCACGATCTGAAATGGATTCCTGACCACAGTTAAATTTGGTTCAACTTCCAAATCTTCTTGAATTACCGGTTCTACAACCAGTGAGGGATCATGAACAAATTTCCTCAAATGTGATACATGAAACACGTTGTGAATCCCAAACATCCGCTCTGGTAATTCAATCCTGTAGGCTACAGCTCAAATTCTTTCCAACACTCGGAATGGTCCAATGTATCTCGGAGCAAGTTTTCCAATCTTTCCAAATCTTATAGCACCTTTAATTGGGGAAACTTTAACAAAAACCAAGTATCTGATCTCAAATTCCAATGGCCTTCGTCTTCTATCCGCATATTTCTTCTCACGATCTTGAACAGCTTTCATCCTTTTCTTGATAAGCTCAACCTTCGCAGAAGCTTCACGAATAAGATCGGGTCCGAGCACAAGACGATCCTTCGATTCAATCCAACAAGATGGAGATCTACACGATCTTCCGTATAAAGCTTCATAAGGAGCCATCTTAATACTTGCTTGATAACTGTTATTATAAGAAAATTCCACTAAATGAAGATGGTCTTCCCAAGATCCTCCGAAATCTAAAACACAAGCCCGTAGCATATCCTCAAGAATACGATTCAGCCTCTCTGTCTGTCCGTCTGTTTGAGGATGGTAGGCTATACTCAATCTCAAATCTGTACCCATTGCTGATTGCAGAGCTTCACAAAATTTTCTAGTGAAAATAGGATCACGGTCACTTACTATGCTGACTGGGACAACATGCAATCGAACTATCTCTTTCAAGAAAATTTCTGCCAAAGAAACTGCAGTACGGGTTCCCTTAACTGGTATAAAATGGGCACTCTTAGTTAAACGATCCACAATAACCCATATACCATCATTTCCTTTCCTGGTTCTAGGCAAACCTTCGATAAAATCCTTCGAGATCATTTCCCATTTCCAATTCGGGATTTCCAAAGGTTGCAATAACCCGGCAGATTTCTGTTGATCACCTTTAACTTGTTGGCAGATGGCATAACTTTTCACAAAAGCAGCTACATCCTCCTTCATGCCCTTCCACTAAAAGACTCTCCTCATGTCCTTATACATCTTCGAGATTCCACGATGAATATTCAATTTGGAGCAATGACTTTCAGATAAGACTTCCTGCTTCAACTCCTTGTCATTCGGAACACAGATTCTCCCGTTGATCCTTAGTGTTCCTTGGTCATCAATTTCAAAACTAGGACACTGACCTTTCCTGACTCTTTTAATGATCCTCCTCAACTTCTTATCAGATTCTTGCTTGCTTGAGATCCTTTCAATAAGAGACGGAACCACTTCCAGAAGAGATAAAACTGCATTCCTACTGAGAGCATCAGCTACGACATTTGCTTTCCCCGGAGTGTACAGAATGTCCAAATCATAGGATGCAAGAAATTCAACCCACCGCTACTGTCTCAGATTAAGGTCATTTTGAGAGAATAAATATTTCAACGGTTTGTGATCCGTGAACAATTCGAATTTCTCTCCTAAAAGATAATGTCTCCAAATTTTCAAAGCAAAAACAATGGCAAGCAATTAAAGATCATGCGTAGCATAGTTCTTCTCATGAGGCTTCAACTGTTGACTAGCATACGCAATAATCCTTCCGTTCTGCATCAGAACTGCTCCCAAACCAACAATACAAGCATCAGTATAAACCTTGAATTTTCTCTTCCCATCCGAAATAGCAAGTACTGGTGCACTAGTTAGCCTTAGCTTCAATTCCTAAAAAGCTTCTTCACACTGAGGCGTCCATTTGAATTTCGCTCCTTTCCTGGTCAGCTTAGTCGGATGCGAAGAAATCTTGGAATAATCTCTAATAAATTTCCTGTAGTAGCTAGCCAATCCTAGAAAACTGCGAACTTCCATCGGTGTCTCTGGCTGTTTCCATTCCAGAATAGTTTCAACTTTCGCTGGGTCTACAGAAATGCCTTCACCAGAAACAATGTGCCCTAAAAATTTAAGCTCCGATTTCCAGAAATGACACTTCGAAAACTTCGCCTTCAATACATTCTTCCTCAGAGTCTCCAATACAATCCTCAAATGTTCCCTGTTCTCTTCTTCGGATTTGGAATAGACCAAGATATCATCAATGAATACCAGCACAAACTTATTCAACACATCCCTAAAGACTCGATTCATGAGGTCAACGAAATAAGCAGGAGCATTGGTTAATCCGAACGGCATAACCAACCACTCATAGAAACAATTCGGTCCCCTAAATGCAGTCAAGGGAATACTGTCTTTAGCTACCCTCAACCGGTGGAAACCTGAAGCTAGATCCAATTGAGAAAAGATAGAAGCACCATGCAACTGGTCAAAAAGATCATCGATGCGAGGAAGAGGATATTTATTACGGATAGTCACTTTGTTCAATTCTCTATAATCCACACAGAACCCCAGTGATCCATCCTATTTGGTTACCAACACCGCCGCTGAACCCCAACAAGAAAAACTAGGTCTTATCAATCCTTTCTCTAAAAGATCTTGAGTCTGCTTAATCAACTCTTCTCTTTCCCTAGGAGCCATTCTCCTACTGGGTTGAATCACTGGCACAGCTCCTGGAATCAAATCAATACGGAACTCTATTTCTCGATGTGGTGGCAAACACTTAACTTCTTCAAAAACATCAGCAAAATCCTGAACCACATCGATATCTTCAACTCTCTCTTTAGAGTTCTCAATTCCATGCAGAAGACTGCTCAAGTGAATTCTAGAATTATCACACGACACTCTGGCAATTCTACCCAGATAGTTTCCAAAGAAACTGTTCTCTCATCACAATTCAAGACGGCTTTATACTTATCCAGCCAATCCATACCCAAAATAAGATCAAATCCCTTAAAATTCAACACATACGGGTCACAAGAAAAACTGTGGGATAGATAAGAGATCTTCAAGTCCTTACAAATATTGTCTAATTTGGTCACCCCTCCTGTAGAATTTGATACCAAGATAGGACTATCTACAGAACTAGGGGTAAGAGAAAACTTTTCAACAGAGTCCAAAGAAATAAAACTCAAGGAAGCACCCGAATCAAACAAAACTCTAATATATTTTCCATCTAAAAGTAAAGTACCTTCTAATACTCCCTTGCCCATCGAAGAAGAAGATGGTCCGGCTTCCAAAGCAAAAACTTTATTCTGAGGCAGCCTCTGCAGAAGTGGACAATTCTTGATCATGTGTCCTAGCTGATGACAATTAAAGCACAAAGATTTCTGAACCATAGCTGATCCTGGGCCACTCTGGTGCGGTTTCTATTGTTGCTGCTGGAATCCTTTTCTAGGACACTTATTTGCCAAATGTCCTTCCTGATGACAAATGTAGCACTTTCGGGGTCCGTTGTTATTCCCAGGTTTCTTCTTATTCGGCTTCCTCCATTTAGGATCAAACTTTCGCTTATTCGGATTAGTGAAATTCCCACCTGAAGCTGCAACTGGAGCCACTGGTTTCTTACTCATCAAACTTTCATATCTCAATGCCATATCAATCAAATCAACAAAAGATCCCTTCAGAAGCACTGTCAATTTCCCATGGAATTCAGGCCTTAACCCTTGCAAAAATTTCTCATTCTTTTTCAGAGGAGTATCGATGAGTCCTGGACCATAACTAGAGAGTTCGTTGAATCTAGTTTCATACTCCGAAACGGACATACTACCCTGCTTCAAATACAGAAAATCCTGATACAATTGGGTTCTTCTTGCCGTCGGCACAAACTTCTCTTCAAACAACTCCTTGAATCTGTCTCAAGAAATGTCATCCTCAAAAATATTTGCAATAGTTGAATCCCACCATGCTGCTGCACCACCTTGCAACTGCCACGATGCCATATGTCTCTTACGCTCATCAGTCAATCTCATGCTCTTGAAAATACGTTCGCAGGAGCGTAGCCAGTCTTGAACTTCAATTATTGACTCTGAACCTTTGAATGGTTGGCCTCCAAGATGTTTGAAATCCTTGCATAAGGCTGCAAAGCTAACTTGAGACGGTACTGGATTGACAGCCTTACTAATATTCTGACTCCGTCCATTATCTGTGGAAGTACTGGCCCTAACTCTGCCTCTTCTTCCTGAACTCATGTTGGTCACCTGAACAGGTAACTAAACCAATTTAGATAGATATATATATAATATTGAAAATACAAATACGCACTCTCAAGAGAAATATAACACAAGAGCCTAGGTACTCGCTCTACCTAGCGCTCTGATACCAACTGTGACGACCCGCCTTTCTCAACCCCAGAAAGACGTTTCATCATTAAGAAAGAAAGGGATAGAAATAGAAAAGAATAGAAAGAAAGAACAACAACATCAGAATCTCACAGCGGAATGGAACAAAATATAATACATCACATAACTATTACATAGTTATACATACGTCAGAGTCATACAATATTACATAACAGGACTGTCATATACATATATGTCCATACATACATCCAAAATACAGCATCACTAACTACATAGGGGAACTACATATATAGATACATACGTCTGGTCTTCTCCCAAAATAGCTCCTCCAGAAGATCAACACTCCCAAATACCTACCACTTGGATACTCATAAAAATTTGAGTACCCAAGAGTTTACGAAAACACAAAATATAAACTCCGGGTCAGACATGGGTCTGGCATGAGTAAACAGGTTAAATTGTTTAACTTTGAAAATCATTTGAAAATAAAGGTATCATGTAAGACTCCCCACAAATAAATACGAGTAAGTTTTTACCTTACGCTAACCAAAACATTTTATAGAAATTCTATGATATTATAATAGTGTCTAGGGTTTTCAAGTAAATAGAAAATAGGCGAAATTGTTACATTCATTAAATTCCAGCTACTAGCCACGAAAGTGGGTAATACAAATCAAAACCATAGGGTCTCGTAGGGAAAATGGATTTCCAACAGTGGCAGGGCTACTGGGGTACTGCCCGTCACAGTACGGGGCCTAGATCACCGTACCGAGGATCACTCCCAACCTCCTACAACACAAGGCCGGAACCAATCCTTACTGAAAAGTCCCGAACAAGATAACCCCGCAGTTGTGGCCAAAAACTGCTCACACAGCCGAAATAAAAAGGGACATCTAGACAGGGGAATATCTTGTCCTGCTTGGGCATGACCCACCTAACTGTGCTGCATCTCCCCTATTTTAGCCATTCCCGGTTGATGAGGCTTGAGGCTACGATTACCTTTATTGAACATATCTTAGAATGCTCATCGTCCGCCTGACGACGTGTTGAAAGCATTCAATCCATACAAGTTCATTCCGGGTTCGAACGAAACCGAAGGCATTATCTCGTTACACTCATTTTGTAATCACCCTCAGAGTCAACGACGATAACCCTTGCATTCTGAAAACCATCTCGATCTCCATTTGATAAGTCACGACCTATCTTTTAATTTGGATTGATGTGGTTTTCGGAGAATCAAAAGTTGATTCTTCCGATCCCGGTCTCATCGGATCCAAACGCCATTTTAAGGGCCAAGTTGTCTATTTAACTTAACAGTTCAATTAAATATTAGAATTAACATAACAGTTATATCAGATAAATCATATACAGTAATCACAGATATCCATAATATAACACAACACATCACAGAAAAATCATCAAACAGATATTAAAGTCAATCAAACAGAATCATCAATGCATACCAAACAGTTTGGATTACTTTACTCAATTGTTTCCTTAAGAATAAACTATTTTATTCTGCTTAATTAATGAATAATTGATTAGCTTATTAATGATCAATTAATTACTCAATTAATCATAAATTTTGAATTTATTAATTATCTAATCTTTAATTAATTATTTAATTAATTAACTTTTGTTCATTAACTATTACTCAATTACTCAATTAATTAGTTGATTCTTAATTATTAATTATTAATTAATAACTTACTTATTCATAAGTAATCACTTATTTAATTACCACTAATTACTTTAATAATTTATTATCAATTTAATTAAAGTGTAATATCTTTAATTAATCTCGTAAGTTAACTTTCATTTACTAATTAACTTTTTAGTGATAAGCTTACATTCTTAAGATTTGAATTGATTTAACATATGATTAAATTTTTATTTCAAAATCAACTTAAAGTTATCAATTTAAAATTCAAGTATAAATTTAATCAACATTCTAACTACTTAATGATAATCTCCTACCTTTATATATTTACCTAAATCAACCTTTAATTAAAACACTAACTTAACTAATTAACAATTATTTATTGAACTTAGTTACACACCTGTACAAAAATCAGTATACACGTCCATTTGGGAAAGCACCGAGACCAACATCGTTCCTTACTGGAGAAAACTCGAGTTTTCCTCGTGTCTCTCCCATGCGTCCCTCTCTCTCTCACTCTCACTCTTCTCCTCTCCCCAGTTTCCTACCTTCTTCTTATTTTATTTTTTAAAAGTTGTAAATCAAACTGCTATAGCTACTTTCGTATACGACTCGGAAGCAACCAAAGGGACCCTCGAAGCAACCTCACAAAGCTCCCGAGCAACCCACACGCGATAACCCAAAAACAAAACCACGGCACTGATCACCACCGTGCACGTGCACGGTTGTTCGCGTTGCCATTGGCGACTCACACCAACCCCCACAAACCACAAAACGACGTCTCACGCGGAAACAAACTTCACTTCATCGCTATACACTCGAAATCGAAAAAGAGCCTGAAGCTCGAACTCGAAACGCGAGCACTTCACCGAAAACCACCACGTTCGCCCAATATTTATCACCGGAAGCAAAGCCCCTCCGCTCCCGCCAAGATCATACCCTCCACAACCTCTACCTTGATGCTCATCACACTCGATCATCCCAGTGTGTCGCAATTGGAAATTTACAGAGTATCAAAATTTAAACACTCAAACCCTATTTTTGATTCAAACTCAAAACTTATGCATTTGAAAAATAAATTGACATTTTTCTAGAATCAATTAGTTTACAATCTTGCTTCCTGTAAATTTACAGAAATTAAAATTAGCTCAATCTCCTAAAACTGACAAAAACCCATTTTTGATTCATTTTAAAACTGCTCTGTTGATCTTTGCTTAAAAATCAAGATTTTTATGTTAAAAATCATAATTATGTTTATGAAAACTAAATATGTTATTGGATTTACAAATTTCAACATTTGAATTTTAAACTTTGATTTCTTTTTTTCTTACCTGTAGTTTGATAATACAGTATGAATATCATGCTGTTAAACTTTAAACATGTTTGCAGTCTTTTGTTTCATATAAACAAACTCGAATTAGCTCACTATCAAGTTCAAATGGTTATATGAATAATTTTTGTAAATTTATTGGCTTTACATTGTACAAAACTTGAAATACTGATCAAGAACAACCATGTAAGCTTCCAGTGCAAACAAACATACATAGAACAGTATGTTTAAACTATATCAACACATATCATTAATAAGAAAATATACAAGCTAAATTGAAAACAGTTTGTTTACTCACCAAAAAGCAATTTGAACAGAAGATATGTTGAAGAGACTGCAGTTGAAATTTCCCTGAAATCTTCTTAAGTTTCCTGTCTTCTGTTTTTTTTTTCTCTTTCTCAGGTTTGTTTTTAAGTTAAAGTTTGTATGAACGAACTAATGATATATAGGTGTGTATATATATAAAGAAGCTACTGATCAGGTTATAACTGGCCAGCCACCATGTTTGACCATACAAGAATTTGGTATTAAATTTTACTACAAATATGAAATGATTTTGTGATCTCGGCTGCATGTACTTGTTAAACAAAAAGTTATGCTAATAAATGTTTATGCTTTTAGTTATGATAGCAAGTAATTAATGTTTATTGATAGTTGAAATTTTGTACAAAGATATTTATGATTTCGGCCAAGCATGTTTTGCAAGATACAGATTTAAATTTTATTATCTTTGAAGTGAAAACTTGTTTTATATTGAAGTGGACTTTGTTTCCTGAGGCATAAAACTGTACACAACACATATATTTATTATTCTTAGTGAAACCTGCTTTTTGATTTTGTTTTTATTTGTTAAGTACAACAAATACAACTTGTCTTGTTTCTTTGCATTATTCCTTTTGTATATACAGGTTATATTTTTTTTTTCAAACTTTCTGATATGATTGCTTAAAAGTTATTGTTAACATATTTGTTTATTTATATTGTTAGTTATATTTTATATGAAATTTGTATACTTGTTCATATGATTTTTTTTTAACATTTTTATTAAGGATGTTGTGTTGTACAATTTGAATTTTGAAGATTATTGTTTGACTAAAATACTTGTATTTATATATTTCGAATTATAATTTATATTTGTATATTTATATTACTTTGATTACATCTTATAATTATAATTGTGTTTTATACTAGTTTTGTATGTTTATACCCATATTGTTTTGCACTTCCATGTTAATGTTTATTTTAAAACTTATCATTTTAAAAACCAAAGTTGTATTCATATAAATTATCAAATAATAAAATATTGAATCTTTGATTTGATTTTGTTGAATAAGACAGATTTGTTTTAATGGTTTTGAAGTATTCTATTTAAATTTTCAAATCAAAACTTTCTTTATAAAACATATAACTATTAAATATCCAAGATCTCATCAATTTAAACATTGACAAGCTTATATTTAGTTTAAATTAGATTAAGTATTTATTAAAATATACCGTCAAAATTCCGGGTCGTTACAGTAGGACTTCGAAGTTGACATAGTGAAGTCTACTTCTCCAGTTAACCTCAATGTTGATCTCGCTCAAGTGGACTCCTTGTTCGCTTCGACTGAGTTCAATGAGTTTCTTTCTTATTTCTTAAGTGTCGATGAGCCATTATCTCCTCTTTTTATGAGGAATACTCACTTTAACTTTTCTTCTCCTATAGAGAAAGCACCATGTTTTGTTCAGACTTCCCCTCCTCCAACTGTTTCCTCTCCGCCTCTTCAGATTACTTCCCCTTCTATCTCTCAACCGGGGTCACAGGAAGAGCAGATAGAAGCTCTTCGTGACTTGGACGATCCTGTTGCTTCTCAAGAACAAAAGGTCGAAGAACCTGAAGAAGGGGAGAGAACTCCGGAGCAGACTGCTTCTGATGACATAACATTATTCACTCTTTTCTCTCTGGGTAGTGAATCTTCTTCTAAGAAGAGGGGGAAACGCGGAGTCTCAAAGAAAAAGAAAGAAGCTTCTGCTGGAGAGGAAAAAACAGAAGAACGCCCAATTGCACCTCTTCCTCTTTCCTCCCCTACTCTCACAAGCTATCCCCAAAAATTTATCATCCGACCAGGCGTAGGCTCGAAAGGTGGCAGGAAGAAGAAATGATGGGCTTTGGACTTATGCTTCTTGTCTTGTTTTTTGCTTTTTTGCTTGTGTATGCAAAGACTTATGTTGACCGGCAATTGTGTGGGTACCGGTCCCCGCCTTCTTTTGTTTTGAAACCTCGACATGTATAAAAAAAATTATAGTATGGAATAAAATAATTCCTTTACTTGTACAAACTTCTGTCTGTATTTGAGAATGCATTTATTCCTTTTCTTTTTTTATACAAGTGTCTTTATTTTCCCTGTGTGATGTTGCAGTAAACTTATGGTATGTTGCTTGAGCGTTGTTTTTATTTTTGCGACTATATTATATTGCCCCCATACCATGGTTATTGCAATCTCTTTCACATTGGCAGATTTTTGGAGAACAACTCTTCTGTTTCGAGAAGACTTGTGCTCTTTCTTTAGAGAAAAACTTTTCCACTTGAAGGAGGTTTGCATCTGTACTTTATAGGATAATATTTCCGTTTTAAGGAAATATTTTTCTGATTTAGTAGAATGCGCCTCATATTGGAGAAGTTTTCTCCTTTTTTTTCGCGAAGCACTTCACTTTTATTTTTGGCAAGTGAATTTTCCTTCGTGGTATAGTGGGCCTCCGAAAAAGGGCTTTGACCTGCTTGTGCCTCCGAAGAGGGTTTTTGTTCGATTGTGCCTCTGGGAAGAGGGCTTTTTGTTTGATTGTGCCTCTGGGAAGAGTGCTTTTTGTTTGTGCCTCTGGGGAGAGGGCTTCTTGTTTGTGCCTCTGGGGCGAGGGCCTTTTGCTTCTGCCTCTGGGGAGAGGCTTTTATTTTTTCCCTGTCCGTTGGGAAGCGGGCCTCCGAAGAGGGCTTTTCACATTTTGACTCGTGTGAAGTTTTGTTTCAGATCACGGTTAAATGTGCGCCTCTGAGTAGGGCTTTTGCCTAGAAGTTTGGAATTTCCTTCTCTCGGTTGGATGGATTCACGGGGCGGACACAAGTTACTTGGATTGTTTGTTTGCACAAACGTTCTCAGCTAGTTAACGAGTGTCCTGTGCCACCGATCAGTCCACAACTTTCTGTCGAGAAAGAGAACTCTCTTTTTCTGGCTAGTCCCATTAAAGGTCTTTTAGCATTTCAACTATAGTGAAATGTGCCTCCAAAGAGGGCTTTTCACATTCCAACACTTGTGAAGTTTTGTTTCAAATCTCGGTGGAATGCGTGCCTCCTAGTAGGGCTGTTGCTTGGAAGTTTGGAGTTTCCTTCTCTCGGTTGGATGGATTCACGGGGCGGACACAAGTTACTTGGATCGTTTGTTTTCACAAACGTTCTCATCTAGTTAATGAGTGTCCTGTGCCACCGATCAGTCCACAACTTTCTATCGAGAAGGAGGACTCTCTTTTTCTAGCAAGTCCCATCAGAGGTCTTTATCCTTCGAAGAGTTGTGCCTCCGAAGAGGGCTTGTGCCTCCGAGGAGGTCTTTTGTTGTTTGTTGCCTGCTCTCCCATGTGTTTTCGCCATTTGCTCATATTAGCGGTTTCCTGTTATCATTCCCAAGCGTACATTCCTTTCTTTTGCAAGTAGCTTATTCTATCCAAAGAAGTGTACTTCATTGTTAAATGAGTTCGCAGGGATATACGCAGGCTAATTAATCGAATGTTTGTTTACACAAACGATCACAATTAGTTAGGAAGGGTCTACTTCTGGCGGAACCACTAACTATTTGCTTGAAGCACTTCTTATATAGGATTTGAATCTGGAATTTTTGTGGCTAGATATTCATTTGTTGAGTGAAGTTAGGGATCACTTGGTCTTATGATGGGTAAGCTTTGTTTTAATAGCCTGCAATATTAAATCGATATTTTAGCAATACAATTGAAGTACTTCATATATCGAAATAAAAAAAGCAGTAGAGAACACAAGATTTATAGTGGTTCGGCCAAGAACTGGACCTACATCCACTTTATAGTTCTTATTATTCACTTGCACTTGCTTTACAATGGCTTTCAATACAAGAATCATACATTCATAATTCTTTTTACAAACTTAAGCAAAGCTTTTAAGTAAAATATGGACGCAAATGATTGTTGTTCCAAGCTCTTGGAATTGGATCTCCTTCTACAGTTGCCAGTTTGAAAGTGCCATCAAGAAGTTTTTGGCCTATGACATATGGCCCTTTCCAGTTTGGCGCAAACACTCCTGTTGCTATAATGATCCTTTTCAAGACTAGATCTCCCATCTCAAAGCTGCGTTGGCAAACTTTGGAATTGAAATGCCTGGAAATTCTTTGCTTATGGGCTACAATTCTGAGCTGAGCCTCTTCCCTTTTTTCATCAAGGAAGTCAAGTGCTTCCAGTTGCAACTTTTCGTTTTCAGCTTGGTTGAAATGAATTCTTCTATGTGATGGGACTTCTATTTCCACCGGAATCATTGCTTCTGATTCATATGCTAATGAAAATGGAGTGTGCCCGGTTGCAGTTTTGTGGGTAGTTCTATATGCCCATAGTGCTAGTGGAAGCTTATCGACCAAACCACCTTTCGCTTTTTCCAACTGTTTTTTGATGGTTGATTTGATAATTTTGTTACTGCTTCCACTTGCCCGTTTGCCTGCGGATGAGACACTGCTAAGAAGCTTTTTTGGGGCTTGAATTGCTTGTAAAAATCTTGGAACTCTTCACTTTCGAATTGGGCTCCATTGTCTGTGATTATCTTATGAGGCACACCATACCTGCAAATGATATTCTTAGTTACAAATTTTATCATCTTTTTAGTGGTAATAGTAGCTAATGGTTCAGATTCAGCCCATTTAGTAAAATAATCAACAGCAACAATAGCATATCTGATTCCGGATTTGGCGGTTGGCAAAGGCCCGATGAGATCTATTCCCCAAACAGCAAATGGCCACAGCCTGACCATTTGTGTTATCTTAGTGGAAGGTGCTCTTGGGATTTTAGCAAATCTCTGGCATCGGTCACATTTTCGGGCGTAGCTTGCAGCATCACGATTAATATCTGGCCAAAAATACCCATAACGGAGAATTTTCTTTGCTAGAGTTGGGCCACTAGAATGGTCTCCACACTCTCCTCCGTGTACTTCAGCTAGAATTGTTTTAGCTTCTTCCTTGGTCACACATCGGAGTAATGGCATTGAGAATCCCTGCCAGTACAATCGGCCATCTTGAATTATGTATCTGGAGGCTTTTCTTAGTAACTTCTGTCGTTCTTTTGAACTCTTTGGCAGAGAGTCGTTGAGCAGATATTCCATTATCGGAGTCATCCATGATTCTCGCTCTTGAGATATAGTCATGATCCAATCAATATCCATCTCATCAGTTCTTGGAGCTGACAGGTTTTCCAAAGGAACTAATCCTAATAATTGAGCTTCACCAGTGCTTGCATACTTTGCGAGAGAATCTGCCTTCATGTTCTCTTCTCAGGGTATATGATTTATCGTATAATCATCAAGATCATCGAGAAGTTCCCAAGATTTTGACAAATAAGCAGGCAGATTTCCTCCTTTAGTCTGACACTCTTTCTTGACTTGACATACAATAAGCTGTGAATCACTGAAGATCCGCAACACTTTGACATTCATCTCTTTAGCAATTATCAAGCCGGCAATAAGAGCTTCATATTCTGCTTCATTGTTTGTCGAAGGGAATCCCAATCTCAATGCATAGCACAACGACCGCCCTTCATGGGTTTCAAGCACAACCCCAGCTCCGGAACAGTAATCATTTCTTGCACCATCAACATACAATTTCCATTGAATCGGGGGATTATCAGTCACTTCTTCATCACTGTCACCTTTATTTGCACATTCTGCGATAAAATCTGCCAAAGCTTGTCCATTGGTTGCTCTCTGGGGATGATAAGTGATGTCGTATTGGCTGAGTTCAATATTCCACTTCAGAAGACGACCCGAAGTCTCAGGACGAAACATGACTTGCTTTAAAGGTTGATCAGTGAGGACTTTGATTGGATGAGCTTGGAAATACGGCCTCAACTTTCTGGATGCAATCAGTAGAAAATAAGCGAGCTTTTCCAATTTTGAATAATTCATCTCTGCCCCGGTGAATCTCTTGGTGATGTAATAGACTGGGTGCTGAATTCTTGCATCTTCCCGTACCAACGCTGCATTGAGAGCATGAGATGAGATTGCCAAATATACAAAAAGATCTTCACCATTGTCCGGCTTAGAAAGTATTGGAGGCGTTTCCATATGATGAATCAACTCATCGAAAGCTTTCTGGCATTCAGGAGTCTAGTCAAAAAATTTCCTTCCTTTCTTCAGTGCATCGAAGAATGGAGTGCATTTAGCAGTAGCTTTGGAAATGAATTGACTCAAGGCAGCGACTTTTCCATTAAGACTTTGCAATTCCTTCTTCGTTCTAGGAGCTTTGACTTCTTTTAAGGCAGCAATCTGAGTAGGATTAGCTTCAATGCCCCTAGCACTAGCAATGAAACCCAGAAACTTTTCGGACATCACCCCAAATGAACATTTCAAAGGATTAAGTTTCATTCCATACTTTCAGAGGATTGCAAACATTTCCGCCAAGTGGTCCATATGGTCTACCGCTTTCTTTGACTTCACCAACATATCGTCAACATAAACTTCCATAGTTTTGCCAATCTGCGGTTTGAACATAACATTGACGAGTCTTTTGTAAGTTGCCCCTGCATTCTTAAGTCCGAAAGGCATGACTCTATAGCAGTAGAGACCAACATCGGTGATGAAGCTCATATCCTCCTAATCCGGCTCATGCATCATAATCTGGTTGTATCCAGAGTAAGCATCCATGAAAGATAACAATTCGTGCCCCGCTGTTCCATCCACCAAATGATCTATCCTGGGTAACGGGAAGTAGTCTTTGGGGTGTTTAAATCTGAGAAGTCAATGCAAACTCTCCATTGCCCATTAGCTTTCTTAACCAGTACTGGGTTTGAAACCCAATTCGAATAAGTAGACTCCCTGATGAAACCATTCTCCATAAGCCGGTCAACCTCTTCTTTCAACGCTGCTGACATTTCAGGACCCTGGGTTCTTCTTTTCTATTTTACTGGTGTAAACTTCGGATCAATATTCGGAGTATGTACTGCAATTTCTGGGGATATTCCGCACATATCTGCATGAGTCCAAGCGAATACGTCCAAATTTGCCTTCAAGAATGATATTAAGGAATTTTGAACCGTCACATTAAGTTGCGAACCCACATTCACCACTTTGTTCGGATCTTTCGGGTCAACAGGTACTGGCGCCGTCACTTCTACTGGCACCACTCTATTCTCCACTGCACTAGCTTTTTTGGGATCCATTTCTCTTCGTGCCCCGCTATGCTCGCCAGTGCAGGGTCCACCCTGTAATTGCTACAAGGTTGTTTCTTTGATGCGGGCTGGGGATGCCGCATCTTTTCCCATCTCTCTTTTCCTTGGTTCACGCAGCTCTATTAGATAACATTCTCGCCCAGCGTTCTGATCCCCTTTAATAACTCCAACTCCGTTATCCGTGGGGAATTTCATAGTGAGGCATCACGGGACGAAAATTGCTTTAAAAGCCGCAAGAGTTGGTCGGCCTAAAAAGGCGTTGTAGGCAGAAAATTCATCAACAATTACAAAAGTATGTTTGCGAACTACCTTCTTCTGCCCCTCTCCAAGCTCTACGAACAAGTCGATAGTTCCAAAGGGTTGCTTCGGTTCCCCAGTGAATCCAACAATCTTCTGAGATGAGGCCTGAACATCAGCCATTGGGATTTATATTTGATCGAATGTCTTTTTGAAGAGAATGTTGCAAGAAGCACCACAATCTACAAGCACTCTTCTCACAATAGCCGGCCCAATGCCTGCAAAGATGACCAAGGGATCCATGGTCGGAGCTTCTGTGCCCATAGAGTCCCTGGCTCTGAAAACAATATCATCATTAAAAATTTTCTGCTGCTTCGAAGGTGCAGCATCTTCTAGCACAAAAACACTTTCTTCTGTTGGTGCGTATTTCAAGGCATGGGCATATCTTTCCATCTCGCCCCAGCTTTTGCCTTCTGGGTAAGGACCTACTGTAATCACATTAATAACAGGCCTTTCTGATTCATGCACAGTATTTCTCTCACCCGAGCCAGATGGATGAGCAGGAAGTTGCCGACCCTTAGTAGACGAAGTTGGGTCATTTCTACTTCTCTTAACATATTGCTGCAACTTGTTCTCTCTCAATAGTTCTTCAATTAAATTTTTCAGATGGCAACATTCATTGGTATCATGACCGGGTTGGTTATGAAACCGACAGAATCTCCCACTTTGAGCAGCTTTTTTGTTAACTCTCATCTCAGGCGGTTTAGGATATTCTACCTCATCTTTGGTAGCAAAGAAGATATTCTCCGGAGTGTCAGTCAAAGGAGTGAAATCTTAAGATTTTAAGAAGCGAGGTTTCTTCATATTTTTCTGTTTCTTCCTACCATTATTCTCCCTCTTTTGACTTCCGGATTCCTTTTTGATAGGGGCAGCAGTATTATCCTTAACTTCCGTCAATGCCACTTTAAAGGGTGGTCGAAGGCTTTCCAAGCGCATGAATTCATCAGATTTCTTATAGAATTTCTCAAGTGAATTCGGTTCTTTCATCTTCAGCCACTTCGAAAATTCGCTTGATTTGCCAATTGCCCTCATCAGGTATGTCAAGACCATTCGTGGCTCTGCATTGTCCACTTCAGCCAAAGCTATGTTGAAGCGGTTGAAGAAAGACCTGATAGATTCACCAGGATTCTGTTCCAAGCTTGACAGCGACGTAATATCCTTTGCCTTTGAAGCATACAACCTGAATTGCTCTTTAAACTTCCGAGTCAAATCGGTGAACTGGTCTATGGATCGGACCGTGAAGTTTTGTGAACCAGAGTAGAGCCACTCCTTCCAAATATACTGGAAAGTACCGACATTTGATCTCATAAGACGCTCTAGGACCAGTCATGTGCCAATCATACTTATATAGGAATTGATTGGGGTCGTTTGTTCCCTTATAAGCCAGGATGGTCGGAGGAACGAACTTCCTTGGGAATTCTGCCCTTAGAATCTTCTCAGTGAACGGAGTTTTGCTCGGACCGAATCCCCATTCCTTCTCATCTTCATCTCTCTGCATGCTTTCTTTCATGATTTGTCGTACCATGCCCGAAAGATATTCCTCATCATTTAAAGGACCTGCAGGACAGACTTCGGCCATTTTCTCGGAAGTTTGTCGGGACAAACGTTCGCGGAGAGTTGACTGTGGTCTCGATCCTCCAGCTTGAGGAGGTGTTTCTTTGGCGGGGCTAGCTTCTTTTTGTGGAATATTCCTTTCCTCAGGATCATGAATATCATCTAACAAGGTTTTCTTCGTTATTCACTGGTTGACGGTTTGCTCCGAGCAACGCATTTATCCTCTCAAGCATTAAAGCATTCCGAGTTTCCATCTGCTGGTACAATCCAGATACTGCAACATCTAACTTTGCTCATGTAATTCCGGCACTTGGTGCTACTTGACTTGACGAAGGAGAAGTGGCAGTATTTTCATGGACATTACTAGGTCTTGTATATCCACGCTTTCATCCAGGAGCCTTTATTTCTGATAGACTTCTGGTTTTGACATAGACTCTTTCAACAAACTTTTGCGAAGCAATGACGAAGATAGCCCTGAGTTGGGTTCTCAGTGAAAGCACCAAAAATGTTAACGCTAAAAATTGAACGTTAACACCTCGGTGTATGTAGAGATTAAGTGAAAGCACCACCCGTGAACACAGGAATTAAAAACAAGTAGGAAAGTCACAGAGAAAGCAGTAAAAGACAACAGTTTTATAGTGGTTTGGCTTCAGGTTAAGCCTACGTCCACTTTAATCCTCTTTATTACTGAATCAGTTACAACTTTACAACAGTCTTCAACTACAATACCGATGAGACAAACAATTAGAACTCCGATGTAGAAAAATTCTTTGAATCCATGTTGATTGTGTTAGATTTCCTCTTGAAGTTAACTGAGACGCCTTTCGTATTTGAAGTGTCAAGTGAGTCGAGAATTCAGCACAGTATTGACGTTCCAAGAATGAGCCAAAAAGATCCTCTTTTAGTTGGAGTAGGTGGGGTATTTATAGGAGAGTTCGGCATTAGGTCGTAGGTCGCAAACGACCTTCGATAGGTCGTAGGTCGCTCGTGACCTAGTTGGAGTCGTTCACGGCTTATACACGGTACACTTCATCATTCTGGAGAAACTGGCAAGTCATAGGTTGTGGCCGACCTAGGTAGGAAGTGGCATAGGAAACTCCTTTGGTATGTTTAGGTCATGGGCGACTTAGGTATAAGTCGTAGGTCGTGAGCGGCTTAGTAGACGGTTTATGGGCTAACAGGAGCACCTTTGATTAAACGAACAAGTTATAGATCGTGGGCGACCTAGGAAAGGAACAACTTAAGGAAAACAAGTTACCTCGGCTTTGTATAGCTCGCTAGGTCGCTAGGTCGTTAGGTCATAATGCCTTAGCTCGCTGCAGAACTTTATCCCTGTTAGGTCGCTCCCCTTACTAACTCGCTAGGTCGCTCAGTCCATAGGTTGTTGGTGCGCTAGATCGCTCAGTCCATTTAGCCTTTAGGTCGTTTAACTTGCTGAGCCGCTTTATCTGTTAGGTCGCTTACTCCCTTAAGTAGTTAGGTCGTGCCTTCACTTAAGCCGTTAACTCGTTGAGTCATAGGTCGCTGGACCATCTAATCCTTTAGGTTCTATACCTCGTTAGGTCGTAATGCTTACTGCACCATTAGGTCGTTAGGACCGTCTTATCTTTAGGTCGCTTATGAAGTTAGGTCGCTAGGTCGCTCAAAAAGAGGAGTTAACAATAGGCTTGGTAAATTTTTATGCATATTTGTGACAGCGTGTATATGTGTATTTGTTATTGCCTGTAGCATCTCTGTCACCAAATTTATATGCTAAAGACTTTCAAAAATCGCCATCTCTTGATCCAATCAATATTTGGATTCATGTATTAAACAAAATATGTTTTCAGATCATAGAGTAAACTTTTAAAAATTTAAATAGGTTAAAATAAGTTAAAATTTTCTCTGGTAACCCAAAGTAATCAGGAAAACATGAATTTGTTTAGAACTTAAATTTCTTGATTCATTAAATTAAGATTGTAATATGAAACCTTAACAGAAAACATGATTTTTTAAAACAGAAAACACAATTTTTAGTTTAGGATTTGGGAAGCAGTTCTGTGATGAACTAAAATGATGAATTTGGAAAATTCTGATGATTTAGGGATTCTGGAAGTTTGAAGTTTCTTCTGTATGAAGTAAAGTGATTAGGCATTCTAGAAAAATTATCAAATTGGTGAATAGATCTTCGGATTAGCAGCGGTGAGGGATTTTGTTCTGTAACCCTAGTTTATGATCAAGTTTTGAATTCGATGATCACTGCCTCTATGGTTGTTTGAGTGTGAAGAGGTTTTGAAGGAAGGTAGCTAGGTCCATAACGAGGATGTGGCCGGAGTTTCAACTCTAACGGCGGTCGGAGGAGTGGGATGTTGGCGTTGGCAGGTTTGGGGTTTTTGAAGAATGCTGTGTTCCATGTTTGAAGTTGCTCCAGGTTGAGTTTGCATACTCGATTTTGAATTCTAGTTTATTCTGATCATCAGATGTTCGTGTTGGATTCTGGAGTTGTTAGTGGATTAGGGACGATCATCGTTGATGATCGGAATCATCCATGGGCTTCGTGCTTGTGCACAGTGAACATTTGAGGGTTTGTTTGTTCTGGGAATTTTGGTGAAGTTATGGTACTCGTGGAATGCTCGGCTCATTTTAGTGTTTGCCCGAAGTAAAGAAGAGATTGAATCGAGTAAAATTTTCATAGGCTCGAGTAGTTTTTGTTAGTTTCAGGTTTTGTTTTTCGGAAACCTGACAGTATGCAGGTTTTTAAAATTTAAACTAAATTTAAATAAAAGAAGCAAAGTCGGTTTAAAACCAAAAGTTGAAGCAAGTTTAAAATATGAATTCAAAAATGAATTTGAATTCTAATTTTCAAAATAAATAAATTTGATAAAAAGTGGAATGTTTAACAACTAAAGGTTTGAACAGTATTTTATAAAGTGTATTATAAATCTGAAATGAGATTTAAAAACAAGATTTTAAATTTAAGTTTAAAATCTGAATTGTAAACCTGAATTCAAATTTGAATTTGGAATCTTAGGAAGTTTATGAATTCTAATGTTATAATTAAGTTTGAATATTATAGCATTTTATAACATGTGTTTTTATAAATCTGAAATGAGATTTAAAACAGGATTTTAAATTTAATTTTTTGAATATGAATTCAAAGCATGATTTTAAATATAGTTGAAATTTAATAAGTTTTTGAATTTAAATGTTTCAAAACCACTTGGAATATTTAAAGTATATTTTAAATTTACTTAAAATTGAATATAGGTTAAAACTACTTTTAAACTTACCTTGGGAGGTAAGTAATTCGTTCAAAATGAAATTAAACGGTTTTAAATACTTAAACCTTGTTTAAGTTATAATTTGATTCATTTTCAATCTTAATTTAAAATGGAATTTAGATGAAATTTAAACGCAAGTTGTTTTTAAAATACTTTGCTAATGATGATTTAATCATTAATCAGATTTATGTTTATGTTAAGTTAATTAGAACTTGATAATTTATAATTCATTAAATGATTAAGGTAATTAAGTTTTGTAACTAATTAATTAAATTCATTAATAATTAGGTTAATTAATTAAATAACTAAGGGTTTTATTTAATTAATTATGGGTTTAGTAAGTTAATTAAGTTTGATTAAATTGTAATTAAGAAATCAATTAATTAGATAAGATTCGATTCTAATTTAATTAATGATATGAATTTATTAATTAAGTAATTTATGATTAATTAAGTTTTAGATTATCACTTGATTAATTTAAATAATTAGAGATTAAAATGAGTTTTATAGATAATTAATTTGTAACTAATATTGATTAATCTCAGTTAATTACTTGGGAAAAGTAACAAAAGATTTGTTATTGGTTAATGAAGATCATTAAATTAGGATTATTTAATAATTAATTAATGTGATTAATTTTAATGGTTAATTGGATTAATTATTTTAAGGATAATCATTTGAGAATTGTTTAAAGTGTAATTACTTAATGAATTAATTAAGAAAATTAATTGCTAAGTGTAATTAATTAAGTTTATTTGATTAGTTAAGTTAATTAATTAAGTTTAATTAATTTAAAATAATCACTGGTTAATTTGAGAAGTAATTACCCAATGTAATTAAAAGTGAATAATTACTTAGTGGAGTAATTAAGAAGATAAATTACTGGATGTAATTAAATTGAAAGATAATTGGGTAATGAAGGAGTTGTGGAAATTAATTACTTATTTAATTTATATGTAATTAGTATGCAGAATAATTACTTAAAGGAGTAATTAATAATTAATTACTTAGTGTAATTAATTTAGAATTTGTTAAATTGAGTTATTTGAAGATAATAAAGAGATGTAATTAATTTAATATAATTAATTACTTAATGTGATTAATCAAGAGTGATTAATCAATACGGATAATTGATAATTAATTTAATAGGGTAATTATAAAAATAATAATTAGGGATCATTAATTTATATAACTAATGATGTAATTAAGGATAGATTAATTAAGAACATTTAATCAATAAAGGAATTAATTAATGTAATTAATTAAGGATTAATGTAATTAATTATAATTAATTAATTAATGAAGTGATTACAGGTTAATTACTGAATTTGATTTGGAATTATTAATTTGTGGAATTAATTAAATGCTAATTACTTGAATTAAATTAAAGGACAATTAATCGAGGATGATTAATTAGGGTAATTTGTTGAAGGTAATTAATTGATTGATTGTAATTAACTAATGGTTATGTAAGCAAGATTTATATGGATGAGTAATTAATTTAATTTATTTTAAATTAATTAAGGAAGAAGTAATTAATTTAATTCATTTTAAATTAATTATAGAATGATGATTAATAAGTCTTTGCTTGTAAATGTTAATTAATACTGATTACCCTGAATAGTTGGGATCTCAGATATGAGATAAATGATGCTGTGTGATTTGGATGCTATGGTTGCATTTGAGTTGATGATATGAATTATCTGTTTGGAATGATAATATGGATTATCTGTTGTGATGATAATGTCGATTACCTATTGTGATTTTGTGTATTATATATATGTGTGTATATAAATAATATTGAATTGAATTGTTTTAAACATTAAAACAACTTGGACCTAAAAGATGGCGATTTGGATTTCGATGAGACCGAGATCGGGTTTCCATATTTGGATATCTGAAAACCATATCGATTCAAATTAACTATAGGTCGTGAATCTCAAATGAAGATGAAGGTTCAGAGTGCAAGGGTTATCATCGTTAACTCTGAGGGTGATTCCAAAATGAGTGTAATAAGATAATGCCTTCGGTTTCGTTCGAACCCAGAACGAACTTGTATGGATTAAATGCTTTCAGAACATCGTCAGGTGGACGATGAGCATTCTAAGAGATGTGTTCTCAAAAGGTAATCGTAGCCTCAAGCCTCATCAACCGGGAATGGCTAAAACAGGGGAGGTGCAGCAAGGTTAAGTGGGTCATGCCCAAGTAGGAAAATATTTTCCCCGTCTAGAGGTCCCTTTATATTTGGCTATGTGGGCGGTTGCTTGCAACAACTGCCGGGGTTGTCTTGTTCGAGACTCTTCAGTAAGGAATCGTTCCAGCCTTATGTTGCAGGGGCGTTGGCGTACTCCTCGGTACGGTGATCTATGCCATGTACTATGACGGGTGGTACCCCAGTCGCCCTGCCATTATATGGAATCCAAAATCCAATAACTGTCGTACATATTAGTTGTGCCCAACTATGTTGGAACGTGAGATGTAAGCATTCAAGCTATTTTTGTATTTTATTTGAAAACTCTAGACACTATTATAATATCATTGGATTTCCTATCAAATGTTTTAGTTAGCGTAAGGTAAAAACTTTTCCATGTTTATGTATGGGAAGTCTTACGTGATACCGCTCTTTTCAAAAGGTTTTTAAAGTTAAACAACCTTAACCTGTTACTCACACCAGACCCATGTCTGACCCGGAGTTTATCTTTTGTTTTCTTAAACTCTTGGGTACTCAAATTTTTACGAGTAGCCAAGGGATTCAGGTTAGCTTTGGCGAATACTATAGGAGCAATGGAGCAGGAGGCTTTTGCTTTATAGATATATATATTCCGCTGTGTGTTCTCTGTGTTGTGTTTGTATTAAGTTGTAAATACTAGACAGGTGTTTATAACTGTCGAGTATATGTTGTGTAACTCTGATTGATCTTGTATATTATGTAAATACTTATGTTATTAATATAATTTATTCGTTCCGCTGTTGAGATTCTAGTGTCGTTTCTTCTTTCTCTTCTTCCTTTTCTCTTTTCTATCCATTTCTTTCTTCAAGATGATACGATTTTCTGTGGTGAGAAAGTCGGGTCATCTCAATTACCAATTGATTAATCTCTAGTTACTTAACTAAGCAATTTCTAATTACAAATTAATTAATCCCTAATCATTAATTAATCAATCATAATCATTAGTTAATTAAATAAATTAATTATGCTTAAATTTTCTTAATTAACTTAATTAATTCAACTCAATTAAACTTTAATTAACCTTAAGATAAAACATTATCTTATTTAATGGCTTAATTATCATTAACACCTTAAAACATTTTATCTTAAAAATTAACTTTACTTAATTAAATCATTAATTAAGTTTTAAAATAAAATAATCATTTAACTTTAAAAATTGTCTTCCTTTATTAAATCTTTTAAATTAAGATTTAGAATAAGTTAAAAATTAACTTAACAAATTCAAGTTAAACGCTTACATAATATTCTCAAATCAATTACTTAAAAACATTTCTTTTTTATAAAGAATAGATTTTAAAAACAAGATTCATTTCATAATTTAAAACTTACTTTATTTAAATTTGAAAACTTGTTTTTATAACAACTTTTAAAACTTTTGAAAATTGTTTTTAATCCTGCTTCGGGTCCAACCCGAACATCACTCGAGAGCCACCCGAGTTCTCTTCTTCTCTTCCATTTTCGAAAACTTAGTTTAAATTTTAAGTTTAAAAAAACCCAGTAGGCTTAACTTCCACAATTTACTCGAGTACTAACTCGAGGAACTACCCCCGAAACTGTATCCTTCCTTCGAGCAAACCTATAACAAAACTCACAGACATGCAAAGCTCCACCGTGCACATGTACCATTGCCAGAGTTGTCTCCTACCTTTGATGAACCTTCCGGCGCACCACCCATCGTCATTGCAACCAATACCGACCATCAAAACACAAGCACAAGTCCCTGATCGAAATCGAGCAATTCAATTGAAACTAGAACCAAACACCATAGCCAAAACCCCCTCGAACTCACGCCTTCGACCACCATACAACGCGCAACCACGGCCACACGTTCTCCGACCATCCACGAAGCCACTCCCTTAGGTCCGACGCCACTCGATCACCAGAGACACTACATCACTCCTATTTCCAGACTCAACCAAAATTAGGTTTTAAAACCTAAATCACCTCCTCAACGTCGCCTCGACGATCTGGAACTCCTTCAGTAATTTTTCCTAAGCTCGCCGTACTTACTTCCACCTCCAATCTAAACCCCGATACCTCACTAACCACTGGTCGCCAAAGAGAGCCCCAAAACTAATTTCCAGTCATAACCAAAATGCATACTCAATAAATTATTAAAAATCATGATTTTCTTTTTAAAATTCATACCTTCCAATGACGATTCAAGACAAATACTTAAATCAACAAAATTCAACATTTGATTTTATCATGTTTTAACATTTACTGCTGTACTTCTAAATTTACAGACAGCTTTCCACTTATCATGCTTAATTTTATTTTTTATACTTAGCTTAAATAAGAAAAAACATAATTTGTTCAAATGTCACAACCTATACGTGAATGATTGAAGAGCACTTGATCTTTGGTCAAGGTTTAAGCCTGTCAGTTTATAAACAGGAATATACACAGGTTTCAGATATATACACCTATATAGCTACATATTTATAACATTCAAACCAAAATCACATACATGCAAACAATTTTCACATCACAAACCACAATTTAAAATAAAAGTTAGTTGTTTTCTAGCCAGTTTTCAAAAAACGAGGCTTGATTTTGGAACAGGAAGCTTTAAAACCTGAATTGCTTTAATTTCTTTTGAAACTTGAAAAGTTTTGTAACTGGAAAACCTTTTTAACTTTGAAGCTAGTTGTTGTTAGGAAGATTTCTTTGATATGGACTGGAAATCCTTTGTTGTTGCTTCAGGTTGCATTTTGAAATTGAAACCTTGCTTGATAATTTGATTACAGGCTTGAGATAAAATGGTTACAGGGCTTTGTTAAATGGTTAACATGCTTGAGGATAAAAGGGTTTACAGGGTTTAAGTTTTGAATTTTCCTTGGTTTGAAAATTAATAGGTTTGAGGAATTTCTTTTAGGATTTGTTCTTGGATTTTCTAGTTTTTAAAAATAGTTTATAGGTTTGAGTTTTCTTGAGTTTAAGAAATGAAGATAGAAAAAGAATTGAAGAAGGAAGGCGAAAGTTTATATAGAGTTTATTAGGTGTTATTTAAAAATTAAATAAAATGAAAACAATTTATGACACTTGTCTTTCACCTTACTTAATCACTTAACACATGTTAACAACAAGCTCTAAAATTAAATACTTGTAATTATTCATTTTTATATTATTTTTAAATGATTTAAAAAGCTTTTATATTTATTTTTCCTAATTAATTAGTACATTTCTTAATTTATAAATGCTTTTCTAAATTAATATAAATAAAATCTTTAAAATAATATAAAATAAAATAAATCATATTTTAAATAAAATCATATATAATATATTTAATCCATTTTCAAATGTAAATATAAAACTTTTGTATTTATTTACTATTAAATAAATACTTTCTAAATTAATATAAACATATTTCTTTTAAGAAATTAATATAAAACAAATCTTATTTTTAAATAAAAACCTTATTCATATATTTTATATCCAAAATATTTTAAAATAATTATCTTTTAAATTCCAAATTTAAACCCAAATTCAAATTCAAATTCAATTTAAAATCCAACTAAAAAATCAACTCAAATATATATATATATATATATATATATATATATTTAAACAAACACATTATTAAATTTGCAAGTAATTATTTTATTTAAAAACAACTTAAATATATATACACACATACATTTAAACAACACTTATTAAATTTGAAAATAATAAGTCTATTTAAAATCTGTTTTTATATATATATATATATATATATATATATATATATAAACAACACATTATTATTTATTATTTGAAAATAAAATTTTTACCAATTTTAAATTAATTTATAAATGAGATTATCACATTTAAGTTGCTTGAAATTCCGGGATATCACAAAAGCCATTTTTCAAACAATTATCTTTTGTGTCGAACTCAATTGGAGGTCCGACCAATCTTGACACCATATGTTTGAATGTGCCTATTTTTTGTCATGATTGGCCTTTCTTTTCTGAATTATTTATTCTTGGGTTCTTGGGTACTGAGGTAGTATTGGGTATGTATTGGTTGTCTAATTTTAGAGCATTCATAAATGCACTTAAAGGATTGTCAGAACTAGTGATGCTAGAAATGTTGGTATGGATATTTATTTGGGGAGCCTAATAAGTTAATGAGCAATTTTCTCTATTCGCTTGAAGTACCCAAAGAGGAGATAAGGAATGTACTAATCGTCCGAGACTTTAAGGATATTTTTGAAGAAGTGCAAGGTTTACCTCCCCGGCAGAAAGTAGAGTTTCGAATTGATATGAATATAGGAACCAGACCAGTTGTTCAACCACCTCAAAAATTGGCTCTGAAGGAAAGAAGAGAACTATCGAAGCAAATGTATGATTATTGCAGAAAGGTTCGATCAAACGGAGCACATCGAGTTGGGGATCGCTTGTAGTATTCGTTACCAAGGCAGATGGTTCTATTAGATTATGTGTGGATTACCAAGAATTGAATAAGGGGACTGCCAAGAATAAGTATTCTTAACCTAGGATCGATGATACGTTTGACTAGCTCCATGGAGCTTGGATATTTTCTCAATTGAATCTTACCACTGGTTTTCATCAATTAAGGGTAGCAGAGTAGAGTGTACCCTTAACAGCTTTTCATACCCCTAATAGTTTTTATGAGTGGTTAGTCATGTCGTTAAGATTGACTAACCGTAACACCGCATACCCCTTAATATAGCCAAAAAGGATACATTAAAAGGCATGGTGCATTGTAGGTATAACTGAAACTAACAAAGATTATGATTCACAAGACAAAAAAAGGTAAAAATAGTGGAAAATAAATGAGTATTTAATTAGAACAAAGCTTCAGAACTAATTCATAAATAAGCCAAATGCCAAATACAACATTTAAAACTCATAATGTCTTATGAAATAAAGCTTCATTGTCTCAAAACCAGAGTATGTAATATCCCTCGTAAATAAACCAGTGCATACAAGAATAATAGCTGGAAAAAAGAAGTACATTGAAGAAGTCTCCTCCAAAAAGAACTCCAAGTTGCACCAGTCTGCTAGCTTTTTCCTTGATTGCCAAAGGGGGGAAATGGGGAAATAGAGGAGTCGGTCGAACTAAAAGTCTGGTGAATGATAGTAATTACTAGAGTCTTTAAGCATGATACAAGTAATAGACTCTACAACAGTTCTAGCATAAATAAGGATAACAAAGGAAATGGGAAAGAGATAAACTGGAAGTAATTACGATTAAATATTTCTCAAGGTAGGTTAATTTTGATAGCTTGCATTTGTTCTAATTCAATGAGGATGAATTCATAATCATGTAATTAGGATGTAACCCTAATTCTACCCTTTTTGATCGGCCTGCTGCTCCATAGATCTTTCTGTGGACCAGCCAATATAAACTCCCTACATAGCAGCCAATGGTATCTACGTAAGATGCTCAAAGCAACTACTATGGACCCGAATGACATGTATAGCTCCCTACACAGAAGGCAATGGTGTCTACTAAGACATCACACTAAGTGCTTGGAACTCATGGCTATTACTGAGCACCCGCATGGAAGTCGCAAGCGTAAATGCCACCGTGCCCATGCTACCTTTTGCTCTACCTATTGGGTCTTCTTATTACCTCCAAGGTACAGCATAGCGTGCCCCTTATCTAATTTTAGGCTATTGTGAGTCATCGTGCATCCATAGAAAAATAGGAGAAATGCTTTTGGTACTGGCCCTTCATCCAAACAATATCTAGTTGCACCCCATATCTGAATTCCCTTGATTTGGACTTCTATTTAACGAATTACTACAATTCTTAGCATAAGCGTGCCCTAGGGAATGCTATTTGGTATAGGTCATTCTTTCATCTTTGCTACTACCGGGATCGTTACAGAAGAAGTCTCCTCCAAGATGATCTCCAAGTTGTAGCTGTCTACTAGCTTCTTCCTTCATTGCCTAAGGAGGTAGTAGAGGCGTGGGTCGGACTAAAAGTCTGGTGAATGATAGTAATTACTATAGTCTTTAAGCAAGATAAAAGTAATAGACTCTACAACAGTTCTAGCATAAATAAGGAGAACAAGGGAAACGGGAAAGAGATAAACTGGAAATAGATACGATTAAATATTGCGCAAGATAGGACAACTTTTATTGCTTGCACTTATTCTGATTTAATTAGGCCGAATTTCTAATCATGTAATTAGGATGTAAACCTAATTCTATCTTTTTTCGATTGGCCTGCTACTCCATAGACCTTTCCGTGGACCAGCCGCCGTATAATTCCCTACACAACGGCCAATGGTATCTATGAAAGATGCTCAGAGCAATTGCTGTGGATCTGAATGACATATACAGCTCCCTACACAAAAGGCAATGGTGTCTACTAAGAAACCATACTAAGCGCTTGGACTTATAGCTATTACTGAGCACCCGAATGGAAGTCGCACGCGCAACTGCCACCATGCCTATGCTAAATTTTGCTCCACCTATTGAGTCTTCTTATTACCTCCAACATATAGCATAGCGTGCCCCTTATCTCACTTCGAGCTAATGCGAGATCACCGTGTGTCCATAGAAAAATAGGGGAAATACTGTTGGTATTGGCCCTTCATCCAAACAATATCTAGTTGCGCTCCATATCCAAATCCCTGTGATTTGAACATCTACTTGACCAATTACTACCATTCTTAGCATAAGCGTAACTTAGAGAATGCTATTTGGTACAGGTCGTACTTTCATCTTTGCTTATTAACTTAGATAAATTATTTAAATAAGCCGTTATTAGCATTTTTTACTTTCTACGCTTATTAATTTATCCCAAGCCTTAAAATAAGCGTCATTATGTTCTTTTTCTTATTATAATCTACGTATAATCATGCTTATTACTTAACCCAAGGTCTAAGTGTGAAAATAAACTTCTTTCATCTTTTAGTTCAGTTATTTATAATTCAAAGTTATAACTATGCCAACTATCTTTAATTAGTCCAATTTTAATTATATTTAGGCGTAATTTCAGTCCAATTCCATTATTTATTACAGTCTTTATAAGTTACATCTCATTTTCTTCATTTAGTATTCTTACTTGTAAAGTCCATATTCGCGTTAAGTTTATTCTAATTCATACGCGCAAAAAAGGGAAATGAAGAGAATAGACGCTCACATAAAATCCAAAACGTCGAAAATATGTAAATAAGAAATAAATAACAGTAAGTAAACTTAAATAATTTAAATAGACTGTAAATTAATAAAAAGATATGCTTAACAGTAACAATTTATAAGTAACAGAAATAGTAAAATTACTGAAAGGAATAGCTGAATAGATGAAACTGTAAATAATTACTGAAAAAAGCTATTCCAAAAATCGTACTAAAACTACAACTATTGGAAACCCTATTATTTTAAATTACTTGAAGAAATCTTCAAATCATTACAATCACTCACCTCCAGTCCTAAGGTCTTCCTTTGTCCTTCCCGGATCCACTTGGAGTTATAAAATAATTTTTATTAAAAATATTCTCTCCTTAGAAACTTATTCCTTTTAGGTTCCTTACTGAAAAGGTGAACCCAAGTGGAGAAAATCTAGAATGAAAAAAGGTGTTAAGTCTAGGGATCTATTTGTGTGTAGAAATGGATCTCGGACAGTTGGATTTTGAGATTGAATAGGATGCAACCATTTCATAGACTGAATAGGAGCCATCAGATGCAGAAACAGAGGGACTAGGTTAAACTAATGGGTGCAAATGACGTGTTCCGATGCTTCTCATTCGTTCGAACGAATTAATGTTCATGCAGCTACAAAACTACAAGGCGGGTCGACCAAGCGGTCGACAGCCTCCTTTCCTAGGTCAAACTGCCGGTTGAGCTGACCGTGTATATATATATATTCGTTATTTTTATGCTTATTTTGTTTATTTTATAACTTGGTCATATTAGCTCGGTTGCTGACGTTCTATATATGTTAATTGACTGAAAAATTACTATGGACATAATGGTGGAACTTCCGTGACTTAATACTGATAATTTCATAAAGTTATTTTATTATTTAGTTAACTAACTAATTCATTATTACGGGTTAATTTTTGGGTTGCTACATTCTCCCCTCCTAAAGGGATTTCGTCCTCGAAATCTCTATGATTAAAAAATGTGCTAAATGTTTTCATCCAATTCTACAACCAACTACTCAATCAGCAACCATTCATCCATTGTCCCTATGTTTTTCTAATGCAATTTATGATACTTTTGTAATTAGTGCAGTGTAAATGTCCCTAACTAATGCAAAAGTTTAGGTAGTCCAATGATTCAGTTGACCTCATTTTATGCAACCATGTCTGTGCTATAAATCCAAATGAGTGCAAAAATTTCCTAATGATTCTGATAATTCTATATGCGTGCTACAAACATCATCCAAATGCAACAATCATGTGATAAACATCCGTTTACAGCAATTATAAGAATAAAGTAAAAATGCGCAAACATCCATATGCATATGCTCTAGAGTCCTAGTTAGGCCAATCCCTAAGGAATAATATTGCATAGTGTACATATATGCGTCTATAGCATCCACTAGCAAACACTTGCAGCCAACAGCATGCATCATTCATAACATGTTCTATTAACATGTTTACATCAAATCCTAACATTCACAGGTTAAATCCAAAGTTCTACCACCCCAAAGGATAATAAAGGAAAGAACCTATTCAAATCAAAAGATGGAAAAAGGACATTCGAAAACATATTATCAAAGAGACATGGATATGAGATACGAATTTTCTTTTAATCAAATTAATCTTTTCCGAAATCTCTCTAACCATGACGGAATCAAGAAGTAATCTTTCCATAGATTCCAACCAACATGAAGATGTCTTACACGACCTTCCCCAAAAGAGCTTCAAAAGGTGTCATTCCAATACTAGCTTGAAAACTACTACCATATGAATTCCACTAAAGAAATATATTTTTCCCAAGTTCTTCCGAAATCAAGAAACTCATTCCCAAACATGCTTGTCTTACTATCCTATAATTTCATTTTACTATCCTTCATAAATCAACATTCCTAGGTTCTTACTAGTGTCCTTACACTTTATAGAAACTTCCATTATTACTTCTAAAAGTAATTACTGCTATCTCCTTACACCTTTTTTGTTACACCTACGAAATGGTTCTTATCTACTTCACATTTGATAGTTTGGTTTGGTATTCATCACCTAGTTTTAAAAACTAAGGTTTCTAAAAATTTGAAACATCAAATCCCAAAATCTTTGCCTTGAAAATGTTATTATTTCAGCTTCTATTAGTTTTAAAATATTTGGTCACTTAATATTATTTCCCAAACCTAGAGGGAAAAACTTCCAAAATTTTTTTTAAGTCCAACACTAATATCTCTCTTTCTTTTAAAGACTTTTATACTTTTCTATAAAAATTTGAACTTTCAAAATTTTACTTTTGTTAAGTTTTTCATTTCAAGAACTTATTTACTTTTTCATCGAACCATTTTCTTTTAAAACATCTTTAAAATATCCTTTATGTGTTTTCAAAATAGCTTCTTATTACACCTAAAAGTCTCATATCTTAATGTATAGGAACCACTTTCTCTTATGAGAAGTTATTAACGCTAAAATCTTCTATGAGAATTTCATGTTTATGTGAAATTACAAGGAACTTATTTTATATTTTTCGAAATAGGCTATACAAAATATGATTCTTTTTATACTTTGTATATCTCTTTCATGTATTCCTTATAACTTACACAAAACATTTTTATTGGTTTAATAGAAAACCATACCATTATTCTTTTCATCCCAATAGATTAAAATATGCTTCAATTATATTCTTCCATGATAAATATTTTATAAAATCTAATTTGCACATTTTCCTTTCGGAAAAACGCATCTTCAAAACTATTTTAATATTCTATAACTACAAAAAAGCTTCCTTATACTTATTAATAATAACTGTACTTTACGAACTATTTTGTTTCTATACTTTGAAATTACCTTTGAAAATACATTTTTATTTGGGTTAAAATGGATGTTGCATAAAACTCCGTTACTACACCCTAAGAAATATTAGTGTATGGATTTAATTAAATAAATATTAATAAATCTCATATACCTACGTAAAAATATTTTTTCTGAGAGTCATTTACTATAACAATAGTGTTATAGCCTATGCTCCACTTATTTTCCACAAAAACATTTATTACAACAATAAAAGTTGTAATCTACGTTTTCGATACTTGATAAACTCTAGGTTTTTATGTTTAAAATCTTTGTTTACTCATAATGGAACTAGTGGGTTATTTATATATACTTCATACTTCTTCAAAAAGAATTCCAATTTTTCATTATATAAAAACCAACTTAAATTTCATACCTTTCTTCAAAAACCCCATGATTATTTTCTGAAAGAAAATATTAGCAGTGAAAATTTTCAATTCCAACAATTACAAAAATTTCAAATTTTCAAATTTTGAAAATTTCATTTATTGGCTTAGCATAACGTGGGCCTTCCTACTTACTACCCTTGGAGTAATTTTCCTAAACTAAAGTCTTTTACTCCTATTCCTCTTGTATGCTCATATCTATTCTGAAGCAACATCGTCAAATCCACAAGTTTGCGACAATTATAGTTTCTACCAATGCCAACACATAATCTTTCTTCTCTACTTATCTACTCAATTTTATTGTACATCTCTAACCTTTGCCTAACTCTCTTTAGATTTCCACAATCCCAATCCTAAATGTACAAAACCATTTCTTAAATCCCTATGATGTGTAGACATTATCCATGCCTCAATAAACGCACTTCAAAAGTGATACTTCAAGAACTCTGCTCTCAGCTGACGAACACGAAGCGTACAAAGAACCTCCTTTTGATAAATAACATGCTCTTCCATACTTCTTGGACAACACCAAAATGCCGACCACAAATACCACTGTAAACTTTATTATAGGACATCTCTAAAAATATGGTTCATCAAATCTATAGAATATACCGAAACATTGGTTAGCCTAAAAGTCATGACTAATCACTCAAAGAATCCATCTACTGTCCCAAATGCAGTCTTATCACTATTACCATCAGCAACCTTAATTTGATGAAATCCAATGGCTAAACCAAACTAGGAGAATGCCGAAGAGCCAACTAACTCATCAAAAAGATCATCTATCCTAAACATTGGGTAATGATTTTTCTTTGTGAGCTTATTCAATTCTCTACAGTTAATGCAAAGTCTAAGAGTCTCACCAACTTTGGTAGCGAAGACGACTTGTGCTCCCCACTCCGATATTTTACTTTTTATGAAACCATTATCCAAAGCTCACGGATCTGCTTGCGCAATTCCTTTCTCTCCCAAGGTGCCATATGTTGTATAGTTAATGCTACTAGCTAGCAAAATAAATCCTGAAGTCAATCTCTCTATTAAGGGGGTAGTCCCCTAACCTCCTCAAAGATGTCTGGAAAATCTCTGACGATATGAACCGAATCTAACTCAGATGATGATGAATCGAGGGAATAAACAAAGCTCAACATAACTGACCCTTGTGGGTCGCAAGAAATCTCGAGAGTCCTACATATGCATGTCTCTAGTCTAAGGATTCTCCTCTTGCAGTCAAATATAGCTCCATATGTGGATAGCCAATCCATTTTGAAAATCATCCCATACCTCAAAAATATCAAAATATAGGCGTTAGAGTCAAATTTTACGCCTAGGATATAAAATTTCAAATTCCTACAAGCCATAGACAAGTGTATCGATCTTCCTATGGGGTTTGAAACAACAATGGTGTCTTCTAGTAAAGAGATGTCTAAGTGCAAACAATCTACAAAAGAACTAGAGATGAAAGAGTGTGATGCTCTAGGATCGAAAAGAGTCTGAACGAGAAAATCAATAATAGAAATCAAGCTTTTCTACCCTGATTTGGTCCACTGGTGGAAGGTGATGTATCCAAAACCTGAATCTACGCTTTAGGTGCACTCGCTCGCTGCCCCATATTATGAGGACAAAACTTACTAAGATGACCGGGTTTTCCATAATTGAAACACCTTCCCTTCATTCCAGCCTTCTTACATTCTTTTGTGTAATGACCAGTCATTCTACAAAGGTTACATCTCCTACTTTTCTTGATTCGCTTCTGAGGGCCTTCCCTTTCTTTCATCTTACCCTTCTTGTCCTTCTACCACTATTTCATAGAGCTTGTAGGAACCTCCTTAAGTTCACCCTTCAGCTTCCAGTAAGTAGGTTGAATTCGCTATTGGTCCTCCAAACCTAACCGTCTAAACTTTTGCTCCATATCTACCAACCTCGCCTATGTCGCTTTGAAATCCTTCGTGCCGTAAATAGTGCCGCCCCTATGCAAGTGAAGTCCTTGCATAGCTTAGAAAAAATGGCTGGTGTTGGTGGATTAAAGGGATTTCCACGTACTAGTATTGTATAGGGCGCTTGCCCTTGCACCTTTGTACCATAGCTTTACGGAACCGGTCAGCCATACTATGCAAAAAAAAGGAAACTTAGATTCAATAGAATCGAAAGAAGGTTAAACTGGACATTAAGGGGATTTTTAACAAAACTATTTTGTACTTCAAAACTATTTCTTAGAAATCTTTTTTGAAAAATACTTTTAAAACTAGTTATTTTGAAAAATACTTTACTTTTAAAAAAAAATTCAGGAATCCTGTAACCTTAGGCTCTGATACCAAGTGAAAAACCTCACACCTTTTAATATACCTAAAAAGGACACATTAAAAGGCATGGTACGTTGTAGGTATAACTAAAACTAAGATAGACTGAGATTCACAAGATAAAAATAGGTAAAAACAAAGGAAACTAAATAAGTATTTAATTAGAACAAAGCTTCAGAATTAATTCATAAATAGTCAAATGCCAAACACAACATTCAAAACCCATAGTATCTAATGAAATAAAACTTCACTGTCTCAAAACTAGAGTATATAATACCCCACATAAATAAACTAGTACATAAAAGAAAAACAGCTGAATATAAAAGAAGTACATGGAAGATATAACGACCCTGACTCGACCTTCGAAAATCGGCACTAAATACATCACCCGTATTCGAATCCCGCTGATTCAAACATCGAATCTGGTTCGTCGGAGCTTATAACACATTAAGTATAAGAACACAGCGGAAAATAGTGAATAACTTTTATTGCAATACAATATTTGATGCAACACATTGATACAATCGAATATCAATACATATATCAGAGATAGACAAAAGCGGAAGACATAGCAGCAGCGGAAAGACAAAGTCTTCAATGCCAAACTCCAAAACGCCAAGCCACAAGCTCGAACCACCATCAAGTTGCAATGTAGCAAACTCGGTAACAGTTGAAGTGAAATAAGTGCCATCGCCAAATCCAAAGGCTTTGAAGGCTATCAAATCTATATCTACTAGCCGATTATCTAAAAATCTGACTCTAGCCTGCCTGCCTGAAAAATTGTGGCCATCCGGAGTTTAGAAAGGGAATAATAAACTCCAGGTCAGCTATGGGATTGGTGTGAGAAAACGAAAATAGTTTTAAACAAAAACAACAAAAGAATTTAAAATTGAAATCCGCAATGCTTTTTTGGAAAATAAAACTACCATAAGGCCTTCCCGCACACATACAATGCAAGCGCACAATTGGAGGAGATTTCTCCTTATGATAGTCAAACATGCTTGATACGCGAAAACCTTTTGATAATTATTATTATTAGTGCATAGTGCAGTAGACAATTTTGGAAGTATAATATTAATCTTAGCCAGCATAGGTACCATTATATTATGCCTGCTATAGCTACCATTTAAGAATGGCAGATTATGCAACTGCAATCGTAAAGGGCACGTATTGATGATTGGATTTCCAACAAATGGTCAGGCAAAGGAATTTCCTACCGAATGGAATGCCTTTAGAGGGATGCCCCCAAGAACCTAACCGGATCTCTACCAACACAAGACCGGGTTACCTCTGTAACTAGGTAACACCTACAAGTATGCCACCCCCGGTCGTTAACATCCTTTATTCGAGCGCCCTCAACTAGCAACCACAAAGCAATAGATTTGCAGCAACCACATAGGTTTAATATTTGGGCTCCATACCATGATACTACCTTTTATCCAGAAGGAAATGGACATACCCTAGGGGCGTGACCCCTAATAACCTTGCCGCAACATTCATGTTCCTACCATTTTCGGGTTGTGAAGTTTGACGAAGTCTCGTCCACAAAGCTACGCCTTTCACAAAAGCCATGCTGTGATCAACAAATGATCAGCAACACTTCGTATGCCACATTACCAAATTGCGAATGTATCATTAGTAACCATCAACTACATAACCTCTGAGCTCGTACGTCTCAGAGAAGGGTGTTAAGCTAAGAGAATAAATTCTCCGCCACCAAACAGAAATGTATTTGATAGAAACCAGCTTTACATCTCAAATTGTAATGTCAGACAGATATCCATACAAGTCTGTTCCGGGTTCGAACAGAACCAACGACACTTCACAAAGAAGCCCTTGCAATCTAGGTATTCACAGTCTCGATCGGACTCCATATCACATATGGAGATCCCTATACCATAGTTACTTAGTGCAGAGTCATTCGACGGGTAATCCTTTCGTTCTCGAAAATACCCGGTCTTCGCCATCGGTCTTCAAATGCAATCCATAAGTCGTATCATTATTCGAATGGGTTATATGATATAAAGTCCTCTTCCGGCTAAACCGAATAATGAGCGCTTAATTTAAAAACATATGGATATATGGGATCTTAGTTAAGTCGCAACTTAAAGCCCAAATCTTTTTTCAAATGGTTTAAACAAATTACCATTTTCAAATCTTTAAACAAAAAGATTCACTTCACTTTGAAAAACACAGCACACCAATCATTCAAAAAAATTCATTTATAGCTTTCAAAACCATTTCCATTCCAAATCTTTTATACAAAAGAAACACTTTTAAAATCCTCTTCAATTTAAAAACAAAGTTCACCAATCTTTAATAAAGATTCATTCATAGCTTTCAAAATATTTGATTTCAAACTTGAAATCCTTTTAACACAAATTGGAAATCCTTTCTTTATATTAAAGCTATTATTATTTGAAACCAAGAGTTTTCGTTTTGGAAAATCCGATCAAATATGCACAAGTTATATCTTTAAAGTGTAAATTTGGGTTAAATTTAAATTCCCAAAATAATACCTTTAAAATACTTCAAAGATGGTTTAAAATCCATATATATAGATTATATACTTGTATAACCTTTTAAACCAAATTTCCAAACAATTTCAAATCTTAAATAAGATATATTATATTCAAACTACATTTCAATTTCAAACTTCCTTTTGAAAAGCATTTCATATTCAACCCAATTCCATTGCCAAAACCATTTGGATTCAAAATTGAAATTTTAAAACCATTCATAATATTAAATTCAAATATCTATGACTTACCCAATTTCCTCGTGCAAATCCATATTTGTGTGTGTATGGTGTAGTCTTGGGGCTTTACACAATAGTGCAACATCATCAATCATTATAGATTCAAGCATAGCAATTATCGAAAAGCAGTATAATCTTATAACACTTATCCTCATTCATAGATTCACAGATAAATAATATAAATGTATCATAGATAAATAAATTACATTCATCACAGCTCACATCAAAACAATTCATATTACAAAGCATCATATATCAAGGATATCAAACAATTCAAAGCATTCAAGACAATTCAAACATCCATAAATAAGATCAATTAATTATCTAATTAACTAAAAATAGATTAATTACTTATGAATAAATTACTAATCTTGGTTAATTAATATTAATTAATTACAATCATTTTAATTAATTAACCTTCAATAATAAATTAATTAACCTTAAATTATTAATTAATTATCCTTAATTAATAATTAAATCAATCTTTAAATAATTAATCTCTAATTATTTAATTATTCTAAATTAATTATATTAATTAATTAACCCTTAATTAATAATCATTAATTAATAAATCACCTTGATTCTTTAATTAATTAAACTTCAATTAATTATTCTCAAATTAAATTACCTTGATTAATTAACTTTTAATTAATTATCCTTAATTAATTGCAATAAGTGATTATTGTAACGACCCAGAATTTTTGATAATTAAAATATGAATATTTAATTAATTTTAAATCGAATTAAAAGTTAATTTGTGAAAATTGAATATTTTAATATTTAATCGACTAGTGAAAATAGTCAATTTTTGAACAGTCTCAGAATTGAACGAAACTAGTTTCATTGGATCCGTTATGGTTAGTTATTACCGGATTTCAATTTTCGTGTCAATCGGAGTTATCGTTTGATCGTAGCAGCTCGAAACGCATCGAATTATTTTTAATATTAATTTGGCGAGTTAAAATAGCCATTTTTCAAAAAATCTCGGATTTCGACGAAACCAGATTCATCGGATCCGTAATGTGATATTATTGTAAGGTTTCAAATTTCGTGTCAATTGGATTTACCGTTTGTCCGGTACAAATTAAAACGCCTAGAAAATCGTTTAAATCGGTTTAATTTAAATTGAGCGTTTACAGCCATAACTCGCACAGATGTCCGAATTAGCTTCCGAAACCTGTTCCATTGTGTTTGGAATGCGGGGTAAACCCTAGAAACGCTGGTTACGGCGCGTAAATCGGAGTTCAGATTTTTCGGATGAATAGTGTTCGATTTTTCTTTATAAATAGACCAACACCTTCATAATTTTAGAAAAATAAAATAAAAACCTAAATTATAACTCTAGCCGCCACCCACATGACCAATGGCCAGAAATGCTCAACGTTCATCCCTCAATCTCTCTCAATCCAGCAAGAATTAGCCAAAGTTGTTAACTACAACATTGAAGATCATGAAGAGAGCTTTCAATCCATACGGTTGAGATCGTGTTTGGAGCATCGTAGGACGAGCTATGGGGGGCCGACCGTGCTGCCTTGCGCACGCATTTCTAGGAGAAGGAGGGGGCCGAGCTTGCTCTGGTTGAGGCCGAGCATAGGGGGGGTCGAGAGCTTCGTGATGGTGGTAGTTTGATGAAGTGTAGTCGTGTGATCGAGGAGTATAATCAAACCCTAATTATCTATATGGGTTCGGCTATATGTGTTGATGCCTGGAGATGGAAACGTGAATGAGGAAGATGATAAGAACGGCAGTGATGAGTTTGGGTGAGATCCTATGGCTGAAAATGGTTGTAGGTTAAAAATAATTAAAAGTTGTTGTAATTTATGTTTATAAAATTCGAGTAAACTTCAAAAATCAATATCTTTTTCATACGAGGTCGAAAACGCGCGAAACTTCTTGCGTTGGAATCGTATGGACGAGCACTACGCGATGGAATTGGATTGGAGTCGTTTGGAGCTAGTGAGAATTTTGGGTAAAATTAAACGTCCGTTTAATTTTATTCGAAATAAATCGCTAAAACGAAAATAAAATCAAGGTGAGAACTTCTCACTCAATCGAATCAGTTTCGATTTTATTTTAAATAGTTAGATTTAAAATATTTGAATGCATGTTTGAATGATGATTGTTATCTATTAATTGTTAAAATAGACATTATACGCCGTTAGTAAGCGGATGTTATTTATTAAAAACATATACTGCGAATATTTCATAAACAGTGAAATTGGTATTATATATAATAGCAATATATATATATTGGCATATGATATATTGGAGTTATTGATTTCCCGCATTTATTTGTTTAGCGGATGAGACCCTATTACGCCGTTATTAAGCGGATAATATTTAATAAGAACACATACCGCGATAATTTCGTACTGGAACGGAATTGGTATTGTGCTAATGTTTGTGGATGCAGGAAACAGGTTGGAGGGATCCAACTGGATTCCTCAACAGTATTTATTTGATTTCAGATATTTTGATATTTGATTGATTATCATATCGATATATGATATCGTTGTTGTCGTGATTTACTATTTGGTATGTAGCATCATTGGACCAAATTTGGAATTTTAAAATGATTTTTAAAGTGATTTTTGAAAGAAAACGTTTATAAAATATTTTTGGAAATTGATTCATTTTAAAATAAATAAACGTTATAATTTTAATGTTATAAAATTATGATTTTTGAGAAATATAGTTAAAAATCTAATTTTTGAGAATATGATGCTATTGATTTTATAAAATAGTTTAATCGAGATATTTTAGAATTATTGTGAAAAGTTTAAATATAGGATTTATAAAATTTGATTATTTTATAAATCAAGAGAAAGGATGAAATTATAAAGGAAATTAAAGACGTTTTAAAGAATAATATAAATTGATTTATATTAAAGGATTTATAAATTGATATTTATAAATTAAAACATTTGAATTATAAAACGAGTTTTTATAAGTGTTTGAATGAAGTGAAAATGGATTGCATATGTGAATGGGATTTATAAAATTATAAATGGTGAAGTTATAAATGAAATTTATAAATAGTAAGATTTATGAATTTTGTGAGGTTATTAAAGAATATATTTGGATAAATGAATGAATCTTATAAGTTATAAGATTTTTATATTGGGAAGTTTAAAAAGAATGATTTTTGTAAACAAAGAAATTATAAGCATTTAACTTATAAGATGAACTGTTAGTATATCATTGAGATATGGAATTGAATAGTTTAATAAAGGAATTTATAAACGTTGTTTTATAAATTCGCAAACGACTTATTTTGATAAGTAAATTGTTGAAACTTATTAATGGAGTTATATTCACATTTTTGACTGTGAATAATCCTTTGAAATAAAATGAATAGAAGTGATGAAAGTTGTTAACGTAGTATATTCACGTTTTTGAATAGTGAATAATATGTTAAAGAAATTGTTTTGAATGTGATATTTGAAATTGAATTAAAACGATCTAACGATGTTTTAAAATGTGTTGAGATTCGAAACCATAGATTTCAACGTTAATTGTTGAAATAGACGTTTTCGAGAAATAGAAGGAAATAATGGACTATAACACTGTTGTTATAGTAAATGATTTCCGAAAGGAAATGTTTTGTATAGTATTGGGATTTATATATCTATTTTAATTTCGAATCCCTATACTAGTGATTTTGGGTTGTCGTAACGATGTTTTACGTAGCATTCGTTTTGGCCCAAATAAATATGTTGAAGAGAATGATTTCCTTAATAGAATGAAATATATACTTATTTTTGATTGAAGTATATTGAATATTTTCCAAGTGTTGAAAATAAATAAAAATTGTGAATTACTTATGAATAAATAAGTATGGAAATGTTTTCCAATATAAAGTGAATATTTTGAGAATTTATCTTTTTGAAGATAAATTGAAAAGAAAATTGAAATGAATAATTGAAATCGAATATTCATTGATATCTTGGAATTATAAATTCACTAAGGAATTTATAAAGGAAGTGGAATTTGTTTAAAAATAAATATTGATTTATTTTTGAAGTATTGAAATTATATATCTTGTAAAGATATTTTGTGAAATAAATAATTGGAAAGTTATTTGGAAACTGGTGATGTGTGCATATCCAGTGATAGTTCAATAACCGACTATCAATATTTCCCTTTGAATGGGTAATTGATGTGATTTGTTTGAATGTGAATGCCACACTTATTTTTGAATAAGCGCTCACTATTCGGGTTAACCGGGAAAGGACCATGGGGTCGTATAACCCATTCCGAATATGTGATACGTCGTTATAATTGCATTGAAGATCGGTGTTGAAGACCCGGTATTTGCGAGAGCGATAGGATGACCTGTCGATTGTCTCTGCACTGAGTTGCAGCGGTATAGAGACTCCCTAAGTGATGGGAAATCCGATCAGGATTGTGAATATCCGGATTGCAAGGACTTCTTTGTAAGTGCCTTCGGTTTTGTTCGAGCCCGGAACAGACTTGTATGGATTGTATGTCTGACGTTACAAATTGAGATATAAAGCAGATTTCTTTCAAATATATTTCTGTTGGTGGCGAAGAATTTATTCTTTAGCTTAACACCCTTCTCTGAGACGTACGAGCTCAGAGGTTATGTAGTTGAATGTTATCAGCGATATATTCCCAATTTGGTAATGTGATATGCTGAGTGATGCTGAAATGATCATTGTGTTGATTATTGTGATAGGATCATTTATTTGATCGTCTATCTTTGTGATCATTGTGTTGATCATTTGTTGACCCAAAGCATGGATTTTGTATAAAGTATGTTTTTGTGGACGTGATTTCGTCGAACCTCACACCCCGGAAATGGTCAAAACAGGAAAGATGCGGCAAGGTTATGAGGGGTAGCTCCCTTTAGGGTATGTACATTTCCTTCTGGATAGAGGTGGTATCATGGTATGGAGCCCAGATATTTAACCTATGTGGTTACTACGAATTTATTACTTTGTGGTTGTTGGCTATCGGGATCCCGTGAGAAAGGTCGTTTACGATCGGGGAATGGCGTGCTCGTGTCAGTAGTTACCCAGTTAGGGGTAACCCGGCCTTGTGTTGGCAGAGTTCCGGTTTGGTTCTCGGGGATGTCTTTCCAGAGGCATTCTCATGTGGCAATGGGAAGTTCCTTGGACTGACCATTTGTTGGAAATCCAATTCCCAATACGAAACTTGTACGGTTTTAGTTGTATAACCTGTTATGGAATGTGGCGGTAACCTGCTATTGAACATAGTTAGTTATAGTAGGCATAGTTCGAAATGTCTATGCTGGCTAAGATTTATATTCTACTTTCGAAATGAATTTTTCTCTACACTATGCACTAGTAATAATATCAAATGTTATTTTAAATGCGTATCAAGCATCTTTGACTGTCATAAGGAGAAATCTCCTCCGATTCTGCGTTTGCATTGTGTGTGTGTGCGGGAGGCCTTATGGTAGTCTCATTTTTAAAAGCATTGCGAATTGATTAAAAATATTCCTCTATTTTGATTTTAAAGATAAATAAACTGTTTTGAGTTCTCACACCAGTCACATGACTGACTTGGGGTTTATTGTTTTCCTTCCTAAACTCTGGGTGCCCACCAATTTCCACACGGGCAGTCAAGAGTTAAGGTTTATCAGGATATTCTGGATATTCAGGAATTGCTGGAGGCAAGCTGGATGGCATGGCGTATGACTACTATATAGTATTTCTTTTTCCGCTGCACTGTTTGTTGTTGTTGTTGTACACTCTGATGATATGATGTAATGTAATGTATAAAATGTAATAACTGATAGTTCTTTGTTTAAAGATTATTCATTTATTATTATATGTTGTTCCGCTGTGAATTGTGAGATTCTGATGTGATTCTGTTGTTTTCTATTCCGTTCTATTCTCCGTTCCGTTCTGTTTTTCTACCTTCTTCTCTATTTTCTCTTTTCTATTCTATTTTCTAATTTTCTGTTTTCTTTTCCCTCCATCTTCTACCTTTTTCTTCTCTTCTTTTCTACTTTTTCTTTTCTTAAAAACCCTCAGTGTTCGGTTTTCCGTTGTTCGATTACTCGGCAGTCGATAAAGTGAGTATCGATGTTGAATTTTCGGAAGACGAAGAATCGGGTCCTGACAATGTGGTATCAGAGCTTATGGTTAAGCGACAACCATGGTTCTGTTGGGTATGACTCATTAGAGATAGAGTCAGTAGTACTCTAGAATGAGTTTGAGTGTAATAATAGCTATGAGAGTGTATTTGTTAGTGAATATAAAATTGTTTTATATTGTGATGATTGGTTTATTGAGTGCCATATGAACTTTCGTCAGCATGGTCCGCAAGACTATGTCGAAGGGGTTTCTAAACACTTGAATAGAACAATTCGACACAGTATTGTTTTAAATTGGGTAAATGAAATAATTTTACCTTGATTATATTTTATATATAAAAGAATAATTTTTTTCAGAATTATTAAAGTATATAAGTTGATTGTTTAGTTGTTTGAATAATCTAAATAAAGGAATTGTATAAGCAAAAAGAATTATAAGAATTGAATTATAATTAAAGTGATTTACAATTGTGAAATAAACTTATATATATAAGAAGTGAAACTATATGAATATATTTATGAATATGAGTTGTAAGTAAAAGTGAATTTAAAGTTAAATGGATTATAACTTAAGTGATATTGAATGAAGTTGATATTAGTATCAAAGTAAATTAATAAAGTTAAGTGGTGGATGTGAACTTGAGTTATATAAATGAAATTCAACTTTGAAATTGAATTGAATTAATGGATTAAATGTTAATCAATTAAATGGGAATTAAGTTGATGTGAAATAATGAATATAAGTGTTAATTCATTTAAAATATAATGTTATTGGAAGTTGAATAGTTGAATGAAAATCAATTTAATTAAACCAATTGATAAGCAAAGGAATTTGGTGGTAATTAATATGCATTGGTTGTTATATGATTGTAAGTTTATTGTATATAATTCAGTAAGAATTAATGAAATTGAAAGCTAAAGTAATTGAAATTCAATTGGAAGTTAAGTGAATCTTGAATAAAATTGAATTTGATTTGGAAGTGAACCAACTTGTGAATTAGTGAATGCAAACTAATTAAAATTGAATAAGAATGAATGTTGATAAAATCCAATGTTAATGAATCAAATGTGATTTAAATTGAAAACCAATTCATTTAATATTAATGAGAATATGAATGAATATTTATTGGTTATGGATGTTAGTTGGATGATAGTTGGTTGATGTTTGCATTTGTTGTTTGTTTACATTTGCTATGTTGACATATATAGTTATTATGTTTCTATATGATGTATATTGAGATTATTTTCATATATGCATGTTCTCATGTTGTTTGTTGAGTGATTAGTAGGTGCGGATCGCGTTTGCTTCGCATTTGGAGCTCGCTTTTGCGATATATTAGCCGTATATGCTCGCTAATAAAATATAAGGTACATATCTCGGATTACATACCGTACTTTTATACTTTTTCCCTGCGGGATGCCTCATTACTTGATGAGATGTATATTTGTGATATATATACTATCATTTTTTTTCGGATCGAGCCGCGCAAAGGAGACTATGGCGAATTTTTCCGAAAATTTAAGGCGTTAGAAAAAATTTGAGAAAATTGGAAAATTTTGAAAACTTTAACTTTGATTTTGAATTGAAAGTTAAATGATATAGTTTGTTTTTGAAAAGATAGATAAGTATGATTTGAAAACTTAGTAAGTTATTGTAAGAAGTTTAACTATGGATTTATGGAAAATTAATAGAATTCTTTAACTTTTCTTACTTGATAATTTCGAGGACGAAATTCTTTTAAGTGGGGAAGATTATAACGACCCAGAATTTTTGATAATTAAAATATGAATATTTAATTAATTTTAAATATTAATAAGTGAATTTATAAGTCGAATAAATTTTTATTTGAATTTTTGGATTTAATTGGATTATTAAATCGATAATTTAATATGTTAAATTATGGAAATAATTGAAAATTGAGTTAAATATGATTGAAAATGATTTGTAAAATTTTATTTTATCATGTTGAAGTTAGAACGATATTTTAGAACTTTTAAAATCGAATTAAAAGTTAATTTGTGAAAATTGAATATTTTAATATTTAATCGACTAGTGAAAATAGTCAATTTTTGAACAGTCTCAGAATTGAACGAAACCAGTTTCATTGGATCCGTAATGGTTAGTTATTACCGGATTTTAATTTTCGTGTCAATCGGAGTTATCGTTTGATCGTAGCAGCTCGAAACGCATCGAATTATTTTTAATATTAATTTGGCGAGTTAAAATAGCCATTTTTCAAAAAGTCTCGGATTTCGACGAAACTAGTTTCATCGGATCCGTAATGTGATATTATTGTAAGGTTTCAAATTTCGTGTCAATTGGATTTACCGTTTGTCCGGTACAAATTAAAACGCCTAGAAAATCGTTTAAATCGGTTTAATTTAAATTGAGCGTTTACAGCCATAACTCGCACAGATGTCCGAATTAGCTTCCGAAACCTGTTCCATTGTGTCCGGAACGCGGGGTAAACCCTAGAAACGCTGGTTACGGCGCGTAAATCGGAGTTCGGAATTTTCGGATGAATAGTGTTCGATTTTTCTTTATAAATAGACCAACACCTTCATAATTTTAGAAAAAAATAAAATAAAAACCTAAATTATAACCCTAGCCGCCACCCACATGACCAATGGCCAGAAATGCTCAACGTTCATCCCTCAATCTCTCTCGATCCAGCAAGAATTAGCCAAAGTTGTTAACTACAACATTGAAGATCATGAAGAGAGCTTTCAATCCATACGGTTGAGATCGTGTTTGGAGCATCGTAGGACGAGCTATGGGGGGCCGACCGTGCTGCCTTGCGCACGCATTTCTAGGAGAAGGAGGGGGCCGAGCTTGCTCTGGTTGAGGCCGAGCATAGGGGGGGTCGAGAGCTTCGTGATGGTGGTAGTTTGATGAAGTGTAGTCGTGTGATCGAGGAGTATAATCAAACCCTAATTATCTATATGGGTTCGGCTATATGTGTTGATGCCTGGAGATGGAAACGTGAATGAGGAAGATGATAAGAACGACAGTGATGAGTTTGGGTGAGATCCTATGGCTAAAAATGGTTGTAGGTTAAAAATAATTAAAAGTTGTTGTAATTTATGTTTATAAAATTCGAGTAAACTTCAAAAATCAATATATTTTTCATACGAGGTCGAAAACGCGCGAAACTTCTTGCGTTGGAATCGTATGGACGAGCACTACGCGATGGAATTGGATTGGAGTCGTTTGGAGCTAGTGAGAATTTTGGATAAAATTAAACGTCCGTTTAATTTTATTCGAAATAAATCGCTAAAACGAAAATAAAATCAAGGTGAGAACTTCTCACTCAATCGAATCAGTTTCGATTTTATTTTAAATAGTTAGATTTAAAATATTTGAATGCATGTTTGAATGATGTTGTTATCTATTAATTGTTAAAATAGACATTATACGCCGTTAGTAAGCGGATGTTATTTATTAAAAACATATACCGCGTATATTTCATAAACAGTGAAATTGGTATTATATATAATAGCAATATATATATATTGGCATATGTATATATTGGAGTTATTGATTTCCCGCATTTATTTGTTTAGCGGATGAGACCCTATTACGCCGTTATTAAGCGGATAATATTTAATAAGAACATATACCGCGATAATTTCGTACTGGAACGGAATTGGTATTGTGCTAATGTTTGTGGATGCAGGAAACAGGTTGGAGGGATCCAACTGGATTCCTCAACAGTATTTATTTGATTTCAGATATTTTGATATTTGATTGATTATCATATCGATATATGATATCGTTGTTGTCGTGATTTACTATTTGGTATGTAGCATCATTGGACCAAATTTGGAATTTTAAAATGATTTTTAAAGTGATTTTTGAAAGAAAACGTTTATAAAATATTTTTGGAAATTGATTCATTTTAAAATAAATAAACGTTATAATTTTAATGTTATAAAATTATGATTTTTGAGAAATATAGTTAAAAAACTGATTTTTGAGAATATGATGCTATTGATTTTATAAAATAGTTTAATCGAGATATTTTAGAATTATTGTGAAAAGTTTAAATATAGGATTTATAAAATTTGATTATTTTATAAATCAAGAGAAAGGATGAAATTATAAAGGAAATTAAAGACGTTTTAAAGAATAATATAAATTGATTTATATTAAAGGATTTATAAATTGATATTTATAAATTAAAACCTTTGAATTATAAAACGAGTTTTTATAAGTGTTTGAATGAAGTGAAAATGGATTGCATATGTGAATGGGATTTATAAAATTATAAATGGTGAAGTTATAAATGAAATTTATAAATAGTAAGATTTATGAATTTTGTGAGGTTATTAAAGAATATATTTGGATAAATGAATGAATCTTATAAGTTATAAGATTTTTATATTGGGAAGTTTAAAAAGAATGATTTTTGTAAACAAAGAAATTATAAGCATTTAACTTATAAGATGAACTGTTAGTATATCATTGAGATATGGAATTGAATAGTTTAATAAAGGAATTTATAAACGTTGTTTTATAAATTCGCAAACGACTTATTTTGATAAGTAAATTGTTGAAACTTATTAATGGAGTTATATTCACATTTTTGACTGTGAATAATCCTTTGAAATAAAATGAATAGAAGTGATGAAAGTTGTTAACGTAGTATATTCACGTTTTTGAATAGTGAATAATATGTTAAAGAAATTGTTTTGAATGTGATATTTGAAATTGAATTAAAACGATCTAACGATGTTTTAAAATGTGTTGAGATTCGAAACCATAGATTTCAACGTTAATTGTTGAAATAGACGTTTTCGAGAAATAGAAGGAAATAATGGACTATAACACTGTTGTTATAGTAAATGATTTCCGAAAGGAAATGTTTTGTATAGTATTGGGATTTATATATCTATTTTAATTTCGAATCCCTATACTAGTGATTTTGGGTTGTCGTAACGATGTTTTATGTAGCATTCGTTTTGGCCCAAATAAATATGTTGAAGAGAATGATTTCCTTAATAGAATGAAATATATACTTATTTTTGATTGAAGTATATTGAATATTTTCCAAGTGTTGAAAATAAATAAAAATTGTGAATTACTTATGAATAAATAAGTATGGAAATGTTTTCCAATATAAAGTGAATATTTTGAGAATTTATCTTTTTGAAGATAAATTGAAAAGAAAATTGAAATGAATAATTGAAATCGAATATTCATTGATATCTTGGAATTATAAATTCACTAAGGAATTTATAAAGGAAGTGGAATTTGTTTAAAAATAAATATTGATTTATTTTTGAAGTATTGAAATTATATATCTTGTAAAGATATTTTGTGAAATAAATAATTGGAAAATTATTTGGAAACTGGTGATGTGTGCATATCCAGTGATAGTTCAATAACCGACTATCAATATTTCCCTTTGAATGGGTAATTGATGTGATTTGTTTGAATGTGAATGCCACACTTATTTTTGAATAAGCGCTCACTATTCGAGTTAACCGGGAAAGGACCATGGGGTCGTATAACCCATTCCGAATATGTGATACGTCGTTATAATTGCATTGAAGATCGGTGTTGAACACCCGATATTTGCGAGAGCGATAGGATGACCTGTCGATTGTCTCTGCACTGAGTTGCAGCGGTATAGAGACTCCCTAAGTGATGGGAAATCCGATCAGGATTGTGAATATCCGGATTGCAAGGACTTCTTTGTAAGTGCCTTCGGTTTTGTTCGAGCCCGGAACAGACTTGTATGGATTGTATGTCTAACGTTACAAATTGAGATATAAAGCAGATTTCTTTCAAATATATTTCTGTTGGTGGCGAAGAATTTATTCTTTAGCTTAACACCCTTCTCTGAGACGTACGAGCTCAGAGGTTATGTAGTTGAATGTTATCAGCGATATATTCCCAATTTGGTAATGTGATATGCTGAGTGATGCTGAAATGATCATTGTGTTGATTATTGTGATAGGATCATTTATTTGATCGTCTATCTTTGTGATCATTGTGTTGATCATTTGTTGACCCAAAGCATGGCTTTTGTATAAAGTATGTTTTTGTGGACGTGATTTCGTCGAACCTCACACCCCGAAAATGGTCAAAACAGGAAAGATGCGGCAAGGTTATGAGGGGTAGCTCCCTTTAGGGTATGTACATTTCCTTCTGGATAGAGGTGGTATCATGGTATGGAGCCCAGATATTTAACCTATGTGGTTACTACGAATTTATTACTTTGTGGTTGTTGGCTATCGGGATCCCGTGAGAAAGGTCGTTTACGATCGGGGAATGGCGTGCTCGTGTCAGTAGTTACCCAGTTAGGGGTAACCCGGCCTTGTGTTGGCAGAGTTCCGGTTTGGTTCTCGGGGATGTCTTTCCAGAGGCATTCTCATGTGGCAATGGGAAGTTCCTTGGCCTGACCATTTGTTGGAAATCCAATTCCCAATACGAAACTTGTACGGTTTTAGTTGTATAACCTGTTATGGAATGTGGCGGTAACCTGCTATTGAACATAGTTAGCTATAGTAGGCATAGTTCGAAATGTCTATGCTGGCCAAGATTTATATTCTACTTTCGAAATGAATTTTTCTCTACACTATGCACTAGTAATAATATCAAATGTTATTTTAAATGCGTATCAAGCATCTTTGACTATCATAAGGAGAAATCTCCTCCGATTCTGCGTTTGCATTGTGTGTGTGTGCGGGAGGCCTTATGGTAGTCTCATTTTTAAAAGCATTGCGAATTGATTAAAAATATTCCTCTATTTTGATTTTAAAGATAAATAAACTGTTTTGAGTTCTCACACCAGTCACATGACTGACTTGGGGTTTATTGTTTTCCTTCCTAAACTCTGGGTGCCCACCAATTTCCACACGGGCAGTCAAGAGTTAAGGTTTATTAGGATATTCTGGATATTCAGGAATTGCTGGAGGCAAGCTGGATGGCATGGCGTATGACTACTATATAGTATTTCTTTTTCCGCTGCACTGTTTTTTGTTGTTGTTGTACACTCTGATGATATGATGTAATGTAATGTATAAAATGTAATAACTGATAGTTCTTTGTTTAAAGATTATTCATTTATTATTATATGTTGTTCCGCTGCGAATTGTGAGATTCTGATGTGATTCTGTTGTTTTCTATTCCGTTCTATTCTCCGTTCCGTTCTGTTTTTCTACCTTCTTCTCTATTTTCTCTTTTCTGTTCTATTTTCTAATTTTTTGTTTTCTTTTCCCTCCATCTTCTACCTTTTTCTTCTCTTCTTTTCTACTTTTTCTTTTCTTAAAAACCCTCAGTGTTCGGTTTTCCGTCGTTCGATTACTCGGCAGTCGATAAAGTGAGTATCGATGTTGAATTTTCGGAAGACGAAGAATCGGGTCCTGACAATTATCCCTAATCAATTCCATTAATTAATTAACCTCTAATAATTATCCTCAAATTAATTACCTTAATTAATTAATCACATTAATTAATCAACCTTTAATTATATTAAAGTAATTAACATTTAAGTAATTACACTAACAAATGATCCTTTAATTACTCAAGTCGTTAATAAATCAAAGATAAACAATTTATCTTTATTAATCACTTAATCACATTATTAAATTTTCATTAAATAAACCTTTGAAATCATTAACATATGAGTTAACTTAAGATCAAAAACATTTTTACTTTCTTAAATCAACTAATTGATTACACCATTTTAAATTAACTTGATCAATTTAAACAAAAGTAAATTACAAAATTCTTGTTTATCAAACATTTAGATAAACATCAATAAATTATAGGAAAAATTTATTTAAGAAAATAGTTCAACTTGGTTTATCACAATTTTCTAAACTTGATTTATTTCAGACATAAACTTGTTGCATGAATCACTCATGCTAACCCAATGACAATCCCGAGTTTTCCCTGAGTCTTTTCCTCCTTCTTTTCGACTTTGTTTAATTTTAAATTTTAAAAACGGCTGAATAGATTAACCCAGTTCAAAAATACCCGGAAGCATACCTAAGTCATCGACCCTATTTCTCGAGAATGTCTTCGAGTTTAACTTCTTCTTTCCAAAACTCAACCCTACTGGCACCACCGTGACACCGTGCACATGCATAGGTGATTTGGCCGCCTCCGACCAGTGCTCCAACCCTCCATACTTCGGCGACAACCTACGCAATCTTCACGAACACCTAGCACTTTGAATTAACGATGAATTTGAGATCAAGCTATGTAGGTTCAAATGGATACTAAACTGAATCCCCCAAATCCTCCTCGACACACCGCCACTGGTCATCTATACCCAAGCCCCTATGACCAAAGCTTCACCATTCAACTACGCTCCGATTCCACCCGGTGCGGTAACATTCGATACTCCACCGACGATGAAAAATGCATGAAAATCGCCATGACAAAAATGAGGCATTAAGCCCTAAATAATCGATGATCGGCCACCATGGTATCTTATAAAATTACTTACTATTTTTCCATGCATCCACATACCCTCAGCCTCCTTCAACCGCAATCCCGACCCGCCTCCTTTCGTCGATCAGCGACAATCGATAAAAAGGCCAAAACTAATCAACTCAAATTATCACAACAATTTCCATGTTAAAAATCGAATAAAATTCACCAATTTCAAATACGAATCTATTGATATCAACAAAACTCGAAATTAAAAACATTAAATTCCCAAATTTTAAAAGAATCTACTATGATTTCTTATTTCTGAATATTTACTAAATATAAATGCTTAGAATTTTTTTTAAAAAATTCAATCAGGTAATTATAATCAAATTTCATTTAGAGTTTATCACCAAAATTTGTTTAAATTTTTTAGATATGAATTTTTTTTCTTGAATTCGACTAACAGGTTACTAAACATAAACCTATATAGACAGGCATGCACACCCATTAAATATATATGCACACAACATGCAAGCATATTTAACAACTCAAACAGCATTTTTCATAACAGGTTTAAGCATCAAACATAAAGATATGGAGGCAGATTCAATGAGTTTTCTCACCTTGTTTTGAAGAACAGAAGATAGCCTGGAAATGATTTTGATTCTTGAAATTGATCTGAAGCTTCATGTTTGAGTTGTTGGATTTACTTTAATCTAGGACTTGGCTTAATTCAACTTGCTTTTGATTCGATGCTCTGATCCGTATATTGCTTTAGTTTGATTTCCCAAGCTTGATCTGTTTTTGTTTTAAATTTGCTGATTTGTTTCTAGATTTTGGTTTTGAATTTCCCAGTTGAATCTTTGCTTTGATCAGGTTTTACTTTCAGATTTAACTCTCTAGTTTTGAGAATTGAATCTTGTTTCAGAGTTTTTCATTTGGTTTTGTTTTATTTTTCTGGTCTTTATTTAGAAATAAGGATGAAGAAAGAATATTGAGAAGTAAAGGAAAAACATATGTGTGACGCCCCACCTCTATACCCACTCTAGCCAAGGATACTATGGGGTAATGCCGTAAACTAGCGCAGAGAATAAGGCTGTTGAGGGGCGACCATCCGCGTAATTGCTTTGTGCGAGCACCGATATGTCAGATAGTACAACATGCATTTGGTTTTAGGAGGAAATCTGACATATCGATACAAACTCAAAGCTACTACACAGTGGCTATATATATTCTTCGGAAACAAATATAGAAATAAACATGACACAAAATAGTCACAGACTTCCATATCACAAACGCGGAAATAGATATGAATATATAACACATGAAAGTGTACATCAGAGTAGTGGTCAAAGAAGATCCACATTATCACAAAAGAATAGTTACAAGTGCTAGATAAAAGAATATGGATACATCAATGAGTCTATATCTCAAATGTATACAACAAAAACTACTAATCTAAGTAGTTAGCCAAAAGTTAGGGTGATAATCCCATTTGTGAAGTCAAGCAGAAGCACTTGTAACATCTCGGTCTGACCCGAGTATTATTTAATAAGAAAATAATAAACAGATCAGTTTAGCTATAAATATCATATGAAATGATATAGAATAAGAGATATGACAAAATAGTATAATATAACCAAAAGGCCATACAGTGATAAGTATGCAATTGAAAATCAACTAGGGATTAATCAATATCACAAGAATCTTCTCAAAGATCAAAAGGAATGTCATAATCTTTATTTATATTCAACAAACCATAAATATTGACAATAATATCAATGCCAATCACAAAACTCAATGACACACAAATTCACCAATGCACAAATATTGATAAAACTTATCAATGTAAATCACGAAAATTGGTGAAAACACAAATTCCAGAAATCATCAATGGAAATCCATAAATCACAAAAAGGGGGAGGCCTATCACAAAACGGGAGCATGAAAACTCACCAACACGTGTATCACAAAATGGAACGCTATTCCATGATTGCTAACCATTAATTTTGAGCCGAAGCTCCACAAAATGGCCCGAAGACCATGGGTCGCTACCCCACCAAATTGAGCCGAAGCTCCACAGAAACGGGGTTTAGTCTCCCTCGTAGACAAAAGGACATCGCACATTTGCTAGGTCTAAATCACAAAAATGATCATCAATGATCATCAAGAAGTGTCAATTACAGTAAGCCAGTAAATATATAAGCTTGGCCTCATATCCTATAACCACTAGCTTAACTTAAATATTTACGAACAAATTGTAGATCTTCACTCAAAAATTGTCACAAGAGATTCAATCGAACTAGTCTAAGAATTAACCAGCGAAGTAAACGCAAGCGTTTCATACCATTTGTTTTACTAAGCCGTTTAATTAGATTTCTCGTACGAGTGAGGTAAAGGTTTGTATATACTAGTAAATTGGAAAACGGTTTAAGAAACGAGCTTTGTAATAAAATAGTGTTGAAATCGTTTCAAATGGAAGAGTTTTGATATTTACTACTAGTATAGAAAACCTTTATATTTTTAAAGTGAAAAATCACAAAAATGATTGTAGAAATAATAAGTCACAAAAATTCACATTCGAAGACGTGAATAAAATCCAAAGAATTCGATTCCAAATCCATCAAAGTTTGCGACTTAACATCCACGACTTATGACTTAACATAAGTCAACACAAGAAATCAGCGGTTCAACGCATGCGACTCTACGGCATACGACTTAGGAGATCAGCGACTTAAGAAATAACATGCGGCCTAACAGAACAACTTAACCTGGCGCGACTTATGGCGTGGCGCGACCTATAGCGTGCGACTTAACAGGCCGAGCGACCTACGGTACTGGGGCAAGCCGAGCGACCTAAGTAATGCGACCTAAGTGGTGCGACCAAGCCGAGCGACCTAACACATGGCACGACCTAAGCATGGCGTGACCTAAGGGGTAAGAGTAGGCCGAGCGACTTAAGTAATGGAACTAGGCCGAGCGACCTAAGGTATAGTGCGACCCATAACAGGCGCGACTTAACAGGTCGTGCGACCTATGTTACGAGCGACCTAACTAATGCTAGCGGCATAACAGGGCGAGTGACCTAAGTGATGCAACGACCTGAGAGATGAGAGTAGGCCGAGCGACTTAAGAATGAAACGACCTAAGGGGTAAAAGAAAGCCGAGCGACTTAAGAAGGAACGACCTATATGGACGAGCGACTTAAGGCAGGCCCTAAGGGGTTACGACCTAAGGCATGGCGCGGCCTAAGCATGGCCTGACCTATATGCAGGCCGAGAAATTCGAATGGTGCAGGCCGAGCGACCTAGGGTACTAGGGCAAGCCGAACGACTTAAAGAGACCAATAGCGCGACCTACAGGCAGAGCGACTTAATGGCCGAGCGATTTAAGGAGTTGCGACCTATGGCAGGCCAACCTAACTGCAAGTGAGCGACCAATGGGTTGCGACTTAAATGCAGGCCGACCTAACTGCAGGCCGAGAGTCCTGTGTGCAGGCCGAACGACCTAAGAAACGAAAGTGCAAAAACTCTCTCAATTTGCAACCGATTGAGCACGGACGCTAGGGGATTACGCCCATCGGCTACCTGGTCCTTTCGGCTCCTCGATGCATCACAAAAAACGTGTTCAATCATCAAAGTTAGGATTTTGAAAGATTTGAACCCAAAACACTAAAAATTGGGATTTTCACCAATTCAATCCAAACCAAACGCAGATGCATATGAAAAAGTGTTAGGAATTCATACCCAACAATCAAAGATAGTTATAGACAAAGATGTGAGATAAAAATCTCACCTTTACACAAAATCAATGAAGAAGAAGCTTGAGAGCAAAGGAAGAATCAATGGGTTCATTTTGAATTTGGAGTTAGATGTTTTATTTGCAAATGAACTTGAGCGTGGAGTTTTAATTTCCCATTCTTCCTCCATTTTTGATGAAGCTTGAGTGTTAGGAAATGAAAGTAAAGTTATTAAGGGAAGGGGGATTGAGCTATAGTAAATAGTTTAGGCTAATGGGCTAAACCAAACCCAAAGCCCAAAGTGAATAAGTGGCAAAATTTCCACTAACTCCAAACATATCAAAGTTTATACTCAAAAAGATCGCAAACGTGTTTTGAACTCAATAGAAGTGGTCCCGAGTCCTAATTCGACCGTATGAAAAAAAGTAACTTTTTGGACTAAAATCCGACTAACGATAAAATATTAAAATAAAATATTTAAATATTCAATTGTAAAATATGCGGGTTGTTACAGACTCCTCTCCTTAAAGAAATTGCGTCCTCTCAATATTTAAGGAGAAAATATCAGGTAACAACCATGAAAGCATATCAACACAAAATAAATTTGAAATAAGAAATTCACCTCAAAGAGCACGGGAAAGTAAGTCCGGATGCGTTCGCTCGATGAACTCCCTAGATTCCCAAGAGAAATCCTTAGGATTTGAGGACCATTGAACTTTATCAAGCGAAACATCTTTATTTCAAAGGTGCTTGACCTCCGAAGCAATAATACGAATAGGATGTTGCTCATAAGTTAAATTAGGCGAAACTTCAATTTCTTCCACAACACCGGGCTCAAGAATAGAATCAGAATCCCGAAGGCATTTCCATAATTGAGAAACGTGAAACACGTCATGAATAGTAGAAAACTGAGCCGGTAATAAAAGACGATAAGCCACAGAACCAATACGTTCGGTGATGGGAAATAGACCAATATATCGAGGTGCTAACTTTCCCGATCGACTGAAACGTACAGCACCCTTTATAGGTGAAACACGAATAAACACAAGATCTCCCACAGAAAATTCTAATTTCATTCTCCGGTTATCGGCATAGGATCCTTGCCTACTCTAGGCCTCTTTAATCCTACGACGAATAAGGTCGATCTTTTCTATGGAATCACGAATAAAATTTGGACCTAAAACCAGCTTCTCATCGGCCTCAAGCCAACAAGAAGGAGATCGACATGGCCTTCCATAGAGTCCCTCAAAAGGAGCCATACCAATACTAGATTGGAATCTATTATTATAGGAAAACTCAACAAGAGAAATATGATCTTCCCAAATTCCACCAAAATCAAGAACACATGCACGAAGAAGATCTTCAAGAGTTTGATTCACACGCTCGGTTTGTCCATCGGACTGGGGATGATAAGCGGTGCTAAAATTAAGCTTCGTTCCCGAAGCTTTTTGAAGACTCTTCCAAAAACCACTAGTAAACAATGGATCATGATCACTAATAATAGAAGTAGGAACTCCATGCAATTTAACAATTTCTTTGATAAAGAGTTTGGCCAAAAGAGGAATGGTTCGATTGGACCGAACAGGAATAAAATGGGCAGATTTAGTAAGTCTATCAACTATCATCCATAAGCTATCATGACCCGAACGAGAACGGGGAAAGCTATCTATAAAATCCATGGAAATTTGGTCCCACTTCCAAATTGGAATTTCTAAAGGTTGCAATAACCCAACGGGCCTATAGTGTTTGGCCTTAATAAGTTGGAAAGTCATGCAACACTTAACAAAGTTAGCAATATCAGATTTCACTCCCTCCCAGTAATAAAGTCGCTTCATATTCGCGTACATTTTACTACTACCGGGATGAATGGTAAATTTAGAACGATGAGAATCTTCTAAAATGTCTTTACGAAGATTACTAATATTTGGCATGATAAGTCTACCAAATTTTCGAATACCTCCATGAGAATCAATATCAAAGTCTTTCAAACCTTCAATATCATTTTTATCCCTTAAAATTTTGGGCAAGAAGAGCCAATTCGGGATCAGCCTTTGAGCTTCAAGAATGCGATCTAAAATAGAAGGATGAGCCTCAAGGCTACATAAAACAAGAGATGAACATAAATTGGAAACACGATATCGAATCTCATAAGTGGATGAAATTCCGTGATCATTCCATTCAGATATCATCGTAGAAGCAACCATTTGTTGCTAACGACTAAGTGCGTCGCAACACGATTTCCCTTTCTGGGGGTATAAAGAATATCAAGATCATAAGCTGCAAAAAATTCGAGCCAACGTTGTTGACGCAAATTAAGTTCCTTTTGAGAAAATAGATACTTCAAAGATTTATGATCGGTGTAAAGAATAAATTTTTCTCCCTAAAGATAATGACGCCAAATACGAAGGGCGAAAGCAATAGCCGCGAGTTCTAAATCATGAGTGGCATGCAATAACACGTTCTCTTTGCATAACAACGGCACCCAAACCAATGCGATTAGCATCGGTATAAACATAAAAACTTGGTTTCCCTCGAGAATCACAAGAATGGGAGCATCAGAAAGGAGTTATTTTAATTTTTGAAAAGAAGCTTCACATTTGTCCGACCATAAGTATTTAACTCCCTTCTTTGTCAAACTAGTAAGAGGCATGGAAATTTTTGAAAAGTCTTTTATAAAATGACGGTAATAGCCCGCCAATCCAAGGAAGCTACGAATTTCCGTCACACTCTCCGGTCTCTTCCAATTTTGAATCACTTCAATCTTTGAAGGATCCACGGAAATTCCGGATTCGGAAATAATATGACCGAGAAACTTCACATGAGATTGTCAAAAGTGGCGTTTAGAAAATTTTGCTTTTAATTGATTGCTCCTAAGAGTTTCCAACATAATCTGAAGATGTTTTTCATGCTCCTCCACGATTTTAGAATACACAAGAATATCATCAATAAAGATGAGAACAAACCGATCGAGGAAGTCTTTGAAAACTCTATTCATAAGGTCAACGAAATAAATCGGAGCATTCGTTAAACCAAATGGCATAAGAAGCCATTCATAAGATCCATAACGAGTATGGAACGATGTCAAAGGAATGTTATCCTCTGCAATACGAAGCTGATGAAAATCGGTAGCCAAGTCCAACTGTGTTTAGACTCTAGCACCATTAAGTTGATCGAATAGATCATCAATCCGAGGTAAAGGATATTTATTCTTAATAGTAAGATCATTAAGCTTGCGGTAGTCAACGCAAAGCCTAAGTGTACCGTCGGATTTCTTCACAGAAATAGCCGAAGCTCCCCAAGGAGAGGAACTAAAGCGAATAAATTGTTTCGTCTCCAATTCGGATAATTGTTTGCGCATCTCCTCATTTTCTTTATTGGACATGTGAGAAGGAGGACGAGTAATAGGTTGAGCTCCAGGAATGAGATTAATTTTGAACTCAATTGCTCGCTTAGGTGGTAATCCTAAAACGGGCTCAAATATGTCGAAAAATTCACGAACAACGTGAATAAGAGAAATAATATCCTCCTCCTCATCATTATCGTCATCATGAGGATTTAAAGAATATAAAGATGCAACCAAGCTGGAATCTAAATCTTTAAAGTCAAAAGAAATCTGCTTAACAGATTGAGGATGTCGAAGATGAATATTCCGCTCAGGACATAGGATTTTGGCTTCATAGTGGTTAAGCCAATCCATTCCCAAAATCATTTCAAAGCCTAAGTAGCGCATAACATGCAAATCGGCTCGGAAAGAAAAATCGCACAAAATAATCTCAACATCTTTACACAATAATCTGATTGTTGCGGATCCAACAACGGGATTCGCAATTCTCAAAGAAGTCATTAAACACAAAACATCCAAAGAAAAAGTATCAGCAAGTTCTTTCGATATAAAAGAATGGGATGCACCTGTATCAAAAAGAACTCGAATAGGATGATCATGAAATAAAATAATGCCATCAAGGATAGAATGAGAAATACCTTGACCATGAGATGTGTTGCTAGGGGCTTGAGCAACATTAAGCTTTCCCTCCTTCCTGTTTTGAAGTTTGGGACACGAAGATATATAATGGTCCGTGCTTTTGCAATAGCGACAAGCACGCGGCTTTGAACACTTATTCGCATAATGGTCCTTAGAACCATAGTTGTAGCATTGCCCTAGAAGTCTTAGTTGCCGGAGGGGCTTGCTTCCCTTTCTTATTGTTGGGATAAGGACCTTTAAACTTATTAGGCCTTTTCTTGTTGGTGAAGTTCGGTTTAGCACTCCCAACCTCAACATCACTTACTCTATCATCCTCTTCAAGTCGAAGAGCGATATCAATGAGCTGATCAAAAGAAATTTCTAATATTAGAAGTAATGGCTTCTTGAGATTTTTATTCAAGCCATAGACAAATCTTTGGTTTTTCTTCAATGGGGTGTTTTATGTACTGGACCCCGTATTTAGAAAGTGACTCAAATGATGCGACGTAGTCTGCCGCAGAGGATTCACCTTGAACAAGAATCAATGAAACGGCGAGCCAAAGTCACCTTCTCAGCTTCTGGCACAAATTTTAATTTGAAGCGTTCTCGGAATTTCTCCCAAGTAAGGTCCGCTTCATTTATTTCAGAAATCAAAAGCTCATACCAATCTAATGCTCTTTCTTGGAGCATACTAGAGGCCACCTGAACACGGTGAAGATCAATAAGATTCGTGTGAAAATAGATTCGACTTCACGTTCTCAGCCAAGCCTGAACTTCAATAATAGTTTCAGAACCTTTGAATGGCCTCCCACCCAAATTGGTATAATCGTTGCACAAACGTGCAAATCCAGACTTAGGGTAAGTAGACTACGGATTAGATCTGGCTGCTTGGGCATTCCTTACGAGATCATGAAGCTTCTGGGCAGACATAAATACTCCATTTTGGGGAGTAGCACTAGATTGACCGGCGCTGGGACGACCAAGTCTAACCATTTCTCTTCCTTTTGAAAGAAAGAAAGAAGAAGGATAAGGTTATTCACCAAATGAATATAAAGCAATCTTGATAGATAAACAAGGAATCATAAAGAAAATAAGATGCAATGGTACAAAGACTCGAACTAAATCCTAAAGCACGACTCCTAAGATGGACTTAGGATGATGATCCTTGTTAAATTATTCTGCATTGTTTCGAAGATTAGCTCTGATACCACGCTGTGACGCCCCACCTCTATACCCACTCTAGCCAAGGACACTATGGGGTAATGCCGTCAACTAGCATGGAGAATAAGCCTGTTGAGGGGCGACCATCCACGTAATTGCTTTGTGTGAGCACCGATAAGTCAGATAGTACAACATACATTTCGTTTCAGGAGGAATCCAACATATCGATACAAACTCAAAGCTACTACACAGAGGCTATATATATTCTTCGGAAACAAATATAGAAATAAACATAACACAAATCAGTCACAGACATCCATATCACAAAGGCGAAAATAGATATGGATATATAACACATGAAAGTGTACATCAGAGTAGTGGTCAAACAAGATCCACACTATCACAAAAGAATAGTTACAAGTGCTAGACAAAAAAATATGGATACATCAATGAGTCTATATGTAACGACACGCTATTTTGGACCATTCAAAACGACAATAAAACCATACATGTCTGACTTGAATAATTCAAAATACCGAATTGTTAATTTAATTTGGCAAACTCAGCATAAATAGTAAATATATAAATCACAGATCACAGACACAGAGTAATAAAATACAGCGGAATAGATAAAGAATAGTAGTTCATGAAGCTACTATATACATTAGAGTTAGAAATAAAATACATCAGAATATCCCACATGCAGTGAAGTCTCTAGTACGAGCAGATGATTTCTCTGAACCAATCAACTGGATGATTGAAAGGATAGATAGCTGGATCATCAAGCAAAGCTCCAACATCGAAGGTGAGTCTCAAATGCTGTATCACTCAGTCTGACCCGAGCGTAAAGCAAAACACAAAACACTCGAGTCAGGATTAACATTCTTATATAAATAAATCCAACTCAAGTGAAATATCAACTGAAATACAAATAATTTAAACAATGTTAGGGATAACAATCCTCTAACGGTTCATGGAACTATCTACAAGGTTGAAATATAAACAATAACACCATGGTCCTTTAAACTAAATTTATACTTCAAAACCAAATATTATTTCACTTCAAATATCTTTATATTTCCCAAAACAGTATTTACATATTAAATAATTTATCTGTGAAGACCCGCAAATCCGTACTCCTTGAATATACACTAATCTCCATAGATTAACTCAAGATGAACAGAAATACGAATTCTCAATGTTTAAGAAAAAGAAAAAGATAGAAGAAGAGAGAAAAGATAGAAAATAGAATGGAACAGAAAATAGAACGGAAAGAAAACATCACAACAATAACAGAATCTCACAAACGCAGCGGAACAACATATAATAGATAAATGAATAATCTTTAAACAAAGAACTATATCATTTATTACATTACATTACATTTCATTACATCAGAGTGTACAACAACAAACAACAACAAACAGCGGAAAAGAAATACTATATACTAATAATACGCCATGCCATCCAGCTTGCCTCCTGCAACTCCTGAATATCCAGAATATCCTGATAAACCTTAACTCTTGACTGCCCATGTGGAAATTGGTGGGCACCCAGAGTTTAGGAAGGAAAACAATAAACTCCGAGTCAGTCATGAGACTGGTGTGAGAACTCAAAACAGTTTATTTATCTTTTAAAAATAAAATAAAAAAGAATATTTTTAAAGTCAATTCGCAATGCTTTTAAAAATGAGACTACCATAAGGCCTCCCGCACACACACACAATGCAAACGCAGAATCGAAGGAGATTTCTCCTTATGATAGTCAAAGATGCTTAATACGCATTAAAAAGAACATTTGATATTATTACTAGTGCACAGTGTAGGAAAAATTTATTTCGAAAGTAGAATATAAATCTTAGCCAGCATAGACATTTCGAACTATGCCTACTATAGCTACAATCTAAACAGTGGTGACCACCATAAGTAAATGGCAGGTTCTACAACTAAAACCGTACAGGGTTTCGTATTGGGAATTGGATTTCCAACGAATGATCAGGCCAACGAACTTCCCATTGCTACATGAGAACGCCTTTGGAAGGACGTCCCCGAGAACCAAACCGGATCTCTGCCAACACAAGGCCGGGTTACCCCTAACTAGGTAACAACTAACACGAGTATGCCATCCCCCGGTCCTTTGGGACCTTTAACCGAGCGCTCGTCATCAACATCACACAATCATAAATAAAGTGTTTCAACATGAGTAAATATCCGAGCTCCATACCATGATACCACCCTTTCCAGAAGGAAATGCACATACCCTAAAGGGAGCTACCCCTCGTAACATTGCCGCATCTTTCCTGTTTTGACCATTCCGGGGTGTGAGGCTCGACGAAGTCACGTCCACAAAAACACACTTTATACAAAAGCCGTGCTTTGGGTCAACAAATGATCATAAAAATGATCACAAAGATAAACGATCAAACAAATGATCTTATCACAAATAATCAACACAATGATCATTTCACAGCAACACTCAGCATGTCACATTACCAAATTGGGAATATATCGCTGATAACATTCAACTACATAACCTCTGAGCTCGTACGTCTCAGAGAAGGATGTTAAGCTAAATGAATAAATTCTCCGCCACCAACAGAAATATATTTGAAAGAAATCTGCTTTATATCTCAATTTGTAATGTCAGACATACAATCCATACAAGTCTGTTCCGGGCCCAAACAGAACCGAAGGCACTTACAAAGAAGTCCTTGCAATCCGGATAATCTCTAATCACGTCCGAACTTCCCATCACATAGGGAGTCTCTATACCGTAGCTACTCGGTGCAAAGACAATCGACGAGTTGTCCTTTCGCTTTCAAAAATATCCGGTCTTCAACACCGGTCATCAATGCTATCCATTACGTCGTATAACTATTCAGAATGGGTAATCCGAATAACGAGCGCAATAATTTAAAAATAAGTGCAGCATTCAAATTCAGCAAATCACAACAAATACCTTTCAAAGGTAAATATTGATAGTCGGTTATTGAACTATCAATGGATATGCACAACATCACCAAATTCTAAATAATTTTCCAAATTATTTGTTTCCCAAAATTCATATCTTTACAAGATAAATAATTTTCACACTTCAAAAATAAATCAATATTTATTTTTAAACAAATACCCCTTTTCATTTATAAATTCCATAATGAATTTATATTCCAAAATATGTATGAATATACGATATCAATTATTCATTTTCAATTTATCTTCAAAAAGATAAATTCTCAACATATTCACTTTATATTGGAAAACATTTCCATACTTACTTAATAAGTAATTCTCAATCCATTTATTTTCAAAACTTGGAAAATATTCAATATACTTAAATCGAAATTAAGTATACATTTCATTCTTTGAGGAAATCATTCTCTTAAACATATTTATTTGGGCCAAAACGAATGTTGCGTAAAACATCGTTACGACAACCCAAAATCACTAGTATAGGGGTTCGAAATTAAAATAGATATATAAATCCCAATAGTGTACAAAACATTTCCTTTCGGAAATCATTTACTATAACAACAGTGTTATAGTCCACCATTTCCTTCTATTTCTCGAAAACGTCTATTTCAACAATAAATGTTGAAATCTATGGTTTCGAATCTCAACACATTTTAAAACATCGTTAGCTTGTTTTAATTCTATTTAAAATATCACATTCTAAACATTTTCTTTAACATATTATTCACTATTCAAAAACGTGAATATACTTTGTTAACAAATTTCATCCTTTTATTCATTTTATTTCAAAGGATTATTCACAGTCAAAAACGTGAATATAACCCCATTAATAGGTTTCAACAATTTACTTATCAAAATAAGTCGTTTGCGGATTTATAAAACAATGTTTATAAATTACATTTCTATTTATTTTATAACTACTTCCTTTCTAAATTCCTTTATTAACCTATCTCAATTCATATCTCAGTGATATACTAAAGATTCATATTATAAGTTAAACACTTATAATTTATTTGTTTACAAGAATCGTTCTTTTAAACATCCCAATTTATAAATCTTATAACTTATAAGATTCATTTATTTATCAAAAATCCATTCTTCAAAGAACTTTTCAAATTTTATAAACCTACTGCTTATAAAATTCCATTTATAACTTCACCGTTTATAATTCTATAAATTTCATTCTTTTATGAAATTCATTCACATTTCATTCTAACACTTATAAAAACTCGGTTTATAATTAAAATATTTTAAATTTATAAATATCAATTTATAAAACTCTTATATAAATCAATTTATACTATTATTTTAAAACATCTTTAATCTCCTTTATAATTTCATCATTCTGATTTATAAAATAATTAAATTTCATAAATCCTATATTTAAACTTTTCACAATAAATTCAAAAATCCCAATTTAACTATTTTATAAAATCATTAACCCCATATTTTCAAAAATCAACTTTTAACTATTTTTTCACAAAAATCATAATTTTTATAACATAAAAATTATAACGTTCATTTATTTAAAATGGATCAAATCCAAAAATATTTATAAACGTATACTTTCAAAAATCACTTTAAAATCCTTTTAAAACTCCAAAATTTAGTCCAATGATGCTACATACCAAATAGTCAATCACGACAATAACGATATCATATATCGATATGATAATCCATCAAATATCAAAATATCTGAAATCGAATAAATACTGTTGAGGAATCCAGTAGGATCCCTCCAACCTGTTTTCCTGCATCCACAAACATTAGCACAATACCAATTCCGTTCTAGTACGAAATTATCGCGGTATATGGGATTTAAAATATTATCCGCTTAATAGACGGCGCAATAGGGTCTCATCCGCTATACAATGTGGGAAATCTATAACTCCAATATATACATATGCCAATATATATATATATATATATATTTCTATTATATATAATACCAATTTAACTGTTTGTGAAATATTCACGGTATATGTTTTTAATAAATAACATCCGCTTACTAACGGCGCATAATGTCTATTTTAACAATCAACAGATAACAATCATCATTCAAACATGAATTCAAATATTTTAAATCTAACTATTTAAAATTAAAATCGAAACTGATTCGATTGAGTGAGAAGTTCTCACCTTGATTTCAATTTCGTTTTAGCGATTTATTTCGAATAAAATTAAACGGACGTTTAATTTACCGGAAATTCTCACTAACTCCAAAAGACTCCAATCCAATTCCACAGCGTAGTGCTCGTCCATACGATTCCAACGCAACTGGTTTCGTGCGTTTTCGACCTCGTATGAAAAAGTTATGATTTTTACAAGTTTCACGAATTTTTTGTAACAAATTTACAACAAATTTTATAATTTATTTAACCTATATTATTTACAGCCGCATGATCCCTACACCTTGAAATCCAGGCCATGCATCATCTTCATCTCCCACGCGCGACCTACAGGTTACTAGCCGAACTAAACCCATCAACGTTCAAAACTAGGGTTAACACTTTCAACCACCACGAGCCACCTGGAGACGATCGGGAAGTGCCAAATCGAAGGCCATAACTCCCTCCACCTTCGACCTGCGTGCGGCCAAGCTCGGCTAGGCCCCTGCCTCGGAATATGCGCCTAAAGCGAAGGCGAACGCGGTCCATTATCCCATGATCCACTCTCCCATATTCAATCACAGCCGTTGGATGTGGAGTACTCGATGTGCTCTACGATTTCCTAGTTTGGAGTTTCTGATAATTGTTAATGGATTTGGAGAAAAAAGAGGGGGAAGAAGAAGCATTCTCAGCCATTGATGAAGGGGGTGGCGGTTGGATCAAATAGGCTAGGGTTTTTTTTTTTGTGAGAGAGGGGGCTATTTATAGGGAATCGAACGACACTATTCATCCGGGTTTTCAAAACTCCGACTTACGCCCCGGTGACCGGCGTTTCTGGGGTTTATACCGCGTTCTGGACACAATGGAACAGGTTTCAGAAGCTAATTCGGACATCTGTGCGAGTTATGGCAATAAACTTTCAATTTGAATTAAACCGATTTAAACGATTTTCTAGGCGTTTTAATTTGCACCGGACAAACGGTAAATCCGATTGACACGAAATTTGAAACCATACAATAATATCACATTACGGATCCGATGAAACTGGTTTCATCGAAATCCAAGACTTTTTGAAAAATGGCTATTTTAACTCGCCAATTTAATATTAGAAACAATTTCGATGCGTTTCGAGCTGCCACGATCAAACGATAACTCCGATTGCTACGAAAATTGAAATCCGGTAATAACAAACTATTACGGATCCAATGAAACTAGTTTCATCCAATTCTAAGACTGTTTGAAAAATGGCTAATTTCACAATCGATAATTAAATATTAAAATATTCAATTTTCACAAATTAACTTTTAATTCGATTTTAAAAGTTCTATAACATCATTCTAACTCCAATATGATATAATAAAATTTTACAAATCATTTTCAATCATATTTAACCCAAATTTCAATTATTTCTGTATTTTCACATTTTAAATTATCGATTTAATTATTCAATTAAATCCAATTATTCGAAATAAAATTTATTCGACTTATAAATTTCACTCATTAACATTTAAAATTAATTAAATATTCAAATTTTAATTAATAAAAATTCTGGGTCGTTACATACTTCCCCCCTTAAAAGAATTTCATCCTCGAAATTATCAAGTAAGAAAAGTTACAGAATCTATTAACTTTCCAAAATCCATAGTTAAACTTCTTACAATACTTTACTAAGTTTTCAAATCACACTTAGTTATCTTTCCAAAACAACTACTATTGTTTAACTTTCAATTCCAAAATCAAAGTTAAAGTTTTCAAAATTTTCCAATTTTTCTCAAAAATTTCTAACGCCTTAAATTTTCGAAAAAACTCGCCATAGTCTCCTTTGCGCGGCTCGATCCGAAAAAAATGACAGTATATATATCACAAATATACATCTCATCAAGTAATGAGGCATCCCGCAGGGAAAAAATTGTAAAAGTACGATATTTAATCCGAGATATGTACCTTATATTTTATTAGCTAGCATATACGGCTAATATAGCGCGAAAGCGAGATCCAAATGCGAAGCAAACGCGATCCGCACCTACTAAACACTTAACAAACAACATGAGAATCATGCATATATAAAAATAGCATCAATATACAACATATAGCAACATAATAACTATATATGCCAACATAGCAAATGCAATAAAAGCAATATGTTCTACCATCAACCAACTAACATCCAACTAGCATTCATAACCAATAAATATTCATTCATATTCTCATTAATATTCAATGAAATGGTTTTCAATTTAATCACATTTGATTTATTAACAGTGGATGTTTTTACTAACATTCATTTTCAACTAGTTTATATTCACTAATCCATATTCAAGTTGGTTCACTTCCAAATCAAATTCAATTCTATTTAAGATTCACTTATCTTCCAATTGGATTTTCAATTACTTTAACTTCCAATTTCATTAACTCAATTTCATTAATACTTAATGAATTATATATAATCAACTAACAATCATAAACCAACCAATGTTTATTAATTACAACCAAATTCCTTTACTTGTATTCATTCAATTTGGTTTAACATCATCACTTTCAATTGGTTCAATCAAATTGATTTTCATGAAATTATTCAACTTCCAATAACATTAGATTTTAATGAATTAACTTATATTCATTATTTCATATCAACTTAATTCACATTCAATTGATAAACATTCAATCCATTAATTCAATTCAATTTCTAAAGTTGAATTTCATTACATAACTCAAGTCACATTTATCATTTAACTTTATTAATTTACTTTGATACCAATATCAACTTCATCCAACATCACTTAAGTTATACTTCCATTTTATAAACATCACTTGTTTTTACTTAACTTAAATTCCTACTTATAAATAAATTCAGATTCCAATTCTAAAGTAAATTTCCATTTAACTTTAAATTCATTTTTATTTACAACTCATATTCATAAATATATGCATATAGTTTCACTTCTTATATATATAAATTTATTTCACAATTGTAAATCACTTTAATTATAATTCAATTCTTATAATTCTTTTGCTTATATAATTATTCTTTTATTTAGATTATTCAAACAACTAAACAATCAACTTATATACACTTTAATAATTCTGAAAAATTATTCCTTTATATATAAAATAAAATCAAGGTAAAATTATTTCACTTACCCAATTTTAAAACAATACCGTGTCGAATTGTTCTATTCAAATGTTTATAAACCCCTTCGGCATAGTTGACGAGACCGTGCTGACGAAGGTTCATATGCCACTCAATAAACCAATCATCACAATATAAAACAATTTTATATATTCACTAACAAATACGCACTCATATCTATTATTACACTCAAACTCATTCTAGAGTACAACTGACTCTATCTCTAATGAGTAATACCCAACAGAACCATGGTTGTCGCTTAACCATATGCTCTGATACCAACTGTGAGGACCCGCAAATCCGTACTCCTTCAATATACACTAATCTCCATAGATTAACTCAAGATGAACAGAAATACGAATTCTCAATGTTTAAGAAAAAGAAAAAGACAGAAGAAGAGAGAAAAGATAGAAAATAGAACGGAACAGAAAATAGAACGGAAAGAAAACAGCACAACAATAACAAAATCTCACAATCGCAGCGGAACAACATATAATAGATAAATGAATAATCTTTAAACAAAGAACTATATCAGTTATTACACTACATTACATTTCATTACATCAGAGTGTACAACAACAAACAACAACAAACAGCGGAAAGAAATACTATATACTAATAATATGCCATGCCATCCAGCTTGCCTCCTGCAATTCCTGAATATCCAGAATATCCTGATAAACCTTAACTCTTGACTGCCCGTGTGGAAATTGGTGGGCACCCAAAGTTTAGGAAGGAAAACAATAAACTCCGAGTCAGTCATGAGACTGGTGTGAGAACTCAAAACAGTTTATTTATCTTTTAAAAATAAAAAAAGAATATTTTTAAAGTAAATTCCAATGCTTTTAAAAATGAGACTACCATAAGGCCTCCCGCACACACACACAATGCAAACGCAAAATCGGAGGAGATTTCTCCTTATGATAGTCAAAGATGCTTGATACGCATTAAAAAGAACATTTGATATTATTACTAGTGCACAGTGTAGGAAAAATTTATTTCGAAAGTAGAATATAAATCTTAGCCAGCATAGACATTTCGAACTATGCCTACTATAGCTACCATCTAAACAGTGGTGACCACCATAAGTAAATGGCAAGTTCTACAACTAAAACCGTACAGGGTTTCGTATTGGGAATTGGATTTCCAACGAATGATCAGGCCAAGGAACTTCCCATTGCCACAAGAGAACGCCTCTGTAAGGACGTCCCCGAGAACCAAATCGGATCTCTGCCAACACAAGGCCGGGTTACCCCTAACTGGGTAACAACTGACACGAGTATGCCATCCCCCGGTCCTTTGGGACCTTTAACCGAGCGCTCGTCATCAACATCACACAATCATAAATCAAGTGTTTCAACATGAGTAAATATCTGGGCTCCATACCATGATACCACCCTTTCCAGAAGGAAATGAACATACCCTAAAGGGAGCTACCCCTCATAACCTTGCCGCATCTTTCCTGTTTTGACCATTCCAGGGTGTGAGGCTCGACGAAGTCATGTCCACAAAAACACACTTTATACAAAAGCCGTGCTTTGGGTCAACAAATGATCATAGAAATGATCACAAAGATAAACGATCAAACAAATGATCTTATCACAAATAATCAACACAATGATCATTTCACAGCAACACTCAGCATGTCACATTACCAAATTGGGAATATATCGCTGATAACATTCAACTACATAACCTCTGAGCTCGTACGTCTCAGAGAAGGGTGTTAAGCTAAAAGAATAAATTCTCCGCCATCAACAGAAATATTTTTGAAAGAAATCTTATTTATATCTCAATTTCTAATGTCAGACATACAATCCATACAAGTCTTTTCCGGGCTCGAACAGAACCGAAGGCACTTACAAAGAAGTCCTTGCAATCCGGATAATCTCTAATCACGTCCGGACTTCCCATCACATAGGGAGTCTCTATACCGTAGCTACTCGGTGCAAAGACAATCGACGAGTTGTCCTTTCGCTTTCAAAAATATCCGGTCGTCAACACCGGTCAACAATGCTATCCATTACGTCGTATCACTATTCGGAATGGGTAAGCCGAATAACGAGCGCAATAATTTAAAAATAAGTGTAGCATTCAAATTCAGCAAATCACAACAAATACCTTTCAAAGGTAAATATTGATAGTCGGTTATTGAACTATCAATGGATATGCACAACATCACAAGATTCCAAATAATTTTCCAAATTATTTATTTCCCAAAATTCATATCTTTACAAGATAAATAATTTTCACACTTCAAAAATAAATCAATATTTATTTTTAAACAAATATCCCTTTTAATTTATAAATTCCATAATGAATTTATATTCCAAAATATCTATGAATATACGATATCAATTATTCATTTTCAATTTATCTTCAAAAAGATAAATTCTCAACATATTCACTTTATATTGGAAAACATTTCCATACTTACTTAATAAGTAATTCTCAATCCATTTATTTTCAAAACTTGGAAAATATTTAATATACTTAAATCGAAATTAAGTATATATTTCATTCTATTAAGGAAATCATTCTCTTCAACATATTTATTTGGGCCAAAACGAATGCTACATAAAACATCGTTACGACAACCCAAAATCACTAGTATAGGGATTCGAAATAAAAATAGATATATAAATCCCAATACTGTACAAAACGTTTCCTTTCGGAAATCATTTACTATAACAACAGTGTTATAGTCCACCATTTCCTTCTATTTCTCGAAAACGTCTATTTCAACAATAAATGTTGAAATCTATGGTTTCGAATCTCAACACATTTTAAAACATCGTTAGCTTGTTTTAATTCTATTTAAAATATCACATTCTAAACATTTTCTTTAACATATTATTCACTAATCAAAAACGTGAATATACTTTGTTAACAAATTTCATCCTTTTATTCATTTTATTTCAAAAGATTATTCACAGTCAAAAACGTGAATATAACCCCATTAATAGGTTTCAACAATTTACTTATCAAAATAAGTCGTTTGCGAATTTATAAAACAATGTTTATAAATTCCATTTCTATTTATTTTATAACTACTTCCTTTATAAATTCCTTTATTAACCTATCTCAGTTCATATCTCAATGATGTACTAAAGGTTCGTATTATAAGTTAAATACTTATAATTTATTTGTTTACAAGAATCGTTCTTTTAAACATCCCAATTTATAAATCTTATAACTTATAAGATTCATTTATTTATCGAAAATCCATTCTTCAAATAACTTTTCAAATTTTATAAACCTACTGCTTATAAAATTCCATTTATAACTTCACCGTTTATAATTCTATAAATTTCATTCATTTATGAAATTCATTCATAATTCATTCTAACACTTATAAAAACTCGTTTTATAATTAAAATATTTTAAATTTATAAATATCAATTTATAAAACTCTTATATAAATCAATTTATACTATTATTTTAAAACATCTTTAATCTCCTTTATAATTTCATCATTCTGATTTATAAAATAATTAAATTTCATAAATCCTATATTTAAACTTTTCACAATAAATTCAAAAATTCCAATTTAACTATTTTATAAAATCATTAACCCCATATTTTCAAAAATCAACTTTTAACTATTTTTTCTCAAAAATCATAATTTTTATAACATAAAAATTATAACGTTTATTTATTTAAAATGGATCAATTCCAAAAATATTTATAAACGTATACTTTCAAAAATCACTTTAAAATCCTTTTAAAACTCCAAAATTTAGTCCAATGATGCTACATACCAAATAGTCAATCACGACAACAACGATATCATATATCGATATGATAATCCATCAAATATCAAAATATCTGAAATCAAATAAATACTGTTGAGGAATCCAGTTGGATCCCTCCAACCTGTTTTCCTGCATCCACAAACATTAGCACAATACCAATTCCGTTCCAGTACGAAATTATCGCGGTATATGGGATTTAAAATATTATTCGCTTAATAGACGGCGCAATAGGGTCTCATCCGCTATACAATGCGGGAAATCAATAACTCCAATATATTCATATGCCAATATATATATTGCTATTATATATAATACCAATTTCACTATTTATGAAATATTCGCGGTATATGTTTTTAATAAAAACATCCGCTTACTAACGGCGCATAATGTCTATTTTAACAATCAATAGATAACAATCATCATTCAAACATGAATTCAAATATTTTAAATCTAACTATTTAAAATTAAAATCGAAACCGATTCTATTGAGTGAGAAGTTCTCACCTTGATTTCAATTTCGTTATAGCGATTTATTTCGAATAAAATTAAACGGACGTTTAATTTTACCCGAAATTCTCACTAACTCCAAAAGACTCCAATCCAATTCCACAGCGTAGTGCTCGTCTAAACGATTCCAACGCAACTGGTTTCGCGCGTTTTCGACCTCGTATGAAAAAGTCATGATTTTTACAAGTTTCACGAATTTTTTATAACAAATTTACAACAGATTTTATAATTTATTTAACCTATATTATTTACAGCCGCATGATCCTTGCACCTTGAAATCCAGGCCATGCACCATCTTCATCTCCCACGCGCGACCTACAGGTTACTAGCCGAAATAAACCCATCAACGTTCAATACTAGGGTTAACGCTTTCGACCACCACGAGCCACCTGGAGACGATCGGGAAGTGCAAAATCGAAGGCCATAACTCCCTCCACCTTCGACCTACGTGCGGCCAAGCTCGGCCAGGCCCCTGCCTCGGAATACGCGCCTAAAGCGAAGGTGAACGCGGCCCATTATCCCATGATCCACTCACCTATATTCAATCACAGCCGTTAGATGTGGAGTACTCGATGTGCTCTACGATTTCCTAGTTTGGAGTTTCTGATAATTGTTAATGGATTTGGAGAAAAAAGACGGGGAAGAAGAAGCATTTTCAGCCATTGATGAAGGGGGTGGCGGCTGGAGCAAATAGGCTAGGGGTTTTTTTTTTTTTAATTTGTGAGAGAGGGGGCTATTTATAGGGAATCGAACGACACTATTCATCCGGGTTTACAAAACTCCAATTTACGCGCAGTGACTGGCGTTTCTGGGGTTTATCCCGCGTTCCGGACACAATGGAATAGGTTGCAGAAGCTAATTCGGACATTTGTGCGAGTTATGGCAATAAACGTTCAATTTGAATTAAACCGATTTAAACGATTTTCTAGGCGTTTTAATTTGCACCGGACAAACGGTAAATCCGATTGACACGAAATTTGAAACCATACAATAATATCACATTACGGATCCGATGAAACTGCTTTCGTCAAAATCCGAGACTTTTTGAAAAATGGCTATTTTAACTCGCCAATTTAATATTAAAAACAATTTCGATGCGTTTCGAGCTGCCACGATCAAACGATAACTCCGATTGCTACGAAAATTGAAATCCGGTAATATGAAACTATTACGGATCCAATGGAACTAGTTTCATCCAATTCTGAGACTGTTCGAAAAATGGCTAATTTCACAATCGATAATTAAATATTAAAATATTCATTTTTCACAAATGAACTTTTAATTCGATTTTAAAAGTTCTATAACATCATTCTAACTCCAATATGATATAATAAAATTTTACAAATCATTTTCAATCATATTTAACCCAAATTTCAATTATTTCTGTATTTTCACATTTTAAATTATCGATTTAATTATTCAATTAAATCCAATTATTCGAAATAAAATTTATTCGACTTATAAATTTCACACATTAACATTTAAAATTGATTAAATATTCAAATTTTAATTAATAAAAATTCTGGGTCGTTACATAATCCAGTAAAGTATTTTCAATTCTCTCAACTTAACAAATCGTTTTACAACAACCCAACCTTCACATTTAAATTAAATTCAATCTCAATTTATCAATTTAAATTCAACTCAATGCCTAAAATAACCACTTAAATTTTATCGATCTCAAATTCGGATTTATAATCACAAATACCCCTTTATATTTCCATATATTTCAAAACTTTAAGTATTCAACGTTTCATCCAAATTTTCATTCAATTTAGTTTTCTAAATAATAAATTCAAATTTAGTTCAACCTAAATTTTCATTTTAATTCAATTTAGTTGCTAAATAACAAATTCAACTACGTTGATTTCAAATACAGATCCGAATCTCAAAATAAACCATTTAAATTCCAATATAGGTCAAGGCTTTAATATTTAAATGTTCTATATACCAGTTTCATATAGATCTCGATTTAACCTCATTTTTATTTAGTCTTGAAATACTCTGTTTTTAGATTCAATATCATTTAAGTAACCTTAAATTACATTTTACTCAATATTTTCTTTAATTTATTTAAACGTGAAATATTCATTAAATCACTTAAATCAAAAATCCAGATATAAAATCATACCCTTTAAATTTCCCATTCAAAAATTTCAAATCGATTTAATTAAATAAATCCTTATTTAAATACCATTTTTATAAACCCAAAATTATCTCCCAATCTTAATTATTCAATTTATTACAAGAGAATCTATTTGAAATATAGATTTACATAAATACGTAACCATATTATATATATTAAATCAATCTAATTTAAATCAAATATTACTACTAAATCTATATATAAAATTTTCATTTATATAATATCTTAAGAATCAAATTTATTAAACCATATATTTCTTTCCCAAATAATAGAAATTATTTTCTAAATATTTATATGGACCAACGGTGTCTGTATATATTTCCTATCATATAGTTAAGTGCTACGGATATTTATCATTTCAATCTGTACACTAAATATATACGGGTGGATATCATTTCAACCCGTAATTCCAAATTCAATTAATTGAAAATCGCTTGGGTTTATCATTTCAACCCATAACGATTTTCTCCTATTCTAAAGTCCGTTTGGGTATGTATCATTTCAACCCATAGTGATTTCTAGACTAACAGGGAACTAGCAAAGTGATAACAAATATGAAAATAATAATAACAACAGGCATATATCATCAAAATAAATATAAATAATAGGATATGGTGTCATATCCCATAAGTGAACAGTTATAGATCATAGGATATATAAAAATTTAAATAACTACAGCCTCATATTTCAATTGTCGTTTCAATTGAAATTAAGTTTAATAAATAAAAGAACGTTAATCATGAGTGATTGCTCACCTCTCAAGCCTAGAGAATACAAAAGATGACACGGATAAGCATACTGCTACAGACACTGAAATTTGAATTTTGAATCGAAGCAAAGCAAAATCGGCACGAATTCAGCGATCAAAGCTGATAACAAGAATTGATGGAACAAGTCAGAACGGGATCGGCGAAGATAATGGTATGAGTGGACTCATATATATATATATATAACTATATATATAAAGTCATATTCTAAATTCAACACATATTAAATTAATTTAAATATATATGTATTTATATTTTCCAAAATCATGGTTTTTTTTATTTAAACACATAAATTAGAATCAAGCATTTATACAATATGAAATTTGAAATAAATACTTATATAAACACACAAATATAAATCATGTGCTAGGTTATAATACTGACATATTTTAGCTGTAAGAAAGAGTATAATAAAAGAAGTCAACATCGGTTATAATATATTTATATAAACCAAATGTAACATATATTTAGTTGACATAGCAAATGAATTCTTTTATAAAATAATATACATTGGGTGCTATTTCATAAAAATGCACATACAATACCATTTATATACGAACAACAAAAGTAGCTTATATATATAGACATACAATTTAAAAATCAATATTTACATTTCAACTAACATCAGAAAACAAATATAAACTTTATACTTTATATATGTTTTATGGAAAAAGAGAAAAAAACAGAACGCAAAGTGGATCCAACGTTTGGAATTCAGGGATTAGTCCTGAAGACTAATACACCGTCGGATCATTTTTATTAAATTTTTGGATAAATTTCAGTAGAAGAGTAGCAATTTATTTAAAATAACGTGGTGTGAAATGAATTGATGGAATGAATAAAGTAACGTATTATTAGTACCCAAATAATCAAATGACACAATACGTTGGTTTCTTAATAACGACAGTAATGTTCAATTTGCTAAAAGTTAATTTAGGACGTTATCTTTGTCTTATTTGTAAGCGATTGATATATCATACCTCTTTTAAATTTAAGATCAGCTCATGGCACGGCGTATGAAAATTCAAATTCCATCACATCATATATTTATATTTTCAGTTTAGAAATGTATGAACTTATCAAATTTTTTTGGGCTATAAATGACGTAAAACACCATTGCTTATTAAATTTGTCGTCTACTGCGTTTAAATACTTCCAAAGCGTTTGTCAATTTATTTAAAAGCTATAAAATGAAAGGAGTGAAAAGAGAAAAAAAGAACGAAAGAAACTATATATATATATATATATAATAATAATAATAATAATAATAATAATAATAAACATGGGGAGAGAGACGAAGATACAGATGGTGGTACGTTTCTTATTCTATTCATAAGTAAATATCACCAAGTTAAATTCCTTTGCATATTTTTAATTGCTATAACCAATGCTTTCATATATAATAGGTCCAATCTTATATACATAGCTACATATTATAGAGGGTTATGAAAACTTATATATATACACCTTATAATATAATATATATAACTAGATAAAATGTATATATTAGATAATAGAATACAATAATATAGATGAAAAGAGAATTGCAGCAAGCTAAAATTTATAATAAAAAAACAAAGTGTTGCAGGAGGTTGAAAACAACAACTATATATGATACGCATATATGATACGCAATAATATTTATTATAAGTTTCGAAATCCATTAGACAAAAGAAAACACAGCTTGTATAACATATCCATTAAACAAAATAGACTATATATGGTACTAGTACATATTCACGCTATATGTAAACTTTAAAAACGAAACATATATTGCAATATGATATGCATACCATTTATAAAAATATGGATGACGAGGGGAGGAGGCATGGAGTGGGTTGTGGCTCTTGACAGGTGGTTCGAGCTGTAGTGGCGGAGGCTTGACGAATCTATAGGAAGGAGAACTGGTCCTTTTTCGTTTTTCCATCATATGTGTTTTAGCATTGTAATGAGAAAATTCTCTTTTTTTTCAAGAAGCAATAGAGAGGAAGAAAAAATGAAGCTAAATAGGCTCAGAGACTACATGTTATAAATATTTAATATAGTTGAACGGTAGGAATGAGTAATCCAGCAACTAAAATTGGAACCATGGAAATAGAGGGGTCAATCGCTAGAATTTAGGAGGTATGAATTATAACGGTTGTTTGAATTGTACACCAAATATATAACTTTATATTCCATTATTAATTGAACAGGAGAAATGAATGGGTGGAGAATGAGCTGTCCATTTATGATATACTGTTACATATAATTTATTAAAGAAGAAACGGTAGAATAATGATAGATTTGAATTATATACTGGTTTGATGCAATAACAACGGTCAAGTTGATAAGGTGGATATTTAAACAATTTATTGCTTGATTGGAAAGCACGTGAGTATGGAAAGGCAAGGATATTAAAATGGAAAAAGGAATGGATAGAGAAATTTAAGTGAAGATAAAACGTATAGGAATAAATATAGAGTAGTGGGATGGTCATGATAATTCAGTGGATAATTAAAGCAACTTTTTAATGCCACCAGCTGTACGTTCAAATTTTATACGTTTTCTTGTATGTATGTATACATTATTTATTCCATCAAATAACGTGCCTTTTAAACCGAAATTAAACAGTTTATTTATACACAAAATTTTGGAAATTTATTACTTATATGAAAATATGATTTGTTTACACATTTACTAAGAAATTTATTTCAAAAATGTATATAAGTAAAATATAAAACATTAAATTTTTAAAAGTATAAAATCATTTTTTTAAAAGAACAAAAGGTGAAATAAACGTTGTTACAAATATATTAAATTTAACCAAAAGATTAAAAATTAAAAATTTAAAGATTTATAACTTCAAAAAAAATGTCACAAAAGAATAGCTACAAGTGCTAGACAAAAGAATATGGATACATCTACGAGTCTATATCTCAAATGTATACAACAAAAACAACTAATCTAAGTAGTTAGCCAAAAATCAGGGTGATAATCCCAGATGTGAAGTCAAGCAGAAGAACCTGTAACATCTCGGTATGACCCGATTATTATTTAGTAAGAAAATAATAAACGGATCAGTCTAGCCATAAATATCAGATAAATGATATAGAATAAGAGAAATGACATAAATATATGATAACCATAAAGCCATATTGTGATAAGTATGCAATTGAAAATCAACTAGGGATTAATCAATATCACGAGAATCTTCTCAAAGATTAAAAGGAATGTCATGCTCTTTATTTACCAAACCACCAAACTATAAATATTGACAATAATACCAATGCCAATCACAAAAGTTAATGACACACAAATTCACCAATGCACAAATATTGATAAAACTTATCAATGTGAATCACGAAAATTGGTGAAAACGCAAATTCCAGAAATCATCAATGGAAATCCAGAAATCACAAATATGGGGAAGGCCTATCACAAAACGGGAGCATGAAAACTCACCAACACGTGTATCACAAAATGGAACGCTATTCCATTGTTGCTAACCACTAATTTTGAGCCGAAGCTCCACAAAATGGCCCAAAGGCCATGGGTCGCTACCCCACCAAATTGAGCCGAAGCTCCACAGAAACAGGGTTTAGTCTCCCTCGTAGACAAAGAGACATAGCACATTTGCTAGTCTAAATCACAAAAATAATCATCAACGGTCATCAAGAAGTGTCAATTACAGTAAGCTAGTAAATATATAAGTTTAGCTTCATGTCCCATAACCGCTAGCTTAACTTAAATATTTACGAACAAATTGTAGATCTCAACTCGAAAATTGTCACAAGAGATTCAATCAAACAAGTCCAAGAATTAACCGGCGAAGTAAATTCAAGCGTTTCATACCATTTGTTTTACTAGGGCGTTTTATTAGATTTCTCGTACGAGTGAAATGAAGTGACAAATCACAAAAATGATTGTAGAAACAATAAATCACAAAAATTCACATTCGAAGACGTGAATAAAATCCAAAGAATTCGATTCCAAATTCATCAAAGTGGAAATACCCTTGCTACTCGACACCGTGCGACCTATTAGATGAGCGACCTAAGAGGTAACAGCATAAGTGCAGAGGCCAGCGACTTAGGAATGGTGCGACCTAACATGGCCAAGCGACCTATGTGGCCAGCGACCCAAGGCGAGCGACTCACGTAAGAAGGCCGAGCGACCTAAGTGGTCAAATTGGCGCAACCTAAGAGAGCAAGAGACCTAACAGATACGACATAACGTGGCCGAGCGACCTAAGGGGTTGCGACCCAAGTGGTTGCAAGATAAGGCAGGCTGACCTAGACCAGCGACCTAATATATAGCCGAGCGACCTAAGAGCTCGCGGCTTAAGGAGGTGAGCGGCCTAGCACGAAACGACCTAAGGGGTAGAAGGAGAGTAGGCCGAGAGACCTAGCGACATAAGGAGTAAACAAGGTTGTGCGACCTAAGGGGGTTGTGACCTAACGATCTAAAGCGTATGAGAGGGCCGAATGACGACCTAAGGTTCAAGCGACATATGAGGGGAAACGACCTAAATGCAGGCCAACCTAAAGGAGAAAGCGACCTAGCAAGGCGCGGCCTATAGAGAAGCGACCTAATGTACAGGCCGACCTAATGTGCAGGCTGAGAATGGTTCATGTGCAGGCCAAGTGACCTAAGGGTTTGAAGTGCAAAAACTCTCCCAATTTGCAACCGATCGAGCATGGACGCTAGCTGATTATGCCTATAGGCTACCCGGTCGTATTGGCTCCTCGATGCATCACCAAAAACGTATTCAAACATCAAAGTTAGGATTTTTAAAGATTTGAACCCAAAACACTAAAAATTGGGATTTTCACCAATTCAATCCAAACCAAAAGCAAAAGCACATGAATAAATGTTAGGAATTCATACCCAACAATCAAAGATAGTTATAGACAAAGTTGTGAGATAAAAATCTCACCTTTACACAAAATCAATGAAGAAGAAGCTTGAGAGCAAAGGAAGAATCAATGGGTTCATTTTGAATTTGGAGTTAGATGTTTTATTTGCAAATGAACTTGAGCTTGGAGTTTTAATTTCCCATTCTTCCTCCATTTTTGATGAAGCTTGAGTGTTAGGAAATGAAAGTAAAGTTATTAAGGGAAGGGGGATTGAGCTATAGTAAATAGTTTAGGCTAATGGACTAAACCAAACCCAAAGCCCAAAGTGAAAAAGTGACAAAATTCCACTAACTCCAAACATATCAAAGTTTATACTCAAAAAGGTCGCAAACGGTGTTTTGGACTCAATGGAAGTGGTTCCGAGTCCTAATACGACCGTATGCAAAAAGTAAATTTTCGGACTAAAATCGGACTAACGATAAAATATTAAAATGAAGTATTTAAATATTCAATCGCAAAATATGTGGGTTGTTACAGACTCCCCTCCTTAAAGAAATTGCGTCCTCGCAATATATAAGAAGAAAATGTAAGGTAACAACCATGAAAGCATATCAACAGAAAAGAAATCTGAAATCTGAAATTCACCTCATAGAGTATGAAAAAGTAAGTCCGGATATGTTCGCTCGATGAGCTCTCTAGATTCCCAAGAGCAATCCTTAGGATTTGAAGACCATTGGACTTCAACAAGCGGAACATCTTTATTTCGAAGGCGCTTGACCTCCGAAGCAATAATACGAATAGGATGTTGCTCATAAGTTAAATTAGGTGAAACTTCAATTTCTTCCACAACGCCGGGCTCAAGAATAGAATCGGAATCTCGAAGGCACTTTCGTAATTGAGAAACGTGAAACACGTCATGAATAGCATAAAATTGAGCCGGTAATAAAAGGCAATAAGCCACGGAACCAATATGTTCGGTGACGGGAAATGGACAATATATCGAAGTGCTGATTTTCCCGATCAACTGAAACGTACAACACCCTTCATAGGTGAAACACGGATAAACACAAGATCTCCCACAGAAAATTCCAATTTCCTTCTCCGGTTATCGGCATAGGATTTTTGTCTACTCTGGGCTTCTTTCATCCTATGACGAATAAGGTCAATCTTTTCTACGGAATCACGAACAAAATCGTGACCTAAAACCAGCTTCTCACCGGCCTCAAGCCAACAAGAAGGAGATCGGCATGGCCTTCCATAGAGTGCCTCAAAAGGTGCCATACCAATACTAGATTGGAAGCTATTATTATAGGAAAACTCAGTAAGAGAAATATGATCTTCCCAACTTCCACCAAAATCAAGAACACATGCACGAAGAAGATTTTCAAGTGTTTGATTCACATGCTCGGTCTGTCCATCGGACTGGGGATGATAAGCGGTGCCAAAATTAAGCTTCATTCCCAATGCTTTTTGAAGACTCTTCCAAAATCCACCAGTAAACAATGGACCATGATCACTAACAATAGAAGAAGGAACTCCATGCAATTTTACAATTTCTTTAATAAAGGGTTTGGCCAAGAGAGAAATAGTTCGATTGGACCGAATGGGAATAAAATGGGCGGATTTAGTAAGTCTATCAACTATCACCCATAAGCTGTCATAACCTGAACGAGAACGGGGAAGGCCATCTATAAAATCCATGGAAATTTGATCCCACTTCCAAATTGGAATTTCTAAAGGTTGCAATAACCCACTGGGACTTTGGTGTTCGGCCTTAATGAGTTGGCAAGTCATGCAACACTTAACAAAGTTAGCAATATCAGATTTCATTCCCTCCCAATAATAAAGTCGCTTCATATCCGCGTACATTTTACTACTACCGGGATGAATGGTAAATTTAGAACGATGAGAATCTTCTAAAATGTCTTTACGAAGATTACTAATATTTGGCACGATAAGTCTATCAAATTTTCGAATACCGCCACGAGAATCAATATTAAAGTCTTTCATACTCTCAATATCAATTTTATCCCTAAAATTTTGGCCAAGAAGAGCCAACTCGGGATCTAGCTTTTGAGCTTCAAGAATATGGTCTAAAAGAGAAGGATAAGCCTCAAGGCTACATAAAACAAGAGATGAACATAAATCGAAAACATGAACTTGAATCTCACAAGTGGATAGAATTCCGAGATCATTCCATTCGGATATCATCATAGAAACAACTGCTTGTTGCTTGCGACTAAGTGCGTCCGCAACACGATTTCCCTTTCCGGGAGTATAAAGAATATCAAGATCATAAGCTGTAAGAAATTTGAGCCAACGTTGTTGACGCAAATTAAGTTCCTTTTGAGAAAATAGATGCTTCAAGGATTTATGATCAGCGTATAGAATAAATGTTTCTCCCAAAAGATAATGACGCCAAATACGAAGGGCGAAAACGATAGCCACGAGCTCTAAATCATGAGTGGCATATCTAGTCTCGGCTGGCTTCAATTGCCTAGAAGTATAAGCAATAACACGTTTCTGTTGCATAAGAACGGCACCCAAACCAACGTGACTAGCATCGGTATAAACAATAAAATCTTGGTTTCCCTCGGGAACTACAAGAATAGGAGCATTGGAAAGGAGTTCTTTTAATTTCTGAAAAGAAGCTTCACATTTGTCCAACCAAATGTATTTAACTCTCTTCTTTGTCAAACTAGTAAGTGGCACAAAATTTTGGAAAAGTCCTTTATGAAAGGTGGTAATAACCTGTCAATCTAAGGAAACTACGATTTCCGTCACACTCTCCGGTCTCTTCCAGTTTTGAATCGCTTCAATCTTTGAAGGATCCATGGAAATTCCGGATTCGGAAATAATATGACCGAGAAACTTCACACGAGATTGCCAAAAGTTGCATTTAGAAATTTTTTCTTTTAATTGATTGCTCCAAAGAGTTTCCAACACAATTCGAAGATGCTTTCATGCTCCTCCTCGGTTTTAGAATACACAAGAATATCATCAATAAAGATGAGAACAAACCTATCGAGGAAGTTTTTGAAAACTCGATTCATAAGGTCAGCGAAATAAGCCGGAGCATTCGTTAAACCAAATGTCATAACAAGCCATTCATAAGATCCATAACGAGTATGGAACGATGTCAAAGGAATGTTATCCTCTGCAATATAAAGCTGATGAAAACCGGTAGCTAAGTCTAATTGTGAAAAGACTATAGCACACTAAGTTGATCGAATGGATCATTAATCCGAGGTAAAGGATATTTATTCCTGATAGTAAGATCATTAATCTTGCGATAGTCAACGCAAAGCCTAAGTGTACCATCGGATTTCTTTACAAAAATTGCCGAAGCTCCCCAAGGAGAGGAACTAGAGCGAATAAATTGCTTCGTCTCTAATTCAGATAATTGTTTGCGCATCTCCTCATTTTCTTTATTGGACATACGATAAGGAGGACGAGTAATAGGTTGAGCTCCAGGGATGAGATTAATTCTGAACTCAATTGCTCGCTTAGGTGGTAATCCTAAAACAGGCTCAAATATGCCGGAAAATTCACGAACAACATGAATAAGGGAAATAATATCTTCCTCATCATCATTATCGTCATCATGAGGATTTAAAGAATATAAAGATGTAACTAAGATGGAATCCGAATCTTTAAGGTCAATAGAAATCTGCTTAACAGATTGAGGATGTCGAAGTTAAATAGTCCGCTCAGGACATAGGATCTGGGCTTTATAGCGGTTAAGCCAATCCATTCCCAAAATCATTCTAAAGCCTAAGTAGCGCATAACATGCAAATCGACTCGGAAAGAAAAATCACACAAAATAATCTCGACATCTTTACACAATAAACTGATTGTTGCAGATCCACCAACCGGATTTGCAATTCTCAAAGAAGTCATTAAACAGAAAACATCCAAAGAAAAAGTATCAACAAGTTCTTTTGAAATAAAAGAGTGGGACGCACCCGTATCAAAAAGAACTCGAATAGGATGATCACGAAATAAAATAATGCCATCAAGGATAGAATGGGAAATACCTTCACCACGAGATGTGTTGCTAGGGGCTTGAGCAACATTAAGCTTTCCCTCCTTCCTGTTTTGAAGTTTGGGACAAGAAGATAAATTATGATCTGGGCTTTTGCAATAGCGACAAGCATGAGGCTATGAACACTTGTTCGCATAATGGTCCTTAGGACCATAGTTGTAGCATTGCCCACTACTAGAGGTAGAAGTTTTAGTTGCCGGAGAGGCTTGCTTCCCTTTCTTATTGTTGGGATAAGGTCCCTTGAACTTATTAGGCCTTTTCTTCTTTTTGAAGTATGGTTTGGCACCCATAACTTCAACATCACTTTCTTTATCTGCCTCTTCAAGTCGAAGAGCGATATCAACGAGTTGATCAAATGAAACTTTTAATTTTAGAGGTAATGGCTTCTTGAGATCTTTATTCAAGCCATAACCAAATCTTTGGTTTTTCTTCAATGGGGTGTTTATATATTCGACCCCATATTTAGAAAGTGACTCGAAGGACGCGACATAGTCTGTCATGGAAGATTCACCATGAACAAGGTCAATGAATCGGCGAGCCAAAGTCACCTTCTCAGCTTTTGACACAAATTTTAATTCGAAGCATTCCCGGAATTTCTTCCAAGTAAGATCCGCTTCATTTATTTCAGAAATCAGAAGTCATACCAGTCTAATGCTCTTTCTTGGAGCATACTAGAGGCCACCTGAACACGGTGAAGGTCAATAAGGTTCATGCGAGAAAAGATTCGGTCGCACGTTCTCAGCCAAGCCTGGACTTCAATGATAGTTTCAGAGCCATTGAATGGCTTCCCACCCAAATTGGTATAATCGCTACACAAACGTGTAAATCCAGACCTAGGGTGACTAGACTCCGGATTAGATCCGACTGCTTGAGCATTCCTTACTAGATCAAGAAGCTGCTGGGCCGACATAAATAATCCATCTTGGGGAGTAGCACGAGATTGACTGGCACTGGGACGGCCAGGTCTAACCATTTCTCTTCCTTTTCGAAAGAGAGAAAGAAGAAGGATAAGGTTATTCACCAAATGAATAGCAAGCAATCTTGATAGATAAAAAAGGAATCGTAGAGAAAATAGGATGAATCGGTATGAAGACTCGAATTAAATCCTAAAGCACGACTCCTAAAATGGACTTAGGACGATGTTCCTTGCTAGATTATTCTACATTGTTTCGAAGTTTGGCTCTGATACCAAGCTGCGATGCTCCACCTCTATACCCACACTAGCCAAGGACACTACCAGGTAATGCCGTCAACTAGCATGGAGGATAAGGCTGTTGAGGAGCGACCATCCGTGTTATTGCTTTGTGCGAGCACCGATATGTCAGATAGTACAACAAGCATCTGGTTTTAGGAGGAAATCCGACATACCGATACAAACACAAAGCTATCTTCGGAAACGAACATAGAAACAAACATAACACAAACCAGTCATAGACATCCATATCAAAAAGGCGGAAATAGATATGAATATATAACACATGAAAGTGTACAAAAGAGTAGTGGTCAAACAAGATCCAAAATGTCACAAAAGAATAGCTACAAGTGCTAGACAAAAGAATATGTATACATCTACGAGTCTATATCTCAAATGTATACAACAGAAACTACTAATCTAAGTAGTTAGCCAAAAATCAGGGTGATAATCCCAGATGTGAAGTCAAGCAGAAGCACCTGTAACATCTCGGTCTGACCCGAGTATTATTTAATAAGAAAATAAAAAAGAGACCAGTCTAGCTATAAATATCAGATAAATGATATAGAATAAGAGATATGACATAAATATATGATAACCATAAAGTCATACTATGATAAATATGCAATTGAAAATCAACTAGGGATTAATCAATATCACGAGAATCTTCTCAAAGATCAAAAGGAATGTCATACTCTTTATTTACCAAACCACCAAACTATAAATATTGACAATAATACCAATGCCAATCACAAAAGTTAATGATATATAAATTCACCAATGCACAAATATTGATAAAACTTATCAATGTAAATCATGAAAATTAGTGAAAACACAAATTCCAGAAAACATCAATGGAAATTAGAAATCACAAAAGGGGGGATGCCTATCACAAAACGGGAGCACAAAAACTCACCAACACATGTATCACAAAATGAAACGCTATTCCATGGTTGCTAACCATTAATTTTGAGCCGAAGCTCCACAAAACGGCCCGAAGACCATGGGTCGCTACCCCACCAAATTGACCCGAAGCTCCACAGAAACGGGGTTTAGTCTCCCTCGTAGACAAAGAGGCATCGCAGTCTAAATCACAAAAATGATCATCAACGATCATCAAGAAGTGTCAATTACAGTAAGCTAGTAAATATATAAGTTTAGCTTCATGTCCCATAACCACTAGCTTAACTTAAATATTTACAAACAAATTGTAGATCTCCACTCGAAAATTGTCACAAGAGATTCAATCGAACAAGTCCAAGAATTAACCGACGAAGTAAATGCAAGCGTTTCATTCCATTTGTTTTACTAAGGCGTTTTATTAGATTTCTCATACGAGTGAAATGAAGTGACAAATCACAAAAATGATTGTAGAAACAATAAATCACAAAAATTCACATTCGAAGACATGAATAAAATCCAAAGAATTCGATTCCAAATTCATTAAAGTAGAAATCCCTTGCTACTCAACACGGCGCGACCTAGCAGATGAGCGACCTAAGAGGTAACGACATAAGTGCAGGGGCTAGCGACTTAGGAATGATGCGACCTAACTATGTGGCCAGCGACCCAAGGTGAGCGACTCATGTAAGAAGGCCAAGCGACCTAAGTGGTCAAATGGGCGCGACCTAAGAGAGCAAGCAACCTAACAGATGTGGCATAAGGTGGCCGAGCGACCTAAGGGGTTGCGACCAAAGTGGTTGCAAGATAAGGCAGGCCGACCTAGACAAGCGGCCTAATATATAGCCCAGCGACCTAAGAGCTCGCGACTTAAGGAGGTAAGCGGCCTAACACGAAACGACCTAAGGGGTAGAAGGAGAGTGGGCCGAGCGGCCTAGTGACATAAGGAGTAAACAAGTCCGTGCGACCTAAGGGAGTTGCGACCTAACGACCTAAGGCGTATGAGAAGGCCGAACAACGACCTAAGGTTCAAGCAACCTATGAGGGGAAACGGCCTAAATGCAGGCCGACCTAAAGGAGCAAGCACCCTAGTAAGGCACGACCTATAAGGGAGCGACCTAATGTGCATGCCGACCTAATGTGCAGGCCGAGAATGGTTCATGTGCAGGCCGAGCGGCCTAAGGGTTTGAAGTGCAAAAACTCTCCCAACTTGCAACCGATCGAGCACGGACGCTAGGGGTTATGCCCATAGGCTACCCGGTCATATTGGCTCCTCGATGCATCACCAAAATCGTGTTCAAACATCAAAGTTAGGATTTTTAAAGATTTGAAACCAAAACACTAAAAATTGAGATTTTCACTAATTCAATCCAAACCAAAAGCAAATGTACATGAATAAGTGTTAGGAATTCATACCCAACAAACAAAGATAGTTATAGACAAAGATGTGAGATAGAAATCTCACCTTTACACAAAATCAATGAAGAAGAAGCTTGAGAGCAAAGGAAGAATCAATGGGTTCTCTTTGAATTTGGAGTTAGATGTTGGATTTGCAAATGAACTTGAGTTTGGAGTTTTAATTTCCCCTTCCTTCCTCCATTTTTGCTGAAGCTTGAGTGTAAGGAAATGAAAGTAAAGTTATGAAGGGAAGGGGGGTTGAGCTAGAGTAAATAGTTTAGGCTAATGGGCTAAACCAAACCCAAAGCCCAAAGTGAAAAAGTGACAAAATTCCACTAGCTCCAATCGTATCAAAGTTTATACTCAAAAAGGTCGCAAACGGTGTTTTGGACTTAATGGAAGTGATTCCGAGTCCTAATACGACCGTATGAAAAAAGTAACTTTTCGGACTAAAATCCGACTAACGATAAAATATTAAATTGAAATATTTAAATATTCAATCGTAAAATATGCGGGTTGTTACAAATTCTCACTCAATCGAATTGTGTTTCGATTTTTAATTTTAAATAGTTACATTTAAAATTACTTGATTATGTTGATTGTATGCTTGGATGATAAATTATTATCTATTGTATTGAAATAGACCCTATGTCGTGTATTAAGCGGATGTTATTTATTAAACACATATACCGCGATATTCCACCGTGAAGTGGAATTGGTATTATATATGTACTTGGGGTGGATTTTCGCGCATTATATAGCGGATGAGACCCTATTGCGCTGTATAATAGTGGATAATATTTTTTTATAAACACATGTACCTCGATATTCCATCTTGAAGTGGAATTGGTATTGTGCTAACATCTGTGGATGCAGGGAAGTAGGTTGGAGGGATCCAACTGGATTCCTCAACAATATTGATTTATTTACAGATATTGTGATATATTCTTTTATCATATGATATATGATGTTTTGGATGCCCTTATTGTTATATTTAGTGCTGTTGCAGCATTGGGCCTATTTTCGAATATCAAAAGTGTTAAAGTGATGATTTTCAAATTTTAAAGGGATTTTTAAAGTGATTTTTGAAAGTATACGTTTTATTGAATTTTGGAATTGATTCATTTTAAATAAATAAACGTTATAATTTTAATGTTATAAAATTTATGATTTTTGAGAAATATGGTTGAAAATTAATTTTTGAAAATATGGAGTTAATGATTTTATAAACAGTTCAAATAGAGATTTTTGAATTTATTATAAAAGCTTTATATATAAGATTTATAAAAAATGGATTTTTATAAATCAAATTGATGGAATTATAAAGCAGTTTTAAAGACGTTTTAAAATGATGTTATATATGGATTTTTAAAAGGATATAATCTACGATTTGTGAAGTTATAAAATGAATGAATTTGTAAATAGAGAATTATAAGTAATTTGCTTATAATTTGGATTTTGTCGTTTAAATGAGATGTAAATAGAATTTGTTAATAAAGTGAATTTATAAGTTGAAGTTCTTATAAAATATAAATGGAATTTATAAACATTGTTTTATAAATCCGAAATCGACTTATTTTGATAAGTTAATTATTATAGCTTATTAAAGGATTTATATTCACAATTTTGGACAGTGGATAACCCTTTAAATTAAATATGTATAAGTGTTGAATTTGGTAAACGATTTATATTCACGATTTTGGACAGTGAATAATATATTAAAGAAATGTTTAGGAAGTGATCTTTTAAATAGAATTAAAACGATTTGAAGTTGATTTAAAATGTGTTAAAGATCGAAACCATAGATTTCAACATTCATTGTTGAAATAGACGTTGTCAAGAAGAAAAAAAAGGGAATGGTGGACTATAACACTGTTGTTATAGTAAATAATTTTCGGAAGGAAATGTTTTATACAGTATTGGGATTTATATATCTATCTTAATTTTGAATCCCTATATTAGTGATTTTGGGTTGTCGTAACGATGTTTTACGCTACATTCGTTTTGACTCAAATAATTGTGTTTAAGAGAATGTTTTCCCTAAAGAATAAAATATATACTTCTTTGCGATTTGAGTATATTGAATATTTTCCAAATGTTGAAAATAAATAGATTTGTGAATTACTTATTATTAAATAAGTATGGAAATTTTTTCCAATATGAAGTGAAATGTTTTGAGATTATATCTTTTAAAGATAAATTGAAAGTGAATATTTGAAATCGATTTCAAAATCGTATATCAGTGGATATTTGAAAATTTAAATTCACCATGGAATTTATAAAGGAAAGGGGAATTTTTTTAGAAATAAACATTGATTTATTTTTGAAGTGTGGGAAAATATATCTTGTAAAGATATTTTTGGAAAATAAATAATTTCGAAAATTATTTGGGATCTGGGGATGTTGTGCATATTTATTGATAGTTAAATAACCAACTATCGATATTTACCTTTAAATGGGTATTTGTTCTGATTTGCTTGAATTTGAATGCTACACTTATTTTAAAATAAGCGCTCGTTATTCGGTTTAGCCGGGAGAGGACCTTTGGGTCATGAATCCCATTCCAAATAGTGATACGCCGTAATGGATAGCATTTGGAGACCGGTGTTGAAGACCGGATACTTTCGAAAACGGAAGAATTACCATCGAATGTCTCTGCATCTGCTGATCTCCGATATAGAGACTTTGTCACCCTTTGTGATGGGAAATCCCGTCGTGATTAGTGAATATCCGGATTGCAAGGGCTTCTTTGGAAGTGCCTTCGGTTCCATTCGATCCCGGAACAGACTTGTATGGATGTGATTCTGACGATACAATTTGAGATGTAAAGCTGGTTTCTATCAAATACATTTCTGTTGGTGGCGGACAATTTATTCTCTTAGCTTAACACCCTTCTCTGAGACGTACGAGCTCAGAGGTTATGTAGTTGATGGTTACTAGTGATATATTCCTAATTTGGTAATGTGGCATACGAAGTGATGCTGATCATTTGTTGATCAAAGCATAGCTTTTGTATAAAGTGTAGCTTTGTGGATGAGACTTCGTCGAACCTCACACCCCGGTAATGGTCAAAACAGGAAAGATGCAGCAAGGTTTTAGGGAGTAGCGCCCCTTAGTGTATGTGCATTTGCTTCTGGATAAAAGTGGTATTATGGTATGGAGCTCGGATAATTAACTTATGTGGATGTCGCAAATATATATGACTTTGTGATTGATGTTCATTGAGGATCCTCGGATAAAGGTTGTTACAACCGGGGGATGGCATACTCGTGTCAGTTGTTACCTACTTTTGCAGAGGTAACCCGACCTTGTGTTGGCAGAGATCCGGTTAGGGTCTCGGGGCATCTTTCCAAAGGCGTACCCATGTGGCAATGGGAAGTTCCTTGGCCTGACCATTTGTGGGAAAATCCAAAAACAATACGAGCCCTGTACAATTTTAATTGTATAACATGTCATTTACTTATGGTCGCGCACTGTTTAGATTATAGCTATAGTAGGCATACGATAATGGTCGTATTATGGCAAAGATTTATATTATACTTTCGAAAGGTTTTCCACTGTGCACTTAAAATAACAATAATATCAAAGAAATTTACGAATCAAGCATGTTTGACTATCATAAGGAGAAATCTCCTCCGATTCTGCATTTGCATTCTGTGTGTGTGCGGGAGGCCTTATGGTAGTTACATTTTCTAAAAGCATTGCGGATCTATTTCAAAATATTTCTTTCTTTGTTTTTAAAGAATAACTATTTTAAATTCTCACACCAGACCCATGACTAACCTGGAGTTTATTGTTCCCTTCCTAAACTCTAGGTGCCCATCAACTTCCACACGGGCAGCCTAGAGTCAGGTTATCAGGATATTCTGGAATTTAGGAGATGCTGTGGTGCTCAAGGGGAAAGCTGGACGGCATGGCGTATCAACTAGTATATAGTATTTCTTTTCCGCTGTTTGTTGTTGTACACTCTGATAATGTAACGATAATGTGATGTAATGTAATAACTGATATTGTTCTTTGTTTTAAAGATATTCATTTGTCTATTATATGTTGTTCCGCTGCAATTGTGAGATTCTGATATTGTTCTGTTGCTTTTTTCTTTCTTTTTCTACCTCTTCTTCTATAACCCTAACAATTCGGTTTTTCGGCCTTCGATTGCTTTGCAGTTGATACAGTGGACGTATTAATGTCAATTTTCGAGCGTCAAAAAACCGCGTCATTACAGGGCCGCCCCTGAGAACCTAATCGTATCTCTGCCAATACAAGGCCGGATTACTTCTGACTGGAAGTAACTACTGACACGAGCATGCCATCTCCCGGTCGTTACCAACCTTTATCCGAGGTACCTCTCAACCAACAGCCACACAAAGCAATAAGTTTGAAGCAACCACAAAGTCAAGTTTCTGGGCTCCATGCCATGATACCACTTATAATCCAGAAGAAAATGGACAAACCCTCAGTGGGCGCTATCCCCAAATAACCTTGCTCCAATGATTCCTTTTTCGATCATTACTGGGTTGTGAAGCTTGACAAAGTCTCGTCCACAAAGCTACACTTTTCACAAAGCCATGCTTCGATCAACAAATGATCAACATCACTTTGTATGCCACATTATCCAATTGGGAATCTATCACTAGTAAAAGTTAATATTTTATTTTGGAAAAACTCAATTTAATGCACAATTTAATTCCAAAAATTAAATTACTTACCAATTTAAATTTGATTTAAAAACAGGACTGTTACAGAAGTGAAGCAACTTGGTCCAAATGCGATTGCCCATATCTAGAGATTGAATGCTATCGAATCTACCCCTACTATTCGATTATCTGAAAAACCCAACTCTAGACTGCCCGTATGGAAAATTATGGGCACCCAGAGTTTAGGAAGGAACAATAAACTCCGGATCAGTCATGGGACTAGTGTGAGCAAACGAAAATAGTATATCTTTTAAACAACAAACAATAAAAGAAATAAAAAGGAAATGCTCTATGCTTTTTGGAAAATGAAATTACCATAAAGCCTCCTACCACGCACAAAATGCAAATTCAGAACTGGAGGTGATTTCTCCTTATGATAGTCAAACATGCTTGATACGCAAAAACCCTTTTGATATTATTATTAGTGCATAGAGCAGAAAACCTTTCGAAAGTATAATATTAACTTAGCTAGCATACCAGATTTCATCGTATGCCTACCATAGCTACCATGTTCAATAGTAGGTTACCGTCACATTCCATGGTAGCTTATACCACTAAAACCGTACAGGGCTCGTATTGTTTTGTTTGGATTTCCAACAATGGTCAGTCAAAGGATCTTCCCACACCGAATGGAACGCCTCTGGAGGTACGCCCCCGAGAACCTAACTGGAACTCTGCCAACACAAGGCCAGGTTACTCCTGCTTGGAAGTAACTATGACACGAGCATGCCATTCCCCGGTCGTTACCAACCTTTATCTGAACTACCTCTCAACCAACAACCACAAAGCAATGAGTTTGCAGTAAACACAAAGTTAAGTATCTGGGCTCCATACCATGATACCACTTATAATCCAGAAGGAAATGCACATACCCTTAGGGGGCGCTACCGTCAAATAACCTTGCTGCAACGATTCCTGTTTCGACTATTACTGGTTTGAGGCTTGGTGAAGTCTCGTCCACAAAGCTACACTTTTCACAAAGCCATGCTTTGATCAAAAAATGATTAGCAGCCCTTCGTATGCCACATTACCAAATTGTGAATGTATCACTAGTAAATATCGACTACATAACCTCTGAGCTCGTATGTCTTAGAGAAGGGTGCTAAGCTAAGAGAATAAATTCTCCACTACCAAACAGAAATGTATTTGATAGAAACCATCTTTACATATCAAAGAGTAATGTCAAACACACATCCATACAAGTCTGTTCCAGGTTCGAACAGAACCGAAGGCACTTCACAAAGAAGCCCTTGCACTCTGGCAATTCCTAATCCCGATCGGTCTCCCCGTCACATAGAGATCTCTTTCCCGGCACGACTCAGTGCAGACACATTGGACGGGTAATCCTTTCGTTCTCGAAAATACCCGGTCTTCACCACCGGTCTTCGAATGTTATCCATTTACGTCGTATCATTATTCAGAATGGGTTATATGACATAAACTCCTCTCCCGGCTAAACCGAATAAGGAGCGCAATATTTAAAAAAACATATGGATATTGGGATCTTAGTTAAGTCGCAACTTAAAGCCCAAAATCTTTCTTCAAATGGTTTAAAAAAATTACCATTTTCCAATCTTTAAACAAAAAAAATCACTTCATAAAGTTCACCAATATTTCGTAAAGATTCATTCACAATATTTAAAAAGATCCATCTTTGAGATCCTGTTTTGTTTGAAAACAAAGTTCACCATATATTTCATAAAGATTCCTTCATAGCTTTCGAAAAAATTTCATTTCAAATCTTTTACACAAAAGATACACCTTTAAGATCCTCTTAAATTTCAATGCAAGGTTCAACCATCTTTCACAAATATTCGTTCATAGTTTAAAACTATTTCAATTCCATTCAAACATGAAATATTTCAACACAAATTGTAAATCCTATCTTTATATGAAAGCTATTATTATTTGAAAACAAATAGTTTTCGTTTTGGAAAAATCCGATTACATTTGCACAAGTTAAAGTCTTTCAAACTTGGGTTAAATTTAAATTTCCAAAATAATACTTTTAAAATAGTATAAAACCCATATAAACACATTTATAACTTGGACAACCTTTTTAAGCCATAATTTCTAAACATAGAATTCAATTCAAACCTTGAATTCAATTTCAAATCAAATTATTTAAATTTCAAAACTTAATCAACTTACTCAAAATAACTTTTATCTTCAAAACTCCTTTTCAAAAGCATTTCATATTTAACCCAATTTCGTTCCCAAAACGATTTGGATTTAAACTACAACCTCTAAACAAAATAATATTTAGATTTAAAAATATTTGTGACAACCGTTTTCCTCGTGCAATCCATATTTGTGTGTGTATGTTGTAGTCTAGGGGTTTTACACAATAGTGCAACATCATCAATCATCACAATCCAAATACAGCAATTATAGATAAGAGGTATAAACCTATAATGCTTATCTTCATTCATAGATTCACAGATAAATAATGTAAATTTAACGCAGATAAATAAATTACATTCATCACAGATCACACCAAACAATTCATAGCACAAAGCATAACATATCGGGATATCAAATAATTCAACCATCAATGGAATTCAAACATCCATAAATAAGATCAATTAATTGTCCGATTAATTAAAATCAGATCAATCACGAATCCTGGTTCATTAACATTAATCAATTACGAACTTTAATCATTAACCAATCTTTAATCATCTATTAATTAAACTTTAATTACTTATTAATCAACTTTAATTAATAAATAAATCAATCTTTAATCATTAAATAATTAAACCCTAATTATTTAATTATCCTTTAAATTAATTACCTTAATTAATTATTAATAAATTATTAACCCTTAATTGTTTAATTAATAAATTAGTTAACCCTTAATTAATTATCATTAGATTAATTATCCTTAATGAATTACAATAAGTGATTATCCTAATCACTTATATTAATAAATCACGAATTAGTTACTTGAGTAATTATCCTTTAATCACTTGATTAATTAAATTTAATCATTAATTAATCGTCCTTAATTACTTTCATTAAGTACTTATCTTTAAGTAATTAATCAACTTTAATTACTTACATTAACTAATCTTAATTAATTAATTTATCCTTTAATTAATTACTTTAATGAATTAACCTCTAATTATTAATTTATTAACGTTTAATTATTAATTATCTTTAATCATTTAATTAACAATCCTTAATTACAAATTAATTAACTTCTTAATTAATTAATTTATAACCCTTAGCTATTAATCAATTAATTCTTAATCAAAAATTAATTTAATTAATTATACTTTAATTGCTTCATAATTATCAAAATCATAATAAAAAATCATTTACCCTTTAATTATAACTTAATTATATTTATAAAATTAAGTTTCAAATATCTTATAGTTTATTTTAACAAACTTAAGTTAAACAAACAAATAATTACTTAATTAAAGGTTCAAGAATCATTGATAAAGAAAAATAATTTATTTAAGAAAAGATTTAAAAAAATCTATTTTAAGTTTCCAATTTTTTTTAAATCACGATTAAAACTTCTGCTTCTCTCCTGCTTCTGGTTAAACCCGATTCTAACACGAGGTCAGCTTCGAGTTTCCTTCTTCTTCATGTACTCTTTTTTTCTTTAAAGCATAAGTTTTCAGCACAACTACTATGGATAACCCTCACGAACACGAACAAAGACTCGAGCCCAACCTTCTCTATCCCGTGAACCACTTCGACACAACTTTCAACCCAAACACCCAGACACAAACGACGTCACCGTGCATGTGTATGCCTCAGCCGACCACCTCTAATAATTTCTTCAGCCATCGACGAGTCATCTGAGTTCCCCCGAGTGGTTTTGACCACATAGCTTTATCAGTCTCGTCTGAAATCAAAATCTATCTGTTCAACACCACCTGCAACCCAACACCCATCAAAAACAGCCCTCGCCATGGCGCCTCCAACCACCGACCACCTCGCCTTCGCGTCCCAAGCCTCGCCACTTACCCACGGCACGATTCCACACGGTCTAGTCCCACTCGATGCAATAGCGATGTCACGGCGATCTTGTTTTCCCCATCGATCAAGATAATCCTTTAAACCGTAATCCACCTTATCCTGGCCTCTCCGACGATCTGGCGACCCTATAGCCATTTTTCCCTTAATTATCAATGCTCGAACTACCCTCCGATCAAATACAATGAACCCTGCTGGCGTCGATCATCCGATTTTGGTGAAAACATGATTTCCGTTCAATTATAAATTTCAAATCAATACTAATATAAAATTTTTGATTTTGTTATTAAAATTCAGCTTTTTCAAATGCGATTCCAATTATATAACCCAATTATGAAAACTAGATAATCGAATTTCTGATTCGAATTTATCATCCCCGTAAAATCCCTTTTTTTTAAATATTTACTTGATTTACTTACTTGAATTTACTTTTAAAAATGAATTTACATTCATTCACTTTTCTTTCACTGATCCTAGCATGAATTTGATTAGATGGACAACTATGATTTTTGTTTTAATTGTTCTTGGGTCTGAAATTCAAACAGAGGCTTTATTTCCTAGTTTCTAGACATTTTTCATTCATACAACAAATTTATCAACATATATCCAATAAATGCAAACCAGAAATAATATTTGGGTTTGAAAGTTTGCTCACCAATTTCCTAAAAGAACAGAGGCCGGACATTTTTGTTTTCATGGAACCTCATGCTTTTAAACTTTAATGTTGACTCTTGATGCTGTAATTCAGAGGACTTGAATTTGTTTTGAACAGGAATCTTTCTTCCAGGCCTTTTGATTTCCTTTTACTTAAAGCTTTGAATTGATCTCAAGCCTTTGATTCAATTTCTTTTGATCCGGTTGCATTGATCAGGTTCTGATCATTTTTTGATTTCTGGTTTTAATGTTTGAGATGATTTTTATTTTCTGTTTTGAACATGGTTTAGATTTTATTTATGTTTTTATTATGGAAGATGGGAGGAAATTTGAGAAGCCTGATCTCTTTTTCTTTTAATACATTTTTATTAAACTTTAGTTTATAATAAAAACATGAATTTGCCACTTGTATCATTTTTTTAACACTTGTAATTCATATTGAAACATTTGTTAAATTTATTTTTAAAATGGTGACATTTGTAAATCCTTTGGTTGAAATGCTTACATATGTTTAAATGTGAGTTTAAATGGTTTACACTTGTATTCTTTCTTATTATAATGTTTACACATATTTTTTTCTTTTTTTCCATTGTTAAAAATACTTATATGTGTATTTCATATGTATAAAATATTTGAATATATTTCTATATTCTTTTCTAATTATATTTCCTTTTACAACTATTTATATATGTATTATTTTAAACTTTTATTTCTTGTTTGATATACATTTTATTTATTATATCTACTTATGCCAATTTAAAGAAAGAAATGATTTTAAAACTAATTACATTTTAACAAATAAACACACATATGTATATTAGGTAAAAATTTAACTTTAAACAACTTTTTTTAAAACTTCTACTGTATTGAAATATAACTTTTATATATATCATATATTATAGTTTAGAAAACAAATTTTCTATTAATTTTGAAATAGAACTTTTTAAATCGAATATACTATCTATAACATTTATTTTTAAATCTCAAATTCAAAAACTAAAAACAATCAATTTGTATTTATAAATGAATAAACAATATTTTTTTTCATAAATATATATATTATTCATTCGCAATCTATAAATATTTTCCAAATATTTATTTTCAACATATATGTATTTGAATTTCAAATTCAAATTCCAAATTATAATTTATTTATAAAATATTTAGATATTTAAATCAAATTCTTCATTTTAAAAACTTATATATATATATATATATATATATATTCCCATAATTTTAAATACATTCACAATTAGATTAATAATTAATATATTATTCAAAATATTTATTTCTGAATTTCCAATTAGAAATTATATTTTAAAATCATACTTATATTCATTTCTATTAATAAGCAAACAAATATCTATTTAATTTGAAAAATACCAAATTAATTCACAATTTAGTTTCAAAAATAAAATTAATTATCAAATTAATACAGGATCAAAAACGGGATCGTTACAGCCGAGTTACCTCTGTAACTAGGGTAACACCTGCAAGTATGCCACCCCCGGTCATTACCGACCGTTTATCCGAGGGCCCTCAACCTACAACCACAAAGAAATAGATTTGCAGCAACCACATAGGTTAAATATCTGGGCTCCATACCATGATACCACTTTTTATCCAAAAGGAAATGGACATACCCTAGGGGCGTGACCTCTGATAACCATGCCGCAACATTCCTGTTTTGACCTTTTTCGGGTTGTGAGGTTTGACGAAGTCTCCTCCGCAAAGCTACGCTTTTCAAAAAAGCCATGCTTTGATTAACAAATGTGGCGATCCGAAATTTTTTGACATTTGAAATGGAATATTTAATTGGTTTTAAATATTTGTAGGTTAGTTTAACTTGAATTTCGAATATAAATATGAATTTGGCAATTTAATTATTGAATTTAATTTATTGAACTTCGATAAAATATTGAATTTTCTATTTTTAAGCTGATTAAAAATAATTTGATGGCTTAGAAATTTTTTATTGACAACACTGAAGACAATAAAAGCTTCAGAGTTGAATTTGAAAAATGATTTGTTCATTTTTGAATTTTTATCATTTAAATTGATATTTAAAAATAGCCTTTCGAGGCACAGTCTCGGAATTCGACGAAACCAGTTCCGTTGGATCTATAATATTGTATTATTATCGGTTTCAATTTTCGTAGCATTCGGAGTTGTCGTTTAACCCTGGCAGCTCAAAGCGCATGGAAATTATTTTAATCGATTCAATTTAAAATTGATCGCTTACTTCCGTAACTTGCGTATAAGATCAAATTAGGACACGAAACCTTCTCCATTGAGTTCGGAATGGGGGCATAACATTACAAACGCATAGAGGCACGAGTCGATAGGAGGTCGAGAATTTCGATTGAAATATTTGAGACGATTTAATTAAAAATTTAAAACAAAAAATATATATGGTTGACTGGTCAAAGGATTTCCATCAGCAGCCTTTCTTTCACCATCACGGCTTTTAAAAACAATGTAGCTAAGAGATGTCTATACGCAAGATGATTAAAACATGCAACCATCTTGTCCAAGACGACAACACCCTTTCTTCCGCTCAATCAGTTCAGCAGTTATTCAAATAACCCCGACCTTGTCTCCTTCTACATTCTAAAGCCAGGAACGAAAAATTAATTGCGCTTTCCCTTTTCATTTCTGCTTAAAACGAAATAAATTTTTCGTTTCCTCGTATAAATATATATAAATATATAAATATCGATCGAAACCGCGTGATTCAGGAATCACGTACGAAGTGGCTAAGGACTTCACCGAGACGAGGGCGTGAGTCATCAGTCACCAGTTCGACAGAATAGCGCGCTTGCATTCGAATGAGGGGACCAGTGGGAGGTCAATCAGGTGCGGCTTGGAGTCGCGTTCGTTCGCGCTCACGTGGACAGCAAAGCTAGGGCATCGGTTCGATTTTTAGGTGTTCACGAAATTGGGTCAGAGCTTAAATTTTGGTCGCGACATATTTCTTCTACCGCCAGTTCAAGCTCGAGATCGAGAAGCTCGACCGAGCTAGGGCATGGGTGCTGTGTTATTTTGAGTTAGGGTTGATCGTTTGTGCGCGAATGATGGCTCGCGACTGGATCTGATAGAAGTTCGTGGCAATCGAGGTCGAGGTTCGTGAGGAGATCGTGACGATTGGTGAAGTGGATGTTGGAATTGTCGTGAGTTGATTTGTGTGTAGTAAGGTATATTTCTTTTACTATCAATTCAATTTAAATAAATAGGTATATGTACGTTTAAATTTGGAAAATACAGAGAAGAAAAAATATATACATGTAACTATGCTTTTGAGAGATAGAGGAAAGAGGAGAAAAATTAAAAAAAAATCTCTATATAAGTTATTTAATATATGATTTCAAAGGAAAATAAATATACTTATTTAATCGCTAATTTAAATTATTTTTGATACTAAAAGATTTTCCAAAAGGGAATTCGATTTAATTAAATAAATTGGTTAGAGAAAGTTTGTTTAGTATAATAATTTGGCTAATTTAATTTATCTAATAGGAAATTAATTATTAGATTAGTTCAAATTAAAAGTGTTTATTAATTTAATCTATTGAAGAGAAAATGGGTTATTCGATTATTTCGAATACTAATAAATTGTATTAATTATTTATACAAGGTCAAAACCGTGAAATCAAGTCGAATTGGAATGGATTGCAAATAAAAGGGCAAAGGTGAGATCTTCTCGCTTGATCAATATTGTTCTGATTTAAATTTTGAATAGTTAGATTTAAAAATTGATTGACTGTGTGCTTGAATGATTGATTTATAATAATTTATTCACTGGATGATATTATATATATAGTAGTATATAGTATATTGGAGTGATTGATTTCCCGCATTATATAGCAGATGAGACTCTACGCGCCGCATAATAGCGGATGATATTTTATAAATACCATTAACCGCGATATTCCACCTGGAAGTGGAATTGGAATTTAATTGTTGTGCTAACGTTTGTGGATGTAGGGAAATATGTTGGAGGATCCAACTGGATTCCTCAAATATTTAATTTATTTCATATGTTATGTGTTGATTATTATAATCTCTGTATGATTATATTGGTCATTAAAATCGTAGAAGGCTATAATTTAGCCGAAAATATTTTTGGCATCGTAGGATACCAAATATAAATAAAAATTTGATGTTGAAATTTAAGTAGAAAATTTATAATAAATTCAATTCAAAGGGAATGGATGAATTTTAAAAGAAGAAATTTAAATAAATAAAGTTTTATTTTGAAAACTCATTGAATAAATTCCAAAATTATGGGAAAATATTTTTATAAAGGAATTTCGAGTAATATTGTTTAATAGTTGAATAAATTATTCAAGACACGGATTTTAAATATGTGAAAGAGATAAAAGAATTTATTTCAAAAGGAAATAAATTTAGAAATTAAATTTTGGATTTAATTTGGAGTTAAAATAAATTTTTGGAATCGATTTGGAAAATCTGATTTGGTACTTGAAAATAAAATTAGAGATCAATTTGAAATTTGATTTGTTATTTGAAAGTGAATGTTTGGAAAACATTTTGAAAATCGTATATCAGTGGATATTTGAGAATTTAAATTCACGATGGGAATTTTATGAAAGAAAGAGAAATTTGTTTTAAGAATAAATATTGTTTTATTTTTAAAAAGTGTGGAAAGGAATTTATGGATTTGGGACGTAAATTTAAAGTAAATCCAGAAGGATTTATAAATTGATTTGAATGAACCATTTTAGAATGGAAGGTGTACTTTCCCTAGAAAGCCAAGTATGTTTTCCATTTGAACTCGGAGGATTTTCAACGGAAATAAATAAATATTTGGACATGTATTCCGCGTAAGGAAAAGTGATTTGAAATTTATTTTCCAAGTATTGAAATGTGGAAAGTAATTTGAAATCTGTTTTCAAATGGTTGAAGTATGAAATATATCTTGCGGAAATATTTTGAAAATAAATAATTTGGGAAATTTATTTAAATTCGGCAAATTGTTATGGATGTTGATTGTAATGTCCATCCTTTTCGTATGCTTTAAATCGACACACATGCCAATTCAAATCATAAAAAAGGATGGATTGTTGTGGGATAAATAAGAAAAACGAGAAGAAATAAAAGAAAACAGAATCTCACAGCGGAAGGATAAAATATAATAATCAAATATACAGTTCATGAAGCTGTTTACAAAATATTTAATTATACTTGTACAATATATATCAGAGTACACATACCAATAATAACAATGCAACGGAATACGGTGTGAGTATAGTTCAATAATATAAATAATAATAATACAAATCTTCGTCTTTGTCCTCTAAAGCTAAATCTTCAAATCCTGAAACGCTCGGACTGACCCGAGCGAATTTGAAAAGACAAAAACACTCGAGTCAGAACTAAAAGATCTTATGTGATTTAAATTAAAATAAATAAACATGAGTGCAGTAACCCAAGAGATGCTCAGGATTTACATCTCCTAAGGATCCGTTAAACTATTTACTAGGTAGTATATTGCGCTATTATAATAGTGTCTATAGTAAAATAAACATACTTTTAAATAGCGTTAAGGAGTTATCCAATCTCCCCCTTAACACAATAATAGTCCCAGTAGTCCATCCAATATCATAGTCCCTCCTGATCGAGGAGCCACCAGAGGATACCACACGGGCTACGGGAGAAATCCAAACTCGTACAAGGCTCGATATGGTAGGTAACACGACACAACTAGGCAATGCCAGGGTAGATATACCAATTATGCATCCGGGCTGGTGGTAACGCTCAGCTGCTACAACAGCCCACCTCGAACAACACCCCCAAATCAAAATAAAAAGTGGCCACCAAATCAACCCAAAAGTCAGAGTATAATATCGAAGGAGTGCGTTCGATCAGTTGAATGATCTCATTGGCCTGAGAATCGCTCCTGTTTTAGCCACCTTATGCCAACTCACGGGAGTTGGGTCCATGTATTTACCTTAGAGGAAAAGGCGGACACCATCCTACTTCATTCTGGAATCTCCACCGCATAAACGGTTGTTAAAGTGATTTTTGGAGTTGGCAGAGAGTATGACAACTTCCGATCCCGGTCTCTTTAACAACCAAACGTTATTATAGCACCGCGGTCTTTTAAAAATAATTTATACTTAAAACCAGAATATAATATCCCTTTTTAAAACCATATAAATACGATATCATTTTCCTCTTTAAAAATCAAATGAATATTGATATCATTTCAAATATATCTTTTTCTAAAACCATACCACTTTAAAATTTATAATATCTCGAAACGATCAATTTAAATTATAACTCTTCAAAACATAATACTTCGAATCCATAGCTTTAAAACCATAACTACAACTTAAAAGGTTTGGATATTCAACAGTATATAAATAAAGTGGTTTGAATTTAAAATTACTTTATAAAGTAAATAATTTGCACGGCTTTAGAATTTTATTTTCTTTAGATTAAGTCTAAATCAATAAATTTTAAATTCACTTCCAGTTTCAATAAACCACTTCAATTTCAATATATTTCAAACTTTGAATATTAAACAATTGGAACTAAGGTTGGAAATTTCTATTCAAAAATTTAATGTCCTATATTTAGTTTGAAATATTTGAAAAATATATCCATAATCCTTTAAATAAAACTAAAATTACTTATAACTAAATATTTCCTTCAATTTTATTTATACTACAAATATTCATTTAATTCATCTTGAATAAAAATTCAGTTATAAATATCATACCTTTATAATTTCAAGTTAATAAATTCTACCTCAAACTACGAAGTTAATTCTTAATTAAGCTGCATTCCAAATAAATTTTCAATTTAACTTCCAATCTTAATTGATTTAAATCATTTAAAACTCTATATATATTCAATATCTTAACATGTACTTAACCATATAATATAAAATAATCAAACTCCATTATTCCACTTATTTATTTATTTAACAAATTTATACATAGTTTACATTCAATAATTTAATTATATATGTATATAATAAATAACATTCATATAATATCAAAATTTAATATTTATTTAACCGTATCCTATCCAAATCATAGAAATGATTTTTTCCTATATTTCTGTATAAAGACCGCGGTGCCTATATAAAATTTTCTATCCTATGGTCAAGTGATTCGTATATTTATCATTTCAATCCGCAATTTAAAAATAAAATGACGGTTATATATAATTTCAAACCGCAATCCCGAATGCAATAAAATGCATACTACTTGCAGTTTATACAATATAAAATATATCATCCATCCATCCAAATATCAATCATCAACCATTTATTAGAATCATCATCCAATTTAAACAAACATTCATATAGAGCACATAAAATATAACAAGTATCAACGAAAAGTTTATATTCAAAATACAAATAAATAAATAACTGTTTAACAAGTAGTTTATATGCAAAATAAATAAATCTTAACTGTCAATTTTTATGCAATAATAAAATTAATTAACAATTAAATTAAATAAATGCGATTTGACTGAGATGATGAATAAAATGTGCAAAGCAGTCATAAATAAATTTCTACACATATCTTAAATCAATTTAACAAACATAAGAAAACTTAGAAGTTGTGAGTGGGTTAAAACTCTCACCTTTTTGAATTTAAATTGGACTTAAATCCAATTTGAACCCAAAATTTTCACAGTCTCCAAATCCGTCCGAACTAGTGTCAGAATGTCCGAAATTTCAATACGAACCTAGTGGAGAAAACCGCGCGTGAAAAGGATCATGTATGCGGAAGTTATTCACGTTATAACGATCTTGAAAAAATATTAAAATAAATAAAATAATACCACACACGTCATCAAGCTCACCTCCCTTTCCATCGTTCAGGAACGAAGAGAAACCGCCCTCAACCCTAGAAAAATGCGGCCACGACGCACGGCCGTTTGCACGCGCCAACCTGATCGCATGCCGCACCAGCCTCGGCAACTTCGCCACCACTGGCCGTGACCTTCGAGCCTCCCTCGTTCGCCCAAAAATGAAGCGGCCGCCACTCCAATTGTAACCCTAATTGAATTTTTTCGAGCGATCTAGCCGTCGAATCGACCAACCACCTGCGCCGATGAACTCCGCATGCCTCTCTCCATAACCTGGTACGATTAATTTGGCGATCTACCGTTGATCAAGCACGATGACATACGAACGGCCGGGAAGAAAACCATGATTTCTGAACAAACCGAAGCCCTAATTGAAAAACGAAATACACCATTGAATTACGCTCGTCGAGAGCATCATCATATATTTTTTTTCTGGATTTTTCTAGGACTTTGAATTTTAGGCTTTGGATTTGATTTTCGAATTTTAGAATTGGATCTAGGGATTGCATTCATTTGTGGAAGAGGAGAAGCTAATGAAATTTATGTGTAGTCGAATGAGAATAGGCAGAGGCAAGGGTTTAGTAGGGTATTTATAGATAAAGTTGAAAAATAGATGGATCGGGTTGATAGATATACGTGCTACCGCTAACGTGGCCCAAAAAGCACGTTCTGAACCCGGAACGAAATTGGGTAAACCCATATATTGAAATAGGTGTATAGAAATATTCTAAACGCGATAGAAAAAGTTTCACGTCCAAATTCCATCGTATGAAGAAGTTATGCTGAAAATAATATTTCAAATTGATTTCAAATTGATTTCAATTAAATCGATTTCAAGGCGTTTCGCGTTCACACGTTCAAACGACAAGTCCAATCGCTACGAAACTTGAAACCCTACAATAATTCATTGTTACGGATCCGATGAAACTTGTTTCGTCGAAATCCGATTTAGTGGACAAAATGGCTATTTTTCTATTAATTAAATAAATTTAAAATAAATTAATTAAATCAAATTGCGCGTTAAAAATTCTGAACTTTGCAATCTTTATCACTTTAAAATTCTCAAACATTTGCAATGATTTAACAATTTTTTTGAAAGTCAATTTATTAATAGAAACCTTCAATTTCATAAAACTCAAAATCATAGATAAATTTCCAAAATTTCCGTTAAATTGAATTTACCCATAATTATTCTGTTCATAATTTCAAATAGAAGGGTTTACCATTGGCTTAAAAATTATCACATAAATATTTCCCGTTTTCAACTAATTTTTTAAATTAACGTAATAATTACATATTTGATTTATTCATTTGAAATAAATCAACCTATTATAAATTAAATAAATTAACTCACTATAAAATTCAAATTCTATAATTCGTATATTTTATCATCTTGATTTGCTTATTAATTTATAATTCTTTAAACCAATTCCTATCCTTAATTTAAAGTAACTTAATTCATGATTATAGAATTTATTTCAATTTCTTAAAATAACCCCTTAATTATACATTGAATCCCATTTTATTTTAATAAGTTTCAAATTTAACGGATTAGATTCAACTTCAACCTCTAACTTACACTTAAGTTTAGGTAATAACTAAGTTATAACGTGTTACTTTCATAGTTATTTACATACTTCTCGTATTAATTTCACCATTAATCATAATTATTAAAGTAACGCTTACAATAAATACGACCCTATAATTACTCAACATTTAAACGAACTTTATTTCATTTTCCATTAGTGTAACATTCATTTATTTTATTATCACTTATTACAAATTCTAATTCCATTAACAAATAAGCATGCAATTTATAATATATGTTACAAATTTTTGATTAATCACTATTCATTATTATTGACTTTAATTTAGCATTACTTACCTTGTATTAACTTGTTACTTAAAATCCCTATCCAATTGTAATTTATATTCTAATGAATACATTTACTCTTTTCCGTTATGTTATTAATTATCATCAAGGGACATATAATTATCATTATTGGTAAATGAGTGAATTTACTAGTAACCCACTATTATAACCTTTAATATAATTGTATATTTATTTATCAATCAATGTTTAAATTTTTTTTTCATTCAAATTGATTTATAACCTAATATACATTAATATTAGTCCTATTTCATTCCATTCATTAATGGGTATTGCACTAACCTTATTACTTTACATTACATTCAGTTTCCAAATTTTATAGAATTTAATTCTAATTACTTACCATTTAATCCATCAATTATTGATTCTATCCAAACATGTATTTAGATTTTATTTAATTTAATTTATTCAATGTTGACATCCATTTAATAAAATTTACTTTCATTTATATAGTAGTAATTCAATCAGTACTAATTTATCACCTTTTTTTACAAAATTTCAATTACAAAATCCTATTTAATTAACAACTTTAATTGTCGAAATCTACGGGTCATTACACTCTCCCTTACTCAATACTTTTCGTCCCCAAAAAGCAAAAGAAGGGAAGAGAAGAATTAAGAAATCATTATGTCTTACATAAAATATTAAATTTATAACCAAATAGATTTACCAAATTAATTAATTTAAATACAATATACCAATTTATAACCATTAAATCCTTTTGTACGGGGAGGCTCGGGAGAAAGCATAATATCAAATATAACAATTATAACCTATATTTTCAAAATAATATATATCCCCACTCGGGAAAATAATATAATTGCGCTATACCGTAATCCGAAAACGTACCTAATTGTCGGGCAATGTACGCTTAATTTATGGAAACAAACGCGGTAGAAATTGCTTCCATAACCTTCATTTCACTTATAAAATCTAAAAGGGTTAACAATTTATGTAAAGTGAAATATTTAAGCGGTTTCAATCATTCACAACAAACCAATACAACAACCATCAACTTCAACAAATAGCATACTCGACAAATACAAAACAACCATTCAATCAAACAAACAAATAGTTTTTCGGGTTCAAAACTTTTAAATTGTACGGAATGTAGAATAAACTACTAGTGCATCATTTACTCAACGGTCTTTGGATAAAACTAAATAGATTATTCTTTCGTCTAAACAATTTTAAAGTATCCTTGCCTAAACAACCATCAACCAATCAAACAACCACCAATTTCAGAAAATAGGTCAAATTCGTTCTTATTTATTTTATTTCATAATATTTGTTTTTTGATTTATTTTCTTTCAAATAATGATTTATCTTTCCTTTTTCATTTTCTTCTCACTTATTTCTTACAATTATTCACTTTATTTCTACCAAAAATTTTCACTTATTCATATCATGAATTTTCCTTTTATTATTTTACATTCATTTATTCACTGCTTAACTTTATTTATTTACAGTATTCATCTTCCTGTTTATTAAAATAATTTAATTTTACATTTACTTAAGTTTATAGTCATCTATTTATGATACTTAACTATATTTAAATATAGTAAAATTCCAATTGTAACTTAAGTTTACAACAATTACAACATCAAATTCTTGTTTATTAAAGAATTTCATTAATTACTTTCATTACCTCATGTTTATTTCTTGTACAATATCTATTACATCCTCTTATTGATATTTCAACTTTTAATATTTGGTAAGTTATATATATGCTTTTAAAGAATGTAATTGAAAGTTATACAAGTTTCCCATTTCTTTTAATTAATTCATTGTTCGATAAATTTTTACCTTTTCCTTATAAGTTACAATTTCAACTTCCTTTTTATTTCCTTTATAACTTAGCCTTAAATCTCCTACCTAAATTAGAGGTTTCAATTATTAATTACTTACCTTTCATTTCACTACAATAATTGAAACAATTAATTAATGGAAATTTAAGAATTTTATACCGGGTTAAATTTTCAATTTATTTTAAAACAATAGATCAATATATTCTTACAACTTATATATCTCTAATTATATTTAAAACAATTCAAACTTTATATATATTTCAAAAATGAATCTGCAGTAGAACTACTACAGTGGCTTTCCCCCTTCGTAACTCGAAAATGAAAGTCGATGATGCGGCCGCCATCACCGAAATTATTTTCCAACGACATAAAGGAAAGTACAAAACTTATTTTCTCCAAAATCTTCTTTAAAACAATTGTTTCAAATTATATTGAAATATTTATATCCGAAAATACTTATAAACAATATTATTATTTCCAAAATTTATTCGAAAAAATTTCAAAACCCTGAATCTTAAGATGTAAATTTTCAAATTTCATTTATTTTATTTTTCAATCTTATTTCTATTATTATTTATACACTTTATTACCTAACGAACAATCTATTGCAGCCAAATATAGATATCATTTGAAAAAATTTTATTTTATATATCGAAAATATAATAGGCAAAATTATTTCATTTACCTATATTAAAACAAATATTATGTCGGCATGTCCTATTAAGTGTTTTGAAATCCCTATTGATGTCATAGCGTCCCACGCACCAACCAGAATTTATAAATACAAAACGGAACAGATTAACAAAATATTAAAACCATTTTATAACACTAACAAATACGATCTCTCATATATATACACTCAGCGACTCCCATAGGGTATTACTACCCTATTAGTAAAGAGTCAAACCCCACAAAGCTAAGGTTTATCGCTAAACCAAAGCTCTGATACTAACTGTAACATCGCCTTTTCTCACGCTTTAAATCGACACACGTGCCAATTCAAACCATACAAAAGGGCGGATTGTTATGGGATAAATAAGAAAAACGAGAAGAAATAAAAGAAAACAGAATCTCACTGCGGAAGGATAAAATATAATAGTCAAATATACAGTTCATGAACCTGTTTACAAAATATTTAATTATACTTGTACAATATATATCAGAGTACACATACCAATAATAACAACGCAGCGGAATACGGTGTGAGTGTAGCGCAATAATATAAATAATAATAATACAAATCTTCGTCTTCGTCCTCTAGAGCTAAATCTTCAAATCCTGAAACGCTCGGACTGACCCGAGCGAATTTGAAAAGACAAAAACACTCGATTCAGAACTAAAAGATCACATGTGAGTTAAATTAAAAGAAATAAACATGAGTGCAGTAACACAAGAGATGCTCGGGATTTACATGTCCTAAGGATCCGTTAAACTATTAACTATGTAGTATATTGCGCTATTATAATAGTGTCTAAAGTAAAATAAACATACTTTTAAGTAGAGTTAAGGAGTTTCCCAATCTCCCCCTTAACACGATAATAGTCCTAGTAGTCCATCCAATATCATAGTCCCACCTGATCGGGAAGCCACCAGAGGATACCACACGGGCTACGGGAGAAATCCAAACTCGTACAAGGCTCGGTATGGAAGGTGACACGGCACAACTAGGTAATGCCAGGGTAGATATACCAATTACGCAATCGGGCTGATGGTAAAACGTAGCTGCTAGTACCGCCTACCTCGAATAACACCCCCAAATCAAAATAAAAAGTGGCCACTGAATCAATCCAAAAGTCAGAGTATAATATCGAAGGAGTGTGTTCGATCAGAGGAATGACCTCATTGGCCCAAGAATCGCTCCTGTTTTAGCCACCTTATGCCAACTCACGGGAGTTAGGTCCACGTATTTACCTCAGAGGAAAACGATGCCACCATCCTACTTCATTCTGGAATCTCCACCGCGTACACGGTTGTTAAAGTTGTTTTCGGTGTTGGCAGAGAGTATGACAACTTCTGATCCTGGTCTCTTTAACAATCAAACGTTATTATAACACCGCGGTCTTTTAAAAATAATTTATACTTAAAACCAGAATATAATATCCCTTTTTAAAACCATATAAATACGATATCATTTCCTCTTTAAAAATCAAATCAATATTGATATCATTTCAAATATATCTTTTTCTAAAACCATACCACTTTAAAATTTATAATATCTCGAAACCATCCATTTAAATTATAACTCTTCAAAACATAATACTTCGAATCCATAGCTTTAAAACCATAACTTCAACTTAAATGGTTTGGATATTAAACAGTATATAAATAAAATGGTTTGAATGTAAATTTACTTTATAAAGTAATAGAATTTTATTTTCTTTAAATTAAGTCTAAATCCATAAATTTTGAATTCACTTCCAGTTTCAATAAACCACTTCAATTTCAATATATTTCAAACTTTGAATATTAAACAATTGGAACTAAGGTTGGAAATTTCTGTTCAAAAATTTAATGTCCTATTATTTAGTTTGAAATATTTGCAAAATAAATCCGTAATCCTTTAAATAAAACTCAAATTACTTATAACTAAATATTTCCTTCAATTTTATTTATACTAAAATATTCATTTAATTCATCTTGAATAAAAATTCAGTTATAAACATCATACCTTTTAAAATTTCAAGTTAATAAATTCTACATCAACCTATGAAGTTAAATTCTTAATTAAGCTGAATTCCAAATAAACTTTCAATTTAACTCCGAATCTTAATTGATTTAAATTATTTAAAAGTCAATATATATTCAATATCTTAACATGTACTTACCCATATAATATAAAATAATCAAACTCCATTATTCCACTTATTAATTTTATTTAACAAATTTATACATAGTTTAAATTCAATAATTTAACTATATATGTATAAATAAAGTAACATTCATATAATATCAAAATTTAATATTTATTTAACCGTATCCTATCCAAACCATAGATTTTTTTTATATTTCTATATATAGACCGCGGTGCCTGTATAAAATTTTCTGTCCTATGGTCAAGTGATACGGATATTTATCATTTCAATCCACAATTTAAAAATAAATTTGCGGTTATATATCATTTCAAACCGCAATCTCAAATGCAATAAAATGCATACTACTTGCAGTTTATACAATATAAAATATATCATCCATCCATCCAAATATCAATAATCAACCATTTATTACAATCATCATCAAATTTAAACAAACATTCATATAGAGCACGTAAAATATAACAAGTATCAACGAACAGTTTATATTCAAAATATAAATAAATAAATAACCGTTTAACAAGTAGTTTATATGCTAAATAAATAAATTTTAACTGTCAATTTTTATGCAATAATAAAATTAATTAACAGTTAAATTAAATAAATGCGATGTGACTGAGATAGTGAATAAGATGTGCAAAACAGTCATAAATAAATTTCTACTCATATCTTAAATCAATTTAACAAACATAAGAAAACTTAGAAGCTGTGAGTGGGTTAAAACACTCGCCTTTTTGAATTTAAATTAGATTTAAATCCAATTTAAACCCAAAATTTGCACAGTCTCCAAATCCGTCCAAACGGGCATCAGAATGTCCGAAATTTCAATATGAACCTAGTGGAGAAAACCGCGCGTGAAAAGGATCATGTATGCGAAAGTTATTCACGTTATTACGATTTTGAAAATAAAATTTAAATAAATAAAATAATACCAAAAACACGCGTCATCAAGCTCACCTTCCTTTCCATCGTTCAGGAATGAAGAGAAACCGCCCTCTACCCTAGAAAAATGACTTAGAAATCGAGTATCGTGATTAGAAACAATGGTCTCAGGGAGTCCATGTAGTCGATACACCTCTTTAAAGAACAATTGAGCAACACGGACTGCATTGGCGGTCTTTTTACAAACTATGAATTGTGCCATCTTCGAAAATCTATCCACCACAACATATGTAGAATCGTTTCCTCGTTGAGTTCTTGGAAAACCCAAAACAAAGTCCATACTAATATCAACCCATGGTCTAGTAGGCTCGGGCAATGGCATATACAATCCTGCATTCGTAGCTGTCCCTTTGGAAACTTGACATATGTGACATATCTGTACAAATCATTCAATTTCTTTCCTCATGTAATGCCAAAAATATGATTGAGAAATCAACTAAAAAGTACGATCTCTTCCCACATGACCTTCTTCATGCAATTCCTTCACAATCTTCATTCGTAAACTGCACACTAGTATACACAAACGATTTCCTTTGAAGAGAAAACCATCCACCAACACATACTCATCCATCTTCCCTTTCTTGACTTCATCTACAATCTTCGTAAAGTAAGGATCCTCAACAAATAATTCTGGCAAAACATCAAACCCCGTCACTTCAACTTTCATTGTAGTCAACAAATGATTTCTTCTACTCAACGCATTTGCCACCCGATTTGTAAATCCCGATTTATGCTTTATAACAAATGTAAACCGTTGCAAATTTGCGATCCATGAAGCATGACTAGTTGCAACCTTATCCTGTCCCTACAAATATTTCAAGCCTTCATGATCGGTATACAACACAAACTCTTGATGAAACAGATAGTGTTTCCAATGTTTTATGGCTTGCACAATAGCATAAAACTCCACATCATAAGTATTGTATTTCATCTTTGCCTCAGAAAGCTTCTCACTGAAATAAGCAATTGGACGTCCCCTTTGACTCAACACTCCTCGAATTCCAACTTTAGATGCATTAGTATGTAATTCAAATAGCAACTGAAAATCTGGCAAAACTAGAATTGGTGTTGACGTCAAAAGTCCCTTGATTCGCTCAAAAGCAAATCCTGCTTCCTTTGACCATGAAAACTGCTTGTCCTTCATACAATCAGTAACAGGCGCCATCACGCTACTGAAATGTGGAATAAACCTTCGGTAGAATGATGCTAAACCATGAAAACTTCTAACTTCTGTTATCGTCCTAGGTTGTGGCCAATTTCGGATTGCTTCAACTTTACTTTGATCCACCTGGATACCTTCCTTGGACAATACATACCCCAAAAACAAAAAACTATGCATCATGAACATGCGTTTCTTTATTGCCGGATAAAATTGCTCCTGACAAAGTATCATCAACACTTCTCGCAAGTGCTGTAGATGTTCTTCTGTGCTTCCACTGTATATCAATATATCATCAAAATATACCACTACGAACTTTCCAATAGACGGTCGAAAGATCTGATTCATCACTCGCATAAAAGTACTAGGTGCATTCGAAAGACCAAATGGCATGACCAGCCACTCATACAACCCTCCCCGTGTCTTGAATGCGGTCTTCCATTCATCCCTTGGTCGAATTCGAATATGATGATACCCACTCTTCAGATCAATCTTTGAAAAGATAGCAGCTCCATTCAACTGATATAACAAATCATCCAATCTAGGCATCGAAAATCTGTACCTCACTGTAATCTTGTTTAGTGCTCGACTACCTGTAAACATTCTCCAGGTTCCATCCTTCTTCGGCAAAAACAATGCCAGTACTGCACAAGGACTTAAACTTTCTTGTACGCGCCCTTGCTCAAGTAACTCCTCCACCTGCCTTCTCAACTCTTCGTGCTCCTTTGGACTCATTCTATAGTGTGATCTATGCGGTAACACACCTCCTGGAACAAGATCTATCTGGTGTTGTATGACTCTCAACGGTGGTAATTCTTTTGGCAAATCTACAGGAAATACATCTTCAAACTCCTTCAATACTGGCTTAACTTCTTCAGGAATTTCAACTACTTCACTACTTTCACGTCCAATTAACAGAAATACTTCAGGCTCATCCTCCACTTCCTTGACAAATTCCTTCAAAGATAATAGAGTCTTTAGTTCTTTAATCTCCTCCAACTTGCTTTCACTTTGTTGTCGCTGTTTAGGAACTAATGTGAGTGCCCTCGAACATGAAACTATAGCAGATAGTCCTCCCGTCATGTTGCACAGCTCTATCGTATTGCCACGTTCTACCCATGAACAAATGACATATGTCCATATCTACCACATCACACCAAATTTCATCTTTATACTTCTTTTCGATGGAAAAAGTTACACAAGCTCTTTGATTAACTTTCACTTCCCCACCTTTCCTCAACCACGCTAATTTGTAGGGTTCGGGATGCTTCTCTGTCTTTAACGTCAACTTCTTCATAGCTTCTGTAGAGATGATGTTATCACTGCTTCCCGCATCGATGAAAAACTTGCAAACCCTTCCAAAGATAGTGCACGTTGATTGGAAAATATTACTCCTCAACCAACTAGTCTCCTCTTCCTGCTTTGGTGTCAAACAAGATCTTCTCATCATTAAAGAATATCCTTCGTCTCCTGCCAATAACTCTTCTTCCTCCTCAACTTGTGGTGAATTTGAACATTCTACTTCTGCATCCTCATCCTCAACCTCAGCAACCATCACTCGCTTCTTAGGCTTGGGACATTCATTGCTCTTGTGACCAAATTCCTGACAGTTATAACACTTGAAATTGTTGTTGACCTTGGTCTTAGCAACTTCATTAACAACCGGTTTACTAACAGCCTTGGAAACATTCGTATGGCTACTAGCCCCTTTCACCTCATTGTTGGAATTTGTAAGCATACCACCTCCTCTTCTACCTTGCCTCTCCCAAGCTAGAGCCTTCTGGTGTGCTTCAGCAACGGATCTTGGATCAAACATATTCACCATATCCTGAATTTGTATTCTTAACCCTCCAACAAATCTAGCTATTAATTGTTCCTCCATCTCCATGATATCATTTCTAGCAATCAGTTGATAAAACCCATCTGCAAAATCATTTACCGACTTTTTCCCTTGTCTCAAATTCTTTAAGCGCTGATACATAAGAGACTGATAATTATAAGGCAAAAAGGTAGCCTTCATCAACTTCTTCATCTTCTCCCATGAAACAATCTTCGACTTTCCCATTCTCTCTTGTGTAAGTTTAGTTTGTTGCCACCATGCCATAGCTCTTCTCCTTAATCGTGTAGCAACCAACTTAACTCTACGATGCTCAGGTAATTCCTTGAAGTCAAAAATTTCTTCAACATTCGATAACCAATCTAGAAATTCTTGCGCTACCATCCCCCCTTTAAATTCTGGAATCTCTGTTTTCATTCCGACTCCCATTTACGATCATCTTCTACATCCCGTTAAGGATTTCGTACTTGCTATCGATCTCGATAATGAATACTACCTCTATCACCATCTTCATCATAATCAAATGTACTTCGATATCGATCTCGACCATCAAAATCTCTATGATCACGCATATCTCTTCTACTATGTCTTTCAACATCACGATATGGCTCATCTCCAAACTCACGTGGAGTTCTTGTCTCTTCATTTCGATATTCATGGTATTCTCTTCTCATTGAAACTGATGGTTCTCTTCTATCTCGACAAGATTGTGGTGACACCCTCCTCGCTTCCGCAACCGATGGCGAAACTCTGCTTCCTTCATGGTCCTAGATTGGTGACCTTCTCCTTTGACTTTGATTCATATCATTCATCAATTTCACTAACTTCCCAATACCTTCATCAAAGTTTTCATTAATACGTTGTTCCATTTGCTCGGCTTCTTGTCCTTGATATACATCTTCAACATTTTGAAAACGGTTAGCACGTCTCGGAGGCATTATCAAATCTTCAACAATCTCCAAACACATACTTCGACTAGCACAACTTTAACTCAAATCTGAACTTAACTTTGCTCGGCCTGCATTTAGCTCGGCTCGGCTTGTAACTCACGGCCTTGATCCAAAACTTCAACTCGGCTCAAACTCCAACACTTCAAATCTTCTCCCAATAGGCTCGGCTTAGCTATGATTGGCTAAGTCTAGCTTTGATACCAAAAATTGACGCAACATATATACCAAAATGGATGAAACGGTGAAAAGTTGAATCGATGGATTGAAAATACCCAAGTGCCCAAATCCGTTGATCTCACGAGATACCAGATTCTAGCTACCTCCAACACGTTGATCGCGCACGATACCGTGTTAAAAGATCTACGATTCTTCTATGTTGATCTTGCGCACGAGATTCCATGAATCGGCTTCAAATCCGTTGATTCGAGCGCACTCGAATAACCGAAAATGGAGAAAGGAGACAACGCTCAACTTCCAATTTTTAAGAGGCACAAAGCACTCAAACAAAAGTTTATTGAAAATCAACCAACTTTACAAATGACCAACAACCCTATTTATAGAAGTTACAACTCACACGACTCAACGCAGATCACAGCACAACCGACCCAAAACAGACGACCTAACCAATACAACACAAGTTACATTTCACGACCTGCGACCTAATTACAACACACATGACCTACAACATAACAGCAATTACAACATCATACTAATGCGACCTAACATCTTGAGCGACATAACTTCAAGAGCGACCTAACATTGAACGGCTTAAAGAAAATACGGCAGCGATGTTTTGAGCTTCAGCGACCTAAAGCCACGCGACCTAACACACTAGGTCGTTTGGAGCGACCTAAGGAATCTCTGCTTCAGGAATCTTGAACAACATAAGATGCATGCGACTTAACACACTAGGTTGTTCCATCCTCCTCCACTCCATAACTCGCTAGGTCATAGCTCGTTAACTCCTTAATCTAGTGCAATGTTTCTTCCTCCCCTTGTGTCCTGCTACACCGTAGCTCATTAGGTCGCTGACGACTCAAAGAACTCGAGCGACCTAACGTCATCGCACTATCTTCCGAGCGACTTAAGGAGTTGGGGCAACTTATCTCCTTATGCGCTGCATCAGTAACTTATTCGTTACTAACCGGAATATCGAAATATTTGAAGTGTTGAAAACGTTAGAATGTAGAATACAAATTTTGTGTTTTCTGCTTTGTGGAATTTTGAAGTTTGCATGGTGAAAAATTGATGTTTTCATTGTTGGGCTGTCATGGACAGCCCAACATTTTGATATAATTGCCCGATTTTGGCGATTTCATTTGCATTCTTTTGCAAGAATTTTATTATGAAATTTGCTTATTAATTTATTTCTACTAAATTATTTTATGTTATAACTTATTAATTTTCATCATCTTTATGCTTTTTCGGACGTATAAGAAAATAAATTTAACGATTTAGTAAATCCGCGAGGTATGGGACTTGTGTATTTACTTTATCGGTTAATTTCGGACTTGTACGATCGAAACGATTGTGTGGAATCGTTTGATTTCCTCCTTGATGTTAACCACACTGTGGTATGAGTTTGAGATTATATTAGTCCATTTGACTAATACGTATAGTCCGAGATCTCTTATTCGGGAGTATATATGAGATTAGGACTATATTGATGGAGATATACTTGCCAATGATATGAGGCAAGATTTTGATGGAATTCGATGAGTTTGAGGATTTTATGGAATTTCTGCTAATCGATGAGATGAGACGAGTTTAGCATCTTATACCATACGCCGATGACATGGGGCGATTCTTTTGATGATGTTGATGATTTCTTAGTTTGGCACGAACTAGCAGCTAGAAAACCGCTAAGTGAGAGCGTGTGGTAAGGGACATACGTTACCACTTTTCGGGTTACTATCCAGAGTTGTTGACACATTCTGGGAGAACTACCGGTACTTGGAGTCCCGATCGGGTTAAGTAATACTTGACTCGATCACCTTTGATGCCGGGGACTTGGCGGACACCGATTGGAGTGAGGTGCTCCAATCACTTTTGATGGAGGGTGTTCGTGGGGAATATAGATGACGTCATAGACCGGATTAATTCGAGATGACGATTCCGGTCGAGATATGGATATGGTACCATAATGGTGAATAGTACTGGTAAATAGCACGTGCAACATGCTTTTGCATGTAATAATTGGCCAATATGAGATATATTTTCTGTTAACCCCGCCTCGGCCGTGGGTCACCGATCCAAAATGATAGACGACCTAACATTCTGCCGACTTAGCGAGGGGGTGCCGACCTAATATCTTAGCACGGAAGACCGACCTAATTGCATAAGGTTTAAGATAGATACCGACCTAAAAGGCTTGAGAAGGAGACCGACTTAAGGCTCAAAGGAAGTTCCGACTCAATAGCCTTAGCTTGTTGCCGACCTAGCCATTCACATCGTCTGCCGACCCAACTGCTAAGAGTGTGCCGACCTAACGCTTTGAAGTAATGCCGACTCAATGACTCGACCAAGTTACCGACCTAAGGGGCCTTAGAAGATGCCGACTTAAAGTTCAAGGAGATTCTGACCTAGGACTTACAAAGGTCTACCGACCTAACACAATCACCGATCTAAACGACTCAAGTTGTTTGCCGACATAACTGTTAAGAACAAGTTGTCCACACCCAAGTCATGGCCGACCTATGGTTTACGGTAAGTCGTAACCGACCTATGGCTTGTGATAAGTCGTAACCGACCTAGAGATATGAAGGAAGAAGTAGTGCAACAGTTGAACGTGCGACACGTTACCTCGGCGACGACTTAAGACAGATGATATGAATTCAGACAAGCTTGCTTCTATTAAGCCGGGGACTTGGCTCGGTAAATCGGCCACGACTTATACTAAGTCGGCCACGACTTAGAACTTGGCAGTAATTCCAGCCCAGAATCCCTATAAATACACGACTACCTCCAACACTTAAGGGACTTTTGACACATTCTCTTCATACACCGTTACCTTGCTGCATTGAGAACTTCATCAACACTTAGAGCTTTCAAGATCAAAGGAATACTTCGAAGAACTTCACGAAGAAACTACACATCTTCAATTTGAATTCAAGGATTTTAATCGACATAGAAGCTTGAGCTACTTGTTCCAAAACTCTTGTAACTTGAAATATATTGTACTTGAGAAGAGTTGTATCAGCTTGTAACGAGATCATTAATAAAAGTACTTAAAGTGGACGTAGGCTATACCCTTAAGCCGAACCACTATAAAATTGTTGTCGTTTACCGCTTTTCTACTGTTTTCTGCTTGTAATCTGTTCCCGAGCTTTCGGGTGGTGCTTTCACGACTATAACTCATACACCGGGGTGTTAGCGTTCAAATTTTAGCGTTAACATTTTTGGTGCTTTCACTGAGAATTGAACTCAGGAAAACTGTCATCATTGCTTCGCAGAGATTTGAAGAAAGAATTTCCTTAAAAACCAGAAGTCTATCTGAGATTATGGCTCCTGGAAGGAAAAGTAGATCTATCAGATCTGGAAACATTCAAGAGGGAACCTCCGCTTCCCCTGTACCTAATCAACCCACTCCGTCTGTTGGAGTTACGAAAGCGGAGTTGGATGCTGTGATTCTAGGGCTAAACCAGCAGATAAACGCCCAAAATGCACAATTAGAGGCTCAAAGTGCCCAGAATGCTCTGATTCTGAATAAATTGAACGATTTACTTGGGGCAAACAATCAACCAGCTTGTAATGAAAGGAACTGTGCTGGCAACATTCATGATGTTAGTGAAAGGAATGCTCCTGAAAGGGCTACTAGTCCCTTTGAGCAGGCAGTTCCTGAGGCTGGTGGATCTAGAACTCGGCATGATGAGGAATATCTTTCTGGAATGGTCCGGCAGATCATGAAAGAAAGTATGCAAAGGGTTGAAGATGAGAAGGAATGGGGTTTCTCTCCAAGTAAAACTCCGTTCACTGAAAAAAATTTGAAGGCGGAATTTCCAAGGAAGTTTGTCCCTCCGACTATTCCAGCTTACAAAGGGACAAGTGATCCGAATGAGTTCTTGTATAAATATGATTGGCACATGACAGGTGCCAGGGCCTCTGACGAAATAAAATGTCGATATTTCCCCGTATACCTGGAAGGTGTGGCTCTACTATGGTTCACCAAGTTGCCAGTCCGATCTATCGATCAGTTTTCAGACTTGACCAGAAAATTCAAGGAGCAGTTTAGACTATATGCTTCGAAGGCCAAGGACATTATGTCACTATCGAGTTTAGAGCAGAATCCTGGTGAGTCTATCAGATCCTTCTTGAACCGCTTTAATATAGCACTGGCTGAGGTGGACAATGCTGAACCACGAATGATATTGACTTATCTGATGAGGGCTATTGATAAGTCAAGCGAATTTGGGAAATGGTTAAATATGAAGGAGCCAACCTCTCTCGAAAAGTTCTACAAAAAAGCAGATGAATTCATTCGCTTGGAAAGCCGTCCTTTACCAGTAAAGACAGTGTTGGAGAAAGCAGAAGACAACACTGTCGCTCCACGCAAGAATGAATCGGTGGGGCAAAAAAGGGAGAATAATAATGGGAAGAAACAGGGTAATCTGAAGAAGCCCCGATCCTTCAAGCCATCAGAATATACTCCATTATCACATACACCGGAGCACATCTACCTGGCCACCAAAGATTCCGTCGATTTCCCTAAACCTATCCCTTTGAGAACCGGGAAAAAAGCCATACAGAGTGGGAAATTCTGCCGCTTCCACAATCAACCCGGTCATGAGACTGATGAATGCCGGCAGTTGAAAAATCTGATTGAAGAGTTGCTAAGAGAAAACAAACTGCAGCAATTCGTGAAGAAAAATAGCAACAATCCTGCATCGTCAAGTCAGGGGCAACAGGTTCCTGTTCATCAGCCTAGGACAGGTGAGAAAGCTACGGGACATGAATCTGGAAGGCCCGTTATCAATGTCATTACAGGAGGGCCTCACCCAGCTGGCAAGAGCTGGGGTGAGATGGAGAGATATTCCAGGGCTTTGAAATATGCTCCAGCCGAAGAAGACGTCTTTGTTTTAGAAGACACTACGCCCCTGAAACAACAGAAAACTTTCAGCGATGATATTGTTTTCAGAGCCAGAGATTCCACAGGTATAGAAGCTCCTACCCTAGATCCCTTGGTCATCTCGGCTGGTATTGGACCGGCCATTGTCAGAAGAGTCCTCATTGACTGCGGAGCATCATGTAATATCCTCTTCAAGAAGACATTTGACCAGATGAAAATCCCTATGATTGATGTACAAGCCTCATCACAGAAGATCGCTGGCTTCACTGGGGAGCCAAAACAACCAATTGGGACCATCGATCTGCTTGTAGAACTTGGAGAAGCAGAAAGGAAAGTGGTCCGCAAGCAAACATTTGTGATTGTCGATGAGTTTTCTGCTTATAATGCTTTTCTTGGCCGTCCAACACTCACAGCATTCAAAGCTATCCTAGCCCCGTGGTGCCTCACTATTAAGTTCCCTACTGACAATGGAGTAGGAGTTATAAAAGGGGATCAAAATGCTGCGCGAGAGTGCTATTTGACAGAGCTGCGAGAGTCAAGAAAAAGAGAAATGGGAAAGGATGCGGCAACCCCAGTCCGCATCAAAGAACCAGCCTTGTAGCAATTACGGGGCGGACCCTGCACTGGCGAGCATAGCGGGGCATGGAAAGAAATGGATCCCAGAAAAGCCAGTGCAGGGGAGAATAGAGTGGTACCGGTGGAAACGACAGTTCCGGTACCTGTTGACCCGAAGGACCCAAATAAGGTGTTAAATGTGGGTTCACAGCTTAATGTGTCAACTCAGAATATCTTGATATCTTTCCTGAAAGCAAATCTGGATGTCTTTGCTTGGACTCATGCCGATATGTATGGAATATCCCCAGAAGTTGCAGTACACGCTCTGAATATTGACCCAAAGTTTACGCCAGTTAAACAGAAAAGAAGAACCCAAGGTCCAGAAAGGTCAGCAGCATTAAAAGAAGAAGTTGATCGACTCATGGAAAATAACTTCATCAAAGAATCTACATATCCGAATTGGGTTTCAAATCCTGTGTTGGTCAAGAAAGCTAATGGAAAATGGAGAGTGTGCGTTGATTTTTCTGATCTAAACAAGGCTTGCCCCAAAGATTGCTTCCCATTACCCAGGATCGATCAACTGGTAGACGGAACTGCGGGACATGAATTGTTATCTTTCATGGATGCCTACTCCGGTTATAACCAAATCATGATGCACGAGCCGGATCAGGAGGATACAAGCTTTATCACAGATGTTGGACTTTATTGCTACAGAGTTATGCCCTTCGGATTGAAAAATGCAGGGGCAACCTACCAAAGACTTGTTAATGCTATGTTCAAACCGCAATTGGGCAAAACTATGGAAGTCTACGTCGACGACATGTTAGTGAAGTCCAGGAAAGCAGCGGATCACATTGAACACTTAGCAGAAATGTTCGCAGTCCTCCGGAAATACAGAATGAAACTTAACCCTCTGAAATGTACATTTGGGGTCGAGTCCGGAAAGTTCTTAGGTTTCATCGTCAGTGCTAGGGGCATTGAGGCTAGTCCAGCTCAAATTACTGCCTTGAAAGAAGTTAAAGCTCCTAGAACAAAGAAGGAATTGCAGAGTCTCAACGGAAAGGTCGCCGCCCTGAGTCGGTTCATTTCCAAAGCCACTGATAAATGCATCCCATTCTTTGACGCCCTGAAGAAAGGAAAGAAGAATTTTGAATGGACTTCCGAATGCCAAAAAGCCTTCGATGAGTTGATCCGTCATATGGAAACGCCTCCAATACTTTCTAGGCCAGGCAATGGTGAGGATCTTTTTATATACTTGGCAGTATCATCTCATGCTCTAAGTGCAGCGCTGATACGGGAAGACAAAACGATTCAACATCCGGTTTACTATATCAGCAAAAGACTCACTGGGGCAGAGCTGAATTACTCCAAGTTGGAAAAACTCGCCTATTGCCTACTAGTTGCATCAAGGAAACTGAGGCAATATTTCCAAGCTCATCCTATCAGGGTACTTACTGATCAACCTCTAAAGCAAGTCCTGTTTCGCCCTGAAACTTCGGGTCGCCTTCTAAAATGGAACATTGAACTCAGTCAATATGACATCACTTATCACCCACGAAAAGCAATCAACGGACAAGCTTTAGCTGATTTCATTGCAGAATTCACAGAGAAGGATAATGGTGAGGATGAAGCGATCAGTGATTCCCCAATCCAGTGGAAGATGTATGTTGATGGCGCAAGAAATGACTACTGTTCTGGAGCCGGAGTGGTACTTGAAACTCCTGAAGGTCGATCATTATGTTATGCACTAAGATTGGAATTTCCTTCAACAAACAATGAAGCAGAATATGAAGCTCTTATTGCAGGTCTGAAAATCGCTAAAGAGCTAAACATTCGAGCATTACAAATCTTCAGTGATTCTCAGCTTATTGTATGCCAAGTCAAGAAGGAATTTCAAGCAAAAGGTGGAAACCTGCCTTCCTACTTGTCAAAGGCTTGGGAACTACTATGTGAACTCGATCACAATTCAATAAGCCACATTCCTCGGGAAGAGAATATGAAGGCAGATTCCCTCGCAAAGTATTCAAGTTCTGGTGAAGCTCAACTATTGGGATTGGTCCCTGTAGAAGTCCTTTCAGCACCAAGTATAGACGAGATGGATATAGACTGGATTATGAATGTATCTCAAGAACAAGAGTCATGGATGACTCCAATATTGGACTACCTACTCAGAGGTTCTCTGCCAGAAAATTCGATAGAAAGACGAAAGCTACTAAGGAAAGCCTCTCACTATGTAATTCAGGATGGCCGATTGTACAGACGGGGATTCTCAATGCCATTGCTTCGATGTGTATCCCGGGAAGAGTCCAAAACAATCCTAGCTGAGGTGCATGGAGGAGAATGTGGTGATCATTCAGGTGGTCAAACATTAGCAAAGAAAATTCTCCGATACGGATATTTTTGGCCAGAAATTAATCGAGATGCTGCAGATTACTCCCGAAAATGTGACAAATGCCAAAGATTTGCCAAAATTCCAAGAGCACCTTCTACCGAACTCACACAGATGGTCAGTCCATGGCCGTTTGCAATTTGGGGTATGGATCTCATTGGGCCGCTACCAACTGCTAAATCAGGGATTAAATATGCTATTGTTGCAGTTGATTACTTTACTAAATGGGCAGAAGCTGAACCATTGGCTACTATCACTTCTAAGAAAATGATAAGCTTTGTGACCAAGAATATCATTTGCAGATACGGTGTGCCTCAGAAAATATTCACGGACAATGGTACTCAGTTTGAAAGCGAGGAATTCCAGGATTTTTGCAAACGATTCAAAATCCAGAAAAGCTTTTCGGCAGTAGCTCATCCCCAGGCAAACGGGCAAGTGGAAGCAGTGAACAAGATCATCAAATCGACCATCAAAAAGCAACTCGAAAGAGCAAAAGGTGGTTGGGTCGATAAACTACCACTTGTACTATGGGCATACAGAACTACTCACAAAACTACGACTGGGCATACTCCTTTTTCGTTAGCATACGGATCGGAAGCAATGATTCCGGTTGAAGCAAAGGTCCCTTCACACAGAAGAATCCATTTCAATCAAGAAAATAATGAAAAGCTACAACTTGAAGCGCTGGATCTCCTTGATGAAAAAAGAGATGAAGCTAACCTCAGAGTTGCAGCTCATCAGCAAAGGATAGCCAGGCATTTCAATTCCAAAGTTCGTCAACGCAGCTTTGAAATTGGAGATCTAGTCCTGAAAAGAATTATGACCGCGACAGGTGTGTTTGGGCCAAATTGGGAAGGACCGTATGTAATAGGTCAGAAGCTTCTTGACGGCACATTCAAGCTCACCACTGTTGATGGAGATCAAATTCCAAGGGCATGGAACAGCAACCATTTGCGTCCATACTTTACTTGAAAATTTTGTTGAAACATTGTAAAAAGAATTATGAATGTATGATTCTTGTAATTGAAAGCAATTGTGAAACTGATGCAAGTAAATAATGAAAGAATATAAAGTGGATGTAGGCCCAATTTCATGGCCGAACCACTATAAATCTTGTGTTCCTTATTATTATTATATGTTTGCTTTGTTTTCGATATAAAAGTACATAAAATGTATTGCTGAAATGTCGATTTAAATTTTTGCAGACAATGGAAATAAAACTTGCGCATAATAAGACCGAGCGATTCTCACCATCATTCAACAAACAAATTTCAAGTCACAAAGACCCCGAATTCAAATCCTAGATAGGAAATACTTCAATTGAACGGCTAATGATTTCGATAGAAACGAGCCCTTGCTGATAAATTGAGATTGTTTGAACAAACAAACATCCAATTAGGAAGCTAGTGCCCGTTCTCACGAACTTGCCAGACAATGAAGTACACTTCCTTGGATTAAACAAGCCACTTGCGAGAAAAGGGGAATGAAAACTTGAAAAGAAAAAAAAAAGGGATCGCTGAAAAGGCATAAGCAAGTGAACAGAGGAACAACCAAAGCTACCATCAGCAGCACAAGTCCTCTTTGGAGGCACAACTCTTCGGAGGATAAAAGACCTCTAATGGGTCATACGCCACAAAAAAGAAAGTTCTCTACTCAACAAAAAAGATTGGAGGAGTCATGACCCTCCAACCATGAGAGAGTAACTTCCAGGCGATGAAAACCCTTTCTGAGGCACATTTCACCAGGAGTTGAAGTGTAACAGCCGCTCTTCGGAATTTCACTTCACCAGAGTTGAAATGCGAACAAAAGAAAGACCTCTTCGGAGGCACATTTCACCAGGAGTTGAAGTGTAACGGCCGCTCTTCGGAGTTTCACTTCACCAGAGTTGAAATGCAAACAAAATAAAGACCTCTTCGGAGGCGCAATTAAGAAGAAAGACCTCTTCGGAAACCTACGTTTCACCGAGATTGAAATAAAACTTCCAAGTGTTGAAACGTGAAAAGGATTTCTAAGGCATAACTCTTTGGAGGTACACGTTTCACCGAGATTGAAATAAAACTTCCAAGTGATGAAACGTGAAAAATCCCTCCTCAGAGGTACAACTTTCTATATATATATAAAAATAAAAAAAAAGAAGAACCTCATCAAGAGCATACTTTAACTTCCAAAGGAAGAGTAATTTACCTATTACGGAGAATGATCTTCCTCAAAAAAAAAAAAGGGGGGGGGGGGTTAAAGTACATTCAGAGGTCCGCTTTGCCACATAGAAGAATTCACTTGGCAAAATATATACATACGCAAAAAGAGAAAGTGATTTCTTCGAAGGACAAAGCGTAGAAACTTATGTGAAGGAAGTTGCACTCTACGAAAATTCTTCTCGAGAATGAAGTAATTATTCTTTAGAAAACGAGAGTGCAAGTCCCCTTAAAGTATACGATATTGCAGTAAGCTCATGGTATAGGGGCAACATGGTATAGTTACATACAAAGCGGTATAACTATGTCGGTAAAGTACGCTCAAACAACATACCACAAGCTCACCGCAACATCGTATAAATAAAACTTGTGCAAAAAAAAAAAAAAAAAAAAAAAAAAAAAAAAAAAACTTGTGCAAAAATGAATAATAAATGCATTCTCAAATTCAAACAAAAGTCTGTACAAATAAAGAATCATTTTATTCAATTGCAGATATTGCAGATACAGGTTTCAAAATAAGAAGCAGGGGCCGGTGCCTGCACAACATCCGACCATTACACAAAAAAGGAATCAAAAAGCTCAACTCTTCATTTCTTCTTGCCCCCTTTAGACCCTTTACCCGGCCGAGTGGTTAGCTTTTCGGGTCTTCCAGGTTGGTCTGAAGGCATAAGGGAAGAAGGGGAGGGAGGTACAACTGGCGCAATTTCCGGTTCCTCTTCAGTGGTGATAATTTTCTTCCCCCTCCTCTTCGATGTCCCATGCTTCGTTCTTCTCTGCGAAGAAGACTCACTCCCCGGAGTAACGAGAGCGGACAAAACTACGTCGTCAGAAGGAGTCCGCTCCGGAGAGATCTCGCCTCCTTCGAGTCCCTCATCTTTTTGCTCCTGCGAGGCAACAGGGTCATCCAAACCATGAAGAGCCTCAATTTTCTCCTCTTGTGACCCAGGTTGCGAAGCAGAAGGAGGAGTCACCTGAAGAGATGGAGGAGGAATAACCAGAGAAGGCGAAGTCTGCACGACACTTGTTGTTTCAACTGCAGAAGAAGAAAAATTGAAAATGTTAGTATCTTCCCGAAAGAAGGGAGATATGGGTTCATCGAGATTCAAGAGGTAATCGAGAAGCTCATCAAATTTTTGAGGAATAAGCAGGCAATCCACCTGAATCGGACCAATGTCGAAATTACCTGAAGATATTGGCTTTGTCAGTTCAATCTCATAATTCTGAGCCCCAATGTCCTCCAAAGCCTCTTCTTCAGTAGGGGTGATTACCCCAGTTCTTGTAGCAGGCGGCAAATGAGCACTAGGGCCTGTAATGTCCACCTCGGGAGAAACTAGAGGACGTTCGGAGATGGTAGGCGGTACTTCTTTTTCAGAACGCTCCTCTTCCGCCATCCCGGCCCGCGCTCTGGCAAGCTGCTCCTTACCCTTGGCAAGAGCGGCACGGGCTTCGTCATCAAGATAATGCTCTTCAAGGGCTGACTCAGCATATCCAGCACCTTTACCACCGAGCATATCAAGTGCTGTCTCCCAAACTTCAGGCAGTGTGATTTCATACTTGGGGCCTAGAAAGGCAAGGCTTCCACGCCCCAAGACGCTGTGCAAGTAGAAGTCGAATAATGTTGAGCTGATGCTGTTTTTGGTCGCCTCATGAGATTCTTCGGCTGCGATTCTGCCGGTGACAGCCTCATCACGCTCCCTTTCAGTTTTGGCAAGCTGAAGCTTAAGCATTTGTATCTCCGCCTCCTGGGAGTTGTTTTTCTTTCGGAGCTCAGCGATATCAGTAGCATAGCCTTCACTGATTCTTTTTTGTACTTCGAGCCTGTCTTCGGCATCCCTTTGGCTAGCGTGAGCGTCTCTCACTTGTTTCAGGAGCACTTCTTCTTTTTGAGAATAGGAAGTAGAGGAAGCAGCAAGCTCATGTTTCAATTCCTCGACTTTTGCTTCAAGCTCCTCATTGTAAGAAGCAATGTTCCTCATTTCGGTGTCGTGTTGCTCAACGACCTTTTGCCATTCGGCCTTATCGTTTTCCATAGTAAGCATGGCCTCTATGTTGGCACGGTTAACTCTTTGAAGCTCATCGACAAGCTTCTGCCAGTTTGACATCCTCTCGATATCGAGCTTGACGGCATCAAGATTGCGCAACATAGCAGACTTGTCGATGGGGACCAAGTCTAGGTCGAACCTCACCCCCTTAAGGCACCATTGAGGAAATCGGCTCTGCAGAGTGGCAGGAACCGGTCCAACGTGAAATTTGGGCCTGCTAATTATCGTTTGAATATCTGATTTCCCAAGAGCGGGAGAGTCAGAAGGAATGTCGAGCGAGGCAGGAATAGTAACTTTCTCAGGAGTAGTAGAGGCCTGCTTTTCACTGTGACGGGCTCGTTTGCTTAAGTCTTCACTCATGTGACCTTTTCCTCGATCGTCATGAGATTTTCTCTTGTGGGAGTCATCGCCTTTTTGCCAAGAATCATGGCGCTCTTCTCTCTCCCTTCTTTCACGATGTTCTTCTTCAATCCTCCTTTCATGAGCCTTTCGGGCAGCCCTCTCTTCATCCGACTCTCTGTAAGAAGGAAGGTAACGCCTGTAATCATACTGGCTACGCCTCCCGTAGCACTGGAAATCGTCATATTACGAGCCGCTGCGCCCCATAGGAGAATCTGGAATTAAAATAATAAGCTTTAGAAATCTTTAAAGTGCAAGAAGATAAGTGCATAGAAGTGATGAGAAATTCTAAGTGTGTGTGTTGTGCAAACTACGCGGATTCATCTACGAACCACTCTTTATTTGGGGAGTGGTTGTGGGTGTAATAGTTAACGTCAACTCTTGAGTCGACGACGACTGTTGCAAAATAGAAGTAGCTTCAACTACTGAAGAAGAAATCCCGACGGTAGTAGGGTCATCTTTGAAGATCTCTTGTGAAGTAGCGAAGAGGTCGCTCAATCCTTCGAAGGTATCGTCCCTGCTTTGCTTGACAGGACTGGATTTCTTAGCCTTTTCACCAGATTCTTGTGAATGGTGAGAGGATCCCTGAGGCTCTTCTTCCTCGATAACCGGGGCAAGTTTACCAGATGGCCCCGCAACATCAACAGAAGTGGAGCACTTCACCAGCGAAGATTCAGGAGTCTTTATCGGAGAATCGGGGACTTCCGTTGGAACTTCATGAGCATGCATAGAGCGAGAAGTGTGTAGAAGCCCATGTTGATGTAAAAATTCATCCCTCAACAGAAATTTTATGCTCCTCTCTTCTGTGGCCACGACACTCAACCTCTCAAAAACTTGCTTGTGAATTGGATCTCTAGAAGGGAGAGGAAGTGCTGAAAGGAACAAAGAATGAAATTAGCAACTGAAAGTTCGATCTCGAAAAAGTTTCAAAACGGAAAAAATAGAAACACTAATCTTACTTCCTACTCTCCAGATGGCATAAAACCCTGAGGGACAGCGGGCAAAGAAAAACTGGTTCAAAAATCCATGAACGCTTTCAGTAAGATCGGAAATGAGCTTGCGGTTTCTGGCACTTCTCACAATAATGAGGGAAGGATGATCTTTACTCTTTGCAAACGAGCACAGATAACGAATTTCTTCAAAACTCGGTAGGCGATCAAGGGTTCTTCTAAACAAAACACATAACCCCATCAAGATGGCATAGCCATTGGGATGAAGTTGAAATGGAGAGATTGTCAACCGAAGGAGAAGAGTTCGAAGGAAGTCGTTAAAAGGAGGAATCGCCCCACTTAAGCACATTTGGCGATTGACTGCAACAAAGCCATAGGGAGGATTGTCAGCAGTATCACTTGGCCCAGGGAGAAGAACATCACTTTCAGCAAAGCCAAATTGAGTGCGCAGCTGGACAAACGCTCTCGAAGTTAGAATAGTTGAGGTTCTCTCCGGAGGATTCTCTATGGGAACAGCTATCGGAAAAGTTTCTTCCTCTTGAGTTACCACTTCTTCTTCTCGGTGGGAAGTCATTCTACATAAACAACTGGGTATTCAAACATGAAGGTGCACGTTTCCTAAAGTGTGTGAAGTGTTGTGTAAAATCAATCAAGCAGTGAACAAATATAACTGGAATAAAAACTAGCAAGCATTTGTTAGTTATGAAATCCAGGGACTATTGTTTTAAGCCTAAATATACAAGTATGATGTTGATGCAGACAAATCAGTCCAGATTGTTGATACTTTGCATTAATGTTTAACTTTAATTGATTGATTCACAAACATTTCATGCAATATATTTAAGTTGCTTGTCTTGTTTCGACTAATCTGTCATCTGACGTGGGCAATCAATGGCAGTATTTTCGCCTTGGTTTTCTTTGTTTGTTATTTTCAGCAGGTTAGCAGCTTATAAGTTAATGCGGCCTGTGAAATAATACAATGAGATTCAAGCAAGTTTAAAGTTGGGGCAGTTCAAAATTCAAACAATATAGTTCGGTAGCTCAAGACAAATGCTCAAAGTGGGTCTATGCTCCTAAATGATAACACGTCTAAAGCTCAAGTATTAAGTCGTCTAAAGCTCAAGTATTAAGTCGGCTACGGTTCAAAAGTTTTTCGCGAGATAAGGCTAGGTCGGTAGCGGGTCAGAGTCTAAGCATTTTAATTTGGCAACTCAGTCCTCTAGGTCGCAAGGGAGAGATAAGAATGTAAGCTCCGGTCCGAAAGACAGGAACTTTTCCAAGTATTAACTCGGTCACGATTCAGGCCTTAAAGTTTAAATCGGCAAGTGTTCTTCAAGCACTATCTCAGCCACGACTTAAGGTTGCTAAGAGCCAGGTCGGCTAAAGGATAAGCCACCCAAAATCACTGACTCGCTCCCGAACCAACATCACACTCCATCTACCCATTAACCCGATAACCATTCCATCAACAACAGCCTTCATTCATGCTATCGAATCACCCAATACAACAGTTCGAAGTTGTCACAAATCCAATACCCTGCCATCAGAGATCATCGAGCCTAAGGTGATAAATCACCTTCGTTGTATCAGCGATCATCTGAAGCCGGATTGAGTAACCTAGGCTCCATTAGCTATAAACGTGATGAGATTCGTGATGGAGCGTCATATAGGGAGGCGATTCGAGTTTAGGCAACAGAATTCACGAATCAATGGTAATCTATGGTCGAAAAAAGAATGAAATCGCTTACGCAATGAATAGCAGATGTTTTCAGTAGTTGATTGGAATTAAATCGTCTTTTTTGAGCCCGGAAGATTTTTAATGGCGGAATCGAAGAAATAGGTAATGAGAAGGAAGAAGAAAATGGACGATTTATATCTCACTATGGTAGGGACTGAAGGGACATAGGCCGACCAACTGTTAGGTCGCGTACGACCTACTGATCTAAAAAGGAATGGGTTAAAGGATATCGAAGCATACGACCTAACTATTAGGCGTATGTTTCGAGGGGCAAATGTTAACCCCGCCTCGGCCGTGGGTCACCGATCCAAAATGATAGACGACCTAACATTCTGCCGACTTAGCGAGGGGGTGCCGACCTAATATCTTAGCACGGAAGACCGACCTAATTGCATAAGGTTTAAGATAGATACCGACCTAAAAGGCTTGAGAAGGAGACCGACTTAAGGCTCAAAGGAAGTTCCAACTCAATAGCCTTAGCTTGTTGCCGACCTAGCCATTCACATCGTCTGCCGACCCAACTGCTAAGAGTGTGCCGACCTAACGCTTTGAAGTAATGCCGACTCAATGACTCGACCAAGTTACCGACCTAAGGGGCCTTAGAAGATGCCGACTTAAAGTTCAAGGAGATTCTGACCTAGGACTTACAAAGGTCTACCGACCTAACACAATCACCGATCTAAACGACTCAAGTTGTTTGCCGACATAACTGTTAAGAACAAGTTGTCCACACCCAAGTCATGGCCGACCTATGGTTTACGGTAAGTCGTAACCGACCTATGGCTTGTGATAAGTCGTAACCGACCTAGAGATATGAAGGAAGAAGTAGTGCAACAGTTGAACGTGCGGCACGTTACCTCGGCGACGACTTAAGACAGATGATATGAATTCAGACAAGCTTGCTTCTATTAAGCCGGGGACTTGGCTCGGTAAATCGGCCACGACTTATACTAAGTCAGCCACGACTTAGAACTTGGCAGTAATTCCAGCCCAGAATCCCTATAAATACGCGACTACCTCCAACACTTAAGGGACTTTTGACACATTCTCTTCATACACCGTTACCTTGCTGCATTGAGAACTTCATCAACACTTAGAGCTTTCAAGATCAAAGGAATACTTCGAAGAACTTCACGAAGAAACTACACATCTTCAATTTGAATTCAAGGATTTTAATCGACATAGAAGCTTGAGCTACTTGTTCCAAAACTCTTGTAACTTGAAATATATTGTACTTGAGAAGAGTTGTATCAGCTTGTAACGAGATCATTAATAAAAGTACTTAAAGTGGACGTAGGCTATACCCTTAAGCCGAACCACTATAAAATTGTTGTCGTTTACCGCTTTTCTACTGTTTTCTGCTTGTAATCTGTTCCCGAGCTTTCGGGTGGTGCTTTCACGACTATAACTCATACACCGGGGTGTTAGCGTTCAAATTTTAGCGTTAACATTTTCTATGAGTTATAATGATTTCGATTTCACCATTTTTGATACCTAGCCTTATAGATGTAAATAAGGCAAATATGATTTCTTTGAGGATTTTGGTGATTTCGAATTTATGGATTTATACTTAGGAATTATATACGACTTCAGAGATTTATTTATTCATGGATAATGTTTGAATGTTTTCCCTTATATCATATACATGAATTCCCTCAGATAAACCCAAGTATATGTATATGCAAACCACCATAGAGACATAGTGAAGCTACTTGATGTCAACCCTAGATGTTCATACCTACTTATGTTATCCCATTGCGAAGCTCTTCTCTTTACCTTATCGTATTTCCTTTCTATCGATAATATTCGGTTGCTTGACCCGTGTGTTTGTCACTTGGGTAAGACCGAGTTGCAGGTTAGGTGGAAGTCGATCTTTTGTGTTGGATCTATGTTGCTTTTTGGGTAGGACGCATGACTATGGACTGGACTCCTCTTTTTAGTGTTATACCTGTTATCGACACTTTGTATATATTCTTTTATGGGATGTGGTGTATGTATTTGATATGGGCATGCTATTGTGTAGTGGTGTATGACACTTGATGTTTGGGTTTGTAAATATACATTCATACATACATATGTATATATATATCTGTAGCTGCCGTTCTGTGATATGTATGTTTTATTTATTTCATTTTGCTTCTGAATAGATCCTACAGCTGAGTAGTATCATATTAGCTAAATATTGAATATGTCGATTCCATGAGTTAATAAAAAAAAATATCAACGTATTCAGTCTTTAGCTAATGCATTACTATATCGGTAGCCCTTAACCAGCCTTATTCTCTACATTAGTAGACAAAATTACTTGTTAATTCCCTTTACAAACGTGGGTCTCAGGGTAGGGCGTCACAATATTGCTTTTGTTTGATTTTCCCAGGCTTGATCTTTTTTTGTTTTAGATTTGCTGAGTTGCTTCCAGATTTTGGTTTTGAATTGGCCAGTTGAATCTTTTCTTTGATCGGGTTTTACTTTCAGACCTGATTCTCTGGTTTTGAGATTTGATTCTTGTTTCATACCTTTTGATTTGGTTTTGTTTTATTTTTCTGGTCTTGATTTAGAAAGAAGGATGAAGAAAGAATATTGAGAAGTAAAGAAAAATGACCTGGTTTTGTTTTTAAGTTTTATAGGTTTTGATTTTTCAGATTTCGTTGAAAATAAAGATGAATACTTGACACTTGTCTTTATGCAAGATAATTTGATTACAAATGTTTTAAACCTTTAATTATTTTCTCACAGTGTCATAAGCATGAATTTTATGTTTAACCCTCATTTCATTTTTAAATGATGAATTAACTTTTCATTACACATGGATTAATATGTGTAAATATATTTCCTTTTTTATATTCACATATGTTTTCAATATCTTTTATCATATTTTCTTCAACCTTATTGAATTAAATCTCATATTAACTTAAACTACTATATTTATTAATAAATATTTATTTTTATATATATACAAACCGAAATTATATTTTTGTATAAATTCAAAAGAAAAGCATATAAACCTGTTTATCAAATCTTTATTTAAACCAAAGCTATTATATTAAATTTAAATCATACTTCCAAATCAAAATGTCTATTTAATATAATCAGAAAACAAATTATTATAAACTGAAAATATAATGGTTTCAAATTCAATTTATTTTTCAATATATTTATTTTTGGATTTCAAATTCAAATTACAATTTATAATTTATTTATATAAACACAAAACAAACACATGTCTTTATTAAATTTGGTAACTTTCAAATTAATTTACCATTAGATTCACAATTTAATTCTAAAAATTAAATCAATTACAAATTTAAACTGGGATCGTTACAGAAGAAGTCTCCTCCAAGAAGATCTCCAAGCTGTAGCTGTCTACGAGCTTCTTCCTTGATTGGCTAAGGAGGAAATAGAGGTGTCGTTCAGACTAAAAGTCTGGTGAATGATGTAATCACTAGAGTCTTTAAGCAAGATAAAAGTAATAGAATCTACAACAGTTCTAGATAAATAAGGATAACAAGGGAAATGGGAAAGAGATAAACTAGAAGTAAATACGACTAAATATTGCTCAAGATATGATAACTTTGATTGCTTACATTTATTAAAATTTAATTAGGCTGAATTTCTAATCATGTAATTAGGATGTAACCCTAATTCTACCTTTTTTCGATCGGCCTGTTGCTCAATAGACCTTTCCATGGACCAGCCGCTATATAACTCCCTACACAGCAGCCAATGATATCTACGAAAGATGCTTAGAGTAACTACTATGGATCCGGATGACATATATGGCTCCCCATACATAAGGCAATGGTGTCTACTAAGAAACCATACTAAGCGCTTGGACTCATAGCTATTACTGAGCACCCAAATGGAAGTCGCATGCATAACTGCTACCATGTCCATGCTAACTTTTGCTCCACCTATTGAGTCTTCTTATTACCTCCAACATACAACATAGCTTGCCCCTCATCTCACGTCGGGCTAATGCGAGTCACCGTGCGTCCATAGAAAAATAGGGGAAATACTGTTGGTATTGGCCCTTCATCCAAACAATATCTAGTTACGCCCCATATCATAATTCCCATGATTTGGACTTCTATTTGACCAATTACTACCATTCTTTGCATAAGCGTGCCCTAGGGAATGCTATTTGGTATAGGTCATACTTTTATCTTTGCTTATTAACTTTGATAAATTATTTAAATAAGCCTTTATTACCATTTTTTACTTTCTACGCTTATTAATTTATCCCAAGCCTTATTAATTTATCCCAAGCCTTAAAATAAGCCCCATTCTATTCTTTTTCTTATTATAACCTACGTATAATAATGCTTATAACTTAGCTCAAGGTCTAAATGTGAAAATAAGCTTCTTTCATGTTTTACTTCATTTAGTTGTAATTCTAAGTTATAACTATGCCAATTATCTTTAATTAGTCCAATTCTAGTTATAATTAGGCGTAATTTCAGTCCAATTCCATTATTTATTATAGTCTTTACAATTTACATCACATTTTCTTCATTTAATATTCTTATTTGTAAAGTACATATCCACGTTCAATTTATTATAATCCACACACGTAGAAAAAGGGAATGAAGGGAATAGACGTGTGATGACCTGGATTTTGGGATATCTGATTAATTGGGAATTAACTGATTTTTTACTATTAAAATGTTGATTTTTAATGTTGAAAAAATAAATTTGATAATTAACATTTATATCTGGATAAATATTTATTTGATAATCTCCTAATATAACTATTTAAAATGGGCAAAACTTATTATTTTCGAACAAATTAAATATGTGTTTGTTTAAATATATATATATATATATATATATATATGAGAGATTTTAAATTGAATTTGAATTTGTGGTTTGAAATTCAAAGACTAAACATTATTAATGTATAATCAAGATTTTAAAATCTTCTCTTTTAAGTGTTATATATGTATAAATACTAGAAAAGGTATAAATATAAATATAAAACATAAATTAACAAAAAGGAAATGTATTTATCTAAAAATTGAAATATAAAATAAAAGGTAAGGATAAATAAAAGGTTTAATACATATATATTAATAAACTTGGAGATAAAACACAAAGAAAACATATAAGTTGTATACAAAACTAAATAATGAATATAATATTTAAATTATATCGAAAACATATTAAAATCATGCATATTTACAAATGTAAAAGATTTTAGCATACATTTAAACATGTGTAACATTATAAAAAAAGGTAAATATGATATAAAAGTTTTATTAACATATTTAAATATTAGTGCATAAATAAACGACAAGGGTAAATCATGTATTATACTTAAACATGTGTAAGTTAATTTTATCATAAAATTTAACGTTTGCAAGTTGATTAGCATGCAAATAATCAGGTGTCTTATTTCTTTAAAAAAAATGAAAAAATGACTTTTGCATACATACATACATACATATATATATCAAGTAGTTTTTCCTTTCTTCATTTTTGGGAAAAAGCAAGGTAAAACAGATAAAACTATAAACCAGGAAAAGAAAATCTAACTCCAAAATAAAAAGCATAAAGCTTGTAACGAAAATAAAAAAAGAGAAAAATCCAACTTCCATCGAACTTCAACTTGAGCTAAGGTTCAATTCAGATTTACTGCTCAACTTAAAGCAAGTAAGGAAAAGATCTGTAGCAATCTCAAGATCAAGTAGCAACTCAGAGTCAACCAAAATCAAGTGGATCTACATCAAAACAAATTTGCAATTTCAACTAACTTCCAGTTTCAAAAAAAAAATTGGCTTCCTCTGTTCACACCGTTATAGGTGAGTAACTTCTGTTTTTAAACTGAATCTGCTTATATATGTGATTGTATGTTATAATTCTTGAAAATTAGCATGGGTAATATGCTTTGCATGTTTGATAGGGGTGATTGCATATATGTATGTGTGTGTGTGAATATGGAAATACAACTCTGTATATATGTACATACACAGAGTTCTGTTCCAATTTTTACACGCTAGACTTTATCAAAAACAATATTCTTCCTCCTTGATCTCTTTCGGCATATGATGTTTAAAGAAAAACTTGTTGTAATGATGCAATACAAATTTTTAAAAATTGTTTTTAGTAGGATTATCAAGAAAATATTTCAAAAATTAAACATTACAGTGGAATCTCTTTTAAAATAGAGAAATCAATGCACATGATTTCATGTTTTGATTGTATAATTTGACTCACACGTGGAAATAACGAATTTTGATACAAAAATCGTGATTTTTAACATTGTGGTTGTTGTGATCTTGCTAGTTGAACAGAATTTGGATATTTGACAAATTCTAGTGAACCAGTGGGTATCGTGAGTCGAGGCCGAGGGTGGAGGAAATATAGGGGTCAGGAAGCATAGGAAAATTGCCTTCGTATTTTTTTGGGTAGCTTGTTGTCCGGCCGTAGTTGATTTAGGGTTTAGGCTTATGTTTTGTACGGGATGATTTGTCGAGGAATGACGGTGACACGGCGACTCCAGAGTCGATCTCATGTTGTAGGATCGACTTGTGGGAGTGAGGCGAGGCTTCGGGCACGAAGGTGAGAGTTCGAGTGTACAAAAGTGGCGGCGCAAGGAGGAATTGATGAGCAGGTTGGGTTCTCGGTTGAGTCTGAGTGGCTCGTTTTTGATTCCCGGTCGAATCGATGGTGATGGGTGGTCGGTAATGTTCAGGGTAGGCTGTGGCGACTTGCTGAGGGTTTCGTAGTTGATCATCGATGGTTAGATCGGCGTGCATGGTGCACGTGTGTACGGTGTAGCTGGAAGTTGTAGAGGAGTTAGGGAATAAGGACGTTCTCGTGTTTGGCTCGAGACATTTTCGCGTTTGACTCGAAGGTTGTGAGTTCATGAGTAACTCGGGAATTGACCTGAGAATTTTGATATGTGGCTAGGGTATTTTCATTAGGGGATTAGGTTTGCTTTGAATTTCTAAAGGTTTAAAAAAAAGGAAAATTTGTAACCAGTTTTCAAAGCAAATAGAAATAAGCAGGTCTTCAAAGACATTATGAAACAAGTTTCAAAATATAAGTATATTAACAACTTTAAGTAAGAGATGTTTTGAATGAATTAATTCCAAACTTTGAATTCAAATAAGTTTAATGAGGAAACTAAGAAATTAAATAAAGTAAATGCTTTATCTTAATTATTCAAGATTTTACAAATGGAGTATAATTCTTTATGTAATTAGAGAATAGTTAATTACTTAGTATAAGTGATTAAAGAGTAATTACAGAATGTAATTAATTAAAGAATAATTAATTACTTAATGAGATTAATTAAAGGTTAATTAATGAATGTAATTAGTTGAAGATAATTAACTAATGAAAGTGATTAAGGATTGATTAATTAACTTAAGTGAATGGGAAAATTACTTGATGAAAATAATTAAAAGATAATTAAATTACTTAAAAGATAATAACTTAATGTGAGCGAAGGGTTAATTCATTAATGTTATTAATTAATCAAAGGTTATTTAATGTAATTAATTAAGAAATAATTAAGTAATTAAGGATAATTACTTAAGCTAATTAAGAATGATTAATAAATTTCATTAATTAATTAAAGTAATAATTAATGGTTTATAATTAATTAATATTGGTCGAGCGGGATCTAATAGTAACAAATTAAATTTATTTAGTGATTTAATTTAATAAATTAGAAATTGTGACAAATTGATCTTGCTTATGGATGACTGAACTATATCGAATGATTGTATTCTAGTCTAATAACTTATAACATATTGTGATATGATATGTTTGGGTTGAAATCTGTTAGTATGGATTGTCTATCTGTAATAAATTGCTATGTAAATATGTAATTCTGGTTATGAGTGGAATTGTTTAAAACTTAAAAAGATTGTTTTTAAGATGTTGTTTTTGAAGAGACCGGGGTCGGGTCTCGGTAAATACCCAAAACCACTTCGATTTGTAATCTACAATAATTCTTTGTAGATTAGATATGTGTAATCAATAGGCTGGGATGGATTAATTTAAGTAATTGGACCATTGAAATTATGTAGTGGTACTTAGATGTTGATGTGTGAAATAAGTGTTGATTATAACAAGTTATGAATTTGTAGTGAAGTACGAGTTACCTCGGGTTTTAAATAAGTTTATACATTAGTAATTTCATATTAGATGGGCTTACTCATGCTGGTTTCCAGCCTGACCCGGGTGTTACTTCGTTGAAATGCTCAGGTCAGACCAAGTATTATAGATTTTCAAGTTAGGACGTTCTCGAGCCCAGGAGGCGAGATGGATGGCAAGAACATATGGAGTATTCCACTGAGTATTATTGTTGTTTTGAGGACATGCTAATTTTAACTATCCAGTTTATTGGGATAGGATGTAATCTATGATGTAATGTATGTAAATTAACAGTTACATCTTTTTGTATAAATGCTATTATTTGATATTATATTTTGATCCGCTACGAATGTGAGATGTTGTTTTATGTTCTTCTTCTACCTTCTTTTTCTTTTCTTTAGCAATCTAAATTTTTCGGCGTTCGATTGCTCGACAATTCTACAGTTGAACGTATCAGTGTCGAATTCTCGAGGTCGAAATTTCAGGTCGTTACATGATGCTCGCATAAAATCCAAAACGTCGAAAAGATGTTAATAAGAAATAAATAACAGTAAATAAACTTAAATATTGTAAATAGACTATAAATTGATAAAATGCAATGCTTAACAATAATAATTTATAATTAACAGAAATAATACTGAAATTACTAAAAGGAATAGCTGAATAGACTGAAAATAATTAAAAACTGTAAATAATTACTAAAAAAGACTATTCCAAAAATCATAGTAAAGCTACAACTATTAGAACTCCTATTATTTTGAATTACTTAAAGAAATCTTAAAATAATTACAATCACTGACCTCCGGTCCTGAGCTCTTCCTTTGGTCTTCCCGGATCCACTTGGAGCTATAAAATAATTTTTATTAAAAAGATTCTCTTCATGGAAAACTATTCCTTTTATGGTCCTTCCTGAAAAGGTGAATCGAAGAAGAGAAAATCTAGAATGAGAAAAAGTGTTAGGTCTAGGGGTCTATTTATTTGTATAGTAGTGGATCTTGGACTGTTGGATTTGGAGATTGAATAGGATGCAACAACGTAGTAGGCTGAACAGGGGCCATCGGATGCAGAGATAGAGGGACTGGCTTAAACTAAAGGGTGCAAAATGACGTATTATGATGCTTCTCATTCGTTCTGATGAATTAACGTTCGTGCACCTGTAAAATTCTAAGGCGGGTCAACTGTGCTGTCGACCGCCCTTTAACTTGTCCTTACTACAGCTTAAGAAGAATATTAAAAATGGAATTAATTCTAGTTTTTAGTTTGACTCCCGAGGCATTTTAAGAATGAATGAACGGAAGTGTGTTCCTGGCTTTAATGGAATTAGGCAGGATATGCTGAGAGAGGGCCATTGGTCAAAGTTATCTATCCATCCAGGAGTAACTAAAATGTTTCAGAATATGTAGAAGACCTTTCGATGGAAAGGGATGAAGAGAGATATTTCAATCTTCACGAGTCAATGTTCGAACTGTCAACGGGTCAAGAATGACCAGTAAAAGACTGCTGGGTTACTCCAACCATTCGAGATACCGAATTGAAAGTGGGAGAAAGTATCCATGGACTTTATCGACGGGTTGCGTAGAACAAGAACAGGTAATGAATGCATGTGGGTAATTGTAGATCGATTAACGAAGAGAACCCACCTTATCCCGATGAAGTCTACCAGAATGCGGCTTCTTTAGTAGAGATTTATTTGAGGGAGATCGTATGACTGCATGGAATTCCAGTGAATATAGTCAGTGATCGAGATCTTATCTTCACTAGTTGATTTTAGGGAGCCTTGCAAGATGCTTTAGGAACAAAGTTGAATTTGAGCATAGCATATCACCAACAAACAGATGTGCACACCTAAAGGGTGAACCAAATTTTGGAGGATCTCCTAAGCGCATGTATTTTGGATTTTGGAGATTCTGCGGAAGATTATCAGCATTTGGTAGAGTTCTCTTATAATAATAGTTACCGTGCTAACATTGGCATGGCACCCTACGAGGCTTTGTATGGTCGACCATGTAAATCACCATCATGTTGGATTGAGGTTGGAGACCGTTTTGCTCTTGGACCGGAAATAATTCAAGAAGCATCAAAGAAAGTGGCTATGATCAAGAAAACGATGAAAGAAGCCCGGGATCGACATAAAAGTTATTCCGATCAACAGAGAAGGGACTTTGAGTTTGTAGTCAAGTACCTGGTTCTTGTGAAAGTTTCCCCGATGAAAAGATTTGTTAGATTCATAAGAACAAGCAAGCTAGCACCTAGATTCATTAGACCATTTAGAATCCTTTGGAGGATTGGATCGTTGGCCTAATAGTTGAATTTCCTGAAAGATTATAAAAGTCCATAATGTTTTTCATGTATCTATTTGAGAAAGCATGTTTATTATCCGTCACTAGTTGTAGAGATGTATATTCAGGAAGATTTAGAAATAGAACCGAATTCAATGATAGTCTGAAATCTAGTTCATATTGTGGATCGGGATTAAAGGAGATTAAGGAACAAGGTGGTTAAGCTTATGAAAGTTCAGTGGAGTGATGACCCTCATGATTGTACTTGGGAGACTTAGTATCATATTAAAGAAACTTAGCCAGATGTAATGTCAGGTTAGTTGTTTGTTATTTGAATGTTCTCGTATGGCATAGTTGCTTTGCATTGTTATATGAATTTTTAGGTATAATAAATACCTTTTAGATTGTCTTTTGTGTATTAATTTCGAGGATGAAATTCCTCTAAGGGAGGAGCGGGTAATAACCCGTAAATTAATCGCTTTGTATTTGAATATATAAATAATATTTAAATATTTAAATATTGGATTTTAATAACCAAATAAACATGTTTTAAATAGTAGTCAATGATATTAAAATCATTTTCAAATTTTGTTTACCAAAATAGTTAGCTCAACTAAAAATAGAAAAAAACCGAAAAGTATTTTTTAAAATTTCAATTTTTTGACACCGAAATGTTATCAGAAATGTTGTACACCCTTGTGCAACAATGCACACACACATACATGTCAAGTGGTTTGTTAATTAAGGTGTTAGTAGTAATAAATCATGCTTACTTTAAATATAAACATGATGTGACACATTATGTTTAAAAGAAAAAAAAGAAAAGGAAATAAAATAAGCTTTCATGTATCACCATACCTCAAAAACATACCTTAGAACACATTATGGAGTAAGGCATGTTCAAGCATGGGTGTGGGCCCCTAGGCAACGTGTAGAAGAGACGGGAAGGGGAGTGATTTGAACAACTTGTGGGTGGTGGAGGTTATTTATGGTAATTTGTAAAATTGGTTAGTGTATATACCCCTTCCATTACACTTATCCACTTTCTAAAACTTCCTCAGACATATTTCCTAACTATATCTCCATTCTCTTCTACATACATGTATACATCCATCCATGGCTTCTAGTTAATAAAAGTCACAAATTTTCCACTTCCTTTTAGAGTTAAAACACATAAACTAGCTCCTTACTTCTCTACTTCACTCCACCTATTAAACATGACCCATATCCTCCACATTCCCACCATGTTCGAGCCCCATATGGTCTAGGCCGACCCCATAAGGCCACACAAAGTCCACTAAATCAAGTCAAGGGCATAGAAAAACTTAGTTCTGTTGTTATTCAAAGAGTTAGTTTGATTTCAATTCAAGTTAATAAGTATTTTTCTTGAGTAAAGAACCTTTTAGCAACAAAGTTAAACTATATCCATGCCCTTACTTGTAGCTATTAAATGCTTATTATATAATTGTAATAATGGTTTGGTCGATGGTTTGGTTTGCTGCTTGAAAGTAAGTCGCTTTGGAATGTTAGAAAGCAAATCATTGGTTATATGGAAATCTAGTAGTAAAACTAATGCCATTGTTAATTAATGCTTGATATATGTTATGTTATGGTAAATCATCATGATTTATTATCATACATTTTTTATGTGATATGTGTTTGTGTTGCAAATGTCACATGCTCGAATTCGAAACTGCCCATATAGCGATAATCACTATATCAGCACTTTCGGGAAATCACCTTTTATCGGAACCGTTTGGTTTCATTATCATGCTTGGAATTATTTACAAGTTAAGCAATTTTTTTGATAAATGATTTTTTTAAAAATCATTAATTATTTTAATAATGATTATTTACTTTAATTAATTATTTAATTAATAAGGATTAAAGTTAATTAATTAACTTATTAATGATGTGTTTAAAATTAACTAATCACTTGGCCAATGATGTTTTGAAATTAATTAATCATTTTATTAAATGATGTCTAGGGCTAACTAATCTTTGGATAATGATGGATTAATATTAATTAATTTATTATATAATGATATTTTAAAATTAATTAACCCTTTTTAATTAACGACTTTTGAAGTTTAATAAATCTGTTTAACCTTAAATAAATAGTTTATTAAATAAAGTTTAAATTAATTAATCACTATTAAATAACGATATTTAAGTATTATTTAATTTAACTAATTATACTATAAATAAGTTGAATTAATGATGATTTAAAGGTAATGTACCCTTTTTAATTAAAGGGCATTAAAGTGAATTTATCAATTTAATTAGTGACGTTTTAAAGTTGATTAGTAAATATAACAAGGATATTTTAAGTTGTTAAATCCTTTTTATAATGATGTTTCAAGATTATTAAACTCTTTTAACAAAGTATTTAAAGTTAATACTTGTAAGGTGAAGCCAGGTACGAATTCGGGTTTTTAAAAGAAAATTTTGAATTGTTTGTGGAAATGAATTAATTTTCGTAAAGCAGTCCACTCGTATGGAAACGGTTTATTTGTATAATTAGCACTAAACATCGAAGAAGTATATTTGTCGCCATTTCGAAAGTTAAGAATAACCGTGAGACATGTCTTTGAGATAACACTACCTTGACTTGTCCAGTATTATTGTTAACCAAGAAAAGTATAAATTTGAATTCGATGAGTGCTGATAAGTATACCAGAATTAATTTCCATGTAACGTTGTTTTATATCCTCGATAGCTGGTTCCCCAGCTATCGGTTATTTCAGCTTCTTTATTGTTGTCATCCTAAGATGATTTATTTCTCTGTTGAGCGTTGATACCCTTTCTCGATAATGATTAAATTCAAAGTGCGAGAGGAACCAAGCGATGTGGGGTTGCTCTCATCAGGAATCATTCACATCTCATCTAAATTGGATTCGGCAGCGCTATTACATGTGAAATATTTGGATACGCGGTAAGGTTTGGCGGGGTCCGACTTGTATTGTTCGAGAAGTGTCACAGAGTAAATGAGCTTCTCAAAAGTATATTTCTGGAGGTATACTTCCAGGGTGGAGCACATCCCTAGTCATTTGCTGGAGATTATCCTTTTCTTATTTGATTCAAACCTTCAAATTTATCTCCTTATTTACACCTTCATGGTGCTTAATTATTTATCCATTCTTCACGTTTGGATGTTGTTTACATGAGAGTAAACCCGTTTCGTGTTCAGCAGCATGGTCTCACATGTTTTGTGTACAATTACATACAATTGTTTATATTTTTACTCATACCAGACATATCATCTGACCCGAGTTGTTTGTTTCCATAAACTCTTGGGTACTCATTTTATTTAAGTAGTCCGAGAGTAGCAGGTCTTTGTTGGACTCTTTTGAAGACGGCATTCTACTAGAGGCTTTTCCTCTTCTTATTTATCTATTATGATGTATTATGTAGCTTATGTAAGTGTATATTATTTCATCATATGTAAAGGTTGGACATTATAACTGCATAACGTGATTTGTAGTACTTTTGTGTAATTCTGATAACTCCCTGTTAAGGAGTAATCTGATGTAAATTTACTTTTATGTTTATTTAGTAGTTTTGCCGTGAGCTTTTCTATTCTGTTCTTTATTTTTACCCCACAACGATTCATCTTTCCAATGCTTGGGCAACAACACACGAACACTGGGGATATGTTAACTGACATTCCTAGGGGTCAGAAAGGTTGGTCGTTACAATATTCCAACCATATTGAATTCAATCTACAACTCAAATTCATATCCATTTTACTAATTTATTCCACTAGTTCATTTATTAGTTCATTGCACATCAAATCCGACTTCATTTAATTTCATCCCACTGACTAATCTTTGAGTTAAATTCATTTTTAAATTCAAATTTAGATTTTCATTTCTTAATATTCACATTCAAAAAATTTAGAATTTTCTTTAGCTTAATATTCCTCAAACCTATGAGTTATACAACTTATTTACTTAAAATTTCGTGGAATTTATTTGACTCAAGTTTATTCACATACTATATCTACAATTCCAGGTTATATAATCACTTTACGACATAAGTGTATATTCATTTCATTGTTTTATCTAATTCAATTCGAATCCCGTTTCAATTTCATTTAACCCTTTACTCAATTTATTTGACTTAACCTAAGTTAAATTTTAATTTCATATATCGATTCCAAATTTCTTTTCTTGTCCATACTATTTTCAAATTGTAAATTCAAAAACTTATTATCTTAGATTTTCTCAAAACATTAGACAAAATTTTAGGTTTTTAAACACTTGGTTTTATTTCAAATCATTTTGAAATCATATATATAAACACATAATTCCTTTATATATCAAATTACACCTATGGAATCTCAAATAATTTATGTTATCAAAACAAAACTTCAATGATAGCAATTTCTCATCACCAGAATTATTTTCCGATGACAAAAGAGAGTTCAGTTCTTTCTATCTCTTTTAAATCCATTCTTAAATACAGGTAAATAGGCACAAGGAAGAATTGGAAAAAAAATTAGTCTAAGGGACAACAAGTTTGTCTTTTAGTCCGAAGGACATTTTGTAGTGTAAACTGAAAATGATAGTTACAACTATCATTCTGTGAATTACACTAAAAAGTGTCCTTTGGCCTAAAAAACAAACTTCTTGTCATTGAAACTAAATTTTTCTCTAGCTTTTTCCTTGAGCCTAAAATCCGCTTTTAAATATTTCTAACTCAAAATATTTTGAAAATAATACTATTACTACTTTTCTAAAACCTTTGGAAAAATAATTTCCAAAATCAGTGAATATTAAATTCTCCAACTTCTTATTTTAAACATGTTCTTTATTTATGTTAACGCTTAAATTTGAACGCTAACACCCCGGTGTGTGAAGTGTAGTTGTGAAAGCACCACCCGATAGATCGGGAAAGAATTACAAGCAAGTAATAACGGAAAAGCAGTAAACAACAGCAATTTTATAGTGGTTCGGCTTATGGGTACAGCCTACGTCCACTTTAAGTACTTTTATTGATGATCTCATTACAAGTTGATACAATTCTTCCCAAGTACAATTCACTTTGAATTACAAGAAACTTAGAACAAGTATTTTAAACTTCGATGGAGATGAGAGTCTTCGAATCCATGTTGGATGAACGTGATCTCTTGTTGAAGTTGTTTGTAGCGTTCTTAGTGTCTTGAGAGCTTCAAGTGTTGAATTGGTTTGGAATGCAGCAGAGTATCAGCGCTTGAAGAGAATCCGCCAAAAAGTCCCTTCAATGTTGGAGGTGGTCATGTATTTATAGGAGTTTTCTGCTCTGAGTCGTGAGTCGTGTTCGACTCATGCCTGACCCGTGGCCGAGTCATATTAAGTCATGGCCGACTCATTGGACCAAGCCCCTGTTTTCCCTTGACCCATTCCTTTGCTGGATTTGGAGCCAAGTCCTGAGTCGCTTCCGAGTCAACTCCCACTAGCATAGGTCCTGCGGCAACGGACTACGGCTCAATGGTTTTAGGTCGTAGACGAGCCATGATGAGTCGTGAGTCGCTCCTTTGAGTGGCCTTACAGGATGAGTCATGGGCTTGTTGAGTCGCTGAGTCAGTAGCATCCATGAACCGCATAACAGTTGAGTCGTAGAGTCGATAAACTTGATGAGTCGGCAACTTACTGAGTCGGCTTTTTTCTTATGAACCGTTAACCCCTTGAGTCGTTCTTGCCTTCTTAGTTGCCTTGAGCCGTTAACTGACTGAGTCGCTATCAAATGAGTCGGTATCCCTCTTAAGTAGACGAGTCGGTACCTTCCTTAAGTAGATGAGTCGGACTATCCCTTCCTTAGCTCGGTTGAGTCGTTGGTCCACTAAGTCACTGATCTCCATGAGTCGTGAGTCCCTCTTAAGAAGATGAGTCGCTACCAGTTGAGTCGTTGAGCAAAACGAGGTTAACATTTGCCCCTCGAAGTACGCGCCTAAGTCGTAGGTCGTGTGCTTCGACTTATCTTGTCTCGTGCGCCGATTCAACTTTCACCACCCACAGCTATAAAACACCTGAGTCGTTGCTCTTACTTCCTCCTTCTCATTTCCTAACTTTTAAACCGTGTCTGCCATTAACGCCCCTTCAAGCTTCCAAAGGCGATTCCAAGCTTACCAACCGTCATCCCATCCTTTAACTTCATATTGCGTAAGTAAATCTTATCAACAATCAGCCGCATCCATCATCAACTCACCAGTATTCCACTCGCCGTCCTTAATACACTTTCGCGTGCTGCATTTTCCCATAAATCACGATTCGATTAATCCTTTGATTGAATTATTGTGGCGATTCTTGTGAATATGGTAATGCACCGGATGTATGGCGGATTTGAGGCGATTTGTGTTGGATTTTCAATTGATTCGTGATGATGTGAGACAGAGATGGTTAATTACAATGATTCATGTTAATTGGTTAGTGAATTTGGGAGAGATAAGGAAGGCTTTGACGGGTTAACCGGGTTAATGGGTCCTTGGCTTCACGGGTTAACTTAAGAGATGATGTGGCAGTGTGTGAGTGGAGAACCGACCTTAGGGGCCTTTGTAGAGTTAATCATGCGCGACTTGATGCCTTAACCGTGCTAATTCAGACGACTCAGGTCTTAGGTCGTATGAACGACTCAACCCTTTAGGTCCTTTTGACGACTTATCCTTTTAAACCGCGAACGATTCAAACCACAAGCCGTGAACGACTCAGCACTTGCTACTTCTTCATGACTCATCTTTTAAACCGTGCACGACTCAAACCATAAGCCGTGAACGACTCAACAACTTCCATGCGACTTAGTAGCCTTTACCCTTGACTTTAATCCGACCTAGCAAGTTTTACGACTCAAGCCATGAGTCGTAACCGAGTTAGAACTTAGAAGATTTCTTGTTGCTTTGAACTGGAGCCTCCCTTCTATTCCTTGATTTACGACTCTTAGCACTGCCGACTTATAACATCAGCGGTTTAAAATTGAAGCAACCTAACTTAACTCGCCTCACTTTCCTTAGGTTGTAGCCGAGTCATCCAAATAACCAATGACTTAGCTTAACCCGTACAAAGAATTCTTGAGTCGTTGACAACTTAACACTTGTAAATTTTGTTTGAACTTTGAACTGTTGAACTTTGCTGCATTCTTTTACAGATTACTTCAACTTGCAAGCTAACAATCTATTTGATACAACATTTACAGAAAATTGGGACGAATATACTGCCATCGACTGCCCACATCAAATGACAGATTAGTTAACAAAAGATGATTAACTTAAAGAAATTGTGTGAACGAAGTGCTTTCAACTCATCAACTTCAAGTAAAATATTAAAGCAACACTGAAATAGTCAATTGAAATCGACCTGCTTGCACTAATATTATGCTTGAACTTTAGATTAACAAGTTTTGAAATTTTTGCAATCGATCGATTGTCGACTAGTTCAATTCCAGTTATATTTACTTGTTATTTTTATTAGTTCTGCACAACACTTCACACTTTTAGGAAACGTGCACCTTCACGTTTGATCATCCAGTTACTTGTGTAGAATGACCTCTCATCAAGAAGAGCCGATGGGCCAGGCTGAAGATGTCTTCCCAGTAGCCATCCCTATAGACAACCCTCCGGAGAGAACATCCACAACTTTGAATCAGCGGGTGTTTAACCAACTGCGCGTCCAGTTTGGCATTGATGATGCTGACATCTTATTTCCGGGGCCAAATGACACCGCGGATAGGCCCCCTCTTGGCTTTGTTGCTGTTAATCGCCAAATGTGCTTGAACGGCGCTATTCCTCCCTTTAATGACTTTCTCCAACAGTTCCTGCTTCGGTTGTCTATCTCTCCATTCCAATTACACCCCAATGGCTACGCCATTCTGATGGGGTTATGTGTTCTATTTAGGAGAGTTTTGGATCGATTACCAAGCTTCGGGGAGATCTGCTATTTTTGCTCATTCACGAAAACTAAAGACCATCCCTCCATCGTGGTTATAAGAAGCGCTCGAAACCGCAAACTTATTACTGATCTCTCCGAAAGCGCTCACGGATTTTTGAATCAGTTTTTCTTTGTTCGCTGCCCTCCAGGATTTTATGCCATCTGGAGAGTGGGAAGTAAGATTTCCTGTCTTTACTTTTTCCGTTTTGAAACTTTCTCGAGATCTGAACTCTCGATTGCTAATTTCATTCTTTTCCTGTTTTAGCACTTCCACCCCCTGCTAGGGACCCAAGTCTTAAGCAAATTTTTGAAAGATTAAATGCCGTGCCGGTAGAAGAGAGGAGCATAAAGTTTCTGCTAAACGATGAATTTTTACATCAATACGGACTCCTCCATCCCTCTCGCTTTACTCGGCCTCGTGAAGCTCCAACGGAGGTTCCTGATTCTCCGGTGAAAACTCCTGATCTTACGATCTCCACTAAAGAGCACATGCGAGGAGAAACTTCTGCAAAAACTTCACTAATAAAGTGTTCTGTTCCAAGAGATGACATGGGGCAATCCGAAAAACCCGCGCTTGCCCCCATTACTGAAGAGGAAGAGGAGCCCCTTTCCCAAACCAGGAAGAGTGCTGACAAAGGAGCTGATGGAGGGAATCAGGTTGGGCATGACGGTGATGACGTCTTTGGGGATTTAAGTGACATAATCGTCACTTCCCAAGAGCTCTTTAAAGATGACCCTGCCTGTGGTAAAACTGTACCCCCGATGATTGAAGCGACATCTGCCCTCCAACAGACTCCAACTCCTTTATCCCAAGAATTGTCACCGACAGTGGGACCTATTACTTCCCCCCAACTGAGGAGTGGTTCGTTAGTCCAACGCGAGTAGTTTGCACTTCACACACAACTAAGGATTTTCTAGCACATTTATGCACTTATCTTCTCATACTTTAAAGATTTCTAAAGCTTATCTTTTCTTATTTTAGATCCTTCAATGACACGCGGCGGATCATATTATCAGGATTTCCAACGCTACGGGGGGCGTGGTCAATATGATTATCGGCGTTACTTTCCCTCCTACAGAGAATCTGATGAAGAAAGGGCTGCCCGAAAGGCTCATGAAAGGAGGACTGAAGAAGAACGTCGCGAAAGAAGAGAGAGAGAAGAGCGCTATGACTCTTGGCAAAAAGGCGATGACTCCCACAAGAGAAAAACTCATGACGATCGAGGAAAAGGTCACATGGGTGAAGACTTAAGCAAACGAGCCCGTCACAGTGAAAAGCAGGCCCCTACTACTCCTGAGAAAGTTACTATTCCTGCCTCACTCGACATTCCTTCTGACTCCCCCGCTCTTGGGAAATCGGATATTCAAACGATAATTAACAGGCCCAAATTTCAAGTTGGACCGGGTCCTGCCACTCTGCAGAGCCGATTTCCTCAATGGTGCCTTAAGGGGGTGAGGTTCGACCTAGACTTGGTTCCCATCGACAAGTCTGCTATGTTGCGCAATCTTGATGCAGTCAAGCTCGATATCGAGAGGATGTCAAACTGGCAGAAGCTTGTCGATGAGCTTCAAAGAGTTAACCGTGCCAACATAGAGGCCATGCTTACTATGGAAAACGATAAGGCCGAATGGCAAAAGGTCGTTGAGCAACACGACACCGAGATGAGGAACATTGCTTCTTACAATGGGGAGCTTGAAGCAAAAGTCAAGGAATTGAAACATGAGCTTGCTGCTTCCTCTACTTCATATTCTCAGAAAGAAGAAGTGCTCCTGAAACAAGTGAGAGACGCTCACGCTAGCCAGAGAGATGCCGAAGACAGGCTTGAAGCACAAAAAAGAATCAGTGAAGGCTATGTCTCTGATATTGCTGAGCTTCGAAAGAAAAACAACTCCCAGGAGGCGGAGATACAAATGCTTAAGCTCCAGCTTGCTAAAACTGAAAGGGAGCGCGATGAGGCTGTCGCCGGCAAAATGGCAGCCGAAGAATCTCATGAGGCGACCAAAAACAGCTTCGGCTCAACATTATTCGACTTCTACTTGCATAGCGTCTTGGGGCGTGGAAGCCTCGCTTTTCTTGGTCCTAAGTATGAAATCACTTTAGCTGAAGTATGGGAGGCCGCTCTTGAGATGCTTGGTGCTGAAGGTGCTGGTTATGACGAATCAGCCCTGGAAAGGCATTACTTTGATGATGACGCTCGCGCTGCCCTTGCCAAGGGAAAGGAACAACTTGCCAAATTAAGAACTGAAGTGACGGAAGGGGACCGGCTGGGGAAAACCGCTTCAACTACTCTAGTCCAGCCACCTTCTTCGTCTGAAGTCGACATTATTGGTTCCAGTTCCCATCTTGCATCTCCCACCAAAGTTACCACTGAGATTACAAGCATACAAGGTGGAGACGAGGGTGATGAGAGCGCTGATGCGCAAGCTTATGAAGTCGATATCAGGAAACCAGCTTCTCCAGGTAATTTCACTATTAATCTCGCTACTGTCAATTCTGCTCAAGCGGGTTACTTATTTATTTCGCATGAGTTTCATGAGATCCTTGGCTATTTTCTCAACCTTGACGAGCCTTCATCTCCTTTCTTTACCGACTTCATTGGTGAACCTTCATCTCCTCTCTTTACTGACTTTAACCTCTTTTCTTCTGTAGAAAAAGTGTCAAGCACTGCTCAAATCTCTACTTCTCCGGTAATCTCTCCTCCATCTCTTCAGGTGGCTCCTCCTTCTGCTTCGCAGCCTGGATCACAGGAGGAACAAATAGAGGCTCTCCATGGCCTGGATGACCCCATTGCTTCGCAAGAGCAAAAAGATGAGGGACTTGAGGGAGGTGACATATCTCCGGAGCGGACTCCTTCTGAAGATATAACTCTATCTAAACTTGTCACTCCAGGAAGTGAGTCTTCCTCAAAGAGGAGAAGGAAGCAAGGAGCATCAAAGAGGAGAGGGAAGATAATCACTGCCACTGAAGAGGAGCCAGAAGTTGGGCCAGCTGCGCCTACCTCTCCTTCCTCCCTTATACCCACTGGTCGACCTGAAAAGCTGGTCATTCGGCCGGGTAAAGGGTCCAAAGGCAGTAAAAAGAAGTGAAGACTTTAGCTTTTTGTCTTTTGTATGAACTGGCCGAGAGTTGTGCGGGTACCGGCCCCCGCTTTTATTTTGAAACCTGTATCTGCATTATAATTGAATAAAATGATTCTTCGTTTGTACAAACTTCTGTTTGAATTTGAGAATGCATTTACTATTTATTTTTTTTTATTTTTATTTTTTGCACAAGTTTATTTACACGATATTGCAGCGGGCTTATGGTATGTTGTTTGAGTATTACTTTACTGATGCAGCTATACTACTATACCATGTTGCCCCCATACCTTAAGCTTGCTGCAATATTTTATACTTCGAGGGGACTTTCACTCTTATTTGTTAAAGAATAATTATTTTATTCTTTAAAGAAAATTTTTGTAGAGTACAACTCCCTTCGTATAAGTTTTTACGCTTTGTCGTTCGAAGAAATCACTTTTTTCTTTTGCTTATGTGCATATTTTACCAAGTGAATTCCTCTATGTGGTAAAGCGGACCTCTGAAGGGTACTTTAACTTCTTTTCTTTTTCTTTTTTTTTTACGATCATTTTCCATAGTAGGCAAATTACTCTTCCTTTGAAAGTTAAAGTACGCTTTTGATGAGGATTTTTTTTTTTATACAAAATTGTACCTCTGAGGAGGGATTTTTCACGTTTCAACACTTGGAAGTTTTATTTCAATCTCGGTGAAACGTGTACCCCCAAAGAGTTGTGCCTTTGAAGAAAGCCTTTTCACGTTTCAACACTTGGAAGTTTTATTTCAGTCTTGGTGAAACGTGGGCTTCCGAAGAGGTCTTTCTTCTTGATTGTGTCCCCGGGAGGGGGTTGTACCTCTAAGGAGGGATTTTTCACGTTTCAACACTTGGAAGTTTTATTTCAATCTTGGTGAAACGTGTACCTCCAAAGAGTTGTGCCTTCGAAGAAAGCCTTTTCGCGTTTCAACACTTGGAAGTTTTATTTCAATCTTGGTGAAACGTGGGCTTTCAGGAAGGTCTTTATTTTGTTTTTGCATTTCAACTTTGGTGAAGTGAAATTCTGAAGAGCGGTTATTACACTTCAACTCCTGGCGAAATGTGCCTCCGAAGAGGGCTTTTATTTTGTTTACATTTCAACTCTGGTGAAGTGATATCCCGAAGAGCGGTCATAACACTTCAACTCCTGGTGAAATGGGCCTCCGAAGAGGGCTTTTATTTTGTTTACATTTCAACTCTGGTGAAGTGATATCCCGAAGAGCGGTCATAACACTTCAACTCCTGGTGAAATGGGCCTCCGAAGAGGGCTTTTATTTTGTTTACATTTCAACTCTGGTGAAGTGATATCCCGAAGAGCGGTCATAACACTTCAACTCCTGGTGAAATGGGCCTCCGAAGAGGGCTTTTATTTTGTTTACATTTCAACTCTGGTGAAGTGATATCCCGAAGAGCGGTCATAACACTTCAACTCCTGGTGAAATGGGCCTCCGAAGAGGGCTTTTATTTTTTGGCATTTCAACTCTGGTGAAGTGAAATCCCGAAGAGCGGTCATAACACTTCAACTCCTGGTGAAATGTGACTCAGAGAGGGTTTTCATCGCCTGGAAGTTACTCTCTCATGGTTGGAGGGTCATGACTCCTCCAATATTTTTTGTTGAGTAGAGAACTTTCTTTTTTGTGGCGTATGACCCATTAGAGGTCTTTTATCCTCCGAAGAGGACTTGCGCTGCTGATGGTAGCTTTGGTTGTTCCTCTGTTCACTTGCTTATGCCTTTTCAGCGATCCTCTCTCTTTTTTTTTTTTAAGTTTTCATTCCCCTTTTCTTGCAAGTAGCTTGTTTAATCCAAGGAAGTGTACTTCATTACCAGGCAAGTTCGTGAGAACGGGCACTAGCTTCCTAATTGGATGTTTGTTTGTTCAAACAATCTCAATTTATCAGCAAGGGCTCATTTCTATCGAAATCATTAGCCATTCAATTGAAGTATTTCCTATCTAGGATTTGAATTCGGGGTCTTTGTGACTTGAAATTTGTTTGTTGAATGATGGTGAGAATCGCTCGGTCTTATTATGCGCAAGTTTTATTTCCATTGTCTGCAAAAATTTAAATCGACATTTCAGCAATACATTTTATGTATTTTTATATCGAAAACAAAGCAAACATATAATGATAATAAGGAACACAAGATTTATAGTGGTTCGGCCATGAAATTGGGCCTACATCCACTTTATATTCTTTCATTATTTACTTGCATCAGTTTCACAATTGCTTTCAATTACAAGAATCATACATTCATAATTCTTTTTACAATGTTTCAACAAAATTTTCAAGTAAAGTATGGACGCAAATGGTTGCTGTTCCATGCCCTTGGAATTTGATCTCCATCAACAGTGGTGAGCTTGAATGTGCCGTCAAGAAGCTTCTGACCTATTACATATGGTCCTTCCCAATTTGGCCCAAACACACCTGTCGCAGTCATAATTCTTTTCAGGACTAGATCTCCAATTTCAAAGCTGCGTTGACGAACTTTGGAATTGAAATGTCTGGCTATCCTTTGCTGATGAGCTGCAATTCTGAGGTTAGCTTCATCTCTTTTTTCATCAAGGAGATCCAGCGCTTCAAGTTGTAGCTTCTCATTTTCTGCTTGATTGAAATGGATTCTTCTGTGTGAAGGGACCTCTGTTTCAACCGGGATCATTGCTTCCGATCCGTATGCTAACGAAAAAGGAGTATGCCCAGTTGCAGTTTTGTGAGTAATTCTGTATGCCCATAGTGCAAGTGGTAGTTTATCGACCCAACCACCTTTTGCTCTTTCGAGTTGCTTTTTGATGGTTGATTTGATGATCTTGTTCACTGCTTCCACTTGCCCGTTTGCCTGCGGATGAGCTACTGCCAAAAAGCTTTTCTGGATTTTGAATCGTTTGCAAAAATCCTGGAATTCCTCGCTTTCAAACTGAGTACCATTGTCTGTGATTATTTTCTGAGGCACACCGTATCTGCAAATGATATTCTTGGTCACAAAGCTTATCATTTTCTTAGAAGTGATAGTAGCCAATGATTCAGCTTCAGCCCACTTAGTAAAATAATCAACTGCAACAATAGCATATTTAATCCCTGATTTAGCAGTTGGTAGCGGCCCAATGAGATCCATTCCCCAAATTGCAAATGGACATGGACTGACCATCTGTGTGAGTTCGGTAGAAGGTGCTCTAGGAATTTTGGCATATCTTTGGCATTTGTCACATTTTCGGGAGTAATCTGCAGCATCCCGATTAATTTCTGGCCAAAAATATCCGTATCGGAGAATTTTCTTTGCTAATGTTTGACCACCTGAATGATCACCACATTCTCCTCCATGCACTTCAGCTAGGATTGTTTTGGACTCTTCCCGGGATACACATCGAAGCAATGGCATTGAGAATCCCTGTCTGTACAATCGGCCATCCTGAATTACATAGCGAGAGGCCTTCCTTAGTAGCTTTCGTCTTTCTATCGAGTTTTCTGGCAGAGAACCTCTGAGTAGGTAATCCAGTATTGGAGTCATCCATGACTCTTGTTCTTGAGATACATTCATAATCCAGTCTATATCCATCTCGTCTATACTTGGCGCTGAAAGGACTTCTACAGGGACCAATCCCAATAGTTGAGCTTCACCAGAACTTGAATACTTTGCGAGGGAATCTGCCTTCATATTCTCTTCCCGAGGAATGTGGCTTATTGAATAGTGATCGAGTTCACATAGGAGTTCCCAAGCCTTTGACAAGTAGGAAGGCAGGTTTCCACCTTTTGCTTGAAATTCCTTCTTGACTTGGCATACAATAAGCTGAGAATCACTGAAGATTTGTAATGCTCGAATGTTTAGCTCTTTAGCGATTTTCAGACCTGCAATAAGAGCTTCATATTCTGCTTCATTGTTTGTTGAAGGAAATTCCAATCTTAATGCATAACATAATGATCGACCCTCAGGAGTTTCAAGTACCACTCCGGCTCCAGAACAGTAGTCATTTCTTGCGCCATCAACATACATCTTCCACTGGATTGGGGAATCATTGATCGTTTCTTCCTCACCATTATCTTTCTCTGTGAATTCTGCAATGAAATCAGCTAAAGCTTGTCCGTTGATTGCTTTTCGGGGGTGATAGGTGATGTCATATTGACTGAGTTCAATGTTCCATTTTAGAAGGCGACCCGAAGTTTCAGGGCGAAATAGGACTTGCTTTAGAGGTTGATCAGTGAGTACTTTGATAGGATGAGCTTGGAAATATAGCCTCAGTTTCCTTGATGCAACTAGTAGGAAATAGGCGAGTTTTTCCAACTTGGAGTAATTCAGCTCTGCCCCAGTGAGTCTTTTGCTGATATAGTAAACCGGGTGTTGAATCCTTTTGTCTTCCCGTATCAGCGCTGCACTTAGAGCATGAGATGATACTGCTAAGTATATAAGAAGATCCTCACCATTGCCTGGCCTAGAAAGTATTGGAGGCGTTTCCATATGACGGATCAACTCATCGAAGGCTTTTTGGCATTCGGAAGTCCATTCAAAATTCTTCTTTCCTTTCTTCAGGGCATCAAAGAATGGGATGCATTTATCAGTGGCTTTAGAAATGAACCGACTCAGGGCGGCGACCTTTCCGTTGAGACTCTGCAATTCCTTCTTTGTTCTAGGAGCTTTAACTTCTTTCAAGGCAGTAATTTGAGCTGGACTAGCCTCAATGCCCCTAGCACTGACGATGAAACCTAAGAACTTTCCGGACTCGACCCCAAATGTACATTTCAGAGGGTTAAGTTTCATTCTGTATTTCCGGAGGACTGCGAACATTTCTGCTAAGTGTTCAATGTGATCCGCTGCTTTCCTGGACTTCACTAACATGTCGTCGACGTAGACTTCCATAGTTTTGCCCAATTGCGGTTTGAACATAGCATTAACAAGTCTTTGGTAGGTTGCCCCTGCATTTTTCAATCCGAAGGGCATAACTCTGTAGCAATAAAGTCCAACATCTGTGATAAAGCTTGTATCCTCCTGATCCGGCTCGTGCATCATGATTTGGTTATAACCGGAGTAGGCATCCATGAAAGATAACAATTCATGTCCCGCAGTTCCGTCTACCAGTTGATCGATCCTGGGTAATGGGAAGCAATCTTTGGGGCAAGCTTTGTTTAGATCAGAAAAATCAATGCACACTCTCCATTTTCCATTAGCTTTCTTGACCAACACAGGATTTGAAACCCAATTCGGATATGTAGATTCTTTGATGAAGTTATTTTCCATGAGTCGATCAACTTCTTCTTTCAATGCTGCTGACCTTTCTGGACCTTGGGTTCTTCTTTTCTGTTTAACTGGCGTAAACTTTGGGTCAATATTCAGAGCGTGTACTGCAACTTCTGGGGATATCCCACACATATCGGCATGAGTCCAAGCAAAGACATCCAGATTTGCTTTCAGGAAAGATATCAAGATATTCTGAATTGACACATTAAGCTGCGAACCCACATTCAACACCTTATTTGGGTCCTTCGGGTCAACAGGTACCGGAACTGTCGTTTCCACCGGTACTACTCTATTCTCCCCTGTACTGGCTTTTCTGGGATCCATTTCTTTCCGTGCCCCGCTGTGCTCGCCAGTGCAGGGTCCGCTCTGTAATTGCTACAAGGCTGGTTCCTTGATGCGGACTGGGGTTGCCGCATCCTTTCCCATTTCTCTTTTTCTTGACTCTCGCAGCTCTGTCAAGTAACATTCTCGCGCAGCATTTTGATCCCCTTTTATCACTCCTACTCCATTGTCAGTAGGGAATTTAATAGTGAGGCACCACGGGGCTAGGATAGCTTTGAATGCTGCGAGTGTTGGACGGCCAAGAAAAGCGTTATAAGCAGAATATTCATCGACGATCACAAAGGTTTGCTTTCGGACCACTTTCCTTTCTCCTTCCCCAAGTTCTACAAACAGATCGATGGTTCCTACTGGTTGCTTTGGCTCCCCAGTGAAGCCAACGATTTTCTGTGATGAGGTTTGCACATCGATCATAGGGATTTTCATCTGGTCAAATGTCTTCTTGAAGAGGATATTGCATGATGCTCCGCAGTCAATGAGGACTCTTCTGACAATGGCCGGTCCAATACCAGCCGAGATGACCAAGGGATCTAGGGTAGGAGCTTCTATACCTGTGGAATCTCTGGCTCTGAAAACAATATCATCGCTAAAAGTTTTCTGTTGTTTCAGGGGCGTAGTGTCTTCTAAAACAAAGACGTCTTCTTCGGCTGGAGCATATTTCAAAGCCCTGGAATATCTCTCCATCTCACCCCAGCTTTTGCCAGCTGGGTGAGGCCCTCCTGTAATGACATTGATAACGGGCCTTCCAGATTCATGCCCCGTAGCTTTCTCACCTGCCCCAGGCTGATGAACAGGAGCCCGTTGCCCCTGACTCGACGATGCAGGATTGTTGCTATTCTTTTTCACGAATTGCTGCAACTTGTTTTCTCTTAGCAACTCTTCAATCAGATTTTTCAGCAGGCGGCATTCATCAGTTTCATGACCTGGTTGATTGTGGAAGCGGTAGAATTTCCCACTCTGTATGGCTTTTTTCCCGGTTCTCAAAGGGATAGGTTTAGGGAAATCGACGGAATCTTTAGTGGCCAGGTAGATGTGCTCCGGTGTATGTGATAATGGAGTATATTCTGATGGCTTGAAGGATCGGGGCTTCTTCAGATTACCCAGTTTCTTCCCATTATTATTCTCCCTTTTTTGCCCCACCGATTCATTCTTGCGTGGAGCGACAGTGTTGTCTTCTGTTTTTTCCAACACTGTCTTTACTGGTAAAGGACGGCTTTCCAAGCGAATGAATTCATCTGCTTTTTTGTAGAACTTTTCGAGAGAGGTTGGTTCTTTCATATTTAACCATTTTCCAAATTCGCTTGACTTATCAATAGCCCTCATCAGATAAGTCAATATCATTCGTGGTTCAGCATTGTCCACCTCAGCCAGTGCTATATGGAAGCGGTTCAAGAAGGATCTGATAGACTCACCAGGATTCTGCTCTAAACTCGATAGTGACATAATGTCCTTGGCCTTCGAAGCATATAGTCTAAACTGCTCCTTGAATTTTCTGGTCAAGTCTGAAAACTGATCGATAGACCGGACTGGCAACTTGGTGAACCATAGTAGAGCCACACCTTCCAGGTATACGGGGAAATATCGACACTTTATTTCGTCAGAGGCCCTGGCACCTGTCATGTGCCAATCATATTTATACAAGAACTCATTCGGATCACTTGTCCCTTTGTAAGCTGGAATAGTCGGAGGGACAAACTTCCTTGGAAATTTCGCCTTCAAGATTTTTTCAGTAAACGGAGTTTTACTTGGGGCGAAACCCCATTCTTTCTCATCTTCAACCCTTTGCATACTTTCTTTCATGATCTGCCGGACCATTCCAGAAAGATATTCCTCATCATGCCGAATTCTAGATCCACCGGCCTCAGGTACTGCCTGCTCAAAGGGACTAGTAGCCCTTTCATTAACATCATGAACGTTGCCAGTATAGTTCCTTTCATTACCAGCTGGTTGATTGTTTGCCCCAAGTAAATCGTTCAACTTATTCAAAATCAGAGCATTCTGGCCACTTTGAGCCTCTAGTTGTGCATTTTGGGCGTTTATCTGCTGGTTTAGCCCTAGAATCACAGCATCCAATTCCGCTTTCGTAACTCCAACAGACGGAGTGGGTTGATTAGGTACAGGGGAAGCGGAGGTTCCCTCTTGAATGTTTCCGGATCTGATAGATCGACTTTTCCTTCCGGGAGCCATAATTTCAGATAGACTTCTGGTTTTTAAGGAAATTCTTTCTTCAAATCTCTGTGAAGCAATGATGACAGTTTTCCTGAGTTCAATTCTCAGTGAAAGCACCAAAAATGTTAACGCTTAAATTTGAACGCTAACACCCCGGTGTGTGAAGTGTAGTTGTGAAAGCACCACCCGATAGATCGGGAAAGAATTACATGCAAGTAATAACGGAAAAGCAGTAAACAACAGCAATTTTATAGTGGTTCGGCTTATGGGTACAGCCTACGTCCACTTTAAGTACTTTTATTGATGATCTCGTTACAAGTTGATACAATTCTTCCCAAGTACAATTCACTTTGAACTACAAGAAACTTAGAACAAGTATTTTAAACTTCGATGGATATGAGAGTCTTCGAATCCATGTTGGATGTACGTGATCTCTTGTTGAAGTTGTTTGTAGCGTTCTTAGTGTCTCGAGAGCTTCAAGTGTTGAATTGGTTTGGAATGCAGCAGAGTATCAGCGCTTGAAGAGAATCCGCCAAAAAGTCCCTTCAATGTTGGAGGTGGTCATGTATTTATAGGAGTTTTCTGCTCTGAGTCGTGAGTCGTGTTCGACTCATGCCTGACCCGTGGCCGAGTCATATTAAGTCATGGCCGACTCATTGGACCAAGCCCCTGTTTTCCCTTGACCCATTCCTTTGCTGGATTTGGAGCCAAGTCCTGAGTCGCTTCCGAGTCAACTCCCACTAGCATAGGTCCTGCGGCAACGGACTACGGCTCAATGGTTTTAGGTCGTAGACGAGCCATGATGAGTCGTGAGTCGCTCCTTTGAGTGGCCTTACAGGATGAGTCATGGGCTTGTTGAGTCGCTGAGTCAGTGGCATCCATGAACCGCATAACAGTTGAGTCGTAGAGTCGATAAACTTGATGAGTCGGCAACTTACTGAGTCGGCTTTTTTCTTATGAACCGTTAACCCCTTGAGTCATTCTTGCCTTCTTAGTTGCCTTGAGCCGTTAACTGACTGAGTCGCTATCAAATGAGTCGGTATCCCTCTTAAGTAGACGAGTCGGTACCTTCCTTAAGTAGATGAGTCGGACTATCCCTTCCTTAGCTCGGTTGAGTGGTTGGTCCACTAAGTCACTGATCTCCATGAGTCGTGAGTCCCTCTTAAGAAGATGAGTCGCTACCAGTTGAGTCGTTGAGCAAAACGAGGTTAAGAATTTAGTACTCATATTATAAATAGATATAGGAAATTTCTTTTACTCTCGTTTATAAATCACCTTTATAAATCGTATTTATAAATTCACTTTCTTATATGTAAATTATAATGTATGTACCTATATATATCATTTAATATATAAAATAGTTAATAAATATTCATATCAAAATATTTCCATTTTTCTTTTTAAAATGATATCCTTTTATTATAAAAGACTAACTAGTTTTTTCCCAAGATTTTGAAAATCTTCATTTACCGTTCAAAATCTCTATTTAAAATATCTTTTTAACTATAAATTTATAATCTCCAAAAACTATATTTTTATTTTATAAAAATTATTTAAACATATAAAATTTTCAAACTCACTCGAAATTTTCCGTTTAAATCAAATCATTATTTTATAGTATTCTAAAATGCCAAAAATGTCGCCCGGTGCAACAAAAGCACTATATAAACAAAATCGTGTTCATCTCCGTCTAATACAACATCCAACATATCATATATCACACTATATATGAAAACTAAAATCAACAGTGTGGGGAATCTCGTTGGATCCCTCCAGTCTGTCCCGCTGCATCACATACAGTATATATAATCATAACAATATAAATCGACCGCTTCGAGGCATGATTTGTATACAAGGGGTCATCCGCACTTACACGGGAACGTAATAGGGTCTCATCCGCTCCAATAGACGGGAATATTGAATCCAACTAATATAAATATAGTAAATTATCTAATAGTCGTAACAATCAACGATAAAATATCCACACAATCAATAAATAATTTTATTAATAATATAATATTTTCCGATTAACCCAAAGGTGAGATTAAGTCAAAAAAATTCCATAAATCGCCTAAGTACTCTGGTTTGAATTAAAATTAAAAGGGCATTCAATTTAACTCAAAATTCCAACAAGCTCCAAATTCATACGATCCAACTCCATAACGTAGTGACCGATGATACGAACGCAACGCAACTTGTCACGCTCGAAAAGAAACTCGTACAAGAAAGTTATGGATTAATTGACATTTGATATCATTAAAATAATAATTAACTAAATTATTAACAAATTAAACTTTTAAACCTATTCTACTTTCTCCCCTTTTTTCCCAGGCAATGCACGCTTTTATTTCTTATTTTTTTTCGCACACTACCACAATGAATGACCGTTGCGACCTGCACCGCCACCCTCAGCGCCACCTCACCCTCCTCCTTGCTCATGCGCGCAACGTAAATCACAATCGAACCCGAAAACACTGCTCAAACACAGCCCCTCCTCGGGCACCACGCGACGAACGATGACGATCGAACCATTGGAAAGCTCCGTATCGTCGTGCTCTATGTTTCCCTAGGTGAAGTTGAAGGCTAATTAGGAACCTAGGGGCTCTGATCGACGACGGCCATTGGATTTGGTTAATTTCAATGGTAGCTGTGAATTAGGGTTTGCAAATGACGAAAAACGACCGCTATTTATAGAAAATTTCCATGGTGCTATGCACCTATTAAAATTTCGAACGCCAAACGGAGCATGCCGCCAGGCGTTTTATATGTTATACCCTTATTCCGAACATAACGTAATATACATCAAAAGCCAATTCCATCATATTCATAAGATAGCTTTTGAAAATCAAATTATATTAATTTTAATTTCTTTAATTAGTTTCTACGCGTTTCGAACTCGCATGACCAGACGATAAATCCAATTGCCATGAAATTCGACGCATACAATAATTCGCTATTAGGGATCCAATGAAACTGGTTTCGTCGAAATCCGAGACAGTGCCTCCAAGATGCTATTTTTACATGTTAATTAAAACGAGTAATTCCCAAAATAATTAGTTTAATCGCTTTTAATTCAAATTTAAAACTTTTCTATCTTACTTCTTATTCAAATAGAACTTAAATCAACTTTAGAAATCGTTTTCATTCATATTAATAAATCCAAGATTAAATTATTTAAACAATTTCTAATATTAAATTTAAGAATTTAATTATCAAATAAATCGTTATATCTGAATTTCAATTTATTTATCTTATAAAAATAACTTTTCAATATTTAAAATCGATTTAATATTCTAATTCAAATGACTTAAATTCTAAGTCGTTACAACCACTACACCAGAAAAGACTTTTGGTAGCGTTGAAAAAACGCTACCATAACTTATGGTAGCGTTTTAGAGAACGCTGCTATACGACATGCAACTAAAAGTCTAAAACTTTTTGTTGCGTTGTAGTAAACGCTATCAAAAGTCACTTTTAAATGCAACTATAGGTATTTTCTGTAGGATTTAAAAAACGCTACCAAAAGTCACTTTTAAATGCAGCTATTGGTTTTTTCTGTAGGGTTAAAAAAACGCTACCATAAGTCTTCATTTTTTTTGTTGCATTTTTTGTTTATATGCTTTTTTTGATTTTCAGTAGCGTTTTTAAAATGCAACTGTATAATTTTTATATTAGTTTACATTTGTTTATGTAGCATTTCTATAGATATTCAAACAAACAATTAAATCACATAATTAGCATATACAAACAATCAATCATATGATCATCATATTCAAATAATTGCAGAAACATGCTAATCTTACAATCAAATATAATATCCATAATCAATTCGATAGTAGTTTTTCAACAAAATAAGTCACATACTACAAGCATTCACAGACAAGTTTCCACAAATGGTACTAACAAAATACGACAACATATATAACAACTAAATTCATGTTCGTTGCTTGATTACCAATAGTTCTTTGTTGTCGACAATCTTCGCTTCGAAATAGCTTGATTACCCACTGTTTCTAACTTCACTTCATAACAGCCTCTATGATCCACAACTACTCCATAACAGCCTACAAAACACCAAGCTTCACAACAAACCAATCTACCCCTATTCTTTCAACAGCAATTCCCCCTTACCATCCAAAACTTCTTCTATTCGTCATCCACCAGACTCTATCAAACTCCAATAGACCTCTCCCACTCCTCCCCTCATATCACAACTCCTTCCGCTGCCTCGACCATCTTCAACACAGCACGCCTTTCATTCCATTCCTTTCACTACCAAACACTACAATCACCTTCACAACCAACATTCACCAGAAAAAAAAAACAAAAAAAAAACCTGTTGCCCTTAAACTCATTGCCTCTACCATACCCAGCTACAACCTTTGCTTCAGTACAACCCTGCACTCCCCTCTGCCTTGTGTTGCTGCTCCTTTTACTTGTGAAAATGATTTCTAAATCTTCATGATTTTGTGTGACCCTTTTGTTTTCCTGCATACTCAATCTCCTCCCTTAAGACTACCCTTTACTTAGTTCCTTAGTTTCTCACTTCATAACAACCTCTTCCTCCAAACTCATGAAAATTATTAAGGAATCTCAAATCTCACCAAACTCACAATTTACATAAGTAAAAGGAGTAGCAAATAGGCAAAATTATTAAGGAAATTCGTATGTTGTGTACAATAGCATGTGCTGTTGTATACAACAACAGCAGCACATGGCTGCTCCATAGTGTAGGGGCAATGCCACCTTTACTGCATAGTGGAGTGTACGTTTAGAGTGCTTTCATGTCAGGCTAAAACAAACAAATAGTTACCTGAGGAGTTACTTTAGCCTTGCAATGAGAAGTCGAAATGTTTGCTCTAGCCTTGCAAGAAATCCTCCTAAATGAAGCAAAATATAATTATGATATGATCACTGACCTGTACATATACACAAAACATCAATAATTTACACTGCATATATTTTCTTCATCATAACACTAGTTCTATATGATGCAAATTATAAAGTAATTCTATATCATTTATGATTAGTAATTCGATACATCATTCTCATGTTTATTAGTTTTCTACTGTATAATTTTATATGAGGGCCTATATATGTGTTTAACATGTACCACTCATTTTTTCTTGCAGATGGAATACAAGAAATTGCATATGTGTTTAACATGTACCACTCGTATTTTCTTGCAGATAGAATATAATAAATTACATGGAAATAATATTATATTAGTTTATACATTTATGCCTTGGTAAGCTATAATATCCTTTTATGCATACTTGATAGTGCCGGTGAATGAGAAATACTTGCATATTGTGTTCTTAGATTGTGCATCATTGCAACTTGTTTGAAAATGAAATGAGTTTGGATTTTATTCTATGAAGAAATAGAGCTTTCATGTGTGTGAAAAAAGTTGAAATAGTTTGATTTGCCATTGGAAACATGCATTATTTGTATGTAACAGGTTTAGATACAAACATGTTGATCAGAATTTGTTAGATCAAAACTGTGATGCAAGTTTTGATCTTTTGATAAGTTTATGGATGTATGTATTTGTGTAATAAGCTGAACTTGTAAACTTATGAATTATATGGCTGCATGGATTTATTTGATGCAAAATAACAATAATGATGAAAAATGACTAGATGAGTAGGAAAACAAAGAAAAACGCAGTTTCCCTCAGGTGGAAATAAGCTAAGCTATATTTAGGACTTTATTATGCGTCATGCATTTCATTGTAAAAATCATATACTTATTATTATTATTACTTCATGTTATTCTGGCTACTTTTTAAGAGTTGAAGCTTTCATACAATAGCTGTTTGACTATGGTTTGTAGTCTTACTGCATACATAATCTCTTGTCTTGGGATGCAGTATTATCAACTAAAAAAAAGCCATGTAATGATAACGTAAACAGCTGCATGCCTACATGTGTGTAAGATACATAAGGAGAGTATCCTCACATAAGCTCTAGTAAACTTAGAACAGTTATATAACAACATAAGTCGGTTTAGGCCACATCAGCTTAGCTATGTATCAAACAAGAACGGATTGCATCAAATTAAAAACTGCAAATTAAGCTCACCAAACTTCACTAAATCATATGCGTTAATATCATGACGTCGGTTGGATTTTTGGCAATTTCCACCCAAAACAAAACATATTTGTCCTAGAACTAATGCAAATAAATTAACAGAATTATAAATAGAACAACCAATTCTTTCTACACATTTTTATAATTAACAAAATTTGAACGGGACAAAATATAGACCGCATCAAGTTAATTCTTACCACTTGTTTTTGGACACACTGATCGATTATAGAAAAAACTTATCAAAGACTAGCATGCATAGGGATAAATGCAGTTGTAGCTTGAGATTAAGAAAACTACACAGTTCTATACTTGAATCTATAATTATATATTCAGTTAAATTCATAAAAAGCTATGTTAATGAAAAAGCAACAAGTATAAAATCCCTTTGGCAATTAAAAGTTAAATGGTTTAGCTTTTATTAAAAATGCTCCTGCTTCTATTAAAAAAATTGATTCTAAAAATATAAAACAAAAAGATAACATGTAAATATACTTACTTCTAAGTCATAAGTGAAAATAACAACGATAGCAAGAGTCGAATCTACTTATTAGAAACAAAAAGCAAAAATTATGTGACTAGGACTAAATTAAAATTAGCTTTTAAGAATCATTTATTTTTCAGTAACTTTCATAATGTATTTATGTGTATGTTTCATTTTCAAAAGAAGGTTAATGCAATATCCTTTAGTTTGGTCATTATTTAAAACAACTAATATTTCTATGACCTTTCTTAAAGAGAAATTGGTAAATTATATGCTCTAGACCACATTTTTATGGTGCGATAAATTTTTTAATCTTATGATACATGAGACAAAATGGCTTACCTATACCTTGCAAATGAGAAATTAAATGAAGAATATTTAAAATATTTTCCAATCGCTAAAGCAATTTGTATACACGTTTAATACTGATACTAAAGATTATCTTGGAAGTGCGAGTGATAGAAAGCATTCAATATATATGGAAAAAATGATCAAAAATTACCAAATACCAATCCAGACTTAAAATTCTACAAACACAATCAACCTGTAGTTATTTTTCAGTTCAAAGTTTAGATCTAATCTACAATCCAAATTACTAAACACCAATCCTCTCTTCATACGGAATTATTTAAATTTACACTCCACTTGCTAACTGGAGCTATAATTCCTCCAAGCTATGCAAACTTACTCCACAATTACTTTAATTTTCATCAAAATACTAATTTACAACCTAAACTCAACCCACTAGTCAAAATTGCATAACTATGTAATACTTACCAGAAGCATGTAGAGTGTATCGTAGCAGGTGGTGAGGTCAATGGTGTTGCAGATTGTGAAGCCGATGAAACTTCACTCCACGATCTAATCCCTTCATGCTCAGGGCTTGTAGAGGAGTTGATCGACTTAGGGCTTGTAGAGAGGAGACAGACTTAGGGTTTATGTAGAAATGGGAGTAGATCGACCGAGGAGTGAATAAATGAAGTAGAGAAGAGTAGAGTAATGGAGGGAGTAGCGCGGCGATGGAGGAAACATGAGGCGAGACAAAAAAATTGAAGTGGAGAGGGGAAAACGAAGTGGATTTGGGAATGAGAGGGAATAATGTTTTATTGGCGGGGAAGGGCGCTAAATTTTGACAGCAGCGAAAAAGCAAGATATACATGTAAAATATAAGTGTAATATAACAATGGTTGCACTTACATTTCAAACGCTACTAATAAATGCAACCAATTGGAAGTTTTCTTGTAGTGAACGAGTGTATAGGGATACTTTATATGCTTATACTTTGGGTGCAAGAAGTCAATTTTGGATTACTTGGGGATAAAATTTGGGAAAAGGGTCTTTGCACAAAAGGTCTACATTTCTGATGTTGTTACAAGAAAAGTCCCTATAGCAATGAGTAAGTAACTTAGGTCCCTATTTTTTTAAATCAGAAAGCGCAGACTAGCCAGCGCTTTTTCAAAATTTTCCAAATTTTCAAAATTTTAAAATTTTAAAAAATTTTAAAATTTTCATAAAGAATTTCAAAATCAGAAAGCGCAAACTAGCTTGCGCTTTCTTGGTAGAAAGCGCAAGTTATCTTTCGATTTTCAAAAATTTTCAAATTTTAGAAAATTTCAAAAAAAATTCAAAATCAGAAAAAGCAATCTAGCTTGTGCTTTCCTGAAAGAAAGCGCAAGTCAAACTTGCGCTTTTAAAAGTTTCAAAATTTTCAAAAAAAGTTTCAAAATTAGACAAGTGCAAGTTATCTTGCATTTTCAATCAGAAAAATGTAAGGCGGCTTGCATTTTTTTGTTTTTCAAAAATGGGGACCACATTTATGTATTCATTTTTATAGGGATTTTTTTTACAACAACATCAAAAACAGGGACCTACAGCTCTTTTCTTATTAGGAAAATATCTCATATATTTTGTAATTTACATATATAAATGTTTATACATGTTATATGTATGTATATGTGTGCATGTGACATATAGGTGCATGTAAATGTGTTCATGTTACATGTATGTGGTATATCTCAAATGATTCACAATGCTGCATAACTTTTTTACATTGAATCGGTGCGATTTTTTATTTCGATTTCGGGTCATATTTTCACTTATTATTTAATACATATTTTTGTGAACAAAGTTTGATATTTCTATCAATATATAATAATTAAAAGGGCTTATATTTAATAATTAAAATAATGATTAAATCATTTAAAATCAATTTAAATTCAAAAATCATTTATTCAAAAATAGTGATATCATTAATGATGTCATAAAGGGATTTAAAATTAAAAAATAAAATAAATAATTTTATTACATATTCTTGTTTGTATGGATAAAAGATTATATGTATCCAGCTCGGTACGTGATTTCTGATGATTAAAGAGTTGTTTATTGATTAAACGGTTTTCGATCATTGTATCGATATTTTTCCAAAGTATATATTTTGTGAATATTCATTATCATTAATTGCTCAAGACAACGTAATCTACGTTAAAAAGCTTATATTTGAATATTTTAAAAATAAATATAATTTATCAAACTGATAAATTTACGGGTCGTTACATACTGTAAGTCAAGTATAAAGCTATCAAAGATTAGATTAACAGAGCTATCATAAGTCGAGCATAAAGCTTTGGAATGACAGAATAGTGCAACCGTGATACATGAACTGAGCCATCAACAAACAAAAAACGATGTTATTATGCCACTACAACGATATCTACAAACTACTCCTAAATGATGTTCAGGTTAACCACGCAGAGAAAAACAAAGAGCAAGCCAAGCAATGTGTCACTTCAACAATGTACCACGTCGGTAACATATTGACCGTCCAAGTTCAATAGTCACCACATGTCGAAGATCTTAGGGCATGGTTTTCTTATAAATAGGCACGTACCTCTACTAAGAAGTGGCAAATTCTTAAATTTCTCTCCTTCCTCATTTTCCATTTGCACTCAAGCAATTTAATAAAACCATTAATTAGATATTAATGACTGAAGGTCAAATTCAAATCGATACTTTTTATTAAGGACTTGAACAATTATCTAACTGCACACAATGGTTGCTTCATTACTTTCCTACTTAAGTTTTTGACTTGGTGGTTCTGTCACTATTTTCCTACTTGCTCAAAGTTAATCCCCTAGTCTAAGTATTTAGGAAATTCTTTTAGCTGAACATAAATGTTAGGCCAAAATTTCGATTTAACAACAGCTTGATTGACTCTTCTGCCTTAATTTTGAAGCCTGAATTTAGGCTTACGGGTTAAGTTTTGTTTTTCCAAAACCATGTTGTGATGCCCCACTCCTAGAGCCTCGTTAACAAAGAGTATTACATAGATAATACTGTCGGCTAACGCGGACAATGGAGTATAATGGAAGCGACCATGTGTAATCTTACCTTAACTATTCACTAAATACGTCGAAAAGTAGTCACATTAAAATTCGACCTATTCAATAAATATTTAAAGCAAAACTACAATGGCTAAAGGATCTATCAGAAGAAAATATAACAACTCAAATATAATTCACATCACAGAACAGTCGATCATAATATACACATAAACGGATACACAACAGAGTATATAAAATAATACATGTCAAGTGGTACAGGAGACCACAATATACAGACGAGACAAAAAGAGTATAAATAACAGAGTTACAACAGATAAGGACCACAAAAGACGCTACAACAAAATGAAGCTAGCGAATAGTCCATGCGGAAGCAAAATAGGCTAATTCCAAAAGCACCTAACCTGAAAAAACTCGGTCTGACCCGAGTATAAAATACACGGGTCAGTCTAGATAACAAATTAGTTAGATAAACTGAACAATAATAAACCTGCAAGGTCATACAGTATAACAAATATCTCTAGAGGAGATACACAATCATCAACATGAGATGAATCATATAGAACAAGCCTCATATCATCGGCAACATGTAGAAGCAAATGTTCGTCGACGGAAATTCTATCGGTTTAGAAAATCGTCGAATGAATTTAAATTAAAAATAACCGCAAGCGCACGGTGTACGAATATAGCACGCGGCGAATACGGGTCGATCCACAGGGAATTGATGATTTTAAAATTCTATTCAATCAAATTATACCGAAGTCGAGAGTGAATAGCTAGAAATGTGAGAAACTAACAAAAACTAGCAAAAGAAAATGATAAAAATATGAGAGTTAAAAGAACAATTTAGAGATAAATCCACTCTCTAGATCATATAAATCAACAAAATGAAGTTATGATCTCTCTTTTCTTGTCATTAGTGAATTAGTTGATTTGCTTATCATAAGTATGGTATATTTGTGCTATTAATTAGCTCAATATAAACCATCAAACTATAACACAACCACTAATACACATTTAACTCTCATGAAATATGACAACAAAGTTGAAAAAAAATCTATTTTAAGCATAGCCTATTAACTATTGTTTAGAAATATAGGCTATCAAATTTCAATTTCAACATTCACTTCTTTGCCATAATCATATTTAGATGAAGAGGCAATTTGTGTTATGTTTGTTTAAGCATAGCCTATTTGTTATAAACAACATAGACTATCAAATTCAAAGCTAAACAACATCATTAAACCACTTCAATCATTCTCATTAAGCACAAAAAGAGAGCATAAACAACAAAATGTTGGATCTACATACTTGAGAGCTTCATTACCCCTAAATTGAAGGGATTAAGCTCTCATATTTGTTATTATATGAACAAATATAGAAAACAACATTAAACAAGAAGAGAAAAAGAGAGAAAAATGAAAGGAAAAATTATTCTAGTTGCATAAAATAAAAGAGATCTACACTACAACATGAAAGTAAATGAACATGAAAAGAAAAGAGCATGTATTAAATTGCATAAAATAAAAAAGATTACATAAAATAAAAATGGCTAAGTAGCCATGAAAAGAGAAAGAGGAGCTTTCATTTTATTTTTGATCTAAACTAAACTAAAGAGAAGGAGGCCTAAGAGAGACTAAGAGAAGAGATCATGTTACATGAAACATATGGGTATTTATACATGTATGAAACCCTAATTCATATTTTTGGGGAATAACCAAAATGCCCCTTAGGAAGTGTGGAGGCCAAGTAACCATTAACATGTCTTAATCCCCCATTAAGTGTACATGAAACCATTAAGTCCAAAAGCATGTGCATTAGCCTTTAATTTGTACATTAAGGTAGGTGGGTAGGTGGGGTCCTCCATGTTCTTCACTTTGAATTATTTCCATCTTCATTCCCTTGTATTAATTTTGTGCATGCATATCTTCATGAAACCACTTCTATTTGAGATCAATTTCCTACAAAAATATATACAAATTTTCAATTAATTTTTCTCAAAGAAATATATCACTTAAATGACCGTTTTGCCCCTATATGAAGATGAATATATGAAAATTTGGAATTAATATGAATTTTGGTTAAAACAAGTTAAAATACCCAATATGATCATTTATTTAATTTAAATAGAATAAATATGGTGGTAAAAATATGCACGTTTACGTGCACATCAGCAAAGGATACAAATATCCCAAAACAAGCCAAAAGGCAAATAACAAATACCAATAAGGTATACAAGTTCCAGAAGGTAAATGCTATGCATCATGCGGCTCATAATGACCAACACCGAAGGGCGATACCAAGGGAATATACATATGAATGAAACATCATAAAATTGCTCGAGCTCAGTACTGTACAAACAAGGATCCATGAGCCCGAAGACTCCAAACCCAAGTATCACCTATGCGGCACATAAGGCCAACATCAGAGCGAAACTATATAGGGCAACAAACCCGAAGGCACACACCCAAAGGCAACATACTCGAAGGCAGCAAACCAAATATCACTCATGCGGCACATAAGGCCAACATCGGAGCGATACTTTATAGGGCAACAAACCGTAGTGGTGAAGGTTAGAGACCTAGTACTGGACACCACTAACTGGCGGAATGTGTCACAACTCTCGAAAAGGAATCCGAAAAGTGTTGACGTATGTCCCATAACCACTCATTCGCACTAAACGGATTACTATTCGTCAGCCACTTTCACACTCAAAGTAGTACAAATTTACCTCATATCATCGGTAAACTAAACCCGAAGGTCAAAACGATCAATTGAATCGGTCGGGGATTAATCGAAAGGATAAACTCACAGATTCATGGTCCGTGTTTTGCCCATACATTTAATCACCCTTCCACTTCGCTCGAAGTGCGAAAATGTGTGTTTTCAATAGAATTTATGAATTTGAGAAACGAGCTTTTAAATGCGATTCGAGAGATTATTTTATAAAAACCCGTGGATGAAGTCAAGAGTAAGTTATCAAAGTCAAAGATGCAATAACAAACACTAAAAAGCAACTTGAATCGATAGAATCCGGAAAAATCAATCAAATATGCAAAATAAACAAACCAGGCAAAACAAAGCAGGTCGGTCGACCGGACTGCAGGGCTCGGTCGGCCGGCTAGATGCAGGGAGCAAAATAAGGCTCGGGGCAGCAGGTCGGTCGACCGAAGCCTGCACTCGGTCGGTCGAACCTGGTGATTTTGCCCTTCCTGCCCTATTTCAATGAAAATGCAAATTCTTTCCAATTCCAAAGCAATGGCACATGCATACTTGTTAGGAATTCATACCGACACCCATGAAATCAAGAGAAGTAGATGTGAGTTCAAAACTCACCTTTTAATCTCACAAACAAAGAAGATGAAGTAGCACAAAAGCAAGGAATCAACCAACTATACTCCACTTCAACACTACAAGCTTCAATCTAGAATCAAAGCAAGTATTTCCTAAGTTAGGGTTAGGAAAATTACTGAAATTGAAGAAGAAAGTGTTGGAGAAGAAGAAGAGAGACATACCTATGGCTTCTCTATGATTTTGGAGCAAGAAATTTGGATTTTGCAAATGGATTTAGGGCTAGGAGTTTCTAATTTCCTTCCTCTTCCCCCATTTCAGTTTTTAAGCTTAAGTTTTAATGAAATGAATAAGTGAATGAGAGGAGAGGGCTGAGTTGAGGTTAATAGAACAGTTTGTGTGAAACCCAAGCCCAAAGCCCAATAGAAAAGGTCAAAATTTCACTTACTCCAAACATATCAAAGATTATACTCAAAAAGGTCGCAAACGCCATTTTGGAACCAATGGAAGTGGTTTCGAGCTCCAATTCGGCCATTTGCAGAAAGTAACATTTCGGACCAAAATCCGACTAACGACGCTATATTTAAATTAAACATTTTAAATATAAAATCGTTAAAGATGCGGGTTGTTGCAGATCTCCCCTCCTTACAAAATTGCGTCCCCGCAATTCCTAGAGACGATATTTGTAACAACTACATACAATTAATCAATCAAAAGAAAAGAAAATGAGCTTGAGATGAAAAGACATACTCACTGTTTCAAAGCAAGGAAAGAAAACCTGGATAAGATCGCTCAATAAATTCTCTGGTTTCCCAAGTACAGTCATTGGGATTAGCGGACCATTGAACTTTAACGAGCGACGCGTCCTTGTTCCGAAGGTGTCGCACCTCCGTGTCAAGCACGCGAATAGGTTGCTGTACAATAGATAAGCCCGGTGAGACCTCAAGCTCTTGCAAATCAGGAGAAGTAATAACAGAATCCGACTCCCGGAGACATTTTCGAAGTTGCGAGACGTGAAACACGTCATGAATGCCAAATAAATGAGCTGGAAGTGAAACTCTATAAGCCACAGGGCCAATACGTTCAGTGATAGAAAATGGTCCTATATAATGAGGAGCCAATTTTCCAGTCGTACTGAAACGCATAACCCCCTTTAAAGGAGAAACACGAATAAAAACAAGATCGCCGATCGAGAACTCGAGAGGCTTCCTACGGTTGTCCGCGTAGGATTTCTGGTGACTCTGTGCCTCTTTCATTCTCTACCGAATAAGATCAATCTTCTCGGAAGAATCATGAACAAAATCTGGACCAAGAATAAGCTTCTCACCAGATTCTAACCAACAAGAAGGTGATCGACATGGCCTTCCGTATAAGGCTTCGAAAGGAGCCATACCGATACTAGACTGAAAACTATTGTTGTAGGAGAATTCTACAAGAGGTAGGTGATCCTCCCAACTACCACCGAAATCAAAAATACAAATACGGAGAAGATCTTCCAAGATACGATTCACCCGTTCAGTCTGTCCGCCAGACTGCGGATGATAAGCTGTAGAAAAATTAAGCTTTGTTTCCAAAGCTTGCTGAAGACTCTTCCAAAAATGACTCGTGAATAAAGGATCACGGTCACTCACAATAGAACTAGGAACACCGTGGAGTCTCACGATTTCCTTGACATACAACTTACTTAGCCAAATGCGAAGCAGTCCTATTAGACTTAATAGGGACAAAATGAGCAGACTTGGAAAGGCGATCAACAATAACCCAAATGCTAGAATTGCCAGATCTCGAACGAGGTAGGCCGTCAATGAAATCCATAGATATCTGATCCCACTTCCACAATGGAATCTCAAGAGGCTGAAGAAGACCAGAAGGACGCTGATGCTCGGCCTTAAAACGCTGACAAGTTATGCAATTGCTCACATAACTCGCCACATCGCGCTTCATGCCTTCCTAATAATAAAGACGACGCATATCGGCATACATCTTGCTACTACCGGGATGAATGGTATACTTAGAACGGTGACAATCATCAAGAATGACATGCCTAAGTGCAAAATCAGAAGGCACAAAAAGACGGTTCTACTTACAAAGACACCCATGAGAATCCATGCTAAGATCTTGCAACACCTCATCACAAGATCCAGACTCACAAAGCTGAATAAAATGCAACAAATCAGGATCACGCCGTTGGGCATCGGCAATACGATCCAATAAAATAGGTCGAGCTCCCAAACTAAATAATAGAATAGGAGAATCGGAAGATGAACCTCGATCACGAATTTCACAAAAAGATAGAGTCTCAAGAATATTCCATTCGGCAAGCATCATAGAAATAACAGCTGAATGTTTGCGACTAAGCGCATCTGCAACACGATTACCCTTACCAGGGGTATACTGGATATCAAAATCATAAGAAGCAAGAAACTCGAGCCAACGCTGTTGTCTCATATTGAGTTCCTTCTGAGTGAACAAATACTTCAAAGATTTATGATCGGTATAGAGAATGAAGCGCTCGCCCAATAAATAATATCGCCAAATCTTCAAGGCAAAGACAATGGCGGCTAACTCAAGATCATGAGTGGCATAGCGAACTTCATTCGGACGCAGTTGCCTAGAAGCATAAGCAACTACCCGATCCTTCTGCATAAAAACAGCACCGAGACCACTACCACAAGCATCGGTGTAGACAACAAGGTCATGATTACCTTCGGGAACCACTAGAATAGGAGCATTAGTGAGAAGTTCCTTCAATGACAGAAAGGAAGCTTCACACTTGTCGGACCAATCAAAACGAATGCCTTTCCGAGTAGGGCAAGTGAGAGGAAGCACAACACGGGAAAAATCCTTAATGAACCGACGGTAATAAACCGCCAATCAAAGGAAACTACGAATTTCATGAACATTTTCAGGCCTCTTCCAATTCTGGATGGCTTCGATCTTTGAGGGATCGACAGAAATGCCATCGGAAGATACAACATGGCCTAAAAACTTAACCTTATTCTCCCAAAAGTGGCACTTGGAGAATTTGGCTCTAAGCTGATGATGACGGAGAGTACTCAAGACAATTCTCAAGTGATTAGCATGCTCGGCTTCAGACTTACAATAAATAAGGATATCATCAATCAAGACAAGCATGAACTTATCGAGATATTCCCGGAATACCCGATTCATGAGATCGACAAAGAAAGCAGGAGCGTTCATCAAACCGAACGGCATAACGAGCCACTCAAAAGAACCATAACGAGTGCAGAAAGCGGTAATAGGTATGCTATCCTCCGCGACTCGTAACTGATGGAAACCCGTGGCAAGGTCAAGCTGAGAAAAGACCTTAGCACCACTCAATAGATCGAACATGTCATCGATCCTAGGCAAAGGATACCTATTTTTTATGGTCAACTCGTGAAGCTTGCGATAGTCAATGCAAAGACTAAGAGTTCCATCAGACTTCTTCACAAAGACGACCGCGGATCCCCACGGAGAAAAACTAGATTGAATCAATTGCTTGGATTCAAGCTCTAAAAGCTGCTTCTTGAGTTCCACATTTTCCATTGTAGACATCCTCGTGGGAGGACGACTAACTGGCCGCGCGCCTGGAATGAGATCAATGCGGAACTCAATTGCCCGTTTGGGTGGCAAACCCGATACAGGCTCGAAAACATCAGAAAAGTCACAAGCAATAGGAATACGAGATATATCATCACCATCTCGCGAATCAAGAGAATACAAAGCCATTTCGGAATTATCCACATCCCGAAGAATAAGAGATAACTGAGAAGGCGAATCAGGATGACAAAGATACAAAATTCTCTCCGAACAAATAATCCTGGCATCGTACCTCACTAGCCAGTCCATACCAAAAATCATATCAAAACCCAAATGAGAAACAACGTGCAGACTCGCACAGAAAGAAAAGCCACATAAAACAATCTCTACATCATCACAAAGCAAACTAAGGGTCGCGGATCCCCCAATAGGATTCGCAATCCTTAAAGAAGTAACCATACAAGAAACATCCAAAGATAAATCATCAACGAGCTTCTTCGATACGAAAGAATGTGAAGCACCCGTATCGAAAAGAACTCGAATACTATGATCATGAAATAGAATAAAGCCTTCCAAAATAGGTGGAGACATACCTTTGGATTGAGATGAACCTCCAGAAGCATTAGCCACATTGAGCTTGCCAGATTTTGCATTAGCAGGAGCAGTAGGACAAGCTGAAACATGATGACCTTCCTTCTTGCAATAACGGCAGAAGAGAGGCTTAGGACAAGCTCGAATAATATGATCCGGAGAACCACAATTGAAACACTTTCGAACGAAAGGTGTTCCGAAGACTGAGGCTGAGGGCTAAGACCACCGGTCTTCTTCTTCTTAGAAGGAAAAGGCTTCTTCTGAATTGGAAACGGTCTCTTGTTGGGGTTCTTGGAAACCTCAACATCAACATCACTATCACACTCCTTCTCGACAGCTTCGAGATGAAGTGCCGAATCAACCAATTCCTCGAAAGAAAGCTTAAGCTAGAGCAACAAGGACTTCTTAAGATATTTCTTAAGACCAGAAACAAACTTCAAATTCTTCTTGTAAGAAGTGCTGAAGAATTCAAGACCATACTGAGATAAAGCCTCGAACGATGCGACATACTCAGAAACAGAAGATTTCCCTTGCTTTAACTCAAGGAAGCGACGGGTCAATAAAACTTTTTCAGATTCAGGAACGAACTTGAGTTCAAATCGTCCCCGAAACTGAGTCCAAGAAAGAGTAGACTCATCAATCTCGGCTACAAGAAGCTCTTACCAATCAAGAGCACGCTCTTGTAATAAGCTAGAAGTTACAAGAACTCGATCATGGTCAGAAAGATCCATGCGAGAGAAGATACGCTCGCACGTGCGAAGCCAAGCTTGAACTTCAAGAACAGACTCGGAGCCCTTAAACCGTTTTCCTCCAAGATGAGCAAAATCACTGCACTGACGTGCGAAAGCAGACTTGCGAGGTGGGGACACTCGAGGAGGAACGGGAGGCTAAGTGCTCCTAAACAACTCCATAAACTGATCGGTAGACATATAAACGCCATCCGGATGTGAGCTACAAGATTGCCCAGCATCCGAACGTCGATCTCTGCCTCTTCCAGATATAAGCTGAAAGTCAAGATAAGGAAAAGATTATTCACAAGGTAGATATTGCTATATGGAATACTACGGAATAAAATGAATTCCTAGACGTATTCTAAACTCTATCTAACCTTGATAGAATAAAGAAACACGACGATTCAAAGATTTGTATTATTTGTACACTTTGATGTACCATAATATGTGCATCTATTCTGTGTTTATCATATTTTGTTCTGAACTCAGCTCCGATACCACGCTGTGACGCCCCACTCCTAGAGCCTCGTTAACAAAGAGTATTACATAGATAATACTGTCGGCTAACGCGGACAATGGAGTATAATGGAAGCGATCATGTGTAATCTTACGTTAACTATTCACTAAATACATCGAAAAGTAGTCACATTAAAATTAGACCTATTCAATAAATATTTAAAGCAAAACTACAATGGCTAAAGGATCTATCAGAAGAAAATATAACAACTCAAATGTAATTCACATCACAGAACAGTCGATCATAATATACACATAAACGGATACACAACAGAGTATATAAAATAATACATGTCAAGTGGTATAGGAGACCACAATATACAGACGAGACAAAAAGAGTATAAATAACAGAGTTACAATAGATAAGGACCACAAAAGACGCTACAACAAAATGAAGCTAGCGAATAGTCCATGCGGAAGCAAAATAGGCTAAGTCCAAAAGCACCTAACCTGAAACAACTCGGTCTGACCCGAGTATAAAATTCACGGGTCAGTCTAGATAACAAATCAGTTAGATAAACTGAACAATAATAAACCTGCAAGGTCATACAGTATAACAAATATCTCTAGAGGAGATACACAATCACCAACATGAGATGAATCATATAGAACAAGCCTCATGTCATCGGCAACATATAGAAGCAAAGGATACAAATATCCCAAAACAAGCCAAAAGGCAAATAACAAATACCAATAAGGTATACAAGTTCCACAAGGTAAATGCTACACATCATGCGGCTCATAATGACCAACACCGAAGGGCGATACCAAGGGAATATACATATGAATGAAACATCATAAAATTGCTCGAGCTCAGTACTGTACAAACAAGGATCCATGAGCCCGAAGACTCCAAACCCAAGTATCACCCATGCGGCACATAAGGCCAACATCAGAGCGAAACTATATAGGGCAACAAACCCGAAGGCACACACCCGAAGGCAACATACCCGAAGGCAACATACCCGAAGGCAACAAACCCAATATCACTCATGCGGCACATAAGGCCAACATCGGAGCGATACTTTATAGGGAAACAAACCGTAGTGGTGAAGGTCAGAGACCCAGTACTGGACACCACTAACTGGCGGAATGTGTCACAACTCTCGAAAAGGAATCCGAAAAGTGTTAACGTATGTCCCATAACCACTCGTTCGCACTAAACGGTTTACTATTCGTCAGCCACTTTCACACTCAAAGCAGTACAAATTTACCTCATATCATCGGTAAACTAAACCTGAAGGTCAAAACGATCAATTGAATCGGTCGGGGAATAATCAAAAGGATAAACTCATAGATTCATGGTCCGTGTTTTGCCCAACCATTTAATCACCCTTCCACTTCGCTCGAAGTGCGAAAGTCTGTGTTTTAAATAGAATTTATGAATTTGAGAAACGAGCTTTTAAATGCAATTCAAGAGATTATTTTATAACAACCCGTGGATGAAGTCAAGAGTAAGTTATCAAAGTCAAAGATGCAATAACAAACACTAAAAAGCAACTTGAATCGATAGAATCCGAAAAAATCAATCAAATTTGCAAAATAAACAAACCAGGCAAAACAAAGCAGGTCGGTCGACTGGACTGCAGGGCTCGGTCGGCCAGCCAGTTGCAGGGAGCAAAATAAGGCTCGGGGCAGCAGGTCGGTCGACCGAAGCCTGCACTCGGTCGGCCGAACCTGGTGATTTTGCACTTCCTGCCCTATTTCAATGAAAATGCAAATTCTTTCCAATTCCAAAATAATGGCACATGCATACTTGTTAGGAATTCATACCAACACCCATGAAATCAAGAGAAGTAGATGTGTGTTCAAAACTCACCTTTTAATCTCACAAACAAAGAAGATGAAGGAGCACAAAAGCAAGGAATCAACCAACTATACTCCACTTCAACACTACAAGCTTCAATCTAGAATCAAAGCAAGTATTTCCTAAGTTAGGGTTAGAAAATTACTGAAATTGAAGAAGAAAGTGTCGGAGAAGAAGAAGAGAGACATACCTATGGCTTCTCTATGATTTTGGAGCAAGAAATTTGGATTTTGCAAATGGATTTAGGGCTAGGAGTTCCTAATTTCCTTCCTCTTCCCCCATTTCAGTTTTTAAGCTTAAATTTTAATGAAACGAATAAGTGAATGAGAGGAGAGGGCTGAGTTGAGGTTAATAGAACAGTTTGTGTGAAACCCAAGCCCAAAGCCCAATAGAAAAGGTCAAAATTTCACTTACTCCAAACATATCAAAGATTATACTCAAAAAGGTCGCAAACGCCATTTTGGAACCAATGGAAGTAGTTTCGAGCTCCAATTCGGCCATTTGCAGAAAGTAACATTTCGGACCAAAATCCGACTAACGACGCTATATTTAAATTAAACATTTTAAATATAAAATCGTTAACGATGCGGGTTGTTACAGATGTACAACCTGACTGTTATTAGAATTGGTATGGTTCATCATTATCCGAATCGAAACTTGATTATTTTATGCTGGCCATAGAAAATGCCTTTGTGTATGTTTGTTAACCCGTAGACTTTATTTCTATATGTTTGTTAGCGGATATAATTTCAACAATGTCCAACCTGTTTGTAAACTTTTCTCTTATTACGAAAGGGGAAATATACATAAAGCCTTATAAATAATTTAGACAAAATACTATCCCTTGTAATTATATATGAGCTAGGCCTCTGGCAAAATTTTCCCTTTGTAACTAGTTGACGTTACCGCACCCATATTAATATTTCATATGTTATTTTGATTTAAATATTTAAAATGCAATAAGTTTTTTTGGAAATATCATATTAACAAACCATTTTAAATATGTACACGTTATATTCTTTCAAATGATATGTGTTATGCATATGTAAATATTATCGTTCATTTTTTAATTGTAACTTTTCTACATAAATAACGTATTTAAAACTACATCGTTCAAATGCAATTATAGTTTCATCATTTAAATCACTAGGTTCAATAATAACAAATATATGGTCAAAACTATAACTACATTATATCATGCAGGTCTAATTACATTTATTTAATGTAGCTATATTTGCATTAAGGTCAAATATAACTGCGTTTTCTTAATCCAGTTAAGTTATAAGTGCACTATTGTCATACAAGAGAATCAAATGCATTCAAAACTATTACTACATCGCACAAATTTAGTTAAATTAAATCAAAAAATGTTGTTACTTATAATTGCATTTTCTTCAAGCATTTAAATTTAATTGCATTTTCTTAATGTGATTGAAGTACAAATGTTGTAACAAATTACACCTTAGTGGGCTCGAATTTTCGCTTGAAAATCCAAGTCCACTAAAGTATGGATCGTTGGTATTGATATTTGTAAATAAACAAAAGTATATCAGAACACTATCGATGAAACTCACAGAAGAATAGTAAAGTATAAGAAAACATATGATTACTAATCGAGGTTGACACCTTTGATCTATAGTGTCATTGTCAGTGTCGGGAATGCTTGACCTTCCATTGTTCCCGCCTTGTACCAGTACCTGTCCCTCTAAATCTACCATGTTGGTTCAGTTAAGGGCAGAATCAAAACAACGTTCTGGTGACTGGTGAATACACACCTTATATATAACACTAGTTTATACTGATTGTTTTCCATTACATGTTATGTCTTCCATTTTACTTGGTTGTCTTGACTTCACATACGCTTACGATACGGCCCATCTACCCCAAGATAGATAATAACTACATACGTATGTGTGTCCACTTTTGACGAAGATACTTTCCTTACAAGTATTCGTAACTCAACACCTCATTAGGGTCCATCATCAGTGCAATATCACGTCCTTGTCGTTGTGCATATCAAGGAACACTCATAGTGCCTAATAACGGAATTACAACTATTTAGCCATATTCTATATCGTTTTTGAAAGACCTCATAAAAGGTTATCTAGCATTGCCTCCTAACAACAAACAGACTAATAAACAACTGTGAGGCAGGGCATATCCTAAACGTAATTTACATTAGTAAGAGGTGTAGTACATTTAGGCGTAAATCTTGTCTTTCCACTAACCGCTTAAGATCGATAACGATCTTGACCTATGTAAACATCTCCTACTCCTTATATGTATGGTACCAATCTCACTTTTATAGCATCAATCCTAGTTCACCGTACTATTTAGATTGCCTAATGTAATTAAGGAAATGCCCACTTGGTTACTTAAAATGTACCCCCCAAAAGGTTGAAGTAGACTCTGCTTATCATTTGACACTTCGACCAGGGCGAACCATTATGCTTGGGTATATTCCCTTCACCTATATGTAAATATATAATTCCATGGGTCCTACGGTTGGATATGTCACACGTCAGTAATGTATACACAACTGCTAGTAACCCATTGCGGTGGGTTGGCTTCTGTTTTGTAAATTTCCAATCCATTTTAATGACCATGTCATTCTACTTTAATCTAAGCTATTACCTAATTTAATAGTTCACACTCGTCATGAATGCATACCGGAGGCTATTTATATATTCATAGTTATTTATTTACTACACCTATAATGTTCAATTGTAAATATTCAGTTATTTTTACATAAGTGACTCCTTATTACTTAATGTTAATTTAATGTCATTTATCGTTATTTTTTACTTAAAATATTCAAGTAACTTTTGCTACTTGCTTCCTTTTTATTTCATTAGATCTATTTTATTGTTCCTTTTCAATCTCACTATCTTCCTTTGGTTACATCTTTTGTACTTACTAATTTTATTTCTTTTACCTACATTTCGTCGCCTATTATTTAGTGTCTAACTTGTCTTTATTACATACATATGTTTTATAATTAGACCATTTTTATTATTACAACTTACAATTCTTTAGTTTATACTTAAAGACTTTTGCAATTTAATGCGTTAAAATTATACCTTAAAGGAAATGCTAACACTATAAATTTCTATAATTCATCAAAAAGGGGATTTGTGTTATGCTCGGAATTACAAGGAATTATCATTTATTTTTTATTGAAATAGACTGCATGAAATACGGTAAACATCCATATTTTATATAGGTAAATAGCCACAAGGAAGAAGTTGTAAAAAAATTAGTCTCAGGGACAACAAGTTTGCTTTTTAATCTGAAGGACATTTTTTGGTGTAAATTGAAAATGATAATTACAACTATCATTCTGTGATTTACACTAAAAGGTATCCTTAGCCTAAAAAACAAACTTCTTGTCCCTGAAACTAAATTTTTCTCTAACTTTTTCCTTGAGCCTGAAACCCCAAGTTTGATTCATAAAAAACTTCTAATTTTTCTCTAACTTCTAGTTTTTCTCTAACTTTTTCCTTAAGCCTAAAAAGCAAACTTCTAACTTTATCCGATAATTAAACACCAAACGGTGTTTTTCGCTTTTAATTGCAAAATTTGACAGAAAAATAACACAAGATTGATTCATAAAATATTTCAAAAATAGCTCAATATATGAAATCAACAATAGCACATGAATCACAAATGAATCACACAAACTCCATACATATCCAATAAATATTTTAAAAGTGTCCAAATGTGAAAATCACATAACATAAAATTGATACATGTAGGCCATATTAAACTCCATAATAAATGTTCTAAGAGTATTTCCAACATAAAAAAACATAAAACATACAACGTAGGAGAAAAAACACGTCTTAAATTATAACTATGCCAAAAAATAGAAATAGAGCATAAATTTTTGCATTCATTGTCCATTGAGTAGTTAGCAACTTCTTCAAAAATATTGCTCTGGAAGAAATATAATTAAGCATTAGTGACAAAAATAAAAATATTAGTACTATGCATGGTTATGCAATATCATTTTCTGGTGCACTTTTAAGTTAACCATCAAAAGAAGTACTAGTTTGCAAGTTTATTTGATATTATAGGGTGTTCCTGTTCCTTGTACTCTCATTGGTTAGATAACAAGAGAAGTCTTAAATTGCACTGTCAATGTGTCAATACGCCCACACCGGAAGAAAATTGAAAGCATTGTACAAATTTAAAAGATCCAATTAGAATAATACACTATCTCGTTATCTTAGATGAGCCATTTTCTTCATCTTAACCCAGGTTTTGTTGCGGTAAAATGAAAGCCTCTATCAAACACTAATCATAGGAACATGGCATATAAATTGATAATACTTTTACTTTTATTATTTTAAGACAAAACCCTTCATTATTATATGTTGACATCAACAGCATGCGAGTAAGCAATCTATCATAATATCCTTATAACGACCCGGTATTTTCAACCATTCGCATCCGCACATGTCGGACTTGAATTGTTCAAAATTCCACGTTGTAAATAAAATTTGGCAAATCTTAGAATATACAGTAAATAAATAATCAAAGGTCACAGACACAGAGTAAGAAATGCAGCAGAAGTAGTGAAAATAGTGGTTCATGAAGCCACTACCACATAGTCTCAAAATAAGTACAAAATTACATATTTTTAAAACCAAATATAGTTTGAAACAACCACAGAAAATCTCAATATTCAATTGTCTTAGTTTCATAAGCTAAGATAAGAACTAAACAGAAATTAGGCAGCAGCTTGGTAAAGATGGTCTTCAGCATTCCTAGCTTCGAGGAATGAAGTCCGAACTGATACTAAGGCCGACCCGAGCGTAAGAAAATAAATGCAAACACTCGAGTCAGGACATACATACTTATACAATGTAAGCTAATTCAAGTGAACTGTAATAGAGTGCAAGTAATTTAAAGGATGCTTGGGACCACCCATCCTCTAAAGATCCGTTATACTATTTACTATGTAGTAATATTTCGCTATTATAATAGTGTCTATTAGTAAAATAAACATACTTTAAAATAGCATTCAGGAGTGACCCAATATTCCCCTTAACACGTAATAGTCCCTGTAGTCCGTCCAATATCATAGTCCCTCCTGATCGGGAAGCCACCAGAAGATACCACATGGGTTACGGGAGAAATCCAAACTCGTACAAGGCTCGCTAGGGTAGGTGACACAGCACAACTAGGCAATGCCAGGGTAGATATACCAATTACGCTTCCGGACCGGTGGTATCGCGTAACTGCTACTACCGCCCACCTCGAACAACACTCCCAAATCAAAGGTGCGCACCAAACAATCACAGGGTAATAGAATGGCATACGAATAAGTGCGTCCAATAAGAGGTGCTACCTCCTTCGCCCGTCGATCGCTCCAGTTTTAGCCACCTTATGCCAACTCACGGGAGTCGGGTCCACATACATACCTTAATAGAACGTCACCACCATCCTACTTCATTTAGGAATCTCCACCGCGTACATGGTTGTCAAAGTGGTTTTCGGTATCAACAGAGAGTATGCCCATATCCGATCCCGGTATCTTTAACAACCAACTTTATTAATACCTGTGGTTGTAAATTCCAAAATAGTTAATATTAAATCAAAATAATTCAGTTTAGCCTTTAAAAGTGAAGTATTATATTTACTAATCGAATATCCAAAAATCTTAATTTCAGCCACTACAACACTTAACAAGTGCTACTGTAACCTTTTTATTTATTCGGGTTTAATTTAAATTTCGCGACCGCAGCACTTACCAAGTACTTCAATAGCCCTTAATTAATTTTAGCTTTTAGTTCATTTGCATCAATACAGCACTTGCAAAGTGCGGTGATATCCTTTACAACAGTCTTAAGTTAATTAATTTTCATAGACTTCAATATAAATTCATCAATAATTAAACTTAAATTTTAAACTAAATTAACTTATAAAAAAAATCATATTATCCATTTGAAATAGTCATTTAAATCTACCCAAAATTTTTTGATTTTTGTGAAGTATATTCCACTAATAAATATCAACCTCTCAAGGCTTTACTTATTAAAGTAAAACGCCCAAATTTCTATATTTTTCTATATTCAAAATTTTCTTAACCATTTAGTTGAATTAACATTTAAAATATAGCAAAATTTCCTCTTTATTTATTGACTTACCTTTTATTCTTAAACCAAACTTCCATTTCTAGGTTAAGATATATTTTAAATTTCATATTCAAGTATTTATTTACTTAACTATTAAATTCATAGAAAATTCAATAACACCTTATTAATTTATTTAAATTCCAATTTACATCAAAATTTATTACATTCACATACTTAGCTTGAATTCCATCAAAATTTCCAAAATGAATTTATTACTTCAAATTCCAACTTACCATTTATTTATTTATACATTTAACTTGTATGAGACTACCAATAATTATTTTAACCCAGTTTAAATCAAAATATTAAAATACATATATTTAAAATACTTAAAATTTCCATAAATATATATATATATATAATAACCACGGGTTTGTATAATATTTTCTGACCTAGGTCAAGTGATACAGATAATATATCATTCCAATCCGTAATTTACAGAATAACCCAGATTCTATCATTTCAAACCCACAATCCCAAGTTAAGTAAATAAATAAATAAATAAACAATATTGTTCAGGCCTATCATTTCAGCCCGTAACGATTTCTATTCTATAGTGAACTTGCAGTGATAAACAGTAAATAAATAAATAGTATAACAGCTTAAATATAACGGTATATAATATGACCGATGATGCGTCAAATTAATAACAGGGTTTTTAACATCATAAATTTATATCACATGCAAGAAAAATAAAATATAAATATTGTACAATTACACTTGTTATTAATATACAGATTTATAAGTACGTTTGTCTAGTGAGAATACTCACCTTTACGCTATTGGAGTTTTGATACAAAATAACGAATATCTATACCGGAAAGCGTGTAGAAGGCACGATCAATTTTTAGAGGATGTGACAACCCAATTCCGATCTTGAACAAAGTAAATAAACAATTTACGCGAATTCAAAATGATCATAGCAAATTTTAAATAGCAACAGGAACTATGATTGGGAAAAAAAGAATTTTGACACACGTGGAACAAGGATGGAAATAAAAGGAAAACTAAAGAAGAAAAATAAGAAAGGAGAAGGAGAGCAGCTATTTACCTGATGTACCTCGCGCTAGAGAGAGGAGATTGAACCCAAACGAAATGGAACAGAACTTTATACATGGGTTTATACTTAAATCAGTGAGGTGGCGATTTAATTTTATGAACATGGGTTATGAATTTATATAGCAAAGTTTGCATATGGGTTGCGTGAATTTATGTGAAATAAAATAGCAAGGAATAATATTTGAAACTTCTGCAGCAATAGGAAGCATTTATTCCTCATATACAAGAGGTAAATGGAAATGAAATACGTGAGTTTTAATATAGAAAAATGAGTTGCGTAAAACAAAGAGGGGAAAGTGGCAAGAATTAATTTTTTTTGAAACGTCTACAGGAATTGGAAGATTGTTCCAAATTATATATGAGAGGTAATGTAAAAATGTAGAAAGTTTACACGACTGACAAAGCAAGAAATAAATGAAATTGGAATGGCTATGGAAACTTTGGAAACATGGCCTTTAATTACAGAGGCTTGCGTAATTTTAGGCATGTGAATTTAAGCAAGGAAGAATGGAAATCAAACAGTTATTTGCATTCAAAGATTTATACCAATTATATATGAGAGGCCAGTGAAAAGGGTAGAAATTAACATGTGAATTCAAGGCAAGATTTTATATGGAATTGGATGGCTAGGGAATCTATTCCTTTCCTACTCAGAATTGCATGTCTAACGATAAATTTAAATATTAATATCTAAGGTAAGAAATGCGTACTATAGACGCAAAAATTAAATCAAACATAAGCCCAATTTAACAAAAATAACGTATCTAAATTTATACGTTTTTTTAATTATTTGCTACTTATATATAGTACAATATACGTTTAAAGAATATTCATTAAATACGTACCATTTACACGCCAGCAAAATTAATCAAAACGGATATAAATGTTCAAATTTTAATGTGAAATTAAATAGCCTATTTACACTCTATAAATTTTAAATTTTATTACCAAATTAACTTCTAATTTGTTTACATTTATTTGATTTACTTAACATGTAACAAATAAACTGATGTATATACGTAAAATCTATTTCCTTTCACAATATTTACTACTTAATTTGAAAAGTATACAACCAATATCAATAAAACAGCCGCAAAATAAGTATTGTACATATATATATATATATATATATATATAAGATTTGATTTTATTGGCTAAGGTATGAAATTTTTGAGCGCGTACTAGATGCAACGTTTTAATTGAAACGTACGCTCAAATAATTGACAAATGTAACATGATTAAAACTATTCGTTTCTTTTTTATTTCTTTCACCCAATATTAATTTCTTAATTAAAAAGGTATATAACCAAATTTAAAAGAATCAAAGTGGAAAAAAATGTTGTACGAATATATTCATTTAAATTAAAAGATTTGGAAAAACTTCTACCACACTTAAAATCAGTGAATAAAATAAAACAAATTGAAATAAGGTGAAAAAGAAAATAAATAATTATATTTTAGGAAAATAGAAAGATAAATAAAGAAAATATCTTAATTTATTGAAACTAGCTTAAGAAAATTGCAAACACAATCCACTTAACTTTGGGAAATTACAACTCTTCTTAAAAATGGTTTAAAATAAATCTTTGAGAAAAAAATAAAGTGAGAAAGAGAATAAAATAAGTTCTTAAGAAAAATATAAAAATAAATAAAGAATTTCTTAAATTAATTGAAGTTGGAAATTAGAAATTGTAAACAAAATACAGCTGACACTGGAAAATGTCAATTACACTTTTAAATGTGTTTTAAAACCAAAATATACACAAAACAAGTTATTTTTCCCTGAAAACATAAATTAGAACATTACATGACCAAATAAAATATTATTTATATAATTTAAAGTAAACAATTTTGTTAAATACAACAAATTACACACAATAGTTAAAAAGGCATAACTTTCACATTCAAATTCAGATTCCAACGAAACCAAAAACAGTGTTCTTAAAATTTTATTCTCTTTCAAAATAAAAGAAAAAATTCAAATTTTCGAACTTCTAAATTTTTAAATTTAGAGTTAAAGTTTGACCATATTCACAAAATTTACATTTCCGAAAAATATTCTATTAATTCATGTATGGAATTCTAATCCACACCAAAATTTATATTTGAAATAACAAAATTATCTAAATTAAATAAATAAAACATTTATTAAAATTTTTGAGTTGATACATAGATGGTTTGGATGGCAAGCAAAGTGAGAGTAAATGCTAAAAAACAGAAAAGGCATAAGTTAAGGAGAATGAAATGTATATATGTTTTATTCTTAAATGCAAATGAAAATGAGGAGTTTTGAAATGAAAAATAGATCTTCTTATATGTGATTTGCAAATGAGAAATACATGGCTAGGAAAAGAGTTTGTATGGATAAAGCAAGAAACAAAGAGGCCATGTAGAAAAAGGCAAGAAATCAAGCAATGACCTAATGGATTTAATTAATTTCTTTCCTTTGTATTAACAGTTGTTCTTAATTATATTCAATTTGTTAAATTTGTACATATATTATGATTAAATCCTCAAATAAATTCATTCAGATAAGTTTCGTTCTTTTTTATATTACCTTACGAATAAAATATGCATTTCCACTTTAACATTCCTTCCTTATTTTATTACAAAGTTTATTTTTCTTCGTATTAAACTACCAAAATTTTATCAATTTAACAATTTTAATTATTAAAAATTTATGGGTCGTTACAATCCTTCTACAACACAAGCTATACTTGACTCTTTATTAAGTGCTTATCAAAACTGTAACTTTCGACCTGCAACTACACAAATTATTGGAAGTCTAATTAGTACCAAGCCCAAGACAGGCAAGACAAATGTCTCGGGCATCAAAATGCCTAAGGGCAACAAATCTCTGCTATTTGCTACTCAAATTACTTATACATCGCGTTGCTTTCCTCCACGACATTTTCGACCAGAACATGACGCTACAGCGGCAACCATCGCCATTCGCCACAATCCCACGGCCCACCACGCGGCTGCCAACGAATTGCGACTTGGTTTAGCGAATCAGAAGGTGCGGCTTCTGTTTAGACTTTAATTTCTTCATTGATTGTTTCGATTTGCATTTGATTTTACCTACCCTGAATCTAGTTATGCTAATTTTAGTTTCAATTTCGATGTGGAACTGTGTTTTTAAAAGGGAGGTTAGAGGTGCTGCTACTATGCAGAAGCCTGCAGGCTGCAACTTGCATCTTTTCTTATTTGTGAAGGTTGAATGGGTTAATTTGGTTTGTAGACTTTAGACTTGTAGGGCTGAAAAGGAAGAAGCTGCTCCAACTACAGATCTACAATAAATATGTGAGTTGTATAAGTTTTGAATTTTGACGTCGATTAATTTGGTTTTATAATTATATTACTGTTAATTTGTTAAATGAATGACTAATTTGTTGAATGAATTATGAATCAAATAATTGATATTGGTTTCATCTTCATTGATTGGATACATTGGCTTGATATTGGTTAGTTTGTTGAAAGAATCAAATAATTTATGTTGTCATATTATATTTTATTATGAATAGCATTTATAAATTAATTAAATTTGTTTGTGCTAAACTAAGATTAATCTAAATTAATCACAATTATTAATTGTACCCTGCTACAAATTGAGTTTATTAATTAAACTTGTTAAATTATGCACAATAAAAATTGAGGTGTGTAAAATGCTAGTATCATTAGATTAACAGTATTATATTGTTTATTTGAGATAGGATTCAAAAATAGAATTTTGGATATCACAATAGGTAGAAAAAACAATGCATGGACGAGGAAGAAAAATCACTAGTCGGCTCAATTGCAAATTTATTTCAAACAAGAGAGATTAAGTGGACTAGCTATTACTTCAATTGAAAATGAGTACTTGGGTAAACTTAACTATGAGGAGATCATTGAAGAATTAGCTTCGAAGAATGCAAGAAGTTTTTGTTTTCGTTAGCTTGTATTTTGGCATGAAACCATGTTGACATTTAGATTTTTTGGCATGTAAACTAATGAAATTGATTTAGTTTTATAATAATTTGTGCATAGTAATTAGACTTGATTTTGTGCTTATGAAGTGCTACTGGCATGTAAATTAAATGAAGTGTTTAAATTTCTAGCTCTATACTCTGTTAATTTTTACCTCTTGAAATTACCAGAACTTTGAGAGAAAGACTGGAAATTTGTGTTCATTTAGCATACAATTTTGAGCTTAGTCTAAAATTATTTTTATGTGTTATTTTTATGCATTCGTGAGAAGGGTTGAATCTCAACATATCTTTCTATTCAAGTGCCAAATAAAGAAGTCGGGATTAGTGCTACACTATTTTTTTAGAATAGGGCAATAGAAAATGGGAAAAAAAATTCGTCTGGGGCCGAAAATGCTATCGGACAGGCCTTGATTAGTACTATCCAAAAAGTTTTCCTATGCGATATTACATAAAAGGGAACTTCAAAAATTAGCTTGTAATGACCCGCTATTTTGGACCATTCAAATCGACAATAAAACCATACATATCTGACTTGAATAATTCAAAATACCGAATTGTTAATTAAAATTTGGCAAAACTTAAAATATACAGTAAATAAATCAATCACAGAGTAACATAATGCAGTGGAATAGATAAAGAATAGTAGTTCATGAAGCTACTATATACACAGTGTTAGAAAAATACAACCGAATAGTTCAAATGCAGTGAAGTGTCCAATGCAACAGATGACTTCTCTGAACCAATCAACTGGAAAGGCTAGAATCTGAACCGATAGTTGGACTTCCAAATGAAGCTCTGAACTCCAAAGGTGAGTCTCAAATGTTGTATCACTCAGTTGACCCGAGCGTAAAGCAAAACACAAAACACTCGAGCCAGGATTAACATTCTTATATCAATGAATCCAACTCAAGTGAAATATCAACTGAAATACAAATAACTTAAAGGATGTTTTGGATAACCATCCTCTAAGGGTCCATGGAACTTTCTACAAGGTAGAAATATACACTATAACACCGTGGTCATTTCAGCTTAATTTATACTTCAAAACCAAATCTCATTTTCACTTCAAATATCTCTATATTTCCCAAAATAGTGTTTATATATATTAAATAATTTATACAGTAAAGTATTTTCAATTTCCTCAACTTAACAAATCGTTCCAACATCAACCCGACCTTCCCATTCAAATTAAATTCAATCTCAATTTATCAATTTAAATTCAACTCAATTTCAAAAAAAACCACTTAAATTTTATCAATCTCAAATTCGGATTTATAATCACAAATACCCCTTTATATTTCCATATATTTCAAAACTTTAAGTATTCAACGTTTCATCTAAATTTTCATTCAATTTAGTTATCTAAATAATAAATTCAAATTTAGTTCAACCTAAATTTTCATTTTAATTCAATTTAGTTGCTAAATAAAAAATTCAACTACGTTGATTTCAAATACAGATCCGAATCTCAACATAAACCGTTTAAATTCCAATATAGTTCAAGGCTTTAATATTTAAATGTTCTATATAACAGTTTCTTATAGATCTCGATTTAACCTCATTATTAATTAGTCTTGAAATACTCCCTTATTATATTCAATATCATTTAAGTAACCTTAAATTACATTTTACTCAATATTTTCTTTAATTTATTTAAACTTGAAATATTCATTAAATAACTTCAATCAAAAATGCAGTTATAAAATCATACCCTTTAAATTTCCCATTCAAAAATTTCAAATCGATTTAATTAAATAAATCCTTATTTAAATACCATTTTTATAAACCCAAATTTATCTCCCAATCTTAATTATTCAATTTATTACAAGTGAATCTATTTGAAATATAGATTTACATAAATACTTAACCATATTATATGTATTAAATCAATCTAATTTAAATCAAATATTACTACTAAATCTATATATACAATTTTCATTTATATAATATCTTAAGAATCAAATTTATTAAACCATATATTTCTTTCCAAAATTATAGAAATTATTTTCAAAATATTTATATGGACCAACGGTGTCTGTATATATTTCCTATCATATAGTCAAGTGCTACGGATATTTATCATTTCAATCCGTATACTAAATATATACGGGTGGATATCATTTCAACCCGTAATCCCAAATTCAATTAAATGAAAATCGCTTGGGTTTATCATTTCAACCCATAACGATTTTCTTCTATTCTAAAGTATGTTCGGGTATGTATCATTTCAACCCATAGTGATTTCTAAACTACAGGGAACTTGCAGAGTGATAACAGAAAATGCAATAAAATAACAGGCATATATCATCAATAACAATATAATATAAACAACAGGATATGGTGTCATGTCCCGCAGGTGAACAGTTACAGATAATAGCATATATAACAAATTTAAATAACCACAGCAGCATATTTCAATTGTCGTTTCAATTGAAATCAAATTTAATGAATAAAAGAATGTAAATCATGAGTGATTGCTCAACTTTCGAGGTTAGAGAGATAGACAATGAAGTTGAGTTACGAAATGCAAGCACGACTTCCAAAGCAAAGTTAGATGGTACGATTTCGACGGAAAAGCTGATAGATAGAAATTGATGAGAACGGATCAAATTAGCTTGATAAAATTGAAACGAAGATAATATGATTAATTTATTACTTTCTTTCAAAATGAACGTCAAATCAAAACACGCATTTTAAAAAATGAAATATATAAATATATATATATGCACACCAATGAAAACCATATAACTTTAAAACGCTTCCATTTCATATTAATGTTAAATAACAAATATATAATTGTTCAAAATGTCACATATATTGTATATTCATTTTATGGTTGTCGTTTCCATGTAATAAATGTTCATTTTAAACCAATATTAAAATAATATATGTGTATAGTTAAAAATCAATGTTCTAACATAAAACACATATATTAAAGATCAACACACACATATATAATATCTTTTGAAATGAATACTTATGTATATATATAATTATTATAGTTTATTACTTTCCTTTTCAAAATATCCAGCAGGAAATCAAACAAACTTATGCACATACATATGCAGATAAACAATATTCTTTATAATACATTGTTAACTTGCTCCTTTTTTTCCCTTTTTTTTAAAGAGTATATATGCAGTACAGTTTATAAGAATTTTTTTTATAAAACCTTCATATATAACAAAATATATGTATAAAATAAAATATTTGTATATATAAAAATCAAAACGTTTCAAACATATATTCAAAAACTAGATCATATAAATAACAATGTATTTAGTTAACGCATAGTGTAAATTCATTTATATAACTCTCTTATATATTCATTATAACTATAATCGAAACGGTTATATATACTTTTATATAAATTAACCAAATATACACGTTACTTAACCTATCTGTACCCGATCAATAGCTTTATTATTAAAGCACGCACATCATAACGGTATGAAGATATATAATGCTTTCGGCTTATTACACAATATATTGCAACTTATATATACTAATATGTGAATATAAATAAGATTAAATACTTATTATATAAAAGTGAAAATTAAAAAATATATATATAACAAAATATATACAAACTCAGAAATTGATATATAAGCTTATATTGTTATATCGAGAATTTTTTTTTTATTAAGTACAGCCATACATACATATCTTTAGGTACTACAATTTGTATTATTCGCGTTTTATAATGAAAATTACGGTTGCACTGAGTTTGTACGTATAGCTTACTTTATGTATATAAATAACATAAGCTGTCATACATATACACACTAAATTATGTAAATTTAAGGCAGTATATGTAACGACCCGTATTTTACGAATCGAAAGATCGTAAAACCGTTGTTATTAGGTCGTTAGTATTGTTAAGTCGTCCAGAGTTTTAAGTCGAACAGAGCTAAAGTCGTCCAAAAGTTAGGTCGTAGAAGATCTTGAGTGTTGAGCGACCTAAAGATAAGGCAGAGCGACCCAAGGAAGTCGGCGACTTAAGTGTTTAGGCGACCTAAGGAGTTAGATTGTGTGATAGCTTAGGTCGTGTGATAGCTTGGGTCGTATAGTAGCTTGGGTCGTATAGTAGCTTAGGTCAGTGGAGCGACTTAGGGGGGGTTGGGGCGACTTAAGGAAGTTAGCGACCTAGTAGTTAGCGGCTTAAGGGGTTTAGCGACCTAGTAGTTGGCGACTTAAGAAGGAGAGCGACCTATGTTAGATGCCGTGTTGAAGTTAGATCGTAAACGACCTAAGTTAGATTCTGTGTAGTTAGGTCGTGGACGAGATAAGGCTTAGGTCGTAGGTTGCGTGAAGGCGAAGGTGTTAGGTCGCGTAAAGGGTTAAGACGTTAGGTCGTGTGTGTAGTTAGGTCGTGTAAGGGCTTAAGCAGTTAAGTCGTTAGGTCAGCAATGCTGTTAATCGTTAGGTCGGCAACATCGTTAGGTCGTGTTTGTGTTAGGTCGTATATGTGTTAGGTCGTTGAGTCGCGTGAAGGCTTAAATGTTAGGTCGCGCATATACTCGAGTTGATAGGTCATAGGTCATGGGTTTTCGTTAAGTCGTGAGCGACTTAAGGGCGAGCGACTTATGGGTTCGGCCTATAAATAAGCGGGTTAGCTTCATTTTTACGATCCGGATTTTGAAGCGACGAAGTTCTGCCATTTTGTGAGCTCGAGTGCAACACTTCTTCACTTCTTTTCTACACTTTAATCTTGTGCTACCTTCCATCCAAATCGATGATCCAAGAGCTTAGATTGAAGATCTCCATCCGTCGAAGAGGGATTTAATTGTTTGAAGCGGAATTTTGGCAGGTCGAGCTAGATCCTTCGCTGTCCAGATTTGGAGTGTGTTGCTTTTAAGGTGTTTAGGTGATTCGGTGAGTGGTGGTTATCTCTCACACGGACCCAAAGGAGTATATTGGATTGGTGGCTTGATTTTGCGTTAAAAATAGTGATTTCATGAATTTTCGTAAACCTAAGTATAGATCAATGGTTCAGAAGATTTGACATCCATTATAATACATGTTAACCTATGCAAGTTCATCCATCAAGTTGTAGAGATATTATTCACGATTATGCTTGTTAGATTTAGACTCTTTATTTACAAGATTGCCATTTTTGTTATAATTGCTTTTAGATCATGTTTGAATGCTTAATTATTTGGATTCATGATTGACTTGATTGGTTGTTATAAATTAGTTGATTAGTGGTTGGATTTGGACAAGTTGGTCGGAGATGATTCAAAGGCTAAGGGGGAAGCTCTTGAATAGAAAAGCTGCACGTGGCATATGTAGTGGATGATAAAGCTCATATGGACGGATTTGATGATGATGTTGAGATGGAGCTTTGCTATGAATAAGATGAGGCGAGGCATGATGTGAGGTAGCTTTGGTATAATCAAGACGGGATCATTCCAAGCATGTTGATAACTTGAGGGATGGTTCGAGTTTGTGGATAATGGTTGGCCCGAGAGGCGCTTGAGCAAGTATGAGAATAGTCGTCGAGGAGGATGACTAGAAGGCTGAGATTTCATCGTTATTGAAGGTTTTAGCAGACTAAAAGCAAGAGTACGCTGGGCAGATTCGATAGTCCCAAAAGACTACAGTTGGTGGTCGAGTACTCTGGGCAGATTCGATAGTCCTAGGCATGGGCTGCGACGACGTGCGGAGTTTTGTCTAGAACCGGGGTTACCATTAGCCCTTGACGGACGGCTGAAAGAATGGTGTCGGTCATTCAGTTAACGGTGGTATCGAAGCAATGATAATAGTGATAGCCAGAGTCATGGATGTTTGGATGTTTTGGTTGTATCGTCATTCGGTCTCAAGAGCGATGTTTTCCGGGTGCTTATCTGATCTTAGTTTAGGCCTTGGGGGTTTGTACTTGGAAAACATCGACCTTGACTCAAGTGATGATTGCTTTACTTTAAATGTCTGGTTTGCTATGATTACTTCTGCTTAGTGTATCTGGGTGCTACCACTGTAGAAGGAGGTGGAGTGGGTGGGTTGGGTTCCTATTCCTTTTACCTTTATGCTCTTTTGGTATGTTGTTAGTTAGATTACCGCTCACTAAGACTGTTGTCTGACTCAAGGTTTTATATTCAACTCCTATTACCTTGGGCTGTTCATCCATTTTAGGATGGCCAGACTAGGTAGCAGGTGACAGGTGCTGTTCTTAGTGACCAACGATGCTGATGATGAAGACGAGCTGGAGGCTTGCATATTATTTCTTACTATATGTACTGGATGTTCCGCTGCTTGTATATTCTCTGAGTGGTATGTAGTGAGGCTTGATGTATTGACTATTCAGATTTTTTTGTATCAAACTACTATGAGGATTATTTGACAATATTCTGTTTTGTGGAGCTTCACTATATATATATATATATATATATATATATTCTATTGTATTTAACCATGCATTGTGAGTAATACGATAGACTCCGCTGTTTTTACCTTACCTTGATGATCATCCATGGCTGCCTGGCACACTTTACAGTGCACTATTTCCTTGTTCAGTGTAGGAGTCATGGACGGTCGTCACATTTGGTATCAGAGCTTTGGTTAATCGATTTTAGCCAATGCTCGGTGACGTAACTACGTATGAGAGGCGTAATTGTATTTTTATGGATGATTACTATATATAATATAGTGGCTTAGAAGGATTTGAACCTCTTATATAGTTGTTTCTCAAGGTGCACTAATCATTTTTTATAGATATTAAGAATGAGTCGAAGAGGGAGACCAGCTGCTAGGGAAGGCCGTGCTGCTGAGGGGGCTGCTGAGTATGCTGCTATGTTCGAGGCTATGATGACTTCGATCATGAGGAGGATGCCAGCTCCGGGGCCAGCAGTAGATGTTGGGGTTCAAGTTCAAACTCCAAGACCGGTGGATTTTGCTAAGTTGTGTAAAGACTATACTGCTCTTAGAGGGAAGGTTTTCTTGGGAACAGAATCAACCATTGAAGTCCAGAGATGGATAGATGCTTGTAGAAGAATCTTTGGTGATTTGGGAATGGAGGATGCAACCAAAAAGAAGCTCGCATCAAGACAGCTTCAGGGGAGAGCTTTTGACTGGTGGAACTCTATCACCATTGATACTCCGGAGGAAGAAATTACTTGGGTGCAATTCCAAGCCAGATTTGAAGCTAAGTTCATTTCTACAGCTTAGAAATCCGTTCCGTTCAAGAAGTTTGTGGAGCTCAAGCAAGGAGGAAGACCAGTTCTTGAGTATGTTTCTGAGTTTGAAGCCTTGTCCAAGTATGCCCGGTCGTATATTGAATTTCCATATCAGAAGAACGAGAAGTTTGTGACAGGCTTGGACATTTATTTAGGGAGGCAGTTGGTGGATCATCTGGATGATCCATTTGAGAAGCTTGTGGAGAAGGCTCTCAGGCAAGAGAATCTGTTTCCTAAAGAAGGATCTGTTGTTGCTCTGACCAAGGAGGAGTCTAAACCATAGCAAGGTGGAAACAAGAAGAGGAAACAGCAGCAGCAGAAGGGTAAGGATGGCCAGAAGAAGCCGAAGGGCAAAGTGACCTGCTACAATTGTCAGCAGAAGGGCCATTTCTCCAAAGATTGCAAGAATCCAAAGGTGCCGGTGAAGTGCCATAACTGTGACAAGCCGGGGCATATCAAAGAATTGTCCGGAACCAAGGAAGGACAGGCAGATTGTGCAAGCTTATGCTTTGGGGATTGTGCCATCATCTTCAAAAGCTCCTATTACAGAAGAGAAAGGAAAGAGTGTGGTGGTACAAGGTACCCTTTCCATTTGTGGTGTTCCAGATAGAGTGTTATTTGATACTGGGGCGTCGCATTCTTTTGTTTGTAATGAACTTGTACGCTGGTTGGGTTTAGAACCGGATATTGTTGATAGACCATTGGTTGTGACTAATCCAGTTGAGGGTTCGTCCTGTCTGTGTATGATATGTCGTGATCTGGTTGTATCGAGTCATGATTGCTATTTTGTTTGTGATTGTTTTGTTCTAAACTTTGCGGGGTTTGGAATTATTTTGGGTATGGACTGGCTTACGAAGTACGCGGCAAAGGTTGATTGTAAAAGGCTAGAGGTGACAGTCGAGAAGGCGGAAGGGCGAAAGGTTGTGATACGATGTAAGCATGAGGAAGGCGCCTTCATGAGCTTCATGTATTCGCTGGTTGTTCCACAGGACGGACTGTCATCGGTGCCAGTCGTAAATGGATTTGAGGATGTCTTTGATGAGGTCAAAGGGCTACAGCCGCATAGAGAGATCGAGTTTCGCGTCGATTTAGTTGAAGGAGCCAGACCTGTTGTGATGCCTCTTAGGCGGTTGGCGCCTAGGGAACAGCAAGAGTTGAAGGTGTAAGTTGATGGTCTTTTACAGAAAGGATTCATTCGGCGTAGTGTGTCCGAATGGGGCGCACCAGTTGTGTTTGCAACCAAAGCAGATGGATCGTTAAGGTTGTGTGTCTATTATCGTGAGCTGAATAAAGTGACTAAGAAGAATAAGTATCCATTGCCGAGAATAGATGACTTGTTTGATCAGTTTCACGAAGCCAAGGTGTTTTCTCGTATGGATTTAGCAACGGGATTTCACCAATTAAGAGTGGCAAAGGTTAGTGTGCCGAAGACTGCTTTCAGGACACCGTTTGGTTTCTTTGAGTGGCTGGTAATGCCGTTTAGATTGACAAATGCACCAGCATATTTTGTGGATCTTATGAATAGAGTGTTCAGGGATCAGTTGAACAAGTTCGTACTAGTGTTCGTGGATGATATTTTGATTTATTCCAGTAGTGAAGAAGAGCACAAGATGCACTTGCGTATTATTTTGGAAACCTGCGGAAACATCAGCTGAAGGCTAAGTTTTTGAAGTGTCACTTTTGGAAGAGCGAAGTGAGGTTCTTAGGCCATATTATCCGTGGAAGTGGAAAAGCGGTTGATCCCGCCAAGGTGGCAGCAATCCAGGATTGGGTTAGACCTAAGAATGCATCTGATGTAAGAAGTTTTCTTGGATTAGTAGGAAACTATCGTCGATTTATCAAAGACTTTTCCAAGGTAGCAGCACCATTAACAGGATTGATAGAAAAGAACCATGTATTTAGATGGGATGCTAAGTGTGAGCAAGCTTTCGGAATCCTGAAAGAGCGACTAACTAGTGCTCCTGTTTTGACTATTCCAAGTGGAAATGATGAGATGGTGGTTTACACCGATGCATGTGGTACTGGACTTGGAGCAGTGCTGATGCAGAAGGGTAAAGTTGTTGCGTATGCAAGTCGACAACTGAAGCTGCATGAAAGGAATTATCCGACTCATGATTTGGAGTTGGCGGCGATTGTATTTGCTCTGAAAATGTGCAGACATTACATATTGGGAGTTCGATTCGAGTTGTTTACAGATCATAAGTCGTCGAAGTATCTTTTCTCCCAAAAGGATTTGAATCTTCGACAGCAACGATGGCTAGAGTTTTTGGCATCATATGATTTTGGTATAGCCTATACTCCAGGAAAGGGTAACGCAGTGGCAGATGCATTGAGTCGAAGACAGGCAAGATTGGGAGCCATGTTTTCAGAATGGAAGAGTCTCGAGTATTTGGCTGGATTTGACTTCAGGCCTAGATGTGAATTGGAACCTGAGATTTTGGCAAACATATCGATAAAACCTACTCTTATGGAAAGGATTGGAGAGAGCCAAAAGCGAGACGATAAGCTTGTCAACATTATCCGTGATTTGGAATCTGGGTTAGACCCAGAGAAGGATAAAGGATTCGAGGTCGATCGAGAGGGTTGGCTTCGGAAGCAAGTACGACTAGTTGTTCCCGATATAGATGAATTGAGAGACGAAGTTCTAAAGGAGAGTCATCACTCGAAGTTGACAATTCATCCAGGGGGAAATAAGATGTATCGGGATATGAAAAGAACCTATTATTGGGAAGGTATGAAGAAGGATGTTGGAAATTTTATTTCCAAGTGTATGAACTGACAGTTGGTAAAAGCCGAGCAGAAGAAGCCCAGTGGATTGCTTCAGCCATTAGAAGTCCCTACATGGAAGTGGTAGCAAATATCGATGGATTTTATCGATAGGTTACCTAGAACAAGAGCGGGAAATGAAGGGATTTGGGTCATCATAGATCGTTTGACTAAGAGTGCAAGATTTATTCCTGTTCGATCAACTAAGACTGCCTCGAAGTTGGCTGAGCTGTACGTTAAGTGGATAGTTCGATTCCGTGGTATTCCGAAAAGTATAGTGAGTGATCGAGACCCTTTGTTCACTAGTGGATTTTGGAAGAGCTTCCAGGAAGTTTTGGGAACCGAGTTGTGTTTGAGTACAGCTTATCACCCCCAAACAGATGGTCAGACTGAGAGAGTCAACCGAGTTTTGGAAGATCTCCTCAGAGCATGTGTTTTGGACTTCGGAGGATCATGGGAAGATCATCTTTATTTGGTGGAATTTTCGTATAATAACAGTTACCAGTCCAGCATTAGTATGGCGCCGTATGAAGCATTGTATGGAAGACCGTGTAACTCCCCGACATGTTGGTTGGAAATGGGAGAAAAGTTGATACTTGGGCCAGAAATGATTCAGCAGACTTCGGGTTGCATAGAGATCATTCGGCAACGAATGAAGGCAGCCCAAGACCGTCAGAAAAGTTATGCCGATAAGCGTCGTAAGGATTTGGAGTTCGACGTAGGTGATATGGTTTTTGTGAAGATTTCTCCACTGAAGAATGTTATTCGATTCGGGAGGAAAGGGAAATTGACTCCGAGATTTGTTGGACCATTCCCGATCATCGAGCGAATTGGAAAGCTCGCCTATAAATTGGAGTTACCAGAAAAGATGTCGGGTGTGCATAATGTTTTTCATGTATCGTATCTACGGAAGTATGTGCACGACTCGAATACAGTGGTTTCTGCTGATAGCTGTGAAGATTTTGAGGTTAATCCAGTTGATAAGAGACCTCGTAAGCCGCTTCGTGTTGTGGAAACTGACACGAAACAGCTTAGGAGGAAGGTAGTTAGGTTGCTCAAGATACAATGGAGTGATGATGTTAACGACTGTACATGGGAGGTGGAAGAGAGGATAAAGGCAGCTTATCCTGAACTCTTCGAGGTATGGCCATAAGATGTCATGTCATCTCATGACATTGTAACTTGTTCTAGTATTAGAATTCTGCATGGTAGGCTAGTAATTTGATGCATGGTTTGTTGGTTGCTATGGATGGTAGGCATGCAGAATAGTTTTTGGTTCTTGTTTGTTTGGAATTTCGGGGGCGAAATCCCTAAGGGGGAGAGAATGTAACGATCCTTATTTTACGTATCGAAAGATCGTAAAACCGTTGTTATTAGATCGTTAGTATTGTTAAGTCATCCAGAGTTTTAAGTCGACCAGAGCTTAAGTCGTCCAGAGGTTAGGTCGTAGAAGATCTTGAGTGTTGAGCGACCTAAAGATAAGGCAGAGTGACCCAAGGAAGTCGGCGACTTAAGGGTTTAGGCGACTTAAGGGTTTAGGCGACCTAAGGAGTTAGATTGTGTGATAGCTTAGGTTGTGTGATAGCTTGGGTCGTATAGTAGCTTGGGTCGTATAATAGCTTAGGTCAGTGGAGCGACTTAGGGGGGATGGGGCGACTTAAGGAAGTTAACGACCTAGTAGTTAGCGGCTTAAGGGGTTTAGCGACCTAGTAGATAGCGACTTAAGAAGGAGAGCGACCTATGTTAGATGTCGTGTTGAAGTTAGATCGTAAACGACCTAAGTTAGATTCTGTGTAGTTATGTCATGGACGAGATAAGGCTTAGGTCGTAGGTCGCGTGAAGGTGAAGGTGTTATGTCGCGTAAAGGGTTAAGACGTTAGGTCGTGTGTGTAGTTAGGCCGTGTAAGGGCTTAAGCAGTTAAGTCGTTAGTTCGACAATGATGTTAAGTCGTTAGATCGGCAGCATCGTTAGGTCGTGTTTGTGTTAGGTCGTATATGTGTTAGGTCGTTGAGTCGCGTGAAGGCTTGAATGTTAGGTCGTGCATATACTCAAGTTGATAGGTCGTAGGTCATGGGGTTTCGTTAAGTCGTGAGCGACTTAAGGGCGAGCGACTTATGGGTTCGGCCTATAAATACGCGGGTTAGCTTCATTTTTGGGATCCAGATTTTGAAGCGACGAAGTTCTGCCATTTTGTGAGCTCGATTCCTACACTTCTTCACTTCTTTTCTACACTTTAATCTTGTGCTTCCTTCCATTCAAATCGAAGATCCAAGAGCTTACATTGAAGATCTCCATCCGTCCAAGAGGGATTTAATCGTTTGAAGCGGAATTTTGGCAGGTCGAGCTAGATCATTCGCTGTCCAGATTTGGAGTGTATTGCTTTTAAGGTGTTTAGGTGATTTGGTGAGTGGTGGTTATCTCTCACACGGACCCAAAGGAGTATATTGGATTGGTGGCTTGATTTTGTGTTAAAAATAGTGATTTCATGCATTTTCGTAAACCTAAGTATAGATCCATGGTTCAAAAGATTTGACATCCGTTATAATACATGTTAACCTATGCAAGTTCATCCATCAAGTTGTAGAGATATTATTCATGATTATGCTTGTTAGATTTAGACTCTTTATTTACAAGATTGCCATTTTTGTTATAATTGCTTTTAGATCATGTTTGAATGCTTAACTACTTGGATTCATGATTGACTTGATTGGTTATTATAAATTAGTTGATTAGTGGTTGGATTTGGACAAGTTGGTCGGAGATGATTCAAAGGCTAAGGGAGAAGCTCTTGAATAGAAAAGCTGCACGTGGCATATGTAGTGGATGATAAAGCTCATATGGGTGGATTTAATGATGATGTTGAGATGGAGCTTTGCTATGAATAAGATGAGGCGAGGCATGATGTGAGGTAGCTTTGGTATAATCCAGATGGGATCATTCCAAGCATGTTGATAACTTGAGGGATGGTTCGAGTTTGTGGATAATGGTTGGCTCGAGAGGCGCTTGAGCTAGTATGAGAATAGTCGTCGAGGAGGATGACTAGAAGGCTGAGATTTCATCATTATTGAAGGTTTTAGCAGACTCAAAGCAAGAGTACGCTGGGCAGATTCGATAGTCCCTAAAGACTACAGTTGGTGGTCGAGTACTTTGGGCAGATTCGATAGTCCTAGGCACGGGCTGCGACGACGTGCGGAGTTTTGTCTAGAACCGGGGTTACCATTAGCCCTTGAAGGATGGCTGAAAGAAAGGTGCCGGTCATTCAGTTAACGGTGGTATCGAAGCAATGATAACAGTGATAGCCAGAGTCATGGATGTTTGGATGTTTTGGTTGTATCGTCATTTGGTCTCCAGAGCGATGTTTTCCGGGTGCTTATCTGATCTTGGTTTAGGCCTTGGGGGTTTGTACTAGGAAAACATCGACCTTGACTCGAGTGATAATTGCTTTAGTTTAAATGTCTGATTTGGTATGCTTACTTCTGCTTAGTGTGTCTGGGTGCTATCACTGTAGAAAGAGGTGGAGTGGGAGGGTTAGGTTCCTATTCCTTTTACCTTTGTGCTCTTTTGGTACGTTGTTAGTTAGTTTACCGCTCACTAAGACTGTTGTCTGACTCAAGGTTTTATATTCAACTCTTATTACCTTGGGCTATTCATCCATTTTGGGATGGGCAGACTAGGTACCAGGTGACAGGTGCTGTTCTTAGTGACCAACAATGTTGATGATGAAGACGAGCTGGAGGCTTGCATATTATTTTCTTACTATATGTACTGGATGTTCCGCTGCTTGTATATTCTCTGAGTGATATGTAGTGAGGCTTGATTTATTGACGATTCAGATTTTTTTTTGTATCAAACTACTATGAGGATTATTTGACAAGATTCTGTTTTGTGGAGCATCACTATATATATATATATATATATATATATGTATGTATGTATGTATATATATTCTATTGTATTTTACCCATGTGCTGTGAGTAATACGATAGACTCCGTTGTTTTTACCTTACCTTGATGATCATCCGTGGCTGCCTCGCACACTTTACAGCGCACTATTTCCTTGTTTCGTGCAGGAGTCATGGGCGGTCGTCACAGTATACTACTAGCAAATGTATATAATATAATACAATGTATATGCATAACCAGTGTAAACTCGAGTCGCTGATGGGTGGGCAAAAGGAATAAATAAGAAACTACAGACAATGGGGAAAATGTTGATGCCACCTATGTGCTGTCAGAAGTTATTACCTCTAGGCTATACACTCGGCTATGATGAGGCTGCCGATATGGATAGGGAAGATGTTTGGTTCGGCTGGAAGGCAGGGTGTTTCTTAAGAGAAGAGGAGGGGAGAAGGAGGGGACAGGCGCTTGGTGGAAAGAAAATATGCAGAGAGAGGATGAAAATAATGCAAATGTACTAGGTACAAGAAAGGAGGAGCAGGCTGGAATAAATAGAATGTACGAAGAGAACAAGGAAGGTTATAAATCAGATTGGAATGAAAACGTAAAGAAAGAAAGAAATAAATAAAAGAAATCAATGAATGCGAAATAACGTATAGTATTTTATACGTTTCAAACTTTGAAATGGAAATGGTCATGAGTTGATTTAGCTACATTTAAAGCAATAACTTTTTTGTTTGTTTGGATAGTACGTAATAAGTTTGGAAAGGCAATGATATTTAAAATGGAACAAGGAATGGACAGAGAAATTTAAGAAAAGATAAAACGTACAAAATAAATATAGAGTAACGGGACAGTCATGATAATTCAGTGGATAATTAAAGCAACTTTTAATGCCACCAGCTGCACGTTCAAATCTGCAAAGGCAGAGTAACGGACCATATAATAAATTGAAACGATGGATTGATAACAGCTGCAAGTATATAATTAATAGAAAAGAACGGACAGAGAAAATTTTGTGAAACGTACTGCAAAATAAATATGAAGTACTTATTATATTATACGTCTCTTTTTGAATGCAGAGTCCAAAATTTGAAAGCCAAGTAACGGTCAACCCTTGATTTGGTGAAAATAATTATAGCAATTAACAAAAGAAATAAATAGCAATGGTCACGTTGCTTTGATTTAGCTAACCCATCAAAGCAAATTATTAATAATTTAACCGGTAGGAAACGTAAAGGAACGTACCACCATAAAAATGAAATTGATAACATCTGTGCATTGATTCTGCAATATTTAATAAAGAAATTAATTCTACAATATTTATTAAAGCAATTTATTAGCTAGCTTGAATTAAATAGAATTTCACAATGGAATAAACTTCGATAAAATAAATTGAAATTTTAAAATCTGCTATGTTTAATTGGACGTAATCCAAATATTAAATTTTATTTCAAAATATTATTACATAAAATTTCCCAAAAGTTTCAATTAATTACGCTAAATAAAACCATTTAAAACTATTAAAACCTACGGGTCGTTACAAGTTTTATCTGGCTATCATTTATATTTTCATTTTCTATTTTAGCCTTTCAGCGCTCAATATATTTGGACACACTATTTGCAAGCTTGGACAGGTGCAAGTTTGCACCAGCTCGACAAGCTTGCAAGCTTACTGCATGTTCACCAGTAAGCTTGTTGTTGCAAGCCTGCAATGGTACGAACTTGCGCCAGTAAACCTTCATAGGTGTGAGCTTGTACGTTACACCTGCAAGCAACTAAAAGAAGGAAACTAAACTATTTAGCTTGCACCAGCACAGGTGCAAGCTTGCACAAGTGACAAATTAGCTTGCGATGATTTAGAACTGAAAAATGTTAAGAAAATAAACTATCTATACGGAAACTAAACTAGTGACAAATGATTATAAGTCACCAATTAAACTAAACTATCATCTAACTTGCAATAGAATACAAGACAAAAGCAATACCATGTGGTTTGACAAGCTTGGTGCAGCAAAAACTCAATATCTCCACAGTGAAATCAAAGCATCATAACAAACTCAACAAACTCAACGTTATAACTTATTAAAAGAAGGAAAATAAAGTAATTATATTAAATACTTATCAAGTTAAAAAAATGTATGTGTGTGTGTATGTTAGTGTATATATGTGTGTGTATAGGTCTAACCAATATTGGATGGCAACCAATCCTTCATACAACTCAAAGCTTCTACAATATCCGAACACAATGAAGATATACTCTCAGCAATCAACTACATCCACTACTAAACGATGATTCGGATGCTACGATTGATACCGAAACAGCTATTCATGAGCCATCCTTGCAAGAATTGGAAAAGTGAGATCCATTGTGATGACGGGAAAAATCATAATAAGCAATAACTTTTTTTGTAATTTCTAGTCATCATCGATAAAGTGACAAGTTATGCAATATCAGTCTATATTTCGATGATCGGATGTCCATAAATTTATGGTAAGAGCTGACAAACAATCAAACATCTCTTGTATCTCACCTCTTATTTTAGCAAATAGTTTTAGAACATCACCTCGAACTGTATTTCTTGAAAAGAATTTAACTGTTGAATTAATACCCCTAACATGTTCTTAAAAATAACATGTTCAATTGTATTAAATGGATAATCATGTTTAGCAATCATGCGTGCAAAACGATTCGGCTTCTATTTTGATCAAACTTCCAACTCGATAATTTGATTGGTTTGTTGGGAGAACTTTTGGTAGTCAATAGTTGTTCGGATATTCTAATACGAGCGGGGTTTTTCGGACAAGATTTTATATATGGGTTTTCAAATGAGTTGTTTACATTGAAGTAGCCCTATTAAATAATTTAGAATAATATTTACAAGTGGCTTTCACAGCTCTTCTATTACTTCTCTGTTAAAATCTTTCCATACATCGGATTTCAAAATTCTAGTATTTAAAGTTGTGGATTTGTCTATATTCATAGGAAATTTTTTTGTGTTTGGCAAACTAAAGTCCGTGTTTTGGGGTTCTTCCATAGCATTGTTGTTGGTACAAGTATTTGATACACTAAATGTAAAGAACTGTCTTTCTTATACCTAAAGACGACGCTTAATACTTTCTCGGTATTCTTGTGCTAATCATTTAAGTGTCCGAAAGATAGGTCATTAGGAGTGAAGAAAGAAAAAGGAAGAACAAAATATCTCAAAAATGTGATGAGCAATATATAATATACACAAAATCTTTACAAAAAGAAATCTTCTTTGTTTATACGCAACATCATAGTACATTAACCTGGTATCAGGCTAGATAGTTATAACACAAATGTCCTTACAATTGTTGATTTATACAGACATGAATAAAACAAACCAAAATAAGGCGGAAGAATATAAGATATGTAGGCACGTCCTGGAGAATCCAACTCGTCTTCTGAAAGCTTCAAAGGATCCACCTAAATCTAAAAAATATGCTTGGGCTGACCCGAGCATTATAAGAAAAATAACGCCCGGATCAGTCTGGTAAAACTAGTGTGAGAAATTCAAATCATAAGGAATTAACTTATTATAACTTGTAAAATCTTTTAAAATCAAAGGTATTTTGCAAGACTATGCTGCACATAAACATAGACGGATTTTTACCTTATGATAACCAAAATGCTTTTATATAAAATCCAGTGATACTATAACAATGTCTAAGGGTTCAAAGTAAATATACAAAATAGCTAAAATGCTTGCATATCACATTCCAACATAGTTTGACACAATGAAAATCGTAATGGCACGTATTGTAGATTGAATTCCATACTATGAAAAGGCACTGGGGTACCATCGCAGTGCATCCCTTGGTAAAACACACCGAGAGCATTACATAGACTCCTTGCGAGTCAAGATCGGCTCTACCCCTTACTGGATAGCGCCGAATATGCCATCACCTTAGTTGGGATAAACAACCTAAATGGGCCTCGAGCATACATGATCCACAATATCGATCTAGATTGGATAATGACCATACCCTAATGATAAAGAACCACATAGTCTTGAAACATATCCTCTGATTTTAGTCATTCCCGGGTTGATGAGGCTTGAGGCTACGATTGCCTTTTATATAACAAACCATCTTGGAATGCTAATACTGCCCTCCAGGCAACAATGCGGTGCCATCATTCATCCATACAAGTTCGTTCCGGGTCTGAACGAAACCGAAGGCATACCTCTGTTACATCCATTTTGGAATCAAACTCAAGATTAGTAGCAAGTACCCCTTGCACTTTAAAAGCTTCGTCTTCAATCGTCTTCAGTATATCTTCAGTTCGAAACACTTGAGCTGGATCGAAGTGGTTTTTGCATAATTTATATTATCCGATTCCAGTCTCTTCGAAACAACTTCCGATGGTTCCAGCAAACTCAACCTCCATTCTTTTGAATATAATCAGACAATACATAAAAGCAGGGATCACCCCCTAACCGTTTAAGTGGATTGATCTCTCTATCATTTGTCTGAGGAGAACAAAATGAGATTTACGCACAGTACAACTGTAACGACCCGGAATTTTTGAGCATTTGAAATTGGAATATTTAATTCATTTTATATATTTGAAGGTTAATTTTACCTTGAATTCCAAATATCACTATTTATTTGATAATTGAATTTTTGAATTTAATAATTGGAAGCTGGGTGAAATATTGAATCTTCAGTTTTAAGCTTGTCAAAAATAATTTGAAGGCTTGTAAAATTCATATTAACAATACCGAGGATAACAAAAGATTAAATTTGAGTTTAAAGGTGATTTGTTAATTTTTAAAATATATCGTTTACATCGATATTTAAAAATAGCATTCAGAGGCACAGTCTCGGAATTAAATGAAACCAGTTCCATTGGATCCGTATATTGTATTATTATCAAATTTCAATTTTCATAGTGTTTGGAGCTGTTGTGGGAGCGTACGACATATAAACGCGCTGAATCAATATCAAAAGTTTAATAAAATGATTGAGCCCAAAAAGCTATCTTCTCCATACGATCGAATTAGGACTTGAAACCTTTTCCATTGCATTCGAAATAGGGGTTTAACATCATAAATGCCTAGCGGCACTCCTCGCTAGGGATTCGATATTTCAGACTGCGTAAATCGAGACAATTTGTATTCAAATTTGAGTTTAAATTAATATATAAAAATAAATAAATAAAACCCCCAGTCAACCTCAGTGGAATTTCCTTCACATCAATACTTTTTGCCTTCACCTCGATTGTAACATCCCGCCTTTTCGCACACTTTAAACCGACACACGTGCCAATTCAAAGCATACGCAAGGGCGGATTGTTATGGGGTAAATAAGAAAAACAGAGAAGAAATAAAACAAAATAGAATCTCACAGCGGAAGGATAAAATATAATAATCAATATACAGTTCATGATAACTGTTTAGAAAATATTTATTTTACTTATACAATGAATATCAGAGTTACACATACCAATACAATCAATGCAGCGGAAATTTAGAGTGTGGTGCAATACTATAGATAATAATAATACGACTCCTTCGTCTTCGTCCTTCAAAGCTAAAGTCTTCGATCCTGAAACGCTCGGACTGACCCGAGCGAATTTGAAAAGACAAAAACACTAGAGTCAGACTAAAAGATCTTATGTGAGTTAAATTAACAGAAATAAATATGAGTACAGTAACTCAAGAGATGTTCGGGATTTACATCTCCTAAGGATCCGTTAAACTATTTACTATGTAGTATATTGCGCTATTATAATAGTGTCTATTTATAAAATAAACTTACTTTTTAATAGCGTTAAGGGGTTACCCACATAGCCCTTAACACAAATAATGCCAATAGTCTATACAGTACCGTAATACCTCCTGATCGGGAAGCTACCAGAGGATACTCCATAGGTACGACACAAATAGAAACTCGTAGTAAAGGCTCGGTATGGTAGGTGACACAGCACAACTAGGCAATGTCAGGGTAGATATACCAATTGCTATCCAGGCTGGTGGAAACGCGTAGCCGCAGTTACCGCCCACCTCGGACTAACTCCCCAAAATCAAAATATAGAAGTGGCCACTGAATCAATCCAAAATCAAAGTATAATATCGAAGAGGAGGGTCCGATCAGAGGAATGACCTCATTGGCCTGAGAATCGCTCCTGTTTTAGCCACCTTATGCCAACTCACGGGAGTCGGGTCCACGTATTTACCTTACAGGAAACGTCGCCACCACCTACTTCATTCTGCAATCTCCACCGCGTACACGGTTAGTCAAAGTGGTTTTCGGTATCGACAGAGAGTATGTCAGATATACGATCCCGGTCTCTTTGCCAACCCATCGTTATTATAACACCGCGGTCATTTTAAAAATATAGTTTATACTTTAAAACCAAATAAACATTTTCATTTAAAAATTATGAATACGATATCAATTTAAAGCCCAAAACAATATGATATCCTTTTCTCAAATATAATTCTCTTCCAAAATCATACTGCTTTAAATTTTAAAATATCTGGAAACCAAATATTTGAGTTATACTTTCAAGGCATAATATTTCGAAATTCATAATTTAAAACCATAACTTCTAAAACTTAAATGGTTCGGATAGTCAATGGTATATAGAATAAATGGTTTAACTTTAAGGTTACTTTGTAAAGAAATTATTTCCAGGGCTTTACAAATATACTTCTTTATTTAAAGTCTAAACCAAATTTAAATATCACTTTCAAGTTCCAAAACCACTTCAATTTCTATTTATATATATATCCATTTGGAGTATTAATATTTCAAAACTAAAGTTGGAATTTATTCTTTCAGCAAATCGAATGTTCTATTAATTAGTCTTGAATATTGACATAAAATCCATAAATAAATAAAAACTCCAATTTCTAGTAATAAAAAATATATTTTTTTCAATTCAAATTATACTAGAATATTCATTTCAATTTATCTTGGGAAAAATCCAATTATAAATATCATATCTCAAAATTTCCAAACTTAACATTTAAACATATGATATAAATTATCAACTCCATTTTCTTAATTTTTTTCATTTTTAATAAAGAGAATTTATACACCTTTTAATTTCAAAATTTTCAACTTCATATGTATATATATGGAAGAATAATATTTATACAATATAAAATTTAAGATTATTATAAACCGTATTCCATCCAAACCATAGAAATCACATTAAAATAGTTATATATAGACCGCGGTGCCTGTATAAAATTTTCTATCCTATGGTCAAGTGATACGGATATTTATCATTTCAATCCGCAATTTAAAAAAATATAAAATTTTGCGGTTATATATCATTTCAAAGCACAATCCCGAATGAAATGAAATATGCATGATAATTTGCAATTTTATGATATTCAATAAACATCCATCAACATCATCCATCATCCAATCAAAATCATCAAGCAATATCAATCAATAACAATTTATATTTGATAATAGATAACAGGTAATAACTGACAATTTTATTCAGATTAAATTTAACAACTATTAATCTAATAGTTTATATTCAGAAATAATCTATATAACTGTTAACTAGCAGTTTATAGGCAAACAAATAAATTCTAACTATCAATTAATACGCAATAAATAAATTAAATTAACAGTTAAACTTAATAAATGCAATTCAACAAATATGAGTGAAATAAACATGCCAAATACTCATAAATAAATTGCTATTCATTTCTAAAATTAATTTAACAAACATAAAAGCTTCTAGTAGTTGTGAGTGGGTTTTAAACACTCACCTTTGGAATTTAAATCGAATTTAAATTCAATTTAAACTCAAAATTTTAACGGTCTTCAAATCCATCCAAACCAGCGTCAAAACGTCAGAAATTCCGATACGATCCCAGCAAAACAAACCGCGCGTGAATCCGAGCTCGTATGCAAAAGTTATGGAAATTTGAAAAATGGAAAAATTCTGGTCCTGGGTCGACTTCGTGTTCGACTTCGGTGCGCCGCCTCAATTCCCCGGTGTTTGCTTGGAGTTTTCGCCAAAACGACCCGGAGCGACCCGAGTCATTTTCTTCCTGACCCGAAGTTGCTCTAGGGTTTTCTCCCCTAAAACCCGAAGCGCGACCAGAAGCTGCTGCAGATCCGAATTTTTTTTTTTTTTTAAATTTGAATTTTTTTTTTGAACTGACTGGATCTAGGGTTAGCACCCATTGAAGAAGAAGAGGAGCTTGAAGAAAGTATACACTCGGATGAAAAGAAATTAGGTGGAGGCTAGGGCTTGTAGCTAGGTTTATATAGAGGGGTAAGAGATAGAGTAGATAGACCGTAGAATGAACTTGCGGAACAAACTATGGCCCAAAAAGCCCGCTATGCCTCCGGAACCGAATTTATTAAATCTATAAATCCAAATAGGTAATTTAAAATATTCTGAACGCGATGGAAAAAGTTTCACGTCCAAATTTGATCGTATGAAGAAGTTATGCTGAAAACAAAATTTCCAAATTGATTCAGATTGATTTTAATTAAATTTGATTTCAAGGCGTTTCACGCCCGTACGATCAAACGACAAGTCCGATCGATACGAAACTTGAAACCCTATAATAATTCACCGATACGGATCTGATGAAACTGGTTTCATCGAAATCCGAGTCCGTGACAAAAAAAGCTATTTTTATATTCATTAAATAAATCAAAATAAATTACAAAAATCCAAATTTTATATTATATTCTAAAATTGTCCAAATTTTATTACTTATATAATTTAATCAATTTCAAATGATTTAACAAGCTTGGATGTGAATTAAAATTATTAGTATATCAATTTGCAGTGTTAATTTCTGCACTTTCCTATATTTAAGAATTATAAAATTAAATGCTCAAAACCCCGTATATTAGATTTTAACTTTTATATACTCATTCTTTATCCAAATAGGGATGCCACATACTTTGGTTCATGATTCACAATATTATTCTTAAAGTTCATTTTAAATTTCAGTAACGTAATATTTAACGTTAAATTCCCTTTATTTATGCAATAAGCGCAATTATTGAATTTGATACTCAAATTGATTTATAGATTCTGCTTTCAAAAAATCTATATCAACAATTTGGTCTAATTATAAATAGAATAAGTATTAACCTCATCTTATAGAATTAATTATTGCAATAAATCCAATTTACCATATCTTAAATCCAAATTAATAGATAAAGCTTGATTCCTTTATTAACTCCTTTGGTTTTCAATTAACCTTTTATGGTGAATATAAATTCCAATGTATAATTGAAACCTTATTTCCATTTGATTTCACTATTTCATTAAAAATCCTCATATTCCAGCTAAATTTCAACTAACGTATAAATTAACTATTTCAATTTCATTTAATTGCGATTATCATACTATAGAAATTAAATTCCATTAAATAAATAAATAAATGTTGATTCCCATCTATTTACATTATATTACATTGGTACTTCTATTTACAACTTAGCTTTGTATAAATGTTTGAATGTAGAATCTTGTCTATTTCACGTATTAATTAAGCCTTAAAAATCAATTAATATTATATCCTTGGTCTAACCTCATTTTACCCATATTTATATTAATATATCCTTTGAATTAGGTAAATTACCATTGATTATCTACCTTAACTTATCAGACTCCACTAACGTAATGGTTAAATATTAATTCCATTTGTAAAAAAAAACAATCCACAAGATTTGCATTTCACATTGCAAATGAATTCATAAATCTTGGCTTTCTTTTTCTTTGCTTCTTAAAGGCCAAATCAAACTACCCTATCATCACTAATTTATGGCAATTAATTGCAATTGATTCTCCATTAAACTACATAATTTATCCAATTGAAACCTAAGTGAAACGTTTATTTATTTAAAAATCCTACTGTTTAAAAGAGTATATCATCTACGGTATAATTTACATTTGACCTGATTTCTCATATATTTCACACAACAGTGAATTCCAATTTCTACCAACATTATGTTTAATATAAATTGGAAATCCAAATCATTGGTATTTCACAACCTTATTGCGTACATTTACGTATAGTTACACTAAGTCCATACACTGATTCATGAATTCATTAATTAATACACAATTAGCCTTTGTTTTCTTATATTAAGTTTATTACCGTTTTTAAGTACATTCATTATCGAACAATATTCATAAAAAAATTTATCTACACTTATTGCATTGGTTTATTCAACGGTCACCAAATGAAATAATCCTACTATTTATTTTAATATTAAATGAATCCCATTCTAGTAAATATTTTATTAATATGCACTAATTCAACATTTATTGGTTTCTTAACATTAACTTATAACAAAGTGTGACAATTACATTATCCAAAACTATTGTCATAAAAATTAAATTGTTACATTAAATTCCAATTACTATAACAAATTACTACATTTTCTCAAATAAATCTTAAAGCCTTTTTTTTTCTAAATCAGGTTAGAAATTATATTAATTTAACTCATTTAATATTATTAATTTAACGGGTCGTTACAATCTCCCCCACTCAAAACTTTTCGTCCCCGAAGAGGAAAAAGAAGGGAGAAGGAAGAATAAAACATTACATCTTATTTCAAATATTAACTTATAAACAATAATTTACTAAATTAATTCCTTAAATGAGATATGCCCGTTTTATAGTCATTATAACCTTTTATACTTAAATCATTAAAGTTTGGAAAATATTCAACAAAATTCTAAGTCCAAAATTTACGAAAATTTTTGGCAGAGTCTCCTTTGTACGGAGAGACTCTGGAGAAAATATAATATCAAAATATACAAATATATTACATATATTATCAAAATATTATCCCAACACGGGCAAAATTATAAAATAGCGCTTTAAACGTAATCCGAAAACGTACCTATTTATCGGGCAATACGCTTATTATTAGGGAACCAGAGCAGTAGCAGTGGCTTCCATAGCCTGCATTTCACTTATAAAATCTAAAAGGTTAAATATTTATTTTAAAGTGAACTATTCAAGTGGATTCAATCATTAATCAACCAAACAATTCAACAACCATCAACCTTACAAACAACATACATACACACACAAAGCAATCATTTAATCCATCAAACAAATAGTTGTTTGGGTTCAAACTTGAAATTTGTATGAAATGAAATTAACTATCAAGTGCATCCTTTACTCAACAGTCTTAGATGGAACAAAGATAGATTATTTATTCATCCAACAACTTCAAGTTCCTTACCCCACAATCATAAATCAAACAATACAATTCAAACCAACAACCAAATTAACTTATTATACATTTATTTCATGCTTCAGTGGTTTGATTTTCTTTCTTTCATTTATGGAGGGATTTCTTTATTTCTTACAATTTTCGTTTTCCATTTATTACAAAATTCATTATATTTGCATTCCAATTTATTGACTAAAGTTTATATCATCTATTTATACTACTTACCTTTACTTATATAGTAAAATTTCCAATTTAACTTAAGTTTATACAATTAATTCTCATTAATAACAGCAAATTTATTGAATACCTTTATTACCTCAAGCTTCACTTGTAAGATTTCCCCTTACATTTTCTTACTAGCATTGCAACTTTTATTATATGGTAAGTTATGTATGTTTTAAGAATGTAAGTGAAAATTTATAAGTTTCTTCTCAATTCCTTAAATTAATATATATTTGTTTTATAAATTACAATTTCAACTTACCTTTAATTTCATTCATTTATTTAATGTTGAAGTTTCTATTATATTTAATAGTAGTAACAATTTAATTACCCACTTTCTATTATATTTAATTACAGTAACCCTTTTTAGTTACACTTAAATTATTAACCCTTTAACCTTCATTCTTAAAAATAAGGAATTTTATTAATTAATTACTTAGGGTTTACAGTCATTTATATATTACTTACTTTCTATTATATTAGAACAGGGGGAAATTAAGGCGTACTTAAGTTAATAACCCTACAATCAAACTTTATAAATTAAGGAATTTCATTTTTACTTTCTTAAGGTTAAAATCGCCTATTAATAATACAACCTTTAATTTTAGTAAAATTCCAATCATCACTTAAGTTAATACCATTAAATTCTTATTTATAACAGTAATTTATTGAATACTTCATTATTTCCAAAAATTCTACTTGCATAATATTCTATTCCACTCTTAATTCACATTTCAACTTTTTATACTTGGTAAGTTATTTATGTTAAAGAAAAAGCAAAAGAACTTATACAAGTTTAATCTCAACCCTTTTAATTCGTTGATTTTCAATAAATCTTTACCATTATTTATCAGTTAAAATTTTAACTTCCTTTATACCTAGCATTAATTTTCTTACTTAAATTAGAGGTTTCAATCCATTTATTACTTACTTTATATTTCCCTAAAAATAATTTAAACCATTAATTAGTGGAAAATTTTAGAATTAAATACCGGGTCAAATTTCAATTTTATTTTAAAAATAATAGATAAATGAGTTCTTACAACTTATATCTCAATTTATATTTGAAATAATTTAAAATTTTAGATAATTTCAAAATAAATCTGCAATAGAATTTAATACAGTGGCCTTTCCCCTACGAAACTCGAAAATGAAAGTCGACGATGCGGCCGCCATCACCGAAATTATTTTCTAGCGACAGAGAGGAAAGTACAAACTTATTTTCTTCAAAATCTTCTTAAACCAATTCTTTCGAATTATACTAAATATTTATATAAGAAAATATTTATAAACCAAATCATTATATTTCATAAATCCTTTGAAAGAAGATTTCAAAAATCCCGGACTTAAGTTCTAAAATCTCCAATTTGATTTATTATAATTTCAACTTAGCTTTAATTGTTATAAATATTTTTATTTCCTAACACCCAATCTATAGCAACCAAATATATATATATATATATATATATATATCTTTATAAAATATTTTTTATATATATAGAAAATATAATAGGCAAAATTATTTCATTCACCTATATTAAAAACAAATATTATGTCGATCTGTCCTATTAAGTGTTTAGAAATCCCTATTGATGGCATAGCGTCCCATGCATCAACCAGAATTTATAAATACAAAACGGAACAGAGTAACATAATATTAAAATCTTTTTATAAAACTAACAAATACGCTCTCTCATATATATACTCTCAGCGACTCCCATAGGGTATTATTACCCTATTAACAAAGTGTCAAACCCCACAAAGCCAAAGTTTATCGCTAAACCAAAGCTCTGATACCAACTGTAACATCCCGCCTTTTCGCACACTTTAAACCGACACACGTGCCAATTCAAAGCATACGCAAGGGCGGATTGTTATGGGGTAAATAAGAAAAACAGAGAAGAAATAAAACAAAATAGAATCTCACAGCGGAAGGATAAAATATAATAATCAATATACGGTTCATGATAACTGTTTACAAAATATTTATTTTACTTATACAATGAATATCAGAGTTACACATACCAATACAATCAATGCAGCGGAAATTTAGAGTGTGGTGCAATACTATAGATAATAATAATACGACTCCTTCGTCTTCGTCCTTCAAAGCTAAAGTCTTCGATCCTGAAACGCTCGGACTGACCCGAGCGAATTTGAAAAGACAAAAACACTCGAGTCAGACTAAAAGATCTTATGTGAGTTAAATTAACAGAAATAAATATGAGTACAGTAACTCAAGAGATGTTCGGCATTTACATCTCCTAAGGATCCGTTAAACTATTTACTATGTAGTATATTGCGCTATTATAATAGTGTCTATTTATAAAATAAACTTACTTTTTAATAGCGTTAAGGGGTTACCCACATAGCCCTTAACACAAATAATGCCAATAGTCTATACAGTACCGTAATACCTCCTGATCGGGAAGCTACCAGAGGATACTCCATAGGTACGACACAAATAGAAACTCGTAGTAAAGGCTCGGTATGGTAGGTGACACGGCACAACTAGGCAATGCCAGGGTAGATATACCAATTGCTATCCAGGCTGGTGGAAACGCGTAGCCGCAGTTACCGCCCACCTCGGACTAACTCCCCAAAATCAAAATATAGAAGTGGCCACTGAATCAATCCAAAATCAAAGTATAATATCGAAGAGGAGGGTCCGATCAGAGGAATGACCTCATTGGCCCGAGAATCGCTCCTGTTTTAGCCACCTTATGCCAACTCACGGGAGTCGGGTCCACGTATTTACCTTACAGGAAACGTCGCCACCACCTACTTCATTCTGCAATCTCCACCGCGTACACGGTTAGTCAAAGTGGTTTTCGGTATCGACAGAGAGTATGTCAGATATCCGATCCCGGTCTCTTTTCCAACCCATCGTTATTATAACACCGCGGTCATTTTAAAAATATAGTTTATACTTTAAAACCAAATAAACATTTTCATTTAAAAATTATGAATACGATATCAATTTAAAGCCCAAAACAATATGATATCCTTTTCTCAAATATAATTCTCTTCCAAAATCATACTGCTTTAAATTTTAAAATATCTGGAAACCAAATATTTGAGTTATACTTTCAAAGCATAATATTTCGAAATTCATAATTTAAAACCATAACTTCTAAAACTTAAATGGTTCGGATAGTCAATGGTATATAGAATAAATGGTTTAACTTTAAGGTTACTTTGTAAAGAAATTATTTCCAGGGCTTTACAAATATACTTCTTTATTTAAAGTCTAAACCAAATTTAAATATCACTTTCAAGTTCCAAAACCACTTCAATTTCTATTTATATATATATATCCATTTGGAGTATTAATATTTCAAAACTAAAGTTGGAATTTATTCTTTCAGCAAATCGAATGTTCTATTAATTAGTCTTGAATATTCACATAAAATCCATAAATAAATAAAAACTCCAATTTCTAGTAATAAAAAATATATTTTTTCAATTCAAATTATACTAGAATATTCATTTCAATTTATCTTGGGAAAAATCCAATTATAAATATCATATCTTAAAATTTCCAAACTTAACATTTAAACATATGATATAAATTATCAACTCCATTTTCTTAATTTTTTTCATTTTTAATAAAGAGATTTATACACCTTTTAATTTCAAAATTTTCAACTTCATATGTATATATATGGAAGATTAATATTTATACAATATAAAATTTAAGATTATTATAAACCGTATTCCATCCAAACCATAGAAATCACATTAAAATAGTTATATATAGACCGCGGTGCGTGTATAAAATTTTCTATCGTATGGTCAAGTGATACAGATATTTATCATTTCAATCCGCAATTTAAAAAAATATAAAATTTTGCGGTTATATATCATTTCAAAGCACAATCCCGAATGAAATGAAATATGCATGATAATTTGCAATTTTATGATATTCAATAAACATCCATCAACATCATCCATCATCCAATCAAAACCATCAAGCAATATCAATCAATAACAATTTATATTTGATAATAGATAACAGGTAATAACTGACAATTTTATTCAGATTAAATTTAACAACTATTAATCTAATAGTTTATATTCAGAAATAATCTATATAACTGTTAACTAGCAGTTTATAGGCACACAAATAAATTCTAACTATCAATTGATACACAATAAATAAATTAAATTAACATTTAAACTTAATAAATGCAATTCAACAAATATGAGTGAAATAAACATGCCAAATACTCATAAATAAATTGCTATTAATTTCTAAAATTAATTTAACAAACATAAAAGCTTCTAGTAGTTGTGAGTGGGTTTTAAACACTCACCTTTGGAATTTAAATCGAATTTAAATTCAATTTAAACTCAAAATTTTAACGGTCTTCAAATCCATCCAAACCAGCGTCAAAACGTCAGAAATTCCGATACGATCCCAGCAAAACAAACCGCGCGTGAATCCGAGCTCGTATGCAAAAGTTATGGAAATTTGAAAAATGGAAAAATTCTGGTCCTGGGTCGACTACGGGTTCGACTTCGGTGCGCCGCCTCAATTCCCCGATGTTTGCTTGGAGTTTTCGCCAAAACGACCCGGAGGGACCCGAGTCATTTTCTTCCTGACTCGAAGTTGCTCTAGGGTTTTCTCCCCTGAAACCCGAAGCGCGACCAGAAGCTGCTGCAGATCCGAATTTTTTTTTTTTTTTTCAAATTTGAATTTTTTTTTTTGAACTGACTGGATCTAGGGTTAGCACCCATTGAAGAAGAAGAGGAGCTTGAAGAAAGTATACACTCGGATGAAAAGAAATTAGGTGGAGGCTAGGGCTTGTAGCTAGGTTTATATAGAGGGGTTAGAGATAGAGTAGATAGACCGTAGAATGAACTTGCGGAACAAACTATGGCCCAAAAAGCCCGCTATGCCTCCGGAACCGAATTTATTAAATCTATATATCCAGATAGGTAATTTAAAATATTCTGAACGCGATGAAAAAAGTTTCACGTCCAAATTTGATCGTATGAAGAAGTTATGCTGAAAACAAAATTTCCAAATTGATTCAGATTGATTTTAATTAAATTTGATTTCAAGGCGTTTCACGCCCGTACGATCAAACGACAAGTCCGATCGATACGAAACTTGAAACCCTATAATAATTCACCGATACGGATCTGATGAAACTGGTTTCATCGAAATCCGAGTCCGTGACAAAAAAAGCTATTTTTATATTCATTAAATAAATCAAAATAAATTACAAAAATCCAAATTTTATATTATATTCTAAAATTGTCCAAATTTTATTACTTATATAATTTAATTAATTTCAAATGATTTAACAAGCTTGGATGTGAATTAAAATTATATGTATATCAATTTGCAGTGTTAATTTCTGCACTTTCCTATATTTAAGAATTATAAAATTAAATGCTCAAAACCCCGTATATTAGATTTTAACTTTTATATACTCATTCTTTATCCAAATAGGGATGCCACATACTTTGGTTCATGATTCACAATATTATTCTTAAAGTTCATTTTAAATTTCAGTAACGTAATATTTAACGTTAAATTCCCTTTATTTATGCAATAAGCGCAATTATTGAATTTGATACTCAAATTGATTTATAGATTCTGCTTTCAAAAAATCTATATCAACAATTTGGTCTAATTATAAATAGAATAAGTATTAACCTCATCTTATAGAATTAATTATTGCAATAAATCCAATTTACCATATCTTAAATCCAAATTAATAGATAAAGCTTGATTCCTTTATTAACTCCTTTGGTTTTCAATTAACCTTTTATGGTGAATATAAATTCCAATGTATAATTGAAACCTTATTTCCATTTGATTTCACTATTTCATTAAAAATCCTCATATTCCAGTTAAATTTCAACTAACGTATAAATTAGCTATTTCAATTTCATTTAATTGCGATTATCATACTATAGAAATTAAATTCCATTAAATAAATAAATAAATGTTGATTCCCATCTATTTACATTATATTACATTGGTACTTCTATTTACAACTTAGCTTTGTATAAATGTTTGAATGTAGAATCTTGTCTATTTCACGTATTAATTAAGCCTTAAAAATCAATTAATATTATATCCTTGGTCTAACCTCATTTTACCCATATTTATATTAATATATCCTTTGAATTAGGTAAATTACCATTGATTATCTACCTTAACTTATCAGACTCCACTAACGTAATGGTTAAATATTAATTCCATTTGTAAAAAAAAACAATCCACAAGATTTGCATTTCACATTGCAAATGAATTCATAAATCTTGGCTTTCTTTTTCTTTGCTTCTTAAAGGCCAAATCAAACTACCCTATCATCACTAATTTATGGCAATTAATTGCAATTGATTCTCCATTAAACTACATAATTTATCCAATTGAAACCTAAGTGAAACGTTTATTTATTTAAAAATCCTACTGTTTAAAAGAGTATATCATCTACGGTATAATTTACATTTGACCTGATTTCTCATATATTTCACACAACAGTGAATTCCAATTTCTACCAACATTATGTTTAATATAAATTGGAAATCCAAATCATTGGTATTTCACAACCTTATTGCGTACATTTACGTATAGTTACACTAAGTCCGTACACTGATTCATGAATTCATTAATTAATACACAATTTGCCTTTGTTTTCTTATATTAAGTTTATTACCGTTTTTAAGTACATTCATTATCGAACAATATTCATAAAAAAATTTATCTACACTTATTGCATTGGTTTATTCAACGGTCACCAAATGAAACAATCCTACTATTTATTTTAATATTAAATGAATCCCATTCTAGTAAATATTTTATTAATATGCACTAATTCAACATTTATTGGTTTCTTAACATTAACTTATAACAAAGTGTGACAATTACATCATCCAAAACTATTGTCATAAAAATTAAATTGTTACATTAAATTCCAATTACTATAACAAATTACTACATTTTCTCAAATAAATCTTAAAGCCTTTTTTTTTTCTAAATCAGGTTAGAAATTATATTAATTTAACTCATTTAATATTATTAATTTAACGGGTCGTTACATCGATGGTGCTGTAGCAATTTGTCTCAGGCACGTAAACATCGAATCATGCCCCCTTCTCCATCTTATTAACAACAACAAGCTGATGAATCAAATCACAAAGGAAACTTAAGAAAAAGAAATTAGATCAAAGAAATAAAATGGCCGAAGTCTGAGAGAAAATCGTGAATCCTCTCAGTTTATATAAAAAATGGCTACAATTAAAAATCACGCCCCTCTCTCTCTCTCTTTCGTTCAATCCACAAATTTCTCGGCCGAAAACAAAATCAAACGCAGAACCTTGGCCTCCTCTCATTTGAATCTCGAAAACGATTCGTAGTGATCGCATCCTCTTCATGGTTGAACCGCAGCGAGATTTATTCAATCGATCGAAGGAGCGGGCATCGAGTTGAGTGGACATTATCGACTACTGGCGACCGACGTTGGCTAACCACAGCTCAAATCGTGGTTTCAAGTGGACTATGTCGAGGCCGTGAGCTAATCTGGTGAAGTCGTCAAGGATGGTCGAGGTGAGGAGCAGTGAGGGTGGTGAGCGAGGTTGGAGTTTTGCTTGAGCTTGTCGTTCTCGAAATTGCAGTGAGGTATTGAATAATTTCATTTTATATTAAGTTTAATATATATATATATATATATATAGATATAGATATACGTATATAATTTACAGTAAGGTAAATTTTATTTTATTTTTAGGAAAAAGAAAAAATCAGATTTTGATATGTACAGTAAGGAAAATTCTGCTTTTTCATTTACAGAAAATATATATGTACATGTATAGATTTAAAAAACGATAACATATTTACACATCTAGGTCGGTAAAGCAGAAAAGGAATTTTTTTGCTATTAACAAGAAGGTAACATATCGTTTTGTTGTTTTCAATTTTAAAACTAGTATATATAAGTATATGTAGTTTCAAATTATATATTCCTTTGCCCATTGCAATTTACTGTTTAATTTTAAAATGATGTACTAGGGTGGTTAACTCATCTAATAAAACTTATTTAATTTTTCATTTGCCAAGACTAATTTATTAAAGGAAAATTTATTTAAAATAAATTTTTAATTTATTAAATGGTAATGAATTGTCTGATTATTTCAAACATTAACAAATCCATATAATATTTTACAAGGTCAATAATCGTGGACTCAAATCGAGAATGAAGTGGATTTGCAAATTTAAGGGGCAAAGGTGAGTTAATCTTACTCTTCTGGATTGTTATTTAAATTTAAATGGTTAAATTTAGATAATTGATTGAATGATTAGATTGATTGGATGTGGTATATTATATAGTAGTATATAATATGTATTGGAGTGATTGATTTCTCGCATTATATAGCGGATGAGACCCTATGCGCCACATAATAGCGGATGATATTATATTAATCCCATATACCGCGATATTCCTCCTCGAAGTGGAATTGGTATTGTGATAACGTCCATGAATGTAGGGAAGCAGGTTGGAGGGATCCAATTGGATTCCTCAAAATTATCTTGATTATTCTAATAATCCTATGTTATGATTATTTGCAATTCTGGAATGAATTATATTGATAATTGGAAATGTTGGATGCTATGGGTTGATTTAATATATTTCAGTACTGAGTTATCAAAATATATAGAATCGGATTTTCAAAAGGAAAATAAAGAAGAGAATTTGTAAGTAAAATAATTATAGAGAAGTTGAATAAATTTAAGAATGAATTAGAAAAGAATAAAAGTTGATTTTAAATGTAATAAATAAATTCCGAGTAGCGAAAGAAGATTTGAATAAACAGGGAAATAATGAATTTTTAAAACTTAAGTGGAGCATTTTATAGAGTAAAAGAATTTATTTTAATATTTAAGCTTTAAATTTATTCAAAGGAATAGAGAAGGAATTTGGAAAATCTGAAATTGGTATTTTCAGTTAAAAAGGACTTTTTATTATAATTAAGAAATAAAATATGAGTTTAATGGATTTTGAATAAATTGAATAAGTAAAGGAACTTATTTCAAAATGGGTAAATTGGAAATCAATTTGAAAATTAATTCAAGTGTGGAATTGGCATTTTAAAAGGAGAATGTGACTACGAATTTTGTAAACTGGGTTTATAAAAGTGAAGTAATAGATCAGTGGATATTTGGAAGAATAAATTCACGGTGGGAATTTATTAAAGGAATGGGTAAATTTGTTTAAAAATAAATAGTAATTTATTTTTAAAATAAGAGAAAGAGAAGCGAATTTCCTTGGATTGCCAAGTACGTTTTCAAAGCAAATTTTTAAATATAAGTTAAAAGTTTTGATGTTGTTTTAAAAACCATGTTTTAGAAAATTTATTATTTCTAAATGTTTAAATTCTAAAGTAAGTATTTTTCAAATATATTATCATGGCAATTATTTAAAAGTGACTTGGTATTTATTTTTAAAAGATAAAAATTTAGTTTTGTATTTTATTTAAGAAGCTTTATTTTAAATATTCTTAAAGTATATATTTTGGGCTGAGTATTAAAATTGTTTTTAACTTAAATGACTTAAAGGATATTTTATAATAAAGTGTTTTAAATTATTTTAAAAATCCATAGTATTGTACTTAGTGTTTCCAGTGGAAATAAATATTTGGGAATTCATTCCATGAGAAGAGTGCGGTTTGAAAACTATTTTCACAGGGTTGAAAAGTGGAAATATATCTTGTGAAGATATTTTGAAATTAACAAATAATTTGGTGAAATTATTTATATTTGAGGGTTGATTGTGAATGTTATTTGATAGCTAAATAACCGACTATCAATATTGGCAAATGCATTGATCGTTTCGAAGAGACCGGGATTAATTTCTTGGAAACCACTTCGATCTGGTTTGTACGTTTTCGTGGAAAAACGAGTTCGAAATCGAAGATGGAGCAGCGAAGTGCAAGGGTGACGGAACAAAACTTGACGTGCTAATAATGTTGATACAAATTGATGCAAACTTTCTTCCTCACGAAATGAATTCGTGTCAAGTAGCATGGTAGAACGATAAATGCCCAAATAAGTTGATATCTCGAGATACCGGATTCTAGCTATCTTCAACACGTTGATCACGCACTACGTTAGAAGATCTACGATTCTTCGACGTTGATCTCGCGCATGAGATTCCATGAATCGACTTCAAATTCTTTGATTCGAGCGCACTCGAATATCCGAAGATGGAAGAAGAAGGAGATCACACTCAACTTCAACAAAAGTGGCAAAAAGCACACAAACAAATTTTATTCAAAAACCAACTCCTTTTACAATGACATCGCATCCCTATTTATAGAGATTATACAACGCAACCGAGCTGACCTAACACACGACGACCTACGACCTAACAATACATTCATGACCTATCAACAGTACAAGCTACAAAAATTCATGACTTAACAACACAACACGACCTACGACTTAACAAGTCACAATATCACGCGACTTAACAAGTTACAATATCACGCGACTTAACATTACAACACCACACGACTTAAGGACTCAACGACTCAAGGTAATGTGGCATCATGCGACATAAGGAATGAGGGACTTAAAGACGAATGCGGCCTGAGCGACTTAAGGAAATGCGGCTTAAGAACTGTGGTATAAAGTATAAAGTGAGCGACTTAAAATCGGAGCGACTTAAAGAATAGCATAGCTTCAGGAATTTGCGACATAAGATCTTGCGACCTAAAAGATGCGGCATATGTTGAGATAACTTGCAGGCAACTTAACCACTAGGCCGCTGGCGACATAAGGAGTGGCGCGACCTAACAATGAAGCGACCTAACCATGTAGTGACCTAACCATATAGCATAAGAATGGATCGACCTAACCATGGAGCGACATAAACATGTAGCATAAGAATGGAGCGACCTAACCATGTAACGACCTAAGAATGATAGCATGCGGCATACGCGAGCGATTGTCATAGCTCGTTAGTTCGAAGCTTGGTAGGTCGTAACTCGCTGGTGACTTATGGCCTTCCTACGACTTAACAACATAGCGATCTAAAACAAGCGATCCATCACGGTGCGCTGCATCATCCTCCCCTGGTTGAAAAGAATTCGACCCCGAATTCACACTCTCCTCTTCTTCGACACACTTATCCCCATGATATGGAATCAAGTGTTTGATGTTGAAAACGTCTGCGGTATGGATATGATCCGGCGATCTCAACTGATAAGCGTTCTCATTAATCTTCTTTACAACTTCCAAATGACCAATCTTTCTCGCAGCTAGTTTGTTGTACGTACCCATAGGAAATCGATCCTTAGTTAATACTGCACACACAAAATCTCCTTCCATGAATTCAACATTTCGTCGCTTAATATCCACGGATTGCTTATATTTCTCATTCGCCTTAAGCAATCGTTCCTTCACAACTTTGTGGCACTCTTGCAATTCATTCACAAAATTGCTTGCTCGTTTGCTCACTCCTTTCTGCTGCGGATGGTAGATAAATCTAATGGTCCTTTAGGAATACTTGAATAAACAACCTGAAATGGACTGAACCCCGTGCTTCGATTAACTGCATGGTTGTGTGCAAACTCAGCTTGACATAACTTCGAATCCCAACTCTTCAAATTGTCATTCACAAGGAACCTCAATAGATTACCTAGGGATCTATTCACAACCTCTGTCTGTCCATCCGTATATGGATGATAAGCACTACTAAATTTCAGCTTTGTCCCAACCATTCTCCATAGGCTCATCCAAAAATGACTCAGAAAACGAGTGTCTCTATCTGATACAATTAACTCAGGCAACCCATGAAGATGATAGATCACTCTGAAGTATAACTGCGCAACATTAACTGCATCTGCCGTCTTCTTGCATGCGATAAAATGTACCATTTTTGAAAAACGATCAACCACCACATAGATAATCATTGCCATGTTGCGTCCTCGGCAAACCCAATACAAAGTCCATGCTAACATCCACCCATGGCTTAGTAGGGATAGGCAACGGTAAATATAAACCTGCATTTGTAGCTTCCCTTCGAAACGTGACAAATATGGAACCTCTGAACAAAATTTTCAACCTCTTTCCTCATTGACGGCCAAAAATAAGATTTTGAAATCAACTGCATAGTACGGTCGCGTCCCACGTGTCCTTCTTCATGTAATTCTTTGATAATCTTCAATCGCAAACTGCAGTCTGGAATACACAATTGATTTCCTTTAAATAGAAAACCATCAACCAACACATATCCATCCATGCTTCCCTGCTTGACCTTGTCTAGGATCCTAGAAAATATGAATCTGAAGTAAGCAACTCTAGAAGTAAGTCAAAACCCATCACCTCTTCTCGCATAGTTGTTAGCAAACTACTCCTTCGACTCAATGCATCGGCTACGCGATTAGTTACTCCAGACTTATGCTTCACGATGAATATAAATTGCTTTAAATAAGCTATCCACGATGCATGCCTAGATGCAATTTTATCCTGCCCTTGCAAATGTTTCAATGCTTCATGATCTGTATACAAAACAAATTCTTTATGGAAGTATTGTCTTCAATGCTTTACAGCCTGCACAATAGCATAGAACTCCACATCATAAGTATTGTATCTCATCTTTGCTGTAGAAAGTTTTCACTGAAATAAGCAATTGGACGACCCTTCTGACTCAACACTCCTCCAATTCCAACTTTCGATGCATCCGTATGTAACTCAAATAGCAACTGAAAATCTAGCAACACTAGAATCGGCGCTGAGGTTAAACATTCCTTGATTCGCTCAAAAGCAAATCCTGCCTCTTCTGTCCATGAAAACCTCTTTCCTTTCATACAATCAGTAACAGGGGCCATCAACCTACTAAAGTGTGGGATAAATCTTCGATAAAATGAAGCTAACCCATGAAAACTTCTAACTTCTATGATAGTTTTGGGTTATGGCCTATTTCTGATTGCGGCAACTTTACTCTGATCCACCTGTATCCCTTCCTCAGACACAACATAACCCAGAAATAAAACATTTGGCATCATGAACACGCACTTCTTCGTCGCTGCATAGAACTGTTCTTGACGAAGAATAGTTAACACCTTTCACAAGTGTTGTATATGCTCCTCTGTGCTTGCACTGTAGATCAAGGTATCATCAAAATAAACAGCAACAAACTTCCCAATGTAAGGTCTGAAAATTTGATTCATTACCCTCATAAATGTACTTGGTGCATTATGTAGACCAAACGGCATAACCAGCCATTCATATAATCCTTCCCAAGTCTTGAATGTTGTCTTCCATTCATCACCTAGTCTAATGCGAATCTGATGATAACCACTCTTAAGATCAATCTTTGAAAAGATTACAGACCCACTAAGTTAATCCAATAAATCATCAAGCCTTGGCAAAGGAAATCTGTATCTGACAGTTATCTTGTTGAGTGCCCTACTATCTGTACACATCCTCCATGAACCATCTTTCTTCGGCACTAACAAAGCTGGTACAGCACAAGGACTGAGACTCTCCCGAACACGCCCTTGCTCAAGCAACTCTTCAACCTGTCTCCTCAACTCTTCATGTCTTTCAGCATTACGATAAGGATCATCTTCAAACCCACGATGTGTTCTTCTCTCTTCATTTCTATACTCATGGTGTTCTCTTCTAATCGAAATTGAAGGTTCTCTCCTATCTCGATAAGATTGTGGTGACATTCTCCTTTCTCCCGACACTGATGGTGAAACTCTGTTTCTACTATGGTTCGAAATTGGTGAAGTTCTCCTTTGACTTTGGTTCATGTCATTCATCAATTTCTCTAACTTTCCAATACCTTCATCAAACTTTTCATTAATACGCTGCTCCATCTGCTCAGTTTCTTGTCTTCTATATACATCTTCAACATTTTGAAATCGATTAGCACGTCTCGGTGGCATGATCTTCAACAAACTCGAATCCAACATAAATACTACTTTAACTCGAATCTGCACTAGCCCGGCTTCGACCTAACCTGGTTCTGCAATTAGCTCGGCTCGACTTTAACTCGGCCTTGGTCTTACTTAGCTCTTCTAGCTCATCAAGCTTTGATACCAAACTGACGCACTGGAATTAACAAAACTTGATGTGCTAATAATGTTGATACAAATTGACGCAAACTTCTTCCTCACAAAATGAATTCGTGTCAAGTAACTTGGTAGAACGATAAATGCCCAAATCCGTTGGTCTCTCGAGATACTAGATTCTAGCTATCCTCAACACCTTGATCGCGCACGATTCCGCGTTAGAAGATATACGATTCTTCGACGTTGATCTTGCGCACGAGATTCCGTGAATCGGCTTCAAATTCGTTGATTCGAGCGCACTCGAATATCCGAAGATGGAAGAAGAAGGAGATCACACTCAACTTCAACAAAAGTGGCAAAACGCACACAAACAAATTTTATTCAAAAATCAACTCCTTTTACAATGACATCGCATCCCTATTTATAGAGAATATACAACGCAACCCAGCCGACCTAACATACGATGACCTACAACCTAACAATACATTCACGACCTATCAACATGACAAATTACAAAAATTCACGACTTAACAACACAACACGACCTACGACTTAATAAGTTACAATATCACGCGACTTAAAAGTTACAATATCACGCGACTTAGCATTACAACACCACGCGACTTAAGGACTCGACGACTCAAGGTAATGCGGCATCATGCGACATAAGGAATGAGGGACTTAAAGACGAATGCGGCCTGAGGGACTTAAGGAAATGCGGCTTAAGAACTGCGGTACAAAGTATAAAGTGAGCGACTTAAAATCAGAGCGACTTAAAGAATAGCATAGCTTCAGGAATTTGCGACATAAGATATTACGACCTAAAAGATGCGGCATATGTTGAGATAACTTGCAGGCGACTTAACCACTAGTTCGCGGGCGACATAAGAAGTGGCGCGACCTAATAATGAAGCGACCTAACCATGTAGCGACCTAACCATGTAGCATAAGAATGGAGCGACCTAACCATGGAGCGACATAACCATGTAGCATAAGGATGGAGCGACCTAACCATGTTACGACCTAAGAATGATAGCATGCGGCATACGCGAGCGATTGTCATAGCTCGTTAGTTCGTAGCTTGGTAGGTCGTAACTCGCTGGCGACTTATGGCCTTCCTGCGACTTAACAAGATAGCGATCTAAAACGAGCGATCCATCATGGTGCGTTGCATCATCTAGTCGCTACTAATCCTGAGGATGATTCCAAAATGAATGTAGTAGGAGTAGTGCCTTCGGTTCCGTTCGAGCTCGGGACGGACTTGTATGGATGAATGCTTTCAGAGCATCGTCAGGTGGGCGATGAGTATTCTAAGGGATATGTTCTAAAAAGGTAATGCTTAGCCTCAAGCCTCATCAACCGGGAATGATTGAAAATCAGGGGTTATGCAGCAAGGCTAGGTGGGTAGCGCCCATTAGGGTGAGGTCATCCCTGTCTAGATTCCCTTTTATTCGGCGTAGTGGTGCGGTTGCTGATCCCAACCACGGGGTGATCTTACTCGGGATTATCCAGTAAGGGGTAGTCCCGGTCTTGTGTTGCAATGGATTATGAGTAATCCTCGGTACGGTCATCTAGGCCACATACTGTGACAGGTAGTACCCCAGTGCCTAGTCATTAGTTGAAAATCCATTCTCCCTATGCGCCTTTTATGGTTTTGTTTCTATTACCAACGATTGTGACTAGTAGCTGGAATTTAATAAATGTAACAATTTCGGCTATTTGAATAGGTATTTGTATATAGACCCTATTATAATATCAGAGGATTTTAAAGAAATGTTTTAGCAATCGTAAGGTGAAAACCCGACATGTTTATTTGTGGCGTGGTCTTAAGAGATGCTTTTGTTTTCAAAGGGTTTTGAAACTTTAATAATCAAATTGAGTGTGATTTTCTCACACTGATTTTCCAAACTGACTCGGGTGCTATTTAACTATAATGCTTGGGTCAGACAGAGTATTATAGAATACAGGATATGATGTTGTGGAGCTCAGGAGACAAGCTGCATGGCGAAACGTACTTCCGTACTTGATTATTGTTCCGATGTGTATTCAGTTTTTAGGATAAGTTTATATGACTGTCTATTGCTATTGATGTTGTTAAACTCTGATGATGTATTCTGGTGATGTATGTATAAAACAGATATAGATTTGATTTTGTGTAAAGATCTGTTATTATCTATTATATTTTATTCCGCTGCGATGGTAAGATTCTAATGTTGTTTTCTACTTTCTTCTTCTACCTCTTTCTTCTTTAATCGAAATGGTTCGTATTTCTGTTCATCTTCAGTTGATTGATTTAGAACGGTGTTGACTCAAGGGGTACGGATTTGCGGGTCGTTTCATTTGGTATCAGAGCTGAAGGTTGAGCGTGAACCTTGGCTCTGGTGGGAATTACTCATAGAATAGAGTCCGTAATACTTTAGAATAAGCTTGAGTGTATTAATAGATATGAGTGTGTATTTGTTAGTGAGTATAATTTCTTTATTATATTGTGTTGATTTATCGGTTGAGTGTTTATGGATTCTAGTCGATGTGTGGGACGCCATGTCATCGATAGGGGTTTCTAAACTCTTAAACAAGATAAACCGACACAATATTGTTTTAAATAGGGTAAATGAAATAATTTTACCCAAAATTATTTTTTTTATATAAAAGAAATAGTTTTTCATAAATTATTATAGTTATATATGGATGCTTGGTTGTTAGGAATGATAATATTACATTATTATCATTGGCGCGTAAAATTGAATAAGATATTGAAATTATAACTAAAGCTAAGGAATAAATTCATATACAAATGGAATTTGTAAATGAGAATTGTAAATGTGATTTATAAATGGAAATAAGATTACAGGATAATATTTGAATATGAATTGAAAGAATTTAGAACTTGAAATTTCGGGGATGTTTAATTCATATGGGTTGAAAATGATTTTCAAATATTTTGGGAAGGAATAATAGGAATATTATTCGGAAATGTTTGAAAATGGATTTGGATTGAATATTTGGAGGTTTTTGATTCTACAAAGTTAGAATTATTTTTCAAAGCATTTTGAAAGGTATTTTGATGTAACTTCCAAATGGAAGTGTTTTAAAGATGGTTTTGAAAAGTGATTTAGCATTGAACTCACTTTAGTCGTTCGGGAATGATTCTCGTGATGATGGCCACGTCATTAGAGTCTATTTTCGAGTTCTAAGTGACGGATTGCTACCAAGATTGTTTTGCAATGTTTTGAGGAAAGCAAGTTGTATCGAGAATTCACTGAGTGTCTATGGAGCTATAAAAGAATAAGATTGAATTTATAATTTTGGAATATAAATTCCGATATGAGAATGGAAAAAATTAACTCAAGAAAGTTAAATAGGATGAGTTGATAAAATAAATCGTATGCATTGAAATTAATGAGATGAAATCAACTTAAGGAAATAAAGTGTAGAATTCTTAGAACAAAATCTGATTTGGAGTTAAATAAAAAATCGAAGGCGAACTAGTTTGATAAAGTAATCAGTTAACTAAATTTGGAACTTGGATTAAATGGAAATTATTAAATGCAATTCAAGTTGAAAAACTAACTAATCGAATGTGGATAATATAAATAGAGTGAATATGGTCAAATATCTTAAGGAGTCTTTGATGCTTCAACTCGGGTTACTCTTCGAAGAGTTAGTGGATGCAGCACTCAATCTCGAGACATTCGAGAATGAGAAAGAGAGTGATGGCGAGGGTGGTTCTCCGTCCAATCCTAAGAAGAAGAAGTTTCATTTCCGCAGGTCTAGATTTCCTCCATCCAAGAAGAAGAAGCAAGGTGCATCGTCTTCTTCTCAATCTCAAGCTCCTTCTCTGCCTAAGCCTTTTGCATGCTACAACTGTGGTTCTCCTAACCATCCAGCCCGTGAGTGCCCAAAGCCCAAGAGGTGCAACTTTTGAAAAGCCGAGGGACATATGGCTTCTTCTTGTCCTAAGAAGACCAAAGGTTCTCATCCGGGGAATCTTAATGTAGCAGCTTCAAGTGATGCGACTCAGCCGAAAGGTACTTTTTCTTCTATTCTTGAAGGTTCCATTCTTTTTCATGATCGATCGATTAGAGTGCTTTTTGATACGGGTGCATCACACTCATTTGTGTCAAAGGAACTCGTGGATACTTGTTTTGTTGGATGTTTCATGCTTGCTTACTTCTTTACGGATTGCAAATCCTGTCGGTGGGTTCGCAACCCTTTGTTTATTTTGTGATGATATTGAGATCATGCTTCTGGGTTTTCTTTCCGTGCGAATCTACACGTGATTCCATTGCTTGGATTTGATATGATATTCGGTATGGACTGACTAGTTCGATACGAGGCCAGGATTCTTTGTTCTGATAGAGTTATTTATCTTCAACGTCCAGACTCTTCTTCTCAGCTATCTCTTGTTCTTTGCGATACCGATTGTGATTCACTAGCTACCTTATATGCTCTTGATTCTCAAGACGACGACGATGATGTTTCTCGTATTTCGATAGTTTGTGACTTCGCTGGTATTTTTGAGCCTGTTTCGGGTTTGCCACCCAAGTGGACCATAGAGTTTCGTATTGATCTCATTCCTAGTGCTCAGCCAGCTAGTCGTCCTCTCACGAGGATGTCTACTAAGGAGAATGAGGAACTTAAGAAGCAACTCCTTGAGCTCGAAGCTAAACGCTTCATTCGATCTAGCTCTTCACCATGGGGTGCCGTGGTTGTATTCGAGAAGAAGTCCAATGGTACTCTTAGGCTTTGCGTCGACTATTGCAAGCTTAATGAGCAAACCATCAAGAATTGCTATCCCTTGCCAAGAATTGATGACATGTTCGATCAGTTGAGTGGTGCAAAGTTATTTTCTCAACTGGACCTTGCCACGGGTTTTCATCAACTCCGAGTTGCAGAAGATAGCATTCCCCTTACGACATTCCGCACTCGATATGGATCTTATGAGTTGCTCGTCATGCCATTTTGTTTGACGAACGCTCTTGCCTACTTCGTCGATCTTATGAATCGGGAATTCCGTGAGTATCTTGATAAAATTGTGCTAGTATTCATCGATGACATCTTAGTTTATTCCAAATCCGAAGAGGACCATGCTCGACATCTTAGAATTGTCTTGAGTAATCTCCAGAAACATCAACTCAAGGCAAAGCTTTCTAAATGTCACTTCTGGGAAAGGCAAGTGAAATTCTTAAGTCATGTGGTATCTTCCAATTGTATCTTAGTTGATCCTTCTAAGATCGAGGCTATTCAGAATTGGAAGAGGCCTGAGAATGTTCATGAGATTCGTAGCTTTCTGGTATTGGCGGGCTATTATAGCCGTTTCATTAAGGATTACTCTCGCATCGTGCTCCCTCTTACAAACCTCACTAGAAAGTGTGTTCGTTTTATCTGGTGTGACAAGTGTGAGGGTGCCTTCCAGCAATTAAAGGACACATGCTCTTGTGCTTGTGGTTCTTGAAGGGAACCATGATCTCCTTGTTTATACCGATGCAAGCCACAGTGTTCTTGGTGCGGTTCTTATGCAGAAGGACCAGGTTGTTGCCTACGCTTCAAGGTAATTACGTCCGAACGAGGTTCGGTATGCGACCCATGATTTAGAGCTTGCAGCCATCTTCTTCGCCATAAAGATATGGCGTCATTATCTCCTTGGTGAGCATTTCGTTCTTTACACCGATCATAAGTCTGTCAAGTACCACTTTTCGCAAAAGGAATTAAATATGAGGCAACACCGATGGTTAGAGTTTCTCGCTTCATATGATTTCGATATCGAGTATACCCCTGGGAAGGGTAATCGTGTAGCTGATGTGCTTAGTCGCAAGATTTCGGCCGTTGTTTCTATGATGTTAGCCGAATGGGATGTTCTTGAGACCTTATCCAGCTTCAATATTCATGATCAAGCACCGTCACCTGACTCACCGGTCACTTTATTTAGTGTGGTGGCTCGACCTTCTCTTCTTGATCATATCTCTGAGGCCCAGAGACATGATGCTTATATTATGTGCCTCATTCAGTCTTTCCCATCTGAGTCCCATGATGAGGAGTTGCGGGATTATTCGATTGATTCTCATGGTCGCCTTTGTCTGAAGAACCGTATAGTTGTGCCTTCTGATTCAGCACTTAGGCATGACATACTTGATGATTGTCATCGCACTAAGTATACCATTCATCCGGGTAGTAGTAAGATGTATGCGGATATGCGTCGCCTTTATTATTGGGATGGTATGAAGTGGGATATTGCAAGTTATGTAAGCAATTGCATGCCTTGTCCGCTTGTCAAGGCCGAGCATCAGCGGCCATCTGGTCTTCTTCAGCCTCTTGAGGTTCCAAAGTGGAAGTGGGACCAAGTATCGATGGACTTTGTTGACGACCTATCTCGTTCGAGGTTGGGTCATTCTAGCATTTGGATCATCGTGGATCGTCTTACTAAATCTGTCCATTTCATCCATATTACATCTAATAGGAATGCTCCTCTTTTGGCTAAGCTCTACATTAAAGAAGTCGTGCGATTACATGGTCTTCCTTCTTCAATTGTATGTGATCGTGGTGCCTTGTTTACCAGCCATTTCTGGACCAGTTTTCAGCAAGCTTTGGGTACAAAGCTTAATCTTTCTACAGCTTAGCATCCTCAATCTGATGGACAGACTGAGAGGGTGAATCGTATTCTTGAAGATCTTCTCCGTGCATGTATTCTTGATTTTAGTGGTTCATGGGAGGATCATCTTCCATTAGTAGAGTTCTCATATAATAATAGCTTCTAATCCAGTATCGGTATAGCTTCATTTAAGGCACTATACAGAAGACCATGCCATTCTCCTTCTTGTTGGTTAGAATCTGGCGAGAAGCTTATACTCGGTCCAGATTCAATTCGTGATTCTTCGGAGAAGATATCCCTTATTTGACAGAGAATGAAAGAGGCACAGAGTCGCTAGAAATCCTACGCGGACAACTGTAGGAAGCCTCTTGAGTTCTCCGTTGGTGATCATGTATTTATCCGTGTATCCCTAATGAAGGGAGTAACGCGCTTTAGCTCAACAGGGAAATTGGATCCTCGCTTTATAGGACCATTTTCGATTACCGAGCGCATTGGTCCAGTTGCTTATCGATTAGCTCTTCTATCTCATTTATCGGGAATTCATGATGTCTTCCACGTCTCTCAGCTTCGGAAATACATTTGAGATCCTGATTCTGTTATTGATCCATCCGAGCAACTAGAGCTTGAGATCTCACCGAGCCTATCCACTGTTCGACAACCTATTCGTGTACTTGATTAGGAGGTGAGGCGCCTTAGAAGTAAGAACGTTCCTCTTGTAAAGATTCAATGGTCGGAGAATCCCAATGAATGCACTTGGGAAACCAGAGAATCTATCGAGCGTTCTTTTCCGGGATTTCTATCTTCACTTGATAGTGCAATCATAGGTCCGGTAAGGGCGAATTCGAGCTGAAAGCTTCCATCTTCAAGCCTAAATCATCATCTTTTTCCCGCTAACTGTAAGTTAAAAACTTATGCAAACTAAATTGGTTATTATCAGAGATAAAAATAAAATCTGAAGCTATAATGTTAGTTTATGCATAAAATTTTGCTCTTAGTGTATGTTGTCTTGCTGAAAATGGTGCAACTTTGTTGCCCATATCTTGTTCATCCGGTGTCGGATTGCCGTCATTTTTTTTCAATTTTTAATGCTTTTGCTAAAGTTCATTGCTGTAAATTTTCATCCAGTTTTGAGTCCGTTTGGACCTTCTTTTTTGCTGTCAAACGCGAAAATTCGGGAGGATATATGCACAGAAAATTCCATTGGATGAATAGTATTTTTGGTATAACTTTTGCGTTACTCGTCGGAATTTTGAAATCTGGGATTTTATGAAATCCTTGTAAAATATGCCATAACTTTTTTGTTTCAGCTTTTAAATGATCTGAAAATCTACATAGTGTAAAATAGACTTTTTATCGCTGGCCTGTGTTAATAGCCAGCGCGCAAATTTTCTATTCTAGTAGTATTTCGCTCGTAACTTATTCGTTACTGACCGGAATATCAAAATTTTTGAATTTTTGAAAACCTTAGGCTGTAGATTACAAATTTTGTGTTTTATGCTTCGTGTAGTTTCGAAGTTTGCATGGTGGAAAATTGATGTTTTCTTTGTTGGCCTGTCATGGACAGCCCCAAATTTTGATATAATTGTCCGATTTTGACGATTTCATTTGCATTCTTTTGCAAGAATTTTATTATGAAATTTATTTATTAATCCATTTCTACTACATTTTTTATGTTATAACTTATTAATTTTTCATCATCTCTATGCTTTTCGGACTTATAAGAAAATAAATTAAACAATTTAGTAAATCTGCGAGGTATGGGACTTGTGTATTTACTTTATCTGTTAATTTCGGACTTGTACGATCGAAACGATTTTGAGGAATCGTTTGATTTCCTCCTTGATGTTAACCACGCTATGGTATGAGTTTGAAATTATATTATTCCATTTGACTAATACGTATAGTCCGAGAGCTCCTATTCGGGAGTATATACGAGATTAGGACTATATTGATGGAGATATGCTTGCCAATGTTATGAGGCAAGATTTTGATGGAATTTGATGAGTTTGATGATTCTATGGAATTTCTATTCGTCGATGAGATGAGACGAGTTTAGCATCTTATACCATACGCCAATGACATGAAGCGATTTTTTTGATGATGTTGATGATTTCTAGTGTGGCGTGAACTAGCAGCTAGAAAACCGCTAAGTGAGAGCGTATGGTATGGGACATACGTTACCACTTTCTGGGTTACTATCCGAGAGTTGTTGGCATATTCTGGGAGAACTACCAGTACTTGGAGTCCCGGTCGGGTTAAGTAATACTTGACTCGATCACTTTTGATGGCTGGGACTCGGTGGACATCGATTTGAGTGATGTGCTCCAATCACTTTTGATAGCGGGTGTTCGTGGGGACTATAGATGACGTCATAGACCGGATTAATTCGAGATGAGGATTCCGATCGAGAGATGGATATGGTACCATGATGGTGAACAGTACTGGTAAATAGCACTTGCAACATGATTTTGCATGTAATAATTGGCCAATATGATTTCTTTTATGAGTTATGATGATTTTGATTTCACAATTTTTGATGTGTTTACCTAGCCTTATAGATGTAAATAAGGCAAATATGATTTCTTTGATGATTTTGGTGATTTTGAATTTTATGGATTTATACTTGGGAATTATATACGACTTGAGAGATTTATTTATTCGTGGATAATGTTTGAATGTTTTCCCTTATATCATATACATGAATTCCCTCAAATTAACCCAAGTATATGTATATGCAAACCACCATAGAGACATAGTGAAGCTACTTGATATCAACCCTATATGTTCATACCTACTTATGTTATCCCGTTGCAAAGCTCTTCTCTTTACCTTATCTGTGACGCGCCACCTCTATACCCACGCTAGCCAAGAACAATCCGGAGTAGTGCTGTCAACTAGCACGGAGAATAAGGCTGTTGAGGAGCGACCATCCATGTAATTGCTTATCACACGGTGGCTATAAATAATCTTCGGAAACAAACATAGAAATAATCATATCACAAATCAGTCACAGATATCCATATCACAAAGGCGGAAGAAGATATGAATATATAACTAACACATGAAAGTGTACATCAGAGTAGTGGTCAGTAAGATCCACGATAATACAAAAGAATAGCAACACGTGCTATACAAAAGAATACAACTATGAGTCTATATCTCAAGTGTATACAACAAAAACTGCTAATCTAAACAGTTAGCCAAAAGTCAGAGTGATGAATCCCTGGGAAGAAGTCAAGCAGAAGCACCTGTAACATCTCGGTCTGACCCGAGTATTATTTAAGAAAATAATAAACGGATCAGTCTAGCTATAAATATCAGATGACATGATATAACATAAAAGATATGGCATAAACATAAATATCCATAACGACATACCACTATAAGTATGTAAATAATGATCAACAGAAGATCAATCAATAAGAGATAATCAATATCACAAGAATCTTCTCAAAGATTCGAAGAGGGCATCATACCCTAAACTTGTACTCATAACAAGTCAATGACATAAATTCCGGAAATCAACACGAGAAATCCAGAAATCATAAAAAGGTAAAGAGGCCTATCACATGACGGTCCGAAGACCAAGGGGAGCTACCCCGCATGTGTGAATGGAATCACATAGATTGAGGTCAAGACTAACCAAAAAGCAGAAAGGCATGTGTGAATGGAATCACACAAGTGGTGTCTAGTCTAACCTTGCAATGAAAGAGACATCGCGCAATTGCTAGTCTAATTCATAAAGCGATCATCAAGATCAACGAGAAGTGTCAATTACACTAAGCTAGTAAATATAGAAGTTTAGCTTCATGTCCCATAACCACTTGCTTAACTTAAATATTTACGAACAAACTGTAAATCTTCACTAATAAAATTGTCACAAGAGGTTCAATCGAACAAGTCCAAGAATTAACCGACGAAGTGAACGCAAGCGCTTCATACCACTTGTTTTACTAAGTTGTTTAATTAGATTTCTCATCCGAGTGAGGTAAAGGCTTGTATATACTAATAGATTGGAAAACGGTTTAAGAAAAGAGCTTTGTTATTAAAAATAGAGTTGAAATTGTTTGTTAAAAGAGTTTTGATATTTACTACTAGTATTGAAACCTTTATATTATAAAGTGACAAAACACATAAGCAAGTGTAGAAACAATCAGTCACAAAGATCGCATACGGAGATGCGAATAAAATCCAAGGAAATCAGCTCAATGTTTTTCATATAAGATCCCCTACGGAGGGGGGGTCCGGGGGGGGTGGCAACCCCCCAAGGTGGGGGTGCGGGGGCAACGCCACCGCTTACGGGGTAACGTAGGTAGGCAAGTGGAACGCGACCTAGGTGGAATGCGACCTACGAGATAGGCAAGTGGAACGACCTAAAGATGAATGGGTCGAACGACCTAACGTGAGCACAGGTGAAGCGACCTATCGATCCAACGACCTAAGGGGAAAAGGCAATCTAGGTCTAACGACCTAACTGCTCACGACCTAAGGATCTAAAGGGTCAAACGACCTAGTGGTGTTCGCGAGTTAGCCGAAGAGAGCGACCTAAGAGAGACGAGCGACTTAAGGAACTTGCGACCTAACATTTGAATAGGTCAAGCGACCTAAGTGGTCAGGCGACCTAAGGTCTTACGACCTAATGACCTACGGTCTAAAGGCCACGCGACCTAGAGGATCTGCGAGCTAACGAGGCCGACCTAAGGTGCAAGCGACCTAAGGGACAACGGGCTAAAGTATGGTACGCGACCTAAAAGATGGCGCGACCTAAGGTGAGAGCAGGTCGAGCGACTTAAGGCGATGCGCGACCTAAGACCTAGCGACCTAAAGGGATGCGCGACCTAAGAGAGGCATCAGGTCGAACGACTTAAGGGTGATGTGACCTAACAAGGAAAGGCTGAGCGACCTAACGCTGCAGAGGGGATTTAAGGCCAGAAACGACCTACGACCTAACGCCATACGACCTAACGTGAAACGACCTAACTCCGAAGTGAAAATTCAAGGCAGTGCGACCTAGCGCGCTAACACGCGAACGACCTAAGGGTTAGGTCGCGAGCGACCTAACTCCGAACACACGAAAATGGCCAGAACGACCTAAGTGCAGAAAATTCACCAACACGCTAAAAATTGGAGTTTTTGGCCAATCCAATCCAAACCAAATGCAAATGTGCATGCAAAAGTGATAGGGAATCATTCCCAACAGTCCAATATAGTTATAGACTAGATTTGTGAGATAAAATCTCACCTTTGCACTAAAGTTTATGAAGATGAAGCTTGAAAGCAAGGAGAAGCAATCCAAAGCTTGAATCCAATATCTTCTACTTGAATTTGGAGTTGAATGTTGGATTTGCAATTGAATTTGTGCTTGGAGTTTTAATTTCCCATTCCCTCCACCATTAATGCCAAAGCTTGATTAGTTAGGAAATTTATGAAGAGTGAGGAGAAGAGGGTTGGAACTTGGGCTTAATAGGCTAAACTAACCCAAAGTCCAAAGCGGGAAAAGTTAGTGAAATTTCACTAACTCCAAACCTATCGATGTTTATACTTAAAAAGTTGTAAACGACATTTCGAACTCAATGGAAGTGGTCTCGAGTCCTAATTTGACCGTTTGCAAAAAGTAGCTTTTCGGACCAAAATCCGATTAACGAGTTAATATTTAAATAAAATATTTAAATACAAACTCGATAAATATGCGGGTTGTTACATTATCGTATTCCCTATCTAACTATAAGATTGCTTGACCTGTGTGTTTATCACTCGGGTCAAACCGAGTTACACGTTAGGTGGAAGTCGATCTTTTGTGTTGGATCTATGTTGCTTTTTGTGTAGGACGCATGACTGTGGACTGGACTCCTCTTTTTAGTGTTATACCTGTTATCGACACTTTGTATATATATTCTTTTATGGGATGTGATGTATGTATTTGTTATGGCATACTATTATGTAGTGGTGTATGACACTTGATGTTTGGGTTTGTAGCTATATATGTCTATATATATATACACACACATCTGTGGCTGTTGTTCTGTGATATGTATGTTTTATTTATTTCATTTCGCTTCTGAATAGATCCTATAGCCGAGTAGTATCGTATTAGCTAAATATTGGATATGTTGATTCCATGAGGTAAAGAAAAAAAATATCGATGTATTCTGTCTTTAGCTAATACATTACTATATCGGTCGCCCTTAGCCAGCCCTATTCTCTGCGTTGGTAGACAGAATTACTTGTTAATTCCCTTCACTAACGTGGATCTCGGGGTGGGTCGTCACAGCTATATCGATCGCCCTTAACCAGCCCTATTCTCTACGATAGTAGACAGAATTACTTGTTAATTCTCTTTAATAACGTGAGTCTCTAGGCGGAGCGTCACAGCTTGGTATCAGAGCCAGGTTGCACCTCAAGAACCGACTCAGAGCTTTTGAACGGCTTGCCTCCGAGATGAACAAAATAACTGCAAAGTCGCGTAAACACTGACTTGCGAGGAGATGAAGATGGAATAGGAGCAAGAGGTTGGGTGCTCCCTAGAAGCTCTCGAATATGATCAGTAGTCATATAAACACCTTCGGTTCATGAACCACTGGACGGTCCCTATGCCGAAGGGCGAGCTCAACCTCTTCCAGCCATAACTAAAGGATAAGATAAGAAAAGATCATTCACAGGGTAGACATATATATAACAATAGAGATTTAACACTTAAGGAATACTATGGAATAATATTTAGCATTCCTAGACGTATTCCTTTTTATCTAGCCCAAAGGAATCGAAAAGGATTGGGTCATGACTAGGTTGGCCTTGTTTACGGGATGAGATGTACAAGGGTATTATACTTGATGTATGGCATATCGTGTTCACTGTTTTGTATTTATTCCATTTTGTTATGAAACCTCGCTCAGATACCAAGCTGTGACGCCCCACCCCGAGACCCACTTTAGTAAAGGGAATTAACAAGTAATTCTGTCTACTAACGCAGAGAATAGGGTTGGTTAAGGGCGACCGATATAGCTGTGACGCCCCACCTCGAGACCCACGTTAGTGAAGGGAATTAACAAGTAATTTTGTCTACTAACGCAGATAATAGGGCTGGTTAAGGGCGACCGATATAGTAATGCATTAGCTAAAGACTAAATACGTCGAATTTTTTTCTTTACCTCATGGAATCGACATATCCAATATTTAGCTAATACAATACTACTCGGCTATAGGATCTTTTCAGAATTGGAAGAGGCCTGAGAATGTTCATGAGATTCGTAGCTTTCTGGAATTAACGGGTTATTATTGCCGTTTCATTAAGGATTTCTCTCGCATCGTGCTTCCTTTTACAAACCTCACTAGAAAGGTTGTTCGTTTTATCTGGTCTGACAAGTGTGAGGCAACCTTCCAGCGATTGAAGGAGCTTCTCACACAAGCCTGTGCTTGTGGTTCTTGAAGGGAACCAAGATCTTCTTGTTTATACCGATGCAAGCCACAGTGGTCTTGGTGTGTTTCTTATGCAGAAGGACCAGGTTTGTAACGGCCCGCCTTTCCGCACGCTTTAAATCGACGATAATCCACACACGTCAAACTTAAAACATACAGAAGGGCCGATTATTATGGGATAAATAAGAAAAAGAAGGAAGAAATAAAACAAAATAGAATCTTGCACCTGAACGATAAAATATAATAATCCAATAACAGTTCATGAAGCTGTTTTCCAAAATATTTGATTATATTTATACAATACATATCAGAGTACACATACCAATGAATTATAATCGATGCAGTGGAATACAGTGTGAAGTGGACTAATATATAATATATAATAGTAATAAAATCTTTGCCTTCGTCCTCCAGAAGTAAGGACTTCAAATCCTGAAATGCTCGGGCTGACCCGAGCAAATTGAAAAGACAAAACACTCGAGTCAGAACTAAAAGATCTTATGTAGGTTAAATCAACTGACATAAATATGAGTGTAATGGCGTCGGAGATGTTTACGGGGTTTGACATCTCCTATCCAATGTCTAACGTGAGTGCAGTAACTTAAGAGATGTTCGGGATTCACATATCCTAAGGTTCCGTTAAACTATCTACTATGTAGTAATATACGCTATTATAATAATGTCTACAGAAAAGTATAACATACTGAAAATAGCGTTAAGGGGTTACCCATATTGCCCTTAACACACTTTTATATCCCCATTGGCTCGAGAAGTAATCAATACTGGCCACCAATCAATCCTAAAGTCAAAGTATAATATCGAAGGGATGTGTCCGATCAAAGGTGCTACCTCATTAGCCCGATAATCGCTCCTGTTTTAGCCACCTTATGCCAACTCACGGGAGTCGGGTCCACGCATTTACCTCAAAGGAAACGCCGCCACCATCCTACTTCATTCTGGAATCTCCACCGCGTACATGGTTGTTAAAGTGGTTTTCGGAGTTGGCAGAGAGTATGACAACTTCTGATCCCGATCTCTTCAGCAACCAAACCTTACTATAAAACCGTGGTCGTTTCAAAATATTTTATACTTTAAAAACCAGAATAAAATATCCATTTTAAAACCATATAAATACGATATCATTTCCTTTTTAAAACCCAAATCAAATATGATATCATTTTATTTCAAAATATATCCTTTTTCCAAAATCATAGCACTTTCAAATCTATAAACCTTTGAAACCCGGAGCTTTGAAACATAACTTATAATACTCAAATGGTTTAATTATTAAATTACTTTATATAATAAAATAACTTCTTCAATATCCCAAATAAATTCCAAATACCGATTCGAACCTCCAAATAAACCATTTCAATTTACAATTTTCAAAGCTTTACATATTCCACCATTTCAAACTAGTTCTTTGATAATTCCATATATATCAAATTCAATTACTATTTTTTAGATTTGGAATGTTTACTTAATAAATCCAATATTTTTATAAAAACCTTTAGGCTTCAAATAACTAGATATTCTTTCAATTGCATTAACTTGATAATATTAAATTTGATCAACTTGATATTTATTTAAATCCTCTAAACAAAAATTCGGGTTGTAAAATCATACCTTTTGAATCTCAATTTAACAATATTTCAAATCACATTTTTCGAGGATAATTCTTATACCTTAAATCCAAATCAAATTCACATTTATCTTCAAATCTTAAATTTTATTTGAATCGTTATAAACTCTGTATACAATAGAATTTAAATAGATACTTAACCATATTATATAAAAGAAATCAAACTTAATTATTAAACTTAATTTAAAATTCCCAATAAATTTATACATAGCTAAGTCAATAATAAAATAGCATTTATATAACTTCTAAAATCAATATCTGTATAGCCCATATATTTCTTTATAAAACCATTAAAATCATTTCAAAATTTTTATATTTATATACCGCGGTGCCAGTATAAAATTTTCTATCCTATGGTCAAGTGATACGGATATTTATCATTTCAATCTGCAATTTAAAAATAAAATTGCGGTTATATATCATTTTAAACCGCAATCCCGAATGAGATGAAAATTCATAATAACTTGCAGTTTATAACAATATAATATACAACATCCAATCATCCAATATCATCCATCAACCATTTATCACAATCATCATCAAATTCAACTATAGCATCAACATAGAACGGATAATAAACAACATGTATTAACTAACAGTTTATATTCATTAATAAATAAAATAACTGTTTAACTGGTAGTTTATATACAAAAATATATAAATGACAATTTAACGAGCAGTTTATATGTAATGAATAATTAAATAACAAATTAATTAAATAAAATGCAATTTAACTAAGATGATGATCAAAAATATGTCAAACAGTCATAAATAAATTTCTAATCACATTCTATATAAATTTAACAAACATAAGAAATTTTAGAATTTGTGGATGGGTTAAAACACTCACCTTTTGAATTTAAATTGAATTTAAATCCAATTTAAGCCCAAAAATTTGACCGTCTCAGAATTCATCCAAACCTACGTTATCAAGTCCGGAATTTTAATACGATCCTAACAAAAAAACTGTGCGTAAATTAGATATCGTTGGCAAAAGTTATGACGATAAATGCGATTGAAATCATAAAAAAATAAAAGAAAACGATAACACAAATTCACCAAGTCCACGTCATCACGTTTATGTTTCCTCACGTGCGCACGCTACAGACCCTTCTTCCTAACGAACATAGTACGCTCCATGTAAAGAACCCATCACTGCCGAACTTTGACCATCAGTTTCGATCAACTCCGACCACCTGGCCACCTCCAACCACTACCATCTTTGAGCCCAAGACGAGCCACACCAACCCATGGCCACGAACCACCCTCTGATCGCCCTGAATTGCATGCGCCACCGCCTTAGGTTTAACCCTAATTCAATTGTTCTGCTCGATCCGACCGTTAACTCGCACGAAACCCACATGGATGCAATCCCCACGGCTATCTCCACAATACCTAGAAATGTTTTTGTGATCCGACGACGTTCATCGTTGAGCAATGAACGGTCGAAAGTTCTTCGATTTTTACTGATCAGACGATGAAACAAAACGAAAAACGAATCATGGATCTGAGATACGCTCGTCGAGAGCTTTGATATATATATTTTTTGAATTTTTCTAAGGAGTTCAAATTTTCATTAGATTTTTGAATTTGCAATTGGATCTAGTGTATGCAGCCATTGAGGAAGATGAACACAGAAGTTTCTGTATGTATAGAAATAAGGAATAGAAGCTGCTAGGGTTTATAACAGGGAATTTATAGACGAGGTTGAAGAATAATGGACCGGATCAAATGGATGTACGCGATGGACGATATATGGCCTGAAAAGCCCGTTTCGAAATTGGAACGAAATTGGGTCAACCCATATATCAAAATAGATGTTTTGAAATATTTTAAACGCAATGGAAAAGGTTCAGGTTCAAATTGCATCGTATGAAGAAGTTATGCTAAAATCAATATTTTTCAAATTGATTTCAATTTCATTTATTTTAAGGCGTTTCGAGTCTGTACGATCAAACGACGAGTCCGATCGCTACGAACTTGAAATCCTACAATAATTCACCGTTACGGATCCGATGAAACTTGTATCGTCGAAATCCGAGTTAGTGGACAAAATGGCTATTTTTACACTAATAAAATAAATTAATAATCAATTAATTAAATCCAATTTTTAAATTTCAATTTTATAATTGACAATTTTATCACTTTTATATTTCTTAATCATTTACAAAATTTTAAACAAGTTTAGATGTAAATTAAAAGTTGATAAATCTATCAATTGCAGGGTTAATTCCTCCACTTCACTATGTTTAGAAATTTGAAATTCAATTCTCAAAAACCCATTTATTAAATATTTAAACCTTCTTATTCACATCTTTTACCAAAATAAGGATGCCACTACACTGGTTCATGCTTTATTACATTATTATCCTCAAATTCCATTTTAATTTCAATAACATAGCATTTAAATGTTTATTTCCATTTTACTTTGCAATAAATGCAGTTATCGAATTTTATACTTCAAAAATTAATAAATCTTGCTTTCTATACTTTAAATCAACCAATAGTCATATTATGGATGGATTAAACATTGGATTCAAAACTATTGCATAAATTTCCTCATATTTTATCTAAATTCCCATTTTAAAATATTTAATTCATTTAATTGCAGTTAATCCTTTTATTAAATTTTAAATTCCAGTAGATTAATAAAGCTTTATTCCCGATCCTTATAACTCAACAAATTGTCCAATATGAATAACCTTAACATTACTTACAAATATTAACTTAATTAACATTTACGTAATATTAAATTATATTTATCATAACGAATTTCAAAGTTTAAATTTACAAGCAACATACATAGGCAACATACAATAATCGTTACCGTTAACCTTCAGTCACATTAATAGGCTTTTATTGCTTACAAAACAATGTTACATTTATTTTCATAATGCTAATTTCATTCACTCTCTCCGTTACAAATTTGGTAACCAAGTTATAACATTTACACTGTTTCACTTATTGGAACTACATCCAAGTAATTAACAGTTAACTTACATTTTTTTACTATTGCAATTTATTCTAGTTATTATTTCCAAACAATTACATATAGAACCTTGAGTTTACTTAATCATTATTTAGTATTATGAATTCATAAATTAATTCACTAATTGCCTTTTTTCTTATATTCAATTTACCAGCAAATATTTCTACTTACACTCCATTATAACCTAAACAGTCGTTTCAATCAAATTTGAATTGCATTAAATTGGTTATTCATCAATTTCCATTTACATTACTACCTTAATTCACATACAGTTACAGTTTATCAATATATTAATACATAGGTAAATTAAATTCTTGTCTTTAATTACTTATTTTAAATTTTATCAAAGTGCAACAATTAACACTATTTATTTTTTGGGATTTCACTTAAATTTTCAACATTTAGGTTTAATAAAAATTTCTACAATTCATTATTGATATTTTTTTAAATATACACTATAAAAATTTTTTTCCTTTCTAATTTAATTTCGAAAGTCTAATTAAATTAACCAACTTTATTTATCAAAATTTACGGGTCATTGCACTCTCCGCCACTCAAAACTTTTCGTCCCCGAAAAGGAAAAAAAGGAAAAATAAGAATTAGGAAATCCAAATATGTACTTAAAACATTTAATTTATAGAACAAATACATTTTTCAAAATTAATTAATTTAAATAAAATATACCAATTTATAACCAATAAATCTTTTATACCTGAATTAATAAAGTTTGGAAAACATTTTCAAAATTTTCCAAGTCTAAAATTTACAGAAAATTTCGGTAAAGTCTCCTTTGTACGGAGAGGCTCGTAAGAAAATATAATATCAAATATAACAATATATAACGTATTTTTTTCCAAAATAATATGTATCCCAACACGGGAAAATAATATAAAACGTTATAAACCGTAATCCGAAAACATACCTATTTGTCGGGCAATTTACGCATATATTATGAAACCAAATGCAGTAGCAATTGCTTCTATAACCTGTATTTCACTTATATAATTCCAAAAAGGTTAACAATTATATAAAATGAAATATTTAAAGTTGTTTCAAACAATAACAAACAAATCAATACAAACATCGATCACTTGCAACAAGTCATACAACCATCATATAAAACTCAACACAAATCATTCATTCATTCATATCAAACAAAGAAAATAGTTGTTTGGGTTTAAAACTTTAAGTTGTACAGAATGTAAAATAAACTACTAAGTGCACCATTAACTCAACAGTCTTAGATGAAACCAATAGATTATTCATCCATCCAATCCAAATTTAAAGTATCCTTACCCAAACAACCATAAACCAAAACAAACAACAAATCCAAACAATAAACTAAGTTTATTCTTGTCAATTTCATTTCATACTGTTGTTGTTTGACTTCCTTTTTATACATATAATGGTTTATCCCTTTTTTTTACTTCATTTATTTGCAGTATTCATCTTTCTGCTTGTTTTATTAATAAATAGCTTCAATCATTTACTTAAGTTTATTATCTTTCATATATACTACTTAATTTCATTTATTTACTTTCATTTATTACTAAATTACATTTACAATGCTTGCCTTTCTATTTTAATTAATAGCCTTTCAATTTATACTTAAGTTCATAACAACTCTAACCCCAAATTCTTATTATAGTAAGAATTCCATTATAACTTAAGTTTATATCTCTTAACATTAATTCTTATAAATAAAAGCAATTGATTGAACACTTTCATTTCATACTTTTACTTGTACAATTTCCATTACATTTCTTATTAAACATTTCAACTTTTAATATTTGGTAAGTTATATATATGCTTTTAAAGAATGAAATTGAAAGTTATACAAGTTTTCTCATTTCTTTTAATTATTTAATGTTCAATAATTATATCCTTTATTTCATAGGTTACAATTTCAAATTTCATTTAATACCATTTATAACCTAGCATTAAATCTCTTATTTCCTTTAGAGGTTTCAATTTATTAATTACCTACGTTCCAATTCACTACAGTAATTGAAACTATTAATTAATGGAAACTTAAGAATTAAATACCGGTTTTATTCAAAATCATTTTAAAATAACAGATAAATGTATATACTTACACTTTATATATCCAATTATATTTAAAACAGTTTAAAATTTATATTTGTTTATCAAAATAAATCTGCAGAAAAACTACTACAGTGGCCTTCCAACTTCGAAACTCGAAAATGAATGTCGATGATGCATGCACTCATCACCAAAATTATTTTCCAGCGATAGAGAGGGGAGTACAACTTTATCTTTCCAAATTTTTTTTAAAACATTTCTTTCAAATTATATTGTAATACTTATATCAGAAAATATTTCTTTTAATAATATTATTATTATATTTCAAAATCATTCAAAAGAAATTTCAAAACCCCGGAACTTAAGTTCTAAATTTTCAATTTCATTTATTTCATTTTCAATCTCATTTCAACTATTATTTATAAATTTCATTACCTAACAACCAACATAATACAACCAAATATAACCTTTATAAAATTTACTTTATATATATATATATATATATATATAGAGAAAATATAATAGGCAAAATTATTTCATTCACCTATATTCAAAACAAATATTATGTCGGTCTGTCCTATTAAGTGTTTAGAAATCCCTATTGATGTCATAGCGTCCCATGCTCCAACGAGAATTTATAAATACAAAACGGAACAGATTAACACAATATTGAAACCTTTTTATAACACTAACAAATACGCTCTCTCATATATATACACTCAGCAACTCCCATAGGGTATTACTACCCGAATAATAAAGAGTCAGACCCCACAAAGCTAAGGTTTATCGCTAACCCAAAGCTTTGATACCAGCTGTAACGGCCCGCCTTTCCGCATGCTTTAAATCGATGATAAACCACACACGTAAGGCATAAAACAATAGAAGAGCGGATTGTTATAGGGTAAATAAGAAAAAGAAGGAAGAAAGAAAACAAAACAGAATCTTGCAGCGGAACGATAGAATATAATAATCAAATAACAGTTCATGAAGCTGTTTTACAAAACATTTGATTATGTTTACATAATGCATATCAGAGTACACGTACCAACGAATTATAATCGATGTAGTGGAATACAGTGTGACGTTGACTAATATATAATATATAATAGTAATAAAATCTTCGCCTTCGTCCTCCAGAAGTAAGGTCTTCAAATCATGAAATGCTCAGGCTGACCCGAGCGAATTGAAAAGACAAAACACTCGAGTCAGAACTAAAAGATCTTATGTAAGTTAAATCAACTGAAATAAATATGAGTGTAACGGCGTCGGAGATGTTTACGGGATTTGACATCTCCTATCCAGTGTCTAACGTTAGTGCAGTAACTTAAGAGATGTTCGGGATTCACATCTCCTAAGGATCCATTAAAATATCTACTATGTAGTAATATACGCTATTATAATAATGTCTACAGTAAAGTATAATATACTGAAAATAGCGTTAAGGGGTTACCCATATTGCCCTTAGCACACTTTTATATTCCCATAGTCTATACAGTACCGTAATTTCTCCCGTACTAGGCGTCGTCAGAGGGCACTCCATAGGTATCGTACAAAACAAAATCGTATAAGGCGCGCTAGGGTAGGTGATACGGCACAACTAGGCAATGCCAGGGTAGATATACCAGTTGCTATCTGGGCTGGTGGTAACGCATAGCCACATCTATCGCCCACCTTGAGCCACACCCCCAAATGAAAAAATCAAAACTGGCCACCGAATCAATCCAAAAGTCAAAGTACAATATCGAAGGGATGTGTCCGATCAAAGGTGCTACCTCATTGCCCCGAGAATCGCTCCTGTTTTAGCCACCTTATGCCAACTCACCGGAGTCGGGTCCACGTATTTACCTCAAAGGAAACAGCGCCGCCATCCTACTTCATTCTGGAATCTCCACCGCGTACAAGGTTGTTAAAGTGGTTTTCGGAGTTGGCAGAGAGTATGACAACCTCCGATCCCGGTCTCTTCAACAACCACACATTATTATAACACCGCGGTCTTTTCAAAATAGTTTATACTTTAAAAACCATAATAAAATATCCATTTCAAAACCATATAAATACGATATTTTTTCTGTTTTTAAACCCAAATCAAATATGATATCATTTTATTTCAAAATATATCCTTTTTCCAAAATCATAGCACTTTCAAATCTATATACCTTTGAAACCCGGAGCTTTGAAACATAACTTATAATACTCAAATGGTTAATTATTAAATTACTTTATATAATAAAATAACTTCTTCAATATCCCAAATAAATTCCAAATACCGATTTGAACCTCCAAATAAACCATTTCAATTTACAATTTTCAAAGCTTTACATATTCCACCATTTCAAACTAGTTCTTTGATAATTCCATATATATCAAATTCAATTACTATTTTTAAGATTTGGAATGTTTACTTAATAAATCCAATATTTTTATAAAAACCATTAGGCTTCAAATAACTGGATATTATTTCAATTGCATTAACTTGATAATATCAAATTTAATCAACTTGATATTCATTTAAATCCTCTAAACAAAAATTCAAGTTATGAAATCATGCCTTTTGAATCTCAATTTATTTATATTTCAAATCACATTTTTCGAGGATAATTCTTATTCTTAAATTCAAATCAAATTCACATTTATCTTCAAACCTTAAATTTTATTTGAGTCGTTATAAACTCTGTATACAATAGAATTTAAATAGATGCTTAACCATATTATATAAAAGAAATCAAACTTAATTATTAAGCTCAATTTAAAATTCCCAATAAATTTATACCTAGCTAAATCAATAATAAAATAACATTTATATAACATCTAAAATCAATATCTGTGTAACCCATATATTTCTTTATAAAACCATAAAAATCATTTCAATATATATATATATATATATATATATATATATAGACACACACACACACCGCGGTGTCTGTATAAAATTTCTATCCTATGGTCAAGTGATACGGATATTTGTCATTTCAATCTGCAATTTAAAAATAAAAATGCGGTTATATGTCATTTCAAACCCCAATCCCGAATGAGATGAAAATGCATAATAACTTGTAGTTTATAACAATATAATATACAACATCCAATCATCCAATATCAACCATTTATCACAATCATCATCCAATTCAACAATAGCATCAACATAGAACGGATAATAAACAACAGGTATTAACTAACAATTTATATTCAATAATAAATTAAATAACTGTTTAACTGGCAGTTTATATACAAAAATAAATAAATAACAATTTAACTGGTAGTTTATGTGCAATGAATAATTAAATAACATATTAATTAAATAAAATGCAATTTAACTGAGATGATGATTAAAAATATGTCAAACAGTCATAAATAAATTTATAATCACATCCTATATAAATTTAACAAACATAAGAAACTTTAGAAGTTGTGAGTGGGTCAAAACACTCACCTTTTGAATTTAAATTGAATTTAAACACAAAAATTTGACCGTCTCAGAATTCGTCCAAACCTATGTCATCAAGTCTGGAATTTTAATACGATCCTAACAAAAGAAACCATGTGTAAATCGGATATCGTATGCAAAAGTTATGACGATAAATCCGATTGAAATCATAAAAAAATAAAAGAAAAAGAGAACACAAATGCACCTAGTGCACGTCATCACGTTCATGTTTCCTCACGTGCGCATGCTGCAGGCCCTTCTTCCTAACGAACACAGTACGCTCCACCGTAAAGAACCCATCACTACCGAACTTTGACCATCAATTTCGATCAACTCCGACCACGTGGCCACCTCCAACCACTACCATCTTCGAGCCCAAGACGAGCCACACCACCCTATGGCCAAGACCCACACTCTGGTCGCCCTGAAGTGCGTGCGCCGCCGCCTTAGGTTTATCCCTAATTCGATTGTTTTGCTCGATCTGACCGTTAACTCGCCACGAAACCCACATGGATGTAATCCCCTAGGCTATCTCCACAATACCCAGAAATGTTTTCGCGGTCCGACGACGTTCGTCGTTGAGCGATGAACAGCCGAAACTTCTTCGATTTTTACTGATTAAACGATGAACCGAAACGAAAAACGAATCATGGATCTGAGATACGCTCGTCGAGAGCTTTGATATATATATTTTTTAATTTTTGAGGATTTTGAATTTTCATTAGATTTTTGAATTTGCAATTGGATCGAGGGTTTGCAGCCATTGAGGAAGATGAGCACAGAAGTTTTTGTACGTATAGAAATGAGGAATAGAGGCTGCTATGGTTTATAACAGGGTATTTATAGACGAAGTTGGAAAAGAATGGACCGGATCAAATGGATGCACGCGCGGGACGACATATGGCCCGTAAAGCCCGTTTCGACTCCGGAACGAAACTGGGTCAACCCATATATCAGAATAGATGTTTTAAAATATTTTAAAATTAATGGAAAAGGTTTTCGGTTCAAATTGCATTGTATGAAGAAGTTATGCTAAAATCAATATTTTTCAAATTGATTTCAATTTCATTTATTTCAAGGCGTTTCGAGTTTGTATGATCAAACGACAAGTCTGATCGCTACGAACTTGAAATCCTACAATAATTCACCGTTAAGAATACGATGAAACTAGTTTCGTCGAAATCTGAGTCAGTGGCCAAAATGGTATTTTTACACAAATAAAATAAATTAATAATCAATTAATTAAATCCAATTTTTAAATTTCAATTTTATAATTGACAATTTTATCACTTTTTTATTTCTTAATCATTTACAAAATTTTAAACAAGTTTAGATGCAAATTAAAAGTTGATAAATCTATCAATTGCAGGGTTAATTCCTCCGCTTCATTATATTAAGAAATTATAAATTCAATTCTCAAAAACCCATTTATTAAATTTTTAAACCTTCTTATTCACATCTTTTGCCAAAATAAGGATGCCACTACATTGGTTCATGCTTTATTACATTATTATCCTCAAATTCCACTTTAATTTCAATAATGTAGTATTTAAACTTTTAGTTCCATTTTATTTTGCAATAAATATAATTATTGAATTTTATACTTCAATTAAATTAATAAATCTTGCTTTCTATACTTTAAATCAACCAATAGTCATATTATGGATGGATTAAACATTGGATTCAAAACTATTACATAAATTTCCTCATATTTCATCTAAATTCCCGTTTCAAAATTTTAATTCATTTAATTGCAATTAATCCTTTTATTAAATTTTAAATTCCAGTAAATTAATAAAGCTTTATTCCCGATCCTTATAACTCAACAAATTGTCCAATATGAATAACCTTAACATTACTTACAAATATTACCTTACTTAACATTTACGTAATATTAAATTATATTTATTGTAATGAATTTCAAAGTTTAAATTTACAAGCAACATATATAGGTAACATACAGTAATCGTTACTGTTAACCTTCAGTCACATTAATAGGCTTTTATTGCTTACAAAACAATGTTACATTTATTTTCATAATGCTAATTTCATTCACTCTATATGTTACAAATTTGGTAACCAAGTTATAACATTTACATTGTTTCACTTATTAGAATTACATCCAAGGTATTAACAGTTAACATACATTTTTTTACTGTTTTAATTTATTCTAGTTATTATTTCCAAACAATTACATACAGAACCTTGATTTTACTTAATCACTATTTATTATTATGAATTCATAAATTAATTCACTAATTGCCTTTGTTTTCTTATATTCAATTTACTACCAAATATTTCAGTTTACACTCCATAATAACCTAAATAGTCATTTCAATCAAATTTGAATTGCATTAAATTGGTTATTCATCAAGTGCCATTTACATACTACCTTAATTCACATACAGTTACAGTTTATCAATATATTAATATATAGGTAAATTAAATTCTTGTCTTTAATTACTTATTTTAACTTTTATCCAAGTGCAACAATTAACACTATTTCTTTATTGGAATTTCACTCAAATTTTCAACAGTTAGGTTTAATAACCATTTCTACAACTCATTATTAATATTTATTTCAATATACACTATAAAAAATTTATTCCTTCCAAATTTAATTTCGAAAATCTAATAAAATTAACCAATTTTATTTATCAAAATTTACGGGTCGTTACATTCTCCTCCACCCAAAACTTTTCGTCCCCGAAAAGGAAAAAAAAGGAAAAGAAGAATTAGAAAATCCAAATATCTTGCTTAAAACATTTAATTTATAAACAAATACATTTTTAAAAATTAATTAATTTAAATAAAATATACCAATTTATAACCAATAGATCTTTTATACTTAAATTAATAAAGTTTGGAAAACATTTTCAAAATTTTCTAAGTCCAAAATTTACGGAAAATTTCGGTAGAGTCTCCTTTGTACGCAGAGGCTTGTAAGAAAATATAATATCGAATATAACAATAAATAACATATTTTAAAAAAAAAAATCCCAACACGGGAAAATAATATAAAACGTTATAAACCGTAATCCGAAAACTTACCTATTTGTCGGGCAATTTACGCTTATATTATGAAACCAAATGCAGTAGCAATTGCTTCTATAACCTGTATTTCAGTTATATAATTCCAAAAAGGTTAATAATTATATAAAATGAAATATTTAAAGTTGTTTCAAACAATAACAAACAAATCAATACAAACATCGATCACTTGCAACAAGTCATACAACCATCATATAAAATTCAACACAAATCAATCATTCATTCATATCAAACAAAGCAAATAGTTGTTCGGGTTTAAAACTTTAAATTATACAGAATGTAAAATAAACTACTAAGTGCACCATTAACTCAACAGTCTTATATGAAACCAATAGATTACTCATCCATCCAATCCAAATTTAAAGCATCCTTACCCAAACAACCATAAACCAAAACAAACAACAAATCCAAACAATAAACTAAGTTTATTCTTGTCAATTTCATTTCATACTATTAAGTGTTTAGAAATCCCTATTGATGTCATAGCGCCCCATGCACCAACGAGAATTTATAAATACAAAACGGAACATATTAACACAATATTAAAACCTTTTTATAACAATGACAAATACGCTCTCTCGTATATATACACTCAGCGACTCCCATAGGGTATTACTACCCTATTAGCAAAAAGAGTCAGACCCCACTAAGCTAAGGTTTACCGCTAACCCAACGCTCTGATACCAGCTGTAATGGACCACTTTTTGCATGTTTTAAATCGATGTTAAACCGCACACGTCAGACATAAAACATACAGAAGGGCGGATTGTTATGGGGTAAATAAGAAAAAGAAGGAAGAAATAAAACAAAATAGAATCTTGCAGCGAAACAGTAAAATATAATAATCAAGTAACAGTTCATGAAGCTGTTTTGTAAAACATTTGATTATATTTATACAATACATATCAGAGTGCACATACCAACGAATTATAATCGATGCAGCGGAATACAGTGTGAAGTGGACTAATATATAATATATAATAGTAATAAATTCTTCGCCTTCGTCCTCCAGAAGTAAGGTCTTCAAATCCTGAAATGGTCAGGCTGACCCGAGCGAATTGAAAAGACGAAACACTCGAGTCAGAACTAAAAGATCTTATGTAAGTTAAATCAACTGAAATAAATATGAGTGTAACGGCGTCGGAGATGTTTACGGGGTTGACATCTCCTATTCAGTGTCTAACGTGAGTGCAGTAACTTAAGAGATGCTCGGGATTCACATCTCCTAAGGATCCGTTAAACTATCTACTATGTAGTAATATATGCTATTATAATAATGTCTACGGTAAAGTATAATATACTGAAAATAGCGTTAAGGGGTTACCCTTATTTCCCTTAACACACTTTTATATTCCTATAGTCTATACACTACCACAATCTCCGCCGTACTGGGTGTCGTCAGAGGGCACTCCATAGGTATGGTACAAAACAAAATCGTATAAGGCGCGCTAGGGTAGGTTACACGACACAACAACGCAATGCCAGGGTAGATATACCAATTGCTATCCGGGCTGGTGGTAACGCATAGCCCCAGCTACCGTCCACCTCGAGCCATACCCCAAAAAAAATTTTCAAAACTGGCCACCGAATCAATCCAAAAGTCAAAGTATAATATTGAACGGATGTGTCCGATCAAAGGTGCTACCTTATTGGCCCGAGAATCGCTCCTGTTTTGGCCACCTTATGCCAACTCACGGGAGTCGGGTCCACGTATTTGCCTCAAAGGAAATGCCGCCACCATCCTACTTCATTCTGGAATCTCCCTCGCGTACACGGTTGTTAAAGTGGTTTTCAAAGTTGGCAGAGAGTATGACAACTTCCGATCCCGGTCTCTTCAACAACCAAACGTTATCATAACACCACATTCTTTTTTCAAAATAGTTTATATTTTAAAAACCGTAATAAAATATCCATTTCAATACCATATAAATACGATATCATTTCCGTTTTAAAACCCAAATCAAATATGATATCATTTTATTTCAAAATATATCCTTTTTCCAAAATCATAGCACTTTCAAATCTATATACCGTTGAAACCCGGAGCTTTGAAACATAACTTATAATACTCAAATGGTTTAATTATTAAATTACTTTATATAATAAAATAACTTCTTCAATATCCCAAATAAATTCAAAATACCGATTTGAACCTCCAAATAAACCATTTCAATTTACAATTTTCAAAGCTTTACATATTCCACCATTTCAAACTAGTTCTTTGATAATTCCATATATATTAAATTCAATTACTATTTTTTTTATTTGGAATGTTTACTTAATAAATTCAATATTTTTGTAAAAACCTTTAGGCTTCCAATAACTGGATATTCTTTCAATTGCATTAACTTGATAATATTAAATTTAATCAACTTGATATTCATTTAAATCCTCTAAACAAAAATTCAAGTTATAAAATCATACCTTTTGAATCTCGATTTATTTATATTTCAAATCACATTTTTCAAGGATAATTCTTATATCTTAAATTCAAATCAAATTCACATTTATCTTCAAACCTTAAATTTTATTTGAGTCGTTATAAACTTTGTATACAATAGAATTTAAATAGACACTTAGCCATATTATATAAAAGAAATCAAACTTAATTATTAAGCTTAATTTAGAATTCCCAATAAATTTATACATATCTAAATCAATAATAAAATAGCATTTATATAACATCTCAAATCAATATTTGTATAGCCCTTATATTTCTAAAACCATAAAAATCATTTCAAAATTTATATATATATATACACACCACGGTGCCTGTATAAAATTTTCTATCCTATGGTCAAGTGATACGGATATTTATCATTTCAGTCTGTAATTTAACAATAAAAATGTGGTTATATATCATTTCGAACCGCAATCCTGAATGTGATGAAAATGCATAATAACCTGCAGTTTATAACAATATAATATACAGCATCCAATCATCCAATATCAACCGTCAACCATTTATCACAACCATCATCCAATTCAACAACAGCATCAACATAGAACGGATAATAAACAACAGGTATTAACTAACAGTTTATATTCATTAATAAATTAAATAACTGTTTAACTGGCAGTTTATATACAAAAATAAATAAATAGCAATTTAACTGGCAGTTTATATGCAATGAATAATTAAATAACAAATTAATTAAATAAAATGCAATTTAACTGAGTTGATGATTAAAAATATGTCAAACAGTCATAAATAAATTTCTAATCACATCCTACATAAATTTAACAAACATAATAAATTTTAGAAGTTGTGAGTGGGTTAAAACACTCGCCTTTTGAATTTAAATTGAATTTAAACCCAAAAATTTGACCGTCTCAGAATTCATCCAAACCTTCGTCATCAAGTCCAGAATTTTAATACGATCCTAAGAAAAGAAACCGTGTGTAAATCGGATATCGTATGCACAAGTTATGACGATAAATGCGATTTAAATCATAAAAAAATAAAAGAAAAAGAGAACAGAAATTCATCTAGTCCACATCATCACGTTCATGTTTCCTCACATGCGTACGCTACAGACCCTTCTTCCTCACGAACACAATAGACTCCACCATAAAGAACCCATCACTGCCGAGCTTTGACCATCAATTTTGATCAACTCCGACCACCTGGCCACCTCCAACCACTACAATCTTCAAGCCCAAGACGAGCCACACCTCCCCATGGCCACGGCCCACCCTCCGATCGCCCTGAATTGCATGCGCCGCCGCCTTAGGTTTAACCCTAATTCAATTGTTCTGCTCGACCCGACCGTTAACTCGCCATGAAACCCACATGGATGCGATCCCCTCGGCTATCTCCACAATACCCAAAAATGTTTTGGCGATCCGACGACGTTTGTCGTTGAGCGATGAACGGACGAAACTTCTTTGATTTTTACTGGTCAAACGATGAACCAAAACGAAAAACAAATCATGGATCTGAGATACGATCGTCGAGAGCTTTGATATACATATATATTTTGAATTTTTCTGAGGAGTTTGTATTTTCATTAGATTTTTGAATTTGCAATTGGATCTAGGGTTTGCAGCCATTGGGGAAGATGAGCACAGAAGTTTCTGTACATGTAGAAATGAGGAATAGAGGCTGCTAGGGTTTATAACAGGGTATTTATAGACGAGGTTGAAAAACAATGGACCGGATCAACTGGACGTACGCGCTGGACGATATATGGCCCAAAAAGCCTGATTCGACTCCGGAACGAAATTGGGTCAACCCATATATCAAAATAGATGTTTTAAAATATTTTAAACACAATGGAAAAGGTTTCAGGTTTAAATTGCATCGTATGAAGAAGTTGTTCTAAAATCAATATTTTTCAAATTTATTTCAGTTGATTTCGATTTCATTTATTTCAAGGCATTTCGAGCCTGTACGATCAAACGACAAGTCCGATCGCTACGAACTTAAAATCCTACAATAATTCACCATTACGGATCCAATGAAATTGGTTTCGTCGAAATCCGAGTTAGTAGCCAAAATGGCTATTTTTACACAAATAAAATAAATTAATAATCAATTAATTAAATCCAATTTTTAAATTTCAATTTTATAATTGACAATTTTATCACTTTTATATTTATTAATCATTTGCAAAATTTTAAATAAGTTTAGATGTAAATTAAAAGTTGATAAATCTATCAATTGCAGGGTTAATTCCTCTGCTTCATTATATTTAGAAATTATAAATTCAATTCTCAAAAACGCATTTATTAAATTTTTAAACCTTCTTATTCACGTCTTTTACCAAAATAAGGATGCCACTCATTGGTTCATGCTTTATTACATTATTATCCTCAAATTCCATTTTAATTTCAATAACGTAGTATTTAAAAGTTTAATTCCATTTTATTTCGCAATAAATACAATTGTTGAATTTTATACTTCAATTAAATTAATAAATCTTGCTTCCTATACTTTAAATCAACCAATAGTCATATTATGGATGGGTTAAACATTGGATTCAAACTATTACACAAATTTCCTCATATTTCATCCAAAATCCCATTTTAAAATATTTAATTCATTTAATTGCAATAAATCCTTTTATTAAATTTTAAATTCCAGTAAATTAGTAAAGCTTTATTTCAGATCCTTATAACTCAACAAATTGTCTAATATGAATAACCTTAACATTACTTACAAATATTACCTTAATTAACATTTACGTAATATTAAATTATATTTATTGTAACAAATTTCAAAGTTTAAATTTACAAGCAACATACATAGGTAACATACAATAATCGTTACCGTTAACCTTCAGTCACATTAATAGGCTTTTATTGCTTACAAAACAATGTTACATTTATTTTCATAATGTTAATTTCATTCACTCTATCCGTTATAAATTTGGTAACCAAGTTATAACATTTACATTGCTTCACTTATTGGAATTACATCCAAGTTATTAACAGTTAACTTACATTTTTTTTATTGTTGCAATTTATTCTAGTTATTATTTCCAAACAGTTACATACAGAACCTTGATTTTACTTAATCACTATTTGTTATTATGAATTCATAAATTAATTCACTAATTGCTTTTGTTTTCTTATATTCAATTTACTACCAAATATTTCTATTTACACTCCATTATAACATGAACAGTCGTTTCAATCAAATTTGAATTACATTAAATTGGTTATTCATCAACTGCCGTTTACATTACTACCTTAATTCACATACAGTTACAATTTATCAATATATTAATACATAGGTAAATTAAATTCTTGTCTTTAATTACTTATTTTAAATTTTATCCAAGTGCAACAATTAACACTATTTCTTTATTGGGATTTCACTTAAATTTTCAACAATTAGGTTAATAACCATTTCCACAATTCATTATTAATATTTATTTCAATATACACTATAAAATTTTTATTCCTTTCTTATTTAATTTCTAAAATCTAATTAAATTAACAAATTATATTTATTAAAATTTACGGATCGTTACAGGGTTGTTGCCTACGCTTCAACGCAATTACGTCCTAACGAGGTTTGGTGCACGACCCATGATTTAGAGCTTGCAACCATCGTCTTCGCCTTGAAGATATGACATCGTTATCTCCTTGGTGAGCATTTCGTTCTTTATACCGATCATAAGTCTCTCAAGTACCTCCTTTCGCAGAAGGAATTGAATATGAGGCAACAGCGATGGTTAGAGTTTCTCGCCTCATATGATTTCGATATCGAGTATACCCCTAGAAAGGGTAATCGTGTAGCTGATGCGCTTAGTCGCAAGCATTCGGTCGTTGTTTCTATGATGTTAGCCGAATGGGATGTTCTTAAGACCTTATCCAGCTTCGATATTCATGATTGAGCACCGTCATCTGACTCACTGGTCTCGTTATTCAGTAAGGTGGCTCGACCTTCTCTTCTTGATCGTATCTCTGAGGCCCAGAGACGTGATGCTTATATTATGCGCCTAATTCAGTCTTTCTCATCTGAGTCCCGTGACGAGAGTTCCGAGATTATTCGATTGATTCTCACGGTTGCCTTCGTCTGAAGAACCGTATAGTTGTGCCTTCTGATTCAGCACTTAGGCGTGACATACTTGATGATTGTCATCGCACTAAGTATACCATTCATCTGGGTAGCAATAAGATGTATGCGGATATGCATCGCCTTTATTATTGGGATGGTATGAAGCGGGATATTGCAAGTTATATAAGCAACTGCATGACTTGTTAGCTTGTCAAGGCCGAGCACCAGCAGCCATCCAGTATTTTTCAGCCTCTTGAGGTTCCACAGTCGAAGTGGGACCAAGTTTCGATGACTTCGTTGACGGCCTACCTCGTTCGAGGTTGGGTCATTCTAGCATTTGGGTTATCGTGGATCGTCTTAATAAATTCGCCCATTTCATCCCTATAAAATCTAGCAGGAATGCTCCTCTTTTAGCTAGGCTCTACATTAAAGAAGTCGTGCGATTACATAGTGTTCCTTCTTTGATCGTATGTGATCGTGATCCCTTGTTTACCATCCATTTCTGGACCAGTTTTCAGCAAGCTTTAGGTACAAAGCTTAATCTTTCTACAGCTTATCATCCTCAGTCTGATGGACAGACTAAGAGAGTGAATCGCATTCTTGAAGATCAACTTAGTGCATGTATTCTCAATTTTAGTGGTTCATGGGAGGATTATCTTCCATTAGTAGAGTTCTCCTATAATAATAGCTTTCAATCCCGTATCGGTATGGCTCCATTCGAGGGACTATACGGAAGACCATGCCGTTCTCCTTCTTGTTAGTTAGAATCTGGCGAGAAGCTTATACTCGGTCCAGATTCAATTCGTGATTCTTCGAAGAAGATATCCCTTATTAAACAGTGAATGAAAGAGGCACAGAGTCGCCAGAAATCCTACGCGGACAACCGTAGGAAGCCTCTTGAGTTCTCCGTTGGTGATCTTGTATTTATCCATGTATCCCCAATGAAGGGAGTAATGCGCTTTAGCTCCACAGGGAAATTGGCTCCTCGCTTTATAGGACCATTTTCGATAACCGAGCGCATTGGTCTAGTTGCTTATCGATTAGCTCTTCCATCTCATTTATCGAGAATTCATGATGTCTTCCACGTCTCTCAGCGTCGGAAATACATTCGAGATCCTGATTCTGTTATTGATCCATCCGAGCAAATTGAGCTCTAGATCTCACCGAGCCATTTCCACTGTTCAGCAGCCTATTCGTGTACTTGATTCGGAGGTGAGGCTCCTTCGAAGCAAGAACGTTCCTCTTGAAAAGACTCAATGGTCGGAGAATACCAGTGATTGCACTTGGGAAACCAGAGAATCTATCGAGCATTCTTTTTCGAGCTTTCTATCTTCACTTGATAATGCAATCACAGGCCCGGCAAGGGCAAATTTGAGTTGAAAGCTTCCGTCTTCAAGCCTAAATCATCGTCTTTTTATCGCTAACTGTAAGTTAAAAGCTTATGCAAACTGTATTGGTTATTTATCAAAAATAAAAATAAAATCTGAAGGTATAATGTTGGTTTATGCATAAAATTTTGCTCTTAGTGTATGTTGTCTTGCTGAAAATGGTGCAACTTTGTTTCCCATATCTTGTTCATCCGGCGTCGGATTGCCGTCAAATTTTTTTCAGTTTGTAATGCATTTTCTAAAGTCCATTGCTGTAAATTTTCATCGAGTTTTCAAAACTCAGGTTACCCTTCGAAGAGTTAGTGGATGCAACACTCAATCTCGAGACAGTCGAGAATGAGTAGGAGAGTGATGGCGAGGGTGGTTCTCATTCCAATCCTAAGAAGAAGAAGTTTCATTTCCGCAAGTCTAGATTTCCTCCATCCAAGAAGAAGAAGCAAGGTGGATCGTCTTCTTCTCAATCTCAAGCACCTTCTCAGCCTAGGCCTTTTGCATGCACAACTGTAGTTCTCCTAACCAACCAGCCCGTGAGTGTCCAATGCCCAAGAGGTGCAACTTTTGCAAAGTTGAGGGACATATGGCTTCTTCTTGTCCTAAGAAGAACAAAGTTTCTCAACTGAGGAGTCTTAATGTAGCAGCTACTAGTGATGCGACTCAGCCGAAAGGTACTTTTTCTTCTATTCTTGAAGGTTCCATTCTTTTTCATGATCGATCGATTAGAGTGCTCTTTGATACGGGTGCATCACACTCATTTGTGTCAAAGGAACTCGTGGATACTTGTTCTTTGGATGTTTCATGCTTGCTTACTTCTTTACGGATTGCAAATCCTGTCGGTGGGTTCGCAACCCTTAGCTTATTTTGTGATGACATTGAGATTATGCTTTGTGGGTTTTCTTTCCGTGCGAATCTACACGTGATTCCATCGCTTGGATTTGATATGATCTTCGGTATGGACTGGCTAGTTCGATACGAGGCCAGGATTCTTTGTTCTGATAGAGTAATTTATCTTCGACATCTAGACTCTTCTTCTCAGTTATCTCTTGCTCTTCACGATACCGATTGTGATTCCCTAGCTATCTTATATGCTCTTGATTCTCAAGATGATGATGATGATGTTTCTCGTATTCTGGTAGTTTGTGGCTACGCTGATATTTTTGAGCCTGTTTCAAGTTTTCCGCCCAAGCGGGCCATAGAGTTTCGTATTGATCTCATTCCTGGTGCTCTGCCAGCTAGTCGTCCTCCCACGAGGATGTCTACTAAGGAGAATGAGGAACTTAAAAGCAACTCCTTGAGCTCTAAGCTAAACACTTCATTCGATCTAGCTCTTCACCGTGGGGTGCCGCGGTGGTATTCGTGAAGAAGTCCGATGGTACTCTTAGGCTTTGCGTCGACTATCGCAAGCTTAATGAGCTAACCATCAAGAATCGCTATCCCTTGCCAAGAATTGATGACATGTTCGATCAGTTGAGTGTTGCAATGGTCTTTTGTCAACTGGACCTAGCCACGGGTTTTCATCAACTCCGAGTTGCGGAAGATAGCATTCCCCTTACGGCCTTCCGCACTCGATATGGATCTTATGAGTGGCTCGTTATGCCATTCGAACGGTTTGATGAACGCTCCTGCCTACTTCGTCGATCTTATGAATCGGGTATTCCGGGAATATCTCGATAAATTTGTGCTAGTATTCACCGATGACATCTTAGTTTATTCCAAATCTGAAGAGGACCATGCTCGACATCTTAGAATTGTCTTGAGTACTCTCTGCAAACATCAACGTATGGCAAAGCTTTCTAAATGTCATTTCTGGGAAAGGCAAGTGAAATTCTTAGGTCATGTGGTATCTTCCGATGGTATCTCAGTTGATCCTTCTAAGATCGAGGCTATTCAGAATAGGAAGAGGCCTGAGAATGTTCATGAGATTCGTAGCTTTTTGGGATTAGCAGGTTATTATCACCGTTTCATTAAGGATTTCTCTTGCATCGTGCTTCCTCTTACAAGCCTCACTAGAAAGGGTCTCGTTTTATCTGGTCTGACAAGTGTGAGGCTGCCTTCCAGCGATTGAAGGAGTTTCTCACACATGCTCCTGTGCTTGTGGTTCCTGAAGGGAACTAAGATCTCCTTGTTTATACAGATGCAAGCCACAGTGGTCTTGGTGTCGTTGTTATGCAGAAGGACCAGGTTGTTGCCTACGCTTCAAGGCAATTATGTCCGAACGAGGTTCGTTACGCGACCCATGACTTAGAGCTTGTAGCCATTGTCTTCGCCTTGAAGATGTGGCGTCATTATCTCCTTGGTGATCATTTCGTTCTTTATACCGATCATAAGTCTCTTAAGTACCTCTTTTCGTAGAAGGAATTGAATATGAGGCAACAGTGACAGTTAGAGTTTCTCACCTCATATGATTTCGATATCGAGTATAACCCTGGGAAGGGTAATCGTGTAGCTGATGCGCTTAGTCGCAATCATTTGGCCGTTGTTTCTATGATGTTAGCCGAATGGGATGTTCTTGAGACCTTATCAAGCTTCGATATTCGTGATCGAGCACCGTCATCTGACTCACAGGTCTCGTTATTCAGTATGGTTGCTCGACCTTCTCCTCTTGATCGTACCTTTGAGGCCCAATGACGTGATGGTCATATTATATGCCTCATTCAGTCTTGCTCATATGAGTCCCGTGATGAGGAGTTGTAGGGTTATTCGATTGATTTTCATGGTTGCCTTCGTATGAAGAACCATATAGTTATGCCTTCTGATTCAGTACTTAGGCGTGACATACTTGATGATTGTCATCGCACTAAGTATGCCATTCATTCGGGTAGTAGTAAGATGTATGCGGATATGCATCGCCTTTATTATTGGGATGGTATGAAGCGGGATGTTGCAAGTTATGTAAGCAATTTCATGACTTGTCAGCTTGTCAGGGCCGAGCATCAGCGGCCATTCGGTCTTCTTCACCTCTTGAGGTTCCACAGTGGAAGTGGGACCAAGTATCGATGGACTTCGTTGCCGGCCTACCTCGTTCAAGGTTAGGTCATTCTAGCATTTGGGTTATCGTTGATTGTCTTACTAAATCCACCCATTTCAACCCTATTAAATCTAGTAGGAATGCTCCTCTTTTGGCTAAGCTCTCCATTAAAGAAGTCATGTGATTACATGGTGTTCTTTCTTTGATTGTATGTGATCGTGATCCCTTGTTTACCAGCCATTTTTGGACCAGTTTTCAGCAAGCTTTGGGTACAAAGCCTAATCTTTCTACAGCTTATCATCCCCAGTCTGATGAACAGACTGAGAGGGTGAATCACATTCTTGAAGATCTTCTCCGTGCATGTATTCTTGATTTTAGTGGTTCATGGGAGGATCATCTTCCATTAGTAGAGTTCACCTATAATAATAGCTCCCAATCCAGTATCGGTATGGCTCCATTCGAGGCACTATACGGAAGACCATGCCGTTCTCCTTCTTGTTGGTTAGAATCTGGCGAGAAGCTTATACTCGGTCCAGATTCAATTTGTGATTCTTTGGAGAAGATATCCCTTATTAGACAGAGAATTAAAGAGGCACAGAGTCACCAGAAATCCTACGCGGACAACCGTAGGAAGCCTCTTGAGTTCTCCATTGGTGATCTTGTATTTATCCGTGTATCCCCAATGAAGGGAGTAATGCGCTTTAGCTCCACAGGGAAATTGGTTCCTCGCTTTGTAGGACCATTTTCGATTACCGAGCGCATTGGTCCGGTTGCTTATCGATTAGCTCTTCCATCTCATTTATCGGGAATTCATGATGTCTTCCACGTCACTCTACTTCGGAAATACATTCGAGATCCTGATTCTGTTATTGATCCATCCGAGCAACTTGAGCTTGAGATCTCACCGAGCCTATCCACTGTTCAGCAGCCTATTCGTGTACTTGATTCGAAGGTGAGGCGCCTTCGAAGCAAGAATATTCCTCTTGTAAAGATTCAATGGTCGGGGAATCCTAATGATTGCACTTGGGAAACCGGAAAATCTATCGAGCGTTCTTTTCCGGGCATTCTATCTTCAGTTGATAATGGTGAGAATTATTATATCAAGCTATTTCTATTCCTTCGTGTTGGATTGTTACTTGTGTTACGGATTTTCCTTAAGAATTGCATGGACGCAATTTATTTAAGGGGGGAGTCTATAGCGACCCTGGCTTGGAGATTACCATAATTATTAAATTATAATGAGAATTATAATTTAATAATGGAGAAAATAATTTAATAAGGAGAAAATGATGTGAAATATTGTTTAATTGAAATAAACAATATTGTATGAATAAATCTTGGGTGAATGTAATAAAATGAGATTTATTTCAATTTTTAATGGTTGAAATAAATTTAAGATGGAGGAAAATAAAGTTAACTACTTTATTTGAGAATTTGGGTAGATAAATATCAATTGTTGGTATTTATTATGGTTAAAAAAAGGATATTGGTGATGTATACCAATAATCACCTTTTATTGTTCAATATTAAAAATAAAAGAAGAAATAATTGTGAATGTGCCTAAACATGATGAACGTGTATGTGAAATAAAGTATTTACTTTATTTCATGAATTCGAATGTAGTTAGTGGCAACATTTGATTAAACTGAATAATTTGGACAATATTGTGTTTGTTGCCAATATTGTCATTTTATTTAATTAAATATATATATGAGAATGAGTAATAAAATAATTAATCATGACAAATATGATTAAAAATGTGAGAAATAATTTAATAAGGCCTAAACATGTATTTGTTTTGTTTTGGGTGCATAACATCTTTTTATTTAACCAATTGTATTAAATTTGCAATTTATTTTGCAATAATGAGAAAATTGGATAAATTGAGTAATAAATGGAAATTTAATAACAAAATTGTTAAAACTTATGTTTTGATAATTTTTTTTAAAAACTAGATGACATAGTGAATCCAACGCATTCAAAATCATTAAAAATGATTAAAAATGTAGAGGTTATGAAGATTTAAACATTGTATAAGTGTAAATAAACTTAAACAAATTATTGCCTAAGTAAAATTAATATAGGTCATTGCGCTAAGCTCAAACCCAATATCCACAAGAGAAACTTCTGGAGCCAAAAAAAGTACGTACACTTCTTTTTCCTTTAGCTTATTTTGAGAAAATGAACGGTAGAAGCTCAAAAACAATAAAAATGGCTTCCTTGCTCAACTAATATCAAAAATCCAATTAAATCCACAACCAAATTAAATTATTTTCTTGCTAAAACCAAATTCAGGTAATCTCCTAACCAATTTGTCTCTCAATCCATGGAATTTGCCAATTTCATTTACTGTTTTTTTTTTGTTTTAATGAAATCTTCTCTTGCATGCCTATTTTCAGCAATCACAAGTCCGACAAGGACGAATTCGAGTTGAAAGCTTCCATCTTCAAGCCTAAATCATCGTCTTTTTGCTGCTAACTGTAAGATAAAAGCTTAAGAATACTAAATTGATTATTTATCAAAAATAAAAATAAAATCTGAAGATATAATGTTGGTTTATGCATAAAATTTTGCTCTTAGTGTATGTTGTCTTGCTGAAACTGGTGCAACTTTGTTGCCCGTATCTTGTTCATCAGGGGTCAGATTGCCATCAAATTTTTTTCAGTTAGTAATGCATTTTCTAAAGTTCATTGCTGCAAACTTTCATCGGGTTTTGAGTCCGTCTGTACCTTCTTTTTTGCTGTCAAATGCGAAAATCCGAGAGAAAATATGCACAGAAAATTCCATTTGCTGAATAGCATTTTCGGCATAACTTTTGCGTTTCTAGTCGAAAATTCGAAATCTTGGATGTTCTAAAATCAAATTGAAATATTCCACAACTTTTCTGTTTTATCTTTTGAATGATATGGAAGTCTACAAAATGTAAAATAGACGTTTTTGTCGCTGGCCTGTGTTAATAGACAAGGCGCAAATTTTCTTTTCTAGTAGTATTTCGCTCGTAACTTATTCGTTACTGACCAGAATATCGACATTTTTTAAGTTCTGAAAACCATAGGCTGTAGACTATGAATTTTTTGTTTTATGCTTCGTGTAATTTTGAAGTTTGCATGGTGGAAAATTGATGTTTTCATTGTTGGCCTGTCATGGACAGCCCCAAATTTTGATATAATTGTCCGATTTTGACGATTTCATTTGCATTCTTTTGCAACAATTTTATTATGAAATTTATTTATTAATCTATTTCTACTAAATTATTTTATGTTATAACTAATTAATTTTCATCATCTTGATGCTTTTCGGACGGATAAGAAAATAAATTAAATGATTTAGTAAATCCGCGAGTTATGGGACTTGTGTATTTACTTTATCGGTTAATTTCGGACTTGTACGATCGAAACGATTTTGAGGAATCGTTTGATTTTCTTCTTGATGTTAACCATACCGTGGTATGAGTCTGAGATTATATTAGTCCATTTGACCAATACGTATAGTCCGAGATGAGACCCTGGATTTTGACCCTATTTATTTTAATAAATATTTAAATCAATTTAAATAAAATGTAAACTTATCCATTCGAAACAGATATGATTTTGAAATAATTGCCATTTTTTATATAAATTGTATTTTTTAAAAGGAAATTGATTCGAAAGATTAATAAATTTTCTCAATAATATTCATAATAAAGTTTGTCCTTTATGATTTAATTAAAATACCTTACTATGTTTATATTTGGTAAGTATACAAATGAATAATAATGTTTGAAATGAAATTTAACATAAAAATAAGTCTAACATATGAATATAACTTAATTATTGATAAAATACTAATAGGAATGAATAATAAACCGTATTGAATGTAACTTAAATATTATTTATTAGAAATAAAAATAAAATGGAAACAAGGAAAAAACATACAACATAATCTGAAGTTAATTAAAACATAATTGTATAAAACTAAAATAAAAACAAAGTATAAAATAAAATAACATGGATAAACAAGCATACAACATAAGCTGTTAATTTGAGAGCGCAAAATAAAATAAACATAACGTATAAAATAATAAAACAAATTAACTTCCTATACACATAAATTCTACCTGCAAATGTTATGCACAAACAAAAATAACAAAACAACTTATCTTCACTTACAAGGCACAAGATATATAAGTAAAGCTGCTAACCATGTATATTGTAGTTCAAACTGGAAACTAGTAACAGGACAAATATTTATAAATATAATAGATTAAGTGTTGTTTGTAGTACAAACTAGAAACTGTTAAAACAAATATTTTTGAACAAATGTCTTTATAAGCCAAATCTATTTGCAAATGTGAAACAGAGAAGCACAGGTCATATAACCTACTTGCAAGTATATACTATTTTTTTTAAAGACTAATCAATTCCATATAAAATATTTAATATCAGAGAAGATATAACATAGCTTCAATGCCAAGTTGTCTTTATTAAGATAGTATATAAAATTGTTTAAATAACTAATCAATTCCATATAATAGCTTCATGTACAAGCTTTGTTAGCCTGCAAAATGAAAAGAAACAAACCAACATCTTTATGCATAGTACAACAATTATATACGGATATTTATGCACAGCCAAACATAATAAGTATGTAAACCTATTAGGTAAACAAGGCATTAAATTACCAATCTTCTCAGCCAACCTTTGTTAATTCAAGATATTAATAAAATCTGATCAATCAAAGAAGCTTCTGACCAGTTAAAGCCTCCCCATTCTATTTTATATTTATATGTATATATCATGCTACTTCAAGTTCGTTAAACAAAAAAAGAAAAAAAGAAAAGAAAAAGAGAAACCAGAGGAAACTAAAACAAGAAAAAGAGAAAACATACTCAAATATATAATGAAAAAAGCAGATTCATGAATAAACCCAGGTTGTTTCATATATAATTTTCAAGGCATCAAAGGGGCTTTTGTTCAACAGTTATTTGATGTGAGTAAACATTAAATTTGAAGTTTTAAGTTCAATTTAAATCAGTTTATGATTCAACGATCCTATGATATACCTTATTTTGTATAATTATATGTTGCTCTGTGCACTGTATTGGTAACAGTTTGAAATTTATTTTCAAAACTTAAATATATTTCATCTAATCATGGTTAATGTTAGAATTACAAAATATACAAGAAGATTAAACTCTAGACTAAGATTCTTAACACTGTTTTAAACATGTTACAAGAATAACATCTCTGGAAACTATGATTACAGGAAATTAAATAAAAATGTGATAAGTCCAACTGATGAAATAAGTTAATTCATGTTTATAATTTGAAATATTACTGGAATTCATGATTTTTGAAACAAAAACGAAGTCTTTTACTTAAGTATTTCATGAGCAGTTCGATGTTGAATGAGGATTGAACTTTTAGCAAATTCTCGAACTTGATTCAATATTAAATGCTGAAATTTAACCTGAAGCAAGTACAAAGGTTAATGGTCTTACGAAAAATATTCACTAATTTTTCCATTGCGTAGAATTTTGATACGAGATCGATATAAGGTTTTGCTGCGTGTTTTGTCCATGCTAGTAAAATATGAGATTCGACTCGTACACGTGATCGAGTGATTCATGGCTTGGTTGGAGGATTGCTGGGGATGTTGTCGAGGTGTGGTCGAGTTTGCATCACCTCCGGTGGACCGTGTTTTGGTGGCGAGGCGTTTGTTTGCAGTGAGGTCGTTCGTTTCTTTCTTTCGAAATGCATAATTTTGAATTTGAATTTTTGGTGGTACTGCGACTTTGGTTTTCTCGTATTCGTGCTAGTTGGGATTTGCTTGAAGCCTCAGAAGCTCGCCGGAGCCACGAGCGACGCCGTACACGTGTATAGCACGGTGGTGTATCAGTGTTTGAAGGTTGGGGGAGGGGGCACTGTCTCGAGTCAATCTCGAGAATATTGGATGTTTGCTTTGGGTTTCTTTTGAGTTTGAGTGCGAATATCTTCTAATGTTTACCTTATAATTAAGTTTAAATGAAAACTTGCTGTAAATTAAAAAGAGGGAAGAAGGTGGAGTTCGCGTATCTGGGTTGGTGACTCGGGTGAAGGGGGCGAACTACTCGAAGCAGCGATTGAGTGTTATAGGGGAGATCTCGGGTTTTGTATTTGAGTGTAAGATTTTATAAAATTTGTTAATGAATAAATGCTTCAGCAAGGTATCACAGTAAAATGAATACTGTTCAAAGTTTTAAAAAAAAAGTTTAATTCAAGTATTAATTATCCTAGTTAAGGCTTAACATCAGTTTTAACTTGTGATTAATTATTTTTAATTAACTAATTATTTTGTTAAATCTAAACCATGTTTTTAAAATCTTGTTAATATTTTAATAAGTAATAAATTAAGTAGATTAACAAGTAATGTTTCAGTTAGTAGTATAAATGATATCAAATTTTAAGAAGACTTGAATGTTAATTAAGTGAATGATCAATATTAATTGATTGGATTTAGAAGTAATTAAGAGAGTGTATTAGAAGTAATAAGTGAAATTGTAATTAACCGCTTAATTAATTGATGAACGATTAATAGTTAATGAATCAAGTGATTTAATTAAGAATTAAGGAAATAATTTGCAGTAAATAAACTGGTAATCCGTTTCATTTAGGTTGTTAATTAATAATTAAGAAATAATTACTTAAGTATTAAAGTTAGATAACTTGATTAAGAAAGTAATTAATTAAATAATGTGAATAAAGCAATTAAGTAATTAAGAAATTAAGACATATATATTAATTAAGAAATGATTTAGTGATTAAATAATTGAAGAGAAATAAGTGATTAAACAGGGTTAAGAGATTAACTCTCAAGTAATTAAATTAATCACAATAAGAACTTAAGATGATTGCTTATGGATGTTGTATGTGTAGAATATTTGTTTGTGATGTTTATTGATGATATCCTGTGATGCTCACTGATATGCTGTAATATATCCATGACAATTGTGTATGATTTATCTGTGGTAAATGTTATATGAATTCAATCATTGAATTAAACTTTTTAAGTTAATTAGACAACTTGGCCTTTAAAATGGCGTTTGGATTTCGATGAGACCGGGATCGGGTATCCAATAGATATTCCGAAAACCACATCGATCCAAATTAAACGTTTGGTCGTGAATTCTCAAATGAAGATTGAGATGGTGTTTTCAGAATGCAAGGGTTATCGTCGTTGACTCTGAGGGTGATTCCAAAATGAGTGTGACGGGATAATGCCTTCGGTTTCGTTCGAACCCGGAACGAACTTGTATGGATTGAATGCTTTCAACACATCGTCAGGCGGACGATGAGCATTCTAAGAAATATGTCCTGTAAAGGTAATCGCAGCCTCAAGCCTCATCAACCGGGAATGGCTAAAACAGGGGAGGTGCAGCAAGGTTAGGTGGGTCATGCCCAAGCAGGATGAGATATACCCCTGTCTAGATGTCCCTTTATTTCGGCTGTGTGGGCGGTTGGATATGCGCACCAACTGCGGGGTTATCTTGTTCGGGACTGTTCAGTAAGGAATGGTTCTGGCCTTGTGTTGCAGGGGAGTTAGGGTGGCTCCTCGGTACAGTGATCTAGACCACGTACTGTGACGGGCGGTACCCCAGTAGCCCTGCCATTGTATGGGATCCAATTTGCAATAAGCGCCGTACGTTTTGATTGTGCCCAACTACATTGGAATGTGAGATGTAAGCATTTCAGCTATTTCTGTATTTTACTTGAAAACCATAGACACTAATATAATATCACTGGATTTCCTACAAAATGTTTTGGTTAGCGTAAGGTAAAAACTTACCCGTATTTATTGGTGGGAAGTCTTACGTGATACCTTTGTTTTTAAAAGGTTTTCAAAATTAAACAATTTAGACCGTTTACTCATACCAGACCCATGTCTGACCCAGAGTTTACATTTTGTTTTTCATAAACTCTTGGGTACTCAAATTTTTACGAGTAGCCAAGTGATAGGTTTGGATTTTGATTCTGAAGGAGCTTGGAGCAGGCGTTTCCAGACGTATGTAGATATCTATCTAGTTCCGCTGTGTTAGTTGATGTATACTGTATCTCTGATGTATATAGTAATAGATGTATGAATGATTGTCGTGTGTATTGATATTGTATAATTCTGATATATGTAAAAACATGTAATAGTTATGTGATATATTATATTTCGTTCCATTCCGCAGTGAGAATCTGATGTTGTTGTTCTTTCTTTTCTATTATTTTCTATTTCTATCCCTTTCTTTCTTATTGATGATACGTCTTTCTGGTAGTGAGAAGGGCGGGTCATCACACTTGGTATCAGAGCGCTAGGTTGGGTGAATACCTAGGCTCTTAAGTGATTTATTTATTGAGAGAGCGTATTTGTAATTTTGATATATATATATATTTATTTGTTTATTTCTACCTATTTATTGGGTTACCTGTTCGGGTATTCCAATATAAGTTATAAAGGTAGATAGGGCAGTGGTGTGTGAAACACGACTACCGATGGTTGGAGTTTTGAATATTTGTAGTTGGAGTGTATCTGTCGAGACTGCAGACCTATTACCGTCTCGAGTGAGCTTTGGGTGATGTGAGCATTTCATTTTTGGAATGTAATTTTGGATGAGTTTGAGTTTGGATCTATCGGATGGACAGTAGCAAGTCATGATATCTTGATATCTCAAGGTGTTGTAGTTGTGTGATGAGACACAGTGATTTTGGATGCCTCCGAAGATGTTTCTTTGGAACAAGTTAAGGAAGTATGTCCGTTTCGGAATTTTTACTAAGTTCAGTAAGCTATTTTTGTTTGGTTGAGGGCTGAGTTTCTCGAAGAGCTTTGAATAGAAGTCTTTGGACATTGAGGTTAGCCCTATAGCTGGAAGTGTTCTGTGTGCTGTCGAGAAGGTTTGTTGATTGGAAGTTTTCTTGAGGTGATTTCAGAAGTAGCAGAGTGGATTCATTTCTTCGATGGATTGACCCGAACAGTATATGGCTGTTATGGATTGTGAAGGGAGAACAAACTTATTTGGGTAGAATTACCAGAGTGTTGTGCGACAATTCTGGAATTCATTTGTGTAATCTTTTTCATGGGTTGAGACTTTTCAAGAGAGCTTTTAAGTTATCGATGTGAACCAAGTTTTCCTGATGTATTCAAGAAGTTAACTGTTTGTCTTCCCATCGAGAGATAGAGTTTCGTGTTGATTTGATTCTAGGGTAGTGCTGGTGATTCAACCTAGTTGGAGGATGGTTTCGAGAGAGAAAGAAGAGTTAGTTGAGTAGATTTAGGATCTTCTGGGGAAGGAGTTGATCAAGTCTCATTTTTCTTGTTAGGGTTCTGTGACAGTGTTGTCGCTAAATCGGAAGGATCGATAAGAGTATGAATAAGTTTGTTTTGGTATATTCTAAGTTTGAAGAAGAGCTCAAGCAGTATTCGAGAATAGTGTTGGAGACACCGAGGGGGCATGTTTTGAAGGCGAATCCTATAAGTGCCATTTTTGAAAAACCGAAAGTGAGATTTGTAGGGCACATTATTTTGGTAAAGATATCTCTGTAGACCCAGCAAAGGGAGAATCTATTCTAGAATAGAAGCAACCGAAGCAACCGATGGAAATTCATAATTTTTCGGTTTAACTGGCTATTACAGGAAATTTATCAGAGACTATTCCAAGATTTCTTCACATCTGACTAAGTTGACAAGGAAAAGAACCAAGTTCAAATGGACACCCAGTGTGAAGAAGCTTTCTAAGAATGGAAGACAAGGCTAACCAGTGCTCTAGTGACTGTTATTCCGGAAGGGAAGGGCAGATTTGGAATTTATACGGATGCTTGTATAATTGATTTGGGAGGCAGTGTTGATGCAGAGTGGAGAGTAACTGCGTATGCGTGTCAGCAATTAAAGCAACATGAAGGGAACTACGCTACGCATGACCTTGAGTTGTTATCCATTGTGTTTTTTTTGAAGATTTGGAGGCATTATCTGTTGGGAGAGAAGTTGGGTTATTAACGGACCACAAACCATTGGAATATTTTTCTCTCTAAGGAAATGTTAATCTGAGGCAGCCGTGGTGAGTTGAATTTCTGGCCTCATATGATATGGATATTCTATATACCCAGGATAAGCGAACGTTGTGGTTGATGCTCTTAGCAGGAATGCAGTTTTGTTTCTTTTGGGAAGTTGTCCCTTCTCTCCAGGGCAGAATCATAAGTAAGCAAAGGGAGGATAGATCTTTTGAGGAATTGATTCTTGAACTAAGCGTTGACGGTGTTCAAATTTTAAGGTAGATCATCAAGGTGCTTAAAGGATTAGTAGTCGTTGGTGTGTGCCTAATATAGGTGGATTGAGGCAATAGGTTTTAGATGAATGTCATCACTCCAAACTGAATATTCACCCAGAATCTTTAAAGATGTATAAAGATATGAGGAGAATTTCTGGAGACCGAGCATGAAGAGGGTTGTAGCTGCTTTCGTTTATAGTTGTACTTTCTATCAGCAAGTTAAGGTGATCTATAGAAGTTGTCTATGATTATTGCAATCTTTAGAAAATCCCAGATGGAAGTTGGTGATGATTTCGATGGCTTTCATCGACGGTTTTCCAAGAACCAAGAAAAGAAGCGATGAATATGGATTATTGTGGATCGAGTAACTAAGAGTGCTCATTATATACCAGTTAAGGTAACTCGGACTACAGTTTCTGGCCGAAATTTTCTTGAGGAAAATAGTAAGATTGCATGGTGTTTTTGTTAGCATAATAAGTGATTGTGACATTATTCTTCACCAACAAATTTCTCGAAGATTTTGCAATTGACTTTGGGGGCGAGTTTGAAATTAGTTCAGCCTATTATCCTCGGACGGACAGAGAGACTGAATCGTATTTTAGAGGATATGCGGCAAGTTTGAGCTTTGGATTTTGGTAGATGGAAGACTATCTTGTGTTTGGACCAAATTTGTTTTGTGAAGTTTCTGCTAAGGTTGAGCTTATCAGGGAAAAGATGAGAGCTTCTCAAGACCGTCAGAAGAAGTACGCAAATAAGAGAAAGGAGACAATTGGAATTTGATATTGGTAAAATTTGTTTTTGGCCAAAGTTTCCCGATTAAAAAGGAACTATTGGATTCGGAAGGCGGGAAAACTTGACCAGAGATATATTGGACTATTTCAGATATTGACAAGAATTGGAGCTGTAGCTTGCAGAGTTGGGTTGCCAGAACGGATGTCTAGAATTGTTGGTCAAGGTGAGAGGCAACTCAGGAGTATAGTAGTGTAGCTGGTCATAGTATAGTGGAGCGAGGATTCCAGAGATTTCACCTGGAAACTCTGGATAGTTTAAGAAAGCTTTCTGGATTTGTGTCCGGATAGCTAATGATGTTTGTTAGGATAGATGTTGGTTGTTTGTTTTAATATATAAATGATATGTTTGTTTGAACGGTTGATATGACAACTTTTAAATTATCTTTGTTTTAATTTTCGGGGACGAAATTCTTTTAAGGGGGGAGGAATGTAACGACCCTGGATTTTGACCCTATTTATTTTAATAAATATTTAAATCAATTTAAATAAAATGTAAACTTATCCATTCGAAACAGATATGATTTTGAAATAATTGCCATTGTTTATATAAATGGTATTTTTTTAAAAGGAGATTGATTTGAAAGTTTAATAAATTTTCTCAATAATATTCATAATAAAATTTGTCTTTTATGATTGAATTAAAATACCTTACTTTGTTTATATTTGGTAAGTATACAAATGAATAATAATGTTTGAAATGAAATTTAACTCTATCAACATAAAAATAAGTCTAACATATAAATATAACTTAATTATTGAAAAAATACTAATAGGAACGAATAATAAACCGTATTGAACGTAACTTAAATATTATTTATTAGAAATAAAAATAAAATGGAAACAAGGAAAAAACATACAACATAATCTGAAGTTAATTAAAACACAATTGTATAAAACTAAAATAAAAACAAAGTATAAAATAAAATAACATGGATAAACAAGCATACAAAATAAGCTGTTAATTTGAGAGCGTAAAATAAAATAAACATAACGTATAAAATAATAAAACAAATTAACTTCCTATACACATGAATTCTACCTGCAGATGTTATGCACAAACAAAAATAACAAAACAACTTATCTTCACTTACAAGGCACAAGATATATAAGTAAAGCTGCTAACCATGTATATTGTAGTTCAAACTGGAAACTAGTAACAGGACAAATATTTATAAATATAACAGATTAAGTGTTGTTTGTAGTACAAACTAGAAACTGTTAAAACAAATATTTTTAAACAAATGTCTTTATAAGCCAAATCTATTTGCAAATGTGAAACAGAGAAGCACAGGTCATATAACCTACTTGCAAGTATATACTATTTTTTTTAAAGACTAATCAATTCCATATAAAATATTTAATATCACAGAAGATATAACATAGCTTCAATGCCAAGTTGTCTTTATTAAGATAGTATATAAAATTGTTTAAATAACTAATCAATTCCACATAATAGTTTCATGTACAAGCTTTGTTGGCCTGCAAAATGAAAAGAAACAAACCAACATCTTTATGCATGGTACAACAATTATGCACGGATATTTATGAGCAGCCAAACATAATAAGTATGTAAACCTATTAGGTAAACAAGGCATTAAATTACCAATCTTCTCAGCCAACCTTTGTTAATTCAAGATATTAATAAAATCTGATCAATCAAAGAAGCTTCTGACCAGTTAATGCCTCCCCATTCTGTTCTATATATATATATATATATATATATATATATATATATATATATATATCATGCTACTTCAAGTTTGTTAAACAAAAAAAAGAAAAAAAAGAAAAAGAGAAACCAGAGGAAACTAAAACAAGAAAAAGAGAAAACAAACTCAAATCTAAAAGGAAAAAAGCAGATTCATGAATAAACCCAGGTTGTTTCATCTGCAGTTTTCAAGGCGTCAAAGGGGTTTGTTGTTCAACAGTTATTCGATGTGAGTAAACATTAAATTTGAAGTTTTAAGTTCAATTTAAATTTGTTTATGATTCAATGATCCTATGATATACCTTATTTTGTATAATTATATGTTGCTCTGTGCACTGTGTTGGTAACAGTTTGAAATTTATTTTCAAAACTTAAATATATTTCATCTAATCATGGTTAATGTTAGAATTACAAAATATACAAGAAGATTAAACTCTAGACTAAGATTCTTAACACTGTATTAAACAAGTTAGAAGAATAGCATCTCTGGAAACTATGATTACAGGAAATTAAATAAAAATGTGATAAGTCCAACTGATGAAATAAGTTACTCATGTTTATAATTTGAAATATTACTGGAATTCATGATTTTTGAAACAAAAACGAAGTCTTTTACTTAAGTATTTCATGAGCAGTTCGATGTTGAATGAGGATTGAATTTTTACCAAATTCTCGAATTTGATTCAATATTAAATGCTGAAATTTAACCTGAAGCAAGTACAAAGGTTAATGATCTTAAGAAAAATATTCACTAATTTTTCCATTGCGTAGAATTCTGATACGGGATCGATATAGGGTTTTACTGCGTGTTTTGTCCATGCCAGTAAAATATGAGATTCGACACGTACCCGTGATCGAGTGATTCATGGCTTGGTTGGAGGATTGTTGGGGATGTCGTCGAGGTGTGGTCGAGTTTGCATCACCTCCGGTGGACCGTGTTTTGGTGGCGAGGCGTTTGTTTGCAGTGAGGTCGTTCGTTTCTTTCGTTTGAACTGCATAATTTTGAATTTGAATTTTTGTTGGTACTCTACTTTGGTTTTCTCGTATTCGTGCTAGTTGGGATTTGCTCGAAGCCTCAGAAGCTCGTCGGAGCCACGAGCGATGCTGTACACGTGTACAGCACGGTGGTGTATCGGTGTTTGAAGGTTGGGGGAGGGGGCACTGTCTCGAGTCAATCTCGATAATATTGGATGTTTACTTTGGGTTTCTTTTGAGTTTGAGTGCGAATATCTTCTAATGTTTATCTTATAATTAAGTTTAAATGAAAACATGCTGTAAATTAAAAAGAGGGAAGAAGGTGGAGTTCGCGTATCTGGGTTGGTGACTCGGGTGAAGGGGGCGAACTACTCGAAGCAGCGATTGAGTGTTATAGGGGAGATCTCGGGTTTTTGTATTTGAGTGTAAGATTTTATAAAATTTGTTAATGAATAAATGTTTCAGCAAGGTAACACAGTAAAATTAATATTGTTCAAAGTTTTAAAAAAAAATTAATTCAAGTATTAATTATCCTAGTTAAGGCTTAACATCAGTTTTAACTCGTGATTAATTATTTTAAATTAACTAATTATTTTGTTAAAGCTTAACCATGTTTTTAAAATCTTGTTAATATTTTAATAAGTAATAAATTAAGTAGATTAACAAGTAATGTTTCAGTTAGTAGTATAAATGATATCAAATTTTAAGAAGACTTGAATGTTAATTATGTGAATGATCAATATTAATTGATTGGATTTAGAAGTAATTAAGAGAGTGTATTAGAAGTAATAAGTGAAATTGTAATTAACCGCTTAATTAATTGATGAATGATTAATAGTTAATTAATCAAATGATTTAATTAAGAATTAAGGAAATAATTAGCAGTAAATAAACAGGTAATCCGTTTCATTTAGATTGTTAATTAATCATTAAGAAATAATTACTGAAGTATTAAAGTTAGATAACTTGATTAAGAAAGTAATTAATTAAGTAATGTGAATAAAGCAATTAAGTAATTAAGCAATTAAGACATATATATTAATTAAGAAATGATTTAGTGATTAAATAATTGAAGAGAAATAAGTGATTAAACAGGGTTAAGAGATTAACTCTCAAGTAATAAAATTAATCACAATAAGAACTTAAGATGATTGCTTATGGATGTTGTATGTGTAGAATATTTGTTTGTGATGTTTATTGGTGATATTCTGTGATGCTCACTGATATGCTCTAATATATCCATGGCAATTGTGTATGATTTATCTGTGGTAAATGTTATATAAATTCAATCATTGAATTAAACTGTTTAAGTTAATTAGACAACTTGGCCTTTAAAATGGCGTTTGGATTTCGATGAGACCGGGATCGGGTATCCAATTGATATTCCGAAAACCACATCGATCCAAATTAAACATTAGGTTGTGAATTCTCAAGTGAAGATCGAGATGGTGTTTTCAGAATGCAAGGGTTATCGTCGTTGACTCTGAGGGTGATTCCAAAACGAGTGTGACGGGATAATGCCTTCGGTTTCATTAGAACCTGGAACGAACTTGTATGGATTGAATGCTTTCAAAACATCGTCAGGCGAACGATGAGCATTCTAAGAAATATGTCCTATAAAGGTAATCGCAGCCTCAAGCCTCATCAACCGGGAATGGCTAAAACAGGGGAGGTGCAGCAAGGTTAGGTGGGTCATGCCCAAGCAGGACGAGATATATCCCTGTCTAGATGTCCCTTTATTTCGGCTGTGTGGGCGGTTGGATTTGCGCACCAACTGCGGGGTTATCTTGTTCGGGACTGTTCAGTAAGGAATGGTTCTGGCCTTGTGTTGCAGGGGAGTTAGGGTGACTCCTCGGTACAGTGATCTAGACCACGTACTATGACGGGCGGTACCCCAGTAGCCCTGCCATTGTATGGATCCAATTTCCAATAAGCGCCGTACGTTTTGATTGTGCCAAACTACGTTGGAATGTGAGATGTAAGCATTTCAGCTATTTCTGTATTTTACTTGAAAACCCTAGACACTATTATAATATCACTGGATTTCCTATAAAATGTTTTGGTCAGCGTAAGGTAAAAACTTACCCGTATTTATTGGTGGGAAGTCTTACGTGATACCATTGTTTTTAAAAGGTTTTCAAAATTAAACAATTTAAACCATTTACTCATACCAGACCCATGTCTGACACGGAGTTTATATTTTGTTTTTCATAAACTCTTGGGTACTCAAATTTTTACGAGTAGCCAAGTGATAGGTTTGGATTTTGATTCTGGAGGAGCTTGGAGCAAGCGTTTCCAGACTATGCAGATATCTATCTAGTTCCGCTGTGTTAGTTGATGTATACTGTATCTCTGATGTATATAGTAACAAATGTATGAATGATTGTCGTGTGTATTTATATTGTATAATTCTGATATATGTAAAAACATGTAATAGTTATGTGATATATTATATTTCGTTCCATTCCGCTGTGAGATTCTGATGTTGTTGTTCTTTCTTTTCTATTCTTTTCTATTTCTATCCCTTTCTTTCTTATTGATGATACGTCTTTCTGGTAGTGAGAAGGGCGGGTCATCACACTGGGAGAACTACCGGTACTTGGAGTCCCAATCGGGTTAAGTAATACTTGACTCGATCACTTTTGATGGAGGGGACTCGGCGGACGCCGATTGGAGTGAGGTGCTCTAATCACTTTTGATGGCGGGTGTTTATGGGGAATATAGATGACGTCATAGACCGGATTAATTCGAGATGAGGGTTCTGGTCGAGAGATGGATATGGTACCATGATGGTGAACAGTACTGGTAAATAGCACGTGCAACATGCTTTTGCATGTAATAATTGGCCAATATGAGATTTCTTTTATGAGTTATGATGATTTCGATTTCACCATTTTTGATGTGTTTACCTAGCCTTATAGATGTAAATAAGGCAAATATGATTTCTTTGACGATTTTGGTGTTTTCGAATTTTATGGATTTATACTTGGGAATTATATACGACTTGAGAGATTTATTTGTTCATCGATAATGTTTGAATGTTTTCCCTTATATCATATACATGAATTCCTCAGATTAACCCAAGTATATGTATATGCAAACCACCATAGAGACATAGTGAAGCTACTTGATATCAACCCTAGATGTTCATACCTAATTATGTTATCCCGTTACGAAGCTCTTCTCTTTACCTTATCGTATTTCCTTTGTAACGATAAGATTTAGTTGCCTGACCCGTGTGTACATCACTCGGGTCAGACCGAGTTGCGGGTTAGGTGGAAGTCGATCTTTTGTGTTGGATCTATGTTGCTTTTTGTGTAGGACGCATGACTATCACTGGACTCCTCTTTTTAGTGTTATACCTGTTATTGACACTTTGTGTATATTCTTTTATGGAATGTGCTGTATGTATTTGATATCGGCATACTATTATGTAGTGGTGTATGACACTTGATGTTTGGGTTTGTAGCTATATATATATATATATATATATATATATATATATATATCTGTGGCTGATGTTCTGTGATAAGTATGTTTTAATTATTTCATTTTGCTTCTAAATAGATTCTATAGCCGAGTAGTATCGTATTAGCTAAATATTGGATATGTCGATTCCATGAGGTAAAGAAAAAAAATATCGACGTATTCAGTCCTTAGCTAATGCATTACTATATCAGTCGCCCTTAACCAGCCCTATTCTCTGCATTAGTTGACAGAATTACTTGTTAATTCCCTTTACTAACGTGGGTGTCGGGGTGGGGCGTCATAGCTTAGTATCAGAGCGAGGTTTTAGAAAAAAATGGAATAAACACAGAATAGTGAACACGATATACCATACATCAAGTATAATACCCTTGTACATCTCATCACGTAAACATGGCCAACCTAGTCATGACCCAATCCTTTTCGATTCCTTTGGGGTAGATAAAAAGGAATACGTCTAGGAATGCTAAATATTATTCCATAGTGTTCCTTAAGTGTTGAATTTCTATTGTTATATATATGTCTACCTTGTGAATGATCTATTCTTATCTTATCCTTTAGTTATGGCTGGAAGAGGTGGAGCTCGCACTTCTGCATTGGGACCGTCCAGTGGTTCACGACCCGAAGGTTTTTATATGGCTACTGATCAGATTCGAGAGCTTCTTGGGAGCACCCAACCTCCCGCTCCTATTCCATCTTCATCTCGTCGCAAGTCAGTGTTTGTGCGACTTTGCAGTGATTTTGTTCATCTCGAAGGCAAGCCATTCAAAGGCTCCGAGTCGGTTCTTGAGGTGGAAGCCTGCCTTCGTATTTGTGAGCGTGTATTCCTTCGTATGGACCGTTCAGACCATCATCGAGTTCATGTAGCATTTAGTATGCTACAAGAGCGTGCTTTAGACTGGTACGAGCTTCTTATCGCTGAGGTGGATGAGACTACCCTCACATGGCAGCAGTTTCGAGATAGATTTGAGCTCAAGTTCATACCCGTGCCTGAAAAGGCTCATCTCACAAGTCACTTTATTGAGTTGAAGCAAGGCAATTCTTCGGTATCAGATTATGTTTCCTCCTTCGAGTCTCTATATAAGTATGGGTTGGAATTCATTAGTACCCCATACAAGAAGAATCGTAAGTTCGTGTCTGTACTCAAGGAATATCTTAAGAAGTCTTTGATGCTTCAACCCAGGTTACCCTTCGAAGAGTTAGTGGATGCAGCACTCAATCTCAAGATAGTCGAGATTGAGAAAGAGAGTTATGGCGAGGGTGGTTCTCAGTCCAATCCTAAGAAGAAGAAGTTTCATTTCCGCAAGTCTAGATTTCCTCCATCCAAGAAGAAGAAGCAAAGTGGGTCATCTTCTTCTAAATCTCAAGCTCCTTCTCAACCTAAGCCTTTTGAATGCTACAACTGTGGTTCTCCTAACCATCCAGCCCGTGAGTGTCCAAAGCCCAAGAGGTGCAACTTTTGAAAAGCCGAGGGACATATGGCTTCTTCTTGTCCTAAGAAGAACAAAGGTTCTCATCCGGGGAATCTTAATATAGCAGCTTCTAGTGATGCGACTCAGCCGAAAGGTACTTTTTCTTCTATTCTTGAAGGTTCCATTCTTTTTCATGATCGATCGTTTAGAGTGCTCTTTGATACGGGTGCATCACACTCATTTGTGTCAAAGGAACTCATGGATACTTGTTTTTTGTATGTTTCGTACTTCCTTATTTCTTTACGGATTGCAAATCCTGTTGGTGGGTTCGCAACCCTTAGCTTATTTTGTGATGATATTGAGATTATGCTTTGTGGGTTTTCTTTCCGTGCGAATCTGCACGTGATTCCATCACTTGGATTTGATATGATCTTCGGTATGGACTGGCTAGTTCGATACGAGGCCAGGATTCTTTGTCCTGATAGAGTTATTTATCTTTGACATCCACACTCTTTTTCTCAGTTATCTCTTGTTCTTCGTGATACCGATTGTGATTCCCTAGCTACCTTATATGCTCTTGATTCTCAAGACAATGATGATGATGTTTCTCGTATTCCGACAGTTTGTGACTTCGCTGGTATTATTGAGCCTGTTTCGGGTTTGCCACCCAAGCGGGCCATAGAGTTTCGTATTGATCTCATTCCTGGCGCTCAGCCAGCTAGTCGTCCTCCCACAAGGATGTCTACTAAGGAGAATGAGGAACTTAAGAAGCAACTCCTTGAGCTCGAAGCTAAAAACTTCATTCGATCTAGCTCTTCACCGTGGGGTGCTGCGGTGGTATCCATGAAGAAGTCCGATGGTACTCTTTGGCTTTGCGTCGACTATCGCAAGCTTAATGAGCTAACCATCAAGAATCTCTATCCCTTGCCAAGAATTGATGACATGTTCGATCAGTTGAGTGGTGCAAAGGTTTTTACTCAACTGGACCTTCTCACGGGTTTTCATCAACTCCGAGTTCTGGAAGATAGCATTCCCCTTACGGCCTTCCGCACTCGATATGGATCTTATGAGTGGCTCGTCATGCCATTGGTTTGACGAACGCTCTTGCCTACTTCATCGATCTTATGAATCCGATATTCCGGGAATATATCGATAAATTTGTGCTAGTATTCATCGATGACATCTTAGTTTATTCCAAATCCGAAGAGGACCATGCTCCACATCTTAGAATTATCTTGAGTACTCTCTGCAAACATCAACTCAAAGCAAAGCTTTCTAATGTCACTTCTGGGAAAGGCAAGTGAAATTCTTAGGTCATGTGGAATCTTCCGATGGTATCTCAGTTGATCCTTCTAAGATCGAGGCTATTCTGAATTGGAAGAGGCCTGAGAATGTTCATGAGATTCGTAGCTTTCTGGGATTAGCGGGTCATTATCGCCGTTTCATTCAGGATTTATCTCGCATCGTGCTTTCTCTTACAAACCTCACTAGAGAGGGTGTTCGTTTTATTTGGTCTGACAAGTGTGAGGCTGCCTTCCAACGATTGAAGGAGCTTCTCACAAATGCTCCTGTGCTTGTGGTTCCCGAAGGGAACCAAGATCTCCTTGTTTATACCGATGCAAGCCACAGTGGTCTTGGTGCGGTTCTTATGCAGAAGGACCAGGTTGATGCCTACGCTTCAAGGCAATTACGTCCGAACGAGGATGGTACGCGACCCATGATTTAGAGCTTGCAGCCATTGTCTTCGCCTTGATGTTATGGCGTCATTATCTCCTTGGTGAGAATTTCGTTCTTTATACCGATCATAAGTCTCTCAAGTACCTCATTTTGCAGAAGGAATTGAATATGAGGCAACAACGATGGATAGATTTTCTCGCCTCATATGATTTTGATATCGATTATATCCCTTGGAAGGGTAATCGTGTAGCTGATGCGCTTAGTCGCAAGCATTCGGCCGTTGTTTCTATGATGTTAGCCGAATAGGTTGTTCTTGAGACTTTATCCAGCTTTGATATTCGTGATCGAGCACGTCAACTGACTCACCGGTCTCGTTATTCAGTATGGTGGCTCGACCTTCTCTTCTTGATCGTATCTCTGAGGCCCAGAGACGTGATGCTTATATTATGCGCCTCATTCAGTCTTGCTCATCTGAGTCCCATGATGAGGAGTTGCGGGATTATTCGATTGATTCTCACGGTTGCCTTCGTCTGAAGAACCGTATAGTTATGCCTTCTGATTCAGCATTCAGGCGTGACATACTTGATGTTTGTCATCGCACTAAGTATACCATTCATCCGGATAGCAGTAAGATGTATGAGGATATGCATCGCCTTTATTATTGGGATGGTATGAAGCGGGATATTGCAAGTTATATAAGAAATTGCATGACTTGTCAGCCTGTCAAGGCGGAGCATCAGCGGCCATCCGGTCTTCTTCAACCTCTTGAGGTTCCACAGTCGAAGTGGGACCGAGTATCGATGGACTTCGTTAACGGCCTACCTCGTTCGAGGTTGGGTCATTCTAGCATTTGGGTTATTATTGATCGTCTTACTAACTCCGCCCATTTCTTCCCTATTATATTGCTCCTCTTTTGGCTAAGCTCTATATTAAAGAAGTCGTGCGATTACATGGTGTTCCTTCTTCGATTGTATGTGATCGTGATCCCTTGTTTACCAGCCATTTCTGGACCAGTTTTCAGCAAGCTTTGGGTACGAAGCTTAATCTTTCTACAGCTTATCATCCCCAGTTTGATGGACAGACTGAGAGGATGAATCGCATTCTTGAAGATCTTCTCCATGCATGTATTCTTGATTTTAGTGGTTCATGGGAGGATCATCTTCCATTAGTAGGGTTCTCCCATAATAATAGCTTCTAATCCAGTATCGGTATGGTTCCATTCGAGTTACTATACGAAAGACCATGCCGTTCTCCTTCTTGTTGGTTAGAATCCGGCGAGAAGCTTATACTCGGTCTATATTCAATTCGTGATTCTTCGGGGAAGATATCCCTTATTTGACAGAGAATGAAAGAGGCATATAGTTGCCAAAAATCCTACACGGCAACCGTAGGAAGCCTCTTGAGTTCTCCGTTGGTGATTTTGTACTTATCCGTGTATCCCCAATGAAGGGAGTAATGCGCTTTAGCTCCATAGGAAAATTGGCTCCTCGCTTTACAGGACCATTTTCGTTTACCTAACGCATTGGTCCAGTTGCTTATCGGTTTGCTCTTCCATCTCATTTATCGGGAATTCATGATGTCTTCCACATCTCTCAACTTCGGAAATACATTCGAGATCTTGATTCTGTTATTGATCCATCTGAGCAACTTGAGCTTGAGATCTCACCGAGCCTATCCACTGTTCAGCAACCTATTCGTGTACTTGATTCGGAGGTGAGGGGCCTTCGAAGTAAGAACGTTCCTCTTATAAAGATTCAATGGTTGGAGAATCCCAATGATTGCACTTGGGAAACCATAGAATTTATCGAGCATTCTTTTCCGGGCTTTCTATCTTCACTTGATAATGGTGAGAATTATTACCTCAAGCTATTTCTATTCCTTCGTGTTGGATTGTTACTTGTGTTACGGATTTTCCTTAAGATTGGCGTGGACACAATTTATTTAAGGGGCGAGTCTGTAACGGCCCTGGTTTGGAGATTGCCATAATTATTAAATTATAATGAGAATTATAATTTAATAATGGAGAAAATAATTTAATAAGGAGAAAATGATGTGAAATACTGTTTAATTGGAATAAATAGTAGTATGAATAAAGCTTAGGTGAATGTAATAAAATGAGATTTATTTCAATTTTTAATGGTTGAAATAAATTTAAGATGGAGGAAAATAAAGTTAACTACTTTATTTGAGAATTTGGGTGGATAAATATCAATTGTTGGTATTTATTATGGTTAATAAAAGGATATTGGTGATGTATACCAACAATCACCTTTTATTGTTTAATAATAAAAATAAAAGAAGAAATAATTGTGAATGTGCCTAAACATGATGAACATGTATGTGAAATAAAGTATTTATTTTATTTGATGAATTCGAGTGTAGTTAGTGGCAACATTTGATTAAATTGAATAATTTGAACAATAATGTGTTTGTTGCCAATATAGTCATTTTATTTAATTAAATATATATATGAGAATGAGTAATAAACTAATTAATCATGATAAATATGATTAAAAATGTGAGAAATAATTCAGTAATATCTAAACATGTATTTGTTTTGTTTAGGTGCGTAACATCTTTTTATTTAACCAATTGTATTAAATTTGCAATTTATTTTGCAATTATGGGAAAATTGGATAAATTGAGTAATAAATGGAAATTTAATAACAAAATTGTTAAAACTTATGTTTTGATAATTTTATTAAAACTAGATGACATAACGAATCCAACGCATCCAAAATCATTAAAAACAGATTAAAAATATAGAAGTTATGAAGATTTAAACATTGTATAAGTGTAAACAAACTTAAAAAAAATTTTGCCTAAGTAAAATTAATATGGGTCATTGGGTTAAGCCTAAACCCAATATCCACTAGAGAAACTTTTGGAACCAGGAAAGAAGTACGTAGACTTCCTTCTTCAGCTCATTTTGAGAAAAGGAACGGCAGAACTCAAAAACAATAAAAATGGCTTCCTTGCTCAACTAATATCAAAAATCCAATCAAAATCCAAACCAAATTAAATTATTTTCATGCTAAAACCAAATTCAGGTAATCTCCTAACCCATTTGTCTCTCAGTCCATGGAATTTGCCAATTTCATTAATTGTTGTTTTTTGTTTTAATTAAATCTTCTCTTGCATGCCTATTTTCAGCAATCATAGGTCCGGCAAGTGCGAATTCGAGTTGAAAGCTTCCATCTTCAAGCGTAAATCATCATGTTTTTTCTGCTAACTGTAAGTTAAAATCCAATGCAAACTGAATTGGTTATTTATCAAGAATAAAAATAAAATTTGAAGCTATAAAGTTGGTTTATGCATAAAATTTTGCTCTTGGTGTATGTTGTCTTGCTAAAAATGGTGCAACTTTGTTGCCCATATCTTGTTCATCCTGCTTTGGATTGCCGTTAATTTTTTTCAGTTTGTAATTCATTTGCTAAAGTTTATTGCTGTAAATTTTCATCAAGGTTTGAGTCCATTTGTACCTTCTTTTTTGCTGTCAAATGCGAAAATCCGAGAGGAATATGCACAGAAAATTCCATTGGCTGAATAGTATTTTCGGCATAACTTTTGCGTTCCTAATCAGAATTTCAAAAACTTAGATGTTCTGAAATTCTTGTGAAATATTCCGCAACTTTTCTGTTTTAGCTTTTGAATGATCTGGAAGTCTACATAGTGTAAAATAGACATTTTTGTCGTTGGCCTGTGTTAATAGCCAGCGCGCAAATTTTCTTTTCTAGTAGTATTTTGCTTGTAATTTATTCGTTACTGATCGGAATATCAAAATTTTTGAAGTTTTGAAAACCTTAGGCTATAGAATACAAATTTTTTGTTTTATTCTTTGTGGAATTTCAAATTTTGCATGGTGGAAAATTGATGTTTTCATTGTTGGCCTGTCATGGACAGTCCCAAATTTTGATATAATTGTCCCATTTTGACGATTTCATTTGCATTCTTTTGCAAGAATTTTATTATGAAATTTATTTATTAATCCATTGCTACTAAATTATTTTATGTTATAACTTATTAATTTTCATCATCTTTATGCTTTTTCGGACGTATAAGAAAATAAATTGAACGATTTAGTAAATCCGCGAGGTATGGGACTTGTGTATTTACTTTATCGGTTAATTTCAGACTTGTACGATCGAAACGATTTTGAGAATCGTTTGATTTCCTCCTTGATGTTAACCACACTTTGGTATGAGTTTGAGATTATATTAGTCTATTTGACTAATACATATAGTGCGAGATCTCCAATTCGGGACTATATACGAGATTAGGACTATACTGATGGAGATATACTTGCCAATGATATGCGGCAAGGTTTTGATGGAATTTGATGAGTTTGAAGATTTTATGGAATTTCTGCTCGTCGATGAGATGAGACGAGTTTAGCATCTTATACCATACGTTGATGACATGAGGCAATTCTTTTGATGATGTTGATGATTTCTTAGTGTGGCACGAACTAGTGGCTAGAAAGCCGCTAGTGAGAGCGTGTGGTATGGGCCATACGTTACCACTTTCCGGGTTACTATCCGAGAGTTGTTGACACATTCTGGGAGAACTACCAGTACTTGGAGTCCCGATTGGGTTAAGTAATACTTGACTCGTTCACTTTTGATGGCGGGGACTTGGCGGACACCGATTGGAGTGAGGTGCTCCAATCACTTTTGATGGCGGGTGTTCGTGGGGAATGTAGATGACGTCATAGACCAGATTAATTCGAGATGAGGGTTCCGGTGGAGAGATGGATATGGACCATGATGGTGAACAGTACTTGTAAATAGCACGTGCAACATGCTTTTGCATGTAATAATTGGCCAATATGAGATTTCTTTTATGAGTTATGATGATTTTGATTTCACCATTTTTGATGTTTACCTAGCCTTATAGATGTAAATAAGGAAAATATGATTTCTTTGAGGATTTTGGTGATTTCGAATTTTATGGATTTATACTTGGGAATTATATACGACTTGAGAGATTTATTTATTCATGGATAATGTTTGAGTGTTTTCCCTTATATCATATACATGAATTCCCTCAGATTAACCCAAGTATATGTATATGCAAACCACCATAGAGACATAGTGAAGCTACTTGATATCAACCCTGGATGTTCATACCTGCTTATGTTATCCCGTTGCGAAGCTCATCTCTTTACCTTATTGTATTTCCTTTCTAAAGATAAGATTCAGTTGCCTAACCCGTGTGGTTATCACTCGGGTCAGGCCGAGTTGCAGGTTAGGTGGAAGTCGATCTTTTGTGTTGAATCTATGTTGCTTTTTGTGTAGGACGCATGACTATGGACTGGACTCCTCTTTTTAGTGTTATACCTGTTATCGACACTTTGTATATATTCTTTTATGGGGTGTGATGTATGTATTTGATATGGGCATACTATTATGTAGTGGTATACGACACTTGATGTTTGGCATTGTAGCTATGTGTGTGTGTGTGTGTGTGTGTGTGTGTGTGTGTGTATGCATGTATGTTTTATTTATTTCATTTTGCTTCTGAATAGATCCTATAGCCGAGTAGTATCGTATTAGCTAAATATTGGATAGGTCGATTCAATGAGGTAAAGAAAAAAATATCGACGTATTCAGTCTTTAGCTAATGCATTACTATATTGGTCGCTCTTAACCAGCCCTATTCTCCGCTTTAGTAGACATAATTACTTGTTAATTCCCTTTACTAACGTGGGTCTCGGTGTGGGGCGTCACAATATTGCTTTTGTTTGATTTCCCAGGCTTGATCCGTTTGTTTTTTAGATTTGCTGAGTTGCTTCCAGATTTTGGTTTTGAATTGGCTAGTTGAATCTTTGCATTGATCGGGTTTTACTTTCAGATTTGATTCTCTGGTTTTGAGATTTGAATCTTGTTTCAGACTTTTTGATTTGGTTTTGTTTTATTTTTCTAGTCTTGATTTAGAAAGAAGGATGAAGAAAGAATATTGAGAAGTAAAGAAAAATGACATGGTTTTGTTTTTAAGTTTTATAGGTTTTGATTTTTCAGATTTTTTTGAAAATAAAGATAAATACTTGACACTTGTCTTTATGCAAGACAATTTGGTTGCAAATGTTTTAAACCTTTAATTATTTTCTCACAAATGTCATAAGCATGAATTTTACGTTTAACCCTCATTTCATTTTTAAATTATGAATTAACTTTTCATTACACATGGATTAATATGTGTAAATATATTTCCTTTTTATATTCACACATGTTTTCAATATCTCTTATCATATTTCTTCAACCTTATTAAATTAAATCTCATATTAACTTAAAGTGCTATATTTATTAATAAATATTTATTTTTATATGTATATACAAACCAAATTTATATTTTTGTATAAATTTAAAAGAAAAGCATATAAACCTTTTTATCAAATCTTTATTTAAACCAAAACTATTATATTAAATTTAAATCATACTTCAAAATCAAAATGTCTATTTAATATAATCAGAAAACAAATTATTATAAATTGAAAATATAATTGTTTCAAATTCAATTTATTTTTCAATATATTTATTTTTGGATTTCAAATTCAAATTACAAATTACAATTTATTTATATAAACACAAAACAAACACATATCTTTATTAAATTTGGAAACTTTCAAAATAATTCACCATTAGATTCACAATTTAATTATAAAAATTAAATCAATTACCAATTTAAATTTGATTTAAAAACTGGGATCATTATAGAAGAAGTCTCCTCCAAGAAGTTCTCCAAGCTGCAGCTGTGTGATGCCCCACCTCTATACCCACGCTAGCCAAGAACACTCCGAAGTAGTGTTGTCAACTAGCACGGAGAATAAGGCTGTTGAGGAGCGACCATCCATGTAATTGCTTATCACACGGTGGCTATAAATAATCTTCGGAAACAAACATAGAAATAATCATATCACAAATCAGTCACAGATATCCATATCACAAAGGCGGAAGAAGATATGAATATATAACTAACACATGAAAGTGTACATCAGAGTAGTGGTCAGTAAGATCCACGATAATACAAAAGAATAGAAACACGTGCTATACAAAAGAATACAACTATGAGTCTATATCTCAAGTGTTATCGTGTTGCTATTCTTTTGTATAGCACGTGTTGCTATTCTTTTGTATTATCGTGGATCTTACTGACCACTACTCTGATGTACACTTTCATGTGTTAGTTATATATTCATATCTTCTTCCGCCTTTGTGATATGGATATCTATGACTGATTTGTGATATGATTATTTCTATGTTTGTTTCTGAAGATTATTTATAGCCACCGTGTGATAAGCAATTACATGGATGGTCGCTCCTCAACAGCCTTATTCTCCGTGCTAGTTGACAGCACTACTCCGGAGTGTTCTTGGCTAGCGTGGGTGTAGAGGTGGGGCGTCACAAGCTGTCTACTAGCTTCTTCCTTGATTGCCTAAGGAGTAAATAGAGGTGTCGGTCGGACTAAAAGTCTGGTGAATGATAGTAATTACTAGAGTCTTTAAGCAAGATAAAAGTAATAGACTCTACAGCAGTTCTAGCACAAATAATGGTAACAAGGGAAATGTGAAAGAGATAAACTGGAAGTAAATACGACTAAATATTGCTCAAGATATGATAACTTTGATTGCTTACATTTATTCTAATTTAATTAGGCCGAATTTCTAATCATGTAATTAGGATGTAACCCTAATTCTACCTTTTTTCGATCGACCTGCTACTCAATAGACCTTTCCGTGGACCAACCGCTATATAACTCCCTACACAACAGCCAATGGTATCTACGAAAGATGCTCAGAGAAACTACTATGGATCCGGGTGACATATATGGCTCCCTATGCATAAGGCAATGGTGTTTACTAAGAAACCATACTAAGCGCTTGGACTCATAGCTATTACTGAGCACCCAAATGGAAGTCGCACGCGTAACTGCCACCATGCCTATGCTAACTTTTGCTCCACCTAATGAGTCTTCTTATTACCTCCAACATACAGCATAGCGTGCCCCTCATCTCACGTCGGGCTAATGCGAGTCACTGTGTGTCCATAGAAAAATAGGGGAAATACTATTGGTATTGGCCCTTCATCCAAACAATATCTAGTTACGCCCCATATCCAAATTCCCATGATTTGGACTTCTATTTGACCAATTACTACCGTTCTTAGCATAAGCGTGCCCTAGGGAATGCTATTTGGTATAGGTCATACTTTCATCTTTGCTTATTAACTTAGATAAATTATTTGAATAAGCCTTTATTACCATTTTTTACTTTCTACGCTTATTAATTTATCCCAAGCCTTAAAATAAGACCCATTCTACTCTTTTTCTTATTATAACCTGCGTATAATAATGCTTATTACTTAGCTCAAGGTCTAAGTGTGAAAATAAGCTTCTTTCATCTTTTACTTCATTTAGTTATAATTCTAAGTTATAAATATGCCAATTATCTTTAATTAGTCCAATTCTAGTTATAATTAGGCGTAATTTCGGTCCAATTCCATTATTTATTACAGTCCTTATAATTTACATCACTTTTTCTTCATTTAATATTCTTATTTATAAAGTCCATATCCACGTTCAATTCATTATAATCCATACACGCAGAAAAAGGGAATGAAGAGAATAGAAATGTGATGACCTGGATTTGGGGATATCTAATTTTATATATATATATATATGTATATATATATATATATATATATGAGTTGATTTTAAATTGAATTTGAATTTGTGGTTTGAAATTCAAAGATTAAACATTATTAATGTCTAATCAAGATTTTAAAATCTTCTCTTTTAAGTGTTATATATGTATAAATACTAGAAAAGGTATAAATATAAATATAAAACATAAATTGACAAAAAGGAAATGTATTTATCTAAAAATTGAAATATAAAATAGAAGACAAGGAAAATTAAAGGTTTAATACATATATATTAATAAACTTAGAGATAAAACATAAAGAAAACATATAAGTTGTATACAAAACTAAATAATGAATATAATATTTAAATTATATCAAAAACATATTAAAATCATGCATCTTTATAAATGTAAAAGATTTTAGCATACATTTAAACATGTGCAATATTATAAACAAAAGGTAAATATGATATAAAAGTTTTATTAACATATTTAAATATTTGTGCATAAATAAACGACAAGGGTAAACCATGTATTATACATAAACATGTGTAAGTTAATTTTATCATAAAATTTAACAATTGTAAGTTGATTAGCATGCAAATAAACTGGTGTTTTCTTTCTTTAAAAAAATGAAAAAAATAACTTTTGCATATATATATATATATATATCAAGTAGTTTTTCCTTTCTTCATTTTTGGGAAAAAGCAAGGTAAAATAGATAAAACTATAAACCAGGAAAAGAAAATCTAACTCCAAAATCAAAATCATAAAGCTTGTAACAAAAATCAGAAGAAAAAAAAAGAGAAAAATCCAGCTTCCTTCAAGCCTCAACTTGAGCTAAGGTTCAATTCAGATTTACAGCTCAACTTAAAACCAGTAAGGAAAAGATCTGTAGCAATCTCAAGATCAAGTAGCAACTCAGAGTCAAACAAAATCAAGTGGATCTACATCAAAACATATTTGCAATTCAACTAACTTCCTGTTTCAAAACGAAAAAATTTGGCTTCCTCTGTTCACACCGTTATAGGTGAGTAACTTCTGTTTTTAAACTAAATTTTCTTATATATGTGATTGTATGTTATAATTCTTGAAAATTAGCATGGGTAGTATGTTTTGCATGTTTGATTAGGGATGAATGCATATATATGTGTGTGTGTGTATGAATATGGAAATGCATGTCTGTATATATGTATATACACAGAGTTCTGTTCAAATTTTTACAGGCTAGACTTTATCAAAATCAATATTCTTCCGTTTTGATCTCTTTTGGCATATGATGTTTAAAAAGTAACTTGCTGTAATGATGCAATACAAATTTTTAAAAACTTTTTGAAGTAGGATTATCTAGAAAGTATTTCAAAAATTAAACATTACAGTGGAATCTCTTTTAAAAGAGAAAAATCAATGCACATGATTTCAAGTTTTGATTGTATAATTTGATTCACACGTGGAAATAATGAATTTTGATATAAAAATCATGATTTTTAACGTTGTGGTTGTTGTGATCTTGTTAGTTGGACGGAATTTGGATATTTGTCAAATTTTGGTGAACCAGTGGGTATCGTGAGTCGAGGAAGAGGGTGGAGGAAGTTTAGGGGTCAGGAAGCCTAGGAAAAATGCCCTCGTATTTTTCTGGGTAGCATGTTGTCCGGCCGTAGTTGATTTAGGGTTTAGGCTTATGTTTTGTACGGGGTGTTTTGTCGAGGAATGACGGTGACACGGTGGCTCTAGAGTCGATCGCATGTTATATGATTGACCTGTGGGAGTGAGGCGAGGCTCCGGGTACAGATGTGAGAGTTCTAGTGGACAAAAGTGGGGGCGGGAGGAGGAATTGATGAGCAGGTTGGGTTTTCGGTTAAGTCTGAGTGGCTCGTTTTTGATTCCTGATCTAATCATTGGTGATGGGTGGTCGGAAATGTTCAGGGAAGGCTGCAGCGACTTGATGAGGGTTTTGGAGTTGATCATCGATGCTTAGATCGGCATGCATAGTGCATGTGTGTACGGTGTAGCTGGAAGTTGTAGAGGAGTTAAGGATCAAGGATGTTCTCGTGTTTGGCTCGAGGCATTTTCGCATTTGACTCGAAGATTGTGAGTTCATGAGTAACTCGGGAATTGACCTGAGAATTTTGATATGTGGCTAGGGTATTTTCATTAGGGGATTAGGTTTGCTTTGAATTTTTTAAGGTTTAAAAACAAAGGAAAATTTGTAACTAGTTTTCAAAGCAAATAGAAATAAGCAGGTCTTCAAAGCCATTATCAAACAAGTTTCAAAATATAAGTATATTAAAAACTTTAAGTAAGAGATGTTTTGAATGAATTAATTCCAAACTTTGAATTCAAATAAGTTTAACGAGGAAACTAACAAATTAAATAAAGTAAATGCTTTACCTTAATTATTTAAGAGTTTACAAGTGAAGTATAATTCCTAATGTAATTAGAAAATAGTTAATTACTTAGTATAAGTGATTAAAGAGTAGTTACATAATGTAATTAATTAGAGAATAATTAATTAATTAATGAGATTAATTAAAGGTTAATAAATGAATGTAATTAGTTAAAGATAATTAACTAATGGAAGTGATTAAGGATTGATTAATTAACTTAAGTGAATGGGATAATTACTTGATGGAAATAATAAAAGATAATTAAGTTACTTAAAAGATAATAACTTAATGTGATTGAAGGGTTAATCCATTAATGTAATTAATTAATCAAAGGTTAATTAATGTAATTAATTAAGAAATAATTAAATAATTAAGGATACAGAAATGATTTCATTTGTGAAATTTCCATGCTCTAACAAAATAGGAGGTTTCATAACTTTATTATTTTTAGAATTTTCTGCTTCCTTAAGATTTTGACATTCCATATTTACATTTGATTCTCAACCAAGTTCTTTTTACGTACCAGTATGTCAATTGTATTATCAGAATCTTAGTCATAGGACTCTTATCAAACATGTTATCTGCATCCAAGCCATTACTCATAGTTGACTCAACAATTTCATGAATGATTCCAGATTGAGAAGTAGAGGATTCACCTTCTTTTAATAGCATGTTATTATTAGTTTCCTCACCAGTATCTGTCAATATCATAAAAGAATTTGAAATTGCAATATTCTCCTTATGTCCCATATCATCCAAAATAATTTGTTCAGTACTACAGCCTGAAGAACTTTTATCATTACTTGTTTTTGTTACCTTTTGACCTATCAGATTTTGATCCCATTCCTTCTCCCCAATATCAGATGAAAGATTATTTGATTCCTTATTCCAATTAATACCATCTTTAGGAAATTCTGGATTTTTTCCTTTCTCTTCCAGACTTTCATAGTCTTCATGTTTGAATTTCCAGAATTGTGTGACTTCAATACCTTTTCATGCAAAATATTATGTTCATTGAATTCTCTAAAATTAGTTGCTCCAGAAACACTTCCATAATGCATTTCAGATTTCTCATCCTTACAATATCCTGAACACTCCTTAGTTTCGTGTCCAAACACTTTACATTTACCGTAGATTTTTGGTTTCCTATCATATACAACCTTAACATGAGGACAACTGTCACCTAATTCATCAATTACAATATACTCAGGGAGTTCTTGATTAGGAGATACTTTAATTAACGCCTTAGCATACTTGAATCTTGACAATTTTTCTGTACTTTCATCTAGGCAGATCAAATTACCAACATGACAAGCCAACCAATTGATTCTAATTAAGGTCCAAGCAATCAAAGGAATTCTATAAAAATGAACCCAAACTTGAACTTTTTTAATTTTCCCTTGAACATAGCCGTAAGATGGATTCCATGTTGTGATAATGAACATTTTACATTTAATAAAGATAGGAACAGATTGCAAGATTTTCATTCTGTATATGTCATTCGAGAAATTGAAATAGAAATTTTCATTATCAGATTTAATATCAACTTCACCTTTCAGTCTCCAAACTCTTCTCAAATACTTTGCCACAGTCAGATAAGAAAGAGAACCATCCAGAAAGAAACCAACCAAATGATCACGCTAGTAATTAATTCCTTTTCTTTTAACATCATCAGGTAAAGGTTTCGGTAAACAATCTCTTTTAATTTCAAATTGTCTACGCCCAAAGACTCCAGCATTTCTTGGTTTATTCTCGAAAAGCGATGACCACTTATTAACAATTCCAGAAGACTTATTATCAATAGGATAAATAATCTGCTCATTTATCACATTCTCAAAAAGAGAAGGAAAATTCTTATCTGATAGGAATGATGATTGATTCTCAAAATTCAGACAAGATTTTGAGGCAAACAAAGAAAAAGGAGGAAACGAGGAAGTAGGAGGTATCAGGGATGAGGAAGAAGGAGAAAAAGAAGAAGACAGAGAATAGATATGCAGAGAAGATTGAGAAGGAGGAATCGAAGACGAGAGGGGAGGACGAATCGATGATGAGGGAAGAGGGAGGAAACGATGTTAAGGAAAAAGGAGGGAACGGGGAAGGGGAACGGGGAAGAAGGATAATTACTTAAGCTAATTAAGAATGGTTAATAAATTTCATTAATTAATTAAAGTAATAATTAATGGTTTATAATTAATTAATATTGGTCAAGCAGGATCTAAAAGTAACAAATTAAATTAATTTAGTGATTTAATTTAATAAATTAGAAATTGTGACAAATTGATCTTGCTTATGGATAACTGAATTGTATTGAATGATTGTATTCTAGTCTGATAACTTGGAACATGCTGTGATATGATATGTTTGGGTTGAAGTGTGTTAATATGGATTGTCAATTTGTGATAAATTGCTATGTAAATATGTAATTCTGGGTATGAATGGAATTGTTTAAAACTTAAACATCTTGTTTTAAGATGTTGGTTTCGAAGAGACCGGGGTCGGGTATCGGTAAATACCCGAACCACTTTGATTTGTAATCTACAATAATTCTTTATAGATTTGATATGTGTAATCAATTGGCTGGGATGGATTAATTTAAGTAATTAGACCATTGAAATTATGTAGTGGTACTTAGATGTTGATGTGTGAAATAAGTGTTGACTATAACAAGTTATGAACTTGTAGTGAAGTACGAGTTACCTCGGGTTTTAAATAAGTTTATACATTAGTAATTTCATATTAGATGGGTTTACTCAAGTTGGTTTCCAGCCTGACCCGGGTGTTACTTTGATGAAATGCTCGGGTCAGACCGAGTATTATAGATTTTCAAGTTAGGACGTTCTGGAGCTCAGGAGGCGAGTTGGATGGCAGGAACATATGGAGTATTCTGCTGAGTATTATTGTTGTTTTTAGGACATGTTAATTTTAACTGTCCAGTTTATTAGGATTGGATGTAATCTCTGATGTAATGTATGTAAATTAACAATTACAGCTTTTTGTATAAATGCTATTATTTTGATATTATATTTTGATCCGCTGCGAATGTGAGATGTTGTTTTATGTTCTTCTTCTACCTTCTTCTTCTTTTCTTTAGCAATCTAAAGTTTCCAGTATTCGATCGCTCGGCACTTCTACAGTTGAACGTATCAGTGTCGAATTCTCTAGGTCGAAATTTCAGGTCGTTACATGACGCTTGCATAAAATCCAAAACGTCGAAAAGATGTTAATAAGAAATAAATAACAATAAATAAACTTAAATATTGTAAATAGACTATAAATTAATAAAATGCAATGCTTAACAATAATAATTTATAATTAACATAAATATTACTGAAATTACTAAAAGGAATAACTGAACAGACTGAAAATAATTAAAAACTGTAAATAATTACTGAAAAGGACAATTCCAAAAATCATAGTAAAACTACAACTATTGGAACCCCTATTATTTTAAATTACTTAAAGAAATCTTAAAATAATTACAATCACTGACCTTCGGTCCTAAGCTCTTCCTTTGGTCTTGCCGAATCTACTTGGAGCTATAAAATAATTTTTATTAAAAAGATTCTTTCCTTCGAAAATTATTCCTTTTAGGGTCCTTCCTGAAAAGGTGAATCCAAGCAAAGAAAATCTAGAATGAGAAAAAGTGTTAGGTCTAGGGGTCTATTTATATGTATAGAAGTGGATCTTGGACTGATGGATTTGGAGATTGAATAGCATGCAACAACGTCGTAGGCTGAATAGGAGCTATCAGATGCAGAGATAGAGGGATTGGATTAAACTAAAGGGTGAAAATGACGTATTCTGATGCTTCTCATTCGTTCTGACGAATTAACGGTCATGCACCTGCAAAATTCCAAGGCGGGTCGACCGGGCTGTCGACCGCCCCCTTTAACTTCTCCTTACTAAAGCTTAAGAAGAATGTTAAAAATGGAATTAATTCTAGTTTTTAGTTTGACTCTCGAGGCATTTTAAGAATGAATGAACGGATTTGTGTTCCTTTCTTTGATGGAATTAGGTAGGATATGCTGAGAGAGGGCCATTGGTCAAAGGTATCTATCCATCTAGGAGTAACTAAAATGTTTCAAAATATGTAGAAGACCTTTCCGTGGAAAGGGATATCTCTCAATCTTCGTGAGTCGGTGTTCGAACTGGCAACGGGTCAAGAATGACCAGTAAAAGACTGCCGGGTTACTCCAACCATTCGAGGTACCGAATTGAAAGTGGGAGAAGTATCCATGGACGTTATCGATGGGTTGCCTAGAACAAGAACAGGTAATGAATGCATGTGGGTAATTATAGATCGATTAATGAAGAGAACCCACCTTATCCCGATGAAGTCTACCAGAATGTGGCTTCTTTGGAAGAGATTTATTTGAGGGAGATCGTACGACTGCATGGAATTCCAGTGAATATAGTCAGTGATCGAGATCTTATCTTGAACAGTTGATTTTGGGGAGCCTTGCAAGATGCTTTAGGAACAGAGTTGAATTTGACCATAGCATATCACCAGCAAACAAATGTGCACACCTAAAGGGTGAACCAGATTTTGGAGGATCTCCTAAGTGCATGTATTTTGGATTTTGGAGATTCTTGGGAAGATTATCTGCATTTGGTAGAGTTCTCTTATAATAATAGTTACCATGCTAGCATTGGCACGGCACCCTACGAGGCTTTGTATGGTTGACCATGTAAATCACCATCATGTTGGTTGAGATTAGAGACTGTTTTGCTCTTGGACTGGAAATAATTCAAGAAGCATCAACGAAAGTGGCTATGATCAAGAAAAGGATGAAAGAAGCCCGGGATCGCCATAAAAGTTATTCCGATCAACAGAGAAGGGACTTAGACTTTGCAGTCAAGGACTTGGTACTTGTGAAAGTTTCCCCGATGAAAAGATTTGTTAGATTCAGAAGAACAAGCAAGCTAGCGCCTAGATTCATTGGACCATTTAGAATCCTTGGGAGGATTGGATCGTTGGACTAATAGTAGAATTTCCCGAAAGATTATCAGAAGTCCATAATGTTTTTCATGTATCTCATTTGAGAAAGCATGTTTATTATCTGTCACGAGTTGTATAGATGTATATTCAGGAAGATTTAGAATTATAACCGAATTCAATGATAGTCTGAAATCTAGTTCATATTGTAGATCAGGATGAAAGGAGATTAAGGAACAAGGTGGTTAAGCTTATGAAAGTTCAGTGGAGTGATGACCCTCGTGATTGTACTTGGGAGACTTAGTATCATATTAAAGAAACTTACCCAGATGTAATGTCAGGTTAGCTGTTTGTTATTTGAATGTTCTTGTATGGCATAGTTGCTTTGCATTGTTATATGAATTTTTTGGTATAATAAATACCTTTCGGATTGTCTTTTGTGTATTAATTTCGAGGATGAAATTCCTCTAAGGGAGGAACAAGTAATAACCCGTAAATTAATCGCTTTGTATTTGAACATATAAATAATATTTAAATATTTAAATAATGGATTTTAATACCCAAATAAACAAGTTTTAAATAGTAGTCAATGATATTAAAATCATTTTCAAATTTTTTTCACCAAAATATTTAGGTCAACTAAAAGTAGAAAAAGTAACCGAAAAGCATTTTTTAGAATTTCGGTTTTTTGACACGGAAATGTTATCAGAAATGTTGTGCACCCTTCTGCAACAATGCACACACACATACATGTCATGTGGTTTGTTAATTAAGGTGTTAGTAGTAATAAACCATGCTTACTTTAAATATAAACATGATGTGACACGTTATGTTTAAAAGAAAAAAAAAGGAAATAAAATAAGCTTTCATGTATGACCATACCTCAAAACCATACCTTAGAACACATTATGGAGTAAAGCATGTACAAGCATGGGTGTGGGCCCCTAGGCAACATGCAGAAGAGACGGGGAGGGGAGTGATGTGGGAAACTTGTGGGTGGTGGAGGTTATTTTAGTTAATTTGTAAACTTGGTTAGTATATATACCCCTTCCATTACACATCCACTTTCTAAAACTTCCTAAGACATATTTCCTAACTATATCTCCATTCTCTTCTACATACATGTATACGTCCATCCATGGCTTCTAGTTAATAAAAGTCACAAATTTTCCACTTCTTTTTAGATTTAAAACACATAAACTAGCTCCTTACTTCACTCCACCTATTAAACAAGACCCATATCCTCCACAATCCCACCATGGTCGAGCCCCATATGGTCTAGGCTGACCCCATAAGGCTATACAGAGTCCACTAAATCAAGTCAAGGGCATAAAAAAACTTAGTTCTGTGGTTATTCAAAGAGTTAGTTTGATTTCCATTCAAGTTAGTAAGTGTTTTTCTTGAGTAAAGCTTCCACCTTTTAACAACAAAGTTTAAACTATATCCATGCCCTTACTTGTAGCTATTAAATTCTTATTATATAATTGTAATAATGGTTTGGTTTGTTGCTTGAAAGTAAGTCGCTTTGGAAAGTTAGAAAGTGAATCATTGGTTATATGGAAATCTAGTAGTAAAACTAATGCCATTGTTAATTAATGCTTGATATATGTTATGTTATGGTAAATCATCATGATTTATTATCATACATTTGTTATGTGATATGTGGTTGTGTTGCAAATGTCACGTGCTCGAATTCGGAACTGCCCATATAGCGATAATCACTATATCAACACTTTCGAAAAATCATCTTTTATCGAACCGTTTGGTTTCATTATTATGCTTGGAATTATTTACAAGTTAAGCCATTTTTTGATAAATGATGTTTTCAAAAATCATTAATTATTTTAATAATGATTATTTACTTTAATTAATTATTTAATTAATAAGGATTAAAGTTAATTAATTAACTTATTAATGATGTGTTTAAAATTAACTGATCACTTGGCCAATGTTGTTTTGAAATTAATTAATCATTTTATTTAATGATGTCTAGGGCTAACTAATATTTGGATAATGATGGATTAATATTAATTAATTTATTATATAATGATATTTAAAATTAATTACCCTTTTAATTAACGACTTTTAAAGGTTAATAAATCTGTTTAACCTTAAATAAATAGTTTCTTAAATAAATTTAAAATTAATCCCTTTTAAATAGTGATATTTAATTATTATTTAATTTAATTAATTATATTATTAATAAGTTGAATTAATGGTGATTTATAGGTAATGTACCCTTTTTAATTAAAGGGCTTTAAAGTGAATTTATCAATTTAATTAATGACGTTTTAAAGTTGATTAGTAAATATAACAAGGATATTTTAAGTTGTTAAATCCTTTTTATAATGATGCTTCAAGATTATTAAACTCTTTCAACAAAGTGTTTAAAGTTAATACTTGGAATGTGAAGCCAGGTACGAATTCGGGTTTTTAAAAGAAAATTTTGAATTTTTTATGGAAATGAATTAATTTCCGTAAAGCAGTGCACTCGTATGGAAATGGTTTATTTGTATAATTAGCACTAAACATCGAAGAAGTAGATTTGTCACCATTTCGAAAGTTAAGAATAATCGTGAGACATGTCTTTGAGATAACACTACCTTGACTTGTCCAGTATTATTGTTAACCAAGAAATAGTATAAATTTGAATTCGATGAGTGCTGACAAGTATACAAGAATTAATTTCCATGTACGATCGTTTTGTATCCTCGATAGTTGGTTCCCCGGCTATCGGTTATTTTAGCTTCTTTATTGTTGTCATCCTAAGATGATTTATTTCTCTATTGAGTGTTGATATCCTTTGTCGACAATGATTAAATTCAAAGTGCGAGAGGAACCAAGCAATGTGGGGTTGCTCTCATCAGGATTCATTCACATCTCATCTAAATTGGATTGGGTAGCGGTATTAGATGTGAAATATTTGGATACTCGGTAAGGTTTGGCGGGGTCCGACTTGTATTGTTCGAGAAGTGTCACAGATTCCAGGGTGGATCACATCCCTAGTCATTTGTTGGAGATTTTCCTTTTCTTATTTATTCAAACCTTCAAATTTATCTCCTTATTTGCACCTTCATGGTGCTTAATTATTTATCCATTCTTCACGTTTGGATGTTGTTTACATGAGAGTAAACCCGTTCCGTGTTCAACATCATGGTCTCACATGTTTTGTGTATAATTACTTACATTTGTTTGAATTTTTACTCATACCAGACATATCGTCTGACCCGAGTTGTTTGTTTCCATAAACTCTCGGGTACTCATTTTATTTAATTAGTCCGGGAGTAGCAGGTCTTTGTTGGACTCTTTTGAAGACGGCGTTCTACTAGAGGCTTTTCCTCTTCTTATTTATCTATTATGCTACATTATCTAGCTTATGTAAGTGTATTTTATTTTAGCATACGTAAAGGCTGGATATTATAACTGCATAAGGTGATTTGTAGTACTTTTGTGTAATTCTGATAACTCCCAGTTAAGGAGTAACCTGATGTAAATTTACTGTTATGTTTATTTAGCAGTTTTGCTGTGAGCTTTTCTATTCTGTTCTTTAATTTTACCCCACAACGATTCATCTTTCCAATGCTTGGGCAACAACACACGAACACCAGGGCTATGTTAACTGCCATTCCCAGGGGTCAGAAAGGTGGGTCGTTACAATATTCCAAACATATTGAATTCAATCTACAACTCAAATTCATATCCATTTTACTAATTTATTCCACTAGTTCATTTATTAGTTCATTGCACGTCAAATCTGTAACGACCCGGAATTTTAAGCAATATCAATTTAATAAAATTAATTTGATTTGATACTTTTTCTTTATAATTTTAATTTAAATTGGTAAATTTAATCTTTTAAAGGTTAATAAATATTTAATCTGGCAATATTGATCAATATCTTTTTTACAATTTAAAATTGATAAGAATTATTTTTCAGAGCTAATAAAATTTAATTCTATTTATAATATATATATATATATATATATATATATTTGATATATATTGTGAATAGAAGATCTTTTGTTTTAAATTAAAGATGAATATTCAAATTGTAATATATATGTATGTATATGTTATAATTTGGAATTGTTTTTAAATTTAATTTAATTAATAATTTATATATGTATGAATTGTGATATAAAGCTTTGTTTTAAAATTAATATTTTTCAAAAGTTAATTAAAGATTAATTCAATTTGTTTGCAAAATGTAAGATAATTGTTTATTTTAAAAATGATTGTTTATAAAGGATTTAATCAAAGATTTATTTTTGTTTTCTTTAAAGTGTTTAAATTAAAATGGTTATAAATATATTGTATAAAGTTATTAATGAAGCTTTCATTTTAAAAAATTATTTCTTAAATACTGAAAATAAATGTTTTAGATTTTTTTTTAAAAAAAATACATGTATAAAGTTTTATTTGTGTTATAATTAGTTTTAGAACATATTTTTTAAATATGTAAATTTATATATACATTTGTAAATACTTATTATTAAGAGATTTATGTAAGTAAGCTTTCTATTTACATTTAAATTGAATAAAAATTTAATTAAAAACACTTAATAATATGTGTAAACATATTAACATGTTTGTGACATATGTAATAACATGTGTAAGGTAATTAGGTAATATAGTTGACAAATGTAAGAATGTAAACAGGGGTCTTTATTTTGAAAATTTAATTTCTTTAATTTTAATAAACATAACACTTTCATTTCAATGTTCTTTTTTCTTAACTCAAACTAGAAAGTTTTTCAAAACAGAAAATTTCTTTTAACCTGAAAACTAAAAGCAAATCTGAAATTAAAATCCAAAAGCAAATCAAACCTGAAAGTAAAAATCTGCAAAATGAAGCTTTTCACATCAATTAAAACCTGCAATTCAATTCTTCTGCAAATACAAATGGATGATCAACAGCAGTATCAACAAATTAAAGGCACGCGGAGGGATTCATTTTTAACAGCATGCAATCAAAGGTTTTTTCTAGATTTATGTTCAAGCTTGGAATAAGAATTCAAAAACCTATTATGTGCTCTGCAAAATAAAGAGAGGTGAGTAAATCATTTTAAAAGCAGTTTTAATTAATTGTGATTGAATGATGATGCATGCGATGAAATTTGCTTTGATGATGAATATTAGTTTACATGAATGCATGTTTGTTTTGTATGCCTGTAAATTGAAATGTAAGTTCTGTAGTTTTAAACAGATTTTGATTTTTCCTCTTAAAAATAAATATCTCATTCTTTGATCACTATTAGTCTTTGATTTGCAAACAAGAAATGATTGGAATCATGTAACTTCACTACCAAAAATCATTCCAAGAATTTATACTAAGTATTCATTTCGAATTTGTAAAATAACAGTGAAAAACCCATTTTTCAAAATAATCAATTTGCTTAATTTCAAATTTTCATTATAGGGATGGATTCGTGTTTGAAAATCATGAATTTTGATATGCAATTTGAAATTTTTAGTTGGGTATTTAATGTGATATTTGGGTTTGTTCGATTTGGGGATTTTGGTGGATTGCCGTTGATCCACTTGTTGATTCGAGTCGAATCTATGGTCGAGGCTAGTTTGTGGGATGAGGATGAAGGGAAAAATGTTGTAAAATTTTTCATGTGATCGAATCGTTTGAATTCGATCAAACTAGGGTTTTATTTTAGTTTTTTTTCGGCTTTGTTGTCGAGATGATTGCGTCGTTGAAGATTGGACCAGAGTCGTTCGAATTTTGGGAAGATGTAGCTTGTGGACATGGCGTATCGATGGTGTGGTCGGCGAAGATCATAGGCGACAAGATGGTCGGCGTTGTAGGGTTTTGTGTTGAGTAGCTGCTGTAGTATTTTGGTACTTATGGTCATTTTTCGATTCGTTTAAGTTTCGTTGGATCTGGGCTCGAATTCAGGCTCGCGTGGGTTCGTATGACTGTCGTCGATGGTCGCGATGAACTTTTGTGGACGGCGGCGTTGGTGCACGTGCACCGTGCACGGTTTGGGTCAGGTGGATTTTTCGATTTGGGGAAGACGTGTTCAGCCCGAAGTTGTTATCGCGTTTTCATCGAGGATGACTCAAAGAAGAAGCGAAGCTGGTTGTCTTCGGGACTGGCTCGTGTTGGTTGAGTGATTTACTCGAGTAATTTAGGTGTGGGTTTTCTGGTTTATACTGTATATGATATTAAGTTGTAAATTCAACTAGTTGTCGGATAAAGGAAGGTAAGCTTTAAAAATTATAAAACAAGTTTATAAAAGTAAGCAAATTTATATAAGTTAAATCTTGTTCTTTGTAAGTAAAAGTTAATTAAACTTTTAAAGTGTTAATTGAATTTATATTTCAAATTTAAATTTTTTTAAGGTGATTTCTTATGTAAGTAAGTATCTTTATTTAATTTTGAATTTCAATTTAAAAGAATGTTTTGAATTTAAATATTAAATCAAAGTTTTAAGTAAATTTCAAAGTAATGTTTAGTAACTAAGTTTTCAATTTATATTGAAATTAAATAAGTTTAAATTAGATAACTAAAGTATTTTAAATTTTAAATTTGATTTCTAAATGCCTTATTTTCAAATAACGTTATTATTATGATTTTGAAAACCAATAAAATAATTTGATTTTAAGTTGTTAAAATTAGATTAATTTCAAATAATTTACTTATGAAGATAAATATGATTAATTTATTTTTGTTATGAACATTATGGATACTTAATTATATGATTTGTTAATAAGCAAAGAGATTAATTAAGATTTATGTTTTTCTTAATTAATCAAGGATTTTAAAATATAAGAAGTTAATTAATTAATTAATTAATTAAATTTTAAATGATTAGTTAATTGGTTATTCAATTTTTAATAATCACTTAATTATGGATTAATTAAGTGCAATTACTTAATGAAGTAAATATTGGTTAATTATTGAATGTAATTAAGAATGTTAATTACTTATAGAAGTAATTAATGGAAAATTACTCATGGGAGTAATTATGTTGAAGTGATTAATGGATAATCACTTGATGTTATTACTTAAGGAATTGATTAATATAATTGTTTTGAAGTTAATTAATTATGGAGTAATTAATTAATTAAGAGAGTAATCAAGATTTATTAATGAAGATAATTATAAGATAATTACTTATGTAAGTAATTAATGGTTAATTACTTAATTAATTTTAGTTGATTAATTAATGTGATTAATTTATTAATGAATGAGATTAATTTAAGATTAATTACTAAGTGTAATTAATTAAAAATGTAATTAATTAATAAGGTAATTAATCAAGGATTTATTTACTTATTTTTAAATTGATTAATAATTACTTAATGAAGTAACTAAAGATTAATTAATTAGATTAATTTAATTAATTAAGAGGTTAATTAATTAAGATAAGTAATCACAAGGTGTTAATTACTGTTTGTGATTAATGAGATGATTAATTACAAGTTAATTATTTAAATTTATTAAAGTAATTATTGATTAATAAGGATTGTTTGTTAATATAATTAATTAATCAAGGTTGGTTATTAAAGTGATTAATTTAAGTGTGATTAATTAATTGTAATTAATTGAGGTTTAATGTAATTAATTATAGTTAATTAATTAATGAAAGTAAATAAAGGATCATTAATTATTGTAATTAATGATAGTAATTAAAGGTTAATTACTGTATATGGTTAAGGATAATTACTTGAATGTAATTAAAGGATATTTAATCTAGGAAGATTAATTAAGAAGATCATTAAGAGATGATTAATTTATTTATTTGGAATAGATTAATGAAGAAGGATTAAGGTAATCCAATTGATTAAGAGTTAACCAATTTCGTTTATGGATGATTGATTGATACTGGGCTATTAATATTGAATGTTGAATAATGTTGGATGATTTGGATATCTATGAAATGTGATATGCTGCTATGTGAGATGAATGTTTGATATGAATTATCTTTTGTGATAATGTGATTCATCTTTCTGTTTATATAATCATGAATAAAAGTTAATTGTTTAAACCCTTAAAAAACTTGGGCATTAAAATGGCGTTTGGTTTTGGTGAGACCTGGATCGGGTTTCCATATATGGATATCCGAAAACCACATCGATCCAAATTAAACGTTAGGTCGTGAATCCAAGTGGAGCTTAGTGAAGACTCGAGGTGTAAGAACTATACGTCAGTATAACTCTGAGGGTGATTCCGTGATGAGTTCGACGGAAATAGTACTTATAGGTTCGAAATGGTGATTCAGAGTGCACGGGCTATGGTCGTTGGCTCTGAGGGTGATTCCAAAATGAGTGCAATGAGATAGTGCCTTCGGTTTCGTTCGAACCCGGAACGAACTTGTATGGATTGAATGCTTTCAGAACATCGTCATGTGGACGATGAGCATTCTAAGATAGATGTGTTCTATAAAGGTAATCGCAGCCTCAAGCCTCATCAACCGGAAATGGCTAAAACAGGAGAGGTGCAGCAAGGCTAGGTGGGTATCACCCATTTCAAGGTGGGGTCATTACTGTCTAGATGTCCCTTTATTTCGGCTTAGTGGGTGGTTGGCCGCGCCAACAACGGGGTGATCTTACTCGGGACTGTTCAGTAAGGAATGGTCTCGGCTTTGTGATGCAGAGGATTGGGCGTAATCCTTGGTAATGTGATCTAGGCTACATACTGTGACGGGAGGTACCCCGGCAGCCCTGCCATTGATGGAAACCCATTCTTCCTACGAGACCCTATGGTTTTGTTTGTATTACCCACTTTTGTGGCTAGTAGCTGGAATTTAATGAATTTAACAATTTCGACGATTTCTTATTTACTTGAAAACCCTAAACACTATTATAATATCACTGGATTTCCTATCAAATGTTTTGGTTAGCGTAAGGTAAAAACTTTTCCATGTTTATGTGTGGGAAGTCTTACGTGATACCTTTTCTTTTCAAATGGTTTTTCTAAAGTTAAGTAATTTTAACCCGTTTACTTACACCAGACCCCTGCCAGACCCAAGTGTTTATTTTCTGTTTTATTAAACTCTTGGGTACTCATATTATGTATGAGTAGTCGAGGGATTCAGGTTAGCTTGACGAACTCTAGAGGAGATATGGAGCAGGAGGCTTCCACATGTAGATATATTATGGTTCCGTTGTGTTTGTGTTGTATCTGTATCTTGTGTTCTTGAGTTGTATAGTTAGATAGATGTTTATAACTGTCTAATATGTGTTGTATAAGTTGTGTACTCTGATGTAATATGATACTATGTAATATTTTAAGTGATATATTATATTTCATTCATTCCGCTGTGAGTTATCAGATGTTGTTGTGTTTCTTCTTTCTTATCTTTTCTTCTTCTATCCCTTTCTATCTTAATTAGTGTTGCGACTTTCTGGTGTTAGAAAGTTAGGTCGCTACAGGTCGTATCAGAGCATTAGGTTGAGTGAATACCTAGGCTCTAGAGTGGTGTCTTTCTTGAGAGAGCGTACTTGTATTTTTTATATATATAATTATATATATATATATATATATATATATATATATATATATATATATATCTACCTAATCTGTTGTGTAACATCCCTCCTTTTCGCACGCTTTAAATTGACACACGTGCCAATTCAAACCATTCGGAAGGGCGGATTGTTATGGGGTAAATAAGAAAACGAGGAAGAAATAAAACAAAACAGAATCTTACCACAGAAGGATAAAATATAATAATCAAATATACAGTTTATAAAGTTGTTTTAAAATATTCGATTATACTTATACAACATACATCAGAGTTACACATACCATATAACAATGCAGTGGAACAATATGAGTGTAGTGGAATATAATAAATAATAACAATAGAAATCTCCGTCTTCGTCCTCCAGAGCTAAAGTCTTCGATCCTGAAACGCTCGGACTGACCCGAGTGAATTGAAAAGACAAAACACTCGAGTCAGAACTAAAAGATCTTATGTAAGTTAAATTGACAGAACTAAATATGAGTGCAGTAACTCAAAAGATGCTCGAGATTCACATCTCTTAAGGATCCTTTAAACTATTTACTATATAGTATATTGCGCTATTATAATAGTGTCTAATTGTAAAATAAACTTACTTTTAAATAGCATTAAGGTGTTACCCATACAGCCCTTAACACAAATAATGCCAATAGTCTATACAGTACCGTAATACCTCCTGATCGGGAGGCTACCAGAGGATACTCCATAGGTACGACACAAATAGAAACTCGTACAAGGCGCGATGGGGTAGGTGACACGGCACAACTAGGCAATGCCAGGGTAGATATACCAATTACGCATCCGGGCTGGTGGTAACGCGAAGCTGCAACTACCGTCCACCTTGGACAAACTCCCCCCTAAAATCAAAAGTAAAAGTGGCCACCGAATCAATCCAAAGTCGGAGTATAGTATCGAAGAGGAGTATCCGATAAAGGGCGCTAACCCTCTTGGCCCGAGAATCGCTCCTGTTTTAGCCACCTTATGCCAACTCACGGGAGTCGGGTCCACGTATTTACCTCAAAGGAAACATCGCCACCATCCTACTTCATTCTGGAACCTCCACCGCGTACACGGTTGTCAAAGTGGTTTTCGGGGTTGGCAGAGAGTATGACAACTTCCAATCCCGGTCTCTTCAACAACCAATCTTATTATAACACCGCGGTTATTTCAAAATAATTTATACTTTAAAACCAGAATATAATATCTCTTTCAAACCATATAAATACGATATCATTAATATTTTTAAAACCCAAATCAATATGATATCATTTTTATTTTACAAATATCTCTTTCCCAAAATCATAATATTTTTCAAATATATATACCTTGAAACCGTAGCTATGAAACATAACTTTCAATACTTAATGGTTCAAATACTATATTACTATGTAAAATAAACAGCATCTTCAAATTTCACAATAAATTCCCAATATTAATTTGAACCTCCAAATAAACCATTTTAATTACCATATATTTCAAAGCTTAAATATTCTATATTTCACAACATTATAGTTTATATATCTCAATCTTTAAATATTCCACTATTTCAAAAATGGATTCCTTGATAAATTAATATATATCAAATCAAATTCCCATTATTTAAATTTGAAGTATTTACTTACTGAACAAATATTATTCAGGTAAAACCCTTAAACTTCAATAATAGGATATTCTTTTAAATAAATTAACTTGATAATATTCTTTAAATAAATTTGATATTCGTTTAAATCCTCTAATCAAAAAATCAAGTTATAAGATCATACCCTTTAAATTTTCTTGATAATATTCTTTAAATAAATTTGATATTCGTTTAAATCCTCTAATCAAAAAATCAAGTTATAAGATCATACCCTTTAAATCTTCATTTATTTACATTTCAAAACAAATTTTTCGAGGAAAATTCTTAAATATTTAAATTCAATCGTATTCACATTTATCTTCAACTTTACTTTTATTTGAGTTATTATAAACTCTATATACAATAGAATTTCAAATATATTCTTAACCATATTATATGAACGAAATCTATTTCATTATTTAGCTTATTTTAAAATTCAAAACAAATTTATACATAGCTAAATTCAAGAAATTTTTACTATATGTATATCAAAATTTAATATTTATTAAACCGTGTTCTTTTCAAAACCATAGAAAATGATTTCAAAGATAATTATATATATCTACTGCGGTGCCTGTATATTATTTTCTATCCTATGGTTAATTGATACGGATATTTATCATTTCAATCCGCAATTAAAAATAAAAATGCGGTTGTATATCATTTCAAACCGCAATCCCGAATGAAATGAAAATGCATAATAACTTGCCGTTTATACAATATAAATACATCATCCATTCATCCATCATATCAATCATCAAATATTTATCGATTTATCATCAAATTCAAACAATCACATCAATAAATAATAGTTAATTACTTACAGTAAATTTTCAAAAATGAATTAAATAACTATTTAACTGTAGTTTATATGCAATAATAAATAAATTTAACTAGCGGTTTATATGCAATAATAAATTTAACTAAAATTTTAACTGGCAGTTTATATGCAAAAATGAATTAAATAACAAGTAAATTATATGGATGCAAATTTACTGAGATAATGATGAAATATTTGCCAAACAGCTATAAATAAATTTCTAAACACATCATAAATCAATTTAACAAACATAAGAAATTTTAGAAATTGTGAGTGGGTTAAAACACTCACCTTTGATTTTAGCCCATAAAAATCCAAACAGAAGAGCAAAACTCAACAATCTCCAAATTCAACTAAATCAATTTCATGTTGTGTTTTCTCAAGATGAGGCTTCAGGAAAAGAGTGAAGAACAACTAAGATGAGACCAGGAAGTGTACGAAAATGAAAAAAAAACCATTTTTATAAAAGATTGCTTTTGGATTTGCAAGAATAAGAGCTTTTGAATACGAGGTGATAGGAGAAACAAAATGTAAAAGAAGAAATAATATGTAGGTTATTTATAATTAGGAAATGAATATGGAGGGACAAAAATAAATGTCACATTTTATTAGTTTGATTCTAAATTAATTAAGTGCAAGATACAGAAAAGTTTGAATACATCATATATATCCATACTTTAACTGTGTGTTAAAATTGCTAAACATATATCAAGTAGGATTAATTGGTGACAATATATAGAAATAAACAAGAATAAATGTAGATGCAATCACATAAGGATCTAATATGGAAGGAGATAAAAGGTGACGACAATGATTAATTCCACTTTCCTACTTTAGCCAATTTTATTAATACGACATTCAATTATCATGCAAGTAGTATTGTGACTAGAAAACATAAACAACAAATAATAAATTAATATGTATATAATATTACCTCACTTTTAAATTATTTGATGATAATAATAAAAATTAAATCATGCTTTAGCAATTTGAAATTAAAATATTAAATGTTTATATGTATACACATGCACACAAAAACGCATACATGTGTGTATAAAGATTAAACCAAAGCTTATTAATTAATTCAAAGCAAACTTCCATACCACATTAAATTGTCTAATGCGTTTGTAAATTATGTATACTTGAGGTCAAAAATACACATATACATATAAATTAAACCTTTTTACCTCAATGAATTTTTTTTTTAACAAAACAAAAGTGGAACATGACGAATTAAGCAATATAGTAACAAACCTTTAAGATCCTTAAATAAGGACATTTGAGATAATAATTTACGTAACAAATTTAAATATTGTTGTAATCAAAATCAAAGCTTAGATTTATCACCGAAAAATTGTTAAGCGTATGTAAACTTCTGTTATAATTTATTAGATTAAGAACAAATAATTTATTCAACAAAGTATTCAAATTTCACGATATTTTCAATTCAAGATAAAGTGACAATATGTGTATACAATATTTTTGTTTCAAAACAAATGCAAATTATATGTATATAAACTTTCAGATCTAAAAAAAGTGCAATTTGGTTTAAGAGTTTAAAACATGGATTTGTAAATAAAACATTCTTTTAATATATATATACAATTTTTTTTTATGATTTATCAAATTACAAGTCAAATTAATTCATTCAACAAAAAAATTCAAATAAATAAATAAATGTTGATTCTCATTCTTATTATTAAAACAATCATTATCCCATAAACATATTTACATTTGGTTAAATTTCATTACATTGATACTTCCGTTTTACCTTTATTCGTATTACTATTTTATTTCCCCTAATTGTGTAATAACTACCAAATCCAATATATTGAAATTTGTCGATTTCACTCATAAATTAAGATTTTAAATCCACTTAACTAATTTTCTTTGGTTCCATCCTTTATTACATCAACTGTTACTTCAATTTACATTAACCAACGTAAAATTAAGATTTATTTGTAATCGATTATCAAATTTTATTTTAACTCATTAAATAAACAAGCAAACTAACAATTGCAACTTATGTGCTTTTAATTGCATTGACATTTAAACTTATTAGCTTATATCAACACTATTCTCATTAATTGCAAACGAATTACCAATTTTAGTCACTACCCTAAATAACTAACGTATGTTAATCTACATTATTCCTAAGTTACAAATTTTGAATTAATTACTATTTATTATTATCTTTTCACTGATTAATTCAACATTTGCTTTGTTTTTCTTATAATAAATTTATGGGGGAATTAATTTAAAGGACAAAGATTTGTATATTTTTTGCCTCAAGGACACGACCTCAATATTTTTACCACAAGGACAAATATTTTTCTAAAAATTATTCATAGGGACAAACATTTTTCAAAATTATTCATAAGGACAACAAAACTACTACCGAGCTAAAAACTGATACCTAAAAACTGCTACCGATAACTACAAACTGATACCTAATAACTGTTATCAATAACTAAAAACTGATACCTACAGAAAGTTGTCCTTCAGGATAAAATATTGAAGGTCTGTCCTTGAGGCTAAAAAGCTATGAAATTTTGTCCTTGACAATAATTTCCTGTAAATTTATTACCCAATACTCCTATATTCATCTTAGATTTGTTCAAATGGCTATATTTCAATTTATAACCAAAAATTTCTATTGATTTTCCATTTTAATTTATTAGCCTCCATTAACGTTAATTTACCTTTAAGTTATCACTAACGGACAAGTGTTGAAATTATTACATACACCGTTCTCACCCTGTTACCAGTTGGATGAATTTTAATTGATTCGTAGCTATTGCATTAATATCCACAAATTTCATCCACATCTCTATTAATGTAAAATTTAATATTAAATCCCCCTTATTTGCAATTAATTTACTTATTGATTTTTTTTTACTTTCAAATAAGTTAATAAATCTAAAATTTCACTCCTGTAACGATCCTGAATTTTGAACAAATTTAAATTGAAAATATTTAATTAATTTTAAATATTTGAATGATGATTTAAATTGAATTCTCAATATAACTAGGATATTGGCGATTAAATTTTTGAATTTAATCTATTTAAAGTTGAATAGAAATTTGAATTTAACTTTGAAGTTTGAAATTGAATATTGAAATTGTATTTTAAATTCAAACAAATGACTTAGAAAAAAATAGTTTGGATTTACGAATTATATTTATGTAAACTTATAAATTGATGTTGAACTGTAAAACGTTTATAAGTTTATTTAAAGAAAAAGATTTATACAAAACAAATTTTATTTTAAAAATAAAAATAAAAATATATATATATATATAATAAAATAAATAAAGAAATACGCATAGTTAAAAATTCAAACAACATATTTATAAATTTTGAAAAAAATATAATGTAACTACACTTAGTTAAAGTTTTTACAACAAAAATAATACAAAACAATTGAATTTAAAATGAAAAAAAAAATAAGAAAAAAATAAAAAAATAAATAAAATAAAATAAGAAGTATATACTGCCTTACCTTCATCAGCTACAAACATGCCTTGTTCCACGCCCTAAATCACGCAAGAGACATTATCTCCTCTGCAAAATCACGTCTCCTCCTTCTATTTTATACCCGACCTCCTTTACCCCTTTTCTCATTCGAAACCTAATCTAAAAATCGAAAAAATGGTGGCGGCTCTTTTTCGTCCCTCTCCCTTCAGAAATTAGGGTTTGCTTCATCTTCATTCGCTCGGCTTCATCTTCATTCGATTGCGTTGCTTCGACCTTGTTTCGATTGTGCTGTGCTCAGTACTCTTCGGCTGTTTCAATTTTGAAAGGTGAGTTCTTTGCTCACGATTGATTTTAATGCAAGTGTTTAAATTTGTTGAATTGAATGTTTTGGTTGCATGCTATGATTTGGGGGAAGGCTATTTGCTGTCACTTGCTCGATTTGCTTGAATTTAAACTGTTAAGAACAGATGCGACTTAAATGTTGTTTTAAATTTGATAAGAACAGATGCTATTGAATCTTTATTTATAAACTGATGAGGTTGCTGCATGTGATGGATGTGAATTTATCTATATTGTGATGGATGCATGCTTGTGTATATGTATATATATGCCACCTCTGTTATGATATACAGTTTCAAGAAAAAAAAATTATAATACTGTGAGTAAAGTCAGAAATTAATCAAGAAATTTACAAGTTTATTAGTGGTAGATGTATGAACATATGCTTGCCGTTGGAAAAAAAAATGCTCTTGCATGTTCACTTGAGTTTTGAAATTGTTGTCTCATTTTGAAAACAGTGCAGTCCCTTTGTTTTTGAGATATATGCATTTTGACTAGTTCACTTGCTCGTTTGTGTTGGCTCTGTTAGCTTTGGGTTCACTGATCAGTACACGTACATGTTGAGTCTCATGACTTTGTCTCTATTTTGACCCTTGATCATTTCATGTTGGCATTTACTCCACTTTGCATTTGTGCATTGCTGTCATATAAGTTGGTCACTGTTGCATTACTTGTGGCAGTTGCTATGTTCACCTGCACTGCTTCATGTTGAATTCATTTGAGTTGTTGCAATTTAGTTCAAGTTTCTCTGTAACTTCGCTTTTTGCCTTGCATTGACCATGGCTTTGCTTGGTGGTGCATTTTGTTGCGGCCTGTACATGTATTACTAGCTCTGGTTCATCTTTGTTGCTTCACCACAGTTTGCATTTGCCACACTTGTGTTCCCTGTTATCAACTGGCCCTGATTATGTTTTGACCCGAAGTGGTACTCGGGTGATTATGTTTTTGACTCGGAGCATAAGGTTTTAAAACTTGAAGTAAATGGTGGGGTATCTCGGGTTTATGGTGCAGGGTTTTATAACAGAGAAGTTGCAGTTTTCATGTTTAATGAAATTCATGTTTAAGTTGAAGACTTAATTCAAGTATGAAATTAAACTGAGTTCAAATAAGGTTTGAAGTTCAAAATTTCTAAAAATGGAACTTTTAAATTTAAACAAAGTTTTAAATTCTGTTTAAATCAAGAAATTTAAAAAACTGTTTCAGGCTTTATAACAGAGAGTATTTGTAGTTTGAATTTTAAATAGAATTCATATTTTAAGGTGTAACCTGGATTTAAGTATTAATTAGAATTGAATTCAAGTGGAGTTCTGAGTTCAAGGTTTTGAAAATGAGATTTTTAAATTTAAACATAGTTTGAAATCAAGTTTAATAATAGTTCAGGTTTTAAAACCTGAGAATTTTGTTGCAGGTTTTTGAGTACTATGTCTGGTTTCATTTTTGAAGTTGAATCTTGCTCCTTTGCTGTTTGGTCCCATGTTCATGTGTGTCTTGAATTTCTGGTACTATCACACTGAAATTGATTCAGTTGTACATTTGTTCATCAAGTCTCCCCTTTGCACTATCTTTTGTTGCTTTCATGTAGCTTGTATCATTTGTTTCCCTGCACTTGTTTCACTGTAATCGTACAGGCTTCACTGCCCTGTACGCGATCCGTGTTGCATGCCTGCTGCTGCATGCTTGTTTGCTTCATGTTTTTGTTCAAGTTGGCACTAGTTTTGCCTTGAGCATTTTCTTTGCAGTGATTTGTCCGATTTGCGCTTGCACGCGTGTTGGCGAGGCAGTGCACATGTGTATTAATATACGTGTGTACTGCAGCCACACAGGATTGACAGTTTTTAAAATTTGAAGTTGTTAATAATGAAAATCCATAATAGATTTTAAATTGGTTCATTTGTTTCATCATCTCTGTGACCATTTTATTCAATTCATTGCAAATTTAATTACTTGAATTAAGATTAATCCTGACTCGAGTGTTTTGTGTTTTGCAATTAACGCTCGGGTCAGTCCGAGTATTTTTACAGCTTGAAGATTTTCAGGCCGCGAAGTTAGAAAGGGTCGGGGAAAGCACTTCACTAATTTTTTTCGAGAAAATTTTCTTTGTACTCTAAAAGATATATATATATATATATATATATATATATATATATATATATATATATATAGATAACTGTTCCGCTGTATTAAAATCTGATTCATTGTATAATACTCTGATGTATGTAAGAAAAATTCATTTATGAAAAATATTATGATTATTCTGTGATTCTGTGGCTGATTCTGTTTAAACTCTATAAACTGACTAACAATCCGTCATTTTGAACGTTTCTAGTTGGTTTAATTACCGACTAGAGGCGGTCAGGGCGGCGGGTCTTTACAAAAGTGGTATCAGAGCTATGGTTTACTCAAAGCTCAGTTTATGATGTTTAATATGAATAGTTACTAGAAACACTTTAAAGAAAAATGTTTTTCAAATTTAAATAAGTTTGAAATTGTTTTCTTTGGAAAATAAAAAGGTATTTTGAAAGTTAGAATTATTTCGAAAATTCCCCTCTCTAAATTTAAGTTCGCGTTAGTTCTCTTCGGTGAGGTCTTCTCAGATTTGAGTTTCAATCATTCGGAGACTCATTATCGAATTTTTGAGAGTTAGGGAAAATGAAAAATAAAAGTTAAGTGAAGAGAATTAATGAATTGATTTGAATCAAATATTGTGAATATCTACAAAATAATAATTGTGAAATAAAATGATATTTCAATTTAGTTATAGCCAAGAGGATAATTAAACTATAACTTGAGAATTTGATTCTGAATTCTTTTGAAATTGATTTCAAATGTTGTTAAGAACGAATTAGTAAATAAATGAATTATAAGTATTTAACTTATAATATGAACTTTTGGTATATAACTGAGTTATATAAATTGAATCGAATTGAATTAATAAAAGATTTATAAATTGAAGTTTTATAAATAGAAAGGGAATTTGTAAAGATTGTTTATAAATTCGAAACCAATTGAATTCGATAAGTAAATTGTTGTAGCTTATTAAAGGAGATATATCCACGATTTTGGACAGTGGATAACCCTTTAAAAATAAAAAATAGGTTGAAGAAATGATGAAATTGGTTGACAAAGTATATTCACGATTTTGGACAGTGAATACATTATTGAATAAAACAGTTATGTTTTAGGTAAAATGATTGAATAATCCAACCTCTGCTAATAAGAATTGCAAATATTGATAGGAAACTTCGAAAACATCTTGTTTATTATAATGGCGAAAACCGAAGCACAAAAAGCAGCACGCCGTGAACGATGAGCAATTGCTCGTAGAGAACCAGAAGCGAGACGTGCGGAAATTGAAAGGAGATTCAGTGAAAGGCAAGCACCCGGTCCATATGATGAGGTTATTTGCTATCGATGTCATAAAAAAGGGACATTATGCCATTAAGTGTCGAGTAAGGAGAAAGAAAAGGAATGTGGATGACCGGTTCGCTCGTCCTGAGATTGTGTGTTTTAAATGTCGGGAGAAAGGGCATTTTCTTAGTCATTGCCCTAAAGTGAAAAGGAAAAAGTGCGTACTCAATTTACCCGTCGATAGATTGACAATCTGCTACCATTGTCGTCAGACTGGACATATAGCCAGAAACTGCACCGAAAGACAACAGGGAGAGCAAGCTATAGCCCGACCAGCTAGAGCGAAAAGTGCTAAGGTGATAGATAAGGATGGAAACATCTCATATTTTTGCAATAACTGTAAGGAGTGGGGACATGTGGATTTTGACTGTGTTAATTCTCCTTTAACACAACATGAAATAGTGTCATCCGAAGATGAAAGTTTGGCAAAGATGCATACTATCGGAAAAGAAGTCGTTAGTCCTTAATTATTCTGAATCTTAAACCAATCGATATATTTTGTAATACTATCCTTTGTAATCCACAATCTTTTGTGTACGTCTTTTAAAAGTATTAAGCTATGTAAAATTTTGTATGGAAGAAATATTTTAATGAAATAGCATCTTGGGAAGTGATATTATGGAAGGAAGTTTAAATTGTTGATTTAACTGTATGAATCAAACTAGTTTTGATGTGAAGTTTATATTTCAAGTTTAAAACTATTGCCTAAAATAGTTAATATGGAAATATAGATCTAATGGAACCAATTCGATGAATAATTTACTAAAGAACTAGTTGATTATTTTTGAAATAGAAAGCAAATGTAAAGTTCAAATGAAATTTAGATTTCAAATTTGAAGTTGTCAACATGATAATCCATTATAGGTTTAATAAATTCAGTGATGAATTTGAATTTAAACGTGCGGAAAATTAAATTAAGTGAAAAACTTAATATTGAAAAGTTTGAAATCGGTTTAAAACTAATACTATGAAAAGTATGAAGAATTCAAACTATGAATTAAGTTGAAGTTGAAAAAGTTAATGGTTTTAAAGATGTTTTAAAATGCATTAACTATCGAATACATAGATTTCAACATTCAATTGTTGAAATAGGCGTTTTCGAGAAAATTAAGGAAATGATGGACTATAACACTATTGCTATAGTAAATGGTTTCCGGAAGGAAATGTTGTTTATAGTATTGGGATTTATATATCTATCTTAAATCCGAATCCCTATACTAGTGATTTTGAGTTGTCGTAACGATGTTTTACGTAACATTCGTTTTAACTCAAATAAAAATGTTTAAAAGAATGATTTCCTTAAAGAATGAAATATATACTTAATTTTGATTCAAGTATATTGAATATTTTCAAAGTGTTGAAAATAAAAGAATTTGTGAATTACTTATTATTGAATAAGTATGGAAATATTTTCCAATATGAAATGAAAGGTTTGAAATTTTATCTTTTAAAGATAAATCGAAAAATGAATATTTGAAATTGGTTTCAAATGGCTAAGTGTGAAAATTTTATATCTTGTAAAGATATTATTTTGAGAAATTTGAACGATTAGTTCAACTTGGAAATTTTTCAAAGAAATGAATTTTGAGTTAAATTGAGTTTAACTTTGACACCAAAAACAATATAAGTTCAACTTTGAATTTTGGATAGTCGATTGGGATTGTATGTCTAACATTGTGAATTGATGACATAGCATTTGATCTCTATTAAATATATATCTGTGGTGGCGGAGAATTTATTCTTTTAGCTTAACACCCTTCTCTGAGACGTACGAGCTTAGAGGTTATATATCGATAGACATCAATTATGTGTTGAGAATTGACGATGTAACGTGATAATGAATTGGATTGTGAATGTGAATTAGGTTTGAGATAGCCTTAAATTTTCAAATCGATTTAGAGGAAAATTTTAAACGTGATGGAAAATTTGGAATCCTCTATTTGTTGTGAATGTGAATTAAGTTTTCGTAACTTATATATGTGAAAATAATCGAAAACCATCAGTTTAGAAAGTCATTATTATGAAAATCCTGTGTAAGTTTACATAGGTATGATATGTACGAAATGTGAAATGAAGTACTATATGTATATGACATATGTTTTCTAAAAACTGAGGATATGGAAATGTACCTTCCATTTATTATGTGTGAAAGTGATTGGAACTCGGTGGAGTGTCCATTAGAAATCGTAGCTACGTAGAATTCCATTAGTGGAATGTCCATTGGGACTGATATGATATCCCCCACGATGGATCATCGTGTTTGGGATTATGTGATTGACGCTGGCGTAATTCGTGGGGCGTGATGCCTACAGTTACAAGCGATTCCACTGAGATAGTGGCGCAACCGCCGAGTAAACTGCGATCCGGAAACCGAAGCGAAATTCGAGGGGCGTGATGCCTAAGGCTACGAGCGATTCTACTGAGATAGTAGCGTAACCGCCGTGTGGACCGCGATCTAAGGCGACAACCATGGCGAAATTCGAGAGTGATGAGAAATCTAAGATTACAAGTGATTCTACTGAGATAGTAGCGTAACCGCCGGGTAAACTGTGATCCATGGGGGAACGTGCTTTCCATATCCATTTTTAAAAAGAATTTTTAAAAAGTATTTTCACTGGGAGTTGAAGCAAGTATATTTAGTACATGGAGATTTTTAGTCTTGCGCCTGGCCAGCGTATGCCTAAAGGTCTGTGAGAACGACGATGGACTTGTTAAACTTCGAGTTATCAAGTATTTTCAAAACTTTGAATAGAAAATCAATAATCTGAAATTAGAATTACACAATTCTAACTTAATGAATTAAGGAAGAAGATCTTTTTGAATATTTTGAAAGCACACAGTTTTGGATAAGATATATTATGCAAATATTTAGCATGAAAGATTTTAAGTTTAAAAATCTGAGTTTTGTAACTCAAAAATTTGGTAAAAGACTTTTGAGTCTTGATTATTGAAATTGATGAACAAAACTAGTGAAATAAAATAAATGGAATGAATTCTATATTTGTTTGCGAGTTTGAAACTTGGTAAAATTATGTAGGGTATAAATATCGGTGAGATTTTAGCAATCGTTTTTCCTAACTTATAATTTCGGGACGAAATTCTTTTAAGTAGGGGAGATTGTAACGATCCTGAATTTTGAACAAATTTAAATTGAAAATATTTAATTCATTTTAAATATTTGAATGATGATTTAAATTGAATTCTCAATATAACTAGGATATTGGCGATTAAATTTTTGAATTTAATCTATTTAAAGTTGAATAGAAATTTGAATTTAACTTTGAAGTTTGAAATTGAATATTGAAATTGTATTTTAAATTCAAACAAATGACTTAGAAAAAAAATAGTTTGGATTTACGAATTATATTTATGTAAACTTATAAATTGATGTTGAACTGTAAAACGTTTATAAGTTTATTTAAAGAAAAAGATTTATACAAAACAAATTTTATTTTAAAAATAAAAATAAAAATATATATATATAATAAAATAAATAAAGAAATACGCATAGTTAAAAATTCAAACAACATATTTATAAATTTTGAAAAAAATATAATGTAACTACACTTAGTTAAAGTTTTAACAACAAAAATAATACAAAACAATTGAATTTAAAATGAAAAAAAAATAATAAGAAAAAAATAAAAAAATAAATAAAATAAAATAAGAAGTATATACTGCCTTACCTTCATCAGCTACAAACATGCCTTGTTCCACGCCCTAAATCACGCAAGAGACATTATCTCCTCTGCAAAATCACGTCTCCTCCTTCTATTTTATACCCGACCTCCTTTCCCCTTTTTCTCATTCGAAACCTAATCTAAAAATCGAAAAAATGGTGGCGGCTCTTTTTCGTCCCTCTCCCTTCAGAAATTAGGGTTTGCTTCATCTTCATTCGCTCGGCTTCATCTTCATTCGATTGCGTTGCTTCGACCTTGTTTCGATTGTGCTGTGCTCAGTACTCTTCGGCTGTTTCGATTTTGAAAGGTGAGTTCTTTGCTCACGATTGATTTTAATGCAAGTGTTTAAATTTGTTGAATTGAATGTTTTGTTGCATGCTATGATTTGGGGGAAGGCTATTTGCTGTCACTTGCTCGATTTGCTTGAATTTAAACTGTTAAGAACAGATGCTACTTAAATGTTGTTTTAAATTTGATAAGAACAGATGCTATTGAATCTTTATTTATAAACTGATGAGGTTGCTGCATGTGATGGATGTGAATTTATCTATATTGTGATGGATGCATGCTTGTGTATATGTATATATATGCCACCTCTGTTATGATATACAGTTTCAAGAAAAAAAAATTATAATACTGTGAGTAAAGTCAGAAATTAATCAAGAAATTTACAAGTTTATTAGTGGGAGATGTATGAACATATGCTTGCTGTTGGAAAAAAAAAATGCTCTTGCATGTTCACTTGAGTTTTGAAATTGTTGTCTCATTTTGAAAACAGTGCAGTCCCTTTGTTTTTGAGATATATGCATTTTGACTAGTTCACTTGCTCGTTTGTGTTGGCTCTGTTAGCTTTGGGTTCACTGATCAGTACACGTACATGTTGAGTCCCATGACTTTGTCTCTATTTTGACCCTTGATCATTTCATGTTGGCATTTACTCCACTTTGCATTTGTGCATTGTTGTCATTTAAGTTGGTCACTGTTGCATTACTTGTGGCAGTTGCTATGCTCACCTGCACTGCTTCATGTTGAATTCATTTGAGTTGTTGCAATTTAGTTCAAGTTTCTCTGTAACTTCGCTTTTTGCCTTGCATTGACTATGGCTTTGCTTGGTGGTGCATTTTGTTGCGGCCTGTACATGTATTACTAGCTCTGGTTCATCTTTGTTGCTTCACCACAGTTTGCATTTGCCACACTTGTGTTCCCTATTATCAACTGGCCCTGATTATGTTTTGACCCGAAGTGGTACTCGGGTGATTATGTTTTTGACTCGGAGCATAAGGTTTTAAAACTTGAAGTAAATGGTGGGGTATCTCGGGTTTATGGTGCAGGGTTTTATAACAGAGAAGTTGCAGATTTCATGTTTAATGAAATTCATGTTTAAGTTGAAGACTTAATTCAAGTATGAAATTAAACTGAGTTCAAATAAGGTTTGAAGTTAAAAATTTTTAAAAATGGAACTTTTAAATTTAAACAAAGTTTTAAATTCTGTTTAAATCAAGAAATTTAAAAAACTGTTTCAGGCTTTATAACAGAGAGTATTTGTAGTTTGAATTTTAAATAGAATTCATATTTTAAGGTGTAACCTGGATTTAAGTATTAATTAGAATTGAATTCAAGTGGAGTTTTGAGTTCAAGGTTTTGAAAATGAGATTTTTAAATTTAAACATAGTTTGAAATCAAGTTTAATAATAGTTCAGGTTTTAAAACCTGAGAATTTTGTTGCAGGTTTTTGAGTACTGTGTCTGGTTTCATTTTTGAAGTTGAATCTTGCTCCTTTGCTGTTTGGTCCCATGTTCATGTGTGTCTTGAATTTCTGGTACTATCACACTGAAATTGATTCAGTTGTACATTTGTTCATCAAGTCTCCCCTTTGCACTATCTTTTGTTGCTTTCATGTAGCTTGTATCATTTGTTTCCCTGCACTTGTTTCACCGTAATCGTACAGGCTTCACTGCCCTGTACGCGATCCGTGTTGCATGCCTGCTGCTGCATGCTTGTTTGCTTCATGTTTTTGTTCAAGTTGGCACTAGTTTTGCCTTGAGCATTTTCTTTGCAGTGATTTGTCCGATTTGCGCTTGCACGCATGTTGGCGAGGCAGTGCACATGTGTATTAATATACGTGTGTACTGCAGCCACACAGGATTGACAGTTTTTAAAATTTGAAGTTGTTAATAATGAAAATCCATAATAGATTTTAAATTGGTTCATTTGTTTCATCATCTCTGTGACCATTTTATTCAATTCATTGCAAATTTAATTACTTGAATTAAGATTAATCCTGACTCGAGTGTTTTGTGTTTTGCAATTAACGCTCGGGTCAGACCGAGTATTTTTACAGCTTGAAGATTTTCAGGCCGTGAAGTTAGAAAGGGTCGGGGAAAGCACTTCACTAAAGTTTTTCGAGAAAATTTTCTTTGTACTCTAAAAGATATATATATATATATATATATATATATATATATAGATAACTGTTCCGCTGTATTAAAATCTGATTCATTGTATAAAACTCTGATGTATGTAAGAAAAATTCATTTATGAAAAATATTATGATTATTCTGTGATTCTGTGGCTGATTCTGTTTAAACTCTATAAACTGACTAACAATCTGTCATTTTGAACGCTTCTAGTTGGTTTAATTACCGACTAGAGGCGGTCAGGGCGGCGGGTCGTTACAACTCCTAAGATCCACCACTTGTTATATTATAAATGAAATTAACATTGGTTACATCCTTTGGAATTAACAATCTTTTATGACAAATCAATTTATCCTAACTGCACAACTAGGTCAATTAACTGCAATTAATTTCACATTAAATTTTATCAATTATCAATTGAAACTTTAACAAATTCATTACTTGATTTAAAACCCTTCTATTCAATAAATTGATATTTATAGGTGAAATTAACATTGACTTATATTTCATATCATAAATGCATGCTTTATTTCGTACTATTTAGTTATTTTTTCCAAGTATGTATATTAATTACTATTTATATTCTTTAAATTATTTACTTTCTTGGTTTCATACTTAATAAGTTTTCACTTCCAACAATATTATAATTACCTACATGACATTGATTTTTATTTCATGAATTCATTAAATAAATCCACTAATTTCCTTTGTTTCCTTATATTCAATTTATTACCATTTTAAATACGTTTATTATCAACAACATTCCTTAAAATTACTTATCTACAATTATTGCATTAGTTTATTCAACGGTTACTTTTTTATTTACTCATTTCTATTTATAACCAAATGTAACAATTTTCACACTTCCTTTATGTTATTAATTACCATTACAGTAACGTTTATCATCTACAATAAACATTGTAATTACTTACCTACATTGATTGCAAAAAAATTCCATTTATTGCATATTACTTCTGGTTACTATAACATTGAATTCATCAAATTTATTACTAATTATATCATTGCATTAGTTAATACAATATTCCCATTTGTTTTTCTTATATTCAATTCCTTAGCCTATAACAATTTCCATTAATTTAAATAAATCGTAATTTCATTTCCATTGTTAATACTTATGTTTAATTTTAAATGTTGCATTTCATTTATTTAAAATTTTAGTATTTACTTATTTCTTCCTAAAATTAATTACAAACTCTTAATTAAATTAAGCAATTAATTTCTCAAAATTTACGGGTTGTTACACTCTACCCCACTCAAAACTTTTCGTCCCTGAAAAGCAAAAGAAGGGAAGAGGAACTTATAAATTAATATCTATTATGTAAATCATTATATATGATCGTAACATTAATTGGATTATATAAAATGAAATATTAAGAATGGTTTCAACCTCAAACATCCAATTCAATACAAACAACCATCAATAAACAAAATCAATACAACATCAAACACTTGCAACAAGGCATGCGACCATAAAAACAATCATTTATTCATATCAAACACAATAAATAGTTGTTTATGTTTAGACACATTAAATTGTATAAAATGAAGAATAACTACTAAGTGTATCCTTTACCCAAACAACCATAAACCAACAAACAACAATTTCAGAAATAAACTAAGTTTATTCTAGTCAATTTCATTTCATACTATTGTTGTTTGACTTCTTTTTATACATATAATGGTTTATCTCTTTTTTTCCATTTATTTGCAGTATTCATCTTTCTGCTTATTTTATTAATACATTGCTTCAATCATTTACTTAAGTTTATTATCTTTCATATATACTACTTAATTTTATTTATTACTAAATTCCAGTTATAATGTTTGCCTTTTTATTTTAATTAATAGCCTTTCAATTAGTGCTTAAGTTCATAACGCCTCTAACCCCAAATTCTTATTATAGTAAGAATTCCATTATAACTTAAGTTTATAACTCTATACATCAATTCTTATAAATAAAAGCAATTGATTGAACACTTTCATTTCATACCTTTATTTGTACAATCTCCATTATATTTCTTATTAAACATTTCAACTTTTAATATTTGGTAAGTTATATATATATATATATATATATATATATATATATATATATGCTTTTAAAGAATAAAATTGAAGGTTATACAAGTTTTCTCATTTCTTTTAATTTATTTAATGTTCAATAATTATATCCTTTATTTCATAGGTTACAAATTTCAAATTTCATTTAATACCATTTATAATCTAGCATTAAATCTCTTATTTCCTTTAGAGGTTTCGATTTATTAATAACCTACGTTCCAATTCACTACAGTAATTGAAACTATTAATTAATGGAAACTTAAGAATTTATTGCCGGGTTTTATTTCAAATCATTTTAAAATAATAGATAAATATATACTTATAACTTATATATCCATTTATATTTAATTAACTCAAATTTATATTTGTTTGAAAATTTCTGTAGTCGAACTGCTACAGTGGCCTTCCTACTTCGAAACTCGAAAATGAATGTCGATGATGCGTGCACTCATCACCGAAATTATTTTCTAGCGACAGAGAGAGGGGTACAGAACTTATATTTTTTTCAAATTTCTTTTAAAACATTTCTTTCAAATTATATTGAAATATTTATATCAGAAAATACTTCTAAAATAATATTACTATTCCAAAATTATTCGAAAGAAATTTTCAATAGCCCGGAACATAAGTTCTAAATTTCCAATTTCATTTATTTTATTTTAATTCTTACTTCGACTGTTAATTATAAAATTATTACCTAACAACCAATATATTGCAACCAAATATATATATGTCATTTAAAAATTTATTTTATATATAGAAAATATAATAGGCAAAATTATTTCATTCGCCTATAATAAAAACAAATATTATGTCGGTCTGTCACATTAAGTGTTTATAAATTCCAATTGATGTCACAGCGTCCCATGCACCAACCATAATTTATAAATACAAAACGGAACAGATTAACACTATATTAAAACCTTTTTATAACACTAACAAATACGCTCTCTCATATATACACTCAGCGACTCCCATAGGATATTACTACCCTATTGGTAAAGAGTCAGACCCCACAAAGTCAAGGTTTATCGCTAAACCAAAGCTCTGATACCACATTGTAACATCCCGCCTTTTCGCATGCTTTAAATCGACACATGTGCCAAATCAAACCATTCGGAAGGGCGGATTGTTATGGGGAAAATAAGAAAATGAGAAATAAATAAAACAAAACAGAATCTCACAGCGGAAGAATAAAATATAATAATCAAATATACAGTTTATAAAGCTGTTTTAAAATATTCGATTATACTTATACAACATACATCAGAGTTACACATACCATATAACAATGCAGCGGAACAATATGAGTGTAGTGGAATATAATAAATAATAACAATAGAAATCTCCGTCTTTGTCCTCCAGAGCTAAAGTCTTTGATCCTGAAATGCTTAGACTGACCCGAGGGAATTGAAAAGACAAAACACTCGAGTCAGAACTAAAAGATCTTATGTAAGTTAAATTGACAGAAATAAATATGAGTGCAGTAACTCAAAAGATGCTCGGGATTCACATCTCTTAAGGATCCTTTAAACTATTTGCTATATAGTATTTTGCGCTATTATAATAGTGTCTAATTGTAAAATAAGCTTACTTTTAAATAGCGTTAAGGGGTTACCCATATAGCCCTTAACACAAATAATGCCAACAGTCTATACAGTACCGTAATACCTCTTGATCGGGAGGCTACCAGAGGAAACTCCATAGGTATGACACAAATAGAAACTCGTACAAGGCGCGATAGGGTAGGTGACACGGCACAACTAGGAAATGCCAGGGTAGATATACCAATTACGCATCCGGGCTGGTGGTAACGCGTAGCTGCTACTACCGCCCACCTCGGACAAACTCCCCCCTAAAATCAAAAATAAAAGTGACCACCGAATCAATCCAAATTCAGAGTATAGTATCGAAGAGGAGTATCCGATAAAGGGCGCTAACCCCCTTGGCCCGAGAATCGCTCCTGTTTTAGCCACCTTTTGCCAACTCACGGGAGTCGGGTCCACATATTTACCTCAAAGGAAATGCCGCCGCCCTCCTACTTCATTTTGGAATCTCCACCATGTACGCGGTTGTTAAAGTGGTTTTCAGGGTTGGCAGAGAGTATGACAACTTCTGATCCTTGTCTCTTCCTCAACCAATCGTTATTATAACACCGCGATTATTACAAAATAATTTATACTTTAAAACCAGAATATAATATCTCTTTCAAACCATATAAATACGATATCATTAATATTTTTAAAACCCAAATCAATATGATATCATTTTTATTTTATAAATATGTCTTTCCCAAAATCATAATATTTTTCAAATATATATACCTTGAAACCATAGCTTTGAAACATAAATTTCAATACTTAATGGTTCAAATACTATATTGCTACGTAAAATAAACAGCTTCTTCAAATTTCATAATAAATTCCCAATATCAATTTGAACCTCCAAATAAACCATTTTAATTACCATATATTTCAAAGCTTAAATATTCAATATTTCACAACTTTATAGTTCATATATTTCACTCTTTAAATAGTCCACTATTTTAAAAATGGATTCTTTGATAATTTAATATATATCAAATCAAATGCCCATTATTTAAATTTGAAGTATTTACTTACTAACCAAATATTATTCAGGTAAAACCCTTAAACTTCAATAACAGGATATTCTTTTAATTAAATTAACTTGATAATATTCTTTAAATAAATTTGATATTTGTTTAAATCCTCTAATCAAAAAATCAAGTTATAAGATAATACCCTTTAAATCTTCATTTATTTACATTTCAAAACAAATTTTTCGAGGAAAATTCTTAAATACTTTAATTCAATCGTATTCACATTTAACTTCAACTTTACTTTTATTTGAGTTATTATAAACTCTATATACAATAGAATTTCAAATATATTCTTAACCATATTATATGAACGAAATCTATTTCATTATTTAGCTTATTTTAAAATTCGAAACAAATTTATACATAGCTAAATTCAAGAAATTTTCACTATACATATCAAAATTTAATATTTATTAAACCGTATTCTTTTCAAAACCATAGAAAATCATTTCAAAAATAGCTATATATATACCGCGGTGCCCTGTATATAATTTTCTATCCTATGGTCAAGTGATACGGATATTTATCATTTCAATCCGCAATTAAAAATAAAAATGCGATTGTATATCATTTCAAACCGCCATCCCGAATGAAATGAAAATGCATAATAACTTGCGGTTTATAAAATATAAATACATCATCCATTCATCCATCATATCAATCATCAAACATTTAATAATTTATCATCCAATTCAAACAATCACATCAATAAGTAATAATTAATTACTGACAGTAAATTTTCAAAAATGAATTAAAATAACTGTTTTACTGTAGTTTATATGCAATAATAAATAAATTTTACTAGCGGTTTATATGCAATAATAAATTAACTAAAATTTTAATTGGCAGTTTATATGCAAAATGAATTAAATAACAAGTAAATTATATGGATGCAAATTTACTGAGATAATGATGAAATATATGCCAAACAGCTATAAATAAATTTCTAAACACATCATAAATCAATTTAACAAACATAAGAAATTTTAGAAATTGTGAGTGGGTTAGAACACTCACCTTTGAATTTAGCCCATAAAAATCCAAACGGAAGCGCAAAACTCAACAATCTCCAAATTCAACTAAATCAATTTCATGTTGTGTTTTCTCAAGATGAGGCTTTAGGAAAAGATTGAAGAACAACTAAGATGAGAACATGAAGTGTACGAAAAATGAAAAAAAATAAACATTTTTATAAAAGAATGCTTTTGGATTTGTGTAACAACCCGCATATTTATCGAGTTTGCATTTAAATATTTTTGTTTAAATATTAAATCGTTAATCGGATTTTGGTCCGAAAAACTACTTTTTGCAAACGGTCAAATTAGGACTCGAGACCACTTCCATTGAGTTCGAAATGTCGTTTACAACTTTTTAAGTATAAACATCGATAGGTTTGAAGTTAGTGAAATTTCACTAACTTTTCCCGCTTTGGACTTTGGGTTAGTTTAGCCTATTAAGCCCAAGTTCCAACCCTCTTCTCCTCACTCTTCATAAATTTCCTAACTAACTCAAGCTTTGGCATTAATGGTGAAGAGAATGGGAAATTAAAACTCCAAGCTCAAATTCAATTGCAACTCCATCATTCAACTCCAAATTCAAGTAGAAGATATTGGATTCAAGCTTTGGATTGCTTCTCCTTGCTTTCAAGCTTCATCTTCATAAATTTTAGTGCAAAGGTGAGATTTTTATCTCACAATTCTAGCCTATAACTATATTGGACTGTTGGGAAAGATTCCCTATCATTTTTGCATGCATGTTAGCATTTGGTTTGGATTGGATTGGCAAAAAACTCCAATTTTTAGCGTTTTGTTGAATTTTCTGCACTTGAGTCGTTAGGTCGTATGACCCTTGAGTCGTTAGGTCGTTGGACCCTTGAGTCGCTGAGTCGTTCCCTTGAGTCGCTGAGTCGTTGGACCCTTGAGTCGCTGAGTCGTTCACTTGAGTCGCTGAGTCGTTGGACCCTTGAGTCGCTGAGTCGTTCACCCTTGAGTCGCTGAGTCGTTGGACCCTTGAGTCGCTGATTCGTTCCCTTGAGTCGCTGAGTCGTTGGACCCTTGAGTCGCTGAGTCGTTCACTTGAGTCGCTGAGTCGTTGGACCCTTGAGTCTCTGAGTCGTTCACCCTTGAGTCGTTGAGTCGTTGGACCCTTGAGTCGCTGAGTCGTTCACTTGAGTCGCTGAGTCGTTGGACCCTTGAGTCGCTGAGTCGTTGGACCCTTGAGTCGCTGAGTCGTAGACCCTTGAGTCGTTAGGTCGTATGACCCTTGAGTCGTTAGGTCGTTAGACCCTTGAGTCGTTAGGTCGTATGACCCTTGAGTCGTTAGGTCGTTAGACCCTTGAGTCCTTAGGTCGTTAGACCTCATTTTATCTTCACTAGGTCGTACCTTTTTGGTCGGGGCGCTGCCCCGCACCCCGCCGGGGGCGCTGCCCCCTGGACCCCCGCGACCTGACCGGGCAGGTCGAACCCCGTAAGCGGTGGCGTTGCCCCCGCACCCCCACCTTGGGGGGTTGCCACCCCCCTGGACCCCCCCTCCGTAGGGGATCTTATCTGAAAAACATTGAGCTGATTTCCTGGGATTTTATTCGCATCTCCGTATGCGATCTTTGTGACTGATTGTTTCTACACTTGCTTATGTGTTTTGTCACTTTATAATATAAAGGTTTCAATACTAGTAGTAAATATCAAAACTCTTTTAACAAACAATTTCAACTCTATTTTTAATAACAAAGCTCTTTTCTTAAACCGTTTTCCAATCTATTTGTATATACAAGCCTTTACCTCACTCGGATGAGAAATCTAATTAAACGACTTAGTAAAACAAGTGGTATGAAACGCTTGCGTTCACTTCGTCGGTTAATTCTTGGACTTGTTCGATTGAACCTCTTGTGACAATTTTATTAGTGAAGATTTACAGTTTGTTCGTAAATATTTAAGTTAAGCAAGTGGTTATGGGACATGAAGCTAAACTTCTATATTTACTAGCTTAGTGTAATTGACACTTCTCGTTGATCTTGATGATCGCTTTATGAATTAGACTAGCAATTGCGCGATGTCTCTTTCATTGCAAGGTTAGACTAGACACCACTTGTGTGACTCCATTCACACATACCTTTCTGCTTTTTGGTTAGTCTTGACCTCAATCTGTGTGATTCCATTCACACATGCGGGGTAGCTCCCCTTGGTCTTCGGACCGTCATGTGATAGGCCTCTTTCCCTTTTTATGATTTCTGGATTTCTCGTGTTGATTTCTGGAATTTATGTCATTGACTTGTTATGAGTACAAGTTTAGGGTATGATGCCCCCTTCGAATCTTTGAGAAGATTCTTGTGATATTGATTATCTCTTATTGATTGATCTTCTGTTGATCATTATTTACATACTTATAGTGGTATGTCGTTATGGATGTTTATGTTTATGCCATATCTTTTATGTTATATCATGTCATCTGATATTTATAGCTAGACTGATCCGTTTATTATTTTCTTAAATAATACTCGGGTCAGACCGAGATGTTACAGGTGCTTCTGCTTGACTTCTTCCCAGGGATTCATCACTCTGACTTTTGGCTAACTGTTTAGATTAGCAGTTTTTGTTGTATACACTTGAGATATAGACTCATAGTTGTATTCTTTTGTATAGCACGTGTTGCTATTCTTTTGTATTATCGTGGATCTTATTGACCACTACTCTGATGTACACTTTCATGTGTTAGTTATATATTCATATCTTCTTCCGCCTTTGTGATATGGATATCTGTGACTGATTTGTGATATGATTATTCCTATGTTTGTTTCCGAAGATTATTTATAGCCACCGTGTGATAAGCAATTACATGGATGGTCGCTCCTCAACAGCCTCATTCTCCGTGCTAGTTGACAGCACTACTCCGGAGTGTTCTTGGCTAGCGTGGGTATAGAGGTGGGGCGTCACAATTTGCAAGAATAAGAGCTTTTGAATATGAGGTGATAGGAGAAACAAAATTGTAAAAGAATAAATAAGATGTAGGTTATTTATAATTAGGAAATGAATGTGGAGGGACAAAAATAAATGTCACGTTTTATTACTTTGATTCTAAATTAATTAAGTGCTAGATACAGAAGTTTGAATGCATCATATATATCCATACTTTAACTGTGTGTCAAAATAACTAAATATATATGAAGTACGATTAACTGGTGACAATATATAGAAATAAACAAGAATAAATGTAGATGCAATCACATAAGGATCTAATAGGGAAGGAAATAAAAGGTGACGACATTGATTAATTCCACTTTCCCGCTTTAGCCAATTTTATTAATACGACATTTAATTATCATGCAAGTTGTATTATAATTAGAAAACATAAACAACAAACAATAAATTAATATGTATATAATATTACCTCACTTTTAAATTGTTTGATAATAGTAATAAAAATTAAATCATGCTTTAGCAATTTGAAATTAAAATATTAAATGTTTATATGTATACACATGCACGCAAACACACATAAATGTGTGTATAAAGATTAAACCAAAGCTTATTAATTAATTCAAAGCATATTTCCATACCACATTAAATTGTCTAATGCATTTGTAAACTTATGTATACTTGAAGTAAAAAATACACATGTACATATAAATTAAACCTTTTTACCTTAATGAAATTTATTTATTTTTTTAACAAAACAAAAGTGGAACACGACAAATTAAGCAATATAGTAACAAACCTTTAAGATCCTTAAATAAGGACATTCGAGATAATAATTTAGGTAACAAATTTAAATATTGTTGTAATCAAAATCAAAGCTTAGATTTATCATCGAAAAATCGTTAAGCATATGTAAACTTCTATTATAATTTATTAGATTAAGAACAAATAATTTATTCAACAAAGTATTCAAATTTCATGATATTTTCAATTCAAGATAAAGTGACAATATGTGTATACAATATTTCTGTTTCAACACAAATGCTAATTATATGTATATAAACTTTCGAATCTAAAAAAATGCAATTTGGTTTAAGAGTTTAAAACATGAATATATAATTAAAACATTCTTTTTAATATATAAAAAAAAATTATGATTTATCAAATTAAAAGTCAAATTAATTCATTCAACAAAAAAATTAAAATAAGTAAATGTTGATTCCCGTTCTTATTATTAGAACAATCATTATCCCATAAACATATTTACATTTGGTTACGTTTCATTACATTGATACTTCCGTTTCACCTTTATTCGTATTACTATTTTATTTCCACTAATTGTGTAATAACTACAAAATCCAACATATTGAAATTTGTCGATTTCACCCATAAATTAAGATTTTAAATCCACTTAACTAATTTTCCTCGGTTCCATCCTTTATTACATCAACTGTTACTTTAATTTACATTAACCAACATAAAATTAAGATTTATTTGTAATTGATTACCAAATTTTATTTTAATTCATTAAATAAACAAGCAACCTAAAAATTGCAAGTTATATGCTTTTAATTGCATTGACATTTAAACATATTAGCTTATATCAACACTATTATCATTAATTGCAAACGGATTACCAATTTTAGTCACTACCCTAAATAACTAACGTATGTTAATCTACATTATTCTCAAGTTACAAATTTTGAATTAATTACTATTTATTATTATCGTTCACTGATTAATTCAACATTTTCTTGGTTTTTCTTAAAATAAATTTATTACCCAATACTCCTATATTTATCTTAGATTTGTTCAAATGGCTATATTTCAATTTATAACCAAAAATTTCTATTGGTTTTCCATTTTAATTTATTAGCCTCCATTAACGTTAATCTACCTTTAAATTATCACTAATGGACAAGTGTTGAAATTGATTACATGCACCGTTCTCACCCTGTTACCAATTGGATGAATTTTCATTGATTCGTAGCTATTGCATTAATATGCACAAATTTCATCCACATCTCTATTAATGTAAAATTTAATATTAAATCCCCCTTATTTGCGATTAATTCACTTACTGATTTTTTTTACTTTCAAATAAATTAATAAATCTAAAATTTCACTCCTAAGATCCACCACTTGTTATATTATAAATGAAATTAACATTGGTTACATCCTTTGGAATTAACAATCTTTTATGACAAATCAATTTATCCTAACTGCACAATTAGGTCAATTAACTGCAATTAATTTCACATTAAATTTTGTCAATTATCAATTGAAACTTTAACAAATCCGTTACTTGATTTAAAACCCTTCTAGTCAATAAATTGACATTTATAGGTGAAATTAACATTGACTTATATTTCACATCATAAATGCATTCTTTATTTCATACTATTTAGTTATATTTGCCTAGTATGTATATTAATTACTATTTATATTCTTTAATTAATTTACTTTCTTGGTTTCATACTTAATAAGTTTTCACTTCCAATAATATTATAATTACCTACATGACATTGATTTTTATTTCATGAATTCATTAAATAAATCCACTAATTTCCTTTGTTTCCTTATATTCAATTTATTACCATTTTAAATACGTTTATTATCAACAACGTTCTTTAAAATTACTTATCTACAATTATTGCATTGGTTTATTCAACGGTTACTTTTTTGTTTACTCATTTTCTATTTATAACCAAATGTAACAATCTTCATACTTCCTTTATGTTATTAATTACCATTACAGTAACGTTTATCATCTACGATAAACATTGTAATTACTTACCTACATTGATTGCAAATTTTTTCCATTTATTGCATATTACTTCCGGTTACTATAACATTGAATTCATTAAATTTATTACTAGTTATATCATTGCATTAGTTAATACAATATTCCCATTTGTTTTTCTTATATTCAATTCCTTAGCCTATAACAATTTCCATTACTTTAAATAAATCATAATTTCATTTCCATTGTTAATACTTAACTTTAATTTTAAATGTCGCATTTCGTTTATTTAAAATTTTAGTATTTACTTATTTCTTCCTAAAATTAAATACAAACTCTTAATTAAATTAAGCAATTAATTTCTCAAAATTTACGGGTCGTCACATGTTGGGTTATCTATTTGGATTTTCCAACATAAGTTTTAGAGGTAGATGGAGTAGTGGGGGGGTGTGTGTGTGTAACACGGCTACCACTAATGGAAGAGGCCTATATGTTGAGGTTGGAGTGTGTTTGTCGAGACTATAGACCTAATACCGTCTCAAGTGAGATTTGCAACTTGGAGTAAGGATTTCTCTGATATCCGAAGGAAATCTTTTAAAGATTTGGAGTTTATCTTTGAAGTGTAAGTTTGGATCTGTCGGAAGTGCAGAAGTAAGTGATGGTATCTTGATAACTGGGTGGTGAGATGCAGTTCCCATGGATATTTCCGAAGATGTTTTCTCTTGAAGCAGTTTTAGAAGTGGTTGTGGAGCAGTCTTTACCTGCTGCAGGGAAGACTCGTCTGTGTAGAAGTTGTCTGGATCTTTAGCAAGGAGGTTGGCTATTTTGGAATATGAGACTAAGGTTTATAAGTTGTTTCGCTTCGGCATGTTCTCATTTGTCATTCCTTAAGGAGAGCGAGATCTTGATGCTTGGTTTGGAGCCTGAATTTCTTGAGAGGATGTCTGCCATCTCGAAGGTCTTTTGTGTAGTTTGTTGATGGTTTTGATTTTCGAGAAGCCTTTGGATTAGAAGTTTAAGGTTAGCTATGGTAGCAGTGCAGTTCGGAAGTGTTCGGTGTGCTGACATGAAGGTCTTTTAGCTTTGCAGTATCATCGAAGTAGAGTTTGGAAGCAGCAGTGTGGTCGTTTCTTCGATGGTTCAGGAATCTTGATGGTTCTTCTATCAACAGTCCGGCAGTTGGTGAATGTTTTCTTGAAGAGTTAATCTTGTTTGGAAAAGCATAAGGCTGTTCTAATTGGTAAAGAGAGGACAGTTTCTTTGGAATCCGAACTAGGTAGGATCGCAAAAGTGACTTGCGATTAATTTGGGAATTTTTCTTGGGCAATCTTTTGTTTGAGACTGAAGGTTCTCATGTAGAAGTAGGAGCTACTGATGTAATCAGAGATTTGTCTGCATCTGGAGTTGAGTTCTATATTTTTTTGGTTCCAGAAGCGATACTGGTGGTTAGCCTGGTAGTAGGATGGTTCTTGTAGAAGGAAGAGTTGGTGTAGCAGCTCAGATTCTTTGGAATTTGGATTGGTCAGATCTAGTTTTGAGTTTGGATTTCTGCTATAAGGATGTGTGACCGAGTGAGATGGGTCACTAAGATTTTATGGATTTGATGAACAAAGTTCCCTGATATATTGGATAAGTTTGTATTCGTGTTCATCAACGGTATTCTCATCTATTTCAGAATCAAAGTTGTGCAGCGGAAGCGAGGTAGCAGCTGTGCAAGGAAGGAAGCAAGTTCATCTTGCTATTGCTTAAGGAGTAGAGCTTGTGTTCTGGATTTCGATGGATTTTGGAAGACTTTTCTGTTGGATAGGATCCACAAACTGGTTTGCTTTGGTCTAGTTGTTTCTGGAGCATCAGCATAGGTTGAGCTGATCAGGAAGAAGATGGGAAGCCCAGGATTGTCTGTTGAGTTATGCCGATATGAGATAAGGAGTTTGGAATTTGAAGTTAGAGACTTCATTGTTGTTAAGATTTCTCTGGTTAAGAGAGCAGTAATTGGGTAAGATTAGATGGCTAGCTCTGTGATGACCCGAACTCGATGTCCGAGAAACGACATCAAATTCGTATCGCCGGAGCTTATAACAACATCAGATGAATATAAAATAGTGGAACAAAATGAATATCATGCATACATCACAGCTACAACATCAGAATATCCAATAATACATCAGGGTATTTAATACATACACCACAACTCCAAATACAGCATCATAATAATACAACAGTGATCATATATCCAAAGTCTTCAATGAAAGAAGTGATAACGGACTCCTAAAAGCTAAACACCTGAGGTCTCCAAAAAGATCCTAAGATATCTCCAAAGCAAGAGTTCCAAAATACTGCTAAGTCCAAAATACGGAAGCCTGCTACTAGGCTGCCCATGTAAATATTATGGGCACCCAGAGTTTAGAAATGAAACAATAAACTCTGGGTCAGTCATGGGACTGGCATGAGTAAATAAAACAGTTGTTTTTAAATAACTAGATTTATAAAAGAAAAGTGGATATGCTTTTGAAAAATGAGACTACCATAAGACCTCCCCCCACACACACAATGCAATCGAAGAATTGGAGGAGATTTCTTCTTATGATAGTCAAACATGCTTGATACGAGAAAAATTCTTTGATATTATTATTAGTGCATAGTGTAGAAAGCATTTCGAAAATAGAATATTAATCTTAGCTAGCATAGACATTTCGAACTATGCCTACTATAGCTACCATCTAAACAGTGGTGACCACCATAAGTAAATGGCAAGTTCTACAACTAAAACCATACAGGGTTTCATATTATGAGTTGGATTTCCAACAATGGTCAGGCTAAGGAACTTCCTACTGCCACATGGGTACGCCACTGGCAGGACGTCCCAAGAACCTACCCGACTCTCTGCCAACACAAGGCCAGGTTACCTTTGTAACTAGGTAACTACTACTCGAGTATGCCATTCCTCGGTCCTTTGGGAACTTTATCCGAGGCGCCTCTAAACCATAAAGCAACAACCACACAGAAAATGAGATTGAAGCCCACCACATAGGTAAATATCTGGGCTCCATACCATGATACCACCCTTTATCATAAGGGAATGACACACCCTAAAGGGCGCGACCCTCATAACCTTGCCGCATCTTTCCTATTTCGACCATTTTCGGGTTGTGAGGTCCGATGAGGTCTCGTCCACAAAGCTACGCTTTACACAAAAGTCATGCTTTGATCACAAATGATCATCAACACACAGCAGCACTTAGCATGTCACACTACCAAATTAGGAGTATATTGCTGATAACCTTCAACTACATAACCTCTGAGCTCGTACGTCTCAGAGAAGGGTGTTAAGCTAAGAGAATAAATTCCCCGCCACCAACAGAAATGTATTTGAAAGAAATCTGCTTTATATCTCAAACTGTTGTGACAACCCGAAATTTTCAAGCATTTAAAATCAGGATATTTTAATCGATTTTAAATATTCAATTAAAGTAATTTTAACTTAAATTACGAATATCATAATTTATTTGACAATTAAATTGTTGAATTAAATAATTTGAATTGAATAAGATATGAAATCTGAGATTTTAAGCCCGTTAAAATAAATAAATAATAATAATAATTTGAAGACTTATAAAATTTATACTGATAACATTGAATATAATAGAAGTGTTAAAATTGAATTTAACACTGACTTATTTAGTTTTAAAATTTTATGGTTTAAATGGAGGTTAAAAATAGCCTTCCGAGGCACAGTCTCGGAATTCAACGAAACCAATTCCATTGGGTCCGTAATATTGTATTATTATCGAATTTCAAATTTCGTTTTGATCAGAATTAGTGTGTGAGTGTACGCAATATAATCGTACTAGGGATTTAATTGATAATAATCTAATAAAATTTACTTTATTCGGTTAAGCTTCTTGGATACGCTTCCTTTCTCTTTTATCTACAAGCCGACCCTTCTAAAAAATATCTCACCCTTCTCCCCTATATTCACTTCGAAATTCAGATCTAAAAAAAAAAACGACAGAATGTATCGAATTGAAACCAAGGCCGAAACCCTTTCCCCTTCAGTTTATCTTCAAATCAAACTTTATGATGGCCGAACCTCTTTATTTCGTTCACATGTACTCTTTCCTTCTTTCAGCAAACTCGAAATCATTCGGAAAAAAAACCCAGCTGCTCGCATTTCGATTCGCGACGCTGGAGTGCGCGAGGTCTGGTGATGACATCGTGGGTGGGAGGCGCTTGTCTTGGAGGTCGCGAGCTATGACCGTGTGCGAGTGGCGTTGGGGAAAGCATCGAACCGCGCATGCTCTGGAAGGTCGTGGCTTTAGGGTGTCGTGCGATGGAAGCCGACATGTTGAGTCATCGATCTCCTTTGGCGATGGCTTCATGGGCGAACTTGGGGTTGCCGCAGATGGGCGTGTGCATTGGGGCGATTGGGGATTTTTGGTGGATCTGTGTTCGGAAGATTAGGTAATGCATTTTTGTTAGTTATCTTAATATATATATATATATATATGTATGTATGTATGTATTGTTTAAGCGAGAAAATAAAATAAAGTTTTGCAGTAGGAAGTTATTTAGATTAGTTACTGAAATATTCTGGAAGTATATTGAGATTTTAGATGTGGTTATGAATCGTTCTAGTAAGCTGAAATTAAAAATTTATAGGAAATCAGATTTTGACCGATATATAAATAAATTTAAATAAAAGGAATATGCAGTTTTCAGAACAATAAATTAATAGACATATACCTGTTTTAAAGTTGCTAGTTTATTTCTAAACAATGGATTTAGTGATTAACTTGTTTATTTAACATACTTAAATATTTCAGTTACCAAATGGTTTAAAGGAAAATTGTATAAATTAAATGATTTGTTAACTAAATGGAAATAAATTTGTTCGGTTTATTCAAATATTAATAAAATCATCTAATGCTTTTACAAGGTCTATAATCGAAAAGAAAATAAGTCGAGATGGAAGTGGATTGCCAACAGAATAAAAGGTGAGTTAATCTCACTCAGTATAATTTAAATTTAAACGATTAAATTTAAATAATTGTTTGAATGGATGAATTGATTTATGTGATATAGTATGATATTTTGGAATTGGCATATTGTATTGTGCTAACATTTGTGGATGCAGGGAAAACAGGTTGGAGGGATCCAACTGGACCCCTCACATTTATTTAAATTATTCAATATTCTCTGTTGTGATTATTTGATATCCTATGATGAGTTATATTGGAATATTGAATGTTATGGATTGATTGGATATTCGGTTATAATGAATTCACAAAGTTTATAAATTGGATTGTTGAAAAGAAATTAAACGAAAGTAAATTTGTAAGCGAAATAATTATAGAAAGTTTGAATAAATTTAAGAATGAATTGGAGAAGAAATAATGTGACTTTAAATTTCTAATAAATAAATTGTGAAGTATAGAAAGGAAATTTGAATAAACAGGAAGTTATTGAATTACAATCTTCAACGATATTAATTAAAGAACAAAACATTTATTTAAAATGTAAGACTTAAATTTTTTTAAAAAATATATATAATAATAAAGAAGAAGTTGGGAAAAAAGCTGAAATTTGTATATTTCGGTTAAAAGATTTAAAATCAAATGGAAGGGAATAACAATAATAATTATGTGCATAATTAAATGAAATTTGAAATGAATTGAGTAATTTAAGAAACTTATTTCAAATGGAATAAATTGAAAATCAATTTGGAAAATTGATTTAAATGTTTGAAGCTGGGATTCTTCCTGGATCACTAAGTACGCTTTCAAGTAAATTTTAAATATAAGTTAATAGTTTTAAAATTGTTTTTAAAAGATATGTTCTGAAATTTATTATTTCTAATATTTAAATTTAAGGTAAGTATCTCCTCAAATCTATTATAGTAGTAATTATTTAAAAAGTGACTTAATATTTTGTTTCAAAAGTGTAATTCTAGTTTTATATTTTATTTAGTGACTTTATTTTCAAATATTCATATAAGATGTATTTTTACCAAATTATTAAAAGTAGTTTTAATTTAAATGTTTTTAAAGTATATATTTCAAAGTAAAGTGTTTTAAATTAGTTTTAAATCTAGTTTTGTACTTGGTGATTTCAGAGAAGATAGAAAATATTTGGGAAAGTTGATTCTGGAAAGAATAAGGGATTTGAAACTGTTTTCAAAGGATTGGAAATAGAAATATATCTTGTGAAGATATTTTTGGAAATAAATAAATAATTCGGGAAATTGTTTATTGTTGGATGGTTGTTTGTGAATATTAATTGATAGTTAAATCACCGACTATCAATATTGGACAAATGCGTTGATTGTTTCGAAGAGTCCGGGATCGAGATTAATTTCTCGAAAACCACTTCGATCCGGTTTGTACGTTTTCGTGCGAAAAACGATTTCTGGATTCGAAGATGGAGCAAATGAAGTGCAAGGGCTAGTCGCTACTAATCCTGAGGATATTTCCAAAATGGATGTAGTAGGAATAGTGCCTTCGGTTCCGTTCGAACCCGGGACGTACTTGTATGGATGAATGCTTGCGAAAACATCGTCAGGTGGACGATGGGCATTCTAAGTGAAAACGTTCTAAAGGTAACGCTTGGCCTCAAGCCTTATCAAATGGGAATGACTGAAAATCAGGGGATATGCAGCAAGGTTAGGTGGGTCATGCCCAAGCAGGACAAGATATTTCCCCTGTCTAGATGTCCCTTTTTATATATTTCGGCTTAGTGGGTGGTTGGTCGTGCCAACCACGGGGTTTATCTTGTTCGGGACTGTTCAGTAAGGAATGGTTTCGGCCTTGTGTTGCAGGGGATGAAGGGAGTAATCCTTGGTACGGTGATCTAGGCCCCGTACTGTGACAGGTGGTACCCCAGTGCCTAGTCATTGTTGGAAATCCATTCTTCCTACGAGCCTTGTACGAGTTTTGTTTGTATTACCCACTCTGTGGCTAGTAGCTGGAATTTAATAGATGTAACAATTTCGGCTATTTTATAAGTATTTGTATATAGACCCTATTATAATATCAGAGGATTTCTATAAAAATTGTTTTAGCTATCGTAAGGTAAAAACCCGACATGTTTATTTGTGGCGTGGTCTTACGAGATGCTTTTGTTTTAAAAGAATTTTTGAAACTTTAATAATCAATTGGGTGTGATTTTCTCACGCTGGTATTCTAGACTGACTCGGGTATTATTTAACTGTAATGCTCGGGTCAGACCGAGTATTATAGAATACAGGATATGATGCTGTGGAGCTCAGGAGACGAGCGGGATGACGATACGTATTCTCGTACTTGTATATATATATATTTCCGCTGTGTTGAGTGTTGTGTACCCATTGTATGTTATAGATGTGAGCTGTGACTGATGTACTCTGATGATGTAATATATGTAAACTGATATATTTGATTTTGAGTAAAGATTATTTATTCCCTATTATATTTTATTCCGCTGCGATGGTTAGATTCTAATGTTGATTTTGTTTTCTCTTCTTCTACCTCTTCTTCTTAATCCCAAACGGTTCGTATTTCTGTGCAACTTGAGTTGATTATTGTAGAATAATGTTGACTCAGGGGGTACGGATTTGCGGGTCGTTACCACTGTAGTGTCACACACACGACCATACAAGTCTGTTCCGAGCTCGAACAGAACCGAAGGTACTTCCAAAGAAGCCCTTGCGATCTAGGTATTCACGATCCCGATCGGACTTCCCATCACTTAGGGAATCTCTATACCGGAGCAACTCGGTGCAGAAACAATTGATAAGTTATTCTATCATTTTCACAAATACCCGGTCTTCAACACCGGTCTTCAATTGCCATCCATTTATGTCGTATCACTATTCGGAATGGGTTATACGGCACAAAGGTCCTCTCCCGGCTAATCCGAATAGTGAGTGCTAAATTTAAATAAACGTGGGCATATCAATCACAAAGATTTATATTCAGGGTTCGGTGTGGGTTTCCGATAACAAACTGAAATCCGACTCCCTGTCGCATCGAAATTCAAATGCCATTTATGGCTAAAGGGTTTCGTATCCACACAGAAAAAATCACAGTTCAGCACAAAACAATTCATAGCCTCACAATCACGATAGAAATACCAATCTAGAACACGATGTCTGTTGACGGTCAAACCATCTTCAATCAAGGTGAATTAATTATGTATTAATTGATTACCTGATTAATTTTATTAATTATTTTTAATCAACAGTTAATTATTCTTAATGATAAATTAATTTAAATCTTAATCGTTAATTAATTCTTTGTTGTTTTTATGCAGTTAATTCTTATTAATTACAAAGCAATTGCGAATCATAAGTTATTTAGTTACTGTAAGTAAGTTTGTTTAAGTTAACAATTTGAACGTTTAATTAATTTCTCAATATTATATTAAATTAAATTTTTAAACGAACGTTGCTTTAAAAATACAAGTTTAAACATTTTTGAACTTAATTTTATTTTTCGAATAATTATTTAAATGCCCTTAACTTCACATTCCATTGACAAACCATGATCATTTTTATAAAGAATGAATTCTAGGAATCATTTGCACTTATGTTTTAAAGATTTTAAAACTAGAATTTGCTATCCCTAAGTCCAGCCGTGGCTTCCCTCAGTCGTTCTCGAGTAAAGTTGCTTCTTGCTTCGAGTTTCACCCCAGAGCTACCCGTGTAATCAAAATTTTCAAAAATTTGTTAAGTTAAAAAAACAATCCGATACGATGCTAAAACGACATGAGCACATCTTCGAGTTTCTACCCCAATTTTCCTGAGTGAGACTTTGAGTTGCCTGCCATCTTCCCCAACCCAATTTCCTGACACCACAATCGACACCGTGCATATGCACGACAGTTCTGGCGAACTCTAATCGATGCTGCGATGGTCAACGAGTCGACCACGACGTCCCCTAGCCACCAGACCACCCAGCAACGCGAAACAGTGTCAAATTTGCAAATGAGCTTTTCGACCAAACTACCACCAAAAACGATTGCCACAAAACCGCCTCGTCATCCGCCACTAGCCGTCTGAGGCCATAAATTTTTGACCCGGGCTCCGCTGATGTGTGACACCGCGACTGGCACCGGAGTGACGAAGTCCGGTGGTCTACTGGCGGAGCAACGATCACATTTCCAGACTCGACTCAGCTCACCGCTTAAACCCTATCTTTGATTCGTTCTACCCATTCACACATTAGAAAATTCTTCAACAATTTTCCTGGATTCGTAGGTGTTCAACCCAGCTTCAAGCAAGATTTCAGCGTTTAAATTTTGTTCGATCATCGAAAATTAACCAAAACGTATTTCCAGTTCATTTATGAACTGCTACTTGAATTTCCCACTAAAAATTCTCATTCTTGCTTTAAAAATCTTCTTTTTGTATGTAGATTCAAGCAATAAAATTGAATCAGCAATTCATCGCATTCGAATTAAACATAATATTGCATGATTTCCTATAAAGCATGATTACAGTAGTGAATACTTCACCAACAGGATTTAAACAGCTTTTAAAATCTTGATGTAAGGTTAAATATCTTGTTTTTTCGAAAATTCTAAGCTTAACAATGATTAGTTGAAAATATTTTGAGCTTGAATGGATATGCAACTCTGTAAAAAAAATAAACAGAGGAAACCTGTAAATCGAACATTTCACAAACAACCTATAAATATAACACAGGACCATATTCAAAAATGATGGACAACTAACACAGTATCATCAATGAATTGCCTGTTCAGTGTTTAATTAAACTTAAAACTTTAAATTTTATGTTTACTCACAGAAATATGGATGAACAGAGAGAATCTGCAGTTTGATCTTCTTTTTTTCTTTTTTCTTCAGTAAATTGCTTTCAACTGTATGTACAAAGTGATTTCTTCTTTTCTTTTTAATTTCCTGTTCTTTGCTAAGATTTGTTGAACGAATTAAAGGTTTGTGGATGTATACTTATATATGAAATGTTTGTATACAGGTTTTAGTAGAGTACTGAAGCAAGACTTCTTTTCTATCATTTTTTATTTGTACTTTGTTCAAACATTTATATTTTTTTTATTTGTTGACTAAACCATGCTTTAACTTCGGCTGATAGGATCTTGTACATGTAGAGGAGTAAATAGCATTAAATGACTTTGCTTCCTTCTTTGTTAACAGCAATATGTTGGAATTGATCTTTTTTTTCTTTGATGGTGGCTGTTATGATTTTGTGGAGGCTAGCATTTATTGCTTTATCTTATTTCATCATATCTACACTTATCTCCTTGTACAAATCTTCATACTTTATTAACATGTTATTTGAATTTTTATTATGTGTATACATATATTTTGTTTTGTTATCTTCTTGTATACTTAATTCATACACATACATTTGCCTAGTTTTGTTTTATACTTTATGCTTGAATTAAAATGGTTATAGTTATTGATTTCTATTTATCTTATGTTGCCATAAATTTTTAACATATATATTTTATAGTTTAACACAAATTCTTGTTTGTTATATTTTTACTTTATTTATCATTCATTTAAAAACTTAAACTATCAAACATTTATTTATATCCATACAACTACATATATAAATATCAATAATACTTTATTTCTCTTGAAATTTTGTCAAATTAAATTTCAAAAGTTCAAACAATTTACCGAATTTGAAATTCAAAATTTTGGGATGTTACAAGCTCTGAGGCATTTGAGTTTTCTTATCTGTGTTTTTGATAGGATAAGATTGAATTGCCAGTTTGGATAGCTGGAATTCAGTATATTTCACGTATCTCTAAGGGAGTACGTGTATGATTCATGGTTGGCTGTTGAATTTACAGTCCAGTTGGATTTGGAAGTCGAGCTAGATTTGAGTATAATCTGATGTTCTGTTCGGGTTGGTGGATCTAGAGATGAGTTGGGCTCTGGATTTTAGTGCTGTAGTCTGTTAGCTTCTGTAGAGCGAGTCTCTCGGTGATTTATACTTGGGAAACTCTAGATAGTATTAGTAAGAATATTCTGATTTGTGCCAGGATAATTGGTTAGGTTTGTTTGTGTGATTGATTGCTATGGTTGTTAGCTACTAGATGTAACGACCCGAAATTTTCGAAGCCGAAAATTCCAGATAGTTATGAAAAAGAAGAAAGAGATAGAAGAAGAAGAACAGAAACATCAACATCTCACATTCGCAAAGAATAAATATAATAATAAATAATAACAGTCTACAAAAATATTATCTGTCAATTACATTTAAATACATCAGAGTCGCACATATATTCAACACTGGACATATACAAATCATCATGCCTCAAATTTACAATATTATACTACAGCGGAAATACGTCACACATTCCTACATCCAGCTCGCCTCCTAAGCTCCAGATCGTATCTACCTGAAAATCTATAATACTCGGTCTGACCTGAGCATTACACCAAAGTAACACCCGGGTCAGGCTGGAAACCACCGTGAGTAAACCCATCTATTATGGAATACAAAGCATAACTTATATAGAACTCGGGTAACTCATATCAATTCACAAAGCTACAATTCACTATAGACATCACTTATTTCACATATAAATTTCTAAGTTCCAAACTTAGATAAAATAATCCAATTTAACTTAAATAATTTCATTCCGGCCTATTTATTTCACAAATCAATTTATAAAAAATTCGAAGTGGATTCGGGTATTTCCCAATACCCGACCCCGGTCTCTTTGAAACTCATGTTATCCTAACCCAAGTTATACAATGAAATACACAACATTTCATATCAGAGATATTAACTCATTCAAAGCATCCAATACCATTCAATCATCCATAAGCAAAGCTTAATCATATACAAATTTAACTTAATTAACCCTGATCGAATTACCAATCTTAAATTAATTAATCAATCATCCCTTCATTTACTCATCTTAATTAATCACTCAGGATTAATTATCCTCGATTACATTCAAGTAATAAGTTTTAATTAATTTCGCAATTTAATTACCCTTAACCCAAAACAGCAATTAATCTTTAACTACTTCACAAATTAATTAACTATATTAATTACATTAATCTTTAATTACCTGTATAATTAATTTCGCATAAAGTACTTAGCATTGATTAATTTATCTTAGTTAATCAATTTTAAATTACGCCATTAATTGTATAAATTAATGACTTTCCATTTATACTTGAATTTATCCTAATCTAAATTATTTACTTTAATTCAACCACAATATTAATCATTCTCGATAAATCTCCAACAGTGGTTAACTATGCTTCTAATTAACTTCATTAAATAAATAAATTTCTCCTTAATCAATTATCTTAATTAACTCTTGAATAATCTCACATAGTATTTATATTTTATTATTTACAATAAGTAAGTACTTATTTAATCATCCAATGATCATTCTGATTTAATTGAGCTTAATTAATTCACCCAAATCATTCATTAAGTAAACTAATTAATTATCCATTTAAATTACCCTACCTATTTAATGAATCACCAATCATTAATCCCTTATTAACTTTTAGAAAGAACCATCTTCTTATTTTATGATTTAAGTTTAAAACAATTTTAAAAACCTAAATGCTTCGAGTCAGACAAAAGTTAACCCGAGAACCAACCAAAATTAAAATCGCCAGATCATCAATACACATCCAAACAACACAACCATTCATCCAATTATTTAAATTCAACCATTTATATTTAAATAAAAAAACCAACAGAGTGAGATTTACTCACCTTTGATTTTGCTATTTGCAACCCATTCCAACCAGCTTATTTTCCTTTCAGCTTTCAAACCTTGAATAAACATTTACAATTTATTAACATTTGAACCAATCGATCAGCCTATTACATCTATCAAATTAATTTTAACTAATTTTCTTTTATAAATTTTCTTTACGTGACTAAGAACAAATAAATTCCCATAATTCACTATTTAAAAATTTAACTAGTAAATAGAAATAGGTATATATGTGTATTTATTAATATTTTAAATGAATTGAACAATTGATTAGTATTTTATAACTTAATTACCTAATAATTTATTTTTAAACTAATTTTAAATAAAATATCCTTAGTGACCAAAATCATTAAATAGGTTAGTTAGATAAAAAATAGTTTCGTAATCCAATACTTTAGAATTAATCTAGTAAGTTTAGAAGGTGTATACATAAATCCTTTATTTCCCTATTTTACCTTTGAACTACATATATACATAAAAAAATTATTACTGTAAAACTTAATATATATATATATATATATTCTTTTATTTGGTTTACTGTATATATAAAGATATATAGATCTTTACTGTAAAAAATCAATCGTTGATGAATATATTATAAATTGGAAACGAGATATACCTCGATGTGATCTTTGCCGAAACCCAAAATCGAGCAGACCCCAAACCCTAAACGTTTGAACCCTAAACTGCTTCCCACGCGCCTATTGACGTGCTCACGACTTGATTTGCCTCTGCCTCTCACGATCATCGCGACCCATGACCTCCGCGCCTATAGTAAACCTACTCGAGTCGAAGCCGGGAGCCTCCACAACCCATCGCGATACCACCTCACGGCACTACGGCTTATACCCTTGTCGAAGATTTGCCGAGAGAGGAACGAACAAATTCGAGTGCAACCCTTGATTCGAGTCGAACGAGAGAAAGAGAGAAAGGCCATTTTTGTTTTCTTCGAATTAGATTTGGGCCTTTATCTGAAGAGGGGTTCGAAACATTTAGGTATAGGAGAACGGAGGAAGTTCAGCCATTAACAAATTCGAACCTCAATTTGATTTCGCTTTCTTTTATTTTTTTTATTTTTTCTCGGCTGTTAATATAAAGGAGATGCATTGATAATGGCGTGAAGAGGAAGATTGCAGTGATTTACACGAGAAAGGAGGAAAGTAGGTCTATGCGTTCAGGAGGTAGGGTGGCTGAGTACAATATAGGGTGGCTGTTTTTTTTAAATTTACAAAATAACCCGTTACGCATAACGCGAAATCTCAAACCCCGAATATGACATGCCAACAAGCGTTAATAAGGTTCTAACTGCATTCCGAACATAATGGAACATGTATCGAAAGCTAATTTGATCGCATGTGCGAGTTGCAGAAGAAAACGATCCAATTCCAATTAAATCGATTAAAATAGTTCTAAGCGTTTTGAGCTGCAAAGGTCAAACGACAACTCCGATTGTTACGAAAATTGAAATCCGATAATAACTAACTATTACGGGTCCAATGGAATTGGTTTCGTCGAATTCCGAGACTGTGCCTCAGAAGGCTATTTTTAAACTCGATTTAAACGTTATACTATTAAAATTAAAAAACCACCTTTAAATTAAATTCCAACCATTCTATTATCTTCAGTATCATCATTATAAAGTTTATAAGCCTTCAAATTATTTTACACAGGCTCGGACATTTCAGATTCAACAATTTACCAAATTTTAATTATTAATTCCAATATTTAAACTATATAATTCAATGATTTAATTATCTAGTAAATATTGATACCTGGAATTTAAGTTAAAATTAACTTTTAAATATTTTAAATCAATTAACTATTCAAATTTAAATTGTTAGAAATTACGGGTCGTCACATTCCTCCCCCCTTAAAAGAATTTCGTCCCCGAAATTACTAGTTAGGAAGAATGGTTCAAAACCCGTTTACCTTTTTCCAAACTCACAATTCAACTTCCTACCATGTATCTTTTATTAAAGACCCACTATCACCTTGACCAACTTCCCCAAAACCTTTTATAGGTTTTAAACAGTACCCTTTTGCTCAATCATCTACATTTCAATTTAAAATCCAATTTTGCATTATCAAAATTTTCTCAAAATTTTTCTACTCCCTAAATTTTTGGAAATTTTTGCCAGTGTCTCTTTTGCGCGGCTAGCTCGGTACAACGACAAAAGGCCCCCACGGTCTCCCAAATTCCAAAATAAAACAAAAGCCAAGTGGCTACATCAAAAACCCAATCCAATTCATACAGAAATTAAAATACATACATTTTTGTCGGGCAATTCCCATTTATCTTTTGGAATCAAATCCAATTTTCTTTTCCCCTGTTAATACCTGCATATCTTACTTGACAATAATATCCAATCATAACCCTTCCAAATCATTGTATACATTTTCCTACATAAGTTTCATACCCACTTTTATTCAAATTAGTTTTCCCCACTTTCATACGAATTCAATTTACTTTAAATTTTGAATATTAAATCTTATCTTTCAAGTATAACTGATTGATATTAGTTTCATTTACTAATTTACTTTAATTTTCAATTTGAAATCGTTTTGTCGTTAACAAAAATTTTCCCAGAAATTTTCATAAATTTTCTAACTCCCAAAATTTTGGCAGAGTCTCCTTTGTACGGAGGAGCTTTTGCAATTTGACAAGAGATATAAATATATATACATCGACACACCCGGTCGGAAAAAGCAAAAACAGTTCATATTTCCTATTTTTGTTGCGTAGGTGTACCTTATTTAGCATTTTAAGCATGCGGCTTACTTATTTTAGCAATTAATGCATCCAAATCCAGCCAAACGGCCTTCAGGTACCTGTACTTACTCAATTTAAACATATAAGCACTATATATATGAAGTTTATAACATTTCTCTAACATAAACAACTATAACACTTCAATTCTAAAAGAAATATATTCAAAATAACTTCCTCGAGCAATTTATATGCCTACAAACTAATTCAATTGCTTTCAACCAATTCATAAGCAATTTCATTAAATTTTAATGGTTTTCAACTCGATTTCTTATATTCAATTTATTTTTAATCCAAACAAGCTTATATTCAATTCAATTAATTCTAAAACCAATATATTTAATCTCTATCAACTCAAAGAAATTTAATTACTTTTGTTTACGCCAAACGACAATTATTGTTATGCAATTTCGACGATATTTTCTTAATAAAGTGTCTATTTTAGTTTATAACTACTTTAAATTAATTTCAACACATTCTGTATTTAATTCCATTTCATTTCTAGTTTATTCACCAACCATCTATTTAGCTCGACACATCCCATTCTTGTATACTCCTAGCCATTTCCAAATTAATTCAATCCAAGCTTTTATTTAACGGGCTTTCACTCTTATTCGAAGCCAAGCTTCCACAAATTTTAAACTTAAGTTAATTTACTTTAATTTATTCCAACATCAAACTTAAGTTTACATCTATTTGATTCTCATTTAATCAACTTCCATTAAATTCAGTTAGCCCATCCATTTTGAATTTTAATTTTAAATTTACCTTCTCAATTTATGAAAATAATATCCAAGCACATACTTAACTCATTTATACTTCAAATTAATATGCCACCGAACTTAAGTTCAGTCTGATAATCCAATTCCAATCACAACTTTGATTTAGTTTTTATTCAATCAGACTTCATCCATATGTTATTTAACTGAATCAACCTATTTTAAATTTTAATTTACTTACTTAATTCGTTATTGAATTTATTTTATTAATATAAGGCCATTCTCAATTTATTTCTATTCACTTGGGTTTTGTTTTGCAACTCAAACCATTTCTATTATAATCACTTCTCTTATATCTAATTTACTTGCAAATTCCATTAAATATTATTCAAATCACCTTTGGATTTTATTTGTAATTCAAACCATCACATTTTTCTACCCAACTCTATTTTATTTTTATTATACAACATCTCCTCTTATTTAATTCATTATCAAATCCAAGTCGAATTCTATTTACAATTCAAATTCATTTCCAAACTCCATTATTAATTTACAATCCATTTATTTACCCAAGTTAAATTTTATTAACATACACTATTAAATAATTTATTTAGCTGATTTTAGCTTACTTTCACTTTTAATTTAATATATATTTTTTCATCTTGGATTTCCTTTGATTTTCCAAAATCACAATACCTTTATTTAGAAATTTTAGAAATGCTTTTAAATTAACATCATACTATTAAAATAACTCTTCAAAAAAATACTTTTTTATAACCCGATGTCTCAACCAATCCATCCTTGTTATCATAGAAATTCAGTCATACGTTGATCAAGCGTAGGATTGAAAATCTATAAGTACTTGATAAACCCGTTATCAACACCCAGTGAAAATACTTGGAAAATAATTTTATTGAAAATATAGAAAACAGTTTTCGAAAATAGAGGAAATATCTATGGTGAGAATGCTCTGGAAATTATCACCCCATTCCATGGTCGCAGTTACATCCAGGGTTACGTTGCCATCGCAGCAAAAGTCCATGTAACTGCAGGCTCCGCGGCCTCTCGATTACGCCATGGAACCCACAACAGATCACAGTTACATCCCAGGGCTACGTTGCCATCACAGCAAAAGTCCATGTAACTGCAGGCTCTCTGCGGCCTCTGATTTTCACTATTGAAATGAAACTTCTCCGCTCCTACATAGGTCGCAGTCTACCAATATAAAATCAAACGCAGACTGTTGGCTCTCAGCGGCACACACGACTTTCGTTATGCTATACCATAGGTCAGCGTCTACCGATATAAAATCAAACGCAGACTGTTGGCTCTCAGCGGCGCACACGACTTTCGCTATGGTATACTTTACTTATAATCCCCAGGAACTAGTTTTGTCCGGACTCCTCACAGGATCAACTTTAGAACCCCCCCGGGGCTCAAGGCAGCACGACCAGGTGGCACTCCTGAGAAGTTCATTTCAAGGGAGCGCCTTTGTCCCCAGAGCCATTACCAAAACACTTTATACTATACAGATATAGTACCTTTCAAATCATACACCTAGTATGATCTCATACAAAACTCCTTTACACAAAATCGATTATCCCAAAATCGATAAATTCTCAAACTAGGCTTTCCAAATTTTAATATTGATTTTACCCAAAAATCAAAAGCCATTTCCAAATGCAAAGGTTTCCAAAACCTTTTTCCAAAATCCTCATAAGATCCTTTATATATGTACATATATATAAAATTTAAAAACTTGGATCATTTCAATTTCGTATAAAACTCCTTTATACTTAAACACTTTCAAAAATCCTTTTCCTTCCAGTAATAGATTCAACAAGGGGAGATTTATCTTATATAACAAAGATATATAACTTTGTTTACTCAAAATAAAATATTCAAATTTGATTACTCTTTTCGATATCAATTTCATTTAAATTCGTACGATGTACACATATCATCTATACGTTATACCAATCTGATCGCCCACTCAATCACACAATTTCACTTCCGAACTAGTATCGTCCACCTGACATCCTAGTGCGGACACAGATCTGATTCTTGATTAGAAACCGTCATTCTCCTTGCATAGCCATAACTATGATAGAGAATATCCAGAACCAATCAACAATCCATATCCAGGTTCGCCGTCGAAAATCGATTGAAAAATCCCAACTTGGATCGATAAACTATCTCGAAATTCTATGCTCGAATCTGGATCAAATCTCTATGCGAATAGAATAATATACGTACATCCTACATATTTATTTCCATTGATTATCAGCCAAATCAATTTCCTTTCTATTCACAATTCCTATAATTCCCTTTCACTTATTTACAATTACCTTAATTCTCATTGAATTATCACTTCAATTCTTATCTCAGTTGGATATTTAAATCAATAACAGTTTGAACTCCGACCAGTTTATATTTGAAAAATAGCTTGAAAATTTTAAAATTATATAAGTAGTTGAAAAATAATTAGTTTGCAAAATAGCTATAAAATAGTTAACTAATTGTAAAATAGTCAGAAAATAGTTGAATAGTTTCAGGAATTTTAAATAGTTGCAAAACAGTTGTAAAATAGAAATTAGTTTGTGAAATAGTTGAAAAATAGTAATTAGATTAGAAAACAGTTGAAAAATAGTTAAATAGCTCCAAAAATAATTGTAAAACAAGTATAAAATAATTTGGCTTTAAGAAAGAAAGGTTGTATATATTTAATAGCTTAGAAAAATAAGTTTATATTAAAACAATTTATATTGAAAATAGTCAAGAGTCAAACTGTTCACTTCCCCAACTATTCAACCTAAATTTCAACTTCCATTTAATTGACTCAATTCTAACTTGAATAACTTCAATTTCTATTGAAATTTATTTAAACCCAATTCAAGTTGAATCAATCTTGATTCCCTTCCCAATTAAGATCAATTTCCGTTTGATTTTAGTCATGTCCAACTTTAATTATAATTTCAAATTATTCCAATCAATTTAAATTATTATCAATTGAACCCATTTTAAATTCAAATCATTTCAATATAATCTGATTCAATTTCCCTTTTAAATTTTTTTAAACTTATACATCTTCAATCACCAATCCAATTAATTCAAACCAAATTCTATTTTGAACTAATTCAATTTCAATCTTGATTTTAAACTATCTCGAATTATAAAAATTAGAGTTAAATTCTCAAAGGTTGGTTTATCTTTTTAAGCCAAATTAACCTTTATTTAAAGTTTTTAAAAAATTTAATTTCTTAGTTCAATTCTCAAAATTCCATTTTAAATTATCTTTACTTATGTATTTCAAGGTTCAAATAAGAGTTCAATACAATTTTATTTTACAATTTTAATTTATTATTAAATTTTATCTTCCAATTTGAAGCCAATTCTTAAACAATTTTAATTTACAATTCAATTATTCAAATTTATTTTATTTATACAATACCATTCTCAAATTAAAGATTTTTATTAACAATAGGATGATATTATCCAATTTATTTTAAAACGTCCATCCATTTTCAATTTTTAAATCTCAAACCCGTTTTGAGATCACACAAATTCCCAATTCAAATCAACCATTTAACTTTCCAAGTTGAATTCCAATTTTATCTTGAAATTTCCAATTCAAATTATTCATTCAAACTTATTTAACTTCTCCCAAGTTAAATTCAATTTACATAATCCAATCAACCTCATTCAATCCTTAAACTTCACAACAAAAATCTTCCCACTTAAAAACTTATCACTTGGGTATCACATCCCAATCCTAAGCTCAACATTTAGGATTTATTCAAACTACTTTTGATTTATATGTATTCCTTATTCATACATATTATTTCCTTTGCACACGAGGTCATCCTTAAATTTTAGACCACTTTTGGTCTTTAATTCAAATCAAATTTTCAAACAACCCATTGTTTGCAACAAGTCCCAGTTATCCAAATAATACTTATTTATTATTTTTCATTACTTTGAAACAAATTTTCAAATTCTTGGACCAGATTTAGAATTTCATTTTCAAGTAATTTAAATTTTAATTTGGCTGTATTTCTGTTTTTACTTAATTTAATTACAATTCAAGATTTCAATTTGGTTGTATTATATTACTTCTTAATTTTAATTCCAATAATTTAACAACCAATCGTCTTAACATTTATTAGAATGAAATATTGCTTTATATATCAAAATATACTTTTATATAAAATCATTTAAAACCTTTATATAAGAAAATAACAAGTACACGCTCATATATATATATATATATACACACTCAACTCATTCTAGAGTACTACAGACTCTATATAATGAGTAATCTCCACTAGAGCGAAGGTTCTCGCTTAACCTTTCAACTCTGATACCAAATGTAATGACCTGAAATTTTCGAAGCCGAAAATTCCAGATAGTTATGAAAAAGAAGAAAGAGATATAAGAAGAAGAACAGGAACATCAACATCTCACATTCGCAGCGGATAAATATAATAATAAATAATAACAGTCTACAAAAATATTATCTGTTAATTACATTTAAATACATCAGAGTTACACATATATTCAATACTGGACATATACAAATCATCATGCCTCGGATTTACAATATTATACTACAGCAAAAATACTTCACAAGTTCCTGCCATCCAGCTCGCCTCCTGAGCTCCAGAACGTATCTACCTAAAAATCTGTAATACTCAGTCTGACCCGAGCATTACACCAAAGTAACACCCAGGTCAGGCTGGAAACCAGCGTGAGTAAACCCATCTATTATGGAATACAAAGCATAACTTATATAGAACCCGGGTAACTCATATCAATTCACAAAGCTACAATTCACTATAGACATCACTTATTTCACATATAAATTTCTAAGTACCAAACTTAGATAAAATAATCCAATTTCACTTAAATCATTTCATTCCGGGCTATTTATTTCACAAATCAATTTATAAAAAATTCGAAGTGGATTCTGGTATTTCCCAATACCCGACCTCGGTCTCTTCGAAACTCATGTTATCCTAACCCAAGTTATACAATGAAATACACAACTCTTCTCATCCTTCTGGAGTTTCCGAATTTAAACTAATCATCCCTATGATCACATACTAGCTCCTCAAGCATGGATGCCCCCTCCACCTTCATTGCTCCTTTCCACTTGTTGCCCTGTCATCAATAATTCAAACCAACTAGTGATACAAAAAGTTAGTAACTCGCCAGTAAATACCAGTAAGGCAACTGAATCGAACCGACTTACTGACCTAGATCTCAACCCCCCTGGTGGAACGGTATTTTCCTCTCCATTTTCCGTAACTAAAGTACAATCATCCCCTCTCACAAGAGGCGGTAAGAAGAAACTTAAGCAGAAACAATTGGTTGATCAATGATGAACAACATCGGAGCTTGGAATATTCGTGGTGCTCACTCGGAAGTTAAACTAATTCAATGCAAGAAAATCATCTCTACTCATTCTTTGAGTCTTGTTGCTATTCTGGAAACTAAACTTAATGCTGCTCTCTCTACCAAGGCTGCTTCATTCATTAACCCGTCATGGAAAATGATAAATAATCTTTCTGATGCTCCCTTTGGTAGAATTCTTATCTTATTTAACCCCTCTATCTTCCAACTTAATTCTATCTTGACAACTTCTCAACTAATCCACCTTCACTGTATTCACCTTTCATCTTCAACTTCCTTCTATCTTTCTGTCACTATGGTCATAACTCTGTTCCAGCTAGACAATCATATCTTTCTCTTCTCCCTTCCTTGCGTCAAGAATCTCATCCGTGGTTAGTCATAGGAGACTTCAACTGCTCCTACCTATTATCTCATAGACAAGGCGGGAATCCTTTGTTTTCTCGTCAAATAAGTCCCCTTAGCAGTGCTATCTCCCATTCGAACCTTATTGAAATAAACTCTGTCGGTGCACTCTTCACATGGAATAATTCTAGTAGACAATCCCCATGTACCTTTTCCAAAATTGATTTCTCCTTTTCAAATCGCAATGCTTTAAACAAATGGCCTAATATGTTTAATCTCCTCCCAATGCTGGGCTTATCTGATCATTCACCACAAATAATATCCTTTGGAACTGCTGTGAGAAAAAGAAACACAAATTTTAAATTTTTTTAATGCATGGGTTCTCCACCCTGACTTTTTTCAAATTGTTAGCAAGGCTTGGTCTACAAAAATTTTTGGTAATCCCATGTTTATATTGCAGAACAAACTGAAGGTTGTAAAATCTGAATTGAAGGCGTGGGCACTGAGCAAATATGGTCATGGCAATCTGGCGTCCACTTCTCTCACTAGGGAACTGCAACAAATTCAGGAGTCCATGATGAATGTCACTTCTAATAGTGAGCTGGCGGCAAAAGAGGCTGCCTTATCCTCTCAACTTTTGAGGCATTAAAGATTGAAACTGATATGGTTAAACAGAAATCGAGGCTTAAGTGGTTTACGGATTGTGATAGAAACTCTGCTTTCTACCACTCCTCTCTCAAAGCCAAGCAATCTAGAGAGTTAATCAGTACTCTTATTGACGTTAACGGTGAGTACATTTTGGACCCTGAACTTATTGATCATATGCTCCTTGATCATTTCAGTAAATTGCTAGGAAACCATACTCATTTCAAACCTTCTCTTGAGCTATTGGATTCGATAAACATTCCAAGAATTTCCTCAGAAGACAATACATTCCTATGCACTGTTATCACTGACAGTGAAATCAAATCTGCCCTTTTTTCCCCTAATGCTAACTCCACTGGAGGTCCTGATAGCTTTAATTCTTATTTTTTTACCACTTCCTGGGATATCGTTGGTCAAACTTTCTTGAAGGCAATTCACAATTTCTTCAACAAGTGCAAAATGATTAGGTCCATCAATGCAACTAATATTGCCCTAATCCCTAAGGTTAAGAATGCTTGTCGAGTATCTGACTTTAGGCCAATATCATGATGTGATACTATATATAAGTGCATCTTAAAAATAATAGCTAATAGGCTCAAAGTAGTTCTTGACAAAGTTATCTCTTCCAACCAAGCTGCATTTCTTAAAGGTAGAAGTATTCTTGACAACGTATTGATGTCACATGAATTGTTGAGAGGTTATAATCACTCTCATGTTTCTCCCAGAGCAACCTCCAAGATTGATATTTCGAAAGCTTTCGAATCCTTGCATTGGGACTCTGTTATTAGAATCATGGGATTAATGAATTTCTCCAAACACTTTGTAGCTGGGATACACTGCTGTATCTCAACTCCAAGGTATTCTCTGTTGGTCAACAAAAGTAATGTTGGATTTTTCCAGGGGAAACGGGGCATTCGACAGGGAGACCCGATGTAAATTCTTGTGATGGAAATTCTCACTCAAATTCTTATCCATCTCGTTAATGATGGTAGTTTCTTGACTCACCCAAAATGTAAGAACCCGCTTGTCACATCTTTGATGTTTGCTGATGACTTGGTTATTTTCTTCAAGCCTAATATGATGACAGTTAAATCTATCATGGATGGTCTTGATAGATTTTACAAATTAACTGGGTTAGCCAATAATTTACCCAAATCTGATTTAATGATAGTTTGTGTGGTCCCTGAATTAATCACTGAAATCACTTCCTTCACTTCAATCTCGCAAAGAACTGAGACATCCATGTATCTTGGAATACCATTAGCAACATCGAGAATTTCTTTAGCTCGGTGCATTCAATTATATGACGGAATTACTGCCAGTCTTTCTATTTGGACTAATAGATTGCTTAGTCAAGCTAGCAGGCTCACTCTGGTTAATTCCATTATTTTCTCCATAACTGTGTATTGGTCTCGGCCCTTCATTCTTCCTTCCAAGCTTCTCAAAATGATAAGGTCTGCTATATCCAATTTTTTCTGGCATGGGTCTATTAATGCGAGGAAGCTCTCCCCATATGCCTTTTCCAAACTTGAAAGACCTAAATCGAGAGGAGGTCTGGGTATTAAAAACTTACTTCTCTGGAATCGAGCTGCTATGGTGATGCACATTGACAATCTTTTGAATAATAAAAATTGTTTATGGGTGAATTGGTCTTACTAATATCTTATACGTAACAAAAATTTCTGGAAAATGGATATACCTCAGTCGTGTAGTTGGACATGGCGTAATTTGCTCAAAATCATATCTGACATTCTACCATATGCTTGAAGTAAAATTGGAATTAATGGTCGACAATCTTTCTAGCATGACCCATGGGTCAAGGATGGAACTATTCTTAGTCGTTGTCTTTCATTCAACCAACAAATTCAATCTGGTATTAATACTTCTGCACTAGCTACGGCCTGTATATATGATGGAAAGGTTAATCTCCCTTATTCGAGCAACCTGACGGTTAGACACCTATGGAACCAGTTAAGTGGTATTAAAGTTAATATTTATCCTGATGATGGTATATCATGGTCTTACTGCAATAACACTTTCATGATTGGTGCTATGTACAAGAAATTAATTTGCCAAACCAATTCTTCCCTGCTCTGTTGGTATAAACGTATATGGTTGAATCACAATTCTGAAAGTCAAAACTTGATGTTATGGAAGATATTTGGTAATGCTTTAAAGACAAAAACTAAGCTGAGGCAGTGTGGGATAATCTTTGATGCAACATGTAGTTTATGCCATGCTGAAGATGAGAACACTCTTCATCTCTTCTTCAGCTGCTCTTTTGTTCACAGCTTATGGTGCTGGATCATTTCCATCATCTCTGAAACGACAGTTGCGAATGACAGTGAGGAAGAATGGGATATCATATTCAAGGCTATAAGTCGGAGAGGTGAATCAACGTACATTCTGCTATTTTCACTTAAAATATTCATTGCGACAATATGGGAGGAGAGAAATATAGTCATATTCAGTGACAAAAGAAAAACTTATAGGCAAATGCAAGGTAGTATCATTGGGAAATTGAAATTCGGGATTGCTGCTTCTAGTCATCGATTTGAACCTGCTTTCTTGTCGGCACTTTCTTCGTGTTAAGTGGTTTTTATATCGTGTTGTGTTTTGTTATTTCTTTTTATTCTTGTTGATATGCCTGTCCTCCTTGTATTCTAGTTTCTTAGTTTTTCCTTGCCTACTTTTTTGGTGGGTATGTTTTCCTTGTAGTGCTTCGTTCTTGGTATATCAATAAATGGTAGGGGTCCATTTCTAACCCTGCTGGCTTTGCCAAAAAAAAGAATCCAGTACCATTCAATCATCCATAAGCAAAACTTAATCACATACAAATTTAACTTAATAAACCCTGATCGAATTACCAATCTCTTAATTAGTCAATCATCCCTTCATTTGCTCATCTTAATTAATCACTCAGGATTAATTATCCTCGATTACATTCAAGTAATAATTTTTAATTAATTTCTCAATTTAGTTACCCTTAACCCAAAACAGTAATTAATCTTTAAGTACTTCACAAATTAATTAACTATATTAATTACATTAATCTTTAATTACATGTATAATCAATTTCTCATAAAGTACTTAGCGTTGATTAATTTATCTTAGTTAATCAATTTTTAATTGCGCCATTAATTATATAAATTAATGACTTTCCATTTATATTTCAATTTATCCTAATCTAAATTAATTACTTTAATTCAACCACAATATTAATCATTCCCGATAAATCCTCACCTGTAGTTAACTATCCTTTTAATTAACTTCATTAAATAAATAAATTTCTCCTTAATCAATTATTGTAACGCTGCGTAAATTTAACCGGTTTTAATAACGTTATTAATGGAAATTTTATGGAATTTAAACGATAAAATTTTGAAATACAGGTTGAATATTTGGAATGCATCTAGTTAAACATAGCAACCGATAAATTTTCGTCCGAAAATATGAAAGTTTATTTCGCGCGTAAATTTACTTCAATTTAATCAGTTAAAAAGCGATGAAAATAAAACTTTTTCAAAACCAAAATATTATTACATAGAAAAATTCTAAACCATCTTCTGAGTAAGATGTCAATTTATCATTTTTCCAAATTCGGACATCTTTGGCTCCGTCGATCTTATTTTTCTACGTTTTTCATGCATTTTCCGCTATTATAAAAATTCGAATTTTTATAATTCGATCTTACCACTGATATCCGTATATCATTTTGATCGTCTCGTCGTGCTGATCTCTACAGTATATTGGATGGTCAAATTCGGAGTCTGGTGTACATTGCACTTTGCGAAACGCATTTCATATCGGTACGGTGCCATGCCTTTTAGTTCTTCTGATTTTTTTTCCTTTTCATTAATTGATAATGCACCGGTACTCACTACCTGTCTTTTCGATGTTCACGTGCATTTAGTTTTAAAGTAGTAAATTTATATAACTTATTGTTACTGTTCATTTGATAATTACAATATTATTAGAAAGTGAACTGTTCATTTTTTTCAGTCACATTTCCTCTTCTACCTTTTGTGTTTTTCAAATTCCTAGAAATTCAACCGTTGCTTTTGTTTCATTTCCAGCTATTCGTTCAATTCTTCAAAAAAGAAAAAAAAATAAAGAAGAACATTAATGACCATACATGTTGTATATTGTGCGTCCTTCTTTCATCTCCTACCTGCACATTTTTTTCTTCCTCTCCCTCCTTTATTATTCACATGGCTTCCCTACCACAAAACTTCTAACACCAACTTTCTTCCGTTAGTCGACCTCTGCCTCATAGAAAATCCGACCCACCACTGCAGCACGCATCCCACCATGCCCACCTCCAACCCGACTCTCCTTAGCCGCATACCCTTCCCATTCCTACCCAGTTGAGCTTGCTCGGCCTCATCACCACAAACCACCACCATCTCGTCCACATCGGCACTCCTCGCACCCACGCCGCTTGCCACATCGGCCGCCTACCCCACTCCACATGCAACCTTGAACCCAGGCAGTCTTCTTTTAAAGTGAGTCTGTAGATCTATATTGATAAGCATCAAATTTTTAACTGTAGTTTTAAAAAAAATGCTTGCTCTATATGTATTGCATATACATGTTGCTTATATAGTTTCTATTTTGATTGTATAGTATATTGTAAATATATATTATATATGAGTCGACCTGTATGAGTTATATAGGCGATTTATGTGTGAGTTTATACACATAATTATTTGTTGTTCTTTGAACACTAATCGGTGGTCCACTTATAAATCAACAAAAGGTTTATATGTATATTATATTTGGGTCTCTGTAGTGTTTCTTCAGAACCTGAATCATTTATATTTCGCATATATGGATATAGTACATGAGTACTGTTTTGTATATAAAGTTAAAGAGTTGTATTTTACTGTATTTTTGCTTCATAAAGATGATGGGTTACAGCAATATATATTAGTAAAGATTTTTTATAATAACTTAACTGTGTATAGTGTGTTTGCATGTAATTATAGTTTATACATACTTCGATATACATAGTTTTACGACGAATTATACTATGAAAGTAAAATATATTTGTATATATGTGAGTTGCGTGAGTTTTGATCTATCTGCAGAATACTTTTATTTTCAAATTTGTAGAGGTGAATACATTTAGTATATGTATATAGTACATATATAATTAAGTTATATTCATCAGTTTAGATTTGTTAGTTTATATAAATTTTAATTTTATTTGTTGGTTTATATAACAAGATTTTGCCATAGTATGGTACATAAAGTTTACAAATTCTTATTTTGTTCATAGGATATTATATATGTATTATATTTTAAACGGTTAGTCATTATATTTCAATAGGTATGAACATAACAGTTTGGTTTTGGGCGTATACCAAAGTTTCGTCATTTTTAAAGTTTGAGTATATATGTTATATTTGTCCTTCTATATAAACGTTGATTTTAGAGTTATAAAATATTGGTAATATATTATTGATTTGTACGTATTTGTACGTATTTGTCATTTATATATAGGGTACTTAAGCTATGATTTGTTATATCAAATAGTTATAAGTTTATACAGTTTGAAAGAAAAAAATTTGTGTAAGTTAAGATAGTTACTTTATATTATAAGCTACTACAGTGTTCTTTATATATAAGGCAAGTTGTATTATTTATTCTATTTATATACATAGAAAAATAGTTGTTTTACTGTTGCATGCATACTAGAGTTTTCGACCTGCTTATTTTGTCGTTTATTTTTAAAGGTTACTGGAACGTTAGTTGTATATTATATACATGAGTAAAGTTTAAAAGTTGTATTTTATATAAGTTAGTTTGCATAGTTGAATGTGTCGTGCGCATATATATATAAAAATTAAGTGAAGATATGTTTACAAGGTATATTTATTTCATTTTTTTTGTTTATCTTATATAATTGTTCCTTCTGTTGTTAATAAAGCAAGTTGCATATAACTTATGGTTTTGGGTACTAATATTCTAAGTATATTAAATATATTAAATATATAATAATAATAATAATAATAATATCAACGAGACTTGTTATATGTAAATGGTTTCGAAATGTTGCATTTGGGTCGTCTTGTTTATAAGTATATCTTGTTTCAATTATATAAAAACTGATTTGATTCTTTCTCATCGACTTCTTATCTATCAGCTTGTCCGTCGAGATTCGTGCCCATCTCACTTTGTTCTGGATTCGTAGCTCATTTCTGTGTTTGTATCGGTGTGCGTATCCGTGTCGTCTTCTCGTTCATCTCTAGCCTTGAAAGGTGAGCAATCACTTAAGATTATTTTTCTTTTACTTATTAAATTTGATTTAAATTGAAATGAAAAATTGAAATATGCCACTGTTAGCCGTTTACATTGTTATATATGCTATTTACCTGTATCAGTTCACCTGCGACATCTGACACCGTTATCTGTTATGTATGCAATAACAATCCAGTTTTGGTTGATAATTGATTGATTGTGTGATGTTGACATTGGATGTTGAATTGTTAATATTGTAGTAATAAATAAATTGAAATTGAAATTAGCGTAGGATAGTTTAAAATTTTGAATCAACATATGTGTTGAATTTGATTAGTTAATTTGAATAATATGACCCCTTTTTAATTTTGAGTTAATTGACACGTAGAATTTGATAAATTGCACTTTGAACCCTTGAACGTATATTGGATAAACTGTTGTTGTATTAAAATTGAAATTTGAATTGAATGACAAGTGAAAACCGTAGTGTAATAATCTTTGATCTAAATGAAATGATAGTGTAGATTCTAGAAATAATTATATTAATTCGCACAAACAACAATGTGAATTAATACGATTGTTTCGGAATTATTTGAATTGATTATTGGATTGTGTTTGATTGTTCTTATTGCTTGTTTATTTACTTTTACACCATCCATGTTATCACACTGCAAGTTCCCTTTGCTATGTTTTGATTTTAAATTGAATTGGAATCGGGTTGAAATGATAAATACCCAAAATGAACTTGACTTAGATAGAGAATTTCATAACCCGATTGGTAAGTAATTTGATTTGAAATAAAATAAAGATTTTATTTGAATAATAAGGTTTTGAAATAAAATTGGAACGTAAATTTTGATAAAAAGGAAAATGTAAATATTGAAATCTGAAACGAAATATTAATGTAATAACTGATAAAAGAACATTGTTTTGAAATGAATTATTTAATAATTAAATTTGGAATTATTCATTGAATTAAGTTTTGAAATGATTTAATAATGGAGTTTGAATTTATAATTAAGTTGAAATTATTAAGTTTTGAAATTAGTATGAATTAAGTTGAAATTACTTAATAATTGAAAAGATTGAATATTTGATAATTGAATAAAAATTGAATTCCTTAATAAGAGAAATTGAAATTTTTGATTTAGTGAATTCGAACATCGTTAATATATGAAATTGGTTGCTTTATCAATTAAGTTTTGGAAATTATTTAAGTTAATAAGTGGAATTGAGCTTCTTGAATTTGAGAAATTTAGTCCTTTATTAATTGAGTTTGAAATTTGTAACGAAGTTAATAAATAAGTGCAATTTGAATTTCTTTAACAAGAAATAAAATGTGATTTATCGAATGAATGGGATTTATTGAAATTAACGTAAGACTTGTAATCTAAAGAATTGATTTGACGAATTTAATTTATTTCAAATTGAAGTTTTGATATAATGAAGTTGAACGTAAGTAATTGATTTAAATGAATTGGAATTTAAAGAGAAGTTGTTTTGAAGGATAAATTTACTTAGCGAATATTGAATGAAATCGATAAATGAATCTAAATTGATTTGAATGAAATTAAACAATTTAAATGATTTCGGAACGAAACCTATTGTGACGAAGCGGATTTTGCCCGTTCGAAAATCGACATCCATACTTTACATCGTACTCGAATGCCGCAGATTCGACCGTTCAAATCCGAGTCGCCGGAGCTTATAACACAATTAAGTAAACAACACAGTGGAAGAAATAATGAATATCAATATACAACATCTGATACAACATCCTGATACAACAGATGGTACAATAGATATCGATATACATCAGAGATATGATACAATAAAATAGCAGCGGAAAAGAAACTAGCTAATACCAGCAGCGGGACAATAACTCCAATAAAATCTTCAAGAGAGAACTCCAACAGCAGCTCGAACCATCATCACGATACACTAAGACAAGTTAGACTGGTTTGCATCCAAAGACTGAAACTAGCTCCAGATAACCTACTGAACCTAACTATCTGAAAAACCCAACTCTAGGCTGCTCGTGTGGAAATTAGTGAGCACCCAGAGTTTAGCAAAGGAACAATAAACTCCAAGTCAGTCATGGGACTGGTGTGAGTAACAAAAACAGTTTATCTTTTAAAATAAAACAAGATTTATAATGAAAATCCGATATGCTTTTTAGAAAATGAAACTACCATAAGACCTCCCGCCACACATACAATGCAAACGCAGAATTGGAGGAGATTTCTTCTTATGATAGTCAAACATGCTTAATACGTAGAAAGTTCTTTGATATTATTATTATAAGTGCACAGTGCAGAAAACATTTCAAAAGTAGAATATAAATCTTAGCCAACATACGACCATTATTGTATGCCTACTATAGCTACCATCCAAACAGTGGTGACCACCATAAGTGAATGGCAGGTTCTACAACTAAAACCGTACAGGGTTTCATATTGGATGAATGGATTTCCAACAAATGGTCAGGCTAAGGAACTTCCTACTGCCATATGGGATCGCCTCTGGTGGGACGTCCCGAGAACCTAACCGGATCTCTGCCAACACAAGGCCGGGTTACCTCTGTAACTAGGTAACTACTACTCGAGCATGCCACTCCCCGGTCCTTTGGGACCTTTATCCGAGGCGCCTCTAAAGAAACAACCACAAAGTAAATGAGATTGGAGCTACCACATAGGTAAATATCTGGGCTCCATACCATGATACCACCCTTTACCAGAAGGGAATGACACACCCTAAAGGGCGCGACCCTCATAACCTTGCCGCATCTTTCCTGTTTCGACCATTTCCGGGGTGTGAGGTTCTGATGCAGTCTCGTCCACAAAGCTACGCTTTGGTAAAAAGCCATGCTTTGGGTCTACAAATGATCAAAGTAATGATCACAAAGATAAATGATCAAACAAATGATCATATCCCAAATGATCAAACAATGATCATTAACACACAGCAGCACTCAACATGCTACACTACCAAATTGGGAGTATATCGCTGATAACCTTCAACTACATAACCTCTGAGCTCATACGTCTCAGAGAAGGGTGTTAAGCTAAGAGAATAAATACTCCGCCACCAACAGAAATGTATTTGAAAGAAATCTGCTTTATATCTCAAAGTGTAGTGTCAGACATACAATCCATACAAGTCTGTTCCGGGTTCGAACAGAACCGAAGGCACTTCCAAAGAAGTCCTTGCAATCCGGGTATTCACAATCCCGATCGGACTTTCCATCACTTAGGGAATCTCTATACCGGCGCGACTCGGTGCAGAGACAATCGATAGGTCATCCTATCATTTTCACAAATACCCGGTCTTCACCACCGGTCTTCAATGCTATCCATATACGTCGTATCACTATTCGAAATGGGTTATATGACACAAAGGTCCTCTCCCGGCTAAACCGAATAGTGAGCGCAACATTTTAAAACATATGGATATTGGGATTTCAATTAAGTCACAACTTAATAATTCAAAACTTTCTTTCAAATGGTTAAACAAATTACCATTTCAAATATTTTAAACAAAAGATTTATTTCGCTAAGTTCACCCATTTTCACAAAGATCCATTTACGGATTTCAAATCAATTTCCATTTCAATTGGATTAACTCGTTTAAAATCTTTAAATTAAAGATTTAACTTATAGCTTTCAAACCATTCACATAACTTGGAAAATCATTTTCAATTAAACTTGAAATCCCTTTTAACACAAATTGGACGTTCATTACTTAAGTGAAAGATTTTATCATTTGAAAACAAATAGTTTTCGTTCCAGAAAGATCCAGTTTTATTTACACGAGTTAAAGCCTTTGAATTTAAACTCAAATTCCCAAATTAATACCTTTAAAATAGTTTAACCCATATAAACCGGTATAACATCTTTAGTCCCTAGTTTCCAGACCATAGAATTCAATTTCAAATATTGAATTCAAATTTAAATCAGAATATTTAAATTTTAAAACTCAATCAAGTTATTCAAAATAAATTTCATCTTTGAAATTCCATTTCAAAAGCTTTTCATTTTAATCCCAAAACATTTCCAAAACCATTTGGCCTTAAATATTCAACTTTTAAACTATTTTAAATCTGTGACTTAATCAATTTCCCCAAGAATCCATATTTGTGCGTGTATAAGTGTGGTCCAGGGGTTTAACACAATAGTGCAACATCATTCAATCATCACAGATTAAAACACAGAAATATAGTTGATAAGCGACATAAACTATAACGCTTATCGTCCATTCACAAATTCACCGATAATATACAGATGTATCACAAATAAATGAATAAATCATACACGACACCGATTACAGAACAAAATATCACAGATCAGGTAGGACAATCAATTCAAGGCATTTCATATAATATAAACATTCATAAGTAAGGTCAAGAATTCAATAGTCATTTATATGTAGGATTAATTAATCGTTTAATCCTAGTCAATTCAATTTATTTCCAAGTAAATTAATTACTTATGAATCAATTATCTAACCTTGTTTTATTAATTACAAATCATTTGATATAAATTTATTTATCAAATACTTTAATTAATTAATTTATTCTTAATTAATCATATTAATTAAATTAACCTTTTAAACCAATTACATAATTTATTAACTCCTTAATTAATCATTTTACGAAATTAAACCTTTAATTACTTACCATTAAGCAATACTCTCATAACCATAAATCATTAATTACCAATTTATCTTTATCATTAAATTAATCAAAATATTCAAATCCAATTACAATTAGTAATTAGCCCCTTAATTACTTTCATTAAATAATTAACAACTTACAATTGATTATCTTAATCAATTAATCTAATTAATTATCAAAATTAATCACATTAATTTAATTACTTAATAATTCCTAGTTAATTATCTTCATTTACTAATAGCATTTCTTCAATTACTTTTAATAAACTTCTAATTACAAATTAATTAACCGTTAATAGTAACTTAATGAATTCTTAGTTACAATTAATTAATTCTTAATTAAATTAACTTAACTTTTAATTAATAAATTTAAACTTATAATTACTAATTTAATTAATACAAAACATAAATTATTTATTCTAAGTAACTCAAAAATTAATGAATTATCAATCTTTAAATTTTCATTAACTTTAAAGTGAAACTTATTCTTATTAATGGTTAAATTTTCACTTACGAATATATTTAATAATATATATATATATATATATAAATACCAGTTTCATCTTAAATGAAGTCTACAACTAATTATTTTTTTTAAACCTTTAAATTCACATGTTAAATAATACATTTGTTATAAAGGAATTTAAATTAGTTAACTCTTTTTCTTTAACTAACTTAGATTAGTTAATTTACCTTTAAATTACAAAACTCATTAATATTTAATTACCAGTAACATTTCTTAATTTCCATCAGGTCTTAAATTTGAAATCAAAATTACTTAACATATCCTCAATTACCGTGCCATTGATTTAAGTCAAAACCTTATCTTGTATTTATGAAAACTGGTTATATTTAATACTGTTAAAATTAGCATTAAAACATACCCAGGTGAAAACCCGATTTTCTCGAGTCGAGCCCGAGTTACCTTGCCTATTTCCCGGCACCACCCTCGTACTTCATTTCTTCTTCACTTTTTATTTATTTATTTTCTGTTAAGTATAAACTGTCTACCCCAAAAACAAACCCTGCACACAACTGAACAAAACCCAATCACCGGACAATGCCTCTATGCACGAGATCACCGTGCACATGCACGAACTTCGCGACCTACTTCCGGCATCGCCGCAGCCACCTAAGCGTCATCGGTGACCACCCAAATCAATTCGTACGACCCAAAACACATAAATTTGCCTAAATCACAATCGAGTGAATTCGAGTGTAAAACTCCCAACCTGGAAACAACAAACGGAAACCACCCACTACAACCTGTCAACGCCACATTCTCGGCGCTACGACCACCTGACGCCTCGAGCTTCCAACCTCGACTTCGTCAACCACCCAACCACCAGTACGCCAAACCACGAGCAACTCGATGCTTTCACAAGACCGTGATGGACGAGTTTCCTCTTCCCTCAAAACTAGGTTTACGAACTTGACCCTCACGCCGCCAACGCCAAGGTCATCTGCACCTCTATCCCCTATTTTTCCCCGAACCCCTGATCGCTCCTCTACCATCCCAGAGAGCCACGACCTCCCTCAACAATGAGATCACCAGAATTTGGTCGAAGAACGATTTCCGTTCGACCAAGGATTTCTCTCGACCCCCGCATCTAAAAATCATGATTTTTTCTTTAAAAATCATATTAAAGCATACGAATCCAAGTTATATACCTGAAATTGTGAATTAAGAAACTTGAATTCTGACTTATTTGAAGTTGTATTTGGTTTTCTTGCTTTTCAGAGAAGATGACAGGTTGTTTAATTGAAATAAATAAGTTTCCTTCTTTAAAACTTTAATACATACTATAACAAACAATTTTGTTTTAACATCATGGCCAAACAATAAGTAAAACAAGAGGAAAAGATTTTTTTTATTTGAATCAAGAGTCTTGTGCTTAGCATTTAAACAGAGGTCATAGATGTAACATAAACAACAACCTGTACACCCATCGACCAATATACACAGAGAATTCATGTTTATATTCAGGCATGCTTATTATTAATATAACTTGTAATAGATTCATATTATAAATTGTTTAAAGTGATGTTACTCACAGTGCTTAAAGAATGAACAGAGCATTCTTTTTGAACCAAGCTTTGAAAACTGGCAAGCAGGAATCTTTCTTGATCCTCTAGTTGAATTGAGTTTGTATTATTGGATTTGTTGCTGTTTACATTGAAGTTTTTGTTTAAGTTTTCAAATGAAGTTTGCTTCAGATGCCATTCAGTTTTGATGGAACGAAAAGTAATGAAGAAGTTGATGTTTATATGGAGATGAAGTATACAGGGTGATATTTTTGTACAAGTGATTATAGTGTTTTGTACAATAGGATTAGATATTTTCTTTTCTTTGTTGGCTGATAAGATGATGTTGTGTGCTAACATTAATTGCCATTGTCTTATTTTATAAGCTTATTTTGGCTTATAGTTTGCATTTTGATGGCTGCATTAATTAGCTTTGTATATGCATTAATTACCATTGTACAAATCTACTTTGTTTTGTTCCATACTTACTTTATTCATACATATATATTTCATTTGTACAAGATGAAGATATTTTCTTTAGCTTCCTTCATGTGTATACTTGAGTATATTATCTTTTATACATAGATATTTATCTACAGGCTGCATTATATTTTAACAATTCGAATTGACCCATTAATACTCTAAAATGTAAACAATTCCTACTTTAATATGTTGTTTGAATTTTTCAAATATGTTTTACTTTATATTTTGTAATTTATCTTTTATATAAAACTATAAACTTATTTAAGATATGTATATTTTTATTTAAAGACTTCATTATTGAATTTTCAAATCAATTTATCGATAAATCTCACCATTTTAAGTCAAAATTTAATTTAATTATCAATTTAAAATAAATTAAAATTCGGGATCGTTACACCTATATACGAACTTGAATCAATATTTGAATTGTTTTAAATAAAAATTGAATTGTAAGACTTTGAAATGGTTATTTGATAGTTTTGAAACGTCAATTTGGAAATTAATAGTGAAAGACAAATGAAATGTTGATTATAAATTCTAATTGAAATTAAAAATTGATTTGGCTTTGAAATGTACTAAACGACCAATCGGTGTAATATTACGGAAGTTATTAAAGAAACCAGATTCGGTTATGGATATACTCTCTATCTAAACCGAAAACCACTTTAATAACTATACACGGAGTGATGATCCAGAATGAAGTGGTTGGAATGATGTACGTGATGACTGAAGAAAGAAAACGATAATGGATAGCCTTGACACTTGTGTCAAATTGGAAATGACTAAAATAGGAGCCGTGCCGGGCCAAATGGGGTTAGCCACCTCGAGCGAACACACTTCGTCATAACTTCTACTCATTACTTGTGATTGATTGGTGCACCCTCGGAATTTCAGGAGTGTTGTTTCGCGGTGTTGCGATCGCTACGGCGATGCGTTCTCACCAGTCCGGATCAGGCGAACGGTAGTTTCACTACGAAGGGTATTGCCTCATGTGCCTTGTCATACTTGTATCCTTATATACGGGACCACTACGAAGTTGTTTTGTGTTATACCTATGGAGGACTCCCTGATAGCCCACTAGTTTACGGTGGAGTTTACAGTGCTGTATAGACTATGACATCTATATAAAATGTGTTAAGGGGGATAATGGTAACGCCTTAACACTATTTTGATATTTATATTACTGATAGACATTATCTGTTTAGCGTATATTACTATATAGTATATAGTTTAATGGATCCTTAGAGGACGGTTATTCCAACGTCCTTTGAGTTATTTGTATTTCAATTGTTATTTCATTTGAGTTGGATTTATTGATATAAGAATGTTAATCCTGACTCGAGTGTTTGTGTTTTGCTTTACACTTGGGTCAGACTGAGTGGTTCAGCTTCTGAGACTCACCTTTGGAGTTGGAGCTTTGCTTGAAGATCCAGCCATCTATTCTGCTTTCAGTATTCGATGATTCCAATGATGTATTCTGATTTGTACTTGATGTATCGTATTTCTCTTCTGTTGTAAACTCTGATGTATCTTATATATTTATATAGTAGCTTCATGAACTACTATCTCTTTTACTTCCGCTGCATATTATTACTCTGTGTCTGTGATTCTGTGAATATTTATTTACTGTATATATTCAGTGTTGCCAAATTTTAAATTAACAATTTGGTATTTTGAATTATTCAAGTCCGACGTGTGCGGATGCGAATAATCCAAAATAGAGGGTCATTACAGTTGGTATCAGAGCTTTGGTAGCTCTAGGCAAAACTTAGCATATAGGGTAAATGTATTTACAGAATCACTCTCATTCGAGTTTCAATCTCTTCCTTTTGACTCAATTCCTTTGAATTTTGGAACGTTCCCTGCGGTTCAAAAATTCATTCGTGTCCCTCACTATTCTTCTTCTTTCAATTCTGGAGCATCCCATAACTCCACTTCGAATCATCTTTACAGGGAGTCGGCGATCACGCCAATCTCAAATTGATTTGTAAAGGGGTGACACTCCTTTATAATAGGCATTGAGTTACCAGAGATTTCTGTATCCTCGGTTTACGATGCTATCTATCTCCTGCTATACCTGAATTCTATCCCTTGAGATCTGATGTTGATTTACCTCGGAATTCAGCATCAATCTTATTCTTGAAGTTACGGTCGACCCGGTTAAGGTTGCCCGTAAATTAAATTAGCTTATCCATCTCTCGAGTCCGTTAATTAAATTATATTATCTTCTGTTTCGAACGTATTATCGAATCAAAATTCTTTTTGATTTGATTTCATCAAAATTTGAATCTCTATACTTATTTGAAATTCATTCTTATATCATCAAGCGAGGAAGTGCATTTGTGAATTAATATTAAAAAAGTTTTATATATATTGTGTTGTTTGAATTGTTGATGCTGATTGGGTTTTCGATCAATTCGTTTTATCAATGCTATCGATAGAATTTCCAAAACACTTGAACAGAGCATACTGACACAATAGTATTTTCGAATTTGGATAATAAAATAATTTCGAATGATTATATTATTTATAAGTATAAATTTTTCTAAAATTAAAGTGTTAATGAATTTGTTGTCCGAAATGATAATATTTAATTTTCATTTATTGTTTTATAAATCATTGACTATTTCATAATATAAATAAATGAATTTGTAAAACTTAGTTATAATTTGATTTGGAATTTGAAGTAAATTTAAATTAGAATTTGAGAATTTAATTTCCGATAATTTCGAACAATGGTTTTAAAAGTGTAAAATGTATATTATTTAAATTATTTTCATATAGAAATAGTTTTCAAAGAATTTTCAACGATTAAAATCAGTGCTCTTTTCTTTGTCGCTAGAAAATAATTTCGGTGGTGACGGCCGCATCATCGACATTTATTTTCGAGTTTCGAAGTGGAGAGAATATTCTGTAGCTTTGCTACGGTTTTTTTTTGAAAAATAAATTGATTTGAATTTCTAAACATGACTTGATTTATAATATATATTGAAGATTTTGAATTTGATTTGATATATTATGATATATATATATATATATATACTTATTTATTTTATCTCTAAGTTGTTTGAAATTAATCGAAAATTAATTCTTAAAATTTTATTTAAGGATGATTTTAAATGAAGCCAAATTTTTGACTAAATACTTAATTTGAAATAAGCGAATTGTAAAATTTTATTTGGATAATACTCAATTGCATTATATATAAATTACCTAAATTTTCAAAAGTTAACTATGTAATTGAACATTATACGATATAAACGATATCAAGGGAATTTTTAAATAAATTTGAGTAGTTATAATAAATGTAAATATACTTAATATAGGTGATAAGATACATTAAATAGAACAAATTTAATAATGATTTAGATAAAGAAGAATTCAATTTGTCGAATAAAATATGATTATAGTAATGGACTATTCAATTTTTGATTTTAGAAATTGTTAATTTAGGATAATTGGATAATATACAGTATAATTTGTCTTTACAAACAAAATGTGGGTGTGTATAATAAATGTTATTCACTTAAAGTTTAAAATTATAAAAGGTTAATGAAGGTAAATAGAATAATAAGTAAATTGAATAATGGTTGTGATTAATAGAAGAAAAATTGTTTTGAAAGTTAATAAATTGAATTAAATCAACTTAAGGGAGTATCTTGAATAAATTGAGCATAAATTGAATTTCATTTGAAAGAAACCTTTGTACTTAACGTTAATAAACGTGAAATCAAATCAATTTAATGAAAATCTTGAATTTAAAAACAAATTGTTGAATATAAATTTATTTAAATTGAAATTCATATGGTTTAAATTAATTGTTTATAACGTAATTCAAGTTTATTCTCTTTTGATTGTTTCTATTCTCCTACTTCCTTCCTTTACGGGGACGAAAAGTTTTGAGTGGGGGAGAATGTAACGACTCGTAAATTTAACCTGTTTTAATAACGTTATTAATGGAAATTTTATGGAATTTAAATGATAAAATTTTGAAATACAAGTTGAATATTTGGAATGCGTCTAGTTAAACATAGCAACCGGTAAACTTTCGTCCGAAAATATGAAAGTTTATTTCGCGCGTAAATTTACTTCAATTTAATCGGTTAAAAAGCGATGAAAATAAAACTTTTTCAAAACCAAAATATTTTTACATAGAAAAATTCTAAACCATCTTCTGAGTAAGATGTCAGTTTATCGTTTTTCTAAATTCGGACATCTTTGGCTCCGTCGATCTTATTTTTCTACGTTTTTCATGCATTTTCCGCTATTATAAAAATTCGAATTTTTATAATTCGATCGTACCACTAATATCCGTATATCATTTTGATCGTCTCGTCGTGCTGATCTATACGGCATATTCGATGGTCAAATTCGGAGTCCGGTGTACATTGCACTTTGCGAAATGCATTTCATATCGGTACCGGTGCCATGCCTTTTAGTTCTTCTGATTTTTTTTTTACTTTTTATTAATTGATAATGCATCGGTACTCACTACCTGTCTCTTCGATGTTCATGTGCATTTAGTTTTAAAGTAGTAAATTTATATAACTTATTGTTACTGTTCATTTGATAATTACAATATTATTAGAAAGTGAACTGTTCATTTTTTCAGTCACATTTCCTCTTCTACCTTTTGTGTTTTTCAAATTCCTAGAAATTCAACCGTTGCTTTTGTTTCATTTCCAGCTATTCGTTCAATTCTTCAAAAAAGAAAAAAAAAATAAAGAAGAACATTAATGACCATACATGTTGTATATTGTGCGTCCTTCTTTCATCTCCTACCTGCACATTTTTTTCTTCCTCTCCCTCCTTTATTATTCACATGGCTTCCCTACCACAAAACTTCTAACACCAACTTTCTTCCGTTAGTCGACCTCTGCCTCATAGAAAATCCGACCCACCACTGCAGCACGCATCCCACCACGCCCACCTCCAACCCGACTCTCCTTAGCCGCATACCCTTCCCATTCCTACCCAGTTGAGCTTGCTCGGCCTCATCACAACAAACCACCACCATCTCGTCCACATCGGCACTCCTCGCACCCACGCCGCTTGCCACATCGGCCGCCTACCCCACTCCACATGCAACCTTGAACCCAAGCAGTCTTCTTTTAAAGTGAGTCTGTAGATCTATATTGATGAGCATCAAATTGTTAACTGTAGTTTAAAAAAAATGCTTGCTCTATATGTATTGCATATACATGTTGCTTATATAGTTTCTATTTTGTTTGTATAGTATATTGTAAATATATATTATATATGAGTCGACTTGTATGAGTTGTATAGGTGATTTATGTGTGAGTTTATATACATAATTATTTGTTGTTCTTTGAACACTAATCGGTGGTCCACTTATAAATCAACATAAGGTATATATGTATATTATATTTGGATCTTTGTAGTGTTTCTTCAGAACCTGAATCATTTGTATTTCCCATATATGGATATAGTACATGAGTACTGTTTTGTATATAAAGTTAAAGAGTTGTATTTTACTGTATTTTTGCTTCATAAAGATGATGGGTTACAGCAATATATATTAGTAAAGATTTTGTATAATAACTTAACTTTGTATAGTGTGTTTGCATGTAATTATAGTTTATACATACTTCGATATACATAGTTTTACGACGAATTATACTATGAAAGTAAAATATATTTGTATATATGTGAGTTGCATGAGTTTTGATCTTGCTGCAGAATACTTTTATTTTCAAATTTGTAGAGGTGAATACATTTAGTATATGTATATAGTACAAATATAATTAAGTTATATTCATCAGTTTAGATTTGTTAGTTTATATAAATTTTAATTTTATTTGTTGGTTTATATAACAAGATTTTGCCAGATGGTACATAAAGTTTACTAATTCTTATTTTGTTCATAGGATATTATATATGTATTATATTTTAAACGGTTAGTCATTATATTTCAATAGGTATGAACATAACAGTTTGGTTTTGGGCGTATACCAAAGTTTCGTCATTTTTAAAGTTTGAGTATATATGTTATATTTGCCCTTCTATATAAACGTTGATTTAAGAGTTATAAAATATTGGTAATATATTATTGATTTGCATGTATTCGTACGCATTTGTCATTTATATATTGGGTACTTAATGTAACAACCCGCATATTTATCGAGTTTGTATTTAAATATTTTATTTAGATATTAACTCGTTAATCGGATTTTGGTCCGAAAAGCTACTTTTTGCAAACGGTCAAATTAGGACTCGAGACCACTTCCATTGAGTTCGAAATGTCATTTACAACTTTTTAAGTATAAACATCGATAGGTTTGGAGTTAGTGAAATTTCACTAACTTTTCCCGCTTTGGACTTTGGGTTAGTTTAGCCTATTAAGCCCAAGTTCCAACCCTCTTCTCCTCACTCTTCATAAATTTCCTAACTAACTCAAGCTTGGGCATTAATGCTGAAAGGAATTGGAAATTAAAACTCCAAGCACAAATTCAATTGCAAATCCAACATTCAACTCCAAATTCAAGTAGAAGATATTGGATTCAAGCTTTGGATTGCTTCTCCTTTCTTCTCCTTGCTTTCAAGCTTCATCTTCATAAATTTTAGTGCAAAGGTGAGATTTTTATCTCACAATTCTAGTCTATATCTATCTTGGGCTATTGGAAATGCATCCCTATCATGTTTGCATGCACATTTGCATTTGGTTTGGATTGGATTGGCGAAAAACTCCACTTTTTAGTGTTTTGGGGTGAATTTCTGGCTTAGGTCGCTCTGTCCCCCTTAGGTCGCCCAGCATCTATAGGTCGTTCGCGTGGAAAAGTCGTCACCTTCATTTGGGTCGTTTCTGGCCTTAGCCCATTCGTCCACTATAGGTCGATAGGCCTTAGGTCGCTTGGAGTTAGGTCGTAGGTCGGCAGGTCTTCAGCTCGCACGCGTTGAAAAGGCACGTCTGGAGTTAGGTCGTTCGCGAGTTAACGTTAGGTCGTTTGCGAGTTAGCGCCCTAGGTCACTCGCGTATAGCTCGTTCGGAGTTAGGTCGTTAGGCCTTAGCTCGTATGGCCTATGCAATTTGGTTAGGTCGTCCAACCTCAACACCTTAGGTCGTAAGACCTTAGGTCGTACCCCTTAGGTCGTTAGACCTTAAGCCTTCACTATTGGAACTCGTTAGGTCGTAGCAACCATAGGTCGTAGGTCGCTCACACGGAGTTAAGTCGTAGGTCGTCTCCGACCTTATATCGCTCAGCCAGGTTTCACTTTAAGTCGTTAGGTCGTTTGGCCCTTGTTTCCAGTTAGGTCGCAAGACCCTTAAACCGTTAGGTCACTAGGTCGCGATGTTTTAGGTCGCTGCACCCTATGCCTCTATAGGTCGTTCGACCTTGCTAACTTTTAGGTCGCGAGTTTTATAGGTCGCTCGACCCTATTCCCCTTAGGTCGTTAGACCTCATTTTGTCTTCACTAGGTCGTACCGTTTTGGTCGGGGCGCTGCCCCGCACCCCGCCGGGGGCGCTGCCCCCTGGACCCCCGCGACCTGACCGGGCAGGTCGAACCCCGTAAGCGGTGGCGTTGCCCCCGCACCCCCATCTTGGGGGGTTGCCACCCCCCCTGGACCCCCCCTCCGTAGGGGATCTTATCTGAAAAACATTGAGCTGATTTCCTTGGATTTTATTCACATCTCCGTATGCGATTTTTGTGACTGATTGTTTCTACAATTGCTTCTGTGTTTTGTCACTTTATAATATAAAGGTTTCAATACTAGTAGTAAATATCAAAACTCTTTTAACAAACGATTTCAACTCTATTTTTAATAACAAAGCTCTTTTCTTAAACCGTTTTCCAATCTATTAGTATATACAAGCCTTTACCTCACTCGGACGAGAAATCTAATTAAACGACTTAGTAAAACAAGTGGTATGAAACGCTTGCGTTCACTTCGTCGGTTAATTCTTGGACTTGTTCGATTGAACCTCTTGTGACAATTTTATTAGTGAAGATTTACAGTTTGTTCGTAAATATTTAAGTTAAGCAAGTGGTTATGGGACATGAAGCTAAACTTCTATATTTACTAGCTTAGTGTAATTGACACTTCTCGTTGATCTTGATGATCGCTTTATGAATTAGACTAGCAATTGCGCGATGTCTCTTTCATTGCAAGGTTAGACTAGACACCACTTGTGTGATTCCATTCACACATACCTTTCTGCTTTTTGGTTAGTCTTGACCTCAATCTGTGTGATTCCATTCACACATGCGGGGTAGCTCCCCATGGTCTTCGGACCGTCATGTGATAGGCCTCTTTCCCTTTTATGATTTCTGGATTTCTCGTGTTGATTTCTGGAATTTATGTCATTGACTTGTTATGAGTACAAGTTTAGGGTATGATGCCCTCTTCGAATCTTTGAGAAGATTCTTGTGATATTGATTATCTCTTATTGATTGATCTTCTGTTGATCATTATTTACATACTTATAGTGGTATGTCGTTATGGATGTTTATGTTTATGCCATATCTTTTATGTTATATCATGTCATCTGATATTTATAGCTAGACTGATCCGTTTATTATTTTCTTAAATAATACTCGGGTCAGACCGAGATGTTACAGGTGCTTCTGCTTGACTTCTTCCCAGGGATTCATCACTCTGACTTTTGGCTAACTGTTTAGATTAGCAGTTTTTGTTGTATACACTTGAGATATAGACTCATAGTTGTATTCTTTTGTATAGCACGTGTTGCTATTCTTTTGTATTATCGTGGATCTTACTGACCACTACTCTGATGTACACTTTCATGTGTTAGTTATATATTCATATCTTCTTCCGCCTTTGTGATATGGATATATGTGACTGATTTGTGATATGATTATTTCTATGTTTGTTTCCGAAGATTATTTATAGCCACCGTGTGATAAGCAATTACATGGATGGTCGCTCCTCAACAGCCTTATTCTCCGTGCTAGTTGACAGCACTACTCCGGAGTGTTCTTGGCTAGCGTGGGTATAGAGGTGGGGCGTCACAGCTTGGTATCAAAGCCAAACTTCGGAACAATGTAGAATAACTTAACAAGGATCATCGTCCTAGGTCTATCTTAGGAGTCATACCATAGGATTAATTCAAGTCTTCGTACCGATTCATCCTATTTCCTTTATGATTCCTTGTTTTATCTATCAAGATTACTTGATGTTCATTGGTAAATAACCTTCTTACTTCTCTTCTTTCTTTCTTTAAGGAAGAGAATGTCTAGACCAGGCCGTCCCAGAACTGGATCATCTGGTGCTGCTCCTCCGGATGGAGTTTTTATGACTGCTCAACAGCTTCTTGATTTAGTAACTAATGCTCAAGCAGCTGGAGCTAACCCGGAACCTACTCACCCAAAGTCGGGATTTGCACGCTTGTGCAGCGATTACACCAACTTGGGTGGGAAGCCCTTCAAAGGTTCGGAAAATATCATCGAGGTCCAGGCTTGGTTAAAATCATGCGATCGAATCTTTTCTCGCATGAACCTTATCGATCTCCACCGCGTTCAGGTGGCTTCCAGCATGCTCCAGGAGAGAGCATTGGACTGGTACGAACTCCTTATTTCAGAAATTAATGAAGCGGATCTCACCTGGGAGCAATTTCAGGGACGCTTCGAGTTAAAGTTTGTACCAGAAGCTGGAAAAGTAACCTTGGCTCGACGTTTTATAGACCTTGTTCAAGGTCAATCCTCTGTGACTGATTACGTCGCAGCCTTCGAGTCGCTTTCCAAATATGGGGTTGAATACATGAACACCCCATTGAAGAAGAACCAGAGGTTCGTTTATGGCTTAAATAAGAGTCTTAAGAAGCCACTGCTCCTGAAACTAGAAGTCGCATTTGATCAACTCGTCGATATCGCTCTTCGTCTTGAAGAGGCTGATAGAGAGAGTGATGTTGAAGTGGAAGGCGCTAAACCAAACTTCAACAACAAGAAGAGGCCAAACAAATTCAAGGGTCCTTATCCCAACAAAAAGGGTAAGCAGGCAACCCCTGCGGCAAAGTCTCCTTCTCCTAGTGGTGCGAGTTGCTTCAACTGTGGGTCTGGGGATCATTATGCGAATAAGTGCTCTAAGCCCAAATCTTGTCGCTATTGTAAGAGCCCAGATCACTTTATACATCAATGCCTCAAACGTAAAAGCAGGAATGAGGGAAAGTTAAATGTGGCTCAAGCCCCTGGCAACACATCTCGTGGCCAAGGTATTTCTCATTCCATTCTTGATGGTATTATTTTATTTCATGATCAACCTATTAGAGTTCTCTTTGATACGGGTGCATCCCATTCTTTTATATCAAAGGAACTGGTAGACACTTTTTCCTTAAGTGTTACTGCATTGATGACTTCTTTAAAAATTGCGAATCCTGTTGGTGGATCCGCAACTCTTAGTTTGCTTTGTAAAGATGTGGAGATTATTTTATGTGATTTTTCTTTCCTAGCCGATTTGCATGTCATGCGTTACTTAGGCTTTGGAATAATTTTGGGAATGGATTGGCTTAACCGTTATCAAGCCCATATTCTATGTCCTGAGCGGACTATCCATCTCCGACATCCACAATCTGTTAAACAGATTTCTGTTAATCTTAAAGATTCAGAATCATGTTTGGTGGCATCTTTATATTCTTTAAATCCTCATGATAACGATGATGATGATGAAGATGATATTATTTCTCGTATTCATGTTGTTCGTGAATTTTCCGACATATTCGAGCCCGTTTTAGGTTTACCACCTAAACGAGCAATTGAGTTCAGAATTAATCTTGTTTCTGGAGCTCAACCTATTACTCGTCCTCCTTATCGCATGTCCAATAAGGAAAATGAGGAGATGCGTAAACAATTATCTGAGTTGGAGACGAGGCAATTTATTCGCTCTAGTTCCTCGCCTTGGGGTGCTTCGGCTATTTTCGTAAAGAAATTCGAATGGAACGATCTCGAGATCTTATCCACTTGTGAGATTCGAGAGCGCGTATCCGATTTATGCTCATCGCTTGTTTTATGTAGCCTTGAGGCTCATCCTTCTCTTTTAGACCGCATTCTTGAAGCTCAAGGGCTAGATTCTGAATTGACTCTTCTTGGCAAAAATGTTAAGGATAAAATAGATATTGAAGGTTTGAAAGACTATGATATTGATTCTCATGGCGGCATTCGAAAATTTGGTAGACTTATCATACCAAATATTGGAGATCTTCGTAAAGATATTTTAGAAGATTCCCATTGTTCTAAATTCACCATTCATCCCGGTAGTAGTAAAATGTACGCTGATATGAAGCGACTTTATTATTGGGAGGGAATGAAATCTGATATTGCTAACTTTGTTAAGTGTTGCATGACTTGCCAACTTGTCAAGGCCGAACATCAAAGGCCTGGTGGGTTATTGCAACCTTTAGAAATTCCAATTTGGAAGTGGGATCAAATTTCCATGGACTTTATAGATGGCCTTCCCCGTTCTCGTTCGGGTCATGATAGCTTATGGGTGATTGTTGATAGACTTACTAAATCCGCCCATTTTATTCCGGTTCGGTCTAACCGAACCGTTCCTCTTTTGGCCAAACTATTTGTCAAGGAAATTGTAAAATTGCATGGAGTTCCTACTTCTATTGTTAGCGATCGTGATCCATTGTTTACTAGTGGATTTTGGAAGAGTCTTCAAAAAGCTTTAGGAACGAAGCTTAATTTTAGCACCGCTTATCACCCCCAGTCCGATGGACAAACCGAGCGTGTGAATCAAACTCTTGAAGATCTTCTTCGTATTTGTGTGCTTGATTTTGGTGGAAGTTGGGAAGATCATATTTCACTTGCTGAATTTTCCTATAATAATAGCTTCCAATCTAGTATTGGTATGGCACCTTTCGAGGCACTCTACGGAAGGCCATGCCGATCTCCTTCTTGTTGGCTTGAGGCCGGTGAGAAGCTGGTTTTAGGTCCAGACTTTATTCGTGATTCCACGGAAAAGATTGAACTTATTCGACATAGGATGAAAGAAGCCCAGAGTAGACAAAAATCCTATGCCGATAATCGAAGAAGGAAATTAGAATTTTCTGTTGGGGATCCTATTTTTATTCGTGTTTCACCTATGAAGGGTGTTGTACGTTTCAGTCGATCGGGGAAGTTAGCGCCTCGATATATTGGGCCATTTCCTATCACTGAACGTATTGGTTCCATGGCTTATCGCCTTGCATTGCCGGCTCAGTTTTCTGCTATGCATGATGTATTTCACGTTTCTCAATTACGGAAATGCCTTCGGGATTCCGATTCTATTCTTGAGCCTGCTGTTGTGGAAGAAATTGAAGTTTCGCCGAATTTAACTTATGAGCAGCATCCTATTCGAATTATAGCTTCTGAGGTTAAACGACTTCGAAATAAAGATGTTCCGCTTGTGAAGGTTCAATGGTCCTCAAATCCTAAGGATTGTTCTTGGGAATCGAGAGAATTCATCGAGCGCACACATCCGTACTTGCTTACTCCTGCTCCTTGAGGTGAACTTCTTATTTCAAAATCCCTCTTGTGTTAATATGCTTTTATGGTTGTTACTTTTTAATTCCATCTTATATATATTGCGAGGACGCAATTTCTTTAAGGAGGGGAGTCTGTAACAACCCGCATATTTATCGAGTTTGTATTTAAATATTTTATTTAGATATTAACTCGTTAATCGGATTTTGGTCCGAAAAGCTACTTTTTGCAAACGGTCAAATTAGGACTCGAGACCACTTCCATTGAGTTCGAAATGTCGTTTACAACTTTTTAAGTATAAACATCGATAGGTTTGGAGTTAGTGAAATTTCACTAACTTTTCCCGCTTTGGACTTTGGGTTAGTTTAGCCTATTAAGCCCAAGTTCCAACCCTCTTCTCCTCACTCTTCATAAATTTCCTAACTAACTCAAGCTTGGGCATTAATGCTGAAAGGAATTGGAAATTAAAACTCCAAGCACAAATTCAATTGCAAATCCAACATTCAACTCCAAATTCAAGTAGAAGATATTGGATTCAAGCTTTGGATTGCTTCTCCTTTCTTCTCCTTGCTTTCAAGCTTCATCTTCATAAATTTTAGTGCAAAGGTGAGATTTTTATCTCACAATTCTAGTCTATATCTATCTTGGGCTATTGGAAATGCATCCCTATCATGTTTGCATGCACATTTGCATTTGGTTTGGATTGGATTGGCGAAAAACTCCACTTTTTAGTGTTTTGGGGTGAATTTCTGGCTTAGGTCGCTCTGTCCCCCTTAGGTCGCCCAGCATCTATAGGTCGTTCGCGTGGAAAAGTCGTCACCTTCATTTGGGTCGTTTCTGGCCTTAGCCCATTCGTCCACTATAGGTCGATAGGCCTTAGGTCGCTTGGAGTTAGGTCGTAGGTCGGCAGGTCTTCAGCTCGCACGCGTTGAAAAGGCACGTCTGGAGTTAGGTCGTTCGCGAGTTAACGTTAGGTCGTTTGCGAGTTAGCGCCCTAGGTCACTCGCGTATAGCTCGTTCGGAGTTAGGTCGTTAGGCCTTAGCTCGTATGGCCTATGCAATTTGGTTAGGTCGTCCAACCTCAACACCTTAGGTCGTAAGACCTTAGGTCGTACCCCTTAGGTCGTTAGACCTTAAGCCTTCACTATTGGAACTCGTTAGGTCGTAGCAACCATAGGTCGTAGGTCGCTCACACGGAGTTAAGTCGTAGGTCGTCTCCGACCTTATATCGCTCAGCCAGGTTTCACTTTAAGTCGTTAGGTCGTTTGGCCCTTGTTTCCAGTTAGGTCGCAAGACCCTTAAACCGTTAGGTCACTAGGTCGCGATGTTTTAGGTCGCTGCACCCTATGCCTCTATAGGTCGTTCGACCTTGCTAACTTTTAGGTCGCGAGTTTTATAGGTCGCTCGACCCTATTCCCCTTAGGTCGTTAGACCTCATTTTGTCTTCACTAGGTCGTACCGTTTTGGTCGGGGCGCTGCCCCGCACCCCGCCGGGGGCGCTGCCCCCTGGACCCCCGCGACCTGACCGGGCAGGTCGAACCCCGTAAGCGGTGGCGTTGCCCCCGCACCCCCATCTTAGGGGGTTGCCACCCCCCCTGGACCCCCCCTCCGTAGGGGATCTTATCTGAAAAACATTGAGCTGATTTCCTTGGATTTTATTCACATCTCCGTATGCGATTTTTGTGACTGATTGTTTCTACAATTGCTTCTGTGTTTTGTCACTTTATAATATAAAGGTTTCAATACTAGTAGTAAATATCAAAACTCTTTTAACAAACGATTTCAACTCTATTTTTAATAACAAAGCTCTTTTCTTAAACCGTTTTCCAATCTATTAGTATATACAAGCCTTTACCTCACTCGGACGAGAAATCTAATTAAACGACTTAGTAAAACAAGTGGTATGAAACGCTTGCGTTCACTTCGTCGGTTAATTCTTGGACTTGTTCGATTAAACCTCTTGTGACAATTTTATTAGTGAAGATTTACAGTTTGTTCGTAAATATTTAAGTTAAGCAAGTGGTTATGGGACATGAAGCTAAACTTCTATATTTACTAGCTTAGTGTAATTGACACTTCTCGTTGATCTTGATGATCGCTTTATGAATTAGACTAGCAATTGCGCGATGTCTCTTTCATTGCAAGGTTAGACTAGACACCACTTGTGTGATTCCATTCACACATACCTTTCTGCTTTTTGGTTAGTCTTGACCTCAATCTGTGTGATTCCATTCACACATGCGGGGTAGCTCCCCATGGTCTTCGGACCGTCATGTGGTAGGCCTCTTTCCCTTTTTATGATTTTTGGATTTCTTGTGTTGATTTCTGGAATTTATGTCATTGACTTGTTATGAGTACAAGTTTAGGGTATGATGCCCTCTTCGAATCTTTGAGAAGATTCTTGTGATATTGATTATCTCTTATTGATTGATCTTCTGTTGATCATTATTTACATACTTATAGTGGTATGTCGTTATGGATGTTTATGTTTATGCCATATCTTTTATGTTATATCATGTCATCTGATATTTATAGCTAGACTGATCCGTTTATTATTTTCTTAAATAATACTCGGGTCAGACCGAGATGTTACAGGTGCTTCTGCTTGACTTCTTCCCAGGGATTCATCACTCTGACTTTTGGCTAACTGTTTAGATTAGCAGTTTTTGTTGTATACACTTGAGATATAGACTCATAGTTGTATTCTTTTGTATAGCACGTGTTGCTATTCTTTTGTATTATCGTGGATCTTACTGACCACTACTCTGATGTACACTTTCATGTGTTAGTTATATATTCATATCTTCTTCCGCCTTTGTGATATGGATATCTGTGACTGATTTGTGATATGATTATTTCTATGTTTGTTTCCGAAGATTATTTATAGCCACCGTGTGATAAGCAATTACATGGATGGTCGCTCCTCAACAGCCTTATTCTCCGTGCTAGTTGACAGCACTACTCCGGAGTGTTCTTGGCTAGCGTGGGTATAGAGGTGGGGCGTCACACTTAAGCTATGATTTGTTGTTTCAAATAGTTATAAGTTTATACAGTTTGAAAGAAAAAAAAATTGTGTAAGTTAAGATAGTTACTTTATATTATAAGCTACTGCAATGTTCTTTATATATAAGGCAAGTTGTGTTATTTTATTCTATTTGTATACATAGAAAAATAGTTGTTTTACTGTTGCATGCATACTAGAGTTTTCGACCTGCTCATTTTGTCGTTTGTTTTTTTTTGAAAGGTTACTGGAACGTTAGTTGTATATTATATATATGAGTAAAGTTTAAAAGTTGTATTTTATATAAGTTAGTTTGCATAGTTGAATGTGTCGTTCGCATATATATAAAAATTAAGTGAAGATATGTTTACAAGGTATATTTTTTCATTTTTTTTTGTTTACCTTATATAATTGTTCCTTCTGTTGTTAATAAGGCAAGTTGTATATAACTTATGGTTTTGGGTACTAGTATTCTAAGTATATTAAATATATTAAATATATAATAATAATAATAATAATAGTAATAGTAATATCAACGAGACTTGTTATATGTAAATGGTTTCGAAATGTTGCATTTGGGCCGTCTAATTTATACTTATATCTTGTTTCAATTATATAAAAATTGATTTGATTCTTTCTCATCGACTTCTTATCTATCAGCTTGTTCGTCGAGATTCATGCCCATCTCACTTTCTTCTGGATTCGTAGCTCATTTTTGTGTCTGTATCGGTGTGCGTATCTGTGTCGTCTTCTCGTTCATCTCTAGCCTCGAAAGGTGTGCAATCACTCCCGATTAATGTTATTTTATTTATTAAATTTGATTTAAATTGAAACGACAAATTGAAATATGCTACTGTTATCGGTTTACATTGTTATATATGCTATTTACCTGTATCAGTTCACCTGCGACATCAGACACCGTTATCTGTTATGTATGCAATAATAATCTAGTTTTGGTTGATAATTGATTGATTGTGTGATGTTGACATTGGATGTTGAATTGTTAATATTGTAGTAATAAATAAATTGAAACTGAAATTGGCGTAGGATAGTTTAAAATTTTGAATCGACATATGTGTTGAATTTGATTAGTTAATTTGAATAGTATGACCCCTTTTTAATTTTTGAGTTAATTGACATGTAGAATTTGATAAATTACACTTTGAACCCTTGAACGTATATTGGATAAACTGTTGTAGTATTAAAATTGAAATTTGAATTGAATGACAAGTGAAAAACGTAATGTAATAATCTTTAATCTACATGAAATGATAGTGTAGATTCTAGAAATATTTATATTAATTCGCACAAACAACAATGTGAATTAATACGATTGTTTCGGGATTATTTGAATTGATTATTGGATTGTGTTTGATTGTTGTTATTGCTTGTTTATTTACTTTGACACCATCCCTTTTATCACACTGCAAGTTCCCTTTGCTATGTTTTGATTTTGAATTGAATTGGAATCGGGTTGAAATGATAAATAACCAAAATGTACTTGACTTAGATAGAGAATTTCGTAACCCGATTGGTCAGTAATTTGATTTGAATAATAAGGTTTTGAAATAAAATTGGAACGTAAATTTTGATAAAAAGGAAAATGTTAATATTGAAATCTGAAACGAAATATTAATGTAATAACTGATAAAAGAACGTTGTTTTGAAATGAATTATTTAATAATTAAATTTGGAATTATTCATTGAATTAAGTATTGAAATGATTTAATAATGGAGTTTGAGTTTATTATTAAGTTAAAATTATTAAGTTTTGAAATTAGTATGAATTAAGTTGAAATTAATTAATAATTGAAAAGACTGAATTATTTGATAATTGTATAAAAATTGAATTCCTTAATAAGAGAAATTGAACTTTTTGATTTAGTGAATTCGAACTTCGTTAATATATGAAATTGGTTGCTTTATCAATTAAGTTTTGGAAATTATTTAAGTAAGTTAATAAGTGGAATTGAATTTCTTGAATTTGAGAAATTTAGTCCTTTATTAATTGACTTTGAAATTTGTAATGAAGTTAATAAATAAGTGAAATTTGAATTTCGTTAACAAGAAATAAAATGTGATTTATCCAATGAATGGGATTTATTGAAATTAACGTAAGACTTGTAATCTAAAGAATTGATTTGACGAATTTAATTTATTTCAAATTGAAGTTTTGATATAATGAAGTTGAACGCAAGTAATTGATTTAAATGAATTGGAATTTAAAGAGAAGTTGTTTTGAAGGATAAATTTACTTAGCGAATATTGAATGAAATCGATAAATGAATCTAAATTGATTGGAATGAAATTAAACAATTTAAATGATTTCGGAATGAAACCTATATACGAACTTGAATAAATATTTGAATTGTTTTAAATAAAAATTGAAATTGAGTTGTAAGACTTTGAAATGGTTATTTGATAGTTTTGAAACGTAAATTTGGAAATTGATAGTGAAAGACAAATGAAATGTTGATTATAAATTCTAATTGAAATTAAAAATTGATTTGGTTTTGAAATGTACTAAACGACCAATCGGTGTAATAATTACGGAAGTTATTAAAGAAACCAGAATCGGTTATGGATATACTCTCTATCTAAACCGAAAACCACTTTAATAACTATACGCGGAGTGATGATCCAGAATGAAGTGGTTGGAATGATGTACGTGATGACTGAAGAAAGAAAACGATAATGGATAGCCTTGACACTTGTATCAAATTGGAAATGACTAAAATTAGGAGCCGTGTCGGGCCAAATAGGGTTAGCCACCTCGAGCGAACACACTTCTTCGTAACTTCTACTCATTACTTGTGATTGATTGCTGCACCCTCGGAATTTCAGGAGTGTTGTTTCGCGGTGTTGCGATCGCTGCGGCGATGCGTTCTCACCAGTCCAGATCAGGCGAACGGTAGTTTCACTACCTAGGGTATTGCCTCATGTGCCTTGTCATACTTGTATCCCTATATACGCGACCACTACAAATTTGTTTTGTGTTATACCTATGGAGCACTCCCTGATAGCCCACTAGTTTACAGTGGAGTTTACAGTACTGTATAGACTATGACATCTATATAAAATGTGTTAAGGGGGATAATGGTAACGCCTTAACACTATTTTGATATTTATATTACTAATAGATATTATCTATTTAGCGTATATTACTATATAGTAGATAGTTTAACGGATCCTCAGAGGACGGTTATTCCAACGTCCTTTGAGTTATTTGTATTTCAATTGTTATTTCATTTGAGTTGGATTTATTGATATAAGAATGTTATTCCTGACTCGAGTGTTTGTGTTTTGCTTTACACTCGGGTCAGACTGAGTGGTTCAGCTTTCGAGACTCACCTTTGGAGTTGGAGATTTGCTTGAAGATCCAGCCATCTATTCTGCTTTCAATATTCGATGATTCCAGTGATGTATTTTGATTTGTACTTGATGTATCGTATTTCTCTTCTGTTGTAAACTCTGATGTATCTTATATATTTATATAGTAGCTTCATGAACTACTATCTCTTTTACTTCCGCTGCATATTATTACTCTGTGTCTGTGATTCTGTGAATATTTATTTACTATATATATTAAGTTTTGCCAAATTTTAAATTAACAATTTGGTATTTTGAATTATTCAAGTACGACGTGTGCGGATGCGAATAATCCAAAATAGCGGGTCGTTACATTTATCTTAATTAACTCTTGAATAATCTCACATAATATTTATATTTTATTAAATACAATAAGTAAGTACTTATTTAATCATCCATTGATCATTCTGATTTAATTGAGCTTAATTAATTCACCCAAATCATTTATTAAGTAAACTAATTAATTATCCATTTCAATTACCCTACCTATTTAAGGAATCACCAATCATTAATCCGTTATTAACTTTTAAAAAGACCATCTTCTTATTTTATGATTTAAGTTTAAAACAATTTATAACCCAAATGCTTCGAGTCGGACAACAAGTAACCCGAGAACCAACCAAAATTAAAATCACCAGATCATCAATACACATCCAAACAACATAATCGTTCATCCAATTATTTAAATTCAACCATTTAAATTTAAATAAAAAACCAACAGAGTGAGATTTACTCACCTTTGATTTTGCTGTTTGCAACCCATTCCAACCAGCTTATTTTCCTTTCAGATTTCAAACCATGAATAAACATTTACAATTTATTAACATTTGAACCAATCGATCAGCCTACTACATCTATCAAATTAATTTTAACTAATTTCCTTTCATAAATTTTCTTTAAGTGACTAAGAAAAATAAATTCCCATAATTCATTATTTAAAAATTTCACTAGTAAATAGAAATAGGTATATATGTGTATTTATTAATATTTTAAATGAATTGGACAATTGGTTACTAATTTATAACTTAATTGCCTAATAATTTATTTTTAAACTAATTTTAAATAAAATATCCTTAGTGACCAAAATCATTAAATAGATTAGTTTGACAAATAATATTTTCGTAATCCAATATTTTAGAATTAATCTAGTAAGTTTAGAAGGTGTATACATAAATCCTTTATTTCCCTATTTTATCTTTGAACTATATATATACATAAAAAAAAATTATTGCTGTAAAACTTAATATATAGATATATATATATATATATATATATATATTTTCTTTTATCTGGTTTACTGTATATATAAAGATATGTAGATCTTTACTGTAAAAAATCAATCGTGTATGAATATATTATAAATTGGAAACAAGATATACCTCGATGTCATCTTTGCGGAAACTGAAAATCGAGTAGACCCCAAACCTTAAACTTTCGAACCCTAAACTGCTTCCCACGCGCCTTGTCGCCATTGACGTGCTCGCGACTTGATTTGCCTCTGCCTCTCACGATCATCGCGACCCATGACCTCCGCGCCTACAGTAAAACTACTTGAGTCGAAGCCCAGAGCCTCCACAACCCATCGCGATACCACCTCGCGGCACTACAGCTTATACCCTTGTCGAAGATTCGCCGACAGAGGAATCAATAAATTCGAGCACAACCCTTGATTCGAGTCGAACGAGAGAAAGAGAGAAAGGCCATTTTTGTTTTCTTCGAATTAGATTTGGGCTTTTATCTGAAGAGGGGTTCGAAACATTTAGGCATAGGAGAAGGGAGGAAGTTCGGCCATTAACAAATTCGAACCTCATTTGATTTCGCTTTCTTTTATTTTTTATTTTTTCTCGACTGTTAACATAAAGGAGACACGTTGATAATGGCGTGAAGAGGAAGATTGCAGTGATTTACATGAGAAAGGAGGAAAGTAGGTCTGTGCATTCAGGAGGTAGGGTGGCTGAGTACAATATAGGGTGGCTGTTATTTTTTTAAATTTACAAAATAACTTGTTACGCATAACGCGAAATCTCAAACCTCGAATCCGACATGCCAACAAGCGTTAATAAGGTTCTACCTGCATTCCGAACATAATGGAACGTGTATCGAAAGCTAATTTGATCGTATGTGCGAGTTACAGAAGAAAATGATCAAATTCCAATTAAATCAATTAAAATAGTTCTAAGCGTTTTGAGCTGCCAGGGTCAAATGACAACTCCGATTGTTACGAAAATTGAAATCCGATAATAACTAACTATTATAGATCCAATGGAACTGGTTTCGTCGAATTCCGAGACTGTGCCTCGGAAGGCTATTTTTAAATTCGATTTAAACGTTATACTATTAAAATTAAACAAACCACCTTTAAATTAAATTCCAAGCATTATATTATCTTTAGTATCATCATTATAAATTTTATAAGCCTTCAAATTATTTTACACAGGCTTAGAAATTTCAGATTCAACAATTTACCCAATTTCAATTATTAATTTCAATATTTAAACTATATAATTCAATGATTTAATTATCAGGTAAATATTAATACCTGGAATTTAAGTTAAAATTAACTTTTAAATATTGTAAATCAATTAACTATTCAAATTTAAATTGTTAGAAATTCCGGGTCGTCACACTGGATGTTAGGTATGCTTTGCTGATTGAAATTAAAATCTTACTGGGTTATTAAATTACCTTTGCTTTTTAAATTTCGGGGAAGAAATTATTTTAAGAGGGGAGGAATGTAACGATCTGGAATTTTAGGCAATATCAGTTTAATAACCTGTATTAATAATTAATTTGATTTGATAATTTTTCTTTATAATTTAATTTAAATTGGTAAATTTAATCTTTTAAAGGTTAATAAATACTTAATCTGGCAATATTGATCAATATCTTTTTTTTACAATTTAAAATTGATAAGAATTATTTTTCAAAGCTAATAAAATTTTATTCTATTTATAATATATATATTTGATATATATTATGAATAGAAGATCTTTTGTTTTAAATTGAAGATGAATTTTTAAATTGTAATATATATGTATGTATATGTTATAATTTGGAATTGTTTTGAAATTTAATTTAATTAATAATTTATATATGTATTGTGATTTAAAGATTTGTTTTAAAATTAATATTTTTCAAAAGTTAATTTAAAGATTAATTCAATTTGTTTGCAAAGTGTAAGATAATTATTTATTTCAAAAATGATAGTTTATAAAGGATTTAATCAAAGATTTATTTTTTCTTTCTTTAAAGTGTTTAAATTAAAATGGTTATAAATATATTGTATAAAGTTACTAATAAAAATTTCTTTTAAAAAAATTATTTCTTAAATACTAAAAATAAATGTTTTAGGTTTTTTTAAAAAAAATACATGTATAAAGATTTATTTGTGTTATAATTAGTTTTAGAATTTTTTTTTAAATAGGTAAATTTATATATACATATATAAATACTTATTAACTAAGAGATTTATGTAAGTAAGCTTTCTATTTACATTTAAATTAAATAAAAATTTAAGTAAAAACACTTAATAATATGTGTAAACATATTAACATGTTTGTGACATATGTAATGACATGTGTAAGGCAATTACGTAATATAGTTGACAAATGTAAGAATGTAAACAAGTGTCTTTATTTTGAAAATTTACTTTCTTTAATTTTAATAAACATAACACTTTCATTTCTTTGTTCTTTTTTCTTAACTCAAACTAGAAAGTTTTTCAAAACAAGAAAATTTCTTTTAACCTGAAAACTAAAAGCCAATCTGAAATTAAAATCCAAAAGCAAATCAAACCTGAAAGTAAGAATCTGCAAAATGAAGCTTTTCACATCAATTAAAACCTGCAATTCAATTCTTCTGCAAATACAAAGGGATGATCAATAGCAGTATTAACAAATTAAAGGCATGTAGAGGGATTCATTTTTAAAAGCATGCAATCAATTTTTTTTTCCATATTTATGTTCAAGCCTGGAATAAGAATTCAAAAACCTGTTCTGTGCTCTGCAAAATTAAGAGAGGTGAGTAAATCATTTTAAAAGCAGTTTTAATTAATTTGTGATTGAATGATGATGCATGCGATGAAATTTGCTTTGATGATGAATATTACCATACATGAATGCATGTTTGTTTTGAATGCCTGTAAATTGGAATGTAAGTTCTGTAGTTTTAAACAGATTTTGATTTTTGCTCTTAAAATTAAATATCTCATTCTTTGATCATTATTGGTCTTTGATTTGTAAACAAGAAATGATTGGAGTCATGTAACTTCACTACCAAAAATCATTCCAAGAATTTATAATAAGTATTCATTTCGAATTTGTAAAATAACAGTGAAAAACCCATTTTTCACAATAATCAATTTGCTTAATTTCAAATATGCATTATAGGGATGGATTCGTGTTTGAAAATCATGAATTTTAATATGCAATTTGTAAATTTTAGTTGGGTATTTAATGTGATATTTGGGTTTGCTCGATTTGGGGATTTTGTTGGATTGCCGTTGATCCACTTGTTGATTCGAGTCGAATCTTTGGTCGAGGCTATTTTGTGGGATGAGGATGAAGGGAAAAATGTTGTAAAATTTTTCCTGTGATCGAGTCGTTTGAATTCGATCAAACTAGGGTTTTATTTCAGTTTCTGTTTGGCTTTGCTGTCGAGATGATTGTGTTGTTGAAGATTGGACCGGAGTCGTTCGAATTTTGGGAAGATGTAGCTTGTAGACGCGGCGTATTGATGGTGTGGTCGGCGAAGATCATCGGCGATAAGATGGTCAGCGTTGGAGGGTTTTGTGTCGAGTAGCTACTGCGGTATTTTGGTAGTATGGTTTTTTTCGATTCGTTTAAGTTTCGTTGGATCTGGGTTCGAATTCAGGCTCGCGTAGGTTCGTATGACTGTCGTCGATGGTCGCGACGAACTTTTATGGACGGCGGCGTTGGTGCACGTGCACCGTGCACAGTTTGCGTCAGGTGGAGTTTTGGATTTGGGGAAGACGTGTTCAACCCGAAGTTGTTATCGCGTTTTCATCGAGGACGACTCGAAGAAGAAGGGGAGCTGGGTGTCTTCGGGGCTGGCTCGTGTGGGTTAAGTGATTTACTCTAGTAATTTAGGTGTGGGTTTTTTGGTTTATACTGTATATGATATTAAGTTGTAAATTCAACTAGTTATCGGATAAAGGAAGGTAAGCTTTAAAAATTATAAAACAAGTTTATAAAAGTAAGAAAATTTATAAAAGTTAAATCTTGTTCTTTGTAAGTAAAAGTTAATTAAACTTTTAAAATGTTAAATGAATTTATATTTCAAATTTATATTTTTTTAATGTGATTTCTTTTGTAAGTAATTATCTAAATTTAATTTTGAATTTCAATTTAAAAGAATGTTTTGAATTTAAATATTAGATCAAAGTTTTAAGTAAATTTTAAAGTAATGTTTAGTAACTAAGTTTTCAATTTATATTGAAATTAAATAAGTTTAAATTAGATAATTAAAGTATTTTAAATTTGATTTCTAAATGCTTTATTTTCAAATAAGGTTATTATTATGAATTTGAAAACCAATAAAATAATTTGATTTTAAGTTGTTAAAATTTGATTAATTTCAAATAATTTATTTGTGAAGATAAATATGATTAATTTATTTTTGTTATGAACATTATGGATACTTAATTATATGATTTGTTAATAAGCAAAGTGATAAATTAAGATTTATGTTTTTCTTAATTAATTAAGGATTTTAAAATATAAGAAGTTAGTTAATTAATAATTTAGTTAAATTTTAAATGATAGTTAATTATTTATTTAATTTTTAATAATCACTTAATTATGGATTAATTAAGTGTAATTACTTAATGAAGTAATTATTGGTTAATTATTGAATGTAATTAAGAATGTTAATTACTTATAGAAGTAATTAATGTAAAATTACTCATGGAAGTAATTAGGTTGAAGTGAACAATGGATAATCACTTGATGTTAATTAAGGAATTGATTAATATAATTGTTTTGAAGTTAATTAATTGTGGAGTAATTAATTAATTAAGAATTGTTTAATGATGGGATTAATTACTTGTTAAATAATTAATTAAGAGAGTAATCAAGATTTATTAATGAAGATAATTAGAAGTCAATTACTTATGTAAGTAATTAACGGTTAATTACTTAATTAATTTTAGTTAATTAATTAATGTGATTAATTTATTAATGAATGAGATTAATTTAAGATTAATTACTAAGTGTAATTAATTAAAAATGTAGTTAATTAATTAGGGATTTATTTATTTATTTTAAATTGATTAATAATTACTTAATGAAGTAATTAAAGATTAATTAATTAGATTAATATAATTAATTAAGAAGTTAATTAATTAAGATAAGTAATTACAAGTTGTTAATTACTGTTTATGATTAATGAGATGATTAATTACAAGCTAATTATTTAAATTTATTAAAGTAATTATTAATAAGGATTATTAGTTAATATAATTAATTAATCAAGGTTGATTATTAAAGTGATTAATTTAAGTGTGATTAATTAATTGTAATTAATTGAGGTTTAATGTAATTAATTATAGTTAATTAATTAATGGAAGTGAATGAAGGATCATTAATTATTGTAATTAATAATAATAATTAAAGGTTAATTACTGTATATGGTTAAGGATGATTACTTGAATGTAATTAAAGGATAGTTAATCTAGGAAGATTAATTAAGAAGATCATTAAGAGATGATTAATTTATTTATTTATTTGGAATAAATTAATGAAGAAGGATTAAGGCAATCCAATTGATTAAGAGTTAATCAATTTTGTTTATGGATGATTGATTGATATTAGGGGATTAATATTGGAGTTGAATGATGTTGGATGATTTGGATATCTATGAGATATGATATGCTGCTTTGTGAGATGAATATTTGATATGAATTATCTTTTTTGATATTGTGATTCATCTATCTGTTTATATCATCCTGAATATAAGTTAATTGTTTAAACCCTTAAACAACTTGGACATTAAAATGGCATTTGGTTTCGGTGAGACCGGGATCGGGTTTCCATATTTGGATATCCGGAAACCACATCGATCCAAATTAAACGTAAGGTCGTGAATCCAAGTGGAGCTTAGTGAAGACTCGAGGTGTAAGAAATATATGTCAGTATAACTCTGAGGGTGATTCTGTGATGAGTTTGACAAAAATAGTACTTATAGGTTCGAGATGGTGATTCAGAGAGCAAGGGCTATGGTCGTTGGCTCTGAGGGTGATTCCAAAATGAGTGCAACGAGATAGTGCCTTCGGTGTCGTTCGAACCCGGAACGAACTTGTATGGATTGAATGCTTTCAGAACATCGTCAGGTGGATGATGAGCATTCTAAGATAGATGTGTTCTATAAAGGTAATCATAGCCTCAAGCCTCACCAACCGGGAATGGCTAAAACAGGGGAGCTGCAGCAAGGCTAGGTGGGTAGCACCCATTTCAGGGTGAGGTCATTCCTGTCTAGATGTCCCTTTATTTCGGCTTAGTGGGTGGTTGGTCGCGCCAACCATGGGGTGATCTTACTCGGGACTTTTCAGTAAGGAATGGTCCCGGCTTTGTAATGCAGGGGATTGGGCGTAATCCTCCGTAATGTGATCTAGGCTACGTACTGTGACGGGAGGTACCCCGGTAGCCCTGCCATTGATGGAAACCCATTCTTCCTACGAGACCCTACGGTTTTGTTTGTATTACCCACTTTTATGGCTTGTAGCTGGAATTTAATGAATTTAACAATTTCGGCGATTTCTTATTTACTTGAAAACCCTAGACACTATTATAATATCACTGGATTTCCTATCAAATGTTTTGGTTAGCGTAAGGTAAAAAAAATTCCATGTTTATGTGTGGGAAGTCTTACGTGATACCTTTTCTTTTCAAAAGGTTTTTCTAAAGTTAAGCAATTTTAACCCGTTTACTTACACCAGACCCCTGTCTGACCCGAGTGTTTATTTTCTGTTTTATTAAACTCTTGGGTACTCATATTATGTATGAGTAGTCGAGGGATTCAGGTTAGCTTGACGAACTCTAGAGGAGATATGGAACAGGAGGCTTCCACGTGTATATATATTATGGCTCCGCTGTGTTTGTGTTGTATCTGTATCTTGTGTTCTTGAGTTGTATAGTTAGACCGATGTTTATAACTGTCTAATATGTGTTGTATAAGTTGTGTACTCTGATTTAATATGATACTATGTAATATTTTAAGTGAAATATTATATTTCATTCGTTCCGTTGTGAGTTATCTAATGTTGTTGTGTTTCTTCTTTCTTATCTTTTCATCTTCTATCCCTTTCTTTCTCAATTAGTGATGCGACTTTCTGGTGTTAGAAAGTTGGGTCGCTACAAAATCCGACTTCATTTAATTTCATCCCACTTACTAATCTTTGAGTTAAATTCATTTTATAATTCAAAACTAGATTTTCATTTCTTAATATTCACATTCAAAAAATTTAGAATTTGCTTTAGCTTAATATTCCTCAAATCTATGAGTTATACAACTTATTTACTTAAAATTTAATGGAATTTATTTGACTCAAGTTTATTCACATACTATATCAACAATTCCAGGTTATATAATCACTTTACGACATAAGTGTATATTCATTTCAATCTCTTATCTAATTCAGTTCGAATCCCGTTTGTATCCCGTTTAAATTTCATTTAACCCTTTACTCAATTTATTTGACTTAACCTAAGTTAAATTTTAATTTCATATATCGATTCCAAATTTCTTTTCATGTCTATACTATTTTCAAATTGTAAGTTCAAAAACTTATGATCTTAGATTTTCTCAAAAAAATAGATAAAATTTTAGGTTTTTAAACACTTGGCTTTATCTCAAATCATTTTGAAATCATATATATATATACATAATTCCTTTATATATCAAATAACACCTTTGGAATCTCAAATAAATTTGTTTTGTCAAAACAAAACTTCAATGATAGCAATTCCTCATCACAAAAATTATTTTTCGATGACAAAAGAGAGTTCAGAGTTTTCTATCTCTTTTAAATCCATTCTTAAATACAGGTAAATAGGCACAAGGTAGAAATTGCAAAAAAAATTAGTCACAGGGACAAAAACTTTGCATTTTAGTCTGAAGGACATTTTGTAGTGTAAACTGAAAATGATAGTTACAACTATCATTCTGTGAATTACACTAAAAAGTGTCCTTCGGGTGTCCTTCGGCCTAAAAAACAAACATCTTGTCCTTGAAACTAAATTGTTCTCTAACTTTTTCCTTGAGCCTAAAAACCTCTTTTAAATATTTCTAACTCAAAATATTTTAAAAATAATACTATTGCTACTTTTCTAAAACCTTTCGAAAAATAATTTCCAAAATCAATGAGTTTTAAATTCTCCAACTTCTTATTTTAAACATGTTTTTTATTTAGTACATATATTATAAATATATATAGGCAATTTTTTTTACTTTCATTTATAAATCGCCTTTATAAATCATATTTATAAATTCACTTTCTTATATATAAATTATAATGTATGTACCTATATATATAATTTAATATATAAAATGGTTAGTAAATATTCATATCAAATTATTTCCATTTTTCTTTTTAAAACGATATCCTTTTATTATAAATGACTGACTAGTTTTTTCCCAAGATTTTAAAAATCTTTATTTTGCCGTTCAAAATCTCTATTTAAAATATTTTTTAAACTATAAATTTATAATCTCGAAAAACCATATTTTTATTTTATAAAAATTATTTAAACATATAAAAATTTTAAAATCACTCGAAATTTCCCTTTTAAATCAAATCATTATTTTATAGTATTCTAAAATACTAAAAATGTGGCCCAGTGCTACAAAAGCACTAAATAAAGAAAATGGTGTTCATGTCCGTCCAATACAACATCCAACATATCATATATCAAACTATATATGAAAAATAAAATCAACAGTGTGAGGAATCTCGTTGGATCCCTTCAATCTGTCCCACTGCATCAATACAGTATATACAATCATAAAAATATAAATCGACCGCTTCGAGGCATGATTTGTATACAAGGGGTCATCTGCACTTACGTGGGAACGTAATAGGGTTTCATCCGCTCCAATAGACGGTAATATTCAATCCAACTAATATAAATAATGTAAATTATATAATAGTCAATAACAATCAACGATAAAATATCCAAACAATCAATAAATAATTTTATTGACAATATAATATTTTCCGATTAACCCAAAAGGTGAGATTAACCCAAAAGATGAGATTAACTCAAAAAAATTCCATAAACCACCTAAGTACTTTGGTTTGAATTAAAATTAAACGGTCATTCAATTTAACTCAAAATTCCTACGAGCTCCAAATTCGTACAATCCAACTCCATAACGTAGTGCCTGCTGATACGAACGCAACTTGTCGCGCTCGAAAAGAACCCCGTATGAGAAAGTTATGGATTAATTGACATTTGATATCATTAAAATAATAATTAACTAAATTATTAACAAATTAAACTTTTAAACCTATTCTACTTTCTCCCTTTTTTCCCAGGCAATGCAAGCTTTTATTTTTTATTTTTTGTCTTTGATCGACGAACACACTACCACAATGAATGACCGCTGCCACCAGCAATGCAACCCCCAGCGCCATCTCACCCTCCTCCCTGCTCATGCGCGCAACGTAAATCGCGACCGAACCCGAAAACAATGCTCAAACACAGCCCCTCCTCGGGCACCACGCGACGAGTAATGACGATCGAACCATTAGAAAGCTCCGTATCGTCGTGTTCTACGTTTCCCAAGTTGAAGTCGAAGGCTAATTAGGCACCTAGGGGCTTCGATCGACGACGACCATTGGATTTGGATAATTTCAATGGTAGCTGTGAATTAGGGTTTGCAAATGACGAAAAACGACTTCTATTTATAGAAAATTTCCACGGTGTTATTCACCCATTAAAATTATGTACTCCAGATGGAGCATGCCGCCTGGCGTTTTATATGTTATACCCTTATTACGAACATAACGTAATATACATCGAAAGCCAATTCCATCATATTCAGAAGATAGCTTTTGAAAATCAAATTATATCAATTTAAATTCCTTTAATTAATTTCTACGCGTTTAGAACTTGCATGACCAGACGATAAATCCAATTGCCATGAAATTCGACGCATACAATAATTTGCTATTACGGATCCACTGAAACGGGTTTCGCCGAAACCCAAGACAGTGCCCCCAAAATGCTATTTTTACATGTTAATTAAAACAAGTAATTCCCAAAATTAGTTTAATCACTTTTAATTCAAATTTAAAACTTTTCTATCTTACTTCTTATTCAAATAGAACTTAAATCAACTTCATAAATCGTTTTCTGTAACATCCCGCCTTTTTGCACGATTTAAACAGACACACGTGCCAATTCAAACCATACGTAAGGGCGGATTGTTATGAGATAAATAAGAAAACAGAGAAAGAAACAGAATCTCACAGCGGAAGGATAAAATATAATAATCAAATATACAGTTCATAATTCTGTTTACAAAAACCTTTGATTTATTTATACAATACATACCAGAGTACACATACCATATAACAATGCAGCGGAACAATATGAGTGTAGTGAAACCATATTATCTATAGTAATAATAATAAAATCTTCGTCTTCTTCCTCCGGAAATAAAATCTTCAATCCTGAAACGCTCGGCTGACCCGAGCGAATTTGGAAAGACAAAACACTCGAGTCAGAACTAAAAGATCTTATGTGAGTTAGATTAACAGAAATAAATATGAGTGCAGTAACTCAAGAGATGCTCGGGATTTACATCTCTTAAGGATCCGTTAAACTATTTACTATGTAGTATATTGCGCTACTATAATAGTGTCTAATTGTAAAATAAACTTACTTTTAAATAGCGTTAAGGCTTTACATCTCTTAATAATTGTTACTAGTAGCTTATATGTAAAAATAAATTCAAATTTAACTGTCAGTTGATATGAAATAAAAATTTAACATAACTATGACTGGCAGTTAATATGCAAATAATCAAATTCAAACTGTCAAATTTATATGCAATAAATAAAATAAATTAACAGTTAAATTAAATAAATGCAATTTAACAGAGATAATGAATAAAACATGCCAAACAGTCATAAATAAATTTCTACTCATATCTAAAATTAATTTAACAGACATAAGAAGTTTTAGAAATTGTGAGTGGGTTAAAACACTCACCTTTTAAATTTAAATTGGATTCAAATCCAATTTAAACCCAAAAATTGACGGTCTCCAAATTGGTCCAAACCAGCGTCAAAAGATCCGGAATTTAATTACGATCCTAACAAAAGAAATTTCGCGTGAATTGGATAACGTATGCGAAAGTTACATCAATTCAAATTGTTTGAAATAAAATTTAATTAAACAAAACTTACATAAATAATTTGCCACGTCATCAATGACTAACGCACGATATCTCTCCTCACTCACGCGAGACCGCACGTAGAGAACAGCAACCCGCGTTCAGCAAAACCAACTTTGACCGACACCTAGCACCGCCACTGGCTTCCAGCTCCAACCCCACCGGCTCCGATCACCATCCCCTCGAAGGCCGCCGCCGTTAGCCCCAGTCCGGCCGTCCCTATGGCCGCCGACTCCTCTAGGGTTCGAAACCCTAACTGAGATTTCCCAATGATTCTGCCCACTTCGCGTCCTCCTACCACCACCAATAGCCTCCCCTTGTCGATCTCTATGATACCCATATTTCAATTTCCCCGATTGAAGCCTAAATCGAAAAGCCCCAAATCAACCATATGGGTTTCGAAATTTCAAGGTTTGACAGCGATTTCTGGTAAATTTGGTCACCATCTTGAAAAACGAACAGCATACGCAGATTCGTATCGATGAAATCTTCGACATATATTTTTTTTTGGAATTTTCTGCGAACTTAAATTTTTATTTGATTTTTTTGAATAGAATTAGATCTGAAATTTGCATCCATTGAGGAAGAGAAAGAGTTGAAGAATTGAACGTACAACAAATGAGGATAGAATGGAGGCTAGGGTTTATAATCGCCTATTTATAGACAAACTGCAATAGAGTAGGTGGGCACGAATTTATAAACGTGCTAAACGGTAGTTGGCCCAAAAAGCCCGTTCTGACACCGGAACGAAATTTGTTAAACCCATATATCCAAATAGGTATTTTAAAATATTCTAAACGCGATGGAAGAAGTTTCACGTCCAAATTCGATCGTATGAAAAAGTTATGCTGAAAACAATATTTCCAAATTGATTTCAAATTGATTTTTAATTAAATCGATTTCAAGGCGTTTCGCGTTCGTACGATCAAACGACAGGTCCGATCGATACGAAACTTGAAACCCTACAATAATTCACCGATATGGATCCGATGAAACTGGTTTCGTCGAAATCCGAGTCCGTGGCCAAAATGGCTATTTTTATATTAATTAAATAAATTTAAAATAAATAAATTAAATCAAATTGCAAAATTTTAACTTCTGAAATTTTCAATCTGTATCACTTTATAATTCTCAAATTTCTATAATGATTTAACACGTTTTAAATGTCAATTTATTAAAGATTTACCAATTTATCCTTGAAAATTTCAAATTTACAATATTAAACATAAATTTTAATTTATCCGAAATTAAACTAAATTGTCCATGAAATTCATTTATCACCAAGTATACATTTTATTCACACCATTATCACCAAGTAGATAAATTAGTATTGGTTCATGGTCTAATATTATTGATATCCTAAATTTTCAACTTAAACTCCATTACCGTAGTATTCAACATTTAATTCCCATTTAACTGCAATAACGCAATTTCAAAATTTAACTCAATTTAATAAACAACTCTTTATATTCTAAATCAGTTGCAATAGTTTAACCAAATTTAAACAATTTAAGATGTTTCTTAAATGCTGATTAAATTATTAACTTCAGCGTAAAATTTCAATTTCATTATATCTACAAATTATAAATTAACTTTGCAAAAATCCCTTAGTTGACCTTTCATTCAATTATCCTATCTATTGGTACCCAATAGATGGGAATTCTTTGGGGTTTATACTCTATTCCTGAAATATCTCCAAATTCCAACTTTAACTTCAATCAACATAAAATGTTCTATTCAATTTCAAATAAATTCAATAGCTTCAAATTGTCATATTCTAAATCCAAATGGAAAAATAAACTTGATTCCCATTTTAGCATTCAACATTTGATTACAATTAACCCTTTTATCCTAAAAAATTAAATTCCGATACATTAATAAACATTATTTCCATCTTTATATTCCCAAATCATTATATTATGAAGACACTTACGGTATTTCCCATTTATTACTTAAATTTATTTAAGCCACCACTTAATTTACATCTGTTGCAATGTTTTTTTCCAAATTTAATTGAATGAACTAAGTTTATAACTCCTAATTATTGTTGTGAGACTCTCAATCCCACTTTTATAAGTATATTATTTCCACTCAAATATTATAGATATATATAGAGTATCATTATTTATTATATATATTAATTATAAATTTTCACTATTCAGGCCCGTTTTAATTTTATTACCAAATATCCATCTACCTTTCCCAATAGATTAGAATTCCATCAATTAATAACCAAACAAAATTTCCATTCACACTTTAAATAAAAACCCAAAATCTGCAATTCATTATCTTATATTAATGACATCCAATTTATTTATTATTATGATGTTACAATCTATATACATTCATTTGTGGGTATTGCATTGAAATCAAATTTACTAGCTAATATCAACATTATTATCATTAACTACAAATGGGGTTCCTAATTTTATTTAACACCCTGAATAAATAACATAAATATTAATCAAATCCTTACATTTGTTTTTCACATATTCCATAAAAATCAAATCGTAACTTTTTACATTATTTTATTGAATTGGAGTTTCATTTTTAAATTTTTAACCTTTAATTGTAAACTTATATATTTAACCAAATTAAATCTATGAAATTTACGGGTCGTTACACTCTCCCCCACTCAAAACTTTTCGTCCCCGAAAAGAAAAAAGGAGAAGGAAGAATTTAATAAATAGTACATCTTATTCCAAATATTAAGTTATAACCAATAATTTACTAAATTTATTACCCTAAATAAAATATACCCATTTTATAATCATTATATCCTTTTATACTTAAATAATTAAAGTTTGGAAAATATTTTCAACATAATTCTAAGTCCAAAACTTACGGAAAATTTTGGCAGAGTCTCCTTTGTACGGAGAGGCTCGGGAGAAAATAAAATATTTAATATAACAAATTATCACATATAATATACAAAATAGTATATTCCAACACGGGCAAATATATAAAATAGCGCTAAAACCGTAAACGTACCTATATGTCGGGCAATTTACATTATTTTTATGGAACCAAAAGCAGTAGCAATTGCTTCCATAACCTGCATTTCACTTATATAATCCAAAGGGTAACGATTTATATAAAGTGAAATATTTAAGTGGTTTCAATCACTAACATCCAATCAATACAACGACCATCAATTTCAACAACAGTATACGCAACAAATACAAAACAACCATTCAATCAACCAACAAATAGTTGTTCGGGTTCAAAACCTTTAAATTGTACGGAATGAAGAATAAACTACTAGCACATCATTTACTCAACAGTCTTACATAAAACTAAATAGATTATTCATTCACCCCAAATCCAAATTTTAAAGTATCTTTACCCAAACAACCATCACTAAGTAACTACAAATCCGACACAATCAATTTAACTAATATTAACTTCATTTCATTTCTTTGTTGTTTGATTATCTTTTTATCTATACAGTGATTCATCGTTTTAATTTACATTTACTCATTAAATGTTTGCTTCATTAATTTTCACTTATTACCTCCAATTATTCATTTCCATTTGTTTAGGTCATGTAAGTTTCTTCTATTTGTATTACATTAAATGCCCTTCTCAATTTCAATCAGTTATTTAATGCTTACATTTCTATTATATTTAATCATAGTAATCCTTTTTAAATACACTTAAATTCTTAACCTTATAACATTCATTCTTATAAGTAAAGAATTTTGTTAATTCATTAACTAGGGTTTGCAGTCATTTATTTATATTACCTACTTTCCATTATATTAAACTAGTAGCATTTAAATCATACTTAAGTTTATAACCCTACACATCAATCCCTATTTATTAAAGAATTTCATTTTATTTACTTAAGTTTAAAATCACCTATTTAATATACTTACTTTAATTATGGTAAAATTTCAATTTATAACTTAAGTTTTATAACCTTAAATTCTCATTTATAATAGCGAATTCATTGAATACCTCATTACCTACTTTTACTTGTACAATTCCTATTACATTCTTTATTAAACATTTCAACTTTTCATATTTGGTAAGTTATATATGTTAAAGAAAATGCAAATGAACTTCAAGTTTATCTCATCCTGTAATTAAATTTAATGTTCAACAATATTACTCTTTGTTTCATATGTTAAAAATTTCCATTTATAACTTAGCATTTACATCTCTTAATTTATTTAGGGTTTCAATTATTAGTTAAATTAAATTTCACTACAATAATTTTAAACAATTTATTTAATGGAAATTTAAGAATTCAATACCAGGTTAAATTTTAAATTATTTTGAAATATTAGATAAATATATTCTTCCAACTTATATACCTCTAATTTTATTTAAAACAATTAAAAATTTATATCTTTTTCGAAAATGAATCTGCAGTAGAACTACTACAGTGGCCTTTCCCCTTCGAAACTCGAAAATGAAAGTCGATGATGCGGCAGCCATCACCGAAATTATTTTCCAGCGACAGAGAGGAAAGTACAAAACTTATTTTCTCAAAAATCTTCTTTAAAACGATTCTTCCAAATTATGTTAAATATTTATATCAGAAAATACTTATAAACAAAATTATTAATATATTTCAAAATCATTCAAAAGAAAAACCCCGGACTTAAGTTCTAAATTTCCAAATTTCATTTATCTTATTTTTCAATCTTATTTCTATTATTATTTACACTTTATTGCCTATCAATCAATCTATCGCAGCCAAATATAAATATCAATTGAAATTTTTTATTTTATATATAAAAATATAATAGGAAAAAATATTTCATTCACCTATATTAAACAGATATTATATCGGTCTGTCCTATTAAGTGTTTAGAAATCCCTATTAATGTCATAGCGTCCCATGCACCAACCAGAATTTATAAATACGAAACGGAACAAATTAACACAATATTAAAACCTTTTTATAACACTAACAAATACGCTCTCTCATATATATACACTCAACGACTCCCATAGGGTATTACTATCCTATTAACAAAGAGTCAAACCCCACAAAGCCAAAGTTTATCGCTAAACCAAAGCTTTGATACCAACTGTAACATCCCGCCTTTTTGCACGATTTAAACAGACACACATGCCAATTCAAACCATACATAAGGGCGGATTGTTATGGGATAAATAAGAAAACAGAGAAAGAAACAGAATCTCACAGCGGAAGGATAAAATATAATAATCAAATATACAGTTCATAAATCTGTTTACAAAAACCTTTGATTTATTTATACAATACATATCAGAGTACACATACCATATAACAATGCAGCGGAACAATATGAGTGTAGTGAAACCATATTATCGATAGTAATAATAATAAAATCTTCGTCTTCTTCCTCCGGAAATAAAATCTTCAATCCAGAAACGCTCGGACTGACCCGAGCGAATTTGGAAAGACAAAACACTCGAGTCAGAACTAAAATATCTTATGTGAGTTACATTAACAGAAATAAATATGAGTGCAGTAACTCAAGAGATGCTCGGGATTTACATCTCCTAAGGATCCGTTAAACTATTTACTATGTAGTATATTGCGCTATTATAATAGTGTCTTATTGTAAAATAAACTTACTTTTGAATAGCGTTAAGCTTTACATTTTCCACCTTAACACATTTATATATTCCCATAGTCTATGCAGTACCGTAATCTCCCTCGGACTGGGTGTCAGGACCCGATTCTTCGTCTTTCGAAAATTCGACATTGATACTCACTATATCGACTGCCGAGCAATCAAACGACGGAAAACCGAACACTGAGGGTTTTAAAGAAAGAAGAAAAGAAGAAAAGAGGAGAGAAAAAAATAGAAGATGGAGGGGAAAGAGAATAGATAGAAAAGAAAATAGAAAATAGAACGGAACAGAAAAACAACAGAACAACATCAGAATCTCACAATTCGCAGCGGAACAACATATAATAGATAAATGAATAATCTTTAAACAAAGAACTATATCAGTTATTACATTACATTACATTACATCATATTATCAGAGTGTACAACATCATACAACAACAAACAGCGGAAAAGAAATACTATATACTAATAATACGCCTTGCCATCCATCTTGCTTCCAGCAACTCCAGAATATCCAGAATATCCTGATAAACCTTAACTCTTGACTACCCGTGTGGAAATTGGTGGGCACCCAGAGTTTAGGAAGAAAAACAATAAACTCCAAGTCAGTCATGTGACTGGTGTGAGAACTCAAAACAGTTTATTTATCTTTGAAAACAAAATAGAGGAATATTTTTAAAGTCAATTCGCAATGCTTTTAAAAATGAGACTACCATAAGACCTCCTGCCACACACACAATGCAAACGCAGACTTGGAGAAGATTTCTCCTTATGATAGCCAAAGATGCTTGATACGCATTAAAATCAAATCAATTTTGATATTATTATTAGTGGAAAGTGTAGAAAAATTCATTTCGAAAGTAGAATATAAATCTTAGCCAGCATAGGTACCATTATATTATGCTTACTATAGCTACCATATTAAATGGCAGGTTCTACAACTAAAACCGTATAAGTCTCGTATTGTTTCTTTGGATTTCCAACGAATGATCAGGCCAAGGAACTTCCCATTGCCACATGAGAATGCCTTTAGATGGACATCCCCGAGAACCAAACCGGATCTCTACCAACACAAGGCCGGGTTACCCCTAACTGAGTAACAACTGACCGAATATGCCATCCCCCGGTCCTTTAGGACCTTTTAACCGAGCGCTCGCAATCAATTCACACAATCATAAAGTGTTTTCAACATGAGTAAGTATCTGGGCTCCATACCATGATACCACCCTTTTCCAGAAGGAAATGCACACATCCTAAAGGGCGCTACCCCTCATAACCTTGCTGCTTCTTTCCTGTTTTGACCATTCACGGGGTGTGAGGTTCGACGAAGTCACGTCCACAAAAACATACTTTATAAAAAAGCCATGCTTTGGGTCAACAAATGATCATAGAAATGATCACCAGGATAGACGATCAAATAAACGATCCTATCACAAATAATCAACACAATGATCATTTACAGCAACACTCAGCATGTCACATTACCAAATTGGGAATATATCGCTGATAACATTCAACTACATAACCTCTGAGCTCGTACGTCTCAGAAAAGGGTGTTAAGCTAAAAGAATAAATTCTCCGCCACCAACAGAAATATATTTAAAAGAAATCTGCTTTATATCTCAATTTGTAATGTTAGACATACAATCCATACAAGTCTGTTCCGGGCTCGAACAAAACCGAAGGCACTTCTTACGAAACCCTTGCAATCCGGGTATTCACAATCCCGATCGAATTTCCCATCACTTAAGGAATCTCTATACCAGGAGCTACCCAGTGCAGAGACAATCGATAGGTCATCCTATCGCTTTCACAAATACTCGGTCTTCAACACCGATCTTCAATGCAATTCACAACGACGTATCACATATTCGGAATGGGTTATACGACCCCATGGTCCTTTCCCGGTTAACCCGAATAGTGAGCGCTTATTCAAAAATAAGTGTGGCATTCAAATTCAAACAAATCACATCAATTACCCATTCAAAGGGAAATATTGATAGTCGCTTATTGAACTATCAATGGATATGCACACATCACCAGATTCCAAATAATTTTCCAAATTATTTATTTTCCAAAATATCTTTACAAGATATATAGTTTCAATATCTCAAAAATAAATCAATATTTATTTTTAAAAAAATTCTCCTTTTCATTCATAAATTCCATAGTGAATTTATATTTCACAATATCCATGCATATACGATTTCAATTATTCATTTCAATTTATCTTCAAAAAGATAAATTCTCAAAACGTTTCATTTTATATTGGAAAACATTTCCATACTTATTTATTCATAAGTAATTCACAAATTTTATTTATTTTCAACACTTGGAAAATATTCAATATACTTAAATCGAGATTAAGTATATATTTCATTCTTTAAGGAAATCATTCTCTTAAACATATTTATTTGGGCCAAAACGAATGTTGCGTAAAACATCGTTACGACAACCCAAAATCACTAGTATAGGTATTCGAAATTAAAATAGATATATAAATCCCAATACTATACAAAACATTTCCTTTCGGAAATCATTTACTATAACAACAGTGTTATAGTCCATTATTTCCTTCTATTTCTCGAAAACGTCTATTTCAACAATAGATGTTGAAATCTATGGTTTCGAATCTCAACATATTTTAAAACATCGTTAGATCGTTTTAATTCAATTTAAACATCTCATTCAAAACATTTTCTTTGACATATTATTCACTATTCAAAAACGTGAATATACTACGTTAACAAATTTCATCCTTTTATTCATTTTATTTCAAAGGATTATTCACAGTCAAAAATGTGAATATAACTCCATAAATAAGTTATAACAATTTTCTTATCAAAATAAGTCGTTTGCGGATTTATAAAACAACGTTTATAAATTCCTTTATTAACCTATTCCATTCATAACTCAATTATAAACCAAAAGTTTATATTATAAGTGAAATACTTATAATTTATTTGTTTGCTAAAATCGTTCCTTTGAACTTCATAATTATAAATCCTATAACTTATAAGATTCAATGATTTATCCAAAACTATTCTTTTAATAACTTTATAAAATTTAACTTCACCATTTTTAATTTTATAAATTCCATTCTATAAATTTCATTCATTTACAAAATTCATTTTCACTTCATTCAAACACTTATAAAAACTCGTTTTATAATTCAAATATTTTCATTTATAAATATCCGTTTATAAATCCTTTATAAAATCAATTTATATTATTCTTTTAAAACATCTTTAATCTCCTTTATAATTTCATCATTCTGATTTATAAAATAATTAAATTTTATAAATCCTACATTTTCAACTTTTATAATAAATTCAAAAATCCTGATTTAATCATTTTATAAAATCATTAGCATCATATTCTCATAAATCAGTTTTTAACTATATTTCTTAAAAATCATGATTTTTATAACATTAAAAATTACACGCTTATTTATTTAAAATGGATCAATTCCAAAAAATTTTATAAATGTTTTCTTTCAAAAATCACTTTTAAAAATCATTTTAAAATTCCAAATTTGGTCCAATGATGCTACATACCAAATAGTCAATCACGACAACGACGACATCATATATCGATATGATAATCCATCAAATATCAAAATATCTGAAATCAAATAAAAACTGTTGAGGAATCCAGTTGGATCCCTCCAACCTGTTTCCTGCATCACAAACATTAGCACAATACCAATTTCGCTCCAGTACGAAATTATCGCGGTATATGGGATTTAAAATATTATCCGCTTAATAGACGGCGCAATAGGGTCTCATCCGCTAAACAAATAAATGCGGAAAATCAATAACTCCAATATATACATATGCCAATATATATATATATATATATATATTGCTATTATATATATAATACCAATTTCACTGTTTATGAAATATTCGCGGTATATGTTTTTAATAAATAACATCCGCTTACTAACGACGTATAATGTCTATTTTAACAATCAATAGATAATAATCATCATTCAAACATGCATTCAAATATTTTAAATCTAACTATTTAAAATAAAATCGAAACCGATTCGATTGAGTGAGAAGTTCTCACCTTGATTTCAATTTCGTTTTAGCGATTTATTTCGAATAAAATTAAACGTGCGTTTAATTTTACCCAAAATTCTCACTAACTCCAAACGACTCCAATCCAATTTCATCGCGTAGTGCTCGTCCATACGATTCCAACGCAACTGGTTTCGCGCGTTTTCGACCTCGTATGAAAAAGTTATGATGGTTTAAAGTTTATACGAATTAAACGATATAATAATTTCAATATATATATATATATATATATATATATATTTAACCTAATGAAATCTGAGCCGTGCCTTGCAGATCCAACGCTTCCTGTTCTCCTTCCTCTTTCACGCGTGTGTTCAGTAACACGCTCAAACCCATCGGCCGCCCCCTAGCCCTAATTCACGCGACCACCACGCTACCCTCTAGCACAATCAACTACCACCATCTCGTGCGCACGCCCCGACTCCACCCACGGCCATGAGCACGGCGAGCTCGGTCACGCCGTTGCGTTGAAAACCGTGCGCGTTCGGCCCCCCTTCCACCACGATTTGTTGTCGATCCAAGCGACGCATCACGATCTTAACCGTACAGATTGGAAGCCCTCACTCCCCTCTCCAACTTTCATGTTGAAAGTTTTGGCTAAAACTGAATAGATGAAGAGAGATTAGAGGGAGAAGATTTGACAATTCCGGCCGTTCGTTTTGAGGGTGGCGGCTAGGGTTTTGATTTTTTTTTTTTTTTTATGAAGGGTAGGGGCTATTTATAAGGAAAACGAACGACACTATTCATTCCGGAAATTCCGAACTCCGATTTACGCGCCGTAACCAGCGTTTCTAGGGTTTACCCCACGTTCCGGACACAATGGAACAGGTTTCGGAAGCTAATTCGGACATCTGTGCGAGTTATGGCAATAAACGTTCAATTAGAATTAAACCGATTTAAGCGATTTTCTAGGCGTTTTAATTCGTATCGGACAAACGGTAAATCCAATTGACACGAAATTTGAAACCATACAATAATATCACATTACGGATCCGATGAAACTAGTTTCGTCGAAATCCGAGACTTTTTGAAAAATGGCTATTTTAACTCGCCAAATTAAAATTAAAAATAATTCGATGCGTTTCGAGCTGCCACGATCAAACGATAACTCCGATTGAAACGAAAATTGAAATCCGATAATAACTAACTATTACGGATCCAATGGAACTAGTTTCGTTCAATTCTGAGACTGTTCAAAAATTGACTATTTTCACTAGTCGATTTAAATATTAAAATATTCAATTTTCACAAATTAACTTTTAATTCGATTTTAAAAGTTCTAAAATATCATTCTAACTCCAATATGATAAAATAAAATTTTACAAATCATTTACAATCATATTTAACTCAATTTTTAATTATTTCCATAATTTAACGTATTAAATTATCGATTTAATTATCCAATTAAATTCGATAATTCAAAATAAAATTTATTCGACTTATAAATTCACTTCTTAATATTTAAAATTAATTAAATATTCAAATTTTAATTATTAAAAATCCTGGGTCGTTACACTGGGCGTCGTCAGAGGGCACTCCATAGGTATGGTACAAAACCAAAATCGTATAAGGCGCGCTAGGGTAGGTGACACGGCACCACTAGGCAATGCCAGGGTAGATATACCAATTACGCTTCCGGGCCGATGGAAACGAGCAGCGCTCCCCACATCAAAGAAATCAAAAGTGAAGGTGGCCACCGAAAAATCCAAAGTCAGAGTATAGTATCGAAGGGAAGTGTCCGATCAGAGGTGCTACCTCATTAACCCGTTAATCGCTCCTGTTTTAGCCACCTTATGCCAACTCACGGGAGTTGGGTCCACGTATTTACCTTACAGGAAACGCCGCCACCAACCTACTTCATTCTGGAATCTCCACCACGTACACGGTTAGTCAAAGTGGTTTTCGGTATCGACAGAGAGTATGTCCATATCCGATCCCGGTCTCTTTGCCAACCAATCGTTATTATAACACCGCAGTCATGTAAAATAATTATACTTTAAAACCAGAATAAAATATCCATTTCAAAACCATATAAATATGATATCATTTCCTTTTAAAACCCGAATTAATACGATATCATTTTATTCCAATATATATACTTTCCAAAATCATAGGGTTTTCAAAGTAAATATTTAGAGGTCAAAACTCTTGAATATAAAATTTCAAATTATACTACCTTGAAAATCATAACTTTGAAACAAGTTTCCATCTCTTAAATGGTCAAATATTAGATTACTTTTATAAAAAAAAATAGCTTCTTTACATTTCACAAATCAATTTCAAATATCGATTTAAACTTCCAAATACCATTTTAATTCTTATGTTTCAAAGCTTTAAATATTTCACCATTTCAAAAACAACTCATTTGACAAACCCATATATATCAAATTCAATTACTTATTATTTAGACTTGAGATGTTTACTTAATGAATTCAATATAATCTAAGTAAAACCTTTATCTTCACATAACTGGATATTCTTTCAATTTATTATATATTCATTTAAATCAACCTGATATTCATTTAAATCACTCTATGCAAAATCAAGTTGTAAATCATATCCTTTAAAAAGTCTAACTTTTTATTAAATTCCAATTTAACTTAATATTCATCTTCAACCTTATTCTCTTTTAAGTCATTAAAACCCTAGAATTTAAATTTCAAATAAATGCATGATCTCAAAAAATCAAACTTTATTTTATACTTCAAAACAATTTATACAAAGCTTAAAACCGAAAATTACTATATATAAATAACCTTAATTAATAACCAAATCAAAAACCCATAAACCATATATATAGCTTTGCAAAAACCATAGAAAAACATTTCAAAAAAATAATTTTATATATATACCGTGGTGCCTGTATAAAATTTTCTACCCTATGGTCAAGTGATACGGATGTTATCATGTCAATCCGCAATTTAAAATAAAAATGCGGTTGTATATCATTTCAAACCGCAATCCCGAATGAATGAAATGCATGATAACTTGCTGTTTATACAATATAAAAATATAGCATCCATTCATCCAAATATCAATCATCAACCATTATTTGCAATCATCATCCAATTTAAACAATCATCGATATAAAGCATATAAATTATACAGGTAATAAATAACAGGTATTAACTAACAGTTTATATTCGATAATTAATTTAATAACTGTTACTAGCAGTTTATATGTAAAAATAAATTCAAATTTAACTGTCAGTTGATATGAAATAAAAATTTAACATAACTATGACTGGCAGTTAATATGCAAATAAATAAATTCTAACCGTCAAATTTATATGCAATAAATAAAATAAATTAACAGTTAAATTAAATAAATGTAATTTAACAGAGATAATGAATAAAACATGCCAAAACAGTCATAAATAAATTTCTACTCATATCTAAAATTAATTTAACAGACATAAGAAGTTTTAGAAATTGTGAGTGGGTTAAAACACTCAACTTTTAAATTTAAATTGGATTCAAATCCAATTTAAACCCAAAAATTTGACGGTCTCCAAATTGGTCCAAACCAGCGTCAACAGATCCGGAATTTAATTACGATCCTAACAAAAAAAATTTCGCGTGAATTGGATAACGTATGCGATAGTTACATCGATTCAAATTGTTTGAAATAAAATTTAATTAAACAAAACTTACATAAATAATTTGCCACGTCATCAATGACTAACGCACGATATCTCTCCTCACTCACGCCAGACCGCACGCAGAGAACAGCAACCCGCGTTCGGCAAAACCAACTTTGACCGACACCTAGCACCGCCACTGGCTTCTAGCTCCAACCCCACCGGCTCCGATCACCATCCCCTCGAAGGCCGCCGTCGTTAGCCCCAATCCGGCCATCCCTATGGCCGCCGACTCCTCTAGGGTTCGAAACCCTAACTGTGATTTCCCGATGATTCTGCCCACTTCGCGACTTCCTACCACCACCAATAGCCTCCCTTGTCGATCCCTATGATACCCATATTTCAATTTCCCCGATTGAAGCCTAAATCGAAAAGCCCAAATCAACCCTATGGGTTTCGAAATTTCAAGGTTTGACTGCGATTTCTGGTAAATCCGTTCACCATCTTGAAAAACGAACAGCATACGCAGATTCGTATCGACGAAATCTTCGACATATATTTTTTTTGGAATTTTTTGCAAACTTAAATTTTTATTTGATTTTTTTGAATAGAATTAGATCTGAAATTTGCGTCCATTGAGGAAGGGAAAGAGTTGAAGAATTGAACATACAGCAAATGAGGATAGAATGGAGGCTAGGGTTTATAACCGCCTATTTATAGACAAACTGCAATAGAGTAGGTGGGCACGAATTTATAAACGTGCTAAACGGTAGTTGGCCCAAAAAGCCCATTCTGACCCCGGAACGAAATTTGTTAAACCCATATATCCAAATAGGTAATTTAAAATATTCTGAACGCGATGGAAGAAGTTTCATGTCCAAATTCGATCGTATGAAAAAGTTATGCTGAAAACAATATTTTCAAATTAATTTCAAATTGATTTTTAATTAAATCGATTTCAAGTCGTTTCGCGTTCGTACGATCAAACGACAGGTCCGATCGATACGAAACTTGAAATCCTATAATAATTCACCGATACGGATCCGATGAAACTTGTTTCGTCGAAATCCGAGTCGGAGGCCAAAATGGCTATTTTTATATTAATTAAATAAATTTAAAATAAATAAATTAAAACAAATTGCAAAATTTTAATTTCTGAAATTTTCAATCTGTATCACTTTATAATTCTCAAATATCTATAATGATTTAACACGTTTTAAATGTCAATTTATTAAAGATTTATCAATTTATCCTTGAAAATTTCAAATTTACAAAAATAAAGACAAATTTTAATTTATCCGAAATTAAACTAAATTGTCCATGAAATTCATTTATCACCAAGTATACATTTTATTCACTCCATTATCACCAAGTAGATAACTTAGTATTGGTTCATGGTCTAATATTATTGATATCCTAAATTTTCAATTTAAACTCCATTAACGTAGTATTCAACATTTAATTCCCATTTAACTGCAATAACGCAATTTCAAAATTCAACTCAATTTAATAAACAACTCTTTATATTCTAAATCAGTCACAATAGTTTAACCAAATTTAAACAATTTAAGATGTTTCTTAAATGCTGATTAAATTATTAACTTCGGCGTAAAATTTCAATTTCATTATATCTACAAATTATAAATTAACTTTGCAAAAATCCCTTAGTTGACCTTTCATTCAATTATCCTATCTATTGGTACCCAATAGATGGGAATTCCTTGGGGTTTATAATCTATTCCTGAAATATCTCCAAATTCCAACTTTAACTTCAATCAACATAAAATGTTCTATTCAATTTCAAATAAATTCAATAGCTTCAAATTGTCATATTCTAAATCCAAATGGACAAATAAACTTGATTCCCATTTTAGCATTCAACATTAGATTACAATTAACCCTTTTATCCCAAAAAAATAAATTTTGATATATTAATAAACTTTATTTCCATCTTTATATTCCCAAATCATCATATTATGAAGACACTTACGTTATTTCCCATTTATTACTTAAATTTATTTAAGCCACCACTTAATTTACATCTGTTGCAATGTTTTTTTCCAAATTTAATTGAATGAACTAAGTGTATAACTCCTAATTATTGTTGTGAGACTCTCAATCCCACTTTTATAAGTATATTATTTCCACTCAAATATTGTAGATATATATAGAGTATCATTATTTATTTATATATATTAATTATAAATTTTCACTATTCGGGCCCGTTTAAATTTTATTACCAAATATCCATCTACCTTTCCCAATAGATTAGAATTCCATTCAATTAATAACCAAATAAAATTTCCATTCACACTTTAAATAAAAACCCAAAATCTGCAATTCATTATCTTATATTAATGACATCCAATTTATTTATTATTATAACGTTACAATCTATTTACATTCATTTATGGGTATTGCATTGAAATCAAATTTATTAGCTAATATCAATATTATTATCATTAACTACAAATGGGGTTCCTAATTTTATTTAATACCCTGAATAAATAACATATATATTAATCAAATCCTTACATTTGTTTTTCACATATTCCATAAAAATCAAATCGTAACTTTTTACATTATTTTATTGAATTGGAATTTCATTTTTAAATTGTTAACCTTTAATTGTAAACTTATATATTTAACCAAATTAAATCTATGAAATTTACGGGTCGTTACATTTTCATTCATATTAATAAATCCAAGATTAAATTATTTAAACAATTTCAATTGTTAAATTTAAGAATTTAATTATGAAATAAATCGTTATATCTGAATTTCAATTTATTTAACTAATAAAAATAACTTTTCAATATTTAAAATCGATTTAATATTCTAATTCAAATGACTGAAATTCTAAGTCATTATAATGAGTGTATATGGCTACTCTATATGCTTATACTTTAGGTGCAAGAAGTCAATTTTGGATTACATAGGGATAAAATTTAGGAAAAGGGTCTTTGCACAAAAGGTCTATATTTCTGATGTTGTTACAAGAAAAGTCCCCATAGCAATGAGAATGTAACTTAGGTCCCTACTCTTTTAAATCAGAAAGCGCAGACAAGCTTGCGCTTTTTCAAAAATTTCAAAAATTTCAAAATTTTCATAAAGAATTTCAAAATCAGAAAGCGCAAACTAGCTTGCGCTTTCCTGGTAGAAAGCGCAAGTTGTCTTTCGCTTTTCAAAAATTTCAAAATTTTACAAAATTTCAAAAAAAATTAAAATCAGAAAAATCAATCTAGCTTGTGCTTTCCTGAAAGAAAGCGCAAGTCAAACTTGTGCTTTTAAAAATTTCAAAATTTTCAAAAAAAGTTTCAACATTAGACAATTGCAAGTTACCTTGCATTTTCTATCAGAAAAATGTAAGGCAGCTTGCATTTTTTATTTTTCAAAAATTGGCACCACATTTATATATTCATTTCTATAGGGATTTTTGTTATAACAACATCAAAAACAGGGACCTACAGCTCTTTTCTTGTTAGGAAAATATCTCAGATGTTTTGTAATTTACATATATAAATGTTTATACATGTTATATGTATGTATATGTGTGCATGTGACATATAAGTGCATGTAAATGTGTTCACGTAACATGTATGTGGTATATCTCAAATGATTCACAATGCTGAATAACTTTTTTACGTTGAATCGTTGCGAATTTTGATTACGATTTCCTGTCATATTTTCACTTATTATTTAATACATATTTTTGGAAACAAAGTTTGATATTTCTATCAATATATAATAATTAAAAGGGCTTATATTTAATAATTAAAATAATGATTAAATCATTTAAAATCAATTTAAATTCAAAAATCATTTATTCAAAAATAGTGATATCATTAATGATGTCATAAAGGGATTTAAAATTCAAAAATAAAATAAATAATTTTAATACATATTCTTGTTTGTATGGATAAACGAGTATATGTATCCATCTCGGTACGCGATTTCTGATGATTAAACAGTTGTTTATTGATTAAACGGTTTTCGATCATTGTATTGATATTTTTCCAAAGTATATATTTTGTGAATATTCATTATTATTAATTGCTCAAGACAACATAATCTATGTTAAAAAGCTTATATTTGATTATTTTAAAAATAAATATAATTTATCAAACTGATAAATTTATGGGTTGTTACATATTGTAAGTCAAGTATAAAGCTATCAAAGATTTGGTTAAAAGTGTTATCATAAGTCGAGTATAAAGCTTTGGAAGGACAAGAATAGTGCAATCGTGATACATGAATTGAGTCGTCAACAAACAGAAAACGATGTTATTATGTCACTGCAACAATGTCTACAAACTGCTCCTAAATGATGCTCAGGTTAACCACGCGGAGAAAAACAAAGAGCAAACAATGCCATGTGTCACTTCAACAATGTACCACGTCGGTAACATCTTGACCATCCAAGTTCAATAGTCACCACATGTCGAAGATCTTAGAGCATGGTTGTCTTATAAATAGGCACGTACCTCTACTAAGAAGTGGCAAGTTCTTAATTTCTCTCCTTCCTCATTTTCCATTTGCACTCAAAGAATTTAATAAAACCATTAATTTGAGATTAATGGCTTTAAGGTCAATTCAGATCGATACTTTTTATTAAAGACTTGAACAATTATCTAACTTCACTCAATGGTTGCTTCATTACTTTCCTACTTAGTTTTTGACTTGGTGGTTCCGTCACTATTTTCCTACTTGCTCAAAAGTTAATCCCCTTGTCTAAGTATTTAGGAAATTCTTTTAGCTGAACATAAATGTTAGGCCAAAATTTCGATTTAACAACAACTTGATTGACTCTTCTGCCCCAATTTTGTAGCCTGAATCTACTCTATTATTAGGCTTATGGGTTAAGTTTTGATTTTCCAGAACCATGAACAACCTGACTGTTATTAGAATTTGTATGGTTTCACCATTATCGGAATCGAAACTTGATTATTATATGTTGGCCATAGAAAATGCCTTTGTGTATGTTTGTTAACCCGTAGACTTTATTTCTCTATGTTTGTTAGCGGATACAATTTCAACAATGTCAAACCTGTTTGTAAACTTTTTATTACGATAAATAATTTAGACAAAATACAATCCCTTGTAATTATATATGAACTAGGCCTCTGGCAAAATTTTCCCTTTGTAACTAGTTGACATTACCGTACCCATATTAATATTTCATATGTTATTTTGATTTAAATATTTAAAATGCAATAAGTTTTTGTGGAAATATCATATTAACAAACCATTTTCAATTTGCACATTTTATATTCTTTCAAATGATATGTGTTATGCATTTTTAAATATTATCGTTCATTTTTTAATTGTAACTTTTCTACATAAATAACGTATTTAAAACTACATCGTTCAAATGCAATTATAATTGCATTATTTAAATCACTAGGTTCAATAATAGCAAATATATGGTCAAAACTATAACTACATTATATCATGCAGGTCTAACTACATTCACTTAATGTAGCTAAATTTACATTAAGGTCAAATATAATTGCATTTTCTTAATCCAGTTAAGTTATAAGTGCACTATTATCATACAAGAGAATCAAATGCATCGAAAACTATTACTACATCGCACAAATTTAGTTAAATTAAATCAAAAAATGTTGTTACTTTTAATTGCATTTTCTTCAAGCATTTAAATTTAATTGCATTTTCTTAATGTGATTAAAGTACAAATGTTGTAACAACTTACACCTTAGTGGGCTCGAATTTTCGCTTGAAAACCCAAGTCCACTAAAGTACGGATCATTGTTATTGATATTTGTAAATAAAAAAAAGTATATCAGAACACTATCGATGAAACTCACAACAGAATAGTAAAGTATAAGAAAACATATGATTACCAATCGAGGTTGACACCGTTGATCTATAGTGTCATTGTCAGTGTCGGGAATGCTTGACGTTCCATTGTTCCCGCCTTGTACCTGTACCTGTCCCTCTAAATCTACCATGTTGGTTCAGTTAAGGGCAGAATCAAAACAACGTTCTGGTGACTGGTGAATTACACACCTTATACATAACACTAGTTCATACTGATTGTTTTCCATTACATATTATGTCTCCCATTTTACTTAGTTGTCTTGACTTCACATACGCTTATGATATGGCCCATCTACCCCGAGATAGACAATAACTACATACGTATGTGTGTCCACTTTTGACGAAGATGCTTTCCTTGCAAGTATTCGTAACTCAACACCTCATTAAGGTCCATCATCGGTGCAATATCACGTCCTCGTCGTTGTGCATATCAAGGAACTCTCATAGTGCCTAATAACGAAATTACAACTACTTAGCCATATTCTATCTCGTTTTTGAAAGACCTCGTAAAAGGTTATCTAGCATTGCCTCCTAACAACAAACAGACTAATAAACAATTGTGAGGCAGGGTATGTCCTAAATGTAATTTACATTAGTAGGAGGTGTAGTCCATTTAGGCGTAAATCTTGTCTTTCCACTAACCGCTCAAGATCGATAATGATCTTGACCTATGTAAACATCTCCTACTCCTTATATGTATGGTACCGATCTCACTTTTATAGCATCAATCCTAGTTCACCGTACCATTTAGATTGCCTAATGTAATTAAGGAAATGCCCACTTGGTTTCTTAAAATGTACCCCCGAAAAGGTTGAAGTAGACTTTGCTTATCGTTTGACACTTCGACCAGGGCGAACCATCATGCTTCGGTATATTCCCTTCACCTATATGTAAATATATAATTCCATAGGTCCTACAGTTGGGTATGTCACACATCAGTAATGTATATACAACTGCCATAACCTATTGTGGTGGGTTGGCTTCTGTTATGTAAATTTCCAATCCATTTTAATGACTATGTCATTTGTGAACGCTAAAATTGGACGCTAACACTCTAGTGTATGTAGTGAAAATGTGAAAGCACCACACGTTGGTACGGGAACTAGAGATAAGCAGAAAATAACAGAGAGACAGTAAACAGACAACAGTTTTTATAGTGGTTCGGCTTAATGTCAAGCCTACGTCCACTTTAATTCTCTTTATTGCTGATTCGATTACAACTTTTACAATGATCTTTGATTACAACACAATCAAGACGAGTAGCTAGAACTTCGATGTAGAAAGGCTCTTTGAATTCATGTTGAATGAGTTAGATCTTTCCCAAAGTTCGTTGAAGCGTCTTTGGTGTTTGAAGTGGTGAAGGAGTTGAGAAAACAGCAAAGTATAGGCGTTCCAGAAATGATCCCACAGTCCCCTTTCAGTTGGAGCAGGCGGGGTATTTATAGGGAGATTCTGGAAATAGGTCGTAGGTCGTAAGCGACCTAAGGGACACTGGCTGCGGCTCAAAATGGTTGCACTTGATCACTTGAACAGGCTGGTAGGTCGTAGATTGTGGGCGACCTAGGGGAGAATGGTTGGCGACTTAAGGTTGGGAGCGGCCTATATGCAAGCGGCTTTATTCTGTGATAACTCGCTAGGTCACTGGACCTTTTAGGTTATTAGGTCGTTGCTTTTCATTGAGTCACTAGGTCGTTAACCCATTAGGTCGCAAGACCTTTTAACTCAGGTCGCGAGACCTTTTAACTCGTTATGTCGCCACTCCTCTTAGGTCGTTAGGTCGCGCTCTTTATTAAGCCGTTGCTATGTTGGCTCGATGAATGCTTTAGCTCGCTAACCCGCTGAATGTATTAGGTCGTTAGGTCGCTGAATGGATTAGGTCGTTAAGTTGCATCTATGTTAGCTCACTCATTCTTTAGGTCATTAGGTCGCTGCCATTATTAACTCGTTAGCTTGCTAGGTCATTAGGTTCCTCTGTTGCGATGTACTGCTGTCTTGTATTGATTGCTAGGTCGTTAGCTCATCACAAGTTTAGGTTGCTAGGTCGCTTGTACTTTATCTCGTTAGGTCGTTAAGTCGCTAGCTATTACCACGTTAACTCGCTGAAGGCTTTGGATTGTTAGGTCGCTGAAACGCTTAACCCGCTGGATCGCTTGCCTTCATTGAGTAATTAAGTCGCCGTTCAAAATAGGGCTAACACTTTCCCCTCGAAGTATACGCATATGTAATAGGTCGTGTGCTTCGATCTAACTCTGCTAGGTCGTGGGCGACTTAATAAGCTCGCTAACTCGCATGCCGATGCATCCTTCCCTCTTTCCCCTATATAAGACATTAGCTTGCTTCATCCTCTTCATTGAACTGTTTACTTCTGCCGCCATTGCAACACCAGAGCTCAGAGACTAACACGAATTTTTTCCTTTTTCATCTCCAATCGTCAATTCCAACAGTGAATTTAGGTAATTTCGAGCATTTATTCGCCGCGTTTGCCACCGATTCTCCCACAATCATCTCCATACAATTTTTGTTGTCATGTTGCAAAATTGCATTCGGATTTGCCCTTCGATTTTTCTCGAATCGCCAACAATTGCCTTGAAGATGGATTGACCTAAGATTTTACAGAGCTGGTTAGCGAGTGCCTTGGATTTGAGGAGTTTAATGATGGTTCTTGGAGATTCGAAGGAGAATAAGAGGCCTTAAGTGATTGGAGGAGACGAAGAGACCTTTGGTTAACGAGTTAGTGGGTTCTAGGTTGAATCGCGGCGCTCCTGGTGATGTGAGGTGGTGGACGCGTGGCAGCGCGTGAGTGGAGAGCAAACCTTAGGGTTTGTTGATGGGAGATAGTGTTATACTGCCGAGCGACTTTTGGAGCGACCTAATGAAATTGATCGACCTAATAGCCCTTGCGACCTAAGGAAAGCCAAATGACTTAACGAACCAACGACTAAACTTTTTGCGACATAAGCTTTAGGTCGTGAGCGTATTCGGACGAACTAACACTTAGACAAATATGCATTGCCTTGACCTAAAGCCTTAATCTACATCATAACTTTCTAACTCATAGGAACGTGATATTGCTGAACTCTTTGACTTGAACAGTGCGACTTAAGGAAGCTTCGACTTATGCTAAGTCGTTGGAGCTTGACTGCTTGTAAAAATTGGACAGTACTTAACTGAATTTTCAACTTAAACTGTTGAGATAACCTTCCTGAACTTGTTGCACTTCTTTACAGATTATATTAACTTGAACGCTAACAATCTGTTAAACACAACATTTGCAGAAAAATAGGACGAATATACTCATCATCGACTGCCCACATCGAGTGATGGATTAGGTCAAAGAAATGATATTTTACTTAAGTAAAATAGTATGATTCTGATTACGGATGAAGTGATGTGAATCAACTGATTTAAATGAAGCATCAACGCAAAATGCACACAATTATAATTGCTTATTGCTAAATGTCACCTGCATTGACACTACACTTAACTTTGGTTTAATAACAAGCCTCGAAACTTCCTGAATTGACATGCATCAATCGGTACTATTTCAAGTTTTATTTCATTTACTTGTTATTTCAGTAGTTTTGCACAACACTTCACACACTTTTAGGAAACGTGCACCTTCATATTTGAATATCTAGTTCCTTGTGTAGAATGACTTCTCAACAAGAAGAGATAGTAGGGCAAGCTGAAGAAGTCTTCCCAATAGCTAACCCCTTGAATAATCCCTCGGAAAGAACTTCAACCGCTCTGAATCAACGGGTTTTCAGCCAGTTATGCATTCAGTTTGGTATTGCTGAAGCGGGCGCCCTGCTTCCTGGGGTTAATGATACTGCTGATAGGACACCTCTTGGTTTTATCGCAGTTAATCGTCAGATGTTCTTGAGTGGAGCTATTCCTCCTTTTATCGATTTTCTTCGACAACTCCTCCGATCATCTATCTCTCCCTTCTAGTTGCATCCCAATGGCTGCGCCATCTTGATGGGACTGTGTGTAATGTTCAAGAGGACACTCGACCGTCTTCCAAGCTTTGAAGAGATTTTCTACTTGTGTACATTTGCGAAGAACAAAGATCATCCTTCAATTACACTTGTGAGGAGCACTAGAAACCGTAGATTGATTACCGATCTTCCTGAAAGCGCCCATGGGTTTTTGAACCAGTTTTTCTTTGTTCGCTGCCCCCGAGATTTTACAGCATCTGGAGAGTAGGAAGTAAGATTGCTTATCTCTATTCTTCCCTTTTCTGAGCTTTTTCAAAATCCGAGTTGTCAAGTGCTAACTTCATTCTTTACTTTTGCAGCAATTCCTCTTCCATCAAGGGATTCTAGCCATAAACAGACTTTTGATAGATTAAGTGCTGTAGCTGCCGAAGAGAGAAGTATCAAGTTTCTGCTGAAGGATGAGTTTTTACACCAATTCGGACTTTTGCACCCCTCTCTATCTATTCAACTTCGTGATGCCCCCGGTTCACAAGAAGAGACGTCAGATGCCCAGGTTTCCGCAAAAGAGCTTGCACCGAAGGAACCTGCTGCAGAGGCCTCATTGGTGAAATGTTCTACTCCCGTTGACGGTGTAGGATCATCTGGCAAGCTTACACTTCCCCCGGTTATCGAAGAAGAGGAACTTCCTCAACATTTCGAGAAGGCTGCTGATGAGGGAGTTGAGAAAGAGAGTTCTGCTAGGCATGATGGTGATGACATTTTCGAAGGGCTGAGCGATCTAGCGGTGACTTCACATGAGCTCTTCAAAGATGATACCGCTGCTTCTAAACTTGTTTCTCCAGCTGTCGAAGTGACATCCACCTTACGACCAACTTTTTCGACCCAAGAGTTGACGCATATTGCAAAAGTCGACATTACTCCCAAGCTGAAGAGTGGTTTGTAGCTCGACGCGTGTATTCCGCACATCACACACACACTTAGGATTTTTGGCAACTTTGTGCGCTTAACTTCTTTACTTTGAATATTCTTAAATTTTGTCTCTTCTTCACTTTCAGGTTCTCTAATGGGACGTGACGGCTCATACTATGATGATTTTCAGCGCTATGGAAGACGCGACTCTTATGATCCCAGGCGGTATCTTCATGCCCCGAGGGAAACTGATGAAGAAAGAGCCGCAAGAAAAGCTCACGAGAGGCGGGCTTATGAGGAGCGCTATGGGAGAAAGGATGAACGATAAGATTCTTCACAGAGAGATGATGATTCCCATAAAAGAAAATCTCATGATGACAAAGGGAAAGGTCATATCGCTGAAGATCCAAGCAAGCGGGTCAAGCTTAGCGAAAGGCCGACGTCTGCAATTTTTGAAAAGCCCGCTGCTCCCATCTCTTTGGAAATCCCCTCCAGCTCTCCAGCCCTTCAAAGAGCTGATATTCAAACGATCATCAACAGGCCTCCGTATCAAATTGAGAAAGCCCCGCCTGCACTCCAAAGCCGGTTTTCAAACTGGTGTTCAAAAGGAGTACGCTTCGACTTGGACTTGATTCCTATTGACAAGCAGGCCATGCTAGGGAATCTCGACGCTGTTAAACTTGACATTGAGAGAATGTATGGATGGCAAAAGCTAGTTGATGAGCTTTAAAGGGTGAACCGCTTAAATCTTGAGGCTATGTTAACCATGGAGAGCGATAAGTCCGAATGGAAGAAAACTCTCGACCAGCACGATGCAGAGATGAAGAACATCACCGCTTACAATGTGAAGCTTGAAGCGGAAATTGAAAGAGTCAAAGAAGAGCTTGCCACTTCTTCCACTTCCTATACTCAAAAGGAAGAAGTGCTGCAAAAACAAGTGAGAGATGCTCATGCCGGTCAAAGAGATGCTGAGGCTAGATTTGAGGCACAGCAGCAAATTGTAGAAAGCTACCGTGCTGATATTGCTCGGTTGTGGGAAAAAACTAGCTCTCAGGGCATGGAGATTGAAATGTTAAAAGCTCGGCTTTCTAAATTTGAAAAAGAGCATGATGAATCCATTGCCGGCAAAGCAACAGCCGAAGAATCGCATGAGGCAACTAAAGCCAACATCAGCTCTACCTTATTCGAGTTTTACATTCATAGTGTCTTGTGGCATGGCAGTCTCTCATTCTTGGGGCCTAAGTATGAAATTACCCTGGCGGAAGTGTTGGAAGCAGCGGTCGAAATGCTTGGAGGCGCCGGCTATGTTGAGGCGGATCTTGAGGCATATTATCTGGATGATGAGGGTTGAGCCATCCTTTCCAAAGGGAAAGAACAACTCGCCCAAGCACGAGCCGAAGCGGCGGAAGGAGAGTATTCAAGGAAGGCACTTTTGACCGACCCGACTCTTCCTTCGGCTTCGGTTGACGTCGATATTACTAGCTATTGCTCTCATTCTCTGCCTCCAGCCAAAACTGAGACCGGAATTACAACCGCCCACACTGAGGCCATTGAAGGCATTGAAGCCCAAGATTTCGAAATCGACGTGATAGAGCCCACTTCTCCAGGTAACTTCAATAATGATCTAGCTCAAGTGGACCACTTGTTCGCTTCACATGAGCTTGATGAACTTTTTGATTATTACTTAAGCCTTGACGCGCCACTATTTCCTCTCTTTACGAGGAATACTGATTTTAACTTCTCTTCTTCTATAGTGAAATCACCAAGTGCTGCACAGACTTCTCCTCTTCCAGCTTCACTTCAGACTCATTATCTCGTTACACTCATTTTGGAATCACCCTCAGAGTTAACGACAATAACCCTTGCATTCTGAATCTTCATCTTCACTTCAGACTCACGACCTATCGTTAATTTGGAATCGATGTGGTTTTCGGATGTTCCTAATAAGGAAAACCGATCCCGGTCTCATCGAAATCCAAAACGTGTCTTTTAAGGCCAAGTTGTCTATTTAGTCTTAACAGTTTAATTCAATATAATCAATATACAAACGGATAGATAATTCATAATATCACAATAGACAATCACATCATCATCATACACAGATAATCAATATCATCATCCAAACAGATAATAAATATTATCATACTTAAACCATACATCCATATCACATCGATATTACTCATCTCATATCTGAGATCACAATTATCAAATGAAATATCAATATCATTCATCCATAAGCAATGATTTATAATTATACCATTTGTAATTAATTTAAAATGAATTAAATTAACTACTTCTATCTTTAATTAATTTAAAGTAAATTAAATTAATTTCTCCATCTGTAAATCCTACTTATACAACCATTAATTAGTTATAAATTAAATTAATTATTCTCTAAATATTTATCTTGATTAAACACCCTTGGTTAATCACCTTCTAATTACAATAAGTAATTAGTCTATATTTAATTTCCCAAATTAATTATCCTAAATCATTTATAGTAATTAACATTTAATTACTTCATTTATTAATTAAATATAATTAATTATATTTATTGTTAATTAATGACCTTTAATTTACATTTAAATTAAATTACTTTGATTAAATTAATTACATTAAGTAATTAATCTTTAATTAAACGCAATTATTAATCGCCTTTGATTAATATCAACCAGTAATTAACTACCCTTAATTACTCATATTAATAAATTAATTATCCCATAATTAATTATCTCATTTAATTAACCCTCTGATTAATTACAAAAGTAATTATCCAAATTACTTTATTAACACATCATCTTTCACTAATTACATTCAGTAATTAACATTAATTACTTCCTTAAGTAATTATGCTACAATGAATACACTAAGTAATTATACTTATCAATTTATCAAATGATCTTCTTAAATTAATTAAACTAAATTAATTAACTTAATTTAATCATTATATCAAAATTAATTACAATAAGTAATTAATCTCTTAATTACTTTTATCAAGTAATTACATTTAACCACTTACAATAGATTATCTAATTAATCTGATTAATTACCAAAATTAATCACATTAGTTAATTAATTAATAATCCTTAGTTAATTATCTTCATTAACTAATAACATTACTTAATTTACTTCTTAATTTATCTTTATTTATAAATTAATCTAAATTATTAATTTATAAATTTAATAAATACACCATTCCTTTATTACCTTATTAATTAAATCATTTAATGCCTTAATTATACTTAAGATAATTTATTTCTTATTAAATGAGTTAATTAATATAAATGCGTATTAGAACATTACACTTTTAAATTTACATTAAAATTCCATTCTGAAATTTAAGATTCAAAGGATTATTTATTTAAACATTAATCATATTTAAATTTAATTTATAATCTTGTAAATAACATTAGTTACGTACATATGAAACTATACAAGAAAGCCTTTAAGTTCAACTATTTAAATCTTTTATTTAAATTTAAACTTCCAAAAGACATTTATATTTTTAACTTGCAAATTCAAGATAAAACGATTTATTTACTTTCCATTCAAAAATTTCTTTATAAAAAGAACTATACCCAAAATCAATTCAAACATTATTTTGAAACAAGTTACTTTTTAAACTATTTGGCTTAAACTTGTTTTACATATTTAGGTTTAGAAACTAATTTGAATTCAGGTCTGTATTCAAGAAAACTGGAATTCATTAATAAACTTTGAATTCTAAAATTTTGGTTTAACTTACTTAAAAATTTGATTTTCAATTCTTGATTTAAAATCCAAATTTTTTTTTAAAACTTTAGATTCAAAAGTTCCATTTTAATTTATACTTTAATTCTTAAATTTAAACTCACCTTAAATCTTGTTTTAGAGAAATTTTGAACAAAATTTAAAACTCTGGGAAAATCAGGTTTACTAAAACCTGAAACCAACCTCTGCCTCGAGACAAGACCTAGCTTGCTTCAAGTCTCCCCCTTCACTACTTCGAGTCACGTACTCGTGTTACTCGAGCATTACTCCCAAACAAACAAAAACCCTGCACATAGAAAAACAAACACCCAGCCTTCAATGGCGCGGTGCACGTGCACGTGGCCCCAGCCACCTCCGGCCACCCACTGGCACTCCAACATGCCGTCGAGCATTACCTGATACGACCACAAGCGCCCAAAGCTACATCACTTGCTCGTAACAAAAACAAGCTTCCATTCTCAAACCTGGAACCACGAGCATGTCCCCCTCTCGAAACCTGTCAACGCTTCGCCCTTCCTCCTCCGTCCTCCAGAGAACCACCACCACCGGCAACGGCTTCATCTTTCACCCCTCTACCAGTCCCCAAACCCCCGTTGAACTCGATGCACCAAGGGAATCGAACAAGCCCGAACTTCAACCCAGTTCAAAAATTAGGTTTACAGAAAGAATTTTGTTGCCATCGCCACCACGCCTAACTACACCATCTACCACTATTTTTCCCATCACCGCGGTAGGCTTCTCCACCTCCTCTCACAAGCCGACCACCTCCAAATGCATAGATCACCAGTAATCGCCCAAAAACCAACTTTCGTTCAAACCTAAACTATACCCAAACCACTTGAATAAATTATAATATAAATTTTAAAAATCATATTTTGTTACAGAGATTCAATATATGTTCCTGGATTTATAATTTAAAGTGTTTGGTTTTTCTCTTATTCAAATTTTCCTCTGTTATTTTGATTCCCAGAACCATATTCAAATTTAGTTCAACTAAAATAAAACTTTAACTCTAAGTTATGTTGAAACAAACAATTTCTGTTTGTAATATAAATCCTAAAAGTTATTGGATCAAGTGATTAAAAATAGTTTGAATCAACTGGAAACAAAATAAATAGATTTGTTTACAGAGGCTTTAATATATACTCAGACCACATCTATATGTACAGTAAAAAAAACATACATACAAATCTTACTTATTCCAGATTTTGCAACAAATTTAAATACTTAAGTTTTAGTAATTGAAGTTACTCACAGAGAATACAAGATGCGGTATTTCATTTTGCAAATGGCCAGAGAAAGGGGTATATAAAGATTCACGCAAATATATTAATCACTCAATTATTAGCATGCAATATATTAAAAACTTAAGAAATTTTAAAGGTGTTACTCACAGAAAATGAAAAACAAGGCAAGTTTGTAATGAAACAGTTTGGACTGCAGGCTTGAAATATACAGGAATTCATTACACAAACACGCACAGAAAAATGAAAATAAAAATATTCACACAATATATTTAAGCATCCAAATATTATCATGCATCAGATTTTAAAACTTAAGTAATTTTAAAAATGTTACCCACCTCGCTTATAAAAATGAACAGAGCACCCTGGGTATTGAAATAGCTCAAACTTTAAAACTGGAAACTGTTTTGAACTTCTGAACTATAAAATATTTTTGCTTTGATCTTCCTGTTAAATTCATCTTGTTTTCTTATTATTGAATAATGGTTTCAGTTTATATTTAAGTTTGTATATAAAAAAAAAAAGAATAAGCTTGCAATATAATTTTCCTCTAGTTTGATATGTATATATAGAAAGATAAGTTTGTAAAGGGTGTAGGCTTTCACTGGTGCAAGCTTTTCTTTGCTTTGTTTTTATCAGGCAAGATATTTATTTTGGAGGCTGGAATGATTTTACATCCAATTCGTATGGGCATGTTTGCTGCTAGAAATGAAAGCATTTATTGTTTAAGTACTTTATGTTTACTGCTAACCTTATTTTATGTTTAGATATTTTGCTTTTACTTTGTTAATTTGCTTGCTTTGTTTCCTTGCATTTCTAAATTTCTTTTCAGGCAACATACACATTTCTATTACTTGCTCTTGCATCTTTTACTTACAGGCAACAAAATCATTACTTTGTCTGGTTACTTTTATTATTTTGTCTTTTGTCTTAGTTTATTCTAGTTATTAATTATAAATTTTACTTATGTATTAAGTTTTATTTCTAATACAAGTTCTTGTTATTATTACACTTATTATTTTAAACTTAAATTATCAATACTAAATTTACTTCTTATTATTTCAATCTTATGTAAATCTTTGTTACAATACTTATTTTATTTATTTATTTTCTCCTTTTAAGTTCAAAGATATTTTATTATGTCATTTACTTATGTTAAATATAAATAAGACTTATTTTATTATAAACAAATTTTGAAAGATTCAATTTTAACTTCAAACCATAGTTTCTCCCAAATATAAGTATATATAATAGTTCCTATTTATATAAAAAATCTATTTGTAAAAATATTACATTATTAACAAATCTCAATTTTTAAAGAAATTGTCTCTTATCTAATAAGTTACCCTTTTAAATCAAGCTATATTTAAGAAAAAAATAAAACAAACTTTTATTTAAATTTAAACTTAGGCTAGAATACCTTTAAACAAATAACTTTTGTCTTGAGCATTTTTTAAAATCATATTATTATTTATTCAATACAAAATTTCCAAATTATCAAAAATAATAGAATTGGAAAACATAGCTTTATCTATTAAATTTAAAAACAAAACTTATCTATTTATAATATATACCAATATATACATATATACATTATAAATAGAAACAATTTAAATTAGCTTTTAAAAGATAAATTATCAGTTAAATATTTATTTAAAAGAAGATTATTAAATCAATTCATATTATTATCAAATTAATTTAATTTTTAACATGGATTATTAAATTTATATTGCCCCAAATTTCCAGGATGTCACATATAGGGTGTTCCTGTTCCTTGTACTCTCATTGGTTAGATAACAAGAGAAGTCTTAAATTGTACTGTCAATGTGTCAATACGCCCACACTGGAAGAAAATTGAAAGCATTGTACAAACTTGAAAGGTCCACTTAGAAGAATACGCTATCTCGTTGCCTTAGATGAGCCATTTTCATCATCTTAACCCGGGTTTCGTTGCGGTAAAATGTAAGCCTCTATCAAACACTAATCATAGGAACATGGCATATAAACTGATAATACTTTTGCTTTTATTATTTTAAGACAAAACCCTTCATTGTTATATGTTGACATCAACAGCATGCGAGTAAGCAATCTATCATAATATCCTTGTAAAACGACCCGGTATTTTCAACCATTCGCATCCGCACATGCCGGACTTGAATTATTCAAAATTCCATGTTGTAAATAAAATTTGGCAAATCTTAGAATATACAGTAAATAAATAATCACAGGTCACAGACACAGAGTAAGAAACGTAGCGGAAATAGAGAAAATAGTGGTTCATGAAGCCACTACCACATGGTCTTCAGCAGTCCTAGCTCCGAGGAACGAAATCCGAACTGATACTCTGGCTGACTCGAGCGTAAGAAAATAAACACAAACACTCGAGTCAGGACATACATACTTATACAATGTAAGCTAATTCAAGTGAACTGTAATAGAATGCAAGTAACTTAAAGGATGCTTGGGACCGCCCATCCTCTAAGGATCCGTTGAACTATTTACTATGTAGTAATATTTCGCTATTATAATAGTGTCTATTAGTAAAATAAACTTACTCTAAAATAGCATTAAGGAGTGACCCAATATTCCCCTTAACACGTAATAGTCTCGGTAGTCCAACCAATATCGTAGTCCCTCCTGATTGGGAAGCCACCAGAGGATAGCACACGGGCTACGGGAGAAATCCAAACTCGTACAAGGCTCGCTAGGGTAAGTGACACGGCACAACCAGGCAATGCCTGAGTAGATATACCAATTACGCTTTCGGACCGGTGGTAGCGCGTAGCTGCTACTACCTCCCACCTCGAACAACAGTCCCAAATCAAAGGTGTGCACCAAACAATCACAGAGTAATAGAATGGCATACGAAGAAGTGCGTTCGGTAAGAGGTGCTACCTCCTTAGCCCGTCGATCGCTCCTGTTTTAACCACCTTATGCCAACTCACGGGAGTCGGGTCCACGTACATACCTCAATAGAACGTCACCACCATCCTACTTCATTCTGGAATCTCCACCGCGTACATGGTTGTCAAAATGGTTTTCGGTAACGACAGAGAGTATGCCCATATCCGATCCCGGTCTCTTTAACAACCAACGTTATTAATACCCGTGGTTATAAATTCCAAAATAGTTAATATTAAATCAAAATACTTCATTTTAACTTTTAAAAGTGAAGTTATTATATTTATGAATCGAATATCCAAAAATCTCAATTTCAGCCACTGCAACACTTAACGAGTGCTACTGTAACCTTTTTATTTATTTGGATTTAATTTAAATTTCGCGACCACGGCACTTACCAAGTACTACAATAGCGCTTAATTAATTTTTAGCTTTTAGTTCATTTGCATCATCTACGGCACTTACAAAGTGCGGTAATATCCTTTACAACAGTTGCAAGTTAATTAATTTTTTTGTAGACTTCAATATAAATTCATCAATAATTAAACTTAAATTTTAAACTAAATTAACTTATAAAAAAAATTATCCATTTGAAATAGTCATTTAAATCTACCCAAAAATTTATGATTTTTATGAAGTATATTCCACTAATAAATATCAACCTCTCAAGGCTTTACTTATTAACATTAAATGCCCTAATTTCTATATTTTTCTATATTCAAAATTTTCTTAACCATTTAGTTGAATACCATTTAAAAATATAGCAAAATTTCCTCATTATTTATTAACTTACCTTTCATTCTTAAACCAAACTTCCATTTCTAAATTAAGATATATTTCAAATTTTATGTTTAAGTATTTGTAACAACCCGCTATTTTGGACCATTTAAATCGACAATAAAACCATACATATCCGACTTGAATAATTCAAAATACCGAATTGTTAATTAAAATTTGGCAAAGCTTAAAATATACAAAAAAATAAATCAATCATAGAGTAATATAATGCAGCGGAATAGATAAAGAATAGTAGTTCATGAACCTACTATATACATAGAGTTAGAAACAAAATACAACCGAATAGTTCAAATGCAGTGAAGTCTCCAATGCAACAGATGACTTCGCTGAACCGATCAACTGGAAAGGCTAGAATCTAATCGATAGTTGGATCTCCAAATGAAGCTCCAAACTCCAAAGGTGAGTCTCTAATGTTGTATCACTCAGTCTGACCCGAGCGTAAAGCAAAACACAAAACACTCGAGTCAGGATTAACATTCTTATATCAATAAATCCAACTCAAGTGAAATATCAACTGAAATAAAAATAACTTAAAGGATGTTCGGGATAGTTATCCTCTATGGGTCCATGGAACTATCTACAAGGTAGAAATATACTATAACACCATGGTCATTTCAGCTTAATTTATACTTCAAAACCAAATATCATTTCACTTCAAATATCTTTATATTTCCCAAAATAGAAATTATATATATTAAATAATTTATACAATAAAGTATTTTCATTTCCCCCAACTTAAAAAATCGTTTCAACATCAACCCGACCTTCCAATTTAAATTAGATTGAATCTCAATTTATCAATTTAAATTCAACTTAATTCCTAAAATAAACACTTCAATTTATCGATCTCAAATTCGGATTTGTAATCACCAAAATACCCCTTTATATTTCAATATATTTCAAAACTTTAAGTATTCAATTTTTCAACTAAATTTTTATTCAATTTAGTTTTCTAAATAATAAAATCAAATTTGGTTCAACCTAAGTTTCACTTTAATTCAATTTAGTTGCTAAATAACAAATTTAACTACGTTGATTTCAAATACAGATCTGAATCTCAACATAAACCATTTAAATTCCAATATAGTTCAAGGCTTTAATATTTAAATATTCTATATAACAGTTTCATATAGATCTCGATTTAACCTCATTATTATTTAGTCTTGAAATACTCCCTTACTAGATTCAATATCATTTAAGTAACCTTAAATTACATTTTACTCAATATTTTCTTTAATTTTATTAAACGTGAAATATTCATTAAATCTCTTAAATCAAAAATCCAGTTACAAAATCATACCTTTAAATTTTCCATTCAATAATTTCAAATCGATTTAATTAAATAAGTCCTTATTTAAATACCGTTTTTGATAAACCCAAATTTATCTCCCAATCTTAATTATTCAACTGTTTACAACGGTAAATTTTGAAATATAAATCTTAAATAATACCCAAACATATTATATGGATTAAATCAATCTCAATAATATTATTATTTAATCTATATATATTTCCATTTATATATATAATATTTTAAGAACCAATATTTATTAAATCCCATATATTTCTTTTCAACTGTAGAACCAACGGTGTCCGTATATATTTCCTATCATATAGTCAAGTGCTACGGATATTTATCATTTCAACCCGTACACTAAATGTATACGGGTGGATATCATTTCAATCCGTAAATGAAAATCGCTTGGGTTTATCATTTCAACCCATAACGATTTTCTCCTATTCTAAAGTCCGTTCGGGTATGTATCATTTCAACCCATAATGATTTCTATACTAACAGTGAACTTGCAGAGTGATAACAGATATGAAAATAATAATAACAACAGGCATATATGATCAAAATAAATATAAACGATAGGATATGGTGTCATATCCCATAACTGAATAGTTATAGATAATAGCATATATAACAATTTAAATAACTACAGCCTCATATTTCAATTGTCGTTTCAATTGAAATCAAATTTAATAAATAAAAGAACGTTAATCGTGAGTGATTGCTCACCTTTCGAGGTTAGAGAGATAGACAATGAAGTTGAGTTACGAAACCCAATCACGAATCTCAAAGCAAAGTAAGATCGGCACGAATCGACGATCAAAGCTGGTAAAAGAAATCGATGGGAACGGATCAAATTAGCTCGATAAAAATTTAGGCGAGATGTATTTTTATATTATTATCCTCCTTAAATCCAAAATTCAAATTAAAGTATATATACATTTTATATAAGTCTTAAATTAAATATATTTATTGAAATCAAACATATAAAAAAATCAAATCCAAATTCACTCTATCTTATAGTATATACGTTATATTTGAAACATCAATATCTGAAACTAAATGTACATAGCCAAATTAACATCCAAAGATATACATAACAGTAAACAATGTAAGTTTAAAGAAATCTAATAGTCTAACCAAATGCAGACTTCCTGTACAAATAATATACTGTAATCATTATTATTATTATCATTATCATTATTATTACTATTATTTTATCTTACCAAAAATAAAAATATGCTAACACAATGCTAGTAGAAAAATGGAGAAAGGATTCTTATGCTTACCAATATTGACAAGCAAACCTACATTTTATATGTACAGTAATGTGTGTATAAACAAACCTTTATATGGGTTGCTATATACATGTTTAAAAAATGTTATACATATATTGTTACACATATTCACAGCAGCCGTTATACCTAACTTGTATACATATTATATTTTAAACAACACCTGACAATAGATGAAGGTAAAACAAAAATAATATATATATATATATATATTATAACTAATACAAACCTATAAAGCTCTGAAATGTATACTAGTATATCTATACAACCAACCCAATATGAAAATATGTACCCATGCAAATATCTAAAGTTTTTACAAACAAAGCTTAGGCTTATATATATAAAATAAAATAAAACAATAACTTACGCACACAAAAAAACACAATACTTAATGAGACAAACGCACAAGTTGTATTACCTTTCAAGATATCATATATATATATATATGTTAAAAGTTTTCTGCAAGGATAAATGGGTGACAAGGTCAGATACGGCTACGTGCAAGAGTGTGAAAGAAGAGAGAGGGTGGAGAAAGAAAAGTTGAGGAGAAGAAAGTGACAATAGATCCTTGCTTTACCAAAAAAAAAAGCTTATTAACGTGAAATAAAATGAGCCGTAAAAGAATTAATGAATACAAAAAAACGTATAATTCAAAACGGTGTGGGCCTCAGGTAAATATCCATTCACATCTTTTTTTGACATATATAAAACTTATGAAAAGCTTTAAAATGAAACGGCTATATATTAATTATTATTATAAAAAGTTTTAAAGTGACTAAGGAAATAAATATATGGAAGCTGATAAAGGAGAATGAAGAGACCCAAAAATGGAATGACAAATAATAATTTAGAATTGATGGAAAAAAGTAACAGCTGGCATAACCCAAAGTTATAAATGCAGAGGAAAACGCTTTGCACAATTTAAGGTGAGCTTTCAAATTTTTTTGAATGTTTTATAACTTTCCAGCTATAGTGAAGAAAATGAAATTTTAAAGGCAAAAATTAAAGTGACCGTTCAAATTAAATGAATATAAAACGTATGCATGTTTTGTACATTCATACTTCCAAAATGGTATGACGTGGCAATGGTCGACTTTCAGTAAAAGATGAAATAAATGTGAGAAATGAAACAAAAAGGAATGAACCGCATTTTTCCAAAACAAAACGTATGCAACAAATCAGCAAATAAATAGAAACGTGTAGGGAGATGAGTGAAATAAATAGAAAATTTTAAAATATAAATAAATATAACATACGTGAAAAGGAAAACATGACGATTTAGAAATTAATAAATGAGAAACGTATATCCCTATACGTTTTAGTTTCAAAAAGGACAGAAAATTTTATCAAAAGTTATAAAGAGTTAAAAGCATTGAAACGTGTTTTCCGCTGAAATTTATTTTATTCCCAAGTGAGATGAGAGAGAAAGGGAAAGATTTCAAACAAATGAATATATTCCAAATGAATGTAATATAAACGGTCATGGTGTGGTTCATCAGAAAATTTAATGCAATTTATAATTGTGTGAGCTGTACGTTGATTTAAGGAAAAAAATAAAAGCAATTAATGGCTTGATTTACTAGTACGTTTCAAATTTGAAAAGAAAAGAGAAGTAAGGGTTGAAATTTTGATTTCAATTAAATGATCGCGTGAATGAGCAAATAGCAGAAAGAGATAATGGAATATATGGTAGAAAAGGAATAAATGAAATGTGAACGGATAGAATGCAAATTGAAACGACAGAGAATTAAATATAAGGTGGAAAGTTGTGGCAACGCTCACCCATAGATTTAACTAAAACCTTTTAAAGAAATTTAACATGGTATGAGTTGTACGGTTTCAAATTTGAAAAGTAGATAAATCCAAGTCAGAAATTTCTGCACCGATGACGCACGTTTTTATTGTTTCCGTCGCGTATCGGATCTCAAAATACATAAATAAATATAGCGTAGTGATCAGTACAACGAGACGATCAAAATGGTATATAGATATTGGTGGTACGATTGAATTATAAAAATTCGAATTTTCACTAGCAGAAAAATGCATTAAAAACGCAGAAAATAAGATCGACGGAGCTATAGAAGTCCAAATTTGGAAAAACGAAAAATAACATCTCAGTCAGAAGATGATTTAGAATTTTTCTGTGTAAAAATATTCAGGTATTGAAAATAAATTTATTTTCGCCAATTATTAACTGATTTGAATTTAATAGAATTGTATAATAAATAAACTTTCATATAATTAATTAAAAATTTACCATTTGCTATATTTAATTATACGTAAACCAAATATTAAAACTTTATTTTAAAATATTATTATTAAAATTTCTCAAAATCCAAATTAAATACGTTATAAAACCAATTAAAAATTAATAAAAATTTATGGGTCGTTACACTCTCCCATGCATAAAACTTTTCATCCCCGAAAAGGAAGGAGATAGGAGAATAGAACAACCAGAAATATAGGTAGATTGAAAGTCAAGGGTAAATAATTAATTTAAAACTATATAAATTTTACTTGAAATATTCATTTGAAAACTTCATTTGCGATTCAGTTATCTTTAATACTTTAAAATTTTCAAAACCCATTTGTAAAATTTCATGCTTCCCTTATAACTAACATTTATATGTTTAAATAACATCTTTATAAATATATGAAAACTATTTAGAAACAATTATTCCCATCATTAGTTATACTTACAAAGAAGCTATTGAAAACATTAAATCCATAACTCATAAATTTATAAATTTATCTTTAGATACTTTTCAAACATTATTAATAAATCATTCACTTTAAATATGTTTTATTTAATTAATAACTTCAAAAATATTTATAACACTAAAATTTTCTATTAAACAATGTAGTATACAAATAAGCAATATTTAAAAGATTATATTCAAAAAGGAAAGAAGGTAGATTCGGAAAAACAGAATCAAGGTGAACAACTAAAGCTGAGAAGATAAGGTAGATTTAAAGAATAGAATCAGGCACGAATCGTAAATTTCAAACCATAAGAGTTTCAATTTAAAATATTAACACAAAATTCCTTTGTTGAAAAATACCTTTATAATAAAATACCCATATATCGAAATAAATCTTTCTTTCAAAATTATTTTTATAACTCGATGTTTCAACAAGTTTATCCTCGTTCTTGCAGACTCTGGCCATGCGTTGATCAGGCGCAAAGCTAGAATTCTTCAAGTACTTAGTAGACTTGTTTCAACACCCAGTGAAAATACTTGAAAAACCTTTAAAACAGATATGGAAAGTACAATCCAAACAAAACAACCAAACCAAAACCTTTGTCCAACCATGGTTCGCAGATACACAATGGTTACGCCTGGATCCCCTAGGAAACAATCTGTATCCGTAAGCTTTCTCAGCCCTGCGAGTTACGCCATGATGACTAGTAGAGTGCAGGATACACAATGGTTACACCTGGGTCTCCCAGGAAACAATCCGTACCCCTAAGCCGTCTCAGCCAGGCAGTTTCGCTACTAATCGCGACCTACACAGATTGCAGGATACACAATGGTTACGCCTGGATCCCCCAGGAAACAATCTGTACTTCTAGGCCAGACTCAGCCAGGCAATTTCGCTATGTAGTCGCGAGAGAAAAAAACCATGGGTTACGCCACGGTGGGAACACTCGAGTATCACATTCGGAAAACCAAAAATCAGAGAGAATGATAGATAGAATGAATCCACAATGTGGCCACAAAGCGGATATCAAGCAGAAGGCACTTTCCATATCATTGCTTCGAAAATATATATCATATAGTACCTTTTCAAAAACCTTCAAATATCATACTTATATAAAGTCCATTATATATAGGATTCTTTTTTTCAAATCGAATACTTTCCAAATCAATAGTATATCAAATCATACTTATATAGACTTCGATTATATAAAATTCTATTTCCAAATTGAGTACCTTTCAAATCAATAGATTTCAAATCAACTTCATACTTATAGAAATCCATTTTATATAAGTTCGACCACTCCCAAATCAAGTGCTTAATAATATAAGGTTCTTAATTTCAAATCATTTCAATATCAATTCAGTTTCAAAATCATATATGATTTCACCAAATTTTCTCCCAAATTAAATATCTAAATTTCAAAGTTCCCAAAATAATAGGTTTAGAAAATTATCCCAGATTCCAAATTAAATTAATTCAAGTCAAACAAATTCAATTCCAAAATCACCATATAAGTATTGGTTTTTAATTTCAATTTAATTTCTAAACCAAATAGGTTTCCAAATTTATAATTACCCCTTTAAAACATTTAAACTATCTATTTCTATTTGAAATATCCAACTTACCTTTTTGAAAACCATTATTCAAAACTATTTTTTTTCAAAACATTTCAAAACTAAATTTATATTCTTTATCAAACATTTTATACTCTTCGAAATTTCTTAGCTTTGAAAATTTAACCTTGATTTGGAAGTGTTCGAACATTCAAAATAGTTAGGGAAATCAAATTTCCAAATTCAAGAGTTGAAAATCAACATAAATCAATAAATTAATTTCAATAGATAGGATTATACTAAATCATACCCGGAACTCGAGGACTGAACACCGGTCACACTTTAAATTGTTTCAAATATATTCATATATCTTTCGAAAATATCAAATTATACTTCGGAATTGGAAATCAAAATGGTTTTACAAAATCACTCGCATAGCGAAGCTATTAAAGAGGCCTCTCCACCACTCTGAATCTCGAAAATCAATGTCGATGATGCGTGCACTCATCATCGAAATTATTTTCCAACGACATAAGTGAGTTCTGGACTTCTATTTTCTTGTAAACTTCTTTGAATTTTTTTTTCAAAATCCTTGGAACTCATTTGAAGTCATTTGAAACATTTCTTATTCAGAAAATACTGTCAAATCTTATTATTATATATTTCTAAATCTTAAACCAATTTTCAAAAATACTGGAGTCCAATCTCTCAAATTTCAAATTCAAAACCTTTCAGTTATAAATCATTTTTGTACAAAAAAAATTTCTTATAATATTTTCAAAATTTCAAATCTTTTCGATACTTCAAATTCTCTTTTTTTTAAAGGTATATAATCCTTATCGAAAACATTTTCTCTTTTATATATAGAATAAAATCATAGTTACCTAAATAAAAATTTCGGCATATAAAACAATTTTAAAATACAAACAAAACACGATTTTCAAAGGTTGATTCAAGAATGGATTTTAAACAAAGATAGAGATTTAATTTAGAGGAACTCCAATCAATAGAATCCTAATTCGAAGATAGACTCGAACGAAGATGAGATTAATTAAATTACAAAATAGAAGATGGATATACTTCTATAAATCGCGGGCGACCTTTATCGGTCAACCGTGATTCCAAAATTAGATCAGTGCAGAATTCTGAGGCAATTCGACATTCGATCGCCAAAGATATAATTCGAAATAACAAAAGATAGTAGCATCTAAACCGAGGGATACATAAATCTTCGGTGAATCAATGCCAATTGTAAAGGAATTTCACCCCCTTTACAAATCATTCAGTGGAGTCATTGGATACTCCAGAATCAAAAGAATATAAATAGAGAGAGACGAGAATGAATTTTTGAACCACAGGGAACGTTCCAAAGTTCAAAGGAAATCGAGTCAAAAGGAAGAGATTCAACTCGAATGAAAGTGATTCTGTAAATAAATTTACCATATATGCTAAGTTTTGCCTAGAGCCAAAGCTTTGATACCAACTGTAATGACCCGCTATTTTGGACCATTCAAATCGACAATAAAACCATACATATCCGACTTGAATAATTCAAAATACCGAATTGCTAATTAAAATTTGGCAAAACTTAAAATATACAATAAATAAATCAATCACAGATCACAGAGTAATATAATGCAGCGGAATAGATAAAAAATAGTAGTTCATGAAGCTACTATATACATCAGAGTTAGAAATAAAATACAACCGAATAGTTCAAATGCAGTGAAGTCTCCAATGCAACAGATGACTTCTCTGAACCAATCAACTGGAAATGCTGGAATCTGAATCGATATTTGGATCTCCAAATGAAACTCTAAACTCCAAAGGTGAGTCTCTAATGTTGTACCACTCAGTCTGACCCAAGCGTAAAGCAAAACACAAAACACTCGAGTCAGGATTAACATTCCTATATCAATAAATCCAACTCAAGTGAAATATCAACTGAAATACAAATAACTTAAAGGATGTTTAGGATAACTATCCTCTATGGGTCCATGGAACTATCTACAAGGTAAAAATATACACTATAACACCGTGGTCATTTCAGCTTAATTTATACTTCAAAACCAAATATCATTTCACTTTAAATATCTCTATATTCCTAAAATAGCATTTATATGTATTAAATAATTTATACAATAAAGTATTTTCAATTTCCCCAACTAAAATCGTTTCAACATCAACCCGACCTTCCCATTTAAATTAAATTGAATCTCAATTTATCAATTTAAATTCAACTCAATTCCTAAAATAAACACTTCAATTTATCGATCTCAAATTCGGATTTGTAATCACAAAAATACCCCTTTATATTTCAATATATTTCAAAACTTTAAGTATTCAACGTTTCAACTAAATTTTTATTCAATTTAGTTTTCTAAATAATAAAATCAAATTTGGTTCAACCTAAATTTCACCTTAATTCAATTTAGTTGCTAAATAACAAATTCAACTACGTTGATTTCAAATACAGATCTGAATCTCAACATAAACCGTTTAAATTCCAATATAGTTCAAGGCTTTAATATTTAAATGTTCTGTATAACAGTTTCATATAGATCTCGATTTAACCTCATTGCAACGTCCCGAAAATTTTCGACTTTTGAAAATTCAACATCGATACTCACTTTATCGACTGTCGAGAAATCGAAGGCCGGAAACCCGAAATGTTATGGTTTAAGAAAAGGAAAGAGGTAGAAGAAGAGAGAAAGGATGGAAAATAGAGAGAAAAGAAAACAGCAGAACAATGACAGAATCTAACAATTCGCAGCGGAACAACATATAATAAATAAATGAATAATCTTTAAACAAAGAACTATATCAGTTATTACATTTTTAAACATTACATTACATCATCATCAGAGTGTACAACAACATACATCAACAAACAAACAATGCAGCGGAAAAGAAATACTATATACTAATAATACGCCATGCCATCCATCTTGCATCCAGCAACTCCAGAAATATCCTGATAAACCTTAACTCTTGACTGCCCGTGTGGAAATTGGTGGGCACCCAGAGTTTAGGAAGGAAAACAATAAACTCCGAGTCAGTCATGTGACTGGTGTGGGAACTCAAAACAGTTTATTTATCTTTAAAATCAAAATATAGGAATATTTTTAAAATCAATTCGCAATGCTTTTAAAAAATGAGACTACCATAAGGCCTCCCGCACACACACATGCAAACGCAGAATCAAAGGAGATTTCTCCTTATGATAGTCAAAGATGCTTGATACGCATTAAAAAGAACATTTGATATTATTACTAGTGCATAGTGTAGGAAAAATTTATTTCGAAAGTAGAATATAAATCTTAGCCAACATAGACATTTCGAACTATGCCTACTATAGCTACCATGTTCAATAGCGGGTTACCGCCATATTCCATAGCAGGTTATACAACTAAAACCGTACAAGGCTCGTATTTGAAGAATGGATTTTCCAACAAATGGTCAGGCCAAGGAACTTCCCATTGCCACATGGAAACACCTCTGGAAGGACGCCCCGAGAACCACCGTTCTCTGCTAAACAAAGCCGGGAACCCCTTTTCCCAAGGGATATTACAAACCCTCAGATATACCACCCCCGGTCCTTTGGAACCTTTAAACGAGCGCTCGTCGCCATCATCACACAATCATAAAGTGTTTTCAACATGAGTAAGTATCTGGGCTCCATACCATGATACTACCCTTTTCCAGAAGGAATGGTCATACCCTAGGGAAGTGATCCCTGAAAACCTTGCCGCACAATTCCTGTTTCGACCATTACCGGTTTGTGAGGCTCGACGAAGTCACGTCCACAAAAACATACTTTATACAAAAGCCATGCTTTGGGTCAACAAATGATCATAGAAATGATCACCAAGATAGACGATCAAATAAATGATCCTATCACAAATAATCAACACAATGATCATTTACAGCAACACTCAGCATGTCACATTACCAAATTGGGAATATATCGCTGATAACATTCAACTACATAACCTCTGAGCTCGTACGTCTCAGAGAAGGGTGTTAAGCTAAAAGAATAAATTCTCCGCCACCAACAGAAATATATTTGAATGAAATTGGCTTTATATCTCAATTTGTAATGTCAGACATACAATCCATACATGTCTGTTCCGGGCTCGAACAAAACCGAAGGCACTTACAAAGAAGTCCTTGCAATCCGGATAATCTCTAATCACGTCCGGACTTCCCATCACATAGGGAGTCTCTATACCGTAGTTACTCGGTACAAAGACAATCGACGAGTTGTCCTTTCGCTTTCAAAAAGATCCGGTCTTCAACACCGGTCATCAAATGCAATTCATAACGATGTATCACATATTCGGAATGGGTTATACAACCCCATGGTCCTTTCCCGGTTAACCCGAATAGTGAGCGCTTATTCAAAAATAAGTGTGGCATTCAAATTCAAACAAATCACATCAATTACCCATTCAAAGGTAAATATTGATAGTCGGTTATTGAACTATCAATGGATATGCACACATCACCAGATTCCAAATAATTTTCCAAATTATTTATTTTCCAAAATATGTTTACAAGATATAAAAATTTCACACTTCAAAAATAAATCAATATTTATTTTTAAACAAGTTCCCCTTTCTTTTATAAATTCCATAGTGAATTTATATTTCAAAATATCCATGCATATACGATTTCAATTATTCATTTCAATTTATCTTCAAAAAGATAAATTCCCAAAATATTCACTTTATATTGGAAAATGTTTCCATACTTATTTATTCATTAGTAATTCACAGATTTTATTTATTTTCAACACTTAGAAAATATTCAATATACTTAAATCGAAATTAAGTATATATTTCATTCTTTAAGGAAATCATTCTCTTAACCATATTTATTTGGGCCAAAACGAATGTTGCGTAAAACATCGTTACGACAACCCAAAATCACTAGTATAGGGATTCGAAATTAAAATAGATATATAAATCCCAATACTATACAAAACATTTCCTTTCGGAAATCATTTACTATAACAACAGTGTTATAGTCCACCATTTCCTTTTATTTCTCGAAAACGTCTATTTCAACAATAAATGTTGAAATCTATGGTTTCGAATCTCAACACATTTTAAAACATCGTTAGATCGTTTTAATTCTATTTAAAACATCAAATCTAAACATTTTCTTTAACATATTATTCACTATTCAAAAACGTGAATATATTACGTTAACACATTTCATCCTTTTATACATTTCGTTTTAAAAGATTATTCACAATCAAAAATGTGAATATAACTCCATTAATAGGTTTCAACAATTTACTTATCAAAATAAGTCGTTTACGAATTTATAAAACAACGTTTATAAATTCCATTTCTATTTATTTTACCACAACTTCCTTTATAAATTCCTTTATTAACCTATCTCAATTCATATCTCAATGATATACTAAAAGTTCATATTATAAGTGAAATACTTATATTTATTTGTTTGCAAAAATCGTTCCTTTGAACTTCATAATTATAAATCTTATAACTTATAAGATTCAATTATTTATCCAAAACCATTATTTTAATAACTTTACAAATTTTATAAACCTACTGCTTATAAAATTCCATTTATAACTTCACCGTTTATAATTCTATAAATTTCATTCATTTCCGAATTTCATTCATAGTTCATTCTAACACTTATAAAAACTCGTTTTATAATTCAAAATATTCTAATTTATAAATATCCATTTTATAAATCTTTTATACAAATCAATTTGTATTATTATTCTAAAACGTCTTTAAACTTCTTTATAATTTCATCCTTTTGATTTATAAAATAATTAAATTTTATAAATCCTATTTTTAAACTTTTTATAATAAATTCAGAAATCCCAGTTTAAACTATTTTATAAAAATCATTAATCCCATATTTTCAAAAATCAACCTTTAACTATATTTCTCAAAAACCATAATTTTTATAACATTAAAATTATAACGTTTATTTATTTATAATGGATCAATTCCAAACATATAGTACATTTTCAAAAATCACTTTAAAAATCATTTTAAAATTTAAAAATTGGTCCAATGATGCTACACACCAAATAGTCAATCACGACAACAACGATATCATATATCGATATGATAATCCATCAAATATCAAAATATCTGAATCAAATAAATACTGTTGAGGAATCCAGTTGGATCCCTCCAACCTGTTTTCCTGCATCCACAAACATTAGCACAATACCAATTCCGCTCCAGTATGGAATTATCGCGGTATATGGGATTTAAAATATTACCCGCTTAATAGACGGCGCAATAGGGTCTCATCCGCTATACAAATGCGGGAAATCAATAACTGCAATATATACATATGCCAATATATATATATATATATATATATTGCTATTATATATAATACCAATTTCACTGTTTATGAAATATTTGCGGTATATGTTTTTAATAAATAACATCCGCTTACTAACGGCGCATAATGTCTATTTTAACAATCAATAGATATCAATCAACATTCAAATATGCATTCAAATATTTTAAATCTAACTATTTAAAATAAAATCGAAACCGATTCGATTGAGTGAGAAGTTCTCACCTTGATTTCAATTTCGTTTTAGCGATTTATTTCGAATAAACGTTTAATTTTACCCGAAATTCTCACTAACCCCAAACGACTCCAATCCAACTCCATCGCGTAGTGCTCGTCCATACGATTCCAAGGCAACTGGTTTCGCGCGTTTTCGACCTCGTATGAAAAAGTTATGCATTTTTAAAGATTCACGAATTTATATACATAAATTTACAACCTTTTATTTTAATTTATAAACCTAAGTTTAATCACAACCTTTGATTTCAATCCCCTGCAATCTAAGCCGTGCTTTCCTTCTCCTTCTTCACGCGTAACCATCTACAGGTTATGAAGCAAAGGCCGAACCCACCATTTCCCATTTAGGGTTTAACATCCCGGCCACCACGACGAACATGAACACGATCGGAGACCCTCATTTTGAAGAGGACCTCGAACTCCACCTCCACCATGAACCATCTGCAGCTCGGCCACCCCCCTATCCTTGAATTGCGTGCGCAACACGCCACTGACGGCCCCCCTAGCTCCCCGTCCGACGCTCCAAACACGATCAACTCCGTATGAAATCAAAGCTCTCTCTATCCTCTACAACTTCTCAGTTGGTGATTTCGCGTGAATGTTTGTAGATTGAGAGATTATAGAGGAAGAAGGTCGTTAATTTCTGGCCATTGGTATAAGAGATGGTGGCTAGGGTTTTAGGTTTAGGTTTTTTTTTTTCTTGAGAATAATGGGCTATTTATAAGAAAACGAACGAAACACTATTCATTCCGGAAATCCCGAACTCCGATTCACGCACCGTAACCAGCGTTTCTAGGGTTCACCCCGCGTTTCGGACACAATGGAATAGGTTTCGGAAGCTAATTCGGACATCTGTGCGAGATATGGCTATAAACGTTCGATTTAAATTAAACCGATTTAAACGATTTTCTAGGCGTTTTAATTTGTACCGGACAAATGGTAAATCCGATTGACACGAAATTTGAAACCTTAAAATAATATCACATTACGGATCCGATGAAACTGGTTTCGTCGAAATCCGAGACCTTTTGAAAAATGGCTATTTTAACTCGCCAAATTAAAATTAAAAATAATTCGATGCGTTTCGAGCTGCCACGATCAAACGATAACTCCAATTGCTACGAAAATTGAAATCCGGTAATAACTAACTATTACGGATCCAATGGAACTGGTCTCGTCCAATTCTGAGACTGTTCAAAAATTGACTATTTTCACCAGTCGATTTAATATTAAAATATTCAATTTTCACAAATAAACTTTTAATTCGATTTTAAAAGTTCTAAAATATCGTTCTAACTTCAATATGATAAAATAAAATTTTACAAATCATTTTCAATCATATTTAACTCAATTTTCAATTATTTCCATAATTTAACATATTAAATTATTGATTTAATTATTCAATTAAATCCAATTATTCAAAATAAAATTTATTCGACTTATAAATTCACTTATTAATATTTAAATTTAATTAAATATTCAAATTTTAATTACTAAAAATCCTAGGTCGTTACAATCTTCCCCCCTTAAAAGAATTTCGTCCTCGAAATTAACAAGTAAGAAAAGTTATAGAATTTATTAACTTTCCAAAATCCATAGTTAAACTTCTTATAATAACATACTAAGTTTTCAAATCTTACTTAGTTATCTTTTCAAAAACAACTACTATTGTTTAACTTTCAATTCTAAATCAAAGTTGTAGTTTTCAAAATTTTCCAATTTTCTCAAATTTTTCTAACGCCTTAAATTTTCGAAAAAATTCGCCATTGTCTCCTTTGCGCGGCTCGATCCGAAAAAAAAATGACAATATATATATCACAAATGCACATCTCATCAAGTAATGAGGCATCCCGAAGGGAAAAAGTATAAAAGTACGATATTTAATCCGAGATATGTACCTTATATTTTATTAGCGAGCATATACGGCTAATACAGCGCGAAAGCGAGCTCCAAATGCGAAGCAAACGCGATCCGCACCTACTAAACACTCAACAAACAACATGAGAATCATGTATATAGACAATAGTATCAATATACAACATATAGCAACATAATAACTATATATGCCAACATAACAAATGCAAACATGACAATTATATTCAACCATCAACCAACTATCATTCATAACCAATAAATATTCATTCATATTCTCATTAATATTCAATGAATTGGTTTTCAATTTAATCACATTTCATTCATTAACAGTGGATGTTTACTAACATTCATTCTCAATTAGTTTATATTCACTAATTCATATTCAAGTTGGTTCACTTCCAAATCAAATTCAATTCTATTTAAGATTCATTTAACTTCCAATTGAATTTCAATTAATTTAGCTTCCAATTTCATTAATACTTAATGAATTATATACAATCAATCAACTAACAACCATATAACAACCAAGGTATATTAATTACAACCAAATTCCTCTGCTTTTATTCATTCATTTTGGTTTAATTAAATTGATTTTCATTCAACTATTCAACATCCTAATAACATTAGATTTTAATGAATTAACACTTATATCCATTATTTCATATCAATTATTCACATTTAATTGATTAATATTCAATCCATTCATTCAATTCAATTACAAAAGTTGAATTTCATTTATATAACTCAAGTTCACATTTATCACTTCACTTTATTATTTTACTTTGATACCAATATCAACTTCGTTCAACATCTCTTAAGTTATATTCCATTTTACAAACATCACTTGGTTTTACATAACTTACATTCCAACTTATAAATCAATTCAGCTTCCAAATTCTAAAGTAAATTTTCATTTAACTTTAAATTCATTTTCAATTACAACTCATATTCATAAATATATTCATATAGTTTCACTTCTTATATATATAAGTTTATTTCACAATTGTAATCACTTTAATTATAATTCAATTCTTATAATTCATTTGCTTATACAATTATTCTTTTACTTAGATTATTCAAACAACTAAACCATCAACTTATATACACTTTAATAATTCTTAAAAATTATTCCTTTATATATAAAAATATAATCAAGGTAAAATTATTTCATTTACCCAATTTAAAACAATATCGTATCGGTTTATCTTGTTTAAGAGTTTAGAAACCCCTATCTACGATAGTTAGCTAGACTAGATCGACTGGAATCTATAAACAATCAACCGATAAGTCAACACAATACAAAACAATTTATATTCACTAACAAATACGCTCTCGTATCTATTATTACACTCAAACTCATTCTAGAGTACTACTGACTCTATCTCTAATGAGTAATACCCAACAGAACCATGGTTGTCGTTTAACCATATGCTCCGATACCAGATGTAACGTCCCGCCGTCAGTGGTCACAACCGGTAGGCTTTTCAACCATCCCAGCCCCACCGTGGCAGCAACTGATATCCGAAACTTGCTTTTACGGCCACCCTTTCGAATGTCACGGCTTCGCCTAACCAACCCCGTAAAGAGGACGTGTGGGGGTAAGAGTCTCCCGTTCGCCACCAAACCGCGAAGCGAGAACCCCCCATCACATATCACCTAGCATAAGCAAGACTGGTGTGGGAACTCAAAACAGTTTATTTATCTTTAAAATCAAAATATAGGAATATTTTTAAAGTCAATTCGCAATGCTTTTAAAAAATGAGACTACCATAAGGCCTCCCGCACACACACACATGCAAACGCAGAATCGGAGGAGATTTCTCCTTATGATAGTCAAAGATGCTTGATACGCATTAAAAAGAACATTTGATATTATTACTAGTGCATAGTGTAGGAAAAATTTATTTCGAAAGTAGAATATAAATCTTAGCCAACATAGACATTTCGAACTATGCCTAATATAGCTACCATGTTCAATAGCGGGTTACTGCCATATTCCATAGCAGGTTATACAACTAAAACCGTACAAGGCTCGTATTTGAAGAATGGATTTTCCAACAAATGGTCAGGCCAAGGAACTTCCCATTGCCACATGGAAATGCCTCTGGAAGGACGCCCCGAGAACCACCGTTCTCTGCTAAACAAAGCCGGGAACCCCTTTTCCCAAGGGATATTACAAACCCTCAGATATACCACCCCCGGTCCTTTGGAACCTTTAAACGAGCGCTCGTCGCCATCATCACACAATCATAAAGTGTTTTAAACATGAGTAAGTATCTGGGCTCCATACCATGATACTACCCTTTTCCAGAAGGAATGGTCATACCCTAGGGAAGCGATCCCTGAAAACCTTGCCGCACAATTCCTGTTTCGACCATTATCGGTTTGTGAGGCTCGACGAAGTCACATCCACAAAAACATACTTTATACAAAAGCCATGCTTTGGGTCAACAAATTATCATAGAAATGATCACCAAGATAGACGATCAAATAAATGATCCTATCACAAATAATCAACACAATGATCATTTACAGCAACACTCAGCATGTCACATTACCAAATTGGGAATATATCGCTGATAACATTCAACTACATAACCTCTGAGCTCGTACGTCTCGGAGAAGGGTGTTAAGCTAAAAGAATAAATTCTCCGCCACCAACAGAAATATATTTGAATGAAATCGGCTTTATATCTCAATTTGTAATGTCAGACATACAATCCATACAAGTCTGTTCCGGGCTCGAACAAAACCGAAGGCACTTACAAAGAAGTCCTTGCAATCCGGATAATCTCTAATCACGTCCGGACTTCCCATCACATAGGGAGTCTCTATGCCGTAGCTACTCGGTGCAAAGACAATCGACGAGTTGTCCTTTCGCTTTCAAAAAGATCCGGTCTTCAACACCGGTCATCAAATGCAATTCATAACGATGTATCACATATTCGGAATGGGTTATACGACCCCATGGTCCTTTCCCGGTTAACCCGAATAGTGAGCGCTTATTCAAAAATAAGTGTGGCATTCAAATTCAAACAAATCACATCAATTACCCATTCAAAGGTAAATATTGATAGTCGGTTATTGAACTATCAATGGATATGCACACATCACCAGATTCCAAATAATTTTCCAAATTATTTATTTTCCAAAATATCTTTACAAGATATAAAATTTTCACACTTCAAAAATAAATCAATATTTATTTTTAAACAAGTTCCCCTTTCTTTTATAAATTCCATAATGAATTTATATTTCAAAATATCCATGCATATACGATTTCAATTATTCATTTCAAATTATCTTCAAAAAGATAAATTCCCAAAATATTCACTTTATATTGGAAGACATTTCCATACTTATTTATTCATAAATAATTCACAGATTTTATTTATTTTCAACACTTAGAAAATATTCAATATACTTAAATCGAAATTAAGTATATATTTCATTCTTTAAGGAAATCATTCTCTTAACCATATTTATTTGGGCCAAAACAAATGTTGCGTAAAACATCGTTACGACAACCCAAAATCACTAGTATAGGGATTCGAAATTAAAATAGATATATAAATCCCAATACTATACAAAACATTTCCTTTCGGAAATCATTTACTATAACAACAGTGTTATAGTCCACCATTTCCTTTTATTTCTCGAAAACGTCTATTTCAACAATAAATGTTGAAATCTATGGTTTCGAATCTCAACACATTTTAAAACATCGTTAGATCGTTTTAATTCTATTTAAAACATCAAATCTAAACATTTTCTTTAACATATTATTCACTATTCAAAAACGTGAATATACTACGTTAACACATTTCATCCTTTTATACATTTTGTTTTAAAGGATTATTCACAATCAAAAATGTGAATATAACTCCATTAATAGGTTTCAACAATTTACTTATCAAAATAAGTCGTTTACGAATTTATAAAACAACGTTTATAAATTCCATTTCTATTTATTTTACCACAACTTCCTTTATAAATTCCTTTATTAACCTATCTCAATTCATATCTCAATGATATACTAAAAGTTCATATTATAAGTGAAATACTTATAATTTATTTGTTTGCAAAAATCGTTCCTTTGAACTTCATAATTATAAATCTTATAACTTATAAGATTCAATTATTTATCCAAAACCATTATTTTAATAACTTTACAAATTTTATAAACCTACTGCTTATAAAATTCCATTTATAACTTAACCGTTTATAATTCTATAAATTTCATTCATTTCCGAATTTCATTCATAGTTCATTCTAACACTTATAAAAACACGTTTTATAATTCAAAATATTCTAATTTATAAATATCCATTTTATAAATCTTTTATACAAATCAATTTGTATTATTATTCTAAAACGTCTTTAAACTTCTTTATAATTTCATCCTTTTGATTTATAAAATAATTAAATTTTATAAATCCTATTTTTAAACTTTTTATAATAAATTCAGAAATCCCAGTTTAAACTATTTTATAAAAATCATTAATCCCATATTTTCAAAAATCAACCTTTAACTATATTTCTCAAAAACCATAATTTTTATAACATTAAAATTATAACGTTTATTTATTTATAATGGATCAATTCCAAACATATAGTATATTTTCAAAAATCACTTTAAAAATCATTTTAAAATTTCAAAATTGGTCCAATGATGCTACACACCAAATAGTCAATCACGACAACAACGATATCATATATCGATATGATAATCCATCAAATATCAAAATATCTGAATCAAATAAATACTGTTGAGGAATCCAGTTGGATCCCTCCAACCTGTTTTCCTGCATCCACAAACATTAGCACAATACCAATTCCGCTCCAGTACGGAATTATCGTGGTATATGGGATTTAAAATATTATCCGCTTAATAGACGGCGCAATAGGGTCTCATCCGCTATACAAATGCGGGAAATCAATAACTGCAATATATACATATGCCAATATATACATATTGCTATTATATATAATACCAATTTCACTGTTTATGAAATATTCGCGGTATATGTTTTTAATAAATAACATCCGCTTACTAACGGCGCATAATGTCTATTTTAACAATCAATAAATATCAATCAACATTCAAATATGCATTCAAATATTTTAAATCTAACTATTTAAAATAAAATCGAAACCGATTCGATTGAGTGAGAAGTTCTCACCTTGATTTCAATTTCGTTTTAGCGATTTATTTCGAATAAAATTAAACGGACGTTTAATTTTACCCGAAATTCTCACTAACCCCAAACGACTCCAATCCAACTCCATCGCTTAGTGCTCGTCCATACGATTCCAAAGCAACTGGTTTCGCGCGTTTTCGACCTCGTATGAAAAAGTTATGAATTTTTAAAGATTCACGAATTTATATACATAAATTTACAGCCTTTTATTTTAATTTATAAACCTAAGTTTAATCACAACCTTTGATTTCAATCCAATGCAATCTAAGCCGTGCTTTCCCTCTCCTTCTTCACGCATAACCATCTACAGGTTATGTAGCAAAGGCCGAACCCACCATTTCCCATTTAGGGTTTAACATCTCGGCCACCACGACGAACATGAACACGATCGGAGACCCCCATTTTGAAGAGCACCTCGAACTCCACCTCCACCATGAACCATCTGCAGCTCGGCCACCTCCTATCCTTGAATTGCGTGCGCAACACGCCACTGACGGCCCCCCTAGCTCCTCCTCCGACGCTCCAAACACGATCAACTCCGTATGAAATCAAAGCTCTCTCTATCCTCTACAACTTCTCAGTTGGTGATTTTGCGTGAATGTTTGTAGATTGAGAGATTATAGAGGAAGAAGGTCGTTAATTTCTGGCCATTGGTATAAGAGATGGCGGCTAGGGTTTTAGGTTTAGGTTTTTTTTTTCTTGAGAATAATGGGCTATTTATAAGAAAACGAACGAAACACTAATCATTCCGGAAATCCCGAACTCCGATTCACGCGCCGTAACCAGCATTTCTAGGGTTTACCCCGCATTCCGGACACAATGGAATAGTTTTCGGAAGCTAATTCGGACATCTGTGCGAGATATGGCTATAAACGTTCGATTTAAATTAAACCGATTTAAACGATTTTCTAGGCGTTTTAATTTGTACCGGACAAACGGTAAATCCAATTGACACGAAATTTGAAACCTTACAATAATATCACATTACGGATCCGATGAAACTGGTTTCGTCGAAATCCGAGACCTTTTGAAAAATGGCTATTTTAACTCGCCAAATTAAAATTAAAAATAATTCGATGCGTTTCGAGCTGCCACGATCAAACGATAACTCCAATTGCTATTACGGATCCAATGGAACTGGTCTCGTCCAATTATGAGACTGTTCAAAAATTGACTATTTTCACCAGTCGATTTAATATTAAAATATTCAATTTTCACAAATAAACTTTTAATTCGATTTTAAAAGTTCTAAAATATCGTTCTAACTTCAATATGATAAAATAAAATTTTACAAATCATTTTCAATCATATTTAACTCAATATTCAATTATTTCCATAATTTAACATATTAAATTATCGAGTTAATTATTCAATTAAATCCAATTATTCAAAATAAAATTTATTCGACTTATAAATTCACTTATTAATATTTAAAATTAATTAAATATTCAAATTTTAATTACTAAAAATCCTGGGTCGTTACTATTATTTAGTCTTGAAATACTCCCTTATTAAATTCAATATCATTTAAGTAACCATAACTTACATTTTACTCAATATTTTCTTTAATTTTATTAAACGTGAAATATTCATTAAATCACTTAAATCAAAAATCCAGTTACAAAATCATACCTTTGAATTTTCCATTCAATAATTTCAAATCGATTTAACTAAATAAATCCTTATTTAAATACCATTTTTAATAAACCCAAATTTATCTCCCAATCTTAATTATTCAACTTTTTACAACGGTAAATTTTGAAATATAAATCTTAAATAATACTCAAACATATTATATGGATTAAATCAATCTCAATAATATTATTATTTAATCTATATATAAAATTTCCATTTATATATATAATATTTTAAGAACTAATATCTATTAAATCCCATATATTTCTTTTCAACCGTAGAAATTTATTTTCAAAATATTTATATGGACAAACGGTGTCTGTATATATTTCCTATCATATAGTCAAGTGCTACGGATATTTATCATTTCAACCCGTACACTAAATATATACGGGTGGATATCATTTCAACCCGTAATCCCAAATTCAATTAAATGAAAATCGCTTGGGTTTATCATTTCAACCAATAACGATTTTCTCCTATTCTAAAGTCCGTTCGGGTATGTATCATTTCAACCCATAATGATTTCTATACTAACAGTGAACTTGTAGAGTGATAACAGATATGAAAATAATAACAACAACAAGCATATATCATCAAAATAAATATAAACAATAGGATATGGTGTCATATCACATAAGTGAACAGTTATAGATAATAGCATATATAACAATTTAAATAACTACAGACTCATATTTCAATTGTCGTTTCAATTTAAATCAAATTTAATAAATAAAAGAACTTTAATCATGAGTGATTGCTCACCTTTCGAGGTTACAGGGATAGACAATGAAGTTGAGTTACGAAACCCAAGCACGATTCTCAAAGCAAAGTAAGATCAGCACAAATCGACGATCAAAGCTGGTAAAAGAAATCGATGGGAACGGGTCAAATTAGCTCGATAAAAATTTAGGCGAGATGTATTTTTATATTATTATCCTCCTTAAACCCAAAATTCAAATTAAAGTATATATACATTTTATATAAGTCTTAAATTAAATATATTTATTGAAATCAAACATATAAAAAAATTAAAACCAAATTCACTCTATCTTATAGTATATGCGTTATATTTGAAACATCAATATCTGAAACTAAATGTACATAACCAAATTAACATCCAAAGATATACATAACAGTAAACAATGTAAGTTTAAAGAAATCCAATAGTTTAACCAAATGCAGACTTCCTTTACAAATAATATACTGTAATCATCATTATTATTATTATTTTTATTTTATTTTATTTTACCAAAAATGAAAATATGCTAACACAATGCTAGTAGAAAAATGGAGAAAGGATGCTTATGCTTACCAATACTAACATGCAAACCTACATTTTATATGTACAGTAAAGTGTGTACAAACAAACCTTTATATGGGTTGCTATATACATGTTTAAAAAATGTTATACATATATTGTTACACATATTCACAGCAGCCGTTGTACCTAACTTGTATACATATTATATTTTAAACAACACCTAACAATAGATGAAGGTAAAATAAAAATAATATATATATTATAACTAATACAAACCTATAAAGCTCTGAAATGTATACTAATATATCTATACAACCAACCCAATGTGAAAATATGTACCCATGCAAATATCTAAACTTTTTAGAAACAATACTTAGGCTTATATATATAAAATAAAATAAAACAATAACTTACGCACACAAAAAAACACAATACTTAATGAGACAAACGCACAAGTTGTGTTACCTTTCAAGATAACATATATATATGTTAAAAGTTTTCTGCAAGGAAAAATGGGTGACAAGGTGAGATATGGCTGTGTGTAAGAGTGTGAAAAAAGAGAGAGGGTGGAGAAAGAAAAATTGAGGAGAAGAAAGTGACAGTAGATCCTTGCTTTACCAAAAAAAAAGCTTATAAAGGTGAAATGAAATGAGCCGTAAAAGAATTAATGAATACAAAAAAAACGTATAATTCAAAACGGTGTGGGCCTTAGGTAAATATCCATTCACATCTTTTTTGACATATATAAAACGTATTAAAATCTTTAAAATGAAACGGCTATATATTAACTATTATTATAAAACGTTTAAAGTGACTAGGGAAATAAATATATGGAAGTTGATAAAGGAGAATGAAGAGACCCAAAAATGGAATGACAAATAATAATTTTCAATTGATGGAAAAAAAGTAACATCTGGCATAACCCAAAGTTATAAAGGCAGAGGAAAATGCTTTGCACAATTTAAGGTGAGCTTTCAAATTTTTTTGAATGTTTTATAACTTTCCAGCTATAGCGAAGAAAATGGAATTTTAAAGGCAAAAATTAAAGTGACCGTTCCAATTAAATGAATATAAAACGTATGCATGTTTTGTACATTCATACTTCCAAAATGGTATGACGTGGCAACGGTCGACTTTCAGTAAAAGATGAAATAAATGTGAGAAATGAAATAAATAGGAATGAACCGCATTTTTCCAAAACGAAACGTATGCACAAATCAGCAAATAAATAGAAACGTGTAGGGAGATGAGTGAAATAAATAGAAAATGTTAAAATATAAATAAATATAACATACATGAAAAGGAAAACATGATGATTTAGAAATTAATAAATGAGAAACGTATATCCCTATACGTTTTAGTTTCAAAAAGGACAAAATTTTTTATCAAAAGTTATAAAGAGTTAAAAGCATTGAAATGTGGTTTCCGCTGAAATTTATTTTATTCCCAACCGAGATGAGAGATGTGACGCCCCACCTCTATACCCACGCTAGCCCAGAACACTACGGTGTAGTGCTATCAACTAGCACGGAGAATAAGGCTGTTGAGGAGCGACCATCAATAGTTAGGCCTTACACTAGTATTGGTTATCTCGATAGGAGTGGTATATATATATATATATATATTCTTTCATTTTTCGTCTCTGATTTATTTTCTCCCATCGACATACCCCAATTCCAGTATAAAACGAACTACGATGGTTCGTAATAGTTTAGAACAGTAAATATAAAATATCAACACAGATAATATAGATGCGGAACACAGATGAAACAGAAGGTCTCATATATATATATATATATATATATATATATATATATATATATATATATATATATAATAACTGATGTCAGTTACAATACATTCACACGGTACATATGATACAACTACAACAGTCGACTAAGGAAGTTACATATACAAGTACATTAACGTATTTAATATACATGAACACATATCTTCCTATACAATTTTACAGACTACTTCAAATGACGACGACTACTTCAAAAGATATGAAAGAACTTCATAGCTCTAGCAGCAACCCAAAGCAGAATATCTACAACCTGAAATACTCGGTCTGACCCGAGTATTAGATTCAAAAGAAAATAATACTCGGGTCAGTCTAATTCAAACTCAGTTATTAGTGCACAGAAGCAATAATAATTAAATAATGAATAGACGACAGTAATTAAACCAAATCAAAATGCAATTCAGAATATTGAATTGAAAAACAGATCAAAACCATTGAAATATCAATTAAAATATTAATTCAAGTAGGGTTGCAGTACACGCACGCGTGCACTGCCTCGCCACTACGAAATATGGAATACGTAAAAAGATCCATAAGTCAAAACAAATAGAATATTATACATGCCATACCGTGTGGTTGCAGTTCACGCTTGCGTGCACTGCCTTGCCACTATAGTGATGATGTACCCAAAAACTCGATGAACCAAAATCAATGAAGTATCAAATATCAATGCCATGGCCATTGAACAGCAGGCCAAAGTCATCACAGGTACAAGTTAAAAAGGAGCACATCCAATAATTTTTTTTCTCATAAAAAAAAATCAATAAAATGCTACAGGTTGAAGCTCCAAGACCAGCAAAACTCGAACCCGAAGCAACAATGACAAAGAGCTCACAAATGCTCAAAAACCAAGGCACTCTACACAATAGAGGCACAACCCAAAATATGATATGCCTCAAAGTTCAACAGTACTAACAGATAAGGTTCGAGCACAAGGAAATGCAACAGTGCTTCTTATAAATGAAAGACCGGACGATAAGTAATCGTGTACATACGTGGTTAATGAAACCAAATACTACATGAAACAGGTATGCAAACCAAATGCCATCAAGGTCAAAGACATAAGAATTTAAACATGACCGACAGCGCAGTAATGTATATGCAAGAAATTGCTGCAGTGAACAAGATCAGTTCACGGCACATGGACAAGCACATGTGCAAATGCAGTCATGCATAAGGGAAGTAAATAGGATTAAGACCAACAACCTCACAAACAACACAAAAGTCCACAAATTTTACACGACTGTAACCATCAGTGCACAAGGGCAATGACCCGTACGCATACATGAACCAGCAGAAGCAATAGAAATGCTACAGTGGAACAACAACGTACAAAGATCACTGTAACATGAATACAAGTGCAGGAAAAAACAGTGAAACAGCAGTATACACATTAAACGATTATGCAGGCACCAGAAACATGATCAACACAGCAAAAATGATCAAACAGTATGCACAGTGCACACTCAAGTAAGTGACACAGTGAACACGACAACAAGCAACGGTGCAGCATCAGGTCGAGCACAATGCAAATACAATGAGACAACACATAACTCGAACAATGGTCAACCATACATGCATACACGCATACAAATGTACGTATGCATATATTTACAGATAAGTCAACCAAGCAATTCGAACTACATCAAGAGCCGAAGCCACAGTGAAACTAAAGTGTTTAATAATACAACTCGAAATCAATTTCACTTAAATAGAAAATGCACGTGAGATTCAAATTGAAAACAAAAAAATGAAATCCCAGGCCATACTAAAACTATAACACAGACATACATATCTGCATACTCAAGTGGTACGAGACCTGCAACTGTGAAACCGGCCAATACAACAGATGTAAGACAAACTGCACCAAAAAGCAATGGCTAATACAAGTGTCAATACTAGTTAACCAAGTATATTGGTATCAGAAAATATATGCAGTGTATAAAAAGTCGAGGCAACAAACTAGTGAATAAGGATCATGACATACATATATACACACATACAAATCTGTACGTGTATATATACGGTGACTAAATGGACGAACTCAGCGATGAACTAGAGTACAGGCAGTGTGATAACTGATCAGAGAACAGCAAGTTCGAACAAAACAAGATCAAGCAGCCAGTTTTCAAAAATGTCCATAGTCAAATAGCATTTTTATCAAAATCGAACAAAATCAATTTAAAGCCGAGGCTTTGGAACAGCAAAGGTGTAAATGCAAGTATGACATACCAAATGAATTGAAGTACAGAGCATAACAAAGTCAAGTCTCAAATGAATCAAGGTACCAGGATATACGAGATCGACAAAACCCACGAAATCATCAACAATGAAACTCGCTTGAATTAGATGTGAGTAATATGAATTACTCACCTTCACTAGGTCGAGAATTTGAAGACGACGCCTACAAAAATCGAAAGCCCTAACGTCAGAGCACAGGGGGACGAGCGACGAACGAGTAACAACGGCCACCACAATTCCAAGCCCTAATTTGGAGAAGAGGACGAACGAGACCGCCTCCATTTTCTTCGTTCGATTTTATTTAGGTTTACAAACGAATAATGGAAAATGAGAAAGAGGGGATCGGGTTTAAGTCGAAGAAAAAGTAAAGGGAGATTGTGGGCTGGGTTGAAAATTTGAAATGAGTTGCGATTTGATTAAGTTTTATAATTTAATACTTTGGGCTGAAATGGGAGAGGCAGTTTGGTTGGGCTGGTTTATATTTAATAAATAATTTAGTTAAGGGAGATTGCTTAATTTAGTTTAGCGTTTAGCTTGTTTGTTTAATAGTAAGTGCAATTTGATTGTTATAATAATTATTCACACTTTCTGATAGCATTGTTCTTAATTCATAGGTACGCTATGGAAAACCAAGTAAACACTACAGAGATCGAACGTTTATCAACAAACTACTGAAAACCAAAGTTTGGACCGAAACCAAAACAAATGAACCACTATTTAAAAAAAATCAAAGCCCCTCAAACTTTATAACCATTTGTAATTTAAATTTTAAAAACTTCAATTTGAAAATTGATGAAAATATCGGATTGTTACAAGAGAGAAAGGGAAAGATTTCATACAAATGAATATATTCCAAATGAATGCAATATAAACGGTCATGGTGTGGTTCATCAGAAAATTTAATGCAATTTATAATTGTGTGAGCTGTACGTTGATTTAAGGAAAAAAAATAAAAGCAATTAGTGGCTTGATTTAATAGTACGTTTCGAATTTGAAAAGAAAAGAGAAGTAAGGGTTGAAATTTTGATTTCAATTAAATGATCGTGTGAATGAGCAAATAGCAATTAGCAAATAGCAGAAAGAGATAATGGAATATATGGTAGAAAAGGAATAAATGAAATGTGAACGTATAGAATGCAAATTGAAACGGCAGAGAATTAAATATAAGGTGGAAAGGTGTGGCAACGCTCACCCATAGATTTAGCTAAAACCTTTAAAAGAAATTTAACATGGTATGAGTTATACAGGTTTCAAATCTGAAAAGTAGATAAATCCAAGTCACAAATTTCTGCACCGATGACGCACGTTTTTATTGTTTCCATCGCGTATTGGATCTCAAAATACAGAAATAAATATAGCGTAGTGATCAGTACAACGAGATGATCAAAATGGTATATAGATATTGGTGGTACGATTGAATTATAAAAATTCGAATTTTCACTAGCAGAAAAAAGCAGTAAAAACGCAGAAAATAAGATCGACGGAGCTATAGAAGTCCAAATTTAGGAAAACGAAAAATGACGTCTCAATCGGAAGATGATTTAGAATATTTCTGTGTAAAAACATTCAGGACTTGAAAATAAATTTATTTTCGCCAATTACTAACTGATTTGAATTTAATAGAATTATATAATAAATAAACCTTCATATAATTAATTGAAAATTTACCATTTTCTATATTTAATTATACGTAAACCAAATATTAAAACTTTATTTCAAAATATTATTATTAAAATTTCTCAAAATCAAAATTAAATACGTTATAAAACCAATTAAAAATTAATAAAATTTTATGGGTCGTTACAGTATTTATTTATTTAACTATTAAATTCATAGAAAATTCCATAACACCTTATTAATTTATTTAAATTCCAATTTACATCAAAATTTATTACATTCACATACTTAGCTTGAATTCCATCAAAATTTCCAAAGCGAATTTATTACTTCAAATTCCAACTTATCATTTATTTATTTATACATTTAACTTGTATAAGACTACCAATAATTATTTTAACCCAATTTAAATCAAAATATTAAAATATATATTTAAAATACTTAAAATTTCCAGAAAAATATATATATAATAACCACGGGTTTGTATAACATTTTCTAACCTAGATCAAGTGATACGGATATTATATCATTCCAATCCGCAATTTACAAAGAATAACCCGGGCTCTATCATTTCAAACCCGCAATCCCTAGTTAAATAAATAAATAAATAAAAAATATCGTTCAGGCCTATCATTTCAGCCCGTAACGATTTCTATTCTACAGGGAATTTGCAGTGATAAACAGTAAATAAATAAATAGTATAACAGCTTAAATATAACAGTATGTAATTTGACTGTTGATGTGTCAGGGTTTTTAACATCATAAATTTATGTCACAGGCAAGAAAAATAAAATATAAATATTCTACAATTACACTTGTAATTAATTTACAGACCTATAAGTACGTTTGTCTGGTGAGAATACTCACCTTTACTCTGTTGGAGTTTTGATACCAAATAACGAATATCTACACCGAAAAGCGTATAGAAGGCACAATCAATTTTCAGAGGATGTGACAACCCAATTCCGATCTTGAACAAAATAAATAAACAATTTACGCGAATTCAAAATGATCATAGCAAATTTTAAATAGAAACAGGAACTAAGATTGGAAAAAAAGAATTTTGACACACATGGAACAAGGATGGAAATAAAAGGAAAACTAAAGAAGAAAAATAAGAAAGGAGAAGGAGAGCAGCTATTTACCTGATGTAGCTCGCGCTAGAGAGAGGAGATTAAACCCAAACGAGATGGAACAGAACTTTATACGTGGGTTTATACTTAAATCAGTGAGATGGCGATTTAATTTTATGAACATGGGTTGTGAATTTATATAGGAAAGTTTGCATATGGGTTGCGTGAATTTAGGTGAAATAAAATAGCAAGGAATAATTTTTGAAACTTCAGCAGCAATAGGAAGCATTTATTCCACATGTACAAGGGGTAAATGGAAATGAAATACGTGAGTTTTAATAAAAAAAATGAGGTGCGTAAAACAAGGAGGGGAAAGTAGCAAGAATTATTTTTTTTGAAACGTCTACAGGAATTGGAAGATTGTTCCAAATTATATATGAGAGGTAATGTAAAAATGTAGAAAGTTTACACGACTGACAAAGCAAGAAATAAATGAAATTGGAATGGCTATGGAAACTTTGAAACATGGCTTTAATTACAGAGGGTTGTGTAATTTTGGCATGAGAATTTAGGCAAGGAAGAATGGAAATCAAACAGTTATTTGCATTCAAAGATTTATACCAATTATATATGTGAGGCCAACGGAAAGAGTAGAAATTAACACCCGAATTCAAGGCAAGTTTTATATGGAAATGGATGGCTAGGAAATCTATTCCTTTCCTACTCAGAATTGCACGTCTACTGATAAATTTAACTATTAATATCTAAGGTAAGAATTTTAAGAATGCATACAATGGACGCAAAAATTAAATCAAACATACGCCCAATTTAACAAGAATATAAATTTGTACGTTTTTTTAATTATTTTCTACTTATATATAGCACAATATACGTTTAAAGAATATTCATTAAATACGTACCATTTATATACCAGCAAAATTAATCAAAACGGATATAAACGTACAAATTTAAACGTGAAACTAATAGCCTATTTACAGTCTATAAATTTTAAATTTTATTACTAAATTAACTTTTGATTTGTTTACATTTGTTTGATTTACTTAACATGTAACAAATAAACCGATGTATATACGTAAAATCTATTTCCTTTCACAATATTTATTACTTACTTTCAAAGTATACAACCAATATCAGTAAAACAACCGCAAAATAAGTATTGTACATATATATATTTTTTTATATAAAATATTTGATTTTATTAGCTAAGGTATGAAATTTTTGAGCGCGTACTTGATGCAAAATTTTAATTGAAACATACGCTCAAATAATTGACAAAAGTAACGTGATTCAAACTATTCGTTTCTTATTTATTTATTTTACCCAATATTAATTTCTTAATTAAAAAGGTATATAACTAAATTTAAAAGAATCCAAGTGGAAAAAAAATGTTGTATGAATATATTCATCTAAATTAAAAGATTTGGAAAAATTTCTACCACACTTTTAAACAAATAAAAAAATCAGTGAATAAAATTAAAAAAAAAACTAAAATAAAGTGAGAAAGAAAATAAATACTTATATTTTAGGAAAATAGAAAGATAAATAAAGAAAATAGCTTAATTTATTGAAACTAGCTTAAGAACAATGCAAACACAATCCACTTAACTTTGGGAAATTACAACTCTTCTTAAAAATGGTTAAAAATAAATCTTTGAGAAACAAAATAAAGTGAGAATGAGAATAAAATAAGTTCTTAAGAAAAATATAAAAATAAATAAAAAATTTCTTAAATTAATTGAAGTTGGAAATTAGAAATTGTAAACAAAATACAACTGACACTGGAAAATGTCAATTACACTTTTAAATACGTTTTAAAACCAAAATATACAAAACAAGTTATTTTACCCCTGAAAACATAAATTAGAACATTACATGACCAAATAAAATATTATTTATATAATTTAAAGTAAACAATTTTGTTAAATACAGCAAATTACACACAATAGTTAAAAAAGGCATAATTTCACATTATATTTCAGATTCCAACGAAACGAAAAAAAGTATTCTTAAAATTTTATTATCTTTCAAAATAAAATAAAAAATTCAAATTTTCGAAATTTTAAATTTTTAAATTTATAAGTGTAACGACCCGTAAATTTCGACGATTAAATTTTAGTTAAAAAGGGATTATGTAATAAAAAAAATTTGTAAAGAAAAATAAAGATATATATAAAAGAGATAGAATTTATGCTGGAATGAACGCTAAATGAAAATCCAATGACTGAGATAGTGTAAGATGTATACCTGTGTAACGACCCCGGATTTTTATGAATTTAAATTGATAATTTAAATGAATTTTTGAATTAAAATTTGTAAAATTGATTATAAATGATGCGAGTTTCCCCGATTCAAATAGAAAATATATTAAGTCATATGGGTTTGAAAATTTGTATATATGAGAATATATATGTATATATTGGATTTTAAATAAATTCTTAAATAAATGACTTTGAAAAATAAATAATATACTTTAGACACAAGTATAGAAATAAATAAATTAATTAATTTAAAAATTTATAAATGATGATAATTTGAGTTATATAAAATATATGTGTACAAAGAGAAATGTAAAACAATAATTAATTAAAGTAAAATTCATGATAAATATTTAAACTAAAAATAGAAGTAAAATAAATATTTGAGTTATAAATAGAGATAAATAAAAGTTAAGTATGGAACCAAATAAATATATAAAACATCTATGTACAAAACAAAGTTATGGAATTTCAATTATATTTCAAAGTAAGTAGACAAAATAAAATAAACATAAACAAAACAAAGTAAATACAAACAAATATAAAAGTTTTAGTATGCAAAGAAAAATAAAATAAAATAAGAGCAAATAAAAGTATTTAAACAAATAAATAAGCAAAGTAAACAAAACAAAGTAAAAATAACAAACAAATAAAAACATAGATATGCAGGCAATGCAAATAAAGTTTCCAAACAAATAAATACGAGTACAAAATAAAACATAAACCAAGTAAACAAATACATTTATATGTATAAACAAGTACAAGCAAATAAATGATAAAAATATAAGTATGTAGAAGCAAATCTGCATGTTCAAGTATCAAAACAAAACATATATATATAACTCAGCCGAGTTATTCAAATGCAAGAAGAAAAAAATAGGTAAGGTTGAAAAACATAAGGTACTCAAGCATTTAATGCAACATACCTTATGCATTTAATGCAAGCATCTTTAACATGCTTATTGTACAAATAATATACTGCATGTTTCTTTTTATACACATCAATATATTCATTTTAGTTCGACCATTATCTCAACTTAAAACAACAACAAACTAAATCAATACTTGGTTCAACTGCAACCTGATTCAAGATGCAAGAATCATCTCAGAAAATCAAATCAATACAAGCCTGGAAAGTATGCAAGTCAGATCAGTTTTCAAACTTGGATATCATTTCCAGTTTTAAATTCAATCCTGTTCTTGTTTTTGATCTCTGCTTCCAAATATCAAGGTGAGCAACCTTAAGTTTCCTGGCCATTTTTTTTATCTGGATATGTGCTCTGTTTATAAATTTTAAGAGACTGATCTACTTCAAAAAAAAAAACATAATTTCTCAAACCATTGATTGTTAGAGCCAAGTATATAAACAAAACATGTTTAGGCAAGTATAAAGTAGATTGTAAAATTTAATTCATGCTAATAAAAATTGAATTGCTCTGGGGAAAAACATAAGAACAGTACAAAGTTAGCATAAGTGATAATTTCGATCATCACGAATTATTGTTTCGGGTTTACAAACTGTTTGCTAAGTCAAAAATAGGATTTTTAAAGCTCAATTCATATTTTTTAGTAACGAGTAGAAGTGGCATGGCTGTGTTGATCATTTTGGGAAGATGGGGTTGCCTCGGGCAACACACTTGATCGGAGAAGTCGAGATTGGTTCGAGGGTTAGAGGAGTGATTAGGGAAGCTTTAAAAATTATTGGATCAGAGAATCATGCTACGTGGGTTGTGGAATTTGGGTTTGAAAATTTTTAACCTAGTTTAAAATGGGAAACTTGTTTGGGTCAGTACGGCCTCTAGGGATGATCGAGTTGATCGGGGTATTAGGTGATGGTGGCTTGGTCGTAGGCGAAGGCGTGGCCGGTGGTAGAGGTTTTCTGGTGGTCGGTGGAGGGAGCAGTTGCCGTTGACAGGTTTGGAGGTGGGAAGGCATTCGTGTTCCAGGTTTTCGAGTATATACTCGAATTTGATTTCGCGTAAGTAATGGGGACTGTTGCGATCTAGAGTTGATACGTGGACGAATTTCGACTTGCTCGAGGTGGTGGTGGCGTCTGGAGCTCACCGCCGGCGACGTGCACGGTGGCGCCATGTCTGCTGAATGAAGTCCGGGAGGCATTGCGTGTTTTGCTCGAGAATTTCTAAGTTTTCTTCGGGTCTGTTTGAGGTTGGCTTCGGATTTTCCCTTGCGTGTGCATGTGTGATGATTTACAGTAGTTTAAAACGTAAACTTAAAAAAAAACAGAAGAAGAAAGAACAGAGGAAGAAGAAAAGGAAGGCAGGAGATTGGCACGGGAAAAGGAGGTGGAAACTCGAAGTAAACTCGAGTCTAAGTAAGGGGAGTCTCGGGTTTTTCTAGAATTACAGTGATGTATGTTGAAAGTGAAATGAAGTAATATGTTTTCTATAAGTTTTAAATACTCTAGCTAAATAAAGGTTAACTGTTGAGTTAAAATGTAATACAAGTCCTTATTATTTTAGTTAACACTTTAATAATGTCTTTAATACTTAATTATTATCTTAATAAAGTAATTATTTTAAGTTAAGTATAAATTTTATTAACATTTAAGTTTATGGTTAATAATAATTCGATTTTCCAAAGTTTCTAAGAAGAACTATTAAATGTTAAATTAAGATGACTAATTAATATTGATTAACTACTTTAGAAAGTAACTAGGACTGATTGCTTACAATGGTAATCAGAGTTTAGCTAGATTGATTAATGATGAAGTGATAAATTTATTGGTAATTAATTACTTAAAGTTAATTAATAAATGAGTTAATTGTTAATTAATTAAGATATAATAATTAATTAAGAATGAATTTAAGGATTAATCACGTATTGAAATTAAGGTTGGGTATTTTGATTTATTAAAGTTAATTAATTATGTAATTGGTCTAAAAGGTTGATTCAATTGATATGATTAATCAAGAATAATTTAATTAATTAAGGCGATTGATTAATTTATTTATACCAAATGATTTGTAATTAATAAATCAAAATTTGATAACTAATTCATAAGTAATTAATTTAATTGGAGATAAATTGAATTAATTAGGATTTAACAATTAATTAATCCTGTTTATAAATAATTATTAAATACTTGACCTTACTTATTAATGATTGTATTGAATGAGTTGCCTTGAATTGGTTGTCTTGTCTAATCTGTGATATTTTGTTCTGTGATTTGTGTCGTGTATGATTTATTCATTTATTTACATTTGCATATTATCTGTGAATTTGTGAATAGACGATAAGTGTTATAGTTTATATCGCTTATCAATTATATTTCTGTGATTTGATCTATGATGATTGAATGTTGTTGCACTATTGTGTGTTAAACCCCTGGACCACACCATACACACACAAATATGGGTTTCACGAGGAAATCGATTAAGTTGCAGATTTTTAAAAATAGTTTTGAATTTGAATTTTTAAATTCAAATGTTTTGGAAATGGATTGGGTTTTAAAGTTAAGCAATTAAAAAGGGACTTTCAAAGATGGAAATTTATTTTATATTACTTGATTAAGTTTGGAATTTAAATAATTTGATTTAAATTTGAATTCAAAAGTAGGAATTGAATTCTATAATTTGAAAGTAAGGATTAATGATATTATACTAGTCATTATGAGTTAAACCATTTTAAAAGTATAATTTTGAGAATTTGGATTTAACCAAAGAACTTTAACTCGTATAGATGAACCAAATTTTCAAAATGAAAACTGTTTGTTTAAAAAGAATAAAAAGCTTTCAGATAAGAAATGAAATTCCAGTTTAATTAAAGGAATTTCAAGATTGAGTTGAAAAATGGTTTTCCAAGTTATGAATGAATTCTTTTTGAAAGCTATGAATTAAATCTGTTTATTTTTAACAGATTTAAATTGATGATTTGTTTAAATCAAATTGAATTGGAATTGTTTTGAAGGCTATAAGTTAAATCTTTGATTTAAAGATTTAACGAGTTAATCAAATTGAAATGAAAATTGATTTGGAAAATCTGTGAATGAATCTTTTGTTTAAAAGATTAAAATGTGAAAATTGTTTAAACCGTTAAAGGTTGTGAAAACGAATCTTTTTGTTTAAAGATTGAAAATGGTAATTTGTTAAGCCATTTGAAGAAAGGTTTTGGGTAATAAGTTGTGACTTAATTGAAATCCCATTATCCATTTGTTTTTGAAATATCGTGCTCACTATTCGGTTTAACCAGGAAAGGACCTTTGTGTCGTATAACCCATTCTGAATATGTGATACGTCGTTATGGATAGCATTTGAAGACCGGTGATGAAGACCGGGTAATTGCGAAAGCGATAGGATGACCTATCGATTGTTTCTACACCGAGTCGCGCCGGTATAGAGACTCCCTAAGTGATGGGAAATCCGATCGGGATTGTGAATATCCGGATTGCAAGGACTTCTTTGTAAGTGCCTTCGGTTCTGTTCGATCCCGGAACAGACTTGTATGGATTGTATGTCTGACATTACAAATTGAGATATAAAGCTGATTTCTTTCAAATATATTTCTGTTGGTGGCGGAGAATTTATTCTCTTAGCTTAACACCCTTCTCTGAGACGTACGAGCTCAGAGGTTATGTAGTTGAAGGTTATCAGCAATATACTCCCAATTTGGTAATGTGACATACTGAGTGTTGCTGTGAAATGATCATTGTGTTGATTATTTATGATAGGATCATTTATTTGATCGTCTATCTTTGTGATCATTTCTATGATCATTTGTTGACCCAAAGCATGGCTTTTGTATAAAGTATGTTTTTGTGGACGAGACTTCGTCGAGCCTCACACCCCGGAAATGGTCAAAACAGGAAAGATGCGGCAAGGTTATGAGGGGTAGCGCCCTTTAGGGTATGTGCATTTCCTTCTGGAAAAGGGTGGTATCATGGTATGGAGCCCAGATACTTACTCATGTTGAAAACACTTTATGATTGTGTGAATTGATTACGAGCGCTCGGTTGAAAGGTCCTAAAGGACCGGGGGATGGCATATTCGGTCAGTTGTTACTCAGTTAGGGGTACCCGGCCTTGTGTTGGTAGAGATCTGGTTTGGTTCTCGAGGACGTCCTTCCAGAGGCGTTCTCATGTGGCAATGGGAAGTTCCTTGGCCTGACCATTCGTTGGAAATCCAAAGAAACAATACGAGACTTGTACGGTATTAGTTGTAGAACCTGCCATCTAATATGGTAGCTATAGTAGGCATAATATAATGGTACCTATGCTGGCTAAGATTTATATTCTACTTTCGAAATGATTTGTTCTACACTATGCACTAGTAATAATATCAAATGTTTCTTTTTAATGCGTATCAAGCATCTTTGACTAACATAAGAAGAAATCTCCTCCAAGTCTACGTTTGCATTATGTGTGTGGCGGGAGGTCTTATGGTAGTCTCATTTTTAAAAAGCATTGCGAATTGACTTTGAAAATCTTTTGTTGAATGTTTTAAAGGATAAACTGCTTTTGTTGCTCACACCAGTCCCACGACTGGTCCGGAGTTTATTGTTTCTTTCCTAAACTCTGGGTGCTCATTATTTTCTACACGAGCAGTCTAGAGTTGGGTTTTTCAGATAGTCAGGTTCAGTGAATTATCTGGAGTTAGTTCAGTCTTTGGATCACACCAGTCTTGCTGAGCTTGGTGCATCGTTATTGGGAGTTCGAGCTATTGCTGGATTGATTCTTGGAAATGGAGTAGCAGTTCTCGGAGTTCCCTTTTGAAGACTATCTTAGAGTTATTTTGTTCCGCTGCTAGATGTTGTTATCTATTTTTCTTTTCCGCTGCTATTTATTGTATCATATCTCTGATGTATATTGATATCTATTGGATCATCTGTTGTGTCAGATATTGTATCAAAGCTGTATATCAATGTATTATTCTTTTATTCCGCTGTGTTATTTACTTAATGTTGTTATAAGCTCCGGCGAATCGGATTTTAACGGTCGAATCTATGGTATTCGAATACGATTTGAAGTATGGATGTCGATTTTCGAGCGGGCAAAATTCGAGTCGTTACATTTTGGTATCAGAGCTAAGGGTTGAACTTTAGCTCAGGAGTGTAACACATTAAGTAACTCATTAGAGATAGGATGAAGTAGACCCTAGAATGAGTAATCCCTAAGATATCCATTTTAACGCCTCAGTAAATTCTCTTACTATCCACTGATAGTAAGTATGAGTGCAAGAACAGAACAAGATAGGGGACAGGGAAATACGGCTATAAATGGTCGATACTCTGTAACAACAGTGGAAACAATCTTTCTTATCAAATTCCTTTGATTCGTTTCCAAATTCTTTTGATTGCTTCGTACCAGCTACAAGAAGATGTTTTGGTGTGGTGATGCTCTACGAATCGTTGTAGGAAATTCTTACTTCGTATCTTCATCGGTTTCTTATCAGCATTTTGATTTAAACCTTAATGAATTTGGAATTAGAAATTTTAAATTGAGTTAAAATTGATTAATAGAATATGAAGAATGATTAGAATTGTATCGATAAAATGGTTTTGTTTAAAACCAAAATTTGAAATTTTATTATAATTTCTTGTATCTATTGTTGATATTCTGATTTGGTGAGCCAAATGCAGAATTGATATCCAGCTTGATTTGAAAAGATATTTCTCTATCTAGCTATCTCTGTGTTGTTTTCGTGCCTGCGAATTTCGAGGACGAAATCCTTTTAAGGGGGAAGTTTGTAACGACCCCGGATTTTTATGAATTTAAATTGATAATTTAAATGAATTTTTGAATTAAAATTTGTAAAATTGATTATAAATGATGCGAGTTTCCCCGATTCAAATAGAAAATATATTAAGTCATATGGGTTTGAAAATTTGTATATATGAGAATATATATGTATATATTGGATTTTAAATAAATTCTTAAATAAATGACTTTGAAAAATAAATAATATACTTTAGACACAAGTATAGAAATAAATAAATAAATTGATTTAAAAATTTATAAATGATGATAATTTGAGTTATATAAAATATATGTGTACAAAGAGAAATGTAAAACAATAATTAATTAAAGTAAAATTCATGATAAATATTTAAACTAAAAATAGAAGTAAAATAAATATTTGAGTTATAAATAGAGATAAATAAAAGTTAAGTATGGAACCAAATAAATATATAAAACATCTATGTACAAAACAAAGTTATGGAATTTCAATTATATTTCAAAGTAAGTAGACAAAATAAAATAAACATAAACAAAACAAAGTAAATACAAACAAATATAAAAGTTTTAGTATGCAAAGAAAAATAAAATAAAATAAGAGCAAATAAAAGTATTTAAACAAATAAATAAGCAAAGTAAACAAAACAAAGTAAAAATAACAAACAAATAAAAACATAGATATGCAGGCAATGCAAATAAAGTTTTCAAACAAATAAATACGAGTACAAAATAAAACATAAACCAAGTAAACAAATACATTTATATGTATAAACAAGTACAAGCAAATAAATGATAAAAATATAAGTATGTAGAAGCAAATCTGCATGTTCAAGTATCAAAACAAAACATATATATATAACTCAGCCGAGTTATTCAAATGCAAGAAGAAAAAAATAGGTAAGGTTGAAAAACATAAGGTACTCAAGCATTTAATGCAACATACCTTATGCATTTAATGCAAGCATCTTTAACATGCTTATTGTACAAATAATATACTGCATGTTTCTTTTTATACACATCAATATATTCATTTTAGTTCGACCATTATCTCAACTTAAAACAACAACAAACTAAATCAATACTTGGTTCAACTGCAACCTGATTCAAGATGCAAGAATCATCTCAGAAAATCAAATCAATACAAGCCTGGAAAGTATGCAAGTCAGATCAGTTTTCAAACTTGGACATCATTTCCAGTTTTAAATTCAATCCTGTTCTTGTTTTTGATCTCTGCTTCCAAATATCAAGGTGAGCAACCTTAAGTTTCCTGGCCATTTTTTTTATCTGGATATGTGCTCTGTTTATAAATTTTAAGAGACTGATCTACTTCAAAAAAAAAAAAAAACATAATTTCTCAAACCATTGATTGTTAGAGCCAAGTATATAAACAAAACATGTTTAGGCAAGTATAAAGTAGATTGTAAAATTTAATTCATGCTAATAAAAATTGAATTGCTCTGGGGAAAAACATAAGAACAGTACAAAGTTAGCATAAGTGATAATTTCGATCATCACGAATTATTGTTTCGGGTTTACAAACTGTTTGCTAAGTCAAAAATAGGATTTTTAAAGCTCAATTCATATTTTTAGTAACGAGTAGAAGTGGCATGGCTGTGTTGATCATTTTGGGAAGATGGGGTTGCCTCGGGCAACACACTTGATCGGAGAAGTCGAGATTGGTTCGAGGGTTAGAGGAGTGATCAGGGAAGCTTTAAAAATTATTGGATCAGAGAATCATGCTACGTGGGTTGTGGAATTTGGGTTTGAAAATTTTTAACCTAGTTTAAAATGGGAAACTTGTTTGGGTCAGTACGGCCTCTAGGGATGATCGAGTTGATCGGGGTATTAGGTGATGGTGGCTTGGTCGTAGGCGAAGGCGTGGCCGGTGGTAGAGGTTTTCTGGTGGTCGGTGGAGGGAGTAGTTGCCGTTGACAGGTTTGGAGGTGGGAAGGCATTCGTGTTCCAGGTTTTCGAGTATATACTCGAATTTGATTTCGCGTAAGTAATGGGGACTATTGCGATCTAGAGTTGATACGTGGACGAATTTCGACTTGCTCGAGGTGGTGGTGGGGTCTGGAGCTCACCGCCGACGACGTGCACGGTGGCGCCATGTCTGCTGAATGAAGTCCGGGAGGCATTGCGTGTTTTGCTCGAGAATTTCTAAGTTTTCTTCGGGTCTGTTTGATGTTGGCTTCGGGTTTTCCCTTGCATGTGCGTGTGTGATGATTTACAGTAGTTTAAAACGTAAACTTAAAAAAAAACAGAAGAAGAAAGAACAGAGGAAGAAGAAAAGGAAGGCAGGAGATTGGCACGGGAAAAGGAGGTGGAAACTCGAAGTAAACTCGAGTCTAAGTAAGGGGAGTCTCGGGTTTTTCTAGAATTACAGTGATGTATGTTGAAAGTGAAATGAAGTAATATGTTTTCTATAAGTTTTAAATACTCTAGCTAAATAAAGGTTAACTATTGAGTTAAAATGTAATACAAGTCCTTATTATTTTAGTTAACACTTTAATAATGTCTTTAATACTTAATTATTATCTTAATTAAGTAATTATTTTAAGTTAAGTATAAATTTTATTAACATTTAAGTTTATGGTTAATAATAATTCGATTTTCCAAAGTTTCTAAGAAGAACTATTAATTGTTAAATTAAGATGACTAATTAATATTGATTAACTACTTTAGAAAGTAACTAGGACTGATTGCTTACAATGGTAATCAGAGTTTAGCTAGATTGATTAATGATGAAGTGATAAATTTATTGGTAATTAAGTACTTAAAGTTAATTAATAAATGAGTTAATTGTTAATTAATTAAGATATAATAATTAATTAAGAATGAATTTAAAGATTAATCACGTATTGAAATTAAAGTTGGGTATTTTGATTTATTAAAGTTAATTAATTATGTAATTGGTTTAAAAGGTTGATTTAATTGATATGATTAATCAAGAATAATTTAATTAATTAAGGCGATTGATTAATTTATTTATACCAAATGATTTGTAATTAATAAATCAGAATTTGATAACTAATTCATAAGTAATTAATTTAATTGGAGATAAATTGAATTAATTAGGATTTAACAATTAATTAATCCTGTTTATAAATAATTATTAAATACTTGACCTTACTTATTAATGATTGTATTGAATGAGTTGCCTTGAATTGGTTGTCTTGTCTAATCTGTGATATTTTGTTCTGTGATTTGTGTCGTGTATGATTTATTCATTTATTTACATTTGCATATTATCTGTGAATTTGTGAATAGACGATAAGCGTTATAGTTTATATCGCTTATCAATTATATTTCTGTGATTTGATCTGTGATGATTGAATGTTGTTGCACTATTGTGTGTTAAACCCCTGGACCACACCATACACACACAAATATGGGTTTCACGAGGAAATCGATTAAGTCGCAGATTTTTGAAAATAGTTTTGAATTTGAATTTTTAAATTCAAATGTTTTGGAAATGGATTGGGTTTTAAAGTTAAAAGCAATAAAAAAGGGAATTTCAAAGATGGAAATTTATTTTAAATTACTTGATTAAGTTTGGAATTTAAATAATTTGATTTAAATTTGAATTCAAAAGTAGGAATTGAATTCTATAATTTGAAAGTAAGGATTAATGATATTATACTAGTCATTATGAGTTAAACCATTTTAAAAGTATAATTTTGAGAATTTAGATTTAACCAAAGAACTTTAACTCGTATAGATGAACCAAATTTTCAAAATGAAAACTGTTTGTTTAAAAAGAATAAAAAGCTTTCAGATAAGAAATGAAATTCCAGTTTAATTAAAGGAATTTCAAGATTGAGTTGAAAAATGGTTTTCCAAGTTATGAATGAATTCTTTTTGAAAGCTATGAATTAAATCTGTTTATTTTTAACAGATTTAAATTGATGATTTGTTTAAATCAAATTGAATTGGAATTGTTTTGAAGGCTATAAGTTAAATCTTTGATTTAAAGATTTAACGAGTTAATCAAATTGAAATGAAAATTGATTTGGAAAATCTGTGAATGAATCTTTTGTTTAAAAGATTAAAATGTGAAAATTGTTTAAACCGTTAAAGGTTGTGAAAACGAATCTTTTTGTTTAAAGATTGAAAATGGTAATTTGTTAAGCCATTTGAAGAAAGGTTTTGGTTAATAAGTTGTGACTTAATTGAAATCCCATTATCCATTTGTTTTTGAAATTTCGTGCTCACTATTCGGTTTAACCGGGAAAGGAACTTTGTGTCGTATAACCCATTCTGAATATGTGATACGTCGTTATGGATAGCATTTGAAGACCGGTGATGAAGACCGGGTAATTGCGAAAGCGATAGGATGACCTATCGATTGTTTCTGCACCGAGTCGCGCCGGTATAGAGACTCCCTAAGTGATGGGAAATCCGATCGGGATTGTGAATATCCGGATTGCAAGGACTTCTTTGTAAGTGCCTTCGGTTCTGTTCGATCCCGGAACAGACTTGTATGGATTGTATGTCTGACATTACAAATTGAGATATAAAGCTGATTTCTTTCAAATATATTTCTGTTGGTGGCGGAGAATTTATTCTCTTAGCTTAACACCCTTCTCTGAGACGTACGAGCTCAGAGGTTATGTAGTTGAAGGTTATCAGCAATATACTCCCAATTTGGTAATGTGACATACTGAGTGTTGCTGTGAAATGATCATTGTGTTGATTATTTGTGATAGGATCATTTATTTGATCGTCTATCTTTGTGATCATTTCTATGATCATTTGTTGACCCAAAGCATGGCTTTTGTATAAAGTATGTTTTTGTGGACGAGACTTCGTCGAGCCTCACACCCCGGAAATGGTCAAAACAGGAAAGATGCGGCAAGGTTATGAGGGGTAGCGCCCTTTAGGGTATGTGCATTTCCTTCTGGAAAAGGGTGGTATCATGGTATGTAGCCCAGATACTTACTCATGTTGAAAACACTTTATGATTGTGTGAATTGATTACGAGCGCTCGGTTGAAAGGTCCCAAAGGACCGGGGGATGGCATATTCGGTCAGTTGTTACTCAGTTAGGGGTAACCCGGCCTTGTGTTGGTAGAGATCCGGTTTGGTTCTCGGGGACGTCCTTCCAGAGTCGTTCTCATGTGGCAATGGGAAGTTCCTTGGCCTGACCATTCGTTAGAAATCCAAAGAAACAATACGAGACTTGTACGGTATTAGTTGTAGAACCTGCCATCTAATATGGTAGCTATAGTAGGCATAATATAATGGTACCTATGCTGGCTAAGATTTATATTCTACTTTCGAAATGATTTGTTCTACACTATGCACTAGTAATAATATCAAATTTTTCTTTTTAATGCGTATCAAGCATCTTTGACTAACATAAGAAGAAATCTCCTCTAAGTCTGCGTTTGCATTGTGTGTGTGGCGGGAGGTCTTATGGTAGTCTCATTTTTAAAAAGCATTGCGAATTGACTTTGAAAATCTTTTGTTGAATGTTTTAAAGGATAAACTGTTTTTGTTGCTCACACCAGTCCCACGACTGATCCGGAGTTTATTGTTTCTTTCCTAAACTCTGGGTGCTCATTATTTTCTACACGAGCAGTCTAGAGTTGGGTTTTCAGATAGTCAGGTTCAGTGAATTATCTGGAGTTAGTTCAGTCTTTGGATCACACCAGTCTTGCTGAGCTTGGTGCATCGTTATTGGGAGTTCGAGCTATTGCTGGATTGATTCTTGGAAATGGAGTTGCAGTTCTCGGAGTTCCCTTTTGAAGACTATCTTAGAGTTATTTTGTTCCGCTGCTAGATGTTGTTATCTATTTTTCTTTTCCGCTGCTATTTATTGTATCATATCTCTGATGTATATTGATATCTATTGGATCATCTGTTGTGTCAGATATTGTATCAAAGCTGTATATCAATGTATTATTCTTTTATTCCGCTGTGTTATTTACTTAATGTTGTTATAAGCTCCGGCGAATCGGATTTTAACGGTCGAATCTATGGTATTCGAATACGATTTGAAGTATGGATGTCGATTTTCGAGCGGGCAAAATTCGAAACGTTACAACCTGTGTGTAAGTTGAATAAATAAAGGAGATTTAAATTTATAACTAATAATGAATTGTAGAAACGGGTATTTAACTTAATTGTTGAAAGTTAGGTGAAATATCAATAAAGAAATAGCGTAAATTGTCGCACTTGAATAAAATGCAAATTAAAGAAATAAAGACGAAATTTAAATTATCTATGTATTAATATATTAAAAGGACTGTAATTGTATGTGAATTAAGGTGGTAATATAGATGGCAGTTGATGGATAACCAATTTAATGCAAATCCAAATGCAATTGAAACGGCTGTTTGAGTTTTGGAGTGAAAATGGGAATAGTGAATACAACATTATAACCTCTTAATTAAATATGATTGTTTAATTAATACTAAAAGTAATAAAAGTTGGTAATAGTATTAATGAAATAATAATAAGAAGAATTAAAATTGTATAATGGAAAATTTATTAATAAATGGATGAAAATATTGGATGAACTAATTGATGGAAGTAAAATCTAAAAGAATGTTGGATAGAACATAAGTGATTGAAATTTGGTAGTGTGTATTGGAAATAAAGTTCATCTAAATATTGAGAAATTTTAATGTTGTTATTATGAAAATGTTACTTTAGTAATTATTAAAATAGTAACGGGAAGTGTGAAGGTAAATTTATAAAAACGTAAAACTTATTTTAAGGAATTAATTGAGTGTAGACTTATGAAATAGATTTAATGACAATAATTATTGTACGTATTTATTCTATTTGTTGGTTAAGTTTTATTTTTGATCAATTTCAATTAATGCACTAAATTATTGCAGTTAGTGTGGAATATTGGTAAGAGAATAAATAAGATGTAGCCAAGGGAAAGGTCCATTTTATAATATAATAATTAGTGTGATCTTAGGAATGAATTAATTGAGGTTTAAGCTTTTATTTATGTGTAAAGTTAACAAAATTTCAATTAAATTGAAATCCAGTAATTTATGAAAATAAAGATGAGAATTGGGAAATATTACTGTAATGAATCATAAAAGAAATGTTAACTGTGTGGTTGAGTAATAATTGATTTGTTTTGAGTTGTAATCCAATAAAATCAAATTTATTAGAATTTATTGCAATTAATTGGATTAATTGCAGTAACCTTTGGAAATTGGAACTTAGTAAAAATAATCTGGATTGGATTTCAAATAAATAGGTTAGGATGAGTAACTGAATTACATACTATGAATAAGTAAACCAGGAAGATTAAATTTAATTAATATAAAATAGTTGATTTATTGCAAATAAAAGATTATGTAAATATTTAGTTAGGTGGAATTAAAGTAATTACATAATAAGGTATGAATCCACTGCTAATTTTATTTATGGAAATGAAAAGAGTACCAAAAACAAGCTTTGTCAGTATATTTAAGTTTAATGTATAATAATAAGTTAATGGTAATAAAAGAAGTTTAAACATCTAAATATTCTGTTAATAGAGAGTTGAGTTTAAATCTAAGAATATTAAGAAGTAGATTTTTGAATACAACATTTGATCCATCCACTTAAAATGTATAGATAGGATAATCGCTGATTTTTGATTTAAGTAGTGCAAACGGAGATTTATCTATTTATTTGGAATTGGAATTTATAAGTGTATAAATAGGAAATAAGTGAAATTTATTTTTAAATATTCATAAATGAAGATTTAGATGAAGGTGAGAATGGTAATGCTTTAAATAGTAGAGACGTACACAAATCAATGTAGGTAATTAGAAATAAAATGTTGTCGAAACGATAAAACGTTTCTTGTGAAAAATGGATGACATAACGAAAAAGGGTAATGTATTCACTTGAATATAAATTGAAACTTATTTAAGGTATTAATTACAATGGATAGAGATTTTGGGTAACATTGTAAATGATATGTAAGTAATGCAAATGTATGTCAATAGTAAGGGATTAGGATGAATTAAAAATTTGTAACATAGGAATTACCTGCCTATTTGTTAATAAAAATTTGAATGGTTAGTAAGTGATAATAGAATAAGTGTACATTAGTGGAATTGAGGTAACGTTGGTTTTAATGTTGAGAAAATAAATGGGTATAGTAAAGTTTAAGTGGAATTGTAAGTATGTATAGGGGAATGAATTATTGCAGGGAAATATTTGGTAACCATTGCAATAAATGTAAATTAGTGTGCATTAATATGAAATTTAGTAATAGGTGTGAATAACTTAAATTTCTTCATAGGATAAAGAATGATGGAAATAACGTTTATTTAATATATCGGGATTTAATTGATCATAAAAGGTTGATTGCAAATCAAATGAAAAATGCTTAAATGGGAATTAAGTTATTTATTCATTTGGATTTAAAGCATGATAGAAATTATTGGAAACTGAACAAAAGGTTTTATGTTGATTGAAATTTAAGTTGGAAGTAATTAAGATAAATAAAATATGTATAATATGGAATTCAAATGTACATAGAAATGTGGATTTTAGTATATAAACGTAAATCTATTGAGAATGGATAGAAATTTAATCTGTAATTATTACAGTAATTTAGAAATTTAGTTGAAATTGGAAATTTATCTATGTATTTGGAAATTTATGGAATTGTGGATATATATATATATGGAAATTTAAATGAAGCATCTAATTATACATGTGTGAATACGCTTAAAATGCAATGTAAATGTTGAGAAAGAAATAATTTAATCCGTAACGTGTATAATTAATATCCTTTTGGGACCACTTCTGTTTGCACGTTAAAATTCGTGCACACCTATCCTTTTGCGATCTATCTATAAATATGTTGTGATAAACCCTAGCCTCCTTTCTATTGTCAATTGGCTGTACGTTCATTTTTCTTCATCTCTTTCTCTTCCTCAATGGTTACAAAACCTAATCTATCTACAATTCAAATTTTCTAATAAAATTCAAACTCTCCACAAAAATTCCAGAAAATTTTATGATAAAGTTCTCGAGACACGTAATCTGCTGGTACAATTCGTTTTCTGTTTTGGATATTCGTTTGACCAGAAAAAATTCGACGATGTGCTGTAGCTTTTAGCTGACGTGGCCATTGAAGTTAAGTGGGTTTTGTTTTATTTTATTTTATTTTATTTTTCTTTTTGTTTTCAAATCGTTTAAAATGAATATCTTTTTCATACGTTCTCCGATTCACGCGAAATTTCTTTTGTTAGGATCGTAATTAAATTCCGGATCTGTTGATGCTGGTTTGGACAGATTTGGAGACCGTCAAATTTTGGGTTTAAATCGAATTTAAATTCGATTTAAATTCAAAAGGTGAGTGTTTTAACCCACTCACAACTTCTAAAAATTTTACGTTTGTTAAATTCATTTTTAGATATGAGTAGAAATTTATTTACAACTATTTGGCATGTTTATTCATCATATCTGTTAATTTGCATTTATTTAGTTTAACTGTTAATGTAGTTTATTTATTTCATATTAATTGACCGTTAGAATTTATTTATTTGCATATAAACTGCTAGTTAACAGTTATAAAATTTATTACTGAATATAAACTGTTAGTTTAATAGTTATTAAATTCACTTTTATTATAACTGACAGTTATTACCTGTTTATATTATCAGAGATATATTGATATTGTTTATTTTGGATGATGATTCTGATTTGGATAATGGATGATGTTTATAAATGGATGTTTTATTTTTAAATTACAAGTCATCATGCATATTTCATTCAGGATTATGGTTTGAAATGATATACAACCGCAAAATTTTATTTTAAATTGTGGATTGAAATGATAAATATCCGTATCACTTGACCATAGGATAGAAAATTATATACAGGCACCGTGGTTTATATATAAATTATTTTAAAGTGATTTTTATTGTTTGGATGAGATACGGTCATTAAAATTTAGTTTTGATATTTTATAAACATTATTCTTCCATATATATATACATATGAAAGTTAAATTTTGAATTTGAGCTTTGTATAAATCCGTTAAATAAAAATGGAATAAAAAAAATTTAGGAATGGATTTGATAATTTATAATATATGTTAAGTTTGGAAGTTTTAAAAATGTGATCTTTATAAACTGAATTTTTCCTAAATACATTTAAAAAGGAATATTCTAGTATAAAGTAAAATTGAGAAAATATTTAATTACTAGAATTGGAGTTTTATTTATGGATTTGATGTGAATATTCAAGACTAAATAATAGTACGTTTAATTTGCTGAAAGAATAAATTCCAACTTTAGTTTTAAAATATTAATACTCCAAATGGATATATATATATAGAAATTGAAATGGTTTTTGGAACTTGAAAGTGATATTTAAATTATGGTTTAGACCTTAAAATAAAGAAATATATTTGTAAAGCCATGGAAATTATTTTTCTTTACAGAGTAACCTTAAAAGTTAAACCATCTATTTTATATGCCGTTGAATATCCAAACCATTCAAGTTAGAAGTTATGGGTTTAAAATATATGAATTTCGAAATATTATGCTTTGAAAGTATAATTCAAATGTTCGGTTTCCAGATATTATAGATTTTAAAGCAGTATGATTTTGGAAAGAATTATATTTGTATAAAATGGTATCATATTGTTTTGGGTTTTAAAATGATATCGTACTCATAGTTTTTGAAATGGAAATTTTTATTCTGGTTTTTAAGTATAAACTATTTTAAATGACCGCGGTGTTATAATAATGATGGGTTGGCAAAGAGACCGGGATCGGATATCTGACATACTCTCTGTCGATACCGAAAACCACTTTGACTAACCGTGTACGCGGTGGAGATTCCAGAATGAAGTAGGTTGGTGGTGGCGTTTCCTGTAAGGTAAATACGTGGACCCGACTCCCATGAGTTGGCATAAGGTGGCTAAAACAGGAGCTATTCCCAGGCCAATGAGGTCATTCCTCTGATCGGACACTCCTCTTCGATATTATACTATGACTTTGGATTGATTCAGTGGCCACTTTTATTTTGATTTTGGGGAGTTTGTTCGAGGTGGGCGGTAACTGCGGCTACGCGTTTCCATCAGCCTGGGTCCGCAATTGGTATATCTACCCTGGCATTGCCTAGTTGTGCCATGTCACCTACCATACCGAGCCTTGTACGAGTTTGGATTTCTCCCGTAGCCCGTGTGGTATCTTCTGGTGGCTTCCCGATCAGGAGGGACTACGATATTGGATGGACTACTAGGACTATTACGTGTTAAGGGGAATATTGGGTCACTCCTTAATGCTATTAAATAGTATGTTTATTTTATAAATAGACACTATTATAATAGCGCAATATACTACATAGTAAATAGTTTAACGGATCCTTAGGAGATGTAAATCCCGAGCATCTTTTGAGTTACTACACTCATATTTATTTCTGTTAATTTAACTCACATAAGATCTTTTAGTTCTGACTCGAGTGTTTTTGTCTTTTCAAATTCGCTCGGGTCAGTCCGAGCGTTTCAGGATTTCAAGATTTAGCTCTGGAGGACGAAGACGAAGATTTATAATATTATTATTTATACTAGTGCACTACACACTGTTCCGCTGCATTGTTATTGGTATGTGTAACTCTGATATGTATTATATAAATGGTTTTGTAAACAGATTTATAAACTGTATATTTGATTATTATATTTTATCCTTCCGCTGTGAGATTCTGTTTAGTTTTTTCTTCTCTTTTTTTTCTTATTTACCCCATAACAACCCGCCCTTCCGTATGGTTTGAATTGGCACGTGTGTCGTTTTAAATCGTGCGAAAAGGCGGGATGTTACAGTTGGTATCAGAGCTTTGGTTTAGCGATAAACTTTGGCTTTGTGGGGTTTGACTCTTTGTTAATAGGGTAGTAATACCCTATGGGAGTCGCTGAGTGTATATATATGAGAGAGCGTATTTGTTAGTGTTATAAAAAGATTTTAATATTGTGTTAATCTGTTCCGTTTTGTATTTATAAATTCTGGTTGATGCATGGGACGCTATGTGATCAATAGGGATTTCTAAACACTTAATAGGACAGACCGACATAATATTTGTTTTAATATAGGTAAATGAAATAATTTTGCCTATTATATTTTCTATATATAAAATAAAAAATGTCAAATGATATCTATATTTGGTTGCAATAGATTGGTTGTTAGGAATAAAATTTATAAATAATAGGTAAAATAAGATTGCAATTAAAATCATTGAAATTTGGAAATTTTAGAACTTAAGTCCGGGATTTTTGAAAATTTGCTTTCAAAGGATTTATGAAATATAATGATTTGGTCTATAAGTATTTTCTTATATAAATATTTAGTATAATTCGGAAGAATTGTTTTAAAGAAAATTTTGGAGAAAATAAATTTTGTACTTTCCTCTCTGTCGCTGGAAAATAATTTCGGTGATGGCGGCCGCATCATCGACTTTCATTTTCGAGTTTCGAAGGGGAAAGGCCACTGTAGAAATTTACTGCAAATTTGTTTAAGAGAACTTTATCGTTTGATTATAATTAAAGTTATAAAAGTAAAAAGAATATGTGTATCTACTATTTTAAACAATTTGGAATTAAACCCGGTATTTGGTTCTTAAAATTCCAGTTAATTAATAGTTCAATTTAGTATAGAAAATGTGAACCTTTAATTAAAGAAAATTTAATACCATAGGAAGATAAGAAATGTAAATAAACAATTGTAAACATTAGTAAATGAATTAGTAAACTTCTTTATTTATAAGAATTAATGTTATAGGGTAGCAAATTTAGTGTAATTAAATTTTTACTATTATTAAATATAATAGTAACGTAAACCTTTAAATAAATAAATGAAATTAAAGGTAAGTTGAAATTGAAATTTATAAAACGAATATATTTATTTAACCATTAATTAATTAAAGAAATCGATAAGAAACTTGTATAAATTTCGCTTACGTTCTTAAAACATATATAACTTACCATATAATAAAAGTTGCAATGTTAATAAGGAAATGTAAGAGAAAACTTACAAGTGAAGATTGAGGAAATGAATAATTCAATGAATTTGCTATAATTAAGGAGAATTTAATGTTATTAATTTAAGTTATAATTGAAATTCTATCGAGTAAATATAATAAAAAAGTAAGTATGACAGATAGATGATTTTAAACTCAAGTGATTAAAGTGTGAATAAATAAGATCATGAAATTTGAGTAAATAGTTCATGAAGAAGAAATAAACATTGGAAAAAGATTGAAGCTATTTGTTAACAAATAAGTATAAAGGAATAATTATAAGTAATAAGTAAATTAATGAAACAAACATTAATAAGTAAATGAAATTTAAAGGTTACGTGAATCATAAAAGGAAATCAAACAACTAAGCATGAAATCAATGTATAATAAGTGAATTTGGTCGTTGTTTTGAAATTATTATTGGTTGATTTATGGTTGGTTGGGTAAAGAAATGTGAAGTTGTTGGATGAATAAATAATCTATCTTTGTTCCATCTAAGACTGTTGAGTAAAGGATGCACTTGATAGTTATTTTCATTCCATACAAATTTCAAGTTCTGAACCCGAACAACTTCTTGTTTGTTGGATAAATGGTTGCTTTGTCTTGTGTATGTATGCTGTTTGTAAGGTTGATGGTTGTTATTCGATTTGGTTGATTAATGGTGAAATCACTTAAATATTTCACTGTATCTAAATTTGTATATTTTAGCTAAATTAACTAATTTTGTAAATTTAAAATATTGATTTCGAAATTCTTCTTTTCCTTTTTGGGGACGAAAAGTTTTGAGTGGGGGAGAGTGTAACGACCCGTAAATTTCGACGATTAAATTTTAGTTAAAAAGGGATTATGTAATAAAAAAATTTTGTAAAGAAAATAAAAATATATATAAAAGAGATAGAATTTATGCTGGAATGAACGCTAAATGAAAATCCAATGATTGAGATAGTGTAAGATGTATACCTGTGTGTAAGTTGAATAAATAAAGGAGATTTAAATTTATAACTAATAATGAATTGTAGAAACGGGTATTTAACTTAATTGTTGAAAGTTAGGTGAAATATCAATAAAGAAATAGCGTAAATTGTCGCACTTGAATAAAATGTAAATTAAAGAAATAAAGACAAAATTTAAATTACCTATGTATTAATATATTAAAAAGGACTGTAATTGTATGTGAATTAAGGTGGTAATATAGATGGCAGTTGATGGATAACCAATTTAATGCAAATCCAAATGCAATTGAAACGGCTGTTTGAGTTTTGGAGTGAAAATGGGAATAGTGAATACAACATTATAACCTCTTAATTAAATATGATTGTTTAATTAATACGAAAAGTAATAAAAGTTGGTAATAGTATTAATGAAATAATAATTAGAAGAATTGAAATTGTATAATGGAAAATTTGTTAATAAATGGATGAAAATATTGGATGAACTAATTGATGGAAGTAAAATCTAAAAGAATGTTGGATAGAACATAAGTGATTGAAATTTGGTAGTGTGTATTGGAAATAAAGTTCATCTAAATATTGAGAAATTTTAATGTTGTTATTATGAAAATGTTACTTTAGTAATTATTAAAATAGTAACGGGAAGTGTGAAGGTAAATTTATAAAAACGTAAAACTTATTTTAAGGAATTAATTGAGTGCAGACTTATGAAATAGATTTAATGACAATAATTATTGTACGTATTTATTCTATTTGTTGGTTAAGTTTTATTTTTGATCAATTTCAATTAATGCACTAAATTATTGCAGTTAGTGTGGAATATTGGTAAGAGAATAAATAAGATGTAACCAAGGGAAATGTCCATTTTATAATATAATAATTAGTGTGATCTTAGGAATGACTTAATTGAGGTTTAAGCTTTTATTTATTTGTAAAGTTAACAAAATTTCAATTAAATTGAAATCCAGTAATTTATGAAAATAAAGATGAGAATTGGGAAATATTACTGTAATGAATCATAAAAGAAATGTTAACTGTGTGGTTGAGTAATAATTGATTTATTTTGAGTTGTAATCCAATAAAATCAAATTTATTAGAATTTATTGCAATTAATTGGATTAATTGCAGTAACCTTTGGAAATTGGAACTTAGTAAAAATAATCTGGATTGGATTTCAAATAAATAGGTTAGGGTGAGTAACTGAATTACATACTATGAATAAGTAAACCAGGAAGATTAAATTTAGTTAATATAAAATAGCTGATTTATTGCAAATAAAAGATTATGTAAATATTTAGTTAGGTGGAATTAAAGTTAATTACATAATAAGGTATGAATCCACTGCTAATTTTATTTATGGAAATGAAAAGAGTACCAAAAACAAGCTTTGTCGGTATATTTAAGTTTAATGTATAATAATAAGTTAATGGTAATAAAAGAAGTTTAAACATCTAAATATTCTGTTAATAGAGAGTTGAGTTTAAATCTAAGAATATTAAGAAGTAGATTTTTGAATACAACATTTGATCCATCCACTTAAAATGTATAGATAGGATAATCGCTGATTTTTGATTTAAGTAGTGCAAACGGAGATTTATCTATTTATTTGGAATTGGAATTTATAAGTGTATAAATAGGAAATAAGTGAAATTTATTTTTAAATATTCATAAATGAAGATTTAGATGAAGGTGAGAATGGTAATGCTTTAAATAGTAGAGACGTACACAAATCAATGTAGGTAATTAGAAATAAAATGTTGTCGAAACGATAAAACGTTTCTTGTGAAAAATGGATGACATAACGAAAAAGGGTAATGTATTCACTTGAATATAAATTGAAACTTATTTAAGGTATTAATTACAATGGATAGAGATTTTGGGTAACATTGTAAATGATATGTAAGTAATGCAAATGTATGTCAATAGTAAGGGATTAGGATGAATTAAAAATTTGTAACATAGGAATTACCTGCCTATTTGTTAATAAAAATTTGAATGGTTAGTAAGTGATAATAGAATAAGTGTACAAGTGGAATTGAGGTAACGTTGGTTTTAATGTTGAGAAAATAAATGGGTATAGTAAAGTTTAAGTGGAATTGTAAGTATGTATAGGGGAATGAATTATTGCAGGGAAATATTTGGTAACCATTGCAATAAATGTAAATTAGTGTGCATTAATATGAAATTTAGTAATAGGTGTGAATAACTTAAATTTCTTCATAGGATAAAGAATGATGGAAATAACGTTTATTTAATATATCGGGATTTAATTGATCATAAAAGGTTGATTGCAAATCAAATGAAAAATGCTTAAAAGGGAATTAAGTTATTTATTCATTTGGATTTAAAGCATGATTGAAATTATTGGAAACTGAACAAAATGTTTTATGTTGATTGAAATTTAAGTTGGAAGTAATTAAGATAAATAAAATATGTATAATATGGAATTCAAATGTACATAGAAATGTGGATTTTAGTATGTAAACGTAAATCTATTGAGAATGAATAGAAATTTAATCTGTAATTATTACAGTAATTTAGAAATTTAGTTGAAATTGGAAATTTATCTATGTATTTGGAAATTTATGGAATTGTGAATATATATATGGAAATTTAAATGAAGCATCTAATTATACATGTGTGAATACGCTTAAAATGCAATGTAAATGTTGAGAAAGAAATAATTTAATCCGTAACGTGTATAATTAATATCCTTTTGGGACCACTTCTGTTTGCACGTTAAAATTCGTGCACACCTATCCTTTTGCGATCTATCTATAAATATGTTGTGATAAACCCTAGCCTAATTTCTATTGTCAATTGGCTGTACGTTCATTTTTCTTCATCTCTTTCTCTTCCTCAATGGTTACAAAACCTAATCTATCTACAATTCAAATTTTCTAATAAAATTCAAACTCTCCACAAAAATTCCAGAAAATTTTATGATAAAGTTCTCGAGACACGTAATCTGCTGGTACAATTCGTTTTCTGTTTTGGATATTCGTTTGACCAGAAAAAATTCGACGATGTGCTGTAGCTTTTAGCTGACGTGGCCATTGAAGTTAAGTGGGTTTTGTTTTATTTTATTTTATTTTATTTTTATTTTTGTTTTCAAATCGTTCAAAATGAATATCTTCTTCATACGTTCTCCGATTCACGTGAAATTTCTTTTGTTAGGATCGTAATTAAATTCCGGATCTGTTGACGCTGGTTTGGACAGATTTGGAGACCGTCAAATTTTGGGTTTAAATCGAATTTAAATTCGATTTAAATTCAAAAGGTGAGTTTTTAACCCACTCACAACTTCTAAAAGTTTTTATGTTTGTTAAATTCATTTTTAGATATGAGTAGAAATTTATTTACAACTATTTGGCATGTTATTCATCATATCTGTTAATTTGCATTTATTTAGTTTAACTGTTAATGTAGTTTATTTATTTCATGTTAATTGACCGTTAGAATTTATTTATTTGCATATAAACTGCTAGTTAACAGTTATAAAATTTATTACTGAATATAAACTGTTAGTTTAATAGTTATTAAATTCATTTTTATTATAACTGACAGTTATTACCTGTTTATATTATCAGAGATATATTTATATTGTTTATTTTGGATGATGATTGTGATTTGGATGATGGATGATGTTTATAAATGGATGTTTTATTTTTAAATTACAAGTCATCATGCATATTTCATTCGGGATTGTGGTTTGAAATGATATACAACCGCAAAATTTTATTTTAAATTGCGGATTGAAATGATAAATATCCGTATCACTTGACCATAGGATAGAAAATTATATACAGGCACCGTGGTCTATATATAAATTATTTTAAAGTGATTTTTATGGTTTGGATGAGATACGGTCATTAAAATTTAGTTTTGATATTTTATAAATATTATTCTTCCATATATATATACATATGAAAGTTAAATTTTGAATTTGAGCTTTGTATAAATCCGTTAAATAAAAATGGAAGAAAAAAAATTTAGGATTGGATTTGATAATTTATAATATATGTTAAGTTTGGAAGTTTTAAAAATGTGATCTTTATAAACTGAATTTTTCCTAAATACATTTAAAAAGGAATATTCTAGTAGAAAGTAAAATTGAGAAAATATTTAATTACTAGAATTGGAGTTTTATTTATGGATTTGATGTGAATATTCAAGACTAAATAATAGTACGTTTAATTTGCTGAAAGAATAAATTCCAACTTTAGTTTTGAAATATTAATACTCCAAACGGATATATATATAGAAATTGAAATGGTTTTTGGAACTTGAAAGTGATATTTAAATTATGGTTTAGACCTTAAAATAAAGAAATATATTTGTAAAGCCATGGAAATTATTTTTCTTTACAGAGTAACCTTAAAAGTTAAACCATCTATTTTATATGCCGTTGAATATCCAAACCATTCAAGTTAGAAGTTATGGGTTTAAAATATATGAATTTCGAAATATTATGCTTTGAAAGTATGATTCAAATGTTCGGTTTCCAGATATTATAGATTTTAAAGCAGTATGATTTTGGAAAGAATTATATTTGGATAAAATGGTATCATATTGTTTTGGGTTTTAAAATGATATGGTACTCATAGTTTTTGAAATGGAAATTTTTATTCTGGTTTTTAAGTATAAACTATTTTAAATGACCGCGGTGTTATAATAACGATGGGTTGGCAAAGAGACCGGGATCGGATATCTGACATACTCTCTGTCGATACCGAAAACCACTTTGACTAACCGTGTATGCGGTGGAGATTCCAGAATGAAGTAGGTTGGTGGTGGCGTTTCCTGTAAGGTAAATACGTGGACCTGACTCCCTTGAGTTGGCATAAGGTGGCTAAACCAGGAGCTATTCCCAGGCCAATGAGGTCATTCCTCTGATCGGACACTCCTCTTCGATATTATACAATGACTTTGGATTGATTCAGTGGCCACTTTTATTTTGATTTTGGGGAGTTTGTTCGAGGTGGGCGGTAACTGCGGCTACGCGTTTCCATTAGCCTGGGTCCGCAATTGGTATATCTACCCTGGCATTGCCTAGTTGTGCCGTGTCACCTACCATACCGAGCCTTGTACGAGTTTGGATTTCTTCCGTAGCCCGTGTGGTATCCTCTGGTGGCTTCCCGATCAGGAGGGACTATGATATTGGATGGACTACTGGGACTATTACGTGTTAAGGGGAATATTGGGTCACTCCTTAATGCTATTGAAAAGTATGTTTATTTTATAAATAGACACTATTATAATAGCGCAATATACTACATAGTAAATAGTTTAACGGATCCTTAGGAGATGTAAATCCCGAGCATCTTTTGAGTTACTGCACTCATATTTATTTCTGTTAATTTAACTCACATAAGATCTTTTAGTTCTGACTCGAGTGTTTTTGTCTTTTCAAATTCGCTCGGGTCAGTCCGAGCGTTTCAGGATTTCAAGATTTAGCTCTGGAGGACGAAGACGAAGATTTATAATATTATTATTTATACTAGTGCACTACACACTGTTCCGCTGCATTGTTATTGGTATGTGTAACTCTGATATGTATTATATAAATGGTTTTGTAAACAGATTTATAAACTGTATATTTGATTATTATATTTTATCCTTCCGTTGTGAGATTCTATTTAGTTTTTTTCTTCTCTTTTTTTTCTTATTTACCCCATAACAATCCGCCCTTCCGTATGGTTTGAATTGGCACGTGTGTCGTTTTAAATCGTGCGAAAAGGCGGGATGTTACAATAAGTCAAAGTTTGACCATATTGACAAAATGTACATTTCCGAAAAATATTCTATTAATTCATGTGTGGAATCTAATCCGCACCAAAATTTATATTTTAAATAACAAAATTGTCTAAATTAAATAAATAAAACATTATCAAAAATTTTTAGTTGATACATAGATGGTTTGGATGGCAAGCAAAGTGAGAGTAAATGCTAAGAAACAGAAAAGGCATAAGTTAAGGAGAAAGAAACGTATATACGTTTTATTCTTAAATGCAAATGAAAATGAGGAGTTTTGAAACGAGAAATAAATCTTCTTGTAAATGATTTGCAAATGAGAAATACATGGCTAGGAAAAGAGTTTGTATGGATAAAGCAAGAAATAAAGAGGCCATGTAGAAAAAGGCAATAAATCAAGCAATGAGCTGATGGATTTAATTAATTTCTTTCCTTTGTATTAACAGTTGTTCTTAATTATATTCAATTTGTTAAATGTGTACATTTATTATGATTGAATCCTCAAATAAATTTATTCGGATAAGTTTCATTCTTTTTTATATTACCTTATGAATAAAATATGCATTTCCAATTTAACATTCCTTACTTATTTTATTACAAAGTTTACTTTTCTTCATATTAAATTACCAAAATTTTATCAATTTAAAAATTTTAGTTATCAAAAAATTTATGGGTCGTTACAATCCTTCTACCACATAAGCTATCCTTTACCCTATATTAAGTAATTATCAAAACTGTAACTTTCGACATGCAACTACACAAATTATTGGAAGTATGATTAGTACTAAGCCCAGTCCAAGCCCAAGACAGGCAAGACAAATGTCTCGGGCATCAAAATGCCTAGGGGCAACAAATTTCTGCTATTTTCTACTCAAAATACTTATACATCGCGTTGCATTCCTCCACGACATTGCCGACCTGAACATGATGCTACGGCTGCAACCATCGCCCACCACGTGGCTGCCAACATATTGTGACTTGGTTCAGCGAATCAGCATGTGTGGCTCCTGTTTAGACTTTAATCTCTTCATTGATTGATTCGATTTGCATTTGATTTTACCTACCCTGAATCTAGTTATGCTAATTTTATTTTCAATTTCGATGTGGAATTGTGTTTTTAAAAGGGAGGTCAGACGTGCTGCTAATATGCAGAAGCCTGCAGGCTGCAACTTCTATCTTTTCTTATTTGTGAAGGCCGAATGGGTTAGTTTGGTTTGTAGACTTCAGACTTGTAGGGCTAAAAAGGAAGAAGCTGCTCCAACTACAGATTTAAAATAAACATGTGAGTTTTATAAGTTTTGAATTTTGACGTCAACTAATTTGGTTTTATAATTATATTACTAGTTAATTTGTTAAATGAATGAATAATTTGTTGAATGAATTATGAATCAAATAATTGATATTGGTTTCATCTTCATTGATTGAATACATTGGCTTGATATTGGTTAATTTGTTGAAAGAATCAAATAATTTACGTTGTCATATTTTATTTTATTATGAATAGCATTTATAAATTAATTAAATACATTTGTGCTAAACAAAAATTGATCTAAATTAAGCACAGTTATTAATTGTACACTGCTACAAATTGAGTTTATTAATTAAACTTGTTGAATTATGCACAATAAAATTGTTTATTGTTTTTGAGGTGTGTAAAATGCTAGTATCATCAGATTAACAATATTATATTGTTTATTTGAGATAGGATTCAAAAACAGAATTTTGGATATCACAATAGGTAGAAAAAAACAGTGCATGGACGAGAAAGAAAAATCACTAGTCGGCTCAATTTCAAATTTATTTCAAACAAGAGAGATTAGTGGACTAGCTATTATTTCAATTGAAAATGAGAACTTGGATAATCTTAACTATGAGGAGATCATTGAAGAATTCGCTTCAAAGAATGCAAGAAGTTTTTGTTTTCGTTAGCTTGTATTTTGGTATGAAACCATGTTGACATTTAGATTTTTCGGCATGTAACCTAATGAAATCGATTTAGTTTTATAATAATTTATGCACAGTAATTAGATTTGATTTTGTGCATATGAAGTGCTACTGGCATGTAACGTCCCGCCTTTTTGCACGCTTTAAATCGACACACGTGCCAATTCAAACCATACGGAAGGGCGGATTGTTATGGGGTAGATAAGAAAAACAAGAAAGAAATAAACAAAAATAGAATCTCAGAGCGGAAGGATAGAATATAATAATCAAATATACAGTTCATGAAGCTGTTTTACAAAACATTTGATTATATTTACATAAATATCAGAGTTCACATACCAATCATAATCAATGCAGCGGAATTAAATAGTGTAGTGGAATATAGTAAATAATAATAGTAGAAATCTCCATCTTCGTCCTCCAGATCTAAAGTCTTCGATCCTGAAACGCTCGGACTGACCTGAGCGAATTTGAAAAGACAAAAACACTCGAGTCAGAACTAAAATATCTTATGTGAGTTAAATTAACAGAAATAAATATGAGTGCAGTAACTCAAGAGATGCTCGGGATTTACATCTCCTAAGGATCCGTTAAACTATTTACTATGTAGTATATTGCGCTATTATAATAGTGTCTATTTGTAAAATAAACTTACTTTTTAATAGCGTTAAGGGGTTAACCATACAGCCCTTAACACAAATAATGCCAATAGTCTATACAGTACCGTAATACCTCCTAATGGGGAAGCTACCAGAGGATACTCCATAGGTACGACACAAATAGAAACTCGTAGAAGGCGCGCTAGGGTAGGTGACACGGCACAACTAGGCAATGCCAGGGTAGATATACCAATTACGCTTCCGGGCTGATGGAAACACGCAGCGCGCAGCTGCCGCCCACCTCGAACAGCACCCACAAAATCAAAAGCAAAGTGGCCACCGAATCGATCCAAAAGTCATAGTATAATATCGAAGGAGTGCATTCGATTAGAGTAATGACCTTATCGGCCCGTCGATTGCTCCTGTTTTAGCCACCTTATGCCAACTCAAAGGAGTCAGGTCCACGTATTTACCTTATAGGAAACGCCGCCACCAACCTACTTCATTCTGGAATCTCCACCGCGTACACGGTTGTTAAAGTGGTTTTCGGAGTTGGCAGAGAGTATGACAACTTCCGATCCCGGTCTCTTTAACAACTAAACGTTATTATAACACCGCGGTTATTTAAAATAATTCAAACTTTAAAACCAGAATAAAATATCCATTTTAAGCCCATATAAATACGATATCATTTATTTTTTTAAAACCCCAAAATCATATAATGTCATTTTATTTTTCAATATATATTCTTTTCCAAAATCATAGGGTTTTCAAAGTAAAATATTTAGAAATCAAAACTCTTGAATATAATATTTTCAAATCATACTACCTTGAAAATCATAACTGCGAAACAAATTTCCATCTCTTTTAAAACACAATAACTTCTTTAGATTTCACAAATCAATTTTCAAATATCGATTTAAACTTCCAAATACCATTTCAATTCTTATGTTTCAAAGCTTTAAATATTTCACCATTTCAAAACAAACTCATTTGACTATCCCATATATATTAAATTCAATTACTTATTATTTAGACTTGAAATATTTACTTAATGAATTCAATATAATTTAAGAAAAACCTTTAACTTCACATAACTGGAAAATCTTTCAATTTATTATATATTCATTTAAATCAACCTGATATTCATTTAGATCACTCTACACAAACATCAGGTTATGAAATCATATCCTTTAAAAATTCTAACTTTTTATTTTATTCCAGTTCAACTTAATATTCATCTTCCAACCTTATTCTCATCTAAGTCAATGAAACTCCAGAAATTAAATTTTAAATAAATGCTTAATCTTTTTTGATCTTAAAATCAAACTTTATTTTAAACTTCAAATCAGATTTATACAAAGCTTAAAACCGAAAATTACTATATATATAATAACCTTTATCAATAACCAAATCAATATCCCATAAATCATATATATAAGTTTACAAAAACCATAGAAAATCATTTCAAAATATTTTTTATATATATACCGCGGTGCCTGTATAAAATTTTCTACCTTATGGTCAAGTGATACGGATGTTTATCATTTTAATCCGCAATTTAAAATAAAAATGCGGTCGTATATCATTTCAAACCGCAGTCCCGAATGAAATGAATATGCATGATAATTTGCAGATTTTATAAGATAGTACACATCATCCATTCACCCAATATCAATCATCAACCAATTTAATTCAATCATCAATTTAAACAAACATCAAAATATATAGCATATAAATTATACAGGTAATAAATAACATGTATTAACTAACAGTTTATATTCAATAATAAATTCATTAATTGTTTAACTATCAGTTTATATGCAAATAAATAAATTTTAACTGTCAAATTTATATGCAATTATAAAATTAATTAACAATCAAATTAAATAATTTTGATTTAACAGAGATAATGAATAGAACATGCCAAATAGTCATAAATAAATTTCTACTCATATCTAAAGTCAATTTAATAGACATAGGAAATTTTAGAAGTTGTGAGTGGGTTAAAACACTCACCTTTTGAATTTAAATCGATTTAAACCCAAAAATTTGATAGTCTCCAAATCTGTCCAAACCTACGCCAAAAGATCTGGAATTTCATTACGATCCTAAAACGGAAAATTTCGCGTAAAAAGGAGTTCGTATGAGAAAGTTATTAAGATTTTATCACTTGGAATATAAAATTAAAAATTAAATTAACTAACCACAATCTTACTCTCTCCCTGGACACATCCCATACTACTGTTAGCATGCAAATTCTTCCACGTGAGAAAAATACCAGGCCGATACCCATCTCATTCGCAAGCGCCGCCACCCACCTTCCCTTCTCGCGCCACGTCGCACCCCCACAGCCGTCGTCGCGCCGCCTCCCCGGACTCCCCCATGCCACGCGACAACGATCCATCACCTGACTTTGCCCTGCAACGCACAGCCGCCACCCCCCCTTTAAAACCCTAATCCAATTTAATTTTCAGATCTAGCCATTAACTCTCCCAATAAATTTCACCGATGCACTCCTCTCGCGAATCTCCACAACCCAGCAACTTCGATTCTTCGATCAGGCCAAGTTGATCGATGGTCAACGAACGGCCGAAAATAAACGATCCCTTTCTGAGCAAACGATAATTTGAGGTGAAAAACGAATTACACCATTGAATTACGCTCGTCGAGACTATTAACATATAATTTTTTTAGAATTTTTCTGAGGACTTTGAATTTTGACTTTGGATTTAATTTTTGAAATTGAACATGGATCTAGGGTTTCTAGCCATTGGAAGAAGAGAAGGAACTGATGAAATGAACGCACAAACAAATGAGAATAGATGGGCTAGGGTTTATAACAGGGTTTATATAGGTAGGTTAGAGATTTGAATAGATGGATCGGATAAACAAACGAGCTAATGCTAACGTGGCCCAAAAAGCCCGTTCTGACCCTGGAACGAAATTGGATAAACCCATATATCCAAATAGGTATTTAAAAATATTCTGAACACGATGGAAAAAATTTCGCATTCAAATTCGACCGTATGAAGAAGTTATGCTGAAATCAATATTTTCAAATTGATTTCAAATTGATTTCAATTAAATCGATTTCAAGGCGTTTCGCGTTCGTACGGTCAAATGACAAGTCCGATCACTACGAAACTTGAAACCCTACAATAATTCACTGTTACGGACCCGATGAAACTGGTTTCGTCGAAATCCGAGTCTGTGACCAAAATGGCTATTTTTATATTAATTAAATAAATTCAAAATAAATAAATAAAATCCAATTTTATATTTGGATTCTAAAATAGACCCATTTTAGAATTGTATTTATAAATTAGAAAGTTATTATGGTCGATTTGAAAACTTATCTTTCAAATATGACCGAATTGGCTCCCGATATATATTCCATTGCGTTCGGAATAGGAGTAAAACATTATAAATGCCAGGCTGCATGCTTCATTTCGAGTTCGGGAAAAATTCGGGTGAATAGTGTCACATAATTTTCTATATAAGGCCTCCATATTTCATTATTTTCACTCAAACCCTAACCCTATTCTTCAGCCGCCACTGTCAATTTTAATGGCCAAAAGCTTCTTCCTCCTCGTTTTTCTTTAAATCCAACTGTAACAAACCGCATATTTAACGATTATATATTTAAATTTTTTTTTTAAATATAATGCCGCTAGTCGGATTTTTAGGTCCGAAAAGCTACCTTTTGCAAACGGCCGAATTAGGGCCCGATACCACTTCCATTGAGTCCAAAATGGCGTTTGCGATCTTTTTGAGTATAAACTTTGATATGTTTGGAGTAAGTTGAATTTTGCTACTTTTTCTAATTGGGTTTTGGGTTTGGGTTCAGCCCATTTGCTAGTTTAATAACCTAACTCAGGCCCTCTCTTCCCCATTCACTCATTTTCACTTCTAAACTCAAGCTTAAACTGAAAATGGGGGAAAGGAAGAGGAATTAGAAATTCCAAGCCCTAGTTTTCTATCCAAACTTGAATTCTTGCTCCAAAATTGTAACGACCCGTATTTTACGTGTCGATAGATTGTAGAATTTATAGGTCGTTACTGTTGATAAGTTGTGTGGAAGTTAACTCGTATGGTGCTTAGGTCGAATTTACGAGTTAAGTTAGTCAACGACTTAGTGCTTAAGTCGTTTGGTAGCCTAGGTCGTTAGGGATTGAGTCGTGACCGACTTAACGTCTTAGGTCATGTGATGATTGAGTCGGTAGGAGCCTAGGTCATGCGAACGAGTCATGGAGGTAGCCGACTTAAGGGGATAGGTCGTTTGGATGTTAGGTCGTTGGGGAGTCTAGTAAGCGACCTAAGAGTTAACGAGTCAGCGACCTACGTGTTAGTGAGTCAGTTGTTGGCGAGTTAAGTATGTCAACGACCTAAGAAAAGTTAGGTCGTTGAACGACTTAAGGGAGTGTTAGGCCGCTGGGCAAGTTGAGTCGCGTGAGCGACTTAGTGTTAGGGATGCTGTGTATTAAGTCGGCAGGACTTGAGTCGTTAGCGACTTATAGATAGCTTGGGTAGGGTCTTAGGTCGTAGGTCGGCATGCTAGTTAAGTCGTCAGGCGACCTAGGACTTAGGAAATGCGGCAGTGTGTTGAGTCGTGTGACAGTTGGGTCGGCAGTACGTTGAGTCGTTAGGTCGGCCTGTGTTTTAGGTCGCGTCTGGGTTAAGTCGTAAGTCGGCCTTGGTTGTATGTTGTGTTGGTTAGGTCGTAGGTCGTAGGGGCTGATGAGTCGGCAACGACTCATAGTTAGGTCGGGGACGACCTAAGGGGCGACGACCTAAGGGGTTTCCAGCCTATAAATAGAGGGGTTTGGCTCACTTTTTGGCACCGGTTTTTGAAGCGACGAAGTGCTGCCATTTTGAAGACTCGACTACAACATTTCTTCATCTTCTTTTCTCCATTCCAATCTAATTCTAACATCCATCCAAGATCGAAGATCAAGATCAAAGATCAAGAGCCAAAGTTGAAGATTTTCATCCGAAGAGGCTAGATTTCACCGTTTCAAGTGAAATTTCTCCGGATCAAGTCCAAGTCCTTGCTGTCCAGATCTGTAGTTGATTCATTTTAGGTTGTTTTGGTGATTTGGTGAGTGGTAGTTATCTCTCACACGGACCCAAAGGAGGGTAGTGGATTGGTGATATGTTTATGTGTTAAAGTTAGCGTTTTCTCGCATTTTCCTTAAGTCTGCATGTAGATCCATCATATTTGAAGATGTTTATCTATGAAAGTTATTTATCAAGTATTAGAGACAAAACCCATGTTTTAGATTTGGTAGATCTATGCTAAAAACCATGATTTCACGTATGTTGGACTTTTGCTCACTTAATTACGAAATTTCCATTATAATTGATATTGCTTAATAGATCTTGTTTGAATGGTTGAATGTTTGAATGTATGTTAGATTTGATTGCTCCAAGTTAGCTTGTAGTTGATTTGGAACAAGATGGTTGAAGATGATTCAAAAGCTAAGTGGAAAGGCTCTTGAATGGTGAAAGCTGCCAATGGCATATGAAGCGGATGTGGAAGCTCATATGGATGGATTCGAGGATGTGGGATCTTGCCATGATGCGAGAAGGCAAAGCATGGTTGAGTTGGGACTTTGCGATGATATGATGAGGCAAGGCTTGTGTTGAGATGGGACGGGTCATGATGACGTTCCAAGTTGAGAGACTTTGCTATGATGTGATGAGGCAAGACATATGTTGTGATGGGACGGGTCACGAAGACATTCCAAGCACGGGTCATGACGACGTGCAAAGTTATAACTCGGTGATGCGGTCCGGGTTGGGGTGGATAATGGTTAGCTTGAGAGGCGCTTGAGCTAGTATGGAAGTAGTCGTCGAGGAGGATGACTAGGAGGCTAAGATCTCATCGTTGTTGAAGGTTCTAGCATACTCAAAGCAAGGGTACGTTGGAACGGGTCACGATGACGTCCCAGGCACGGGTCATGATGACGTGCTAGTACTCTGGGCTGATGCGTTCGGCTTAGGCACGGGTCACGATGACGTGCGGAGTTATGGCTAAACCGGGGTTACCATTAGCCCTTGACAGGCGGTCATTCAACTAACGGTGAAATCAAGGCAAGGATAACAGTGATAGCCAGAGTCATGGATGTTTGGATGTTTGGTTGTATCATCATTCGGCTTCAAGAGCGGTGTTTTCTGGGTGCTTATCTGATCTTGGTTTAGGCCTTGGGGGTTTGTATTTGGAAAACATCGTCCTTGACTCGAGTGATTATTGCTTTACCTTACTTATCTGCTATGTTATGCTTACTTCTCCTTAGTGTGTGTCTGGGGGCTATCACTGTAGAAAGAGGTGGAGTGGGATGGTTTGGTTCCTATTCCTTTTATCCCTTATGCTCTTTGGTATGTTTGATTGTTAATTTACTGCTCACTAAGACTTTGTCTGACTCAAGGTTTTATGTCTCCTCTTATTACCTTGGGCTGTTCATCCATGTTTGGGATGGGCAGACTAGGTAGCAGGTGGCAGGTGTTGTGCTTAGAGTTTTCCGCTGATGATGACGAAGACGAGCAGGAGGCTATGCATATTATTTTCTTATATGTACTGGGTATCCGCTGCTGTATTTGATGAGTGTTTGTAGTGAGGTCTTGATGTATGGATTTGTTGAGATGATTGTATAAAACTTCTGTGATGCTTATATGATGATTTTTCTGTTATGAGACTTCACTATATATTTCTCTATTGTATTTCATCCATGCGCTGTGAGTTACGATAGAGATTCTGCGATTTTATTTTACCCTGACTATCATCCATGGTTGCCTTGCACACCTTTCAGCGCACTATTCCCTTGTTTTGGTGCGGGAGTCATGGGTGGTCGTCACATTTGGTATCAGAGCTTTGGTTAATCGATTTCAGCCAACGCTCGCTGACGTAACTACGTATGAGAGACGTAATTGTATTTTGATGGATGATTACTATATATAATATAGTAGCCTAGAAGGATTTGAACTCCTTATGCAGTTGTTTCTTAAGGTGTTCTAATCATTCTTATTACAGATATTAAGGATGAGTCGAAGAGGGAGACCAGCCGCAAGGGAAAGCCGTGCTGATGAAGGAGCTGTTGATTATGGAACTATGTTCGAAGCGATGATGACTTCGATCATGAGAAGAATACCAGCTTCAGGATCATCAGTGGATGTGGGAGTTCAAGTTCAAGCTCCAAGACCGGTGGATTTTGCTAAGCTTTGCAAGGATTATACTTCTCTTGGAGGAAAAGCTTTCTTGGGGACGGAGTCGACTATTGAGGTGCAGAGATGGATTGATGCTTGCAAAAGGATCTTTGGTGACTTAGGGATTGAGGATGCAACTAAGAGAAAGCTTGCATCGAGACAGCTTCAGGGGAGAGCTGCTGATTGGTGGAATTCTATCACCATAGATACACCAGAAGAGGATATTACTTGGGAGCAGTTCCAAGTTAGATTTGAAGCCAAGTTCATCTCTACTGCTCAGAGGTCTGTTTTGTTCAAGAGATTTGTGGAGCTCAAACAAGGCGGAAGGCCTGTTCTGGAGTATATTTCTGAGTTCGAAGCTTTGTCTAAGTATGCCAGATCATATATTGATTCTCCCTACCAGAAGAATGAAAAGTTTGTGACTGGTCTGGATGCTTATCTAGGAAGGCAGTTAGTGGATCATCTGGACGATCCATTTGAGAAGCTGGTGGAGAAAGCTCTGAGGCATGAGAGTTTGTTTCCTAGGGAAAGTTCTGTTGTTGCTGTAACCAGGGAAGGATCTAAACCACAGCAGAGTGGGAATAAGAAGAGGAAGCAGCAGCAACAGAAGGGAAAGGATGGTCAGAAGAAGCCAAAGGGCGAGGTGACTTGTTATAACTGCCGTCAGAAGGGTCATCTTTCTCGGGATTGCAAGAATCCGAAGGTGCAGTTGAAGTGTTACAACTGTGATAAGCTGGGACACATTAAGAAGGACTGTCCAGAACCGAGGAAAGATAGGCAGGTTGTGCAAGCCTATGCTTTGGGGGCTGTTCCATCGTCTTCAAAAGCTCCGACTGCTGAAGAAAAGGGGAAGAGTGTGGTGGTTCAAGGTACTCTTTCTATTTGTGGTGTTCCAGTTAGAGTGTTGTTTGATACTGGAGCGTCGCATTCTTTTGTTTGTGATGATTTGGTAAGCCGGTTAGGTATGAAACCGGATATTGTTGATAGGCCATTGGTTGTGACTAATCCAGTGGGGGGTTCGTCATGTTTGTGTATGATATGCCGTGGTCTAGTTGTGTCGAGTCATGATTGCTCGTTTGTTTGTGATTGCTTTGTTCTGAACTTTGCGGGGTTCGGAATTATTTTGGGTATGGACTGGCTTAGGAAGTATGCGGCTAGGATTGATTGTGAGAGGCTTGAGGTGACAGTCGGGAATGTGGAAGGGCGAAAGGTTGTGATACGATGTAAGCATGAAGAAGGCGTCTTCATGAGCTTCATGTATTCGCTAGTTGTTCCACGGGATGGACTGTCATCGGTGCCTATTGTGAATGAGTTTGAGAATGTCTTTGAGGAAGTCAAAGGGTTGCCGCCGCATAGGGAGATCGAGTTTCGTATCGATCTAGTTGAGGGAGCCAGACCTGTTGTGATGCCTCTTAGGCGGATGGCACCGAGGGAGCAGCAAGAGCTGAAGGTGCAAGTTGATGACCTTTTGCAGAAAGGATTCATTCGGAGAAGTGTGTCCGAATGGGGTGCGCCAGTTGTGTTCGCAACCAAAGCGGATGGATCGTTGAGGTTGTGTGTGGATTATCGTGAGCTGAATAAGGTGACTAAGAAGAACAAGTATCCATTGCCGAGAATAGATGACTTGTTTGATCAGCTTCACGAGGCTAAGGTGTTTTCTCAGATGGATTTGGCAACGGGATTTCACCAGTTGAGAGTGGCGAAGGATAGTGTGCCGAAGACTGCTTTCAGGACACCATCCGGGTTTTATGAGTGGCTGGTAATGCCGTTTGGATTGACTAACGCACCAGCATATTTTGTGGATCTTATGAATAGAGTGTTCAGAGATCAGTTGAATAGGTTCGTGCTTGTGTTCGTGGATGATATTCTGATTTATTCCAGAACTGAGGGAGAGCACAAGACACACTTGAGGATTGTTTTGGGGATCTTGCGGAAACATCAGCTGAAGGCTAAGTTTTCGAAGTGTCACTTCTGGAAGAATGAAGTGAGGTTCTTAGGTCATGTTATTTCTGGAAATGGAATAGCGGTTGATCCCGCTAAGGTGGCAGCGATCCAGGATTGGGTTAGGCCTAAGAATGCATCTGATGTGAGAAGTTTTCTTGGATTAGCAGGATATTATCGTCGGTTTATCAAAGACTTTTCCAAGATAGCTGCACCGTTGACAGGATTGACGAAGAAGAATCAAGTGTTCAGATGGAATGATAAGTGTGAACAAGCTTTCATAATCCTGAAAGAGCGACTGACAAGTGCTCCTGTTTTGACTATTCCGAGTGGGAATGATGAGATGGTGGTTTACACCGATGCATGTGGCACTGGACTAGGAGCGGTGCTAATGCAGAAGGATAAAGTTGTTGCGTATGCTAGTCGACAACTGAAGCCGCATGAAAGGAACTATCCGACTCATGATTTGGAGTTAGCGGCGATTGTGTTTGCTTTGAAGATGTGGAGACATTATCTATTGGGAGTTAGATTCGAGTTGTTTACAGATCATAAGTCGTTGAAGTATCTGTTCTCCCAAAAGGATTTAAATCTTCGACAGCAACGGTGGCTAGAGTTCCTAGCATCTTATGATTTTGGTATAGCCTATACTCCGGGGAAAGGTAACGCAGTGGCTGATGCGTTAAGTCGAAGACATGCAGGATTGGGAGCCATGTTTTCAGAATGGAAGAGTCTTGAGTATTTGGCTGGATTTGATTTCAGGCCTAGATGTGAATTGGAACCTGAGATGTTGGCAAACTTATCAATAAGGCCTACTCTTGTGGAAAGAATTGGCGAGGGTCAAAAGCAAGACGATAAGCTTGTCAAGGTTATCCGAGATTTGGAATCTGGATTTGACCCAGAGAAGAATAAAGGATTTGAAGTCGATCGAGAGGGTTGGCTTCGAAAGCAAGGGCGACTAGTTGTTCCCGATGTAGATGGATTGAGAGATGAAGTTCTGAGGGAGAGTCATCACTCGAAGTTGACAATTCATCCAGGTGGAAATAAGATGTATCGGGATATGAAGAGAACCTACTACTGGGAAGGTATGAAGAAGGATGTTGGAAACTTTATTTCCAAGTGTATGAATTGCCAGTTGGTGAAAGCTGAGCAGAAGAAGCCCAGTGGATTGCTTCAGCCATTAGAGGTTCCTACATGGAAATGGGAGCAAGTGTCGATGGACTTTATCGATGGTCTACCTAGGACAAGAGCAGGGAATGAAGGGATTTGGGTCATCGTAGATCGTTTGACCAAGAGTGCAAGATTCATTCCTGTTCGATCGACTAGGACTGCATCGAAGTTGGCTGAGTTGTATGTTAAGTGGATAGTTCGTTTCCATGGTGTTCCGAAGAGTATAGTGAGCGATCGAGACCCATTGTTCACTAGTAGATTTTGGAAGAGCTTCCAGGAAGTTTTGGGAACCGAGTTGTGTTTGAGTACAGCTTATCACCCTCAAACAGATGGTCAGACTGAGAGAGTCAACCGAGTTTTGGAAGATCTTCTTAGAGCATGTGTTTTGGACTTCGGAGGATCATGGGAAGATCACCTTCATTTGGTGGAGTTTGCTTATAATAACAGTTATCAGTCGAGTATTGGTATGGCACCATATGAGGCATTATATGGAAGACCGTGTAACTCTCCGACATGTTGGTTGGAAACTGGAGAAAAGCTGATACTTGGGCCAGAGATGATTCGACAGACTTCGGATTGTATAGAGATCATTCGACAAAGAATGAAGGCAGCCCAGGATCGTCAGAAAAGTTATGCAGATAATCGTCGGAAGGATTTGGAATTCGACGTGGGTGATATGGTTTTTGTGAAGATTTCTCCATTGAAGAATGTTATAAGATTCGGGAACAAAGGAAAGTTAACTCCAAGATTCGTTGGACCATTCCCGATTATCGAGCGAATTGGAAAGCTCGCTTATAGATTGGAGTTACCGGAAAAGATGGCGGGTGTGCACAATGTTTTTCATGTATCTTGTCTACGGAAGTATATGCACGACCCAACTACGGTGGTTTCTGCTGATAGCTGTGAAGACTTAGAGGTTGATCCTGTTGTTTCGAGACCTCGTAAGCCGCTTCGTATTGTTGAAACCGATACGAAACAGCTTAGGAGGAAGACGATTACGTTGCTCAAGGTACAATGGAGTGATGATGTTAACGACTGTACATGGGAGGAGGAAGAGAGGATGAAGGCAGCTCATCCCGGACTCTTCGAGGTATGGCCCTAAAGTGTCGTGACATCTCATGAATTTGTAGCTTGTTCTAAGTCTTAGAATTCTGCATGCTAGGTTAGAATTGGATGCATGATCTGTTGATTGCTATGGATGGTAGGCATGCGGAATATCTTTGATTTCTGTTGATTGCTTGGAATTTCGAGGGCGAAATTCCTAAGGGGGAGAGAATGTAACGACCCGTATTTTACGTGTCGATAGATTGTAGAATTTATAGGTCGTTACTGTTGATAAGTTGTGTGGAAGTTAACTCGTATGGTGCTTAGGTCGAATTTACGAGTTAAGTTAGTCAACGACTTAGTGCTTAAGTCGTTTGGTAGCCTAGGTCGTTAGGGATTGAGTCGTGACCGACTTAACGTCTTAGGTCATGTGATGATTGAGTCGGTAGGAGCCTAGGTCATGCGAACGAGTCATGGAGGTAGCCGACTTAAGGGGATAGGTCGTTTGGATGTTAGGTCGTTGGGGAGTCTAGTAAGCGACCTAAGAGTTAACGAGTCAGCGACCTACGTGTTAGTGAGTCAGTTGTTGGCGAGTTAAGTATGTCAACGACCTAAGAAAAGTTAGGTCGTTGAACGACTTAAGGGAGTGTTAGGCCGCTGGGCAAGTTGAGTCGCGTGAGCGACTTAGTGTTAGGGATGCTGTGTATTAAGTCGGCAGGACTTGAGTCGTTAGCGACTTATAGATAGCTTGGGTAGGGTCTTAGGTCGTAGGTCGGCATGCTAGTTAAGTCGTCAGGCGACCTAGGACTTAGGAAATGCGGCAGTGTGTTGAGTCGTGTGACAGTTGGGTCGGCAGTACGTTGAGTCGTTAGGTCGGCCTGTGTTTTAGGTCGCGTCTGGGTTAAGTCGTAAGTCGGCCTTGGTTGTATGTTGTGTTGGTTAGGTCGTAGGTCGTAGGGGCTGATGAGTCGGCAACGACTCATAGTTAGGTCGGGGACGACCTAAGGGGCGACGACCTAAGGGGTTTCCAGCCTATAAATAGAGGGGTTTGGCTCACTTTTTGGCACCGGTTTTTGAAGCGACGAAGTGCTGCCATTTTGAAGACTCGACTACAACATTTCTTCATCTTCTTTTCTCCATTCCAATCTAATTCTAACATCCATCCAAGATCGAAGATCAAGATCAAAGATCAAGAGCCAAAGTTGAAGATTTTCATCCGAAGAGGCTAGATTTCACCGTTTCAAGTGAAATTTCTCCGGATCAAGTCCAAGTCCTTGCTGTCCAGATCTGTAGTTGATTCATTTTAGGTTGTTTTGGTGATTTGGTGAGTGGTAGTTATCTCTCACACGGACCCAAAGGAGGGTAGTGGATTGGTGATATGTTTATGTGTTAAAGTTAGCGTTTTCTCGCATTTTCCTTAAGTCTGCATGTAGATCCATCATATTTGAAGATGTTTATCTATGAAAGTTATTTATCAAGTATTAGAGACAAAACCCATGTTTTAGATTTGGTAGATCTATGCTAAAAACCATGATTTCACGTATGTTGGACTTTTGCTCACTTAATTACGAAATTTCCATTATAATTGATATTGCTTAATAGATCTTGTTTGAATGGTTGAATGTTTGAATGTATGTTAGATTTGATTGCTCCAAGTTAGCTTGTAGTTGATTTGGAACAAGATGGTTGAAGATGATTCAAAAGCTAAGTGGAAAGGCTCTTGAATGGTGAAAGCTGCCAATGGCATATGAAGCGGATGTGGAAGCTCATATGGATGGATTCGAGGATGTGGGATCTTGCCATGATGCGAGAAGGCAAAGCATGGTTGAGTTGGGACTTTGCGATGATATGATGAGGCAAGGCTTGTGTTGAGATGGGACGGGTCATGATGACGTTCCAAGTTGAGAGACTTTGCTATGATGTGATGAGGCAAGACATATGTTGTGATGGGACGGGTCACGAAGACATTCCAAGCACGGGTCATGACGACGTGCAAAGTTATAACTCGGTGATGCGGTCCGGGTTGGGGTGGATAATGGTTAGCTTGAGAGGCGCTTGAGCTAGTATGGAAGTAGTCGTCGAGGAGGATGACTAGGAGGCTAAGATCTCATCGTTGTTGAAGGTTCTAGCATACTCAAAGCAAGGGTACGTTGGAACGGGTCACGATGACGTCCCAGGCACGGGTCATGATGACGTGCTAGTACTCTGGGCTGATGCGTTCGGCTTAGGCACGGGTCACGATGACGTGCGGAGTTATGGCTAAACCGGGGTTACCATTAGCCCTTGACAGGCGGTCATTCAACTAACGGTGAAATCAAGGCAAGGATAACAGTGATAGCCAGAGTCATGGATGTTTGGATGTTTGGTTGTATCATCATTCGGCTTCAAGAGCGGTGTTTTCTGGGTGCTTATCTGATCTTGGTTTAGGCCTTGGGGGTTTGTATTTGGAAAACATCGTCCTTGACTCGAGTGATTATTGCTTTACCTTACTTATCTGCTATGTTATGCTTACTTCTCCTTAGTGTGTGTCTGGGGGCTATCACTGTAGAAAGAGGTGGAGTGGGATGGTTTGGTTCCTATTCCTTTTATCCCTTATGCTCTTTGGTATGTTTGATTGTTAATTTACTGCTCACTAAGACTTTGTCTGACTCAAGGTTTTATGTCTCCTCTTATTACCTTGGGCTGTTCATCCATGTTTGGGATGGGCAGACTAGGTAGCAGGTGGCAGGTGTTGTGCTTAGAGTTTTCCGCTGATGATGACGAAGACGAGCAGGAGGCTATGCATATTATTTTCTTATATGTACTGGGTATCCGCTGCTGTATTTGATGAGTGTTTGTAGTGAGGTCTTGATGTATGGATTTGTTGAGATGATTGTATAAAACTTCTGTGATGCTTATATGATGATTTTTCTGTTATGAGACTTCACTATATATTTCTCTATTGTATTTCATCCATGCGCTGTGAGTTACGATAGAGATTCTGCGATTTTATTTTACCCTGACTATCATCCATGGTTGCCTTGCACACCTTTCAGCGCACTATTCCCTTGTTTTGGTGCGGGAGTCATGGGTGGTCGTCACAAAAATCAAAGAGAAGCTATTGGTAAGCCTCCTCTTCATCTTCTCCAACTCTTTTTCTCTTCAATTTCAGAAAGTTTCCTAAACCTAACTTAGGAAATACTTGTTTTGATCTTAGATTGAAGCTTGTTGAGTTGAAGTAGAGATTGGTTGGTCTTCTCCTTGTGTTTGAGCTCCTTCTTCTTTGTTTTGGGTTAAAGGTGAGATTTTTATCTCACATCTATGACTATAATTATCTTTGGTTGTTAGGTATGAATTCCTAACACTATTTCATGTGCATTTGCTTTTGGTTTGGGTTGAATTGATGAATATTCCAATTTTTAGTATTTTGGGTTCAAATCTTTGAAATCCTAACATTGATGTTTTGATCATGTTTTGGTGATGCATCGAGGAGCATATAGGTCTGGGTTGTCGATTGACATAAACCCTTAGAGCCAATGCTCGTCCGGTTGCATTTTGGAAGAGTTTGCTCTTCATTTGAATAGGCTGAAAAACAGCCCAGGTAGGGTTTAGTCGACTGAATTATCTGTTCAGTCGACTGAACCTGGAAACAGAAAGTTTTCAGGCAGGGTTTAGTCGACTGAATTCTCTGTTCAGTCGACTGAATATGGATACAGAAAGTTTCCAGGCAGGGTTTAGTCGACTGAATTCTCTGTTCAATCGACTGAGCCTGGAAACAGAAAGTATCCAGGCAGAATTCAGTCAACTGAAAATCTCTGTTCAGTCAACTGAATTCACTGTTTAGTCAACTGAATTCTCTATTTAGTCAACTGAATTTGCTGTTTCATCCCACTTTGCCTTTTGAGATTGAATTTCCTATTTGAATCGATTCGTGATGATGCTATTTGTTGTCATCATTTATTTTGACTTTGATGGTTCCTTTTTAATTTCAATCCACGGGTTTTAATTAAATAATCTTTTAAATTGTATTAAAAGCTTGCTTCTCTAATTTATAAATTCAATTTAAACGCACACACGCAATTTCACACTTCGAGCGAAGTGGAAAGGAGATTAAATGGTTAAGTAAAACACGGACCATGAATCTGTGCGTTTATCTTTCTGATTAATCCCCGACCTATTCGATTGATTGTTTTGACCTTTGGTCTGGCTTACCAATGAGATGAGGTGAACTTTGTACTGCTTTGAGTGTGAAATTAACTAATGGATAGTAAACCGTTTAGTGCGAACGAGTGGTTAAGGGACTCGTGTTACCACTTTTCGGATTCCTTTTCGAGAGTTGTGACACATTCTGCCAGTTTGTAACATCCACCTTTTCGCACGCTTTAAACCGACACACATGCCAATTCAAACCATACGGAATGGCGTATTGTTATGGGATAAATAAGAAAAAAAACAAGAAAGAAATAAAAGAAGAAAACAGAATCTCATAGCAGAAGGATAAAATATAATAATCAACATATAGTTCATGAAACTGTTTACAAAACATTGCTTCTTCTTTATATAATAAATATCAGAGTTCATATACCAATAATATTAATGCAGCGGAATTAAATAGTGCAGTGGAATAATAGTAGATAATAGTAATACAAATCTTCGTCTTCGTCCTCCAGAGCTAAAACTTCAAATCCTGAAATGCTCAGACTGACCCAAGCGAATTTGAAAAGACAAAACACACGAGTCAGAACTGAAAGATCTTATGTGAGTTAAATTAACAGAAATAAATATGAGTGCAGTAACTCAAGAGATGCTCGGGATTTATATCTCCTAAGGATCCGTTAAACTATTTACTATGTAGTATATTGCGCTATTATAATAGTGTCTATTTGTAAAATAAACTTACTTTTAAATAGCGTTAAGGCTTTACATTTTCCACCTTAACACAGTTATATATTCCCATAGTCTATACAGTACCGTAATCTCCCCCGTACTGGGCGTCGTCAGAGGGCACTCCATAGGTATGGTACAAAACCAAAATCGTATAAGGCGCGCTAGGGTAGGTGACACGTGTGACGACCGCCCATGACTCCCGCACTAAAACAAGAGGAAAGTGCGCTGAAAGGTGTGCCAGGTAGCCATGGACGATAGTCAGGGTAAATTAAAATCGCAGAATCTCTATCGCAACTCACAGCGCATGGATAAAATACAATAGAGAAATATATAGTGAAGCCTCATAACAGAAAATCATCATATAACATCATAACAGTTTTATACAATCATCCACACAAACCCATACATGAAAGCCTCACTACAAATCACTCAACCAAATACAGCAGCGGATACCCAGTACATATAAGAAAATAATATGCATAGCCTCCTGCTCGTCTTCGTCATCATCAGCGGAAAACTCTAAGCACAGCACCTGCCACCTGCTACCTAGTCTGCCCATCCCAAACATGGATGAACAGCCCAAGGTAATAAGAGGAGACATAAAACCTTGAGTCAGACAAAGTCTTAGTGAGTAGTAAATTAACAATCAAGCATACCAAAAGAGCATAAGGAAATAAAGGAATAGGAACCAAACCATCCCACTCCACCTCATCTCACAATGATAGCCCCCAGACACACACTAAGGAGAATCAAGCATAACAATATAGACAAATAAGGTAAAGCAATAACCACTCGAGTCAAGGGCAATGTTTTCCAAATACAAACCCCCAAGGCCTAAACCAAGATCAGATAAGCACCCAGAAAACACCGCTCTTGAAGCCGAATGATAATACAACCAAACATCCATGACTCTGGCTATCACTGCATCGTTGCCTTGATTTCACCGTTAGTTGAATGACCATCCGTCAAGGGCTAATGGTAACCCCGGTTTAGCCATAACTCCGCACGTCATCGTGACCCGTGCCTAAGCCGAACGCATCAGCCCAGAGTACTAGCACGTCATCATGACCCGTGCCTGGAACGTCATCGTGACCCGTTCCAACGTACCCTTGCTTTGAGTATGCTAGAACCTTCAACAACGATGAGATCTTAGCCTCCTAGTCATCCTCCTCGACGACTACTTCCATACTAGCTCAAGCGCCTCTCAAGCTAACCATTATCCACCCCAACCCGGACCGCATCACCGAGTTATAACTTTGCACGTCATCATGACCCGTGCTTGGAACGTCTTCGTGACCCGTCCCATCACAACATATGTCTTGCCTCATCACATCATAGCAAAGTCTCTCAACTTGGAACGTCATCATGACCCGTCCCATCTCAACACAAGCCTTGCCTCATCATATCATCGCAAAGTCCCAACTCAACCATGCTTTGCCTTCTCGCATCATGGCAAGATCCCATATCCTCGAATTCATCCATATGAGCTTCCACATCCGCTTCATATGCCATCGGCAGCTTTCACCATTCAAGAGCCTTTCCACTTAGCTTTTGAATCATCTTCACCATCTTGTTCCAAATCAACTACAAGCTAACTTGGAGCAATCAAATCTAACATACATTCAAACATTCAAGCATTCAAACAAGATATATTAAGCAATATTAACTATAATGGAAATTTCGTAATTAAGTGTGCAAAAGTCCAACATATGTGAAATCATGGTTTTTAGCATAGATCTATCAAATCTAAAACATGGGTTTTGTCTCTAATACTTTATAAATAACTTTCATAAGCAAACATCTTCAAATATGATGGATCTACATGCAGACTTAGGGAGAATGCGAGAAAACGCTAACTTTAACACATAAACATATCACCAATCCCATATACTCCTTTGGATCCGCGTGAGAGATAACTACCACTCACCAAATCACCAAAACAACCTAAAATCAATCAACTTCAGATCTGGACAGCAAGAACTTGGACTTGATCCGGAGAAATTCCACTTGAAACGGTGAAATCTAGCTTCTTCGGATGAAAATCTTCAACTTTGGCTCTTGATCTTTGATCTTGATCTTCAATCTTCAATGGATGTTAGCACTTGATAGAAGTAGAGAAAGAAGTGAAGAAAATACTGTGGTCGAGTTTCCAAAATGGCAGCACTTCGTCGCTTCGAAAACCGGTGCCAAAAAGTGAGCCAAAGTCCACTATTTATAGGCTGAAAATTCCTTAACTCGTATGCCCTTAAGTCGTCCACGAGTCATGCCTAAGTCGTTCCTCCTGAGTCGCCGCCGACCCAAGCCATGAGTCGTTCACGACTCATCAGACCTCCCCCCCGACTCAAGCCAAGCATGCAACCTACCCACACAAGCTAAAGCACAGCTCACAGTCCATACGACTCACCACCCCAACGACCTAAGACCTAAAGCATGCGACACGACTTACGGCTCATGCCACTTGCCGACTCAACACAACACACATCAACATGGCACACGACCTAAAACAAACACGACTCAAGCCCAACCCGTAACCGATCTAACATACAAGAGACCACACAAGCCAGACCTTAACTCGCCTAACGACTCACGACTCATCGCTAAGTCGTGCCTACCGACTCAAACCCAACCGAGCTAACAACTACCTTACGACTTACACCAAACCGACTTAACCCACTAACTACCTTAAGCCGGCAACACCTTAGGTCGCTAGCTTCTATAAGTCGTTAACTCGGCAACATGTTAACTCTTCAACTCCACTAACCTTAACTTCCTTAGGTCGGTCTACATACTTAAGTCTTACCTCGGTCAAACAGTATGAGTCGTTAACGACTTAAGAACCCTACTAACCCGGCCACTCTTGAGTCGCTCACTAACTTAACCCGGACAAGCTTCATAACTCGTTAACGACCTAACCAAGCATCGTACTAAAGACCCTACGAGCTATCTTATTCACGACTCAGGCTATGGATGATCAAAACAATACTAACGACCTAATAATTCTACGATAAATCGACACGTAAAATACGGGTCGTTACATTCTCTCCCCCTTAGGAATTTCGCCCCCGAAATTCCAAGCAAATAACAGCAACCAAAGATATTCCGCATGCCTACCATCCATAGCAATCAACAAACCATGCATCAAATTCTAACCTAGCATGCAGAATTCTATGACTTAGAACAAGCTACAAATTCATGAGATGTCACGACACTTTAGGGCCATACCTCGAAGAGTCCGGGATGAGCTGCCTTCATCCTCTCTTCCTCCTCCCACGTACAGTCGTTAACATCATCACTCCATTGTACCTTGAGCAACGTAATCGTCTTCCTCCTAAGCTGTTTCGTATCGGTTTCAACAATACGAAGCGGCTTACGAGGTCTCGAAACAACAGGATCAACCTCTAAGTCTTCACAGCTATCAGCAGAAACCACCGTACTCGGGTCGTGCACATACTTCCGTAGATATGATACATGAAAAACATTGTGCACACCCGCCATCTTTTCCGGTAACTCCAATCTATAAGCGAGCTTTCCAATTCGCTCGTTAATCGGGAATGGTCCAACAAATCTCGGAGTCAACTTTCCTTTGTTCCCGAATCGAATAACATTCTTCAATGGAGAAATCTTCACGAAAACCATATCGCCTACGTCGAACTCCAAATCCTTTCGACGATTATCTGCATAACTTTTCTGACGATCCTGGGCTGCCTTCATTCTTTGTCGAATGATCTCTATACAATCCGAAGTCTGTCGAATCATCTCTGGCCCAAGTATCAGTTTTTCTCCAGTTTCCAACCAACATGTCGGAGAGTTACACGGTCTTCCATATAATGCCTCATATGGTGCCATACCAATACTCGACTGATAACTGTTATTATAAGCAAACTCCACCAAATGAAGGTGATCTTCCCATGATCCTCCGAAGTCCAAAACACATGCTCTAAGAAGATCTTCCAAAACTCGGTTGACTCTCTCAGTCTGACCATCTGTTTGAGGGTGATAAGCTGTACTCAAACACAACTCGGTTCCCAAAACTTCCTGGAAGCTCTTCCAAAATCTACTAGTGAACAATGGGTCTCGATCGCTCACTATACTCTTCGGAACACCATGGAAACGAACTATCCACTTAACATACAACTCAGCCAACTTCGATGCAGTCCTAGTCGATCGAACAGGAATGAATCTTGCACTCTTGGTCAAACGATCTACGATGACCCAAATCCCTTCATTCCCTGCTCTTGTCCTAGGTAGACCATCGATAAAGTCCATCGACACTTGCTCCCATTTCCATGTAGGAACCTCTAATGGCTGAAGCAATCCACTGGGCTTCTTCTGCTCAGCTTTCACCAACTGGCAATTCATACACTTGGAAATAAAGTTTCCAACATCCTTCTTCATACCTTCCCAGTAGTAGGTTCTCTTCATATCCCGATACATCTTATTTCCACCTGGATGAATTGTCAACTTCGAGTGATGACTCTCCCTCAGAACTTCATCTCTCAATCCATCTACATCGGGAACAACTAGTCGCCCTTGCTTTCGAAGCCAACCCTCTCGATCGACTTCAAATCCTTTATTCTTCTCTGGGTCCAATCCAGATTCCAAATCTCGGATAACCTTGACAAGCTTATCGTCTTGCTTTTGACCCTCGCCAATTCTTTCCACAAGAGTAGGCCTTATTGATAAGTTTGCCAACATCTCAGGTTCCAATTCACATCTAGGCCTGAAATCAAATCCAGCCAAATACTCAAGACTCTTCCATTCCGAAAACATGGCTCCCAATCCTGCATGTCTTCGACTCAACGCATCAGCCACTGCGTTACCTTTTCCCGGAGTATAGGCTATACCAAAATCATAAGATGCTAGGAACTCTAGCCACCGTTGCTGTCGAAGATTTAAATCCTTTTGGGAGAACAGATACTTCAACGACTTATGATCTGTAAACAACTCGAATCTAACTCCCAATAGATAATGTCTCCACATCTTCAAAGCAAACACAATCGCCGCTAACTCCAAATCATGAGTCGGATAGTTCCTTTCATGCGGCTTCAGTTGTCGACTAGCATACGCAACAACTTTATCCTTCTGCATTAGCACCGCTCCTAGTCCAGTGCCACATGCATCGGTGTAAACCACCATCTCATCATTCCCACTCGGAATAGTCAAAACAGGAGCACTTGTCAGTCGCTCTTTCAGGATTATGAAAGCTTGTTCACACTTATCATTCCATCTGAACACTTGATTCTTCTTCGTCAATCCTGTCAACGGTGCAGCTATCTTGGAAAAGTCTTTGATAAACCGACGATAATATCCTGCTAATCCAAGAAAACTTCTCACATCAGATGCATTCTTAGGCCTAACCCAATCCTGGATCGCTGCCACCTTAGCGGGATCAACCGCTATTCCATTTCCAGAAATAACATGACCTAAGAACCTCACTTCATTCTTCCAGAAGTGACACTTCGAAAACTTAGCCTTCAGCTGATGTTTCCGCAAGATCCCCAAAACAATCCTCAAGTGTGTCTTGTGCTCTCCCTCAGTTCTGGAATAAATCAGAATATCATCCACGAACACAAGCACGAACCTATTCAACTGATCTCTGAACACTCTATTCATAAGATCCACAAAATATGCTGGTGCGTTAGTCAATCCAAACGGCATTACCAGCCACTCATAAAACCCGGATGGTGTCCTGAAAGCAGTCTTCGGCACACTATCCTTCGCCACTCTCAACTGGTGAAATCCCGTTGCCAAATCCATCTGAGAAAACACCTTAGCCTCGTGAAGCTGATCAAACAAGTCATCTATTCTCGGCAATGGATACTTGTTCTTCTTAGTCACCTTATTCAGCTCACGATAATCCACACACAACCTCAACGATCCATCCGCTTTGGTTGCGAACACAACTGGCGCACCCCATTCGGACACACTTCTCCGAATGAATCCTTTCTGCAAAAGGTCATCAACTTGCACCTTCAGCTCTTGCTGCTCCCTCGGTGCCATCCGCCTAAGAGGCATCACAACAGGTCTGGCTCCCTCAACTAGATCGATACGAAACTCGATCTCCCTATGCGGCGGCAACCCTTTGACTTCCTCAAAGACATTCTCAAACTCATTCACAATAGGCACCGATGACAGTCCATCCCGTGGAACAACTAGCGAATACATGAAGCTCATGAAGACGCCTTCTTCATGCTTACATCGTATCACAACCTTTCGCCCTTCCACATTCCCGACTGTCACCTCAAGCCTCTCACAATCAATCCTAGCCGCATACTTCCTAAGCCAGTCCATACCCAAAATAATTCCGAACCCCGCAAAGTTCAGAACAAAGCAATCACAAACAAACGAGCAATCATGACTCGACACAACTAGACCACGGCATATCATACACAAACATGACGAACCCCCCACTGGATTAGTCACAACCAATGGCCTATCAACAATATCCGGTTTCATACCTAACCGGCTTACCAAATCATCACAAACAAAAGAATGCGACGCTCCAGTATCAAACAACACTCTAACTGGAACACCACAAATAGAAAGAGTACCTTGAACCACCACACTCTTCCCCTTTTCTTCAGCAGTCGGAGCTTTTGAAGACGATGGAACAGCCCCCAAAGCATAGGCTTGCACAACCTGCCTATCTTTCCTCGGTTCTGGACAGTCCTTCTTAATGTGTCCCAGCTTATCACAGTTGTAACACTTCAACTGCACCTTCGGATTCTTGCAATCCCGAGAAAGATGACCCTTCTGACGGCAGTTATAACAAGTCACCTCGCCCTTTGGCTTCTTCTGACCATCCTTTCCCTTCTGTTGCTGCTGCTTCCTCTTCTTATTCCCACTCTGCTGTGGTTTAGATCCTTCCCTGGTTACAGCAACAACAGAACTTTCCCTAGGAAACAAACTCTCATGCCTCAGAGCTTTCTCCACCAGCTTCTCAAATGGATCGTCCAGATGATCCACTAACTGCCTTCCTAGATAAGCATCCAGACCAGTCACAAACTTTTCGTTCTTCTGGTAGGGAGAATCAATGTACGATCTGGCATACTTGGACAAAGCTTCAAACTCAGAAATATACTCAAGAACTGGTCTCCCACCTTGCTTGAGCTCTACAAACCTCTTGAACAAAACAGACTTCTGAGCCGTAGAGATGAACTTGGCTTCAAATCTAACTTGGAATTGCTCCCAAGTAATCTCTTCTTCTGGGGTATCAATGGTGATAGAATTCCACCAATCAGCAGCTCTTCCCTGAAGCTGTCTCGATGCAAGCTTCCTCTTAGTTGCATCCTCAATCCCTAAGTCACCAAAGATCCTTCGACATGCATCAATCCATCTCTGCACCTCAATAGTCGACTCCGTCCCCAAGAAAGCTTTTCCTCCAAGAGAAGTATAATCCTTGCAAAGCTTAGCAAAATCCACCGGTCTTGGAGCTTGAACTTGAACTCCCACATCCACTGATGATCCTGAAGCTGGTATTCTTCTCATGATCGAAGTCATCATCGCTTCGAACATAGTTCCATAATCAACAGCTCCTTCATCAGCACGGCTTTCCCTTGCAGTTGGTCTCCCTCTTCGACTCATCCTTAATATCTATAATAAGAATGATTAGAACACCTTAAGAAACAACTGCATAAGGAGTTCAAATCCTTCTAGGCTACTATATTATATATAGTAATCATCCATCAAAATACAATTACGTCTCTCATACGTAGTTACGTCAGCGAGCGTTGGCTGAAATCGATTAACCAAAGCTCTGATACCAAATGTGACGACCGCCCATGACTCCCGCACTAAAACAAGAGGAAAGTGCGCTGAAAGGTGTGCCAGGTAGCCATGGACGATAGTCAGGGTAAATTAAAATCGCAGAATCTCTATCGCAACTCACAGCGCATGGATAAAATACAATAGAGAAATATATAGTGAAGCCTCATAACAGAAAATCATCATATAACATCATAACAGTTTTATACAATCATCCACACAAACCCATACATGAAAGCCTCACTACAAATCACTCAACCAAATACAGCAGCGGATACCCAGTACATATAAGAAAATAATATGCATAGCCTCCTGCTCGTCTTCGTCATCATCAGCGGAAAACTCTAAGCACAGCACCTGCCACCTGCTACCTAGTCTGCCCATCCCAAACATGGATGAACAGCCCAAGGTAATAAGAGGAGACATAAAACCTTGAGTCAGACAAAGTCTTAGTGAGTAGTAAATTAACAATCAAGCATACCAAAAGAGCATAAGGAAATAAAGGAATAGGAACCAAACCATCCCACTCCACCTCATCTCACAATGATAGCCCCCAGACACACACTAAGGAGAATCAAGCATAACAATATAGACAAATAAGGTAAAGCAATAACCACTCGAGTCAAGGGCAATGTTTTCCAAATACAAACCCCCAAGGCCTAAACCAAGATCAGATAAGCACCCAGAAAACACCGCTCTTGAAGCCGAATGATAATACAACCAAACATCCATGACTCTGGCTATCACTGCATCGTTGCCTTGATTTCACCGTTAGTTGAATGACCATCCGTCAAGGGCTAATGGTAACCCCGGTTTAGCCATAACTCCGCACGTCATCGTGACCCGTGCCTAAGCCGAACGCATCAGCCCAGAGTACTAGCACGTCATCATGACCCGTGCCTGGAACGTCATCGTGACCCGTTCCAACGTACCCTTGCTTTGAGTATGCTAGAACCTTCAACAACGATGAGATCTTAGCCTCCTAGTCATCCTCCTCGACGACTACTTCCATACTAGCTCAAGCGCCTCTCAAGCTAACCATTATCCACCCCAACCCGGACCGCATCACCGAGTTATAACTTTGCACGTCATCATGACCCGTGCTTGGAACGTCTTCGTGACCCGTCCCATCACAACATATGTCTTGCCTCATCACATCATAGCAAAGTCTCTCAACTTGGAACGTCATCATGACCCGTCCCATCTCAACACAAGCCTTGCCTCATCATATCATCGCAAAGTCCCAACTCAACCATGCTTTGCCTTCTCGCATCATGGCAAGATCCCATATCCTCGAATTCATCCATATGAGCTTCCACATCCGCTTCATATGCCATCGGCAGCTTTCACCATTCAAGAGCCTTTCCACTTAGCTTTTGAATCATCTTCACCATCTTGTTCCAAATCAACTACAAGCTAACTTGGAGCAATCAAATCTAACATACATTCAAACATTCAAGCATTCAAACAAGATATATTAAGCAATATTAACTATAATGGAAATTTCGTAATTAAGTGTGCAAAAGTCCAACATATGTGAAATCATGGTTTTTAGCATAGATCTATCAAATCTAAAACATGGGTTTTGTCTCTAATACTTTATAAATAACTTTCATAAGCAAACATCTTCAAATATGATGGATCTACATGCAGACTTAGGGAGAATGCGAGAAAACGCTAACTTTAACACATAAACATATCACCAATCCCATATACTCCTTTGGATCCGCGTGAGAGATAACTACCACTCACCAAATCACCAAAACAACCTAAAATCAATCAACTTCAGATCTGGACAGCAAGAACTTGGACTTGATCCGGAGAAATTCCACTTGAAACGGTGAAATCTAGCTTCTTCGGATGAAAATCTTCAACTTTGGCTCTTGATCTTTGATCTTGATCTTCAATCTTCAATGGATGTTAGCACTTGATAGAAGTAGAGAAAGAAGTGAAGAAAATACTGTGGTCGAGTTTCCAAAATGGCAGCACTTCGTCGCTTCGAAAACCGGTGCCAAAAAGTGAGCCAAAGTCCACTATTTATAGGCTGAAAATTCCTTAACTCGTATGCCCTTAAGTCGTCCACGAGTCATGCCTAAGTCGTTCCTCCTGAGTCGCCGCCGACCCAAGCCATGAGTCGTTCACGACTCATCAGACCTCCCCCCCGACTCAAGCCAAGCATGCAACCTACCCACACAAGCTAAAGCACAGCTCACAGTCCATACGACTCACCACCCCAACGACCTAAGACCTAAAGCATGCGACACGACTTACGGCTCATGCCACTTGCCGACTCAACACAACACACATCAACATGGCACACGACCTAAAACAAACACGACTCAAGCCCAACCCGTAACCGATCTAACATACAAGAGACCACACAAGCCAGACCTTAACTCGCCTAACGACTCACGACTCATCGCTAAGTCGTGCCTACCGACTCAAACCCAACCGAGCTAACAACTACCTTACGACTTACACCAAACCGACTTAACCCACTAACTACCTTAAGCCGGCAACACCTTAGGTCGCTAGCTTCTATAAGTCGTTAACTCGGCAACATGTTAACTCTTCAACTCCACTAACCTTAACTTCCTTAGGTCGGTCTACATACTTAAGTCTTACCTCGGTCAAACAGTATGAGTCGTTAACGACTTAAGAACCCTACTAACCCGGCCACTCTTGAGTCGCTCACTAACTTAACCCGGACAAGCTTCATAACTCGTTAACGACCTAACCAAGCATCGTACTAAAGACCCTACGAGCTATCTTATTCACGACTCAGGCTATGGATGATCAAAACAATACTAACGACCTAATAATTCTACGATAAATCGACACGTAAAATACGGGTCGTTACAACACGGCACAACTAGGCAATGCCAGGGTAGATATACCAATTACGCTTCCGGGCCGATGGAAACGCGCAGCGCGTAGCTACCGCCCACCTCGGACAAACTCCCCACATCAAAGAAATCAAAAGTGAAGGTGGCCACCGAATAAAATCCAAAGTCATAGTATAGTATCGAAGGGAAGTGTCCGATCAGAGGTGCTACCTCATTAACCCGTCGATCGCTCCTGTTTTAGCCACCTTATGCCAACTCACGGGAGTTGGGTCCATGTACTTACCATACAGGAAACGCCGCCACCAACATACTTCATTCTGGAATCTCCACCGCGTACACGGTTAGTTAAAGTGGTTTTCGGTATCGACAGAGAGTATGTCCATATCCGATCCCGGTCTCTTTGCCAACCAATCGTTATTATAACACCGTGGTCATTTAAAAATAATTATTCTTTTAAAACCAAAATAAAATATCCATTTAAAACCCATATAAATATGATATCATTTATTCTTAAAACCCCAAATCAATATGATATCATTTTATTTTCCAATATATATTCTTTTCAAAATCATAGGGTTTCCAAAGTAAAATATTTAGAAATCAAAACTCTTGAATATAATATTTCCAAATTATACTACCTTGAAAACATAGCTTTGAAACAAAATTTCCATCTCTTAAATGGTTAAATATTAAATTATTTTTATAAACAAAATGGCTTCTTTAGATTTCACAAATCAATTTCAAATATCGATTTAAACTTCCAAATACCATTTCAATTCTTATGTTTCAAGGCTTTAAATATTTCACCATTCAAACAGACTCATTTGACAATTCCATATATATATCAAATTCAGTTACTTATTATTTAGACTTGAAATGTTTGCTTAATGAATTCAATATAATTTAGGAAAACCTTTAACTTCATATAACTGGATCATCTTTCAATTTATTATATATTCATTTAATCAACCAGATATTCATTAAAATCACTTTACACAAAAATCCAGTTATAAAAATCATATCCTTTAAAAATTCTAATTTTTATTAAATTTCAATTTAACTTAATATTCATCTTGCAAATCTATTCTCATGTAAGTCATAAAAATCCAGAAATTAAATTTTAAATAAATGTTTAATCTTATTTGATCTTAAAATCAAATTTATTTAAACTTCAAATCAAATTTATACAAAGCTTAAAAACCGGAAATTACTATATATATATATAATAGCCTTTATCAATAACCAAATAAATTTCTCATAAACCATATATATATAACTTTACAAAACCATAGAAAAACATTTCAAAAATAATTTTATATATTTACCGCGGTGCCTGTATATAATTTTCTATCCTATGGTCAAGTGATACGGATGTTTATCATTTCAATCCGTAATTTAAAACGAAAAAAAATTGCGGTTATATATCATTTCAAACCGCAATCCCGAATGAATGAAATGCATAGCAACTTGCAATTAATAAAATTAATCATCCATTCATCCATCAAATCATACATCCATTTATCACAGTCATCATCCAACTTTACAAACCATCAATACATAACAGGTGATAAATAATGGTATCAATTATCAGTTTATACTCAAAATAAATTTAATAACTATTAATTGGCAGTTTATATGCAAAAATAAACGTAAATTTAACTGGCAGTTAAAATGAAATAAAAATTTAACATAACTATGACTAGCAGTTAATATGCAATTAAATAATTCTAACTGTCAAATTTATGCAATAAATAAAATTAATTAACAGTTATATTAAATGAATGCGATTTATCAGAGATAATGAATAAAACATGCCGAACAGTCATAAATAAATTTCTACTCATATCTAAAATTAATTTAACAAACACAAGAAATTTTAGAAATTGTGAGTGGGTTAAAACACTCACCTTTTAAATTTAAATCGAATTTAAATTCAATTTAAACTCAAAAATTAGACGGTCTTCGAATTGGTCCAAACCAGCGTCAGCAGATCTGGAATTTAATTACGATCCTAACAAAAACAATCTCGCGTGAATCGGACTACGTATGAGAAAGTTATTCGAAAATTTCGATTGAAACAAAAATTAAATAAAACAAAATAAACAAATATACCCCATCACCATGCCACATCACAGGCCACGTCCTTCTTCTCAAATTCGAGCATGCTACAGCACCAATCAAAAAAAACGGACAATACCAACAGATTACGCTCTTCGAGAATTATGACATATAATTTTTCTGGAATTTTTAGAGGAGTTTGAATTTTTTTTTTTATTTTGGACTGTAATTGGATCAAGAAATTTTGCAGCCATTGGAAGAGTAGAAGTTGAAGAAAAGAACACACAGAGAGAAATGAAGATAGATGGAGGCTAGGGTCTACACAGCCTATAAATAGATAAAGTGAAATATGATAGGTGGGCACGAATCATAAACGCGCAAAACGGTTGTTGGCCCACCAGAATATTTTATATTAATTGGATACGTTATGGATTAGTAAATAAATTAATTTCTTCCTCAGACATTTACATTGAATTTTAAACGTATTTACAAATGTAAATTTAGATGCTTCATTTATAAGTTTCAATATAAATTCACAATTTCATTAAATTCCAAATTCATAGATAAGTTTCCATTTTCAACTAAATTTCTAAATTACCGTAATAATTATCTTAGATTTTTATTCATTCTCAATAGATTTAACTATTGTAAATTGACTAAGTTTTCATACTATAAAAATCCACATTTTTATGTATATATACATTTGAATTCCCTACTAAAATATTTTATTTATATTTCGCAGTTACTTCCAATCCATTTTTTTTGGCATCGCACTGTTACTTAAATAAATAGCCTATACCAACACTAATTATCATTAATTTGAAAACGGGTTACCAAAATTTGGATTTTATTAATAATTATTATTTATTACTTCATTGTTTATTCAAATTTAGACAATTTAAGATGTTTCTTAAATGCTGAGTACATTATTAACTTCAGCGTAAAACTTCAATTTTATTTTATCTACAAATTATAAATTAACTTTGCAAAAATCCTTTAGTTGACTTTCATTTAATTATCCTATCTATTGGTATCCCATAGATGGGAATTCCTAAAACATCTCCGAATTCCAAATTTAATTTCAATCACATAAAATGTTCTATTCAGTTTCCAATAAATTCAATAAATTCAAATTATCATGTTCTAAATCCAAATGAATCCATATATCCTGCCTTCAATTCTTTTAATCTAACTAATTATCATATTCTGAATAAAGTTTACGTTATTTCCACCTATAAGCTACAAATAACAACGAATGTTGCATTTGATTTAGATTCTAAATAAATTGATGGGTAATAATTAATAATTCTCACTATTGCCCGATTTATTCCCATTCATGCTTAAATTACCACCAAACAATCATTAAATTTACCTATCTTTTATTTATTCCATAAAATCTATTTGTCCTGAATTAGTTACTGCAATTATCAAATTCCAATTTCGCAATCACCTTAAATACATAAATTGGTATTGCATTAACATTTAAATTTATTAGCTTATGTCAACACTATTAACATTAATTGCAATGTATTACCAATTTTAGTCACTACCTTAACTACTAACTCATATTAACCTACATTATTCCCAAGAATTTCATTGGTTTTTCTTATATTAAATTTATCAACCATATTAATTAAGGTTTTTTTTAAAACAATTAATAAAATTCCCTTTAATATATACAACTTAGTAATCTATTAAGCATGGTATTATATTTCACGCAAATGTACATTTAATTATAATTATTACAGTGTTATCCAAATAAATTGAATGATCTAAGTATATAACTCCTAATATCCACCCATCTTGCCTTAATCCCAAATAACATACAAATTAAACTACCGTTAATTTCAATTAACCCTATCATTACTTTTTATATTCCAAACAAATAAATTAATAATAGGTTAATTAAATCAGATTTACAATCCAACTTTAATTATTTGCAAATTTTGTCAGTTTGGACCACTTGGTAAATTCAGAATCCTTTAACAACTTCCTACATTAATTTATTTTTGAATAATCCCAAAATTTTCAATATTAAAGTACAAATCCAATTTATCAAAAATTAAAACTTAAATTTCAAGGAATTTATTTATTTAGGTTTAGATCCCGTTATTCACTAAAATTGGTTGATATTTATTTCATTCGCCTCTTTAATTGTACGTAAATTTCTCATAAATACATCTAAAATTTCATTTAATTCCAACTGCTTCCTAATTTCCATTTCTACGTCTTAACACACTCTATATTAAACTTCTAGACATTGTATTACGAATCATATTAATGTAACCTTTATTTAGTGTATTAACATTTATTCAATTCAAATTCTATCAACCAATTAAACATGTAACCTATTACTATTGCTTACAAATCAAAATATTGCACCCATTGTCATCTTCTGAATGGAATTAGTCTTTATTTCAAAACTTATCTAAATTTACATTGAGACCATATTTAATCCTCTTCGATAATATTAATCCTCAATTTATTAAATGGAATCAATATATCTTACATAACATGTTTTACGCATAAATTTTTAATTAATATTATTTCAACTTATTCCCCATATTCTCGATAATTACCTGACATAAATCTACGCTTATTTTATTCTACGTTCACACTTCCGTTACTCTCAAATCAATAAGTAACGTTCATACAAATAAATGTTGTGTCAGTTTCCTATTTATTGCGATATTTTTATTTATTTATTTATTACTGCATAACTTTACTTATTTTCTTCCCATCACTTTAAAATTAATCGTTAAAGTAACACTTATCAATACGCATCAAATTATTTACCAAATTAAAAGGTTTTGATTTTTTTAACAAATTAATTGACAGATTAATTAGGTAATGTATACGAATTGTTATTATACCCATAAGTTTAAACTTAACTAATTAAATGCCTTACCTATATTCTCTATCTTCCTATTATATTCAGGTACAATACTTACATCAATTTTTATTGAAAAATTTATTCATATTACAAACAAAGGCTTAAATTACCATTGTTAAATTAGCGTTCAATATATATTTATCACCTTTTTATTTCTACTAAATTTTTATTACAAAATTCTATTAAATAAATTAAATCGTCGAAATTTACGGGTCGTTACACTCTCCCCCACTCAAAACTTTTCGTCCCCGAAAAGGAAAAAGAAGGGAAAAGAAGGATTTAGAATCTACATATCTTATTCAAAACATTACCTTATAAACAATTAAATTTACAATATCTGTTACTTTTCTTAAAATATACAAATTTACATCATTATCTTTTTATACTTAAATTTATTAGAGTTTGGAGAACATTTCAAAATATTTCTAAGTCCAAAATTTAAATATCTAAGTAGTTCCAATCACTAATCATCCAAATTAATACAACAACCATCAATTTCCTCGAACAGCATACATACAATTACAAAACAACCATACAATCACACAATCAAATAGTTGTTTGGGTTCAAACTTGAAATTGTACGGAATGAAAAATAACTATCAAGTGCATCATTTGCTCAACAGTCTTAGATGGAACAAAATAGATTATTTATTCATCCAACAACTTCAAATTTCCTTACCCAACCAACCATAAATCAAACAATAACAATTCAAACCAGCAACCAAACTAACTTATTATAAATTTCATGCTTTAGTTGTTTGATTTCCCTTTTTGTTTATATAGTGATTTTTTCTCATTCAAATTTACTTATCAAAGGTTTTCTCATTCATTTTTACTTATTACTTACAATTATTCAATTCCATTAACTCGGGTCATGCTGGTTCCTTATATTTTGTTATAATTATTCATTCATTTATAATAGCATGTCCTTATTTATTTACTTTAATTCCTTAAGTTTTATAATCATCTATCTATCATGCTTACCTTTATTTATATTTACTTGGTAAAATTTCAATTATATCTTAAGTTATTGAATACAGCAAATTCATTGAATGCTTCATTACCTACTATTACTTGTACAAATTTCTACTACATTTCTTATTAAACATTTCAACTTTTTATATTTGGTAAGTTATATATGTTAAAGAAAATGCAAATGAACTTGTACAAGTTTTATCTCATCTTTTAATTAAATTTAATGTTCAACAATATTACTCTCTATCTCATATGTTACAAAATTCAAATTTCCCTTTATAACTTTGCATTAAATCTCTTACCTAAATTAGAGGTTTCAATTTATTAATCACTTACCTTTTATTTCACTACAATAATTTAAACAATTAATTAATGGAAATTTAAGAATTAAATACCGGGTTAAATTTCAAATTATTTTGAAATATTAGATAAATATATTCTTCTAACTTATATACCTCTAATTTTATTTAAAACAATTAAAAATTTATATCTTTTTCGAAAAAGAATCTGCAGTAGAACTACTACAGTGGCCTTTCCCCTTCGAAACTCGAAAATGAAAGTCGATGATGCGGCCGCCATCACCGAAATTATTTTCCAGCGACAGAGAGGAAAGTACAAAACATATTTTCTCAAAAATCTTCTTTAAAACGATTCTTCCGAATTATGTTAAATATTTTTATCAGAAAATACTTATAAACAAAATTATTAATATATTTCAAAATCATTCAAAAGAAAAACCCCGGACTTAAGTTCTAAATTTCCAAATTTCATTTATCTTATTTTTCAATCTTATTTCTATTATTATTTACACTTTATTGCCTAACAATCAATCTATTGCAGCCAAATACAAATATCAATTGAAAATTTTTATTTTATATATAAAAATATAATAGGCAAAACAATTTCATTCTCCTATATTAAAAACAAATATTATGTCGGTCTGTCCTATTAAGTGTTTAGAAATCCCAATAGATGTCATAGCGTCCCATGCACCAACCAGAATTTATAAATACGAAACGGAACAAATTAACACAATATTAAAACCTTTTTATAACACTAACAAATACGCTCTCTCATATATACACTCAGTGACTCCCATAGGGTATTACTACCCTATTAATAAAGAGTCAAACCCCACAAAGCCAAGATTTATCGCTAAACCAAAGCTCTGATACCAACTGTAACATCCACCTTTTCGCACGCTTTAAACCGACACACATGCCAATTCAAACCATACGAAATGGCGGATTGCTATAGGATAAATAAGAAAAAAAACAAGAAAGAAATAAAAGAAGAAAACAGAATCTCACAGCGGAAGGATAAAATATAATAATCAACATATAGTTCATGAAATTGTTTACAAAACATTGCTTCTTCTTTATATAATAAATATCAGAGTTCATATACCAATAATATTAATGCAGCGGAATTAAATAGTGCAGTGGAATAATAGTAGATAATAGTAATACAAATCTTCGTCTTCGTCCTCCAGAGCTAAAACTTCAAATCCTGAAACGCTCGGACTGACCCGAGCGAATTTGAAAAGACAAAACACTCGAGTCAGAACTAAAAGATCTTATGTGAGTTAAATTAACAGAAATAAATATGAGTGCAGTAACTCAAGAGATGCTCGGGATTTACATCTCCTAAGGATCCGTTAAACTATTTACTATGTAGTATATTGCGCTATTATAATAGTGTCTATTTGTAAAATAAACTTACTTTTAAATAGCTTTAAGGCTTTACATTTTCCACCTTAACACAGTTATATATTCCCATAGTCTATACAGTACCGTAATCTCCCCCGTACTGGGCGTCGTCAGAGGGCACTCCATAGGTATGGTACAAAACCAAAATCGTACAAGGCGCGCTAGGGTAGGTGACACGGCATAACTAGGCAATGCCAGGGTAGATATACCAATTACGCTTCCGGGCCGATGGAAACGCGCAGCGCGCAGCTGCCGCCCACCTCGGACAAACTCCCCACATCAAAGAAATCAAAAGTGAAGGTGGCCACCGAATAAAATCCAAAGTCATAGTATAGTATCGAAGGGAAGTGTCTTGATCAGAGGTGCTACCTCATTAACCCGTCGATCGCTCCTGTTTTAGCCACCTTATGCCAACTCATGGGAGTTGGGTCCACGTACTTACCTTACGGGAAACACCGCCACCAACCTACTTCATTCTAGAATCTCCACCGTGTACACGGTTAGTCAAAGTGGTTTTCGGTATCGACAGAGAGTATGTCCATATCCGATCCTGGTCTCTTTTCCAACCAATCGTTATTATAACACCGCGGTCATTTAAAAATAATTATTCTTTTAAAACCAAAATAAAATATCCATTTAAAACCCATATAAATATGATATCATTTATTCTTAAAACCCCAAATCAATACGATATAATTTTATTTTCCAATATATATTCTTTTCAAAATAATAGGGTTTCCAAAGTAAAATATTTAGAAATCAAAACTCTTGAATATAATATTTCCAAATTATACTACCTTGAAAACATAGCTTTGAAACAAAATTTCCATCTCTTAAATGGTTAAATATTAAATTATTTTTATAAACAAAATAGCTTCTTTAGATTTCACAAATCAATTTCAAATATCGATTTAAACTTCCAAATACCATTTCAATTCTTATGTTTCAAGGCTTTAAATATTTCACCATTCAAACAGACTCATTTGACAATTCCATATGTATATCAAATTCAGTTACTTATTATTTAGACTTGAAATGTTTGCTTAATGAATTCAATATAATTTAAGAAAACCTTTAACTTCATATAAATGGATCATCTTTCAATTTATTATATATTCATTTAATCAACCTGATATTCATTAAAATCACTTTACACAAAAATCCAGTTATAAAAATCATATCCTTTAAAAATTCTAATTTTTATTAAATTTCAATTTAACTTAATATTCATCTTGCAAATCTATTCTCATTTAAGTCATAAAACTCCAGAAATTAAATTTTAAATAAATGTTTAATCTTATTTGATCTTAAAATCAAATTTATTAAACTTCAAATCAAATTTATACAAAGCTTAAAAACCAGAAATTACTATATATATATATATAATAGCCTTTATCAATAACCATATAATATCTCATAAACCATATATATATAACTTTACAAAACCATAGAAAAACATTTCAAAAATAATTTTATATATTTACCGCGGTGCCTGTATATAATTTTCTATCCTATGGTCAAGTGATACGAATGTTTATCATTTCAATCTGCAATTTAAAATGAAAAAAAAATGCGGTTATATATCATTTCAAACCGCAATCCTGAATGAATGAAATGCATAGCAACTTGCAATTAATAAAATTAAACATCCATTCATCCATCAAATCATACATCCATTTATCACAGTCATCATCCAACTTCAACAATCATCAATACATAACTGGTGATAAATAATGGTATCAATTATCAGTTTATACTCAAAATAAACTTAATAACTGTTAATTGGCAGTTTATATGCAAAAATAAACGTAAATTTAACTGGCAGTTAAAATGAAATAAAAATTTAACATAACTATGTCTGGCAGTTAATATGCAATTAAATAAATTCTAACTGTCAAATTTATGCAATAAATAAAATTAATTAACAGTTATATTAAATGAATGCGATTTATCAGAGATAATGTAACGTCCCGCCTTTTCGCACACTTTAAACGACACACGCGCCGATTCAAAGCATACGCAAGGGAGGAGTGTTATGGGGTAAATAAGAAAAATAGAGAAGAAATAAAACGAAAATAGAATCTCACAGCGGAAGGATAAAATATAATAACAAGTATACAGTTCATAAACAGTTTACAAAAGCTTGATTTTTCTTATACAATGAATATCAGAGTTACACATACCAAATACAACAATGCAGCGGAATAGAAAGAGTGTGTAGTGCAATACTATATATAAAATAATACTGAATCTTCGTCTTCGTCCTCCAAAGCTAAAACCTGCTATCCTGAAACGCTCGGACTGACCCGAGCGAATTTGAAAAGACAAAAACACCCGAGTCAGACTAGAATATCTTATGTGAGTTAAATAAACAGAAATAAATATGAGTACAGTAACTCAAGAGATTTTCGGGATTTACATCTCCTAAGGATCCGTTAAACTATTTACTATGTAGTATATTGCGCTATTATAATAGTGTCTATTTATAAAATAAACTTACTTTTTAATAGCGTTAAGGGGTTACCCATATAGCCCTTAACACATAATAGTCCCAGTAGTCCGTCCAATATCATAGTCCCTCCTGATCGGGAAGCCACTAGAGGATACCACACGGGCTACGGGAGAAAACCAAACTCGTACAAGGCGCGATAGGGTAGGTGACACGGCACAACTAGGCAATGCCAGGGTAGATATACCAATTACGCTTCCGGGCCGATGGTAACGCGAAGCCGCAGCAACCGCCCACCTCGAAACAACTCCCCAAATCAAAAAAATAGAAGTGGCCACTGAATCAATCCAAAGTCATAGTATAATATCGAAGAGGAGTGTCCGATCAGAGGAATGACCTCATTAACCCGTCGATCGCTCCTGTTTTAGCCACCTTATGCCAACTCACGGGAGTCGGGTCCACGTATTTACCTTACAGGAATCGTCGCCACCAACCTACTTCATTCTGGAATCTCCACCGCGTACACGGTTAGTCAAAGTGGTTTTCGGTATCGACAGAGAGTATGTCCATATCCGATCCCGGTCTCTTTGCCAACCCATCGTTATTATAACACCGCGGTTATTTAAAACAGTTTATACTTTAAAACCAGAATATAATCCATTTCAAAACCATAATATTACGATATCATTCCAAAACCCAAAACCATATTTTACCACTTATTCCAAATATAATTCCTTTCCAAAAATTAAAAGGCTTTAGCTTCATAATATCTGAAAATCGAATATTTTCAAAGCTTAATATTTTTGGAAATCCATAATTTCAAACCATAACTTTTAAACTCAAATGGTTTGGATATTCAACGGTATGCGAATTAAAAAGGTTTAACTTTACTGTTGCTTTATAAAGAAATAAATTACACGGCTTTCCAAATATTTCTTCTTTTAAAGTTAAACCAAAATCCAAAATATTACCTCAAGTCCCAAAACTATTTCAATTTTATATATATTTATATCCATTTTTGAGCATTAATATTTCAACTAAAGTTGGATTTTTATCCTTTCAAAATCAATATTCTATTAATTAATCTTGACCATTCACATAAAATCCATAATTAATAAAACTTCAATTTCTAGTAAAATATATATATATAAATTTTCCAATTCAAATTTTTACTAGAATATCCATTTCTATTTATTTTGGGAAAATCCAATTTCAAATATCATATCTTAAAATTTCCAACTTTACATTTAAACATAGGATATAAATTTACCAACTCCATTTTCTAAATTTCTTCCATTTCAATAAAGAAATTTATCCACCTTTTAAATTCCTAAATTTTAACTTCATAGGTATATAAATATGGAATAAAATATTTATACAATATAAAATTTAAGATTTATAAACCGTATTCAATCCAAACCATAGAAATCACATTAAAATAGTTATATATAGACCGCGGTGCCTGTATATAATTTTCTATACTATGGTCAAGTGATACGGATATTTATCATTTCAATCCGCAATTTAAAAATAAAACTTTGCGGTTTTATCATTTCAAACCACAATCCCGAAAATGTAAAATGCATGCTAACTGGCAGTTAATGATATCCACATAAGTCATCCATTCAACAACACATCCATCACCCAATTTCAACCATCAATCAATATCAATCACTATCAACCCATATCAATCAATAACAATATTAGTTCGATAATATGCAACGGGTAATAACTGTCAGTTTATTCAAATTAAATTTCAACTATTAATCTAACCATTTATATTTAGAGATAATTCATATAACTGTTAACTAGCATTTCATATGCAAACAAAATTCCTAACAGCAAATTAATACGCAATTAATCAATTTAATTAATAGCTAAATTCAATAAATGCAATTCAACAGATATGGATGAAATAACATGCCAAAAGCTCATAAATAAATTTCTATTCATTTCTAAAATTTATTTAACAAACATAAAAGCTTCTAGTAATTGTGAGTGGGTTAAAACACTCACCTTCCGAATTTAAATCGAATTTAAATTCGATTTAAACTCAAAAATTTGACGGTCTCCAAATCTGTCCAAACCAGCGTCATCAGATCTGGAATTAAATTACGATCCTAACGCAAAAAAAATCATGTGAATCCGATGTCGTATGAAAAAATTATGATGGAAAAACGATTGGTAAACAAAATAAATTAACAAATGTTAAACTTGCATAATGTTGCCACGTCTACCTTCTTCTCACGCGTGAAACCACTCAGCTTCCTCACGCATCCCTCACACACGGAGCAGCCTTCCTTCGCCGTTGACCATGACATTGAGACCACCACGACCTTCAATTCGCCACGTCGATGCCACCAGGGATACCGCCTCCACCTCCTCTTTAGACCGCCAGGGGTGCGGCACCCCCTAGTGCCCGCCGCCGCCACTAGTGGTTAGGGTTTCGAAACCCTAATCGGCCAAATTCTAGCGCCCCTGACCACAATACAAGCTGCAACCACCATCGATCTACTCCCCACAGCGATTGCTACCAAACCCCTCAACCAATTTCGTCGATTGAACCCGAAATCAAAAACGCCCAAATCTAGCCTTAGGGTTTCGAGTTTTTGGCCTTTGACTGAGTTTCCAGGACGATTCGAGCATCGATTGCAAAAACAGATGTCACATATAAATTCGTATTGAAGAAATCTACGACATATAATTTTTTGGGAATTTTCTGAAGACTTTGAATTTTCACTTTGATTTGCAAATTTGAAATTGGATCTGAGATGTATACATTTGGGGGAGAGAGAAGAGTGAAGAAATGAACGTACAACAAAAGAATAGAGACTAGGGTTTATAGCTGTATATATATAGGTAGGCTAGGTTAGAATAGATAGGCTAGATAGATGAACGTACGCAACAAACTATGGCCCAAAAAGCCCGTTATGCCTCCGGAACCGAATTTGTTAAAACTATATATCCAGATAGGTGTTTTAAAATATTCTGAACGCGATGGAAAAAGTTTCACGACCAAATTCGATCGTATGAAGAAGTTATGCTGAAAACAAGATTTCCAAATTGATTTCAAATTGATTTTTAATAAAATTGATTTTCAAGGCGTTTCGCGTCCGTACGATCAAACGACAAGTCCGATCGATACGAAATTTGAAACCCTATAATAATTCACCGATACGGATCCGATGAAACTAGTTTCGTCGAAATCCGAGTCCGTGACAAAAATGGCTATTTTTAATGTTTATTAAATCAATTAAATAAATCATAAAATCCAATTTTATATTTTCAACTTCTAATATTGGCCAAATTTCATTTCTTAGATAATTCAATCAATTCCAATTGATTTAACAAGCTTGGATTATGAATTAAAATTTATAAATATATTAATTTGCAGCGTTAATATCCGCACTTTCTTATTATTTGGAAATTAAAATCTTTATTCTTAAACTCAATTATTAATTCCTATACTCTTATATTCTCGTCTTAAATCCAATTAGATAAATATTTTTGATTTCCATTCCAACTCCTTTGATTTCAAATAAACTTTTTACCATAAGTTATATTCCAAAATATTAATAACTTTATCTCCATTTATTCGCCTTAATTTATTTAAGTCAAATCCTTAATTAAACTCTATTGCAATGTTTTCAAATATCATTCCCTCCTTTCTCTTAACTATTTTTTTTTTATTCAAATCTTAATGAATTCAATACTATCAGTTTGATAAATCCATTAAATTCATTCAATAGTTTACAAATTCCAATCTAAATTCAATAACGTAATAATTTACGTTTAATTCCATTTTATATGTATTAAATACCATTTGTTGGATTTAATATTCAAATTATAAATAAAATCTTGCTTTCTAAAGTTGTATCAACCATGGTCCAACTAAATTTGAATTAGCTTTAACTTTAATTTATGGACTTAACTATTGCAACAAATCCAAATAAATAAATAAGGTTTGATTCCTATATTAACTTCTTGTTGTCAATTAACTTTTTATGGTGAATATGAAATTCAATGTAAAATTGACACCTTTATATCCACTTGATTTCACCATTTCATCTTTTTATTATTAAATCTGTTATAGCCGAATGCATGAATTTAACATACATAAATATTTTCAAACTCAACTTAAATCTCACTTAACTTAATAATAAACGTTTAAATTTCCTTAATTGCAAAAATCCAATTACCTTCATTCCTTTACTCTCATAGATAAAATCTTGTTTTAAAACTTTACTATAACCCATAGTCTCATTGTATTAGGAATTTACACTACATGTAAAGTAAATTTTTATCAGTAAAGATCTTACACACTATGTCCCATAAGTTCCTATTAAATAAATCTAACGAATCTTTATTATAAATTAGATGAATTTAATATTGCATTCAACTATTACGTTAAAATTTCCGTTTCACTTTAAAGTAACTAAATTTGCCCATTTATAATACTTATTTCAATTCCAAAAAAAATCATTTTATTAATATCAAAAATTTACCATTTATTTACGTAACCTTTTATTACACTGATTGCAAAAATTTCACTTATTAAATTTCCAATTCCACTAAATCCGAGCAAACTGATTTCCACCCTTTTTATTCAAACCAAAGATCATGCTATGATAATATTTTACGTTGTTCACACTGAATATAATCAACCTTTTTATCGTTATCAATTAAACATACATTGATTGCACTAATTTAAGGAATTAATTGCCATTTATACCCGACTAGATTTAATAGACCATATAAATGGGTAATATATACCAATTAAATAAATTCAATATTTCCATTTCGTTTTTCCTGTACTAAATTTATTACTAAGTGTCTAAACTCCACTTTATCAATATACCTGAAATTTCTACCTAGAATAAGGTTACGTTTCCATTGGAATTTACATTTACACCTTACGTTACACATTAAATCAACTTGCTTAACGTTTTATATGATTTCTATCCTTTATTTCATAAATTAACCCATTCCACCTAAACTCTTATCTACAAAATTATTTCAACATTAAATTTCACCACATACTAATTGACCTAATTATTTATTTACTAAGACATCTCATTTAAATAATTTATCAAATTGAAACGTCCATTCAAGGTATAGATTATTACTTGCGTTAGAGAATTCCTTAATTTATTCTAATTACCGTTTACATTCCTTTTTCTGCATTAACTCAATCTAATATTCCCATTTTATTTCTCATATTAAATCTATATACAGGTAAAGCCCTTTCACTACTTAAATTCATTTGAATTAGCTCCGAATTCTATAAGTAGGTTTAATACATATTATTTTCTACTAAATTCAATTACAACTTATTAAAGAAAAACGAATTAAAACCATGAAATAAATGAAATCTTCCCATTTTGTTTCCTTATATTAATTTCTTAGCCTATAAATAACAATTTTTCAGCACTTAAATTCTCTCGTCATTTTGTTCCAACTGGAAATTCTTATACTTAAATTCCCATGGTTTCATTTCATTCAGTCATTTGCTTCATTAAAAATCACAGATCTTAAATTTTTCTAAATTAAATTATTTAAACTCTGTTAAAATGAGTAAATTAAATTAACGAAAATTCCGGGTCGTTACACTCTCCCCCACTCAAAACTTTTCGTCCTCGAAAAGGAAAAGGAAGGGAGAAGGAATAATAAAACAGTATATCTAATTTCAACTATTAACTTATATTTTACTGGATTAATTTCCTTTAATGAAATATACTTGTTTTATAATCAATCATATCCTTTAATACTTGAATTATTAAAGTTGGAAAAATATTTTAACAAAATTCTAAGTCCAAAATTTACGAAAAATTTTGGCAGAGTCTCCTTTGTACGGAGGGACTCTGGAGAAAATATAATATCCAAATATACAAATATATTACATATATCCAAAATAAAATATCCCACACTGGAAAATATATAAATAGCGCTTTAATCGTAATCCGAAAACGTACCTATTTGTCGGGCAAAACGCTTATTATTTTGGAACCAAAAGCAGTAGCAGTTGCTTCCAACCCCTGTATTCACTTATATAATCTAAAAGGTTAAATATTTATTTTACAGTGAAAGGTTTAGGTGGATTCAATCATTCATATCCAATCAAATGCAACAACCACAATTTTTTTCTCAACAGCACACACCACATTCAACAAACAATCATTTAATCAAACAACAATTAGTTGTTCGGGTTCAAATTCTGAAGTTGTACGAATGAAGAATAACTATCAAGTACATCCGTTGCTCAACAGCCTAAGATGGAACAAAGATAGATTATTTGTTCATCCAACAACTCCACCATTCCTTACCCAACAATCATACATCAAACAATTCAAACCAACACCAAAATAGCTGATTATACATTCATTTCATAATTCAGTGTTTTGATTTTCTTCCCTTTATTTATGGAGGGATTTCTTTATTTCTTACAAGTTTTATTTTCCAATTATCACCAAATTCATTATATTTGTATTTCCATTTTTATTACTTAAGTTTCCTTTTATTACTTAAGTCTATAAAATAAATTCTCATTAATAACAACAAATATTTTGAATATCTTCTCTTGTAAGGTTTCCCTTAAATTCTTAATCTGCTAACATTCATTCCTATAAGTGGAAGTTTTTTATTTATCCATTAACTATTAATTGTAGACATTTCAATTTTTCCTACTTTCCATTATATTGGAATAGGGGAGATTAAAACATACTTAAGTGAATAATCATATAATAAATTCTTATTTTGAATTTCATGTTATATACTCAGGTTCATATCATCTATTAATAATTCTCAACTTTATTTTCCATAAAATTTCAATTATAACCTAAGTTTATACCATTAAATTCTTATTATAACAGTAGTTTATTGAATACTTCATTTTTCCTAAATTCCTACTTGTAAAATATTCAATTCCAGTTTCTCGTTTAACACTTCAACTTTTATAATTGGGTAAGTTATTTATGTTAAGGAAATTGCAATTGAACTTATACAAGTTAAACCTCCATTCTTTTAATTCATTGATTATTCACTAAGTCTTTACCAATATTCATAAGTTAAAATATTTATCTTCCTTTATCCTTAGCATTAATTCTCTTATTTCAATTAGGGGTTTCAATTCATTTATTACCTAACTTTTATTTCACTAAAATTTTCAATTAGTTAGCGGAAAATTTTAGAATTAAATACCAAGTTGAATTTCCATTTATTTCAAAATAATAGATAAATAAGTTCTTACTACTCAATATCTCTAATTATAGTTAGAACAATAAAAGAAAATTTTAGAAAGTTCTAAAATAAATCTGTAGTAGAATTTACTACAGTGGCCTTTCCCCTTCGAAACTCGAAAATGAAAGTCGATGATGCGGCCGTCATCACCGAATTTATTTTCCAGCGACAGAGAGGAAAGTACAGAATTTAATTCTTTTCCAAATCTTCTTTAAAACAATTCTTCCAATTTATACGAAATATTTATATAAGAAAATACTTATAAACCAAATCAATAAATTTCACAAATTCTTTGAAAGCAAATTTTCAAAAATCCCGGACTTAAGTTCTAAATCTCCAAATTTGGTTTATTATAATTTCACTTAGCTTCAGTTATTATAAATATTTTTATTGCCTAACATCCAATCTATAGCAACCAAATATATATATATCTTTATAAAACTATTTTTATATATAGAAATATAATAGGCAAAATTATTTCATTCACCTATATTAAAAACAAATATTATGTCGGTCTGTCCTATTAAGTGTTTAGAAATCCCTATTGATGACATAGCGTCCCATGCATCAACCAGAATTTATAAATACAAAGCGGAACAGATTAACACAATATTAAAATCTTTTTATTAATACTAACAAGTACGCTCTCTCTTATATATACACTCAGCGACTCCCATAGGATATTTCTACCCTATTAACAAAGAGTCAAACCCCACAAAGCCAAGGTTTATCGCTAAACCAAAGCTCTGATACCAACTGTAACGTCCCGCCTTTTCGCACACTTTAAACGACACACGCGCCGATTCAAAGCATACGCAAGGGAGGAGTGTTATGGGGTAAATAAGAAAAATAGAGAAGAAATAAAACGAAAATAGAATCTCACAGCGGAAGGATAAAATATAATAACAAGTATACAGTTCATAAACAGTTTACAAAAGCTTGATTTTTCTTATACAATGAATATCAGAGTTACACATACCAAATACAACAATGCAGCGGAATAGAAAGAGTGTGTAGTGCAATACTATATATAAAATAATACTGAATCTTCGTCTTCGTCCTCCAAAGCTAAAACCTGCTATCCTGAAACGCTCGGACTGACCCGAGCGAATTTGAAAAGACAAAAACACCCGAGTCAGACTAGAATATCTTATGTGAGTTAAATAAACAGAAATAAATATGAGTACAGTAACTCAAGAGATTTTCGGGATTTACATCTCCTAAGGATCCGTTAAACTATTTACTATGTAGTATATTGCGCTATTATAATAGTGTCTATTTATAAAATAAACTTACTTTTTAATAGCGTTAAGGGGTTACCCATATAGCCCTTAACACATAATAGTCCCAGTAGTCCGTCCAATATCATAGTCCCTCCTGATCGGGAAGCCACTAGAGGATACCACACGGGCTACGGGAGAAAACCAAACTCGTACAAGGCGCGATAGGGTAGGTGACACGGCACAACTAGGCAATGCCAGGGTAGATATACCAATTACGCTTCCGGGCCGATGGTAACGCGAAGCCGCAGCAACCGCCCACCTCGAAACAACTCCCCAAATCAAAAAAATAGAAGTGGCCACTGAATCAATCCAAAGTCATAGTATAATATCGAAGAGGAGTGTCCGATCAGAGGAATGACCTCATTAACCCGTCGATCGCTCCTGTTTTAGCCACCTTATGCCAACTCACGGGAGTCGGGTCCACGTATTTACCTTACAGGAATCGTCGCCACCAACCTACTTCATTCTGGAATCTCCACCGCGTACACGGTTAGTCAAAGTGGTTTTCGGTATCGACAGAGAGTATGTCCATATCCGATCCCGGTCTCTTTGCCAACCCATCGTTATTATAACACCGCGGTTATTTAAAACAGTTTATACTTTAAAACCAGAATATAATCCATTTCAAAACCATAATATTACGATATCATTCCAAAACCCAAAACCATATTTTACCACTTATTCCAAATATAATTCCTTTCCAAAAATTAAAAGGCTTTAGCTTCATAATATCTGAAAATCGAATATTTTCAAAGCTTAATATTTTTGGAAATCCATAATTTCAAACCATAACTTTTAAACTCAAATGGTTTGGATATTCAACGGTATGCGAATTAAAAAGGTTTAACTTTACTGTTGCTTTATAAAGAAATAAATTACACGGCTTTCCAAATATTTCTTCTTTTAAAGTTAAACCAAAATCCAAAATATTACCTCAAGTCCCAAAACTATTTCAATTTTATATATATTTATATCCATTTTTGAGCATTAATATTTCAACTAAAGTTGGATTTTTATCCTTTCAAAATCAATATTCTATTAATTAATCTTGACCATTCACATAAAATCCATAATTAATAAAACTTCAATTTCTAGTAAAATATATATATATAAATTTTCCAATTCAAATTTTTACTAGAATATCCATTTCTATTTATTTTGGGAAAATCCAATTTCAAATATCATATCTTAAAATTTCCAACTTTACATTTAAACATAGGATATAAATTTACCAACTCCATTTTCTAAATTTCTTCCATTTCAATAAAGAAATTTATCCACCTTTTAAATTCCTAAATTTTAACTTCATAGGTATATAAATATGGAATAAAATATTTATACAATATAAAATTTAAGATTTATAAACCGTATTCAATCCAAACCATAGAAATCACATTAAAATAGTTATATATAGACCGCGGTGCCTGTATATAATTTTCTATCCTATGGTCAAGTGATACGGATATTTATCATTTCAATCCGCAATTTAAAAATAAAACTTTGCGGTTTTATCATTTCAAACCACAATCCCGAAAATGTAAAATGCATGCTAACTGGCAGTTAATGATATCCACATAAGTCATCCATTCAACAACACATCCATCACCCAATTTCAACCATCAATCAATATCAATCACTATCAACCCATATCAATCAATAACAATATTAGTTCGATAATATGCAACGGGTAATAACTGTCAGTTTATTCAAATTAAATTTCAACTATTAATCTAACCATTTATATTTAGAGATAATTCATATAACTGTTAACTAGCATTTCATATGCAAACAAAATTCCTAACAGCAAATTAATACGCAATTAATCAATTTAATTAATAGCTAAATTCAATAAATGCAATTCAACAGATATGGATGAAATAACATGCCAAAAGCTCATAAATAAATTTCTATTCATTTCTAAAATTTATTTAACAAACATAAAAGCTTCTAGTAATTGTGAGTGGGTTAAAACACTCACCTTCCGAATTTAAATCGAATTTAAATTCGATTTAAACTCAAAAATTTGACGGTCTCCAAATCTGTCCAAACCAGCGTCATCAGATCTGGAATTAAATTACGATCCTAACGCAAAAAAAATCATGTGAATCCGATGTCGTATGAAAAAATTATGATGGAAAAACGATTGGTAAACAAAATAAATTAACAAATGTTAAACTTGCATAATGTTGCCACGTCTACCTTCTTCTCACGCGTGAAACCACTCAGCTTCCTCACGCATCCCTCACACACGGAGCAGCCTTCCTTCGCCGTTGACCATGACATTGAGACCACCACGACCTTCAATTCGCCACGTCGATGCCACCAGGGATACCGCCTCCACCTCCTCTTTAGACCGCCAGGGGTGCGGCACCCCCTAGTGCCCGCCGCCGCCACTAGTGGTTAGGGTTTCGAAACCCTAATCGGCCAAATTCTAGCGCCCCTGACCACAATACAAGCTGCAACCACCATCGATCTACTCCCCACAGCGATTGCTACCAAACCCCTCAACCAATTTCGTCGATTGAACCCGAAATCAAAAACGCCCAAATCTAGCCTTAGGGTTTCGAGTTTTTGGCCTTTGACTGAGTTTCCAGGATGATTCGAGCATCGATTGCAAAAACAGATGTCACATATAAATTCGTATTGAAGAAATCTACGACATATAATTTTTTGGGAATTTTCTGAAGACTTTGAATTTTCACTTTGATTTGCAAATTTGAAATTGGATCTGAGATGTATACATTTGGGGGAGAGAGAAGAGTGAAGAAATGAACGTACAACAAAAGAATAGAGACTAGGGTTTATAGCTGTATATATATAGGTAGGCTAGGTTAGAATAGATAGGCTAGATAGATGAACGTACGCAACAAACTATGGCCCAAAAAGCCCGTTATGCCTCCGGAACCGAATTTGTTAAAACTATATATCCAGATAGGTGTTTTAAAATATTCTGAACGCGATGGAAAAAGTTTCACGACCAAATTCGATCGTATGAAGAAGTTATGCTGAAAACAAGATTTCCAAATTGATTTCAAATTGATTTTTAATAAAATTGATTTTCAAGGCGTTTCGCGTCCGTACGATCAAACGACAAGTCCGATCGATACGAAATTTGAAACCCTATAATAATTCACCGATACGGATCCGATGAAACTAGTTTCGTCGAAATCCGAGTCCGTGACAAAAATGGCTATTTTTAATGTTTATTAAATCAATTAAATAAATCATAAAATCCAATTTTATATTTTCAACTTCTAATATTGGCCAAATTTCATTTCTTAGATAATTCAATCAATTCCAATTGATTTAACAAGCTTGGATTATGAATTAAAATTTATAAATATATTAATTTGCAGCGTTAATATCCGCACTTTCTTATTATTTGGAAATTAAAATCTTTATTCTTAAACTCAATTATTAATTCCTATACTCTTATATTCTCGTCTTAAATCCAATTAGATAAATATTTTTGATTTCCATTCCAACTCCTTTGATTTCAAATAAACTTTTTACCATAAGTTATATTCCAAAATATTAATAACTTTATCTCCATTTATTCGCCTTAATTTATTTAAGTCAAATCCTTAATTAAACTCTATTGCAATGTTTTCAAATATCATTCCCTCCTTTCTCTTAACTATTTTTTTTTTATTCAAATCTTAATGAATTCAATACTATCAGTTTGATAAATCCATTAAATTCATTCAATAGTTTACAAATTCCAATCTAAATTCAATAACGTAATAATTTACGTTTAATTCCATTTTATATGTATTAAATACCATTTGTTGGATTTAATATTCAAATTATAAATAAAATCTTGCTTTCTAAAGTTGTATCAACCATGGTCCAACTAAATTTGAATTAGCTTTAACTTTAATTTATGGACTTAACTATTGCAACAAATCCAAATAAATAAATAAGGTTTGATTCCTATATTAACTTCTTGTTGTCAATTAACTTTTTATGGTGAATATGAAATTCAATGTAAAATTGACACCTTTATATCCACTTGATTTCACCATTTCATCTTTTTATTATTAAATCTGTTATAGCCGAATGCATGAATTTAACATACATAAATATTTTCAAACTCAACTTAAATCTCACTTAACTTAATAATAAACGTTTAAATTTCCTTAATTGCAAAAATCCAATTACCTTCATTCCTTTACTCTCATAGATAAAATCTTGTTTTAAAACTTTACTATAACCCATAGTCTCATTGTATTAGGAATTTACACTACATGTAAAGTAAATTTTTATCAGTAAAGATCTTACACACTATGTCCCATAAGTTCCTATTAAATAAATCTAACGAATCTTTATTATAAATTAGATGAATTTAATATTGCATTCAACTATTACGTTAAAATTTCCGTTTCACTTTAAAGTAACTAAATTTGCCCATTTATAATACTTATTTCAATTCCAAAAAAAATCATTTTATTAATATCAAAAATTTACCATTTATTTACGTAACCTTTTATTACACTGATTGCAAAAATTTCACTTATTAAATTTCCAATTCCACTAAATCCGAGCAAACTGATTTCCACCCTTTTTATTCAAACCAAAGATCATGCTATGATAATATTTTACGTTGTTCACACTGAATATAATCAACCTTTTTATCGTTATCAATTAAACATACATTGATTGCACTAATTTAAGGAATTAATTGCCATTTATACCCGACTAGATTTAATAGACCATATAAATGGGTAATATATACCAATTAAATAAATTCAATATTTCCATTTCGTTTTTCCTGTACTAAATTTATTACTAAGTGTCTAAACTCCACTTTATCAATATACCTGAAATTTCTACCTAGAATAAGGTTACGTTTCCATTGGAATTTACATTTACACCTTACGTTACACATTAAATCAACTTGCTTAACGTTTTATATGATTTCTATCCTTTATTTCATAAATTAACCCATTCCACCTAAACTCTTATCTACAAAATTATTTCAACATTAAATTTCACCACATACTAATTGACCTAATTATTTATTTACTAAGACATCTCATTTAAATAATTTATCAAATTGAAACGTCCATTCAAGGTATAGATTATTACTTGCGTTAGAGAATTCCTTAATTTATTCTAATTACCGTTTACATTCCTTTTTCTGCATTAACTCAATCTAATATTCCCATTTTATTTCTCATATTAAATCTATATACAGGTAAAGCCCTTTCACTACTTAAATTCATTTGAATTAGCTCCGAATTCTATAAGTAGGTTTAATACATATTATTTTCTACTAAATTCAATTACAACTTATTAAAGAAAAACGAATTAAAACCATGAAATAAATGAAATCTTCCCATTTTGTTTCCTTATATTAATTTCTTAGCCTATAAATAACAATTTTTCAGCACTTAAATTCTCTCGTCATTTTGTTCCAACTGGAAATTCTTATACTTAAATTCCCATGGTTTCATTTCATTCAGTCATTTGCTTCATTAAAAATCACAGATCTTAAATTTTTCTAAATTAAATTATTTAAACTCTGTTAAAATGAGTAAATTAAATTAACGAAAATTCCGGGTCGTTACAGATAATGAATAAAACATGCCAAACAATCATAAATAAATTTCTACTTATATCTAAAATTAATTTAACAAACACAAGAAATTTTAAAAATTGTGAGTGGGTTAAAACACTCACCTTTTGAATTTAAATCGAATTTAAATTCAATTTAAACTCAAAAATTCGACGATCTTCGAATTGGTCCAAACAAGCGTCAACAGATCTGGAATTTAATTACGATCCTAACAAAAACAATCTCGCGTGAATCGGACTACGTATGAGAAAGTTATTCGAAAATTTCGATTGAAACAAAAATTAAATAAAACAAAATAAACAAATATACCCCATCACCATGCCACGTCACAGGCCACGTCCTCCTTCTCGAATTCGAGCATGCTACAGCACCAATCAAAAAAAACGGACAGTACCAACAGATTACACTCTTCAAGAATTATGACATATAATTTTTCTGGAATTTTTAGAGGAGTTTGAAATATATATTTTTTTTTTATTTTTTTATTTTTATTTTGGACTGTAATTGGATCTAGAAATTTTGCAGCCATCGGAAGAGAAGAAGTTGAAGAAAAGAACACACAGAGAGAAATGAAGATAGATGGAGGCTAGGGTTTACACAGCCTATAAATAGACAAAGTGAAATAGGATAGGTGGGCACGAATCATAAACGCGCAAAACGGTTGTTGGCCCACCAGAATATTTTATATTAATTGGATACGTTACGGATTAGTAAATTAATTAATTTCTTCCTCAGACACTTACATTGAATTTTAAATGTATTTACAAATGTAATTTAGATGCTTCATTTATAAGTTTCAATATAAATTCACAATTTCATTAAATTCCAAATTCATAGATAAGTTTCCATTTTCAACTAAATTTCTAAATTACCGTAATAATTATCTTAGATTTTTATTCATTCTCAATAGATTTAACTAGTGTAAATTGACTAAGTTTTCATGCTATAAAAATCCACATTTCTATGTATATATACATTTGAATTCCCTACTAAAATATTTTATTTATATTTCGCAGTTACTTCCAATCCATTTTTTTTGGCATCGCACTGTTACTTAAATAAATAGCCTATACCAACACTAATTATCATTAATTTGAAAACGGGTTACCAAATTTTGGATTTTATTAATAATTATTATTTATTACTTCATTGTTTATTCAAATTTAGATAATTTAAGATGTTTCTTAAATGCTTAGTACATTATTAACTTCAGCGTAAAACTTCAATTTTATTTTATCTACAAATTATAAATTAAATTTGTAGAAATCCTTTAGTTGACCTTTCATTTAATTATCCTATCTATTGGTATCGCATAGATGGGAATTCCTAAAACATCTCTGAATTCCAACTTTAATTTCAATCACATAAAATGTTCTATTCAGTTTCCAATAAATTCAATAAATTCAAATTATCATGTTCTAAATCCAAATGAATCCATATATCCTGCCTTCCATTCTTTTAATCTAACTAATTATCATATTCTGAATAAAGTTTACGTTATTTCCACCTATAAGCTACAAATAACAACGAATGTTGCATTTGATTTAGATTCTAAATAAATTGATGGGTAATAATTAATAATTCTCACTATTGCCCGATTTATTCCTATTCATGCTTAAATTACCACCAAACAATCATTAAATTTACCTATCTTTTATTGATTCCATAAAATCTATTTGCCCTGAGTTAGTTACTGCATTTATCAAATTCCAATTTCACAATCACCTTAAATACATAAATTGGTATTGCATTAACATTTAAATTTATTAGCTTATGTCAACACTATTAACATTAATTGCAATGTATTACCAATTTTAGTCACTACCCTAACTACTAACTCATATTAACCTACATTATTCCCAAGAATTTCATTGGTTTTTCTTATATTAAATTTATCAACCATATTAATTAAGGTTTTTTAAAAACAATTAATAAAATTCCCTGCCTTGCCAAAATTAATAAAATTCCCTTTAATATATACAACTTAGCAATCTATTAAGCATGGTATTATATTTCACGTAAATGTACATTTAATTACATTTATTACAATGTTATCCAAATAAATTGAATGATCTAAGTATATAACTCCTAATATCCACCCATCTTGCCTTAATCCCAAATAACATACAAATTAAACTACCCTTAATTTCAATTAACCCTATCATTACTTTTTATATTCCAAACAAATAAATTAATAATAGGTTAATTGAATCAGATTTACAATCCAACTATAATTATTTGCAAATTTTGTCAGTTGGACCACTTGGTAAATTCAGAATCCTTTAACAACTTCCTACATTAATTTATTTTTGAATAATCCCAAAATTTTCAATATTAAAGTACAAATCCAATTTATCAAAAATTAAAACTTAAATTTCAAGGAATTTATTTATTTAGGTTTAGATCCCGTTATTCACTAAAATTGGTTGGTATTTATTTCATTCGCCTCTTTAATTGTACGTAAATTTCTCATAAATACATCTAAAATTTCATTTAATTCCAACTGCTTCCTAATTTCCATTTCTACGTCTTAACACACTCTATATTAAACTTCTAGACATTGTATTACTTATCATATTAATGTAACCTTTATTTAGTGTATTAACATTTATTTCAATTCAAATTCTATCAACCAATTAAACATGTAACCAATTACTATTGCTTACAAATCAAAATATTGCACCCATTGTCATCTTCTGAATGGAATTAGTCTTTATTTCAAAACTTATCTAAATTTACATTGAGACCATATTTAATCCTCTTCGATAATATTAATCCTCAATTTATTAAATGGAATCAATACATCTTACATAACATGTTTTACGCATAAATTTTTAATTAATATTATTTCAACTTATTCCCCATATTCTCAATAATTACCTGACATAAATCTACGCTTATTTTATTCTACGTTCACACGTCCGTTACTCTCAAATCAATAAGTAACGTTCATATAAATAAATATTGTGTCAGTTTCCTATTTATTGCGATATTTTTATTTATTTATTACTGCATAACTTTACTTATTTTCTTCCATCACTTTAAAATTAATCGTTAAAGTAACGCTTATCAATACGCATCAAATTATTTACCAAATTAAAAGGTTTTGATTTTTCTAACAAATTAATTGACAGATTAATTAGGTAAGGTATACGAATTGTTATTATACCCATAAGTTTACATTTAACTAATTAAATGCCTTACCTATATTCTCTATCTTCCTATTATATTCAGGTACAATACATACACCAATTTTTATTGAAAAATTTATTCATATTACAAACAAAGGCTTAAATTACCATTGTTAAATTAGCATTCAATATATATTTATCACCTTTTTATTTCTACTAAATTTTTATAACAAAATTCTATTAAATAATTTAAATCGCTGAAATTTACGGATCGTTACACAGTTAGTGGTGTCCAGTACTGGGCCTCCGGACCTTCACCACTACGTTTGTTACCTTCAGGTGTGTTGCCTTCGGGTTTGCACCTTCAGGTTTGTTGCCTTCGGGTATGTTGCCTTCGGGTTTGTACCTTCAGGTTTGTGCCTTCGGGTTTGTTGCCCTATCGCATCGCTTTCGGAGTTAGGTCTTTATGAGCCGCTCGAGTGATATTTGGGTTTGGAGTCTTTGGGCTCATGGATCCTTGTTTATACAGTACTGAGCACGTGCAAATTTTATGATGTTTCATTGATATGTATATTCCCTTGGAATCACCCTTCGGTGTTGGTCTTTTTGAGTCGCACGATATGTAGCGATTACCTTGTGGAACTTGTGTTACCTTCATTGGTATTTGTTATTGCCCTTTTGGCTTGTTTTGGGATATTCATATCCTTTGTTGTTGTGTTGCAGATGATATGAGGCTTGTTATGATATGATTCATCTTTTTGTTAGATGATTGTGTTACCTCTTGTAGAGATATTTGTTATACTTTGTGACCTTGCGGGTTATTGTTGTTCAGTTTATCTAACTGATTTGTTTAGCTAGACTGACCCGTGTATTTCGTACTCGGGTCAGACCGAGTTGTTTCAGGTTAGGTGCTTTTGGACTTAGCCTATTTTGCTTCCGCATGGACTATTCAGCTTGTTCCTTTTTGTTATAGCTTTTGTGTAGTCCTATTTTGTTGTAACTCTGATATGCATTCTTTTGACTAGTATGTATATTGTGATTTGCTATACCACTTGACATGTATTAGTTTGTATACTCTATTATGTATCAATATACGTGTATAGGATGATCTATTGTTCTGTGATGTATATACATATGAGTTGTTATATTCTGTTCTGATAGATCCTCCAACCACCTATTGTGATGCCCCACCTCTATACCCACGCTAGCCAAGAACACTACGGAGTAATGCTGTCAACTAGCATGGAGAATAAGGCTGTTGAGGAGCGACCATCCGTGTAATATCTTTGTGCGAGCACCGATATGTCAGATAGTAGAGCATATTTCATTTAAGGAGGAAATCCGACATACCGATACAAACTCAAAGCTATCACACAGTGGCTTTATATAATCTTCAGAAACAAATATAGAAATAAACATAACACAAAACAGTCATAGACATCCATATCACGAAGGCGGAAAAAATGTGAATATATAACACATAAAAGTGTACATCAGAGTAGTGGTCTGAAAGATCCACAATAACCCAAAAGAATAGCAACATATGCTATACAAAAGAATAAGTATACATCATAGAGTCTATGTCTCAACTGTATACATCCAAAAATTACTAATCTAAGTAGTTAGCCATAAGTCAAAGTAATGAATCCCTGGGGAGAAGTCAAGCAGAAGCACCTGTAACATCTCGGTCTGACTCGAGTATTGTTTCATAAGAAACTAATAAACGGATCAGTCTAGCTATAAATATCAGATGACATGATATAGAATAAGAGATATGGCATAAACCTATGATAACCATAATGGCATACTACTATAAGTATGTAATTGAAAATCAACATGAGATTAATCAATATCACAAGAATCTTCTCAAAGATCCAAAAAGGGTTTCATACCCAAGATTTGTATTCACAAGAAGTCAATGACACACAAATTCACCAATGCACAAAAATTGATAAATCATCTCAATGAAAATCACTAAAATTGGCGAAGCATAAAATTTCCAAAAATCAACACACGAAATCCAGAAATCATAAAAAGGGGGAGGCCTATCACACAAACGGGAGCATGAAAACTCACCAACATATGTATCACACGAACAAGATGTTATGTCATGGTAGCTAGCCATTAATTTTTGACACACGAACGGCCCGAAGACCATGGGGTGCTACCCCACATGTGTGAGTCGAAATCACATTGAAACGGGGTCTAATCTCTCTCGCAGACAAAGAGACTCGCACAATTGCTAGTCTAAATCACAAAAATGATCATCATCGATCATCAAGGAGTGTCAATTACAGTAAGCTAGTAAATATATGAGTTTAGCTTCATGTCCCAAAACAACTAGCTTAACTTAAATATTTACGAATAAATTATAGATCTCCACTAGAAAATTGTCGCAAGAGATTCAATCGAACAAGTCCAAGAATTAACCGACGAAGTAAACGCAAGCATTTCATACCACTTGTTTTACTAAGCCTTTTAATTAGATTTCTCATACGAATGAGGTAAAGGTTTGTATATGCTAGTAGATTGGAAAATGGTTTAAGAAACGAGCTTTATAATAAAATAGTGTTGAAATCGTTTTAATGGAAGGGTTTTGATATTTACTACTAGTATTGAAACCTTTGTATATTTTGAAGTGACAAATCACAAAGATGATAGTAGAACAATCGATCATCAAAATTCACATAGGAAGACGTAAATAAATTCCAAACAAATCGATAAGAATCCATCGAAATGGATATTCAAAAATCCCTAAAATGGAGTCATCAAAGTCATAATAAAGGATAGCAACAAATAGGATCATCACGAATCGATTCAAATTGGAAATTCAATCCTAAAAGGAAAAGTGGGCTGAAACAACAAATTCAGTTGACTAAACAGAGATTTTCAGTTGACTAAACAGCAAATTCAGTTGACTAAACAGAGATTTTCAGTTGACTGAATTTTGCCTGGAACTTTCTGTTTCCAGGTTCAGTCGACTAAACCCTGCCTGGAAACTTTCTGTTTCCAGGTTCAGTCGACCGAACAGAGATTTTCAGTCGACTAAACCCTGCATGGAAACTTTCGGGTTCCAGATTCAGTCGACTGAACAGAGATTACAGTCGACTAAATCATGCCTGGGCTATTTTTCAGCCTATCCAAATGAAGAGCAAACTCTTCCAAAATGCAACCAGACGAACATTGGCTCAAAGGGTTTATGCCAATCGGCAACCCGGCCTTATATGCTCCTCGATGCATCATCCAAAGCATGATCAAACATCCATAAAAGGATTTTCGCACAAATTTGACTTAAAAACCCAAAAAAATTGGAATATTCACAAAACCAATCCAAATCAAGAGCAAATGCACATGAAGAAGTGTTAGGAATTCATACCCAACAACCAAAGATAATCATAGTCATAGATGTGAGATAAAAATCTCACCTTTTCACAAAAACAATGAAGAAGAAGCTTGAAAACAAAAGGGAGAATCAACCACTCTTCAACACAACCCAAACAAGCTTGAAGCTATGCTCAAAAAGAAGAACATTCCCAAAGTTAGGTTTAGGAATTTCTGAAATTGATAAGAGAATGAGTTGGAGAAGAAGAAGAAGAGGCTTACCGAAGTTTCTTCTATTAGTTTGGAGCTAGAGCTTGATTTGCAAAAGAAATCTAGGGCTTGAGTTTCAATTTCCCATTCCACTCTCCATTGTTATAAAAGTTGAGTATTAGGAAAATAGAAAGGAGGTAAATGAAGAGGAGAGGGTTGGGACTGAGTTAATAAGTGGGGTTATTGGGCTCAGCCCAAACCAAAGCCCTAAGTGAAAAGTGGCAAAATTCCACTAACTCCAAACATATCAAAGTTTATACTCAAAAAGATTGCAAACGCTATTTTGAACTCAATGGAAGTGGTCCCAAGTCCTAATTCATCTGTATGCAAAAAATAGCTTTTCGGACTAAATTTTGAGTATCGATAAAATATTTAAATATAAAATCGATAAATATGCGGGTTGTTACAGACTCCCCTCCTTAAAGAAATTGCGTCCTCGCAATATTTAAGAAGAAATATATAGTAACGACCATGAGAGCATATTCATCACAAAAGATATTTGAAATAAAAGGTTCACCTTAAAGAGCACGGGAAAGTAAGTCCGGATGTGTTCGCTCGAAGAACTCTCTAGATTCCCAAGAGCAATCTTTAGGATTTGAAGACCATTGAACTTTCACAAGCGGGACATCTTTATTTCGAAGGCGTTTAACCTCCGAAGAAATAATTCGAATAGGATGCTGCTCATAAGTTAAATTAGGCGAAACTTCAATTTCTTCCACAACACCGGGTTCAAGAATAGAATCGGAATCTCGAAGATATTTCCGTAATTGAGAAACATGAAACATGCCATGAATAGCAGAAAACTGAGCCGGTAATAAGAGGCGATAATCCACGGAACCAATACGTTCGGTGATGGGGAATAGACCAATATATCGAGGTGCTAATTTTCCCGATCGACTAGAACGTACAACACCCTTCATAGGTGAAATACGAATAAACACAAGATCTCCCACAGAAAATTCTAATTTCCTTCTCCGATTATCGGCATAGGATCTTTTTCTACTTTGGGCTTCTTTCATCCTATGACGAATAAGGTCAATCTTTTCTATGGAATCACGAATAAAATCTAGACCTAAAACCAGCTTCTCACTGGCCTCAAGCCAACAAGAAGGAGATCGGCATGGCCTTCCATAGAGTGCCTCAAAAGGTGCCATACCAATACTAGATTGGAAGCTATTGTTATAGGAAAATTCAACAAGTGAAATATGATCTTACCAACTTCCACCAAAATCAAGAACACATGCACGAAGAAGATCTTCAAGAGTTTGATTCACAGGCTCGGTTTGTCCATCGGACTGGGGATGATAAGCGGTGCTAAAATTTAGCTTCGTTCCCAAACCTTTTTGAAGACTCTTTCAAAATCCACTAGTAAACAATGGATCACGATCACTAAAAATATAAGTAGGAACTCTATGCAATTTAACAATTTCTTTAATAAAAAGTTTGGTCAAAAGAGGTACGGTCCGATTGGACCAAACGGGAATAAAATGGGCGGATTTAGTAAGCCTATCAACTATAAACCATAAGCTATCATGACCCGAACGATAACGGGGAAGGTCGTCTATAAAATCCATGGAAATTTAATCCCACTTTCAAATTGGAATTTCTAAAGGTTGCAATAACCCACCGGGCCTTTGATGTTCGGCCTTAATGAGTTGGCAAGTCATGCAACACTTAACAAAGTTAGCAATATCAGATTTCATTCCCTCCCAATAATAAAGCCGCTTCATATCCGCATACATTTTACTACTACCGGGATGAATGGTAAATTTAGAATGTTGAGAATCTTCTAAAATATCTTTACGAAGATCAATAATATTTGGCACGATAAGTCTACCAAATTTCCGAATGTCGCCACGAGATTCGATATCAAAGTCTTTCAAACCTTCAATATCAATTTTATCATTAAAATTTTGGCCAAGAAGAGCCAATTCGGGATCTAGCCTTTGAGCTTCAAGGATGCGGTCTAAAAGAGAAGGATGAGCCTCAAGGCTACATAAAACAAGAGATGGACATAAATCGGAAACACGGTCTCGAATTTCACAAGTGGATAAAACCTCGAGATCATTCCATTCGGATATCATCATGGAAACAACCGCTTGTTGCTTGCGACTAAGTGCATTGGCAACTCGATTTCCCTTTTTGAGAGTATAAAGAATATCAAGATCATATGGTGCAAGAAATTCGATCCAACGCTGTTGACGCAAATTAAGTTCCTTTTGAGAGAATAAATACTTCAAGGACTTATGATCGGTATAAAGAACAAATTTCTCTCCTAAAAGATAATGACGCCAAATACGAAGGGAGAAAACAATAGCCGCGAGCTCTAAATCATGAGTGGCATATCTAGTCTCAGCAGGCTTCAATTGCCTAGAAGCATAAGCAGTAACACGTTCTCTTTGCATAAGAACGGCACCCAAACCAATGCGACAAGCATCGGTATAAACAACGAACTCTTGATTCCCCTCGGGAATAACAAGAATAGGAGCATCAGAAAGAAGTTCCTTTAGTTTTTGAAAAGAAGTTTCACATTTGTCCGACCAAATGTATTTAACACCTTTCTTCGTTAAGCTAGTGAGAGGCACGGCAATCTTAGAAAAATCTTTGATAAAACGATGGTAATAACCCGCCAATCCAAGAAAACTACGAATCTCCGTCACACTCTCCGATCTCTTCCAATCTTGAATCGCTTCAATCTTTGAAGGATCCATGGAAATTCCGGATTTGGAAATAATATGACTGAGAAACTTCACACGAGATTGCCAAAAGTGGGATTTAGAAAACTTTTCCTTTAATTGATTACTCCTAAGAGTTTCAAACACAATCCGAAGATGCTTTTCATGCTCCTCCTTGGTTTTTGAATACACAAGAATATCATCAATAAAGATGAGAACAAATCGATTGAGGAAGTCTTTGAAAACTCGATTCATTAAGTCAACGAAATAAGCCGGGGCATTCGTTAACCCAATTGGCAACAAGCCATTCATAAGATCCATACCGAGTACGGAACGATGTCAAAGGAATGCTATCCTCTGCAATACGAAGCTGATGAAAACCGATTTCCAAGTCCAATTATGAAAAGACTCTAGCACCACTAAGATGATCGAATAGATCATAAATCCGAGGTAAAGGATATTTATTTTTGATAGTAAGATCATTAAGCTTGCGATAATCAACGCAAAGTCTGTGAGTACCATCGGATTTCTTCACAAAAATTGTCGAAGCTCCCCAAGGAGAGGAACTAGTGCGAATAAATTGCTTCGTCGCCAATTCGGATAATTGTTTGCGCATCTCCTCATTTTCTTTATTGGACATACGGAGATTAATTCTAAACTCAATGGCTCGCTTAGGTGGTAATCCTAAAACGGGCTCAAATATGTCGAAAAATTCACGAACAACGTGAATAAGAGAAATAATGTCTTCCTCGTCATCATTATCATCATCATGAGGATTTAAAGAGTATAAAGAGGCAACCAAGATGGAATCCGAATCTTTAAGGTCAATAGAAATCTGCTTAACAGATTGAGGGTGTCGAAGATAAATAGTCCGCTCAGGACATAGGATTTGAGCTTCATAACGGTTAAGCCAATCCATACCCAAAATCATTCTGAAGCCTAAATAACGCATGACATGCAAATCGGCTAAGAAAGAATAATCACACAAAATAATCTCGAGATCTTTACACAATAAACTAAGTGTTGCGGATCCACCAACCGGATTCGCAATTCTCAAAGAAGTCATTAAAGCAACAATACTTAAAGAAAAAGTATCAACAAGCTCTTTTGATATAAAAGAATGGGATGCTCCCGTATCAAAAATAACTCGAATAGGTTGATCATGAAATCTAATAGTACCATCCAGGATAGAATGAGATGTACCTTGATCACGAGATGTGTTTCCAAGGGCTTGAGCAACATTTAACTTTCCCTCCTTCTTGCCTTCAAGTTTGAGGCATTGATGTATATAATGATCCGGGCTCTTACAATAGCGACAACAACGGGGCTATGAACACTTGTTCGCGAAATGGTCCCTAGACCCACAGTTGAAGCATTTCCCACTACTAGCAGAAGGAGCCTTTGCAGCAGGAGTTGCTTGCTTACCCTTTTTGTTGGGATAAGGACCTTTGAATTTTTTTGGCCTCTTCTTATTGTTGAAGTTTGGTTTGGGACCCACCACTTCAACATCGCTTTCTCTATCCGCCTCTTCAAGACGAAGAGCAATGTCAATGAGTTGGTCGAAGGGAACTTCTAATTTTAGAAGTAATGGCTTCTTGAGATTTTTGTTTAAGCCATAGACAAATTTTTGGTTCTTCTTCAATGGGTTGTTGATGTATTCAACCCCATATTTGGAAAGTGACTCGAAGGATGCAACATAATCAGTCACGGAGGATTCACCTTGAACAAGGTCTATAAAACGGCGAGCCAAAGTCACCTTCTCAGCTTCTGGCATAAATTTTAATTCGAAGCGTTCCCGGAATTGCACCCAGGTGAGATCCGCTTCATTGATTTCAGAAATAAGAAGTTCGTACCAGTCCAATGCTCTTTCTTGGAGCATACTAGAGGCCACCTGAACTCGATGAAGATCAATGAGGTTCATGCGAGAAAAGATTCGATCGCATGATCTTAACCAAGCCTGGACTTCAATAATAGTTTCAGAACCTTTGAATGGCTTCCCACCCAAGTTGGTATAATCGTTGCACAAACGTGCAAATCAAGACTTAGGATGAGTAGGTTCCGAATTAGAACCAGCTGCTTGAGCATTCTTAACTAAATCAAGAAGCTGCTGGGCAGACGTAAAAACTCCATCTTGGGGAGTAGCACTAGATTGACCGGCGCTGGGATGGCCTGGTCTAACCATTTCCCTTCCTTTAGAAAGAAATAAAGAAGAAGAAAAAGGTTATTCACCTAATGAATATCAAGCAACCTTGATAAATAAACAAGGAATCATAAAAGAAAATATGATAGAACGGTATGAAGACACAAATTAAATCCTAAGGCACGACTCCTAAGATGGACTTAGGACGATAATCCTTGTTAAATTATTCTACATTGTTCCGAAGTTTGGCTCTTATACCAAGCTGTGACGCCCCACCTCTTGCCCACGCTAGCCAAGAACACTACGGAGTAATGCTGTCAACTAGCACGGAGAATAAGGTTGTTGAGGAGCGACCATCCGTGTAATATCTTTGGGTAAGCACCGATATGTCAGATAGTAGAGCATATTTCATTTAAGGAGGAAATCCGACATACCGATACAAACTCAAAGCCATCAAACAGTGGCAATGTATAATCTTTGAAAACAAATATAGAAATAAACATAACACAAAACAGTCACAGACATCCATATCACAAAGGCGGAAAAAGATATGAATATATAACACATAAAAGTAATCAGAGTAGTGGTCTGAAAGATCCACAATAACCCAAAAGAATAGCAACATGTGCTATACGAAAGAATAAGTATACATCATAGAGTCTATATCTCAACTGTATACATCCAAAAACTACTAATCTAAGTAGTTAGCCAAAAGTCAGAGTAATGAATCCCTGGAGAGAAGTCAAGCAGAAGCACCTGTAACATCTCGGTCTGACCCGAGTATTATTTCATAAGAAAATAATAAACGGATCAGTCTAGCTATAAATATCAGATGACATGATATAGAATAAGAGATATGGCATAAACATATGATAACCATAATGGCATACTACTATAAGTATGTAATTGAAAATCAACATGAGATTAATCAATATCACAAGAATCTTCTCAAAGATCCAAAAAGGGTTTCATACCCAAGACTAGTATTCACAAGAAGTCAACGACACACGAATTCACCAATGCACAAAAATTGATAAATCATCTCAATGAAAATCACTAAAATTGGTGAAGCATAAAATTTCCAGAAATCAACACACGAAATCCAGAAATCATAAAAAGGGAGAGGCCTATCACACGAACGGGAGCATGAAAACTCACCAACATATGTATCACACGAACGAGATGCTATCTCATGGTAGCTAGCCATTAATTTTTGACACACGAACGGCCCGAAGACCATGGGGTGCTACCCAACATGTGTGAGTCGAAATCACACTGAAACGGGGTCTAGTCTCCCTCGCAGACAAAGAGACATTGCACAATTGCTAGTCTAAATCACAAAAATGATCATCATCGATCATCAAGGAGTGTCAATTATAGTAAGCTAGTAAATATATGAGCTTAGCTTCATGTCCCATAGCCACTAGCTTAAATTGATGATATCCTTATATATTCTAAGTCTGAAGCTAAGCATGCTAATCACTTGAGAATTGTCTTGAGTACTCTCCGTCGTCGTCGTCTTAGGGCCAAATTATCCAAATGCCACTTTTGGGAGAATAAGGTAAAGTTCTTAGGCCATGTTGTATCTTCCGATGGCATTTCTGTCGATCCCTCAAAGATCGAAGCCACCCAGAATTGGAAGAGGCCTGAGAATGTGCATGAGATTCGTAGTTTTCTTGGATTGGCGGGTTATTACCGTCGGTTCATTAAGGATTTTTCCCGTGTTGTGCTTCCTCTCACCAGCCTTACTCGGAAAGGCATTCGTTTTATTTGGTCCGACAAGTGTGAAGCTTCCTTTCAGACATTGAAGGAACTTCTCACTAATTTGGATCTCCACTAGACAATTGCCACAAGAGATTCAATCGAACAAGTCCAAGAATTAACCGACGAACGCAAGCGTTTCATACCACTTGTTTTGCTAAGCCGTTTAATTAGATTTCTCATATGAATGAGGTAAAGTTTTGTATATGCTAGTAGATTGGAAAACGGTTTAAGAAACGAGCTTTGTAATAAAATAGTGTTGAAATCGTTTTAATGAAAGGGTTTTGATATTTACTACTAGTATTGAAACCTTTGTATATTTTGAAGTGACAAATCACAAAGATGATAGTAGAACAATCGATCATCAAAATTCACATAGGAAGACGTGAATAAATTCCAAACAAATCGATAAGAATCCATCGAAATGGTTATTCAAAAATCCCTAAAAAGGAGTCATCAAAGTCATAATAAAGGATAACAACAAATAGGATCATCACGAATCGATTCAAATTGGAAATTCAATCCTAAAAGGCAAAGTGGGCTGAAACAACAAATTCAGTTGACTAAACAGAGATTTTCAGTTGACTAAACGGCAAATTCAGTTGACTAAACAGAGATTTTCAGTTGACTGAATTCTGCCTGGAAACTTTCTGTTTCCAGGTTCAGTCGACTGAACAGAGATTTTCAGTCGGCTAAATCCTGCCTGGAAACTTTATGTTCCCAGGTTCAGTCGACTGAACAGAGATTTTCAGTCAACTAAACCCTGCATGGAAACTTTCTGTTTCCAGGTTCAGTCGACTGAATAGAGATTTTCAGTCAACTAAACCCTGGAAACTTCCGGGTTCCAGATTCAGTCGACTGAACAGAGATTTCAGTCGACTGAATCATGCCTGAGCTGTTTTTCAGCCTATCCAAATGAAGAGCAAACTCTTCCAAAATGCAACCGGACGAACATTGGCTCTAAGGGTTTATGCCAATCGGCAACCCGGCCCTATACGCTCCTCGATGCATCATCCAAAGCATGATCAAACATCCATATAAGGATTTTCACACAAATTTGACTTAAAAACCCAAAAAAAATTGGAATATTCACAGAACCAATCCAAATCAAGAGCAAATACACATTAAGAAGTGTTAGGAATTCATACCCAACAACCAAAGATAATTATAGTCATAGATGTGAGATAAAAATCTCACCTTTTCACAAAAACAATGAAGAAGAAGCTTGAAAACAAAAGGGAGAATCAACCACTCTTCAACACAACCCAAACAAGCTTGAAGCTATGCTCAAAAAGAAGAACATTCCCAAAGTTAGGTTTAGGAATTTCTGAAATTGATAAGAGAATGAGTTGGAGAAGAAGAAGAAGAGGCTTACCGAAGTTTCTTCTATTAGTTTGGAGCTAGAGCTTGATTTGCAAAAGAAATCTAGGGCTTGAGTTTCAATTTCCCATTCCACTCTCCATTGTTATAAAAGTTGAGTATTAGGAAAATAGAAAGGAGGTAAATGAAGAGGAGAGGGTTGGGACTGAGTTAATAAGTGGGGTTATTGGGCTCAGCCCAAACCAAAGCCCTAAGTGAAAAGTGGCAAAATTCCACTAACTCCAAACATATCAAAGTCTATACTCAAAAAGATCGCAAACGGCGTTTTGAACTCAATGGAAGTGGTCCCGAGTCCTAATTCGTCCGTATGCAAAAAGTAGCTTTTCGGACTAAATTCCGAGTATCGATAAAATATTTAAATAAAATATTTAAATATAAAATCGATAAATATGCGGGTTGTTACACCTATGGTTTTGTTTTAAGTATTCATTCGATATGTCGATCTGCTTGGTATGTCTATTGTCGATGCATTCAATAGATAGTTAGAGCAAGGCTATAGATGGTCGCTCCTAACTAGCCTTATTCTCCGTGTTAGTTGACGGCATTACCCTGTAGTGTCCTTGGCTAGTGTGGGTATAGAGGTGGGGCGTCACAGCTTGGTATCGGAGCTGAGTTCATAACAAAATATGATAAATACAGAGTAGAAGCACATATTCCGATACATCAAAGTGTATAAGTGATACAAATCTTTGAATCATCGTGTCTCTCTATTCCTTCTACCATAAAGGTTAGATAGAAATTGGGAATACGTCTAGGAATGCATTTCATTCCGCAATTGTATTAATGACATCTACATTGTGAATAATCTTGTTCTTATCTTAACTTTCAGCGTATGGCTGGAAGAGGCAGAGGACGACGTTCGGATGCTGGGCAATCCAGTGGCGCACATCCGGATGGCGTTTATATGTCTACTGATCAGTTTTTGGAATTGTTTAGAAGCACTCAGCCTCCAGTTCCTCCTCGAGTATCTCCATCTCGCAAGTCTGCCTTTGCACGTCAGTGCAGTGATTTTGCTCATCTTAGGGGAAAGCCGTTTAAGGGCTCCGAGTCTGTTCTTGAAGTCCAAGCTTGGCTTCGCATGTGCGAGCGTATCTTCTCTCGCATGGAACTTTCTGATCATGATAGAGTTCTTGTAACTTCTAGCTTATTACAAGGGCGTGCTCTTGATTGGTATGAGCTTCTTGTAGCCGAAATTGATGAGTCTACTCTTTCTTGGACTTAGTTTCGGGGAGGATTCGAACTCAAGTTCGTTCCTGAATCTGAAAAAAAATTATTGACCCGTCACTTCCTTGAGTTGAAGCAAGGGAAATCTTCTATTTCTGAGTATGTTTCATCATTCGAGGCTTTATCTCAGTATGGTCTTGAATCATTCGCACTTCTTATAAGAAGAATTTGAAGTTTGTCTCTGGTCTTAAGAAATATCTTAAGAAGTCTTTGTTGCTCCAGCTTAAGCTCTCTTTTGAGGAGTTGGTTGATTCTGCACTTCATCTTGAAACCGTCGAGAAGGAGTGTGATAGTGGTGAGTATGTTGAGGTTTCCAAGAACCCCAACAAGAAGCAGTTTCCATTTTAGAAGTCCAGGTCTTTTCCTTCTAAGAAGAAGAAGAGTGGTGGTTCTAATTCTCAGCCTCAGTCTGTTGGAACACCTTTCATTCGGAAGTGTTTCAATTGTGGTTCTCTTGATCATATGATTCGAGCTTGTTCCAAGCCTCTCTTCTATCGCTATTGTAAGAAGGAAGGTCATCATGTTTCCACTTGCCCAACTGTTCCGGCGTGCCAAATCTAGCAAGCTTTATGCCGCTAAGGCTTCTGAAGGTCCTTCTCAGCCAAAAAGTATATCTCCATCTATTTTGGAAGGTTCTATTTTATTTCATGACCATAGTATATGAGTTCTTTTCGATACGGGTGCATCACACTCTTTTGGATCGAAGAAGCTCGTTGATGATTTATCCTTGGATGTTTCTTGTTTGGTTACTTCTTTAAGGATTGCGAATCCTATCGGGGGATCCGCGACCCTTAGTTTACTTTGTGATGATGTTGAGATTGTTTTATGTGGCTTTTCTTTTCGTGCGAATCTGCACATTATTTCTTGTCTCGGATTTGATATTATTTTGGGTATGGACTGGCTAGTGAGATATGATGCCAGGATTATTTGTTCGGAGAGAATTTTGTATCTTCGACATCCGGATTCGCCTACTTAGCTATTACTTGTTCTTTGGAATGTGGATAATTCCGAATGGCTTTACATTCTCTTGATTCGCGAGATGATGATGATATATCTCGTATTCCTGTTGCTTGTGACTTTTCTGATGTTTTTGAGCCTGTTTCGGGTTTGCCACCCAAGCAGGCAATTGAGTTCGGCATTGATCTCATTTCAGGCACGCAGCCAGTTGGTCATCCTCCCACGAGGATGTCTACAAAGGAAAATGAGGAACTCAAGAAGCAGCTTTTAGAGCTTGAGTCCAAGCAGTTGATTTAGTCCAGTTTTTCTCCGGGACCTGCGGTCGTCTTCGTGAAGAAGTCTGATGGAACTCTTAGGCTTTGCATTGACTATCGCAAGCTTAACGAGTTAACCATCAGGAATAGGTATCCACTGCCTAGGATCGATGATATGTTCGATCTATTGAGTGGTGCTAAGGTCTTTTCTCAGCTTGACCTCGCATAGGTTTTCATCGGTTACAAGTCGTGGAGGATAGCATACCGCTTATCGCTTTCCACACTCGTTATGGTTCTTTTGAGAAGCTTGTTATGCCATTCGGTTTGACGAACCTCCTGCTTTCTTTGTTGATCTCATGAATCGAGTATTCCGGGAATATCTCGATAAGTTCATCCTTGTGTTCATTGATGATATCCTTATTTATTCTAAGTCTGAAGCTAAGCATGCTAATCACTTGAGAATTGTCTTAAGTACTCTCCGTCATCGTCATCTTAGAGCCAAATTCTCCAAATGCCACTTTTGGGAGAATAAGGTTAAGTTCTTAGGCCATGTTGTATCTTCCGATGGCAGTTCTGTCGATCCCTCAAAGATCGAAGCCACCCAGAATTGGACGAGGCCTGAGAATGTGCATGAGATTCGTAGTTTTCTTGGATTGGCAGGTTATTACCGTCGGTTCATTAAGGATTTTTCCCGTGTTGTGCTTCCTCTCACCATCCTTACTCAGAAAGGCATTCGTTTTATTTGGTCCGACAAGTGTGAAGCTTCCTTTCAGACATTGAAGGAACTTCTCACTACTGCTCCTAATTTGGTGGTTCCCGAAGGGAATCATGATCTTGTTGTATAGACCGATGCTTGTTGTAGTGGTCTCGGTGTTGTTCTTATGCAAAAGGATCAGGTAGTTGCTTACGCTTCTAGGCAACTGAGTCCGAATGAAGTTCGCTATGCCACTCATGATCTTGAGTTAGCCGTCGTTGTCTTTGACTTGAAGATTTGGCGACACTATTTATTGGGTGAGCGCTTCATTCTCTATACCGATCATAAATCCTTGAAGTATTTGTTCACTCAGAAGGAACTCAATATGAGACAACAGCGTTGGCTCGAGTATCTTGCCTCCTATGACTTTGATATCCAGTATACCCCTGGAAAGGGTAATCGTGTTGCTGATGCGCTTAGTCGCAAACATTCGGCTGTTATTTCTATGATGCTTGTCGAATGGGATGTTCTTGAGACTCTATCTTTTTGTGAAATTCGTGTTCGAGTTTCATCTTCTGATTCTCTTGTTCTATTATTTAGTTTGGGAGCTCGACCCATTTTGTTGGATTGTATTGCCGATGCCCAACGGCGTGATCCTGATTTGTTGCATCTTATTCAGCTTTGTGAGTCTGGATCCTGTGATGAGGCATTGCGGGATTTCAACATCGATTCTCATGGGTGTCTTCACAAGAAGAACCCTTTTTTTGTGCCTTCTGATTTTGCGCTTAGGCATGACATTCTTGATGATTGTCACCATTCTAAGTATACCATTCATCCTGGTAGTAGTAAGATGTATGCCGATATGCATCGTCTTTATTATTGGGAAGGCATGAAACGCGATGTGGCGAGTTATGTGAGTAATTGCATAACCTATCAGCGTATTGAGGCTGAACATCAGCGTCCTTTGGGTCTGCTTCAGCCTCTAAAGATACCATTGTGGAAATAGGATCAGATTTCTATAGATTTCATTGACGACTTACCTCGTTCGAGATCGGGCCATTCTAGTATCTGGGTTATTGTTGATCGCCTCACCAAGTCTGCTCATTTTATTCCTATTAGGTCTAATAGGACTGCTTCTCATTTGGCTAAGTTGTATGTCAAGGAAATCATGAGACTTCACGGTGTTCCTAGTTCTATTGTGAATGACCGTGATCCTTTATTCACGAGTTATTTTTGAAAGAGTCTTCAGCAAGCTTTGGGGACAAAGCTTAATTTTAGCACAGCTTATCATCCGCAGTCTGACGGACAGACTGAATGGGTGAACCGTATCTTGGAAGATCTTCTCTGTATCTGTATTTTTGATTTTGGTGGTTGTTGGGAGGATTACCTACCTCTTGTAGAGTTCTCCTACAATAATAGTTTTCAGTCTAGTATCGATATGGCTCCTTTCGAAGCCTTATACGGAAGGCCATGTCGATCACCTTCTTGTTGGTTGGAATCCGAGGAGAAGCTTATTCTTGGTCCATATTTTGTTCGTGACTCTTCTGAAAAGATTGATCTTATTCGTTTGAGAATGAAAGAGGCACAGAGCTGCCAGAAATCCTACGCGGACAACCGTAGGAAGCCTCTCGAATTCTCGATTGGTGATCTTATCTTTATTCGTGTTTCTCCTTTGAAGGGGGTTATGCGTTTTGGTACGACTGGAAAATTGTCTCCTCGCTTTATAGGACCATTTTCTATTACTGAACGTATTGGCCCTGTGGCTTATAAAGTTTCACTTCATGCTCATTTATTTGGCATTCATGACGTGTTTCATATCTCTCAACTTCGGAAGTGTCTTCGAGAGTCGGATTCTGTTATCGATTCTCCTGATTTGCAAGAACTTGAGATCTTACCGGACTTATCTATTGTACAACAGCCTATGTGCGTACTTGACACGAGGCGCGACACCTTCGGAACAAGGACGTGCCACTCGTTAAAGTTCAATGGTTCGCTAACCCCAATGACTGTACTTGGGAAACCAGAGAGTTTATCGAGCGATCTTATCCGGGTTTTCTATCTTGGCTTGGCAATGGTGAGAATATCTTTTCATCTCAAGCTTATTTCTGTTTCTTTTGAATGATTTATGTATGTAGTTGTTACACGTATCGTCCCTGGAAATTGCAGGGACGCAATTTTGTAAGGAGGGGAGATCTGTAACAACCCGCATATATAACGATTATATATTTAAATGTTTTAATTAAATATAGCATCATTAGTCGTATTTTTAGGTCCGAAAAGCTACTTTTGCAAACGGCCGAATTAGGGCCCGGTACCACTTCCATTGAGTCCAAAATGGCGTTTGCGATCTTTTTGAGTATAAATTTTGATATGTTTGGAGTAAGTTGAATTTTGCTACTTTTTCTAATTGGGTTTTGGGTTTGGGTTCGGCCCATTTTCTAGTTTAATAACCTAACACAGTCCCTCTCTTCCCCATTCACTCATTTTCACTTCTAAACTCAAGCTTAAACTGAAAATGGGGGAAAGGAAGAGGAATTAGAAATTCCAAGCCCTAGTTTTCTATCCAAACATGAATTCTTGCTCCAAAATCAAAGAGAAGCTATTGGTAAGCCTCCTCTTCATCTTCTCCAACTCTTTTTCTCTTCAATTTCAGAAAGTTCCTTAACCTTACTTAGGAAATACTTGTTTTGATCTTAGATTGAAGCTTGTTGGGTTGAAGCAGAGATTGGTTGGTCTTCTCCTTGTGTTTGAGCTCCTTCTTCTTTGTTTTGGGTTAAAGGTGAGATTTTTATCACATCTACGACTATAATTATCTTTGGTTGTTATGTATGAATTCCTAACACTATTTCATGTGCATTTGCTTTTCGTTTGGGTTGAACTAGTGAATATTCCAATTTTTAGTATTTTGGGTTCAAATCTTTGAAATCCTAACTTTGATGTTTTGATCATGTTTTGGTGATGCATCGAGGAGCATATAGTGTCGGGTTGTCGATTGACATAAACCCTTAGAGCCAATGCTCGTCCGGTTGCATTTTGGAAGAGTTTGCTCTTCATTTGAATAGGCTGAAAAACAGCACTGGCAGGGTTTAGTCGACTGAATTCCATGTTCAGTCGACTAAACCTGGAAACAGAAAGTTTCCAGGCAGGGTTTAGTCGACTTAGTTCTCTGTTCAGTCAACTGAACCTGGAAACAGAAAGTTTCCAGGCAGGGTTTAGGCGACTGAATTCTCTGTTCAGTCGACTGAACCTAGAAGCAGAAAGTTTCCAGGCAGAATTCAGTCAACTGAAAATCTCTGTTCAGTCGACTGAATTTTCTGTTTAGACAACTGAATTCTTTGTTTAGTCAACTGAATTTGCTATTTCAACCCACATTGCCTCTTGAGATTTAATTTCCAATTTGAAACGATTCGTGATGATCCTATTTGTTGTCATCATTTATTTTGACTTTGATGATTCCTTTTTAATTTCAATCCATGGGTTTTTATAAAATAATCTTTTAAATTGTATTAAAAGCTTGCTTCTCTAATTTATAAATTCTATTTAAACGCACACACACAATTTCGCACTTCGAGCGGAGTGGAAAGGAGATTAAATGGTTAAGTAAAACACGGACCATTTGAATCTGTGCGTTTATCTTTCCGATTAATCCCCGACCTATTCGATTGATTGTTTTGACCTTTGGTCTGGTTTACCAATGAAATGAGGTGAACTTTGTACTGCTTTGAGTGTGAAATTAACTAACGGATAGTAAACCGTTTAGTGCGAATGAGTGGTTATGGGACTCACGTTACCACTTTCCGGATTCCTTTTCGAGAGTTGTGACACATTCTGCCAGTTAGTGGTGTCCAGTACTAGGCCTTCGTACCTTTACCACTACGGTTTGTTGCCTTCGGGTGTGTTGCCTTCGGGTTTGCACCTTCAGGTTTGTTGCCTTCGGGTGTGTTGCTTTCGGGTTTGTACCTTCGGGTTTGTGCCTTCGAGTTTGTTGCCCTATCGTATCGCTTTCGGAGTTAGGTCTTTATGACCCGCTCGAGTGATATTTGGGTTTGGAGTCTTCGGGCTCATGGATCCTTGTTTATACAGTACTGAGCATGTGCAAATTTTATGATGTTTCATTGATATGTATATTCCCTAAGTATCACCCTTCAGTGTTGGTCTTTTTGAGCCGCATGATATGTAGCGATTACCTTGTGAAACTTGTGTTACCTTCATTGGTATTTGTTATTGCCCTTTTGGCTTGTTTTGGGATATTCATATCCTTTGTTGTTGTGTTGCCGGTGATATGAGGCTTGTTATGATATGATTCATCTTTTTGTTAGATGATTGTGTTACCTCTTGTAGAGATATTTGTTATATTTTGTGACCTTGCAGGTTATTGTTGTTCAGTTTATCTAACTGATTTGTTTAGCTAGACTTACCCGTGTATTTCGTACTCGGGTCAGACCGAGTTGTTTCAGGTTAGGTGCTTTTGGACTTAGCCTATTTTGCTTCCGCATGGACTATTCAGCTTATTCCTTTTTGTTATAGCTTTTGTGTAGTCCTATTTTGTTATAACTCTGATATGTATTCTTTTGACTCGTCTGTATATTGTGGTTTGCTATACCACTTGACATGTATTAGTTTGTATACTCTGTTATGTATCAATATATGTGTTTAGGATGATCTACTGTTCTGTGATGCATATTACATATGAGTTGTTATATTCTGTTCTGATAGATCCTCCAACCACCTACGGTTTTGTTTTAAGTATTCACTGGATATGTCGATCTGCTTGGTATGTCTATTGTTGATGTATTCAATAGATAGTTAGAGAAAGGCTATAGATGGTCGCTCCTAACCAGCCTTATTCTCCATGTTAGTTGACGGCATTACCCTGTAGTGTCCTTGGCTAGCGTGGGTATAGAGGTGGGGCGTCACACCAACGACTTTCACGTGAAGCCTTCAACTACAAACATGTAGAGCACGACGAGATCGTTCAATCCAACGGTTATGATCGAAAATAGTTGAGTAAATCGATGGAAATTGGTGTTTGAAGGTGTGTGCTTGGGCACAGTTTTCGAGACAAAATGGGGGGCCGAGAGGGGCCGGTCTTCGATCGATGGTGGCTCGCATGATGGGCTATTCGATGGTGGTCGTTGATCGTTGCAAAGATGATCGTACGTGGGTGCGAAAATTGATGGACATTGGCGGTCGATGGGTTAATGTCGCGCACGTGATAATTAGCTGGGAAGAAGAAGATGATGGCAACGGCCCTGATGCAATCAAGTGAGATCGAACGGCCTAGATCGAGTTAGGTTAGAAAATAAAAAAATATATAAATTTGTTTATATTTAATTGTATAAACTTTGTAATGCCATAACTTTGTCATACGAGGTCAGAATTTGACAAAACGAATTGCGTTGGAATCGTATTGTCGAATTCTACACGATGGAGCTGGATTGGGATCGATTGGAGCTAGTGATAATTTTGGGTAAAATTAAACGCGTGTTTAATTTTATTCGGAACGAAACACTGAAACCGTTATTGGAAGCAAGGTGAGAACTTCTCACTCAATCGAATTTGTTTCGATTTAAATTTTAAATAGTTAGATTTAAAATTGCTTGATTGTGTTGATTGTATGCTTGGATGATAAATTGCTATCTGTTGTATTTAAATAGACCCAATACGCCGCATATTAAGCGGAGGTTATTTTATTAAACACAGATACCGCGATATTCCACCTTGAAGTGGAATTGGTATTATATATGTACTTGGAGTTGATTTCCCGCATTATATAGCGGATGAGACCCTATTGCATTGCATAATAGCAGAAAATATTTTATATAAACCCATGTACCGCGATATTCCGTCTTGAAACGGGATTCTATTGTGCTAACATCTATGGATGCGGGGAAATAGGTTGGAGGGATCCAACTGGATTCCTCAAATAATTGAATTTGTTTCGATGTTGTGTGTTGATTATTTATAATCTCTGTGTGATTATCTTTATGATTGAAATCGTTGAAGGCTAAAATTTAGCTGAATATAATTTTTGTATCGTTGGATACCGGAAATAAATAAAAATTTGGTTTTTGAAAATTCAGGTTGAAAGTTTATATTAAAAATTATGATGTTTTGAGAAATATAGTTGAAAGGTGATTTTAGGAAATATGAAGTTGATTTATTTTAAATGATAATTTAAATGGTGATTTTTGAATTTATTATAAAAGCTTTAATATATAAGATTTATAAAATTGGATTTTTATAAATCAAAATGATGAAATTATAAAGGAGTTTTAACGATGTTTTAAAATGTATGAAGTATCGAAACCATAGGTTTCAACATTCATTGTTGAAATAGACGTTTTCGAGAAATAAGGAAATGGTGGACTATAACACTATTGTTATAGTAAATGATTTTCAAAAGGAAATGTTTTATATAGTATTGGGATTTATATATCTATCTTAATTTCGAATCCCTATACTAGTGCTTTTGGGTTGTCGTAACAATGTTTTACGCAACATTCGTTTTTGACTCAAATAAATGTGTTTAAGAGAATGTTTTCCTTAAAGAATAAATTATATACTTAATTGTGATTTAAGTATATTGAATATTTTCCAAATGTTGAAAATAAATAGATTTGTGACTTTCTTATTGTTAAATAAGTATGGAAATGTTTTCCAATATGAAGTGAAATGTTTTGAGATTATATCTTTTAAAGATAAATTGGAAGTGAACATTCGAAATCGATTTGAAAATCATATATCAGTGGATATTTGGAAATTTAAATTCACCATGGAATTTATAAAGGAAAGGGAAATTTGTTTAAAAATAAACATTGATTTATTTTTGAAGTGTGGAAATAAATTTACGGATTTGGAACGCAAATTTAAAGTAAATCGGTAAGGATTTATTTAATTAGTTTAAATGAACCATTTTGAAATGAAAGTGTATTCTCCCTGGAAAGCCGAATAAAATTTCTGAATGGCTTTGAAAAATAAATATACATACATACATATATATATATATATAATTCTAGAATTGGTTTTGAAAAGGATACTTTGGAGAAATTAACTTCTTAAATTGTTTTAAATCCTTTAAGTAAAGATTTATTAAGTTGATATAGAAATGATTATTTCTAAGATTTAATTAATAATTGTATTAGAAAATAGTTATTTAAATAGTTATACTCTATCTTCTAATTTTATTTTGAAAATTAGTTTGGACATAAGTTATATGTAATATTAGTATAATATTTTTATAACTAATATTTTAAGTAAAGTGTTTAAAAAAAAATAGTTATTTCAAAGTGTTTTCCAGATATATTTTGGATAAGTGTTATAAATTATTTTAAAGTATTTGAACTCGGCAGATTTCCGGTGAGAATGAATAAATATTTGAAGTTTTTCCGCGTAAGGAAAATGATTTGAAATTTGTTCTCAAAAGTTGTAAAGGTGAAAAGTGATTTGAAATTTGTTTCTAACTGGTTGAAGTGTGGAAAAATATATCTTGTAAAGATATTTTTTTGGAAAATAAATAATTTGGGGAATTATTCGGAATCTGGTGATACTGTGCATATCTATTGATAGTTAAATAACTGATTATCAATATTTACCTTTAAATGGGTATTTGTTGTGATTTGCTTGAATTTGAATGCTACACTTATTTTAAAATAAGCCCTCGTTATTTGGTTTAGCCGGGAGAGGACCTTTGGTCATGAATCCCATTCTGAATAGTGATACGTCGTAATGGATAGCATTTGAAGACCGGTGTTGAAGACCGGATATTTTCGAAAACGGAAGGATTATCGTCGAATGTCTCTGCATCGGCTGATCTCCGATATAGAGATTTTATCACCTTTTGTGATGGAAGTCCGGACGTGACTAGTGAATATCCGGATTGCAAGGGCTTCTTTGGAAGTGCCTTTGGTTCCGTTCGATCCCGGAATGGACTTGTATGGATGTGTGTCTAACATTACAATTTGAAATGTAAAGCTGGTTTCTATCAAATACATTTCTGTTGGTGGCGGAGAATTTATTCTCTTAGCTTAACACCCTTCTCTGAGACGTACGAGCTCAGAGGTTATGTAGTTGATGGTTACTAGTGATACATTCCCAATTTGGTAATGTGGCATACGAAGTGCGGCTGATCATTTGTTGATCAAGGCATAGCTTTTGTGAAAAGCGTAGCTTTGTGGACGAGACTTCGTCGGACCTCACAACCCGGTAATGGTCAAAACAGGAAAGATGCAGCAAGATTATAGGGATTAGCGCCACTTAAGGTATGTGCATTTCCTTCTGGACAGAAGTGGTATCATGATATGGAGTCCAGATACTTAACTTATGTGGATATCGCAATTATATATGACTTTGTGATTGTTGTTGGTTGAGGATCCTCGGATAAAGGTTGTTTACAACAGGGGGTTGGCATACTCATGTCAGTAGTTACCTAGTTTTGCAGAGGTAACCCGGCCTTGTGTTGGTAGAGATCCGGTTTGGTTCTCGGGGCGTCCTTCCAGAGGCGTACCCATATGGCAATGGAAAGTTCCTTGGCCTGACCATTAGTTGGAAATCCAAAGAAACATTACGAACCCTTTACGATTGCAAATTGTAAAACCTGCCTCCTCATGAGGTAGCTATAGCAGGCATAATATAATGGTACCTATGCTGGCTAAGACAATATTATACTTTCGAAATGTTTTCCTGCACTTTGCACTTATAGTAATAATATCAAAGAAATTTGCGTATCAAGCATGTTTGACTATCATAAGGAGAAATCTCCTCTAATTCTGCGTTTGCATTGTGTGTGTGGCGGGAGGCCTTATGGTAGTTACATTTTCTAAAAGCATTGTGGATCTATTTTAAAATATTTCTTTGTTTGTTTTTAAGGATAAATTGTTTTAAGTTCTCACACCAGTCCCACGACTGACCTAGAGTTTATTGTTCCCTTCCTAAACTCTGGGTGCCCATCATTTTCCACACGGGCAGCCTAGAGTCAGGTTATCAGGTCATTTTGGAATTCAGGAGTTGATGTAGAGATCTAGAGGCAAGCTGGATGGCATGGCGTATCAACTCGTATATAGTATTTCTTTTCCGCTGTTTGTTGTTGTAAACTCTGATAATGTAATGTAATGTGATGTAATGTAATAACAGATATGATTCTTTGTTTTAAAGATTATTCATTGATATATTATATGATTGTTCCGTTGCGAAATGTGAGATTCTGTTATTGTTTCCGATTCTTCTTTCTTCCTCTGCCTCTTCTTCTTTAACCCTAACTGTTCGGTTTTTCTGGCCTTCGATTGCTCGGCAGTTGATACAGTGGACGTATTAATGTCGATTTTCGAAAGTGGAAAATCCCATTCCTTGCTTTTGGTATCAGAGCATTTGGTTAAGCGACAACCTTGGCTTTGTTGGGTGTTACTCGTTATAGATAGAGTCAGTAGTACTCTAGAATGAGTGTGACTGTAATAATAGATATGAGCGCATATTTGTTAGTGAATATAAAAATGTTTTATATTGTGTTTGCTTATCCATTGAGCTGTTTGTGAATTCTGGTCGGTATGATGCCATATTATCGATAGGGATTTCTAAACTATTAAACGAGGCAAGTCGACATAGTATCATTTTAAAATTGGGTAAATGAAATAATTTTACCTCGATTATATTTTACATACAAAGGAAATAATTTTTCAGAAATTGTATATAAATTGATTGTTTGGTTGTTGAAAATGTAAGAATATATATAAGTTAACTAAAAGAATAATTATATAAGCAAATGAATTATTAAGTATGGAATTATAATTAATGGGATTTACAATTGTGAAATAATCTTATATATAAGAAGTGAAATTATATGAATATATTTATAAATATGAGTTGTAAATAAAAATGAATTTGGATTATGAATTTGAAAGTTTTGAATCCCCTCTACTTTGAAAGTTGTTTTTCAAAGTTAAAGGTTTTATTAAGTAAGATAAATAAATTTGGAATAGTCTTATGGAAGTGAAGTGGAATAGTGAATTCTATAAGAAAAAGACTTATAAATGTGATTTATGAATAAAAGGAAAATTTTGAAAGAATATTAAGCACCGAATTTGCTACTGTCACTGGGAAATAATAAGGGTGATGACTGTAGCATCATCAGTATCATTTTCAAGTTTCTGTGTGATGGATTTGTTACCATAGTAAATTGAAAATTGAAGTTTGGTTGTGATAAACAAATTTGAAAATTAAAATCCAAGTTGCAATTGTTGAATATAAGTAATCAAGTTTTGAACTTATAATATGAATAATAAGGATTTTAGATTTGGTAAAGTTGAAATAAATTTGGGTTAGCATAGTAGATATATGATGTGAAATTTAACTAAAGGAAAGTTAAATAAATTGAATTGGATTAGATAGGTGATTATTTAATATGATTTGGAAGTTTAAATATATAAGTTGTATAACTTATTAAATGTGAGAATGTAAGTGAAACCAAATGATAAAATGGTTAAACAATTTTGTTAATCAAAATGAGATATGAATTTGAATAAGTGACGAAATTTGACTTTGGTAAAAGCTAAACGAAATTTACTTTAGAATTGGAATCTGAATTGGATTTATTAGGGGAAATTTAAGTTAAGTTAAACGAATTATGCTTGAAATGGAATATAACTTAAGTAATGTTGAATGAAGTTGACTTTGGTATCGAAGTAAATTAATAAAGTGAAGTGATGAATATGAACTTGAGTTATGTAATGAAATTCAACTTTTGTAGTTAAATGAATTAGCAATTGAATTGAATATTAATCAATCGAATGTAAAAGAATTGATATAGAATAATGAACGTAAGTGTTAATTCATTAAAAACTAGTAAATTGGAAATTGAATAATTGAATGGAAGTCAATTAAATATCAACCAATTGGAATTAAAAGTGTTAAACCAAATTGAATGTAAATTTAATAATTTGGTTATGTTGGTTATGATTTGGTTGTTATATGATTGTTAATTGATTGTATATAATTCATTAAGTGTTAATGAAATTGTATTGATAAATGGAAAGCTATGTAATTGAATTTGAATTGAAAGTGAACTAATGTGAATTGGTTGTAAGCAATTAAAATTTATATCGAAACCTTATAAATTGCTATGGGAATTATTTTGGTTGCATTACTTATGAAAACTATATGTTTTCTATTGAAAATTCGTGAAATGTAAATGAATTTCCTATATATGTCGCTTACATGTTTAAATTGATTAAGTACATGTACTGGGGCCGTAGTTGGCTGGATTTGGTCACGCTAAAATGCTAATAAATAACTGCTTTGCTTAAAAATGCTAAAAAGGTATGCCTACGCAATAAAAAATAAGAAATATGATCTGTTTTTCTGTTTTCCGACCGTGTGGGTCGATGTACATATATTTATATCTATTGTGATATTGCAAAATCTCCTCCGTACAAGGGAGACTCTGCCAAAATTTTCCGTAAATTTTGGGAGTTAAAAAAATTTTGAAAATTTTTGGAAATTTTTTGTAACGAAAAGTCAATTTCTAAATTTAAATGAAAATGTAGGATTTGAAAACTTAGTAAAGTTATTGTAAGAAGTTTAACTATGGATTTTGGAAAAGTTAAAATGTTTAAATGAATTTGAAATTTAATTTGAACAAATGGTTTTGAAAAATTAATGGATTCTATAACTTTTTCTTTCTTGGCAATTTCGAGGACGAAATTCTTTTAACGGAGGAAGTTTGTAACGATCCAGAATTTTTGTCATTTGAAATTCGTATATTTAATTGATTTTAAATATTAACAAGTAAAATTTATAAGTCGAATAAATTATATTTCGAATATCTAGTTTAATTGGATAATTAAATCGATAATTTAATATTTGCAATTACAGAAATAATTGAAAATTGGGTTTAATGTGATTAAAATTGATTTGTAAAGTTGTATTAAATCATATTGGAGTTAGAATGATGTTATAGAAATTTTAAAATTGAATTAAAAGTTAATTTGTGGAAATTGAATATTTTAATATTTAATTGACGAGTAAAAATAGTCATTTTTCAAACAGTCTCGGATTTTGACGAAACCAGTTTCATTGGATCCGTAATGTTATATTATTGTAAGATTTCAAATTTTGTTTCAATCGGATTTACGGTTTGTCCGGGGCAAGCTAAAACACACTGAAATCGGTTTAAGTGAATTTTAAATTTAAATAGTCGATTTGAATACGTATCTTTCAAATATGATCAAATTGGCTCCCGATATATATTCCATTGCGTTCGGAATAGGAGTAAGACATTATAAACGCCAGGCGGTATGCTTCATTTCGAGTTCGGGAAAAATTCGAGTGAATAGTGTCGCGTAATTTTCTTTATAAGGCCTCCATATTTCATTATTTTCACTCAAACCCTAACCCTATACTTCAGCCGCCAGTTTCAATTTTAATGGCCGAAAATTATGCTTCTTCCTCCTCGTTTTTTTTAAATCCATCGACTTTCACGCGAAGCCTTCAACTACAAACATGTTGAGCACGACGAGATGGTTCAATCCAATGGTTATGATCGAAAATAGTAGAGTAAATCGATGGAAATTGGTGTTTGAAGGTGCGTGCTTGGGCATGGTTTTCGAGACGAAATGGGGGGGCGAGAGGGGCCGGTCTTCGGCCGATGGTGGCTCGCGTGATGGGCTATTCGATGGTGGTCGTTGATCGTTGCAAAGACGATCGTACGTGGGTGCGAAAATTGTTGGACATTGGCGGTCGATGGGTTAATGTTGCGCGTGTGATAATTACCTGGGAAGAAGAAGATGATGGCAACGGTCCTGATGCAATCAAGTGAGATCGAACAGCCTAGATCGAGTTAGGTTAGAAAATATTAAAAAAAACATATAAATTGGTTTATATTTAATTGTATAAACTTTGTAACGCCATAACTTTGCCATACCAAGTCGGAATTTGACGAAACGATTGCGTTGGAATTGTATTGTCGAATACTACGCTATGGAGCTAGATTGGGATCAATCGGAGCTAGTCATAAATTTGGGTAAAATTAAACGCGTGTTTAATTTTATTCAGAACGAAACACTGAAACCGCTATTGGAAGCAAGGTGAGAATTTCTCGCTCAATCGAATTTGTTTCGATTTAAATTTTAAATAGTTAGATTTAAAATTACTTGATTGTGTTGATTGTATGCTTGGATGATAAATTGCTATCTGTTGTATTGAAATAGACCCTATACGCCACATATTAAGCGGAGGTTATTTTTTTAAACACATATACCACGATATTCCACCTTGAAGTAGAATTGGTATTACATATGTACTTGGAGTTGATTTCCTGCATTATATAGTGGATGAGACCCTATTGCGCCGCATAATAGCGGATAATATTTTATATAAACCCATGTACCGCGATATTCCATCTTGAAATGGGATTGGTATTGTTCTAACATCTGTGGATGCAGGGAAACAGGTTGGAGGGATCCAACTGGATTCCTCAAAAAATTTAATTTGTTTCAATGTTGTGTGTTGGTTATTTATAATCTCCATGTGATTATCTTTATGATTGAAATCGTTGAAGGCTAAAATTTAGCCGAATATAAGTTTGGTATCGTTAGATACCGAAAATAAATAAAATTTTGATTTTTGAAAATTCAGGTTGAAAGTTTATATTAAAAATTATGATGTTTTGAGAAATATAGTTGAAAGGTGATTTTTGGAAATATGAAGTTGATTTTTTTTTAAATAATAATTTAAATGGTGATTTTTGAATTTATTATAAAAGCTTTAATATATAAGATTTATAAAATTGGATTTTTATAAATCAAAATGATGAAATTATAAAGGAGTTTTAAAGATGTTTTAAAATGTATTAAGTATCGAAACCATAGGTTACAACAATCATTGTTGAAATAGACGTTTTCGAGAATTAAGGAAATGGTGGACTATAACACTGTTGTTATAGTAAATGATTTTCGAAAGGAAATGTTTTATATAGTATTGGGATTTATATATCTATCTTAATATCGAATCCCTATACTAGTGATTTTGGGTTGTCGTAACGATGCTTTACGCAACATTCATTTTTGACTCAAATAAATGTGTTTAAGAGAATGTTTTCCTTAAAGAATAAATTATATACTTAATTGTGATTTAAGTATATTGAATATTTTCCAAATGTTGAAATTAAATAGATTTGTGAATTAATTATTATTAAATAAGTATGGAAATGTTTTCCAATACGAAGTGAAATATTTTGAGATAGATAAATTGAAAGTGAATATTTGAAATCGATTTGAAAATCATATATCAGTGGATATTTGGAAATTTAAATTCTCCATGTAATTTATAAAGGAAAGGGAAATTTGTTTAAAAATAAACATTGATTTATTTTTGAAGTGCGGAAACAAATTTACGGATTTGAAACGTAAATTTAAAGTAAATCGGTAAGGATTTATTTAATTGGTTTAAATGAACTATTTTGAAATGAAAGTGTATTCTCCCTAGAAAGCCAAATAAAATTTCTGAATAGCTTTGAAAAATACATATACATACATGCATATATATATATATATATATATATATAATTCTAGAATTGGTTTTGAAAAGGATACTTTGGAGAAATTAACTTCTCAAATTGTTTTAAATCCTTTAAGTAAAGATTTATTAAGTTGATATAGAAATGATTATTTCTAAGATTTAATCAATAATTGTTTTAGAAAATAGTTATTTAAATAGTTATACTCTATCTACTAATTTTCTTTTGAAAATTAGTTTGGACATAATTTATATGCAATATTGGTATAATATTTTATAACTAATATTTTAAGTAGAGTGTTTAAAAGAAGAATAGTTATTTCAAAGTGTTTTCCAGATATATTTTGGATAAGTGTACAAATTATTTTAAAGTATTGAAACTCGACAGATTTCTGCTGAAAATGAATAAATATTTGGAAGTGTTTTCGCGTAAGGAAAATGATTTGAAATTTGTTTTCAAAAGTTGTAAAGGTGAAAAGTGATTTGAAATTTGTTTTCAAATGGTTGAAGGTGGAAAAATATATCTTGTAATGATATTTTTTTTGGAAAATAAATAATTTAGGGAATTATTTGGAATCTGGTGATGTTGTGCATATCTATTGATAGTTAAATAACCGACTATCAATATTTACCTTTAAATGTGTATTTGTTGCGATTTGCTTGAATTTGAATGCTACACTTATTATAAAATAAGCGCTCGTTATTCGGTTTGCTGGGAGAGGACCTTTGGTCATGAATCCCATTCCAAATAGTGATACGTCATAATGGATAGCATTTGAAGACCGGTGTTGAAGACCGGATATTTTCGAAAACGAAAGTATTACCGTCGAATGTCTCTGCATTGGCTGATCTCCGATATAGAGATTTTATCACCCTTTGTGATGGAAATCTGGACGTGATTAGTGAATATCCGGATTGCAAGGGCTTCTTTTGAAGTGCCTTCGGTTCCGTTCGATCCTGGAACGGACTTGTATGGATGTGTGTCTAATGTTACAATTTGAGATGTAAAGCTGGTTTCTATCAAATACATTTCTGTTGGTGGCGGAGAATTTATTCTCTTAGCTTAACACCCTTCTCTGGGACGTACGAGCTAAGATGTTATGTAGTTGATGGTTACTAGTGATACATTCCCAATTTGGCAATGTGGCATACGAAGTGTTGCTAATTATTTGTTGATCAAAGCATAGCTTTTGTGAAAAGCGTAGCTTTATGGACGAGACTTCGTCGGACCTCACAACCCGGTAATGGTCAAAAGAGGAAAGATGCAGCAAGGTTATAGGGAGTAGCGCCCCTTAGGGTATGTGCATTTCCTTCTGGATAGAAGTGGTATCATGGTATGGAGCCCAGATACTTAACTTATGTGGATATCGCAATTATATATGGACTTTGTGATTGTTGTTGGTTGAGGATCCTCGAATAAAGGTTGTTTACAACTAGGGGATGGCATACTCGTGTCAGTAGTTACCTAATTTTGCAGAGGTAACCCGGCCTTGTGTTGGAAGAGTTTCGGTTTGGTTCTTGAGGCGTCCTTCTAGAGGCGTAACCATATGTAAATGGGAAGTTTCTTGGCCTGACCATTAGTTGGAATTCCAAAGAAACAATACGAACCCTTTACGATTGCAAATTGTATAACCTACCTCCTCAAGAGGTAGCTATAGCAGGCATAATATAATGGTACCTATGCTGGCTAAGATTTATATTATGCTTCGAAATATATTCCTGCGCTTTCCACTTATAGTAATAATATCAAAGAAATTTGCGTATCAAGCATGTTTGACTATCATAAGGAGAAATCTCCTCCAATTCTGCGTTTGCATTGTGTGTGTGACGGGAGGCTTTATGGTAGTTACATTTTCTAAAAGCATTGCGGATCCATTTTAAAATATTTCTTTGTTTTTTTAAAGATAAACTGTTTTAAGTTCTCACACCAGTCCCACGACTGACCTGGAGTTTATTATTCCCTTCCTAAACTCTGGGTGCCCATCATTTTCCACACGGGCAGCCTAGAGTCAGGTTATCAGGTCATTCTGGAATTCAGGAGTTGCTGTAGAGATCTGGAGGCAAGCTAGATGGCATGGTGTATCAACTTGTATATAGTATTTCTTTTCCGCTGTTTGTTGTTGTAAACTCTGATAATGTAATGTGATGTGATGTGATGTAATAACAGATATGATTCTTTGTTTTAAAGATTATTCATTGATATATTATATGATTGTTCCGCTTGCGAAATGTGAGATTCTGTTATTGTTTTTTATTCTTCTTACTTTCTTCCTCTGCCTCTTCTTCTTTTACCCTAACGGTTCAGTTTTTCCGGCCTTCGATTGCTCGGCAGTTGATACAGTGGACGTATTAATGTCGGTTTTCGGAAGTCGAAAATCCCGTTCCTTACAGTCTAAGGGTTCAAAGTAAATGTATAAAATAGCTAAAATGCTTGCATCTCACATTCCAACATAGTTGGGCACAATCAAAATCGTAATGGCACGTATTAAAGGTTGAATTCCATACTATGAAAAGGCACTGGGGTACCATCTATCACAGTGCATCCCTTGGTAAAACACACCGACAGCTTCACATAGACTCCTTGCGAGTCAAGATCAGCTCTACCCCTTACTGGATAGCGCCGAATATGCCATCACCTTAGTTGGGATCAACAACCTAAATGGGACCTGAGCATACATGGTCCATAATATCGATCTAGATTAGATAATGACCATACCCTAATGATAAAGAACCACATAGCCTTGAAACATATCCCTTGATTTTAGTCATTCCCAGGTTGATGAGGCTTGAGGCTACGATTGCCTTTTATATGACAAACTATCTTGGAATGCTAATACTACCCTCCAGGCAACAATCCGGTGCCATCATTCATCCATACAAGTTCGTTTCGGGTCTGAACGAAACCGAAAGCATACCTCTATTACATCCATTTTGGAATCAACCTCAAGATTAGTAGCAAGTACCCCTTGCACTTTAAAAGCTTCGTCTTCAATCATCTTCAATATACCTTCAGTTCGAAACACTTGAGTTGGATCGAAGTGGTTTTTGCATAATATATATTATCCGGTTCCAGTCTCTTCGAAACAACTTTCGATGGTTCCAGCAAACTCAACCTCCATTCTTTGGAAAATAATCAGACAATACATAGAAGCAGGGATCACCCCCTAACCGTTTAAGTGGATAGATCACTCTATCATTTGTCTAAGGAGAACAAAATGAGATTTACGCACAGTACAGCTGTGACGACACGGAATTTTTAAGCATTTGAAATTGGAATATTTAATTGATTTTAAATATTTGAAGGTTAATTTTAACTTGAATTTCAAATATCACTATTTATTTGATAATTAATTTTTGAATTTCATAATTGGAAGCTGGGTGAAATATTGGATCTTCAGTTTTAAGCTTGTTAAAAATAATTTGAAGTCTTGTAAAATTCGTATTAACAATACTGAGGATAACAAAAGTTTTAAATTTGAGTTTAAAGGTGATTTGTTCGGTTTTAAAATATACCGTTTAAATCGATATTTAAAAATAGCCTTTCGAGGCGCAGTCTCGGAATTCAATGAAACCAGTTCCATTGGATCCGTATATTGTATTATTATCAGACTTCAATTTTCGTAGTGTTTGGAGCTGTTGTGGGAGCGTACCACATATAAACGCTGAATCTATATCGAAAATTTAATAAAATGACTGAGCCCAAAATGCTATCTTCTCCATACGATCGAATTAGGACTTGAAACCTTTTCCATTGCATTCGAAATAGGGGTTTAACATTATAAATGCCTAGTAGAACTCCTCAATAGAGGTTCGATATTTCAGACTGCGCAAATCGAGACAATTTGTATTCAAATTTGAGTTTAAATTAATATATAAAAAATAAATAAATAAAACCCCCATTCAACCTCAGTTGAATTTCCTTCACATCGATACTTTTTGCCTTTACCTCGACGGCACTGTAGCAATTTGTCTCAAGCACGTAAACATCGAATCATGCCCCCTACTCCATCTTATTAACAACCGCAAGCTGATGAATCAAATCACAAAGGAAACTAAAGAAAAAGAAATTAGATCAAAGAAATAAAATGGCCGAAACCTGAGAGAAAATCGTGAATCCTCTCAGTTTATATAAAAAAAGGCTACAATTAAAAATCACGCCCATCTCTCTCTCTTTCGTTCAATCCACAAATTTCTCGACCGAAAACAAAATCAAACGCAGAACCTTAGCCTCCTCTCATTTGAATCTCGGAAATGATTCGTAGTAATCGCATCCTCTTCCTGGTTGAACCGCAGCGAGATTTATCCAATCGATCGAAGGAGCCGGCATCGAGTCGAGTGGAGATTATCGACTACTGGCGACCGACGTTGGCTAGCCACAGCTCAAATCGTGGTTACAAGTAGACTATGTCGAGGTCGCGAGCTAATCAGGAGAAGTCGCCAAGGATGGTCAAGGCGAGGAGCAGTGAGAGCGGCGAGCGAGGTCAGAGTTTTGGTTGAGCTTGTCGTTCTCGAAATTGCAGTGAGGTATTGAATAATTTGATTTTAAATTAACTTTAATATATATACATATATGTATATAATTTTACAGTAAGGTAAATTTAATTTTATTTTAGGAAAAAGGAAAAGTTAAAAAAAATAAAAAGAAAAGAAAAAAACAGATTTTGATATGTACAGTAAGGAAAAATTCTGTTTTGTCATTTACAGAAAATATATATGTACATGTATAGATTAAAAAAAGATAACATATTTACACATCTAGGTCGGTAAAGCAGAAAAGGAATTTTCTGCTATTAACAGGAAGGTAACATATCGTTTTGTTGTTTTCAATTTAATCGTATATGTAGTCTCAAAATATATATTCATTTGCCCGCTCCTATTTACTGTTTAATTTTAAAATTATGTACTAGGGTGGTTAACTCATCTAATAAAACTTATTTAATTTTTCATTTGCCAAGACTAATTTATTAAAGGAAAATTTGTTTAAAATAAATTGTTAATTTATTAAATGGTAATGAATTGTCTGATTATTTCAAACATTAACAAATCCATATAATATTTATACAAGGTCAATAATCGTGGACTCAAATCGAGAATGAAGTGGATTTGCAAATTTAAGAGGCAAAGGTGAGTTAATCTCATTCTTCTGGATTGCTATTTAAATTTAGATGGTTAAATTTAAATAATTGATTGAATGATTGGATTGATTGGATGTTGTATATTATATAGTAGTATATAGTATATATTGGAGTGATTGATTTCCCGCATTATATAGCGGATGAGAACCTATGCGTCGCATAATAGCGGATGATATTATATTAATCTCATATACCCCGATATTCCACCTCGAAGTGGAATTGGTATTGTGCTAACGTCTATGGATGCATGAAAACGGGATGGAGGGATCCAATTGGATTCCTCAAAATTATCTAGATTATTCTAATAATCCTATGTTATGATTATTTGCTATACTGGAATGAATTATATTGATAATTGGAAATGTTGGATGCTATGGGTTGATTTAATATATTTTGGTACTGAGTTATCAAAATATATAGAATCGGATTTTAAAAGGAAAATAAAGAAGAGAATTTGTAAGTAAAATAATTATAGAGAAGTTGAATAAATTTAATAATGAATTGGAAAAGAATAAAAGTGGATTTTAAATTTTAATAAATAAATTCCGAGTAGGGAAAGAAGATTTGAATAAACAGGGAAATAATGAATTTTAAAACTGAAGTAGAGCATTTTAAAGCGTAAAAGAATTTATTTCAAAGATTTAAGCTTTAAATTTATTCAAAGGAATAGAGAAGGAATTTGGGAATCTGAAATTGGTATTTTCAGTTAAAAAGGATTTTTAGTTATAATTAAGAAATGAAATATGAGGTTAATGGATTTTGAATAAATTGAATAATTAAAGAAACTTATTTCAAAATGGGTAAATTAGAAATCAATTTGAAAATTGATTCAAGTTGGAATTGGGATTTTAAAAGTAGAATGTGACTACGAAATTTATAAACTGGGTTTATAAAAGTGAAGTAATATGTCAATGGATATTTGGAAGAATAAATTCACGGTGGGAATTTATTAAAGGAATGGGTAAATTTGTTTAAAAATAAATTGTAATTTATTTTTAAAAGATGGAAAAGAGAAGCGAATTTCCCTGGATTGCCAAGTAAGTTTTCAAAGCAAATTTTTAAATATAAGTTAAAAGTTTTAATGTTGTTTTAAAAAGCATGCTTTAGAAAATTTATTATTTTTAAATGTTTAAATTCTAAAGTAAGTTTTTTTCAAATTTATTATCGTAGCAATTATTTAAAAGTGACTTGGCATTTGTTTTTAAAAGATAAAAGTTTAGTTTTATATTTTATTTAAGAAGATTTATTTTAAATATTCTTAAAGTATATATTTTAGGCTGAGTATTAAAATAGTTTTTAACTTAAATGACTTAAAGGATATTTTATAATAAAGTGTTTTAAATTATTTTAAAAATCTATAGTATTGTACTTGGTGTTTCCAATGGAAATAAATATTTAGGAATTCATTCCATGAGAAGAGTGCGGTTTGAAAACTGTTTTCACAGGGTTGAAAAGTGGAAATATATCTTGTGAAGATATTTTGAGATTAATAAATAATTTAGTGAAATTATTTATATTTGAGGGTTTATTGTGAATGTTATTTGATAGTTAAATAACCGACTATCAATATTGGCCAATGCGCTGATTGTTTCAAAGAGACCGGGTCAGGATTAATTTCTCGAAAACCACTTCGATTCGGTTTCTACGTTTTTGTGGAAAAACAAGTTCGGAGTCGAAGATGGAGCAGTGAAGTGCAAGGGATAGTCGCCACTAATCCTGAGGATGATTCCAAAACGGACGTAGTAGGAATAGTGCCTTCGGTTCCGTTCGAACTCGGGACGGACTTGTATTGATGAATGCTTTCAGAGCATAGTCGGGTGAGCGCTGAGCATTCTAAGGGATATTTTCTAAAAGGTAACGCTTAGCCTCAAGCCTCATCAACCGGGAATGATTGAAAATCAGGGGTTATGCAGCAAGGCTATGTAGGTAGTGCCCACTAGGGTGAGGTCACCCCTGTCTAGATGTCCCTTTTATTCGGCTTAGTGGTGCGGTTGCTGATCCAACCGCGGTGTGATCTTACTCGGGATTATCCAGTAAGGGGTAGTCCCGGTCTTGTGTTGTAGGGGATTGGGAGTAATCCTCGGTACAGTGATCTAGGCCACGTACTGTGACAGGTGGTAGCCCAGTGCCTAGTCATTAGTTGGAAATCCATTCTCCCTACGCGCCTTTTATGGTTTTGCTTGTATTACCCACGACTGTGGCTAGTAACTGGAATTTAATAAATATAACAATTTCGGCTATTGGAATAAGTATTTGTATGTAGACTTTATTATAATATCAGAGGATTTTATAAGAAATGTTTTAGTTATCGTAAGGTAAAAACCCAACATGTTTATTTGTGGCGTGGTCTTAAGAGATGCTTTTGTTTTCAAAGGACGTTGAAACTTTAATAATCAAATTGAGTATGATTTTCTCACGCTGGTTTTCCAGACTGACTCAGGTGTTCTTTAACTATAATTCTCGGGTCAAACCGAGTATTATAGAATACAGGATATGATGTTGTGGAGCTCAGGAGACAAGCTGCATGGCGATACGTACTTCCGTACTTGATTATTGTTCCGATGTGTATTCAGTTTTGAGGATAAGTTTATATGACAGTCCAGTTGTATGTTATTGATGTTGTTAAACTCTGATGATGTATCCTTGTGATGTATGTATAAAACAGATATAGATTTGTTTTTGTGTAAAGATCTGCTATTATCTATTATATTTTATTCCGCTGTGATGGTAAGATTCTGATGTTGTTTTCTACTTTCTTCTTCTTAACTGAAATGGTTCGTATTTCTGTTCATCTTGAGTTGATTGATTTAGAATAGTGTTGACTCAAGGGGTATGGATTTGCGGGTCGTTTCATTTGGTATCAGAGCTGAAGGTTAAGCGAGAACCTTGGCTCTAGTGGGAATTACTCATAGAATAGAGTCTTTGTTACTCTAGAATGAGCTTGAGGTGTTAATAGATATGAGTGCATATTTATTAGTGAGTATAAAATTGTTATTATATTGTGTTGATTTATCGGTTGAGTGTTTATGGATTCTAGTCGATGTGTGGGACGCCATGTCATCGATAGGGGTTTCTAAACTCTTAAACAAGATAAACCGATACAATATTATTTTAAATAGGGTAAATGAAATAATTTTACCCAAAATTATTTTTTATATAAAATAAATAGTTTTCCGTAAATTTTATCATTATTATCATTGGCGCGTAAAATTGAATAAGATATTGAAATTATAACTAAAGCTAAGGAATAAATTCATATACAAATGGAATTTGTAGAATTGTAAATGTGATTTATAAATTAAAATAAGATTTCAGAATAATATTTGAATATGAATTGAAAGAATTTAGAACTTGAAATTTTGGGGTTTAATTCCTATGGGTTGAAAATGATTTTCAAAGATTTTGGGAAGGAATAACAGGAATATTATTCGGAAATGTTTGAAAATGGATTTGGATTGAATATTTGGAGGTTTTTGGTTCTGCAAAGTTAGAATTGGTTTTCAAAGCATTTTGAAAGGTATTTTGAAGTAACTTCCAAATGGAAGTGTTTTAAAGATGGTTTTGAAAAGTGATTTAGCATTGAACTCACTTTAGTCGCTCGGGAATGATTCTCGTGATGCTGGCCATGTCATTAGAGCCTATTTTCGTATTTCTAAGTGACGGATTGCTGCCAAGATTGTTTTCATTGTTTTGAGGAAAGCAAGTTGTATCGGGAAATCAGTGAGTGTTTATGGAGCTATAAAAGAATAAGATTGAATTTATAATTTTGGAATATAAATTCCAATATTGGAATGGAAAAAATTAATTTAAGCAAGTTAAATAGGTTGAGTTGATAAAATAAATTATATGCATTGAAATTAATGAGATGAAATCAACTTAAGGAAATAAAATAGAGAATTCTTGGAATAAAAATCTGATTTGGAGCTAAATTAAAAGTCGGAGGTGAACTAGTTTGATAAAGTATTTAGTTAATTAAATGTGGAACTTGGATTAAATGGAAATTATTAAATGCAATTCAAGTTGAAATACTAACCAATCGAATGTGCATAACATAAATAGAGCTCGACACATATATTTTGAATATGGTCAAATGAAATAAAAACGAATTGAAACAGAAATGACTTAAGTTGTGAATAAATTCAATTCAAGTACAAATAAATGGAATATAACATCGAAGTATTATTCAAATGAGCTTGGGTTATGGAATTAGAAATGAATATGTGTATACATTATAAACTTGGATTATAAATGAACTTGAATTGTGAATTAAAAATGGAAAATGGAAGTATAAATTGATATTACAAATGAAATTCAACACTTTAGAAACAAGTTAAATAAGAACCCGAGTATCACTGAATTGGTTTAATTATTAGTATAATCAAATATATTGTAATTTGATTGAAAATGAGTTATAAACTCGAGTTCAAAAATTATGAAATTAACATGGACTTATAATTTAAAATATGGATATGAAACTTGAGTCATAAATAAAATTCGACTTTTTATAAGCAAACGGAATATATGTGAACATTGTTATTTCAAATTAAAAAGTGATAAAGGAAATGAACAAAGTAGAGAATTAATTAGTGAATATAAAGTAAAAATTGAATTGATTTGTAATTAATGGGAAATGGATGCATTAAACAGGTTTGTTGAATGGAAGCTAATGGTAGAAATAAAATTTATGCTCGACAAAAGGTACATGTCTATATTATTATTTGGGGTTTGATGATTTTTTATGAACCTATTTAGCAAGCCACTTGGCTTTTTGATTTTCTTTTTGATTTGTAAAGGCTTAGAGAGGGTTTTGTAGTAGTACCGATTGAGCCGCACAAAGGAGACGCTGACGAAATTTTTCAAAAATTTAAAGAGTTGGAAATTTTTAGTGGAAATTTGCTAACTAATAAATTGAATTGTTGATTTGTATGAAATATTAAAAACAAGATTGGTGAATAACATATGCGGATGTGCATAGGAATTTACCATCGTTGTAAAAAAAATTAATAAATCCCAAATCGACGGGATGTGACTAAATGAATTGGAAATCAAATTGGAGTAGAATCCAAACTAGTGCAAGAATGAGGTTCAATATGAATAATAAGAATATTGAATATACGGTTCGAATTGTTAATAAAGTTCGACTTATAAATAAGCGAAATTAAATGTGAATTGAGTGTGAATCAATAAATTGGTTTGAAATCAATTTAGAATAACCAAAAAGTACGAATTGTTTGATTAAACGAACAAGATTGTAGTTTGTTGTAAATATACATAAAAAAGCGTAGTGAACAAATCAAAATAAATGAATTGATTTGGAATTGGTAAAAATTAAATATGGATTAGTAAAAATCGATACATGGATTAGTAATTGACTTAAAGTAATTATAGGCTTAAGTGACTATATTGGTAAATAAATATCACTAAAATTTGCATGAAAAATTGTCGTTTTTTGCATGTGGAAAGAAAATAAATTTTTGGGGATTGAAAAATAGTGAATGAATTGATTTGGAATCAATTTTAAACAAAGGTAAGCTTAAGTGGCTATGTAACTAAATGAACGTCGCCGAATTAGCATAGGAAAACATGTCATTTGTTGTAAGCCAAAGTAAAGAAACGAATGGAATAGAATAAATTAGTTAGTATCCATTTTAAATGGATATGAATATGATGTGCGCGAATATACATTGAATGAAAGAGAATATGGATTAGACCCATTCAATGTTGATTGGAATAATATATAAATCATTGAAATGAGAAGTTGAAGGTTGAAAACTTATTATTGCTTGTAAATATTCATGTACACAACATTTGTTACAAAGTTTACATGTTTTCACTATTTAAACAAATGAAATTTTATTAGATTTCATATAATATGGAACTTACATGTTTAAATTGAGTTAGTATAGGTTCAGGGAGCTATTGGCTTGGTTTTAGCTGTGTATATTGCTTTTAAAATGTGAAAGCTAGCTTATATAACGCTAAAATAATGTACGCTTATGCAAAAATTCAAAATAGGAGATATGAACTACATATATTGATATATATTGTGATTTCCAGACTGAGGCCGATGTGTGTGTGTGTGTGTGTGTGTGTGTGTGTGTATCCGTGCATCCTGCGATATCGCAGCGACAAAACTATTTCAAATTGGAATTGAATAAGGAATTTTAGAAATGGAAATTGGAACTAATTGTTTAATTGGAACTAAAGGATTAGAAAAGTGAATATGGAATTTTCACTAAGTATGTTTTAGTAAGTTGGGGGTTTGGGACATTCTTCTGCCTTAGTAATTTCGGGGACAAAATTCTTTTAAAGGGGGAGGAATGTGACGACCCATAATTTTTGAGCATTTGAGATTGGAATATTTAATTGATTTTAAATATTTGAAGGTTAATTTTAACTTGGATTCCAAATATCACTATTTATTTGATAATTAAATTTTTGAATTTAATAATTGAAAGCTGGGTGAAATATTGAATCTTCAGTTTTAAGCTTGTTAAAAATAATTTGAAGGCTTGTAAAATTCATATTAATAATACTGAGGATAACAAATGTTTTAAATTTTAGTTTAAAGGTGATTTGTTCAATTTTAGAAATATATCGTTTAAATCAATATTTAAAAATAGCCTTCCCTGGCGCGGTCTCGGAATTCGACGAAACTAGTTCCGTTGGATCCGTAATATTGTATTATTATCGGATTTCAATTTTCGTAGTGTTTGGAGTTGTTGTGGGATAACGACATATGAACGCGCTGAATCTATATCGGAAATTTAATAAAATGGCTGAGCCCAAAAAGCTATCTTCTCCATACGATCGAATTAGGACTTGAAACCTTTTCCATTGCATTCAGAATAGGGGTTTAACATTATAAATGCCTAGCAGCACTCCTCGATAGGGATTGGATATTTCAAATTGCGTAAATCGAGACAATTTGTATACAAATTTGAATTTAAATTAATATATATAAAATAAATAAATAAAACCCCCAGTCAACCTCAGTTGAATTTCCTTCACATTGATACTTTTTGCCTTCACTCGATGGCACTGTAGCAATTTGTCTCAGGCATGTGAACATCGAATCATGTCCCCATTCTCTATCTTTTTAACAACAGCAAGCTGATGAATCAAATCACAAAGGAAACTTAAGTAAAATAAATTAGATCGAAGAAATAAAATGGCCAAAGCCTGAGAGAAAATCGTGAATCCTCTCAGTCTATATTTAAAAATGGCTACAGTTAAAAATCGTGCCCCTCTCTCTCTCTCTTTCGTTCAATCCACAAATTTCTCGACCTAAAACAAAATCAAACGCAAAACCTTGGACTCCTCTCATTTGAATCTCGAAAACGAATCGTAGTAATCGCATCCACTTCCTGGTTGAACCGCGGCGAGATTTATCCAATCTATCGAAGGAGCTGTCATCGAGTCGAGTGGAGATTATCAACTACTAGCGACCGATGTTGGCTAGCCACGACTCAAATCATGGTTTCGAGTGGACTATGTCGAGGTCGCGTGCTAATCTGGTGAAGTCGCCAAGGATGGTCGAGGCAAGGGGCAGTGAGGGCGACGAGCGAGGTCGGAGTTTGGCTTGAGCTTGCCGTTCTTGAAATTGTAGTGAGGTATTAAATAATTTGATTTTAAATTAAGTTTAATATATATATATAGATATACGTATATAATTTTACAGTAAGGGAAATTTTATTTTATTTTTAGGAAAAGAAATGTTAAAGAAAAGAAAAGGAAAAAGAAAAGAAAAGAAATCAAATTTTGATATGCACAATAAGGAAATATTCAGTTTTTTTGTTTACAGAAAATATATATGTACATGTATAGATTAAAAAAAGTTAACATATTTACACATCTAGGTCAGTAAAGCAGAAAAGGAATTTTCTTGCTATTAACAGGAAGGTAACATATCATTTTGTTGTTTTTCAATTTAAAATTAGTGTATATATAAGAATATGTAGTTTCAAAACATAAATTCATTTGCCCATTCCAATTTACTGTTTAATTTTAAAATGATGTACTAGGGTGGTTAACTCATCTAATAAAACTTATTTAATTTTTCATTTGCCAAGACTAATTTATTAAAGGAAAATTTGTTTAAAATAAATTGTTAATTTATTAAATGGTAATGAATTGTCTGATTATTTCAAACATTAACAAATCCATATAATATTTATACAAGGTCAATAATCGTGGACTCAAATCGAGAATGAAGTGGATTTGCAAATTTGAGGGCAAAGGTGAGTTCATCTCACTCTTCTGGACTGCTATTTAAATTTAAATTGTTAAATTTAAATAATTGATTGAATGATTGGATTGAGTGGATGTGGTATATTATATAGTAGTATATGGTATGTATTGGAGTGATTGATTTCCCGCATTATATAGCGGATGAGACCTTATGCGCCGCATAATAGCGGATGATATTATATTAATCCCATATAACGCGATATTCCACCTCGAAGTGGAATTGGTATTGTGCTAACGTCTGTGGATGCAGGGAAACATGTTGGAGGGATCCAGCTAGATTCCTCAAAATTATCTAGATTATTCTAATAATCCTATGTTATGATTATTTGCTATTCTGGAATGAATTATATTGATAATTGGAAATGCTGGATGTTATGGGTTGATATAGTATATTTCGGTACTGAGTTATCAAAATATATAGAATCGGATTTTTAAAAGGAAAATAAAGAAGAGAATTTGTAAGTAAAATAATTATAGAGAAGTTTGATAAATATAAGAATGAATTGGAAATGAATAAAAGTGGATTTTAAATGTTAATAAAAAAAATTCGAATAGGGAAAGAAGATTTGAATAAACAGGGAAATAATGAATTTTAAAACTTAAGTGGAGCATTTTAAAGAGTAAAAGAATTTATTTTAAATATTTAAGCTTTAAATTTATTCAAAGAAATGGAGAAGGAATTTGGGGAATCTGAAATTGGTATTTTCAGTTAAAAAGGATTTTTAATTATAATTAAGAAATGAAATATGAGGTTGATGGATTTTGAATAAATTGAATAAGTAAAGGAACTTATTTCAAAATGGGTAAATTGGAAATCAATTTGAAAATTGATTCAAGTGTGGAATTGGGATTTTAAAAGGAGAATGTGACTTTGAAATTTATAAACTGGGTTTATAAAAGTGAAGTAATATATCAGTGGATATTTGGAAGAATAAATTCACGGTGGGAATTTATTAAAGGAATAGGTAAATTTGTTTAAACATTAATAGTAATTTTTTTTAAAATATGGGAAAGAGAAGCGTATTTCCCTGGATTGCCAAGTACGTTTTCAAAGCAAATTTTTAAATATAAGTTGAAAGTATTAATGTTGTTTTAAAAGCATGTTTTAGAAAATTTATTATTTCTAAATGTTTAAATTCTAAAGTAAGTATTTTTCAAATCTATTGTCGTAGCAATTATTTAAAAGTGACTTGGTATTTGTTTTTTAAAGATAAAAATTTAGTTTTATATTTTATTTAAGAATCTTTATTTTAAATGTTCTTAAAGTATATATTTTGGGCTGAGTATTAAAATAGTTTTTAACTTAAATGTCTTAAAGAACATTTTATAATAAAGTGTTTTAAATTATTTTAAAAATCTGGGTTAGCGATCCACTCTGGGTAGATGGCTTCCCGTATGAAGTTATTGGCAAGCAGGTTCTTTACTTCTTCATCGAGGGCTGCTGATCGTTGCCCCCATGCTTCTCTTTTTCTGCTTTACTGGCACCTTGGTAGGATCGATGTTTAGTGCGTGGCATGCCACATCTGGGGAGATTCCAGTCATGTCAACGTGCGTCCATGCAAATACATCCAGGTTGTGGCGGAGAAAATCAATGAGTTGATCCCTCAATTCTGTTCTTAGTTGAGATCCGATTTTCAATAGTCTACATGAGTTATGTTTGTCTACAGATACAAACTCCATAGCCTCTGCAGGCTCGGCGGTGGCCTCCTCCTCTTTGTCCCTGGGGTCTAATTCGTTGAAAGGATCACTGGTATATCGAAGAGGAGGGGCTCTCTTTAGTTGCTATGCTTCCAAGCTTTTCATGCAGAGGGCAGTCTCGGCATTCTTCCCTTTATCCCTTCTATGGTTATTGCGAATTTCATTTACATAGCAGTCTCGAGCAGCGTCTTGATCTCCCTCCACTTCCCCTATTCCGTTGTCTGTCGGGAATTTCATCTTCAGGCACCACGGGGCCAGGACAACTTGGAAGTCGGCCAAGGCTTGTCTTCCTAAAAAGGCGTTAAAGGCCGAGTGGTTTTCTATTAGCAAAAACGTTTGTTTCCGCACAACGGAGCGGGGATGGCTTCCTATTTCAACAAAGAGGTCCAGTTGCCCTAGGGGCATCTTCGCATCTCCAGTGAAAACGTGGAGTGGTTTGTTGCAGGGAGACACATCATTCATTGACAGCTTCATTTTGTCGAAAGCATGTTTGAATAGGATATTTACTGAGCTTCCAGTGTCTACTAGAATTCGGAAAACTTCGGCTAGACCGAACCAGTCAGAGATGACCACAGGATCCATGTGCGGATACTGCCTTCCTTCTAAATCACGCCTATTGAATGTGATGTCATCACTCTCTTTCCGCTTCGGGTGGCGTTCTTCTATAACAGAGTTAACGCAATCTTCATTGTTTCTAAGTGACTTTCCATATCTCTCCATCTCTTCCCAGCTTCTGTCGGCGATGTGTGGTCCTCCTGATATGGTATGGACCACTATCTTCTCTTGAGTGGAGCCACTGGTGTTGCGATTTCCTCTGCCTATTTCTGAGGAGGGTAGCCTTGGGTTCTCATCGGTAGGAGCTGGAGTCCTGTTCTGATCTTTCACATAGCGCTCTAGCCTCTTCCTTCTGATGTGTTCTTCAATTAAGTCCCGGAGGTGATGGCATTCATTTGTGTCATGCCCATGAGATTCGTGGAAGCGGCAGAACTTACCTGACTTAACTGCGTTATCTGATTCCTTCTTGTGTGGGGGGCGCTTGTATCTAACTTCGTCTTGGGTAGCCAAGAAGATGTTTTCGATTGTTTCATTCAAAGGAGTGTAAGAGTCAAATCTCGGTCCTGGCCTATATAAACGCTTTTCTCCCTTCTTGCCCCCAGCACTATCTCTGGAGTCATTTCTTCGAACGTCCTTTGCTACTGCGGGTGTGTTGCCATGAGCTGCCTTAGTTTGTTGCCCTGTCTGCCTTTCAATGGCAGCGTCTTCAAGTCTCATATATTTTTCGGATTCATGGAAGAAATCGGGTAAGGTAGCTGGTTTTCCTTTCGTTAGTCTCCTAGCAAACTTAGTATCCGGATGCACACCACTGCAGAGGGCCATAAGGATAAGTTTCTCATCGGCATCCTGGACTGCGGCCGCTGCGGCATTGAATCGAGTTAGATATTGTTGCACCGTTTCTCCGGTCTTTTGTTTGATATTGGATAAGGAATAACCGTCCTTGGGTTCTTCCACATGAATGTGGAATTGGCTGATGAACTTTTCTTTCAACATTTCCCATGAGCTTATGGATCCTTGGGGTAGATGGCAGAACCAGGAGGTAGCTAGATCTGGCAAGAATAGTGGAAAGCATTTGCACAACACTCCTTCTGTTGCTCCGCTTATGAGCATATGCTGGGTGTACCTCTGCAAGTGTACAACAGGGTCATAGGTTCCCTTGTAAGGTTCCATTGTTGGCATTTTCCATTCTCGGGGGGTGACGGCAACTTCAATATTGCGGGTGAAAGGGCTGGTTACCCTAGCGCCTATCCCTCGATCTCTTTGATCCCGTCGGATGCACTCTCTGAACAATCGTGCCATCCTCTCATCAGAATATGGAGCAGATAGGAATGAGCTTGGTTCTTCCCTGCGGGATCGATCCCGTCCATATGACCTATAGGGATGGTATTTCCTATCACTCCTAATATTTCCAATGGCCGTCTTCGGCTTTCCGAGTGCATGCCAGGATCAGCCACAGTTGGCCCTTGCCTTGATCTTCCCATGTTGGGTTATGTTTCGAGCATTTCTTCGGGGTCAACTTCGGGCTGGATTCTAGCTCGGCTCCGTTCATTGACGTTTCCCCGGTTAGGCAGCATGACAGGCTCAGCCATATCCGACCCCTGCCTGGTACCTCCCCCGTTGGGTTCGGTTCCAAGTGTTTCCCCGGGTCGGAATTCGGGCTGAGTCCGGGCTTGGCTCCTACCATTGTTGTTTCTGTTGTTAGCCTCTTCGAAGAAGAAAGATCTTTGTCGCCTTCCAGATCCTCCAGACTGGGACTCACCCCATGATTCGGCGTTGCGGTTGGATTCTTCAGCATCCCTTAAGCGTGACATGAGTTGGTCCACCAAGGCTTCTTGTTGGGATGCGAAGCGGTTAGTCACTTCAGCCACAACCCTATCCAGATCTGCCCTAGTAATTGGTTGTTCCGCCGTAGAGGCTGTTGGACTTGCCTGATTTCCATTTGCTGTTGGAGAAGGACGATTCTCTTGATCAATGATCACTGGATCTGGGATACTGCTAGTTGCAATGTTCTTTCCTTTGCTAACATCTTTCCTCTGCCTGGGAGGCATGTTTTCCAAGCAATGAGCAGTGTTGTTAGGAAAAAGGTTGAGTGGGAGAAGCTGAAGCTTCTAGCTCGACCTTCTCAGTGAAAGCACCAAAAATGTTTGCATAAAAAATGGGCAAACACCTCCAAGTCGTATGATTTAGTTGATTATGTGTTGTTCTTAGTGATTTGGGTGATTTATGCAAATATATAAAATAGATGGACAAAACTGTAAAAGACACACAGATTTATAGTGGTTCGGCCAGAATGTGCCTACGTCCACTTTATATGTTATTCTCCTTTTCTGTTCAGATTACTAGTACAATGCTTTGATTACAAGTATCTGAAAGTTGTTTGAAAGTTCTATCCGTGCTTGAGCTCTCAAACTTGTCTGCCATTGTTGTACCCCTGCCCCACTATTTATAGAGTGAGGCTGAGGGTAGGGGTCCTGGATGTATATAGCTGCTGGTGGGCTTGGGATGGAGCAATCTGGCCTGGCAATGTCGGTCTGGTACTCCTTGGTCCGGTAGTACGTTGCTTCGGTGGAGGTTGTTTCGGTGGTGGCCTCCCTTGCTTCTGGTCCGGTGGTGCTACTTTGAGTTGGTTCGGCAGGCATGGGAAGTAGGATGGTTCGGTAGGCACGGGAGAAGGTTGGTTCGGCAGACACGGGGAGAAGGTTGGTTCGGCAGACACTTGGAGGACGAGTTGGTTCGGTGGTAGATGGAGCAGGATGGTTCGGCAGTACGTGGAATAGGTTGGTTCGGCAGGCATGGGACGTAGGTTGGTTCGGCATTGGATGGTAGAGGAGTTGGTTCGGCGGTGTCGGACCGGTCGAAACACACCCAACAGCCACGTATTGTGACAAGTGATACCCAGTGCCCAGTCATTAGTTGGAAATCCATTCTCTCTACGCGCCTTTTACGGTTTTGTTTGTATTACCCACGACTGTGTGGCTAGTAGCTGGAATTTAATAAATGTAACAATTTCGGCTATTTGAATAAGTATTTGTAAATAGACCCTATTATAATATCAGAGGATTTATAAGAAATGTTTTAGCTATAGTAAGGTAAAAAACCGACATGTTTATTTGTGGCGTGGTCTTACGAGATGCTTTTGTTTTCAAAGGATTTTGAAACTTTAATAATCAAATTGAGTGTGATTTTCTCATGCTGGTTTTCCAGACTGACTCGGGTGTTATTTAACTATAATGCTCGGGTCAGACCGAGTATTATAGAATACAAGATATGATGTTATGGAGCTCAGGAGACGAGCTGGATGGCGATATGTACTTCGTACTTGATTATTGTTTCTCTATGTATTCAGTTTTGAGGATAAGTTTATATGGTTGTCCGGTTGTATGTTATTGATGTTGTTAAACTCTGATGATGTATTCTGGTGATGTATGTATAAAATAGATATAGATTTGTTTTTGTGTAAAGATCTGTTATTATCTATTATATTTTAATCCGCTGCGATGGTAAGATTCTGATGTTGTTTTCTACTTTCTTCTTCTACCTCTTCTTTAACCCAAATGGTTCGTATTTCTGTTCATCTTGAGTTGATTGATGTAGAATAGTGTTGACTCAAGGGGTACGGATTTGCGTGTCGTTTCAACAGCATCATCAAATATGATTGTTCCATATAACTCATGTGTTTCTCCTAGATATTTTTGGAGTTATATTTTGGTCCAGATTTGATAGTCAGTCATTTAACTATCAAATAAACAAATAACAACAAATTCAGAGATTTAATTACCCATAGCAACCACTAATCCTCAAACTAAATCTTTCATTTATTAAAACTCTTTTCAAAAGTATTTATCGAAAGCATTTATATACTTATCTCACTAACATGAGTATATTCACAAAGTATTTGTGAAAGATTTCTCATTTCTAAAGCATATCAAATGATCAAAAAAAAATGTTACGTAAATTAAAGATAAAGATAACCTCAAACAATATTCCTTTGGGGTTACGTATAGAACGAATGTCCATACCACTAAAATTAGGAAGGTCGGTTAAAGGAAATCCAGTCTCAAAGCTTTTTATAAATTTCCTTCCATAATTCCTCTTAATAAATCTCTTTTATTTATGAAGCTTCTTTACTTAAATTCCAAACCCATTTACAAAAATCATTACAAATCACCAAGTTAAATTTACAAAACTCTTTTATAAATATCAAAACCATTTTTATATATCTATATAAATCACTTAAATTATTTGTAAACTTCCTTTATAAATATCCAATATCATTTATAAGCTTTCTTATATATATTCCTTATTTAAAACAAAACTCATTTAATAAAATCATTTAATAAAGTCCTTTTGATAAACAAAACAATTATTTAAAACATCTTTGCTAAAATCATTACTTAACTTGAAAACATTATTAAAAGTATGATTAACATTAAAAATTAGAAAGAAGCTTAGTGATCACAATGGTTCTCTTTTAATTACGTTTACTTTTCAAGTTATAGCATGGGTACTTACATAACAAGCAGATATGTAACGACCCGTAAAATTTTCAACATTAAGTTTGGTTATTTTGTTTAAAACTGAGTAATTAAATTTAGAAGAAACAAAATTTATATAATTTATAATGAAGCAAACGTAAAAAGGAAATGTAGCAATGGTAAATTAAATTGGACTTTATGATTTAATATTTGGAGAAATAAATTTGTGTAACTTTTTAATGAAATAATAAGTGAATTAAAATGTAACAATGCTAATTATGGTTAATAATAATTAATACGATGAATGAAATGACAATTAATGAATTCATTTAAAATTGTAAAGTTATAATGTAATAAATGGTGATTGGTTGGGAAGAATGAACATTCCAACTTAATCAAACGAGTATGGTGGCACGTCCGTTGGACATGTGCCAAGAAGGAAGGGTGAAAATTTTGTGTGTGCTACAGTTATGGTAGTGAAATATACACACAGAGACACATACATACATATTATGGTTTCTTATATATCTATTCAAATTCAAATCCATTAAACATGTAATATCACTGTTCTCTGTTGCCAAGTTCTTCAATCTTGAAACCAAAGAAATTTGCAGAGAATAAAAAAAAACTTTCAGAGAGAATGAAATAAAAATCAAGATTATAATAAGTAACATACATAAACTGGAGAGAGCACACCTATTTTTGTACTCAAACAATGAAAAGTAAATATAGTTGAATAAAATTGAATTGGTAAATCTTGTATAATACCCATTTATTGAAAGAGAATAAATTCTGCATATAAGAACAACCACTTCCGTATGCAATTTAGGGTAAAAGTCATGCCACATCTCTCTTTTACACCTTAACTGAACTTTTAATAAACATAAAATTAAACTTCAATAAAAAAATAATGATAATACACCAACTTGTAGAGCATATCAATAATAATAGTCAAATTGACAACCTTTAAAATTGCATCAATGATTTGCACATATCTCCTTTTGCTTCTTTTACTTTCTTTATTTGTTCTTCTGTAGAGTGACACATCTTCAACTTTTTTTGTCCCATCAGTATTCAAATAATGAAACCAAAACCCTCCAATAGCCTGCAGCAGCTAATATAAGTTACCAAAAATTCCATGAAAGGAAGACGTGGGATTTTATGAATAAAAAAATTGCATTCACAAATCAAAGGTATAGAATTTGCTTGATATTTGAGATGGATGTAGTATTATGTTTACAAATATGTATTAAGTTATCCTTCAAAGTTTCTTGCTATAGCAATAGTAGTAGCATATTGTTATTATTCACTTGCACATTTGAATATAATACTTAGTTAATATCGGTTTTTGTTACTGATATTTCTAAATAATTTGAAGCCCAGAGCCTTTCAAACATGCCGAGGCTGAATCAATGAGCCCTATGCATAGGAAAGTGGAGAGTCGTTAAGGAAACTCCATATATAAGAATAATTTAAGTATATGGGAACAACAACATCATACTCTCTCACAAACAAAAAAATTTCCATCACACAAAAGCATCAAATAATCACTTGCACAGTAATATTCATCGATCCACACATAACTCATGCTTTGATTCATATAAATACTCGTGCACAAAAAAGTTAAGAGATTTGGACCATTTTGTAATCTATTTTCATATACACCTCTATATATAATTGTTTGCTGCATTTTGCCTTTGTTTCCGCATGTTATAAATATATGCACATGTTAATACTTAGAAGAAAAAAATTAATGTGCCCTGTAGCTTTCGTAATATATATTGGCCTGGACACTTCTTATAACACTATGTCAATGATTCAAATTAATGGGCATTGCCATAACTAAATGATAGACGTAAGTAATACTCTAGTATGTATTTTTGCCAAATTTTTGATGTACAGGAAGTAATATTCAAGGTTGAATAAACCAACATTGAAATGCATAAAATTGATGCTAGCAAACCCTTGTAGTCTTATATCATTTAATAATATAATTATAAGGGTATACTACTTTAATTCTTGTCTAACCTTTTCTCTTTCTATTAAAACAAAAGTATTATATTTTCCTGTAATATAAAAAACTCTGGTGATTGCATTACTATCCAGCTTCTCATGTATACAATTTAAATAGCTTTTACAGACTAAGTCCTATCTAAATATGAAACCATGGAAAATACGACTGTATAATAATATTTTAACTATTACAGCAATGAAGTAAACATAGCTACATCTGTAATTTAATGCATTCATTGTGATGAAGTTATGGAAAACGTTGTCGATATTCAACCAAATAATACATAATTAAATTGAAAGTTCAGTATACTGCAGCTTCTTTGCAAAAGCATTAATTACAGGAGATAAGTAATAGTAAAATACGACTAAAATCTTGTTTTTTTACTGTGAATTAATAGTAAGATAGTTATTGCCTTTAAAGCTTCTTCATTAAAGATTGTTTGGCGCAGCCATAATTGAAAGCAATGAATGCCTTAAGTGGAGAACAGAGCTACCTGAAGACACATTGAAGACTCAAGATATAATGATACCACCATTCAAGTTTGTTTGCTGAAAACAGATATGCAAGCTGAACCCGCCAAAACAACAATGTTTGTCTTTAAATAGCAGGTGTTTCTGTAAAAATAAGTTTTGTTATGTCAAGGAAAAAATTTGGGCTTAAAAGATTGCACTAAAATAAAGCTATGCACAAAGATGAGAGGTAATCATTTTAGGCTTATGTACACGCCATGTTTAAGTATATAGAAATACAAAGATATAGCTAAGCATGTATAAGCTACTAACGTCAAATTCATATTTCAAACAGAGCAAGTAACTATAAGAACTGTATAATGAATTCATGTTTTAGTAATTTGTAATACCATATCACTTTTGAATGGTAGTATTAGAATTTTCTATGCTATGCACAACCTAAACAGTCATAAAAAATTTCTTATACTGTTGAGTGAAATTACAACAATAATGTCATATGTGGAATTTTGTATGGGAATGAAGTTGGGTAAAGGGGTATATCTTTCAATGAAGGAACTTCAAAATTCATCCAATAAATCCACATTTGACTGTTTAATGTAATATGATTATTATTCCCATTTGACTACTTTTTTAGATTGCAGAGTAATAATTTCGATTACATTTTTTGATTGTTTATCATAACTAAGGCATGTTGCAGTTTATGAATAACATACATGAAGAGTAATAATTGATAAATAAAGAGTAATAACCTGTTAGCACCAAAATTGGTCACTAACACCCTTGAGTAGAGTTATGCAGAGAGATTAATGAAGACTGAAAAATAGTGTAATTCCACGAAAAAGAATAACAAAAACGACAACACCAGATTTATAGTGGTTCGGCGTAACTGCCTACATCCACTTTGAGTTTAATCTTTATTGCTTTCTCAACTACTTGAATACAGATACAATCCGTAAATCAATCACTTGGATACAAGTTTGAGTTAAAAAGAGGAGAGTATCAGAAATGGCAGAGTCTCCCCAGTATTCCCGGAAAAAAAGGGTCCATTTCACTGTGTCCCTGCCCCTCTATTTATAGACGAAGATGGGTTGGACTTCCCTGGTGGACCTGGTAGCTGAATAACTCGGTCCAAATGGAGTAAGCCCCGTGTGTCGACCCAAATAGGCCGAATGACCAAACGCCGAACCTTCATCTTTATGCCGAACGAAGTGAGACCGGACGCTCTGCATGCAGCGCGAGATTTGTGCCGAACGGTGCAAGGTGTTGAGTGAGGGGTGTAGGCCGAACGAGGCTGGTAATGCCGAACAGTCCAGGAATGCCGAGTGAAGCATGAATGTCGAGCGCTCTAGAAGTCAAACGCTCTTAAATACCATTTGACCCATACGTGTTGAACGTATCTTGTATGCCGAACGTTCATGGATGCCGAACGTTCCTTGTATGCCGAACGTTCATGGATGCCGAACATTCTTTAGGTGCCGTTCGATATTCAATACCGAACGTCCCTTTATGCCGAACGTCCTTCTAATGGGCCTGACAACTTGCTAACACCTCCAGGCTCTTCGAGGTCAGAATCTTGTCTAGCGCTAATAATAATGTCTTCAACTGTCATTTTGTAACCGACATCTTGGCCCGGTTACAAGACGACAGTTGAAGAAATTATCATTAGCATTAGACAAGATTCTGACCAAGAAGGGCCTGAGGATATATGGGTTTGATGCAGTCGACATGTTTTGGCAATCAAGAGCGTTCGACGTTAGAAGGACGCTCGGTATTGAGAATCGTTCGATATTGTATATCGTTCGGCAATTATGGAATGCTCGGCATATAGGAGCACTCGGCACCAAGAACGTTCGGCGTACAAGGAATGTTCGGCATCCATGAACGTTCGGCATACAAGGAACGTTCGGCATCCATGAACGTTCGGCATACAAGGAACGTTCGGCATCCATGAACGTTCGGCATACAAGATACGTTCGGCACATATGGGTCAAATGGTATTTAAGAGCGTTTGACTTCTAGAGCGCTCAGCATTCATGCTTCACTCGCATTCCTGGACTGTTCGGCATTACCAGCCTCGTTCGGCCTACACCCCTCACTCAACACCTTGCACCGTTCGGCACAAATCTCGTGCTGCATGCAGAGCGTCCGGCCTCACTTCGTTCGGCATAAAGATGAAGGTTCGACGTTTGGTCATTCGGCATATTTGGGTCGACACACGGGGCTTACTCCATTTGGACTGAGTTATTCAGCTACCAGGCCCACCAGGGAAGTCCAACCCATCTTCGTCTATAAATAGAGGGGTAGGGGCACAGTGAAATGGACCCTTTTTTCCGGGAATACTGGGGAGACTCTGCCATTTCTGATACTCTCCTCTTTTTAACTCAAACTTGTATCCAAGTGATTGATTTACGGATTGTATCTGTATTCAAGTAGTTGAGAAAGCAATAAAGATTAAACTCAAAGTGGATGTAGGCAGTTACGCCGAACCACTATAAATCTGGTGTTCTCGTTTTTGTTATTCTTTTTCATGGAATTACACTATTTTTCAGTCTTCATTAATCTCTCTACATAACTCTACTCAAGGGTGTTAGTGACCAATTTTGGTGCTAACATTTTGGTGCTTTCACTGAGAATTGAATTCTCAGCTTGATTGGATTTCATCATCTACTATTGGATTTCCATATTCGCGAGATAGAACCAGTTGTCTAATAGAAAACTTCCTATTCTACTCAGATTTGAAAGAAATCTAAAGGAAGCTGATAGCCGTAGATTGGATTCACTGATGTACGCAAGATTTGGCGATTGGATGTTAAAGTTTGCACTCAAGTTGAATGAAGGCCGACCCTCCTCTAAAGGCAAATCAATCCATCGCCCCAGAAAAAGTCTATGTCGACCGTTGCAGAAAAGGTGTACGCCGAGTTACACTTGGTCGAACACTCGTGGCCGATCCATCTAGGCCGAACACTCATGGCCGATCCATCTTGGCCGAACACTCCTAGCCGATCCATCTTGGCCGAACACTCCTGGCCGATCCTCTAGGCCGAACGCTCCTCCAGGCCGATCCACACCTCTAGGCCGAACGCTCGTCCAGACCGACCATACTTCTAGGCCGAAAGCTCCTCCAGGCCTAGCATACCTCTAGGCCGAACGCTCTTCCAGGCCGAACATACCTCTATGCCGACCACCTCTATAATGCCGAACGGTATTGTATATGCCGAGCGGCATCCAGACCGTGCAAAACTTAAGTTACACCAGTCTCTTATACGACCCCTATAGTGAATTCAAAACTCAACTTAATAAAGGAACATTCTATCTACTTCCCTTACATCCCCTGATCGACCGGGGCATAGAGGATCTGGCGACAGCTTCTGAACGACAACAAGGGAGCAGACAAACAACTGCTACTCGAACGATACTATCAAAGGGATATCATATTGATCACTTGAGGATAATCGACCTCCATATATATTTTAGCAGCCGGTTAGCTGGAGAGCCTCCAACGACCATGGATCGTCTCTATGACAATAATGAATCTAAATCAAAGTGTGGAGGAGCAGAACAAACTAAGGAAAATAACAATGAAGGCCCGTTGACTAAGGATGTAGATCCTAGTAGCCGAAACAAGACCTCAAAATTTGGCTCATATGCTCTTTGAAAGATTCAATTGACGACCTCTACTTGAAGACTCACGACTCGGAGTGATATTGGAAACCAACCTCGAGAGAGTACACCAAAGTCTAAAGAAAATCAGGGGAATGTTGTATATTCCCAAATGCTCACTGATCCTAACACGGGCGATTACAAACACCTCCGAGGTGTGATCAAAAAGCTGATCTAGAAAGTAAAGCTTCAATAGTATGTACATGTCCTGCAGAATGGCGGGCAGCGAATATCCGATGCCTATTAATAAAGGGCTATGATTATCAATTGGACTACTGACGGCCGACATCCCTTTGAAAGGAGCCAAGGGCAAAAGTCGAATAGCAAGAGATTGGATACTCATATTTGGTCACCAACCAATCCACGCAGACCATGATCGGACGTGTGGAGTACATCTAGATGAAAATAATTCAATCGCTCATCATCAATCATTAATTTAGGGCCAAGAACTAGAGATTGAAAAGCTCATTACGATTAGAGCCCAAATATAAAGTCGACATGACTGACCATCTATTCATTGACCTCCACATTTGACTCGGAGACCTGAACAAGGCTTGGAATTAGTATGGCCTGATCGCCCACTCAAATCAAGTCATAGAACAAAGTTTGACAAAATACAGAGGCCTCTTCTAAAGCTCAGTGATGCCAAGATCTGTCTAGAGTGGACGTGATTTGATCATCTACATACCAAATCCTGCCTTCAACACAAAAGAAGGAGATACGGAGCAAATTGTAAGAGATTCTGCTATCTAACCCAACACGGATGTGATCCAACCATCTGTCATATACCTCCTTCCTTGACTCGATTGGAAGAGCTATAATTACCAAGCGGACGAGAATCGATCGTCCATTTTTCAAATTTCGTCCCTTGAGCTGGGGGCAAGATCCCATTCCATGAGCAAACGTGGTTCGACTGTTCATTCGACAACATTAGCCTCGATACGGTAGATCAATACAAATTAAAGAGTGGAAATACGACTACTATCAACTTAAACCTCCAAGTCCCCAGAGCGCGGACTGGAGTACTCTAAGTCCCCAGAGCGCGGACAAGAGTATACATGACTTAAACCTCCAAGTCCCCAGAGCGCGGACTGGAGTACTCTAAGTCCCCAGAGCGCGGACAAGAGTATACATGACTTAAACCTCCAAGTCCCCAGAGAGTGGACTGGAGTACTCTAAGTCCCCAGAGCGCGGACTAGAGTATAAACGACTTAAACCTCCAAGTCCCCAGAGCGTGGACTGGAGTACTCTAAGTCCCCAGAGCGCGGATTAGATTATAAACAACTTAAACCTCCAAGTCCCCAGAGCGTGGACTGGAGTACTCTAAGTCCCAAGAGCGCGGACTAGAGTATAAACGACTTAAACCTCCAAGTCCCCAAAGCGCGGACTGGAGTACTCTAAGTCCCCAGAGCGCGGACTAGGGTATAAACGACTTAAACCTCCAAGTCCCAGAGCGTGGACTGGAGTACTCTAAGTCCCCAAAGCGCGGACTAGAGTATAAACGACTTAAACCTCCAAGTCCCCAGAGCGTGGACTGGAGTACTCTAAGTCCCCAGAGCACGGACTGGAGTATAAACGACTTAAACCTCCAAGTCCCCAGAGCGCGGACTGGAGTACTCTAAGTCCCCAGAGCGCAGACTAGAGTATAAATGACTTAAACCTCCAAGTCCCCAGAGTGCGGACTGGAGTACTCTAAGTCCCCAGAGCACGGACTAGAGTATAAACGACTCAAATCTCCAAGTCCCCAGAGTGCGGACCAGAGTATAAATGACTTAAACCTCCAAGTCCCCAAAGTGTGGGCTGGAGTACTTTAAGTCCCCAGAGCGCGGACTGGAGTATAAATGACTTAAACCTCCAACTCCCCAGAGCGCGGACTGGAGTACTCTAAGTCCCCAGAGCGCGGACTAGAGTATAAATGACTTAAACCTCCAAGTCCCCAGAGCGCGGACTGGAGTACTCTAAGTCCCCAGAGCGCGGACTAGAGTATGAATGACTTGAACCTCCAAGTCCCCAGAGTGCGGACTGGAGTACTCTAAGTCCCCAGAGTGCGGACTCGGATATAAGCAATTCGGATCTCCTAGTTCCCTGAATATGAACTATGACACAGATGACTTGAATTTGTCAAATCCCTGACATATGGGCTAGAATGTATTCTAAGTGCTCGAAGCACAGAATGGAAGTTCAACAACTCCCGAAGTGTTTCCGAGTTATATGAAGATGGACCGAGAAGTCTATGTTACTCACAACTGCTTGGATCAACATCACAATCACAAAGAAAACTGAACAATAAGAGTCTTTTGTAAGATGGAAAAAGGAACTAAACTTTAATGAGAAATGAGTTCCTATTACAACCCCTCCAAAGTTCGGAGTCGACATTCTATTTACAAGGACTAAGGAAATAAATGAAAATAATTACATGACTTAAACTAACTCTCGTTGAACGAGGATAGTAATCACTTCTTGTACTTCTTCAACTCCTTTCCGGACGGCTCCTCTCCATAGCATTTACCCTTGGTACTCTTCTTTGATAGAGGGGTAGCAACTGAAGAAGTACGGAGAACTTCCATAGGCTTGGACCCGCCAGGAAGGATGACCTTCAACGGCTTGTTCAAAGGATCGTCCAAGTCCACAACTCGAGGCTCGACCTTGACCCTGACCTTCTCTTTCTCGAGCCGCTCCTTCATGCTCAATTCGGATGTGTGATTAGAGGCGCCTGTAATTTCTACTTCATAACCCCCGTCGGTATAGGAGGAGGTTCCGGACTTGTCTTCATCAAGCGCTCCAATCACCTGAGCGCGGACTGGAGTACTCTAAGTCCCCAGAGTGCGGACTCGAGTATAAACGACTCAGAAATCTCTATGTCCCCAGAGTGCGGACTAAAGTGCTCCTAGTCCCCTGAGTGCGGACTAGAGTATAAACGACCTAAGAACCTCTACATCCCCGGAGTGCGGACTAGAGTGCTCTAAGTCCCCTGAGTGCGGACTAGAGTATAAACGGCTTAAAAAACCTCTACATCCCCAGAGTGCGGACTACGGTACTCTCAGTCTCCAGAGCATGGACTAGATTATAGAAGACTTGAGAAGAATCTCCAAATCCTAGAAGCGGACTAGATTACTCTAAAATCCCAGAATGCGAACTGGAGTATAAACGAGTCGACAAAAATCCCTGCGTCTCGAACTGTGGACTAAAGCATAAACCGTTCGACAAATATCTAAGTCCCCGGAGCATGGACCGAAGCATGAGAACAAATTGGGCGAGAATCAACCGGGGGGAGAATAACACTAAGTCACCAGAATGCAGAGTGGTGTATAAACATCGATAAATAGACGAGTGGATTCCGACCATTCTCTATCGGCATGGAATCGACCGAAGGATTATTAACCCTCTAAGGATGGAGTTCGACCATCCAACTAGTGGCCTGGCCAAATCAATGCTGGGAGCATGGGTACAAATCACTAAAAAGCTGAATACGACAGCTTACTATAGCTCTAGCGTGGCGTTCTTTATAACTTGAAGCAACGATTGCAGGGAAGCCTCAATACAAAACCAATCGAAATGGCATCCAAAGCTACGAGCAATCGACTATATCATACCTCAGATCGAGGGTCAATACCGATCCGCACCAAGCACATACGAATGTGACTCGGATGTTTCTTGAAAAACTATGACCTCCAGAGTGTGGAAAGGAGGGTAAACCATGAATACTTGGTCAAAAATTCTCCAGCACCCTCATTCGATTCGTCAGGAGGAGTATAAAACTGGATGAGCATAACCCGACTGCATTTGTAGCCAACTTTACCCCGAGAACTGATTACAGAGCATGAACCAAAGTGGACGTAGATGACCATCCACTGTCCAAATTACGCCCTGAAACTGACGTGGCATCGAAGTATTCCTCTTTGAATGAAAAACCATGATAAAATCCGAGATAGGTGAGACCTAGTCTCCCATCGATTGACATGATCCCACGATTCAACGGGAAAGAGAGTAAAGCTAAAGTGGGCGTGGCTGGACTTCCTACTTATCGGTATATGCCCCAGACCTAGGGGCATGAGCGAGGAGCAAGATGAATGTGAACCGACTATTCACCGATCACCTCTATGTCTTTGGAACTTAGGTGAAAACATAAACATAGCTAGGACGAGACTTAACCGTCCATGCAGTACATTTATCAACCCGAGACTGGGAGAAGACGCATGGTCATCCTAAAACTGGCTACGATAGCTCAGTATTAAAACTTATATATAGTGCTTACAGTTGCTCAAGGAGATGACAGAAAGGATGCCTAGAGATTGAATCATTGAATTGACACCTTAGCTCATGAGCAATTGACTTTCACTCCAACTCGAAGGACGGGTAAAGGATCGCGAATGCATTGAATAGAAAGTGCATTACTCGAATATACAAGCAAATTCAAACTCATAGCAAGATCCAGCTATACAGTTGCACGCCACTCGAGGCTGACCCCCAACGACATTTCCTTCAATGCGCTTTTAAGCCTGATCTTTGGCCATTTGTTGATAATCTGTTAGAGCATTCAGAGTCTTTCGCTATTAGATTTAAAAACTCATGACAAGACTCTGGGGTTCGACTAGAGCAACCATCATTATTGGTCGTCCCAACCATATTTCACATTGAATGTTATGCAAAATAATTACATCTATACTCAAAGAATCTGGGATGGCACCTGCTAAGGTGACGGTCGACATTACACTCAGCCATGGCGACCCTTTCCGGGTGCTGAATATCGGATCACAACTCAGTGTAGTGATGATAAAAGAATTAGTTGGATTTTCTGAATAAATGATGATATGTTCCCTTGGACCCATTTTGACAAGCATATGTGATTTCATTAACTATCGTGAGCCATGCATTGGATATCAACCTGAAGCTACAAAAGCTAGCATAATATTTATTGATTTCACTATGAAAGCTCCACTCTTACTTTTAGGCTCAATCCATCAACGTCTATGCCTACCAGCCGTTGCGACAGGGCATACAATGACCTGAGACGTCTGAAAGACTACTTAAATAAAATATCAAACTAAGCTAATTCGATATCACTTATTTCCCTCGAAGGGCTATCTAAGGACGGAAATCAGCAGACCTCACACCCAAATTCACTACCTCAGAACACTACTCGAAGAGTAGCAGAGAACCAACCATAAGATGGAAAATGTACACGGATGGAGCATCCAATGATCAGTGTTATGGCATAGGAGTCATGATAATAACTCCTGAGGAACGATCAATCTGCTACGTCCTGAAACTCGATTTACCTATCACAAACAACGATGCTTAGTATGAAGCCTTGGCTGCCAGCCTCAAACTTGCTAGAGGATTTGAAGTGAAAACTTTACATATCTTTTGTGATTCTTGATTGGTAGTATACAAATTTAAGGAAGTTGATCTTGCTAGGGGGCATTGTCTTGCTCCTTATCTCGACCAAGTCCAAGGGCCACTAACCGACTTCACGTATTACATCATTACACACCTCAGCGAACAAAATGAAAAGGTGTCGTGGTTGACTCCCATCAAAGAATATCTACAATGAGGAATTCTTACTGAACGGAGGAATGGAAAATGACAGATCCTCCTCAAATCTTCATACCCAATCATCTAAGAATAAGTCGTTTGTCAAAAGGAGTTTATCCATCCCCATGCTTCGGCGCATCGCCCATGATGATATCTTGAGCAAATTCTATGAAGAAGAATGCGGTAATAGCATCAGGGGGAAAACCATGATAAAGAAGATACTCTGCTACAGGTATTACTAGCCAACTATCAATCTAGATACGGTCGATCATGCTAGACAATGCGAAAAGTGCAAGATGTTCGCAAAAATCCAGGAACCCCACCGATGGAAATTACTCAAATGGCTAGTCCACAGCCGTTTCCTACTTGGGGGCATTGACGTCCTCTTCTTACCAATCCTAAAGGTAGAACGAAATGCACCATCATAGTAATTGATTACTTCGCCGAATGGGCAGATAAAGAACTCTTAACCACGACCAAGATGAAGAAAATAATCAACTTCTTCATCCATAACGTCATCTGTCCTTATGACCTTCCATGATCCATTATACCTGCAAATGGACAGGTTGAAGCTGTGAGCAAAATCATAGAGCTTTTACTGAAGAGGGGTTTGGAAAACTCAAGTGGCTGATTGCAACCCTTATTTCACAGAAAATACAAACAAGGAATCGCAATTGAATTGCAATTAAACTGGACGGAGTTAGCGATGACTTATGAGCATATAAAACGCATCCGAGAGCCAATGGAAAGAACATGTACCCAAACGTGCATGTGTACATCCGAACAAGTCCGACTTCTTGAAATCAACAGAAATTGAATTCTCACTAAGGGTTATTAAGAAAAGACTAGATCAGATAGCCGAAGCTTGCTAGCTCTGAAGAATCAGACAAGGGTGGTTACTGATGAACTACAACCCTGGATTTATAATATTGGGAATCAACCAAGCGTCAAGCCGGCCAAAGAAGAATATGACAGCTTGGGAGGATAAAGTCGAAGGATAATGACTATTCAGGAAACATGATGGATTTCTTTCTGAAGAAAAGGAATACTCGTTGATTCAAAGCGTGTTATGTTGCTTCACACGACACACTTTGGGGGGCAAATGTTAACCGGCATCTTGGCCCGGTTACATGACGACAGTTGAAGAAATTACCATTAGCATTAGACAAGATTCTGACTAAGAAGGGCCTGAAGATATATGGGTTTGATGCAGTCGACATGTTTTGGCAATCAAGAGCGTTCGACGTTAGAAGGACGCTCGGCATTGAGAATCGTTAGATATTGTATATCGTTCGGCAATTATGGAATGCTCGGCATATAGGATCACTCGGCACCAAGAACGTTCGGCGTACAAGGAATGTTCGGCATCCATGAACGTTCGGCATACGAGGAACGTTCGGCATCCATGAACGTTCGGCATACAAGATACGTTCGGCACGTATGGGTCAAATGGTATTTAAGAGCGTTTGACTTCTAGAGCGCTCGGCATCCAGCTTGGTTCGGCAACCTTGGATCGCTCGGCATTCCTACTTCGTTCGACCTAGGAACATCCTTCGGCTAAAGGGTATCGTTCGGCTAAAGGGTACGTTCGGCGAACCTCGATTGTTCGGCATCCAGCTTGGTTCGGCAACCTTGGATCGCTCGGCACTCCAGCTTCGTTCGGCATGAGAGCATCGTTCGGCGCCATTGCCTTGGCTCGGCATCTTACCGTTCGGCCTCCCTGGTTCGGTACACAGAGCTTACTCCCTTTGGGCCGTTTGCTCTATTTGGACCGAGCTATTCAGCTACCAGGCCCACCAGGAAAGTCCAACCCACCTTCGTCTATAAATAGAGGGACAGGGGCACAGTGAAATTGACCTTTTTCCGGGAATACTGGGGAGACTCTGCCATTTCTTATACTCTCCTCTTTTTAATTCAAACTTGTATCCAAGTGATTGATTTATGGATTGTATCTGTATTCAAGTAATGGAGAAAGCAATAAAGATTAAACTCAAAGTGGATGTAGGCAGTTACGCCGAACCACTATAAATCTGGTGTTCTCGTTTTTGTTATTCTTTTTCATTGAATTACACTATTTTTCAGTCCTAATTTACTCTCTTCATTAATCTCTCTACATAACTCTACTCAAGGGTATTAGTGACCAATTTTGGTGCTAACATAACCAAAGGAATAGGATTTCATAATATATTGTGTTAAGATTCAATAAAGAGACAGATTTTATTTTAATGCCAATTCTATCATGGTTCGTTCGATATCGTAGTGAAGAATGGTGCATGTCATTTAAGCATAAATTTTATGTAATGAAGTCAATTACGGTTGCCATTGTCTATCAATTTATGGAAGGCCATGAGAAAATATATCTTATCAAATTGGTGAATCAATGGCAAAATTAATTAACAGTAATTTTGATGAAAACAAATGCAGAATAATTTTGTTTTCAATAGAATGAAGATAAGTTTCCATAGAGACAATATTTCTATAAAACTTTAATTTGAAAAATGTCAACCCAATAACATAAAAACCTAAAATAGACCAAATGATTAATTAGCTAACAAACACAGAATTAGGATAACTTGTATTAATAATCCAAAATAAGTAATGCTGAAAAATAAATGCTATATTTATAACCGAACATTAAGTATCAATGTAGTTTGGTTTAAAAAAACCTATACTTACTAAATGGAGAACATGTATTTGTTATTGGATTTCCCAAACACGATGAAGGTCGATTTTAAATGTTAGAAATTGTTATGACTTATCAGTAAAAGTGGTTACTAAATTCATTTACATCAAAAATTGATTAGATCAAATGCATAAATGTCCAGAAGAATGATAAAGGAAATATTTCTTAGGGCCATATATTTGGCTTAATATAGCTTTGTCGGTACAGTTAAAATTATCTTTACTGCTTTGCATCCTCACACCGCTTAATTTTAAAAAACAATCCAAAACCGTTGTTGTCGTCACCTGGATTGACTATCATTTTCAATTTATCTCAAACATTGAAAAGAGCATCTCCTAAGTAAGACATTCAAGAAGGAGAAAAGCAAAGCAAATAAAATCATGAATATCAACAATTCTATGAAATGTTGCAGTAAAAAGACCCAAATCCATGAGTAGTTAAAAAAGTAACCGTACATGTAACAACCTACAGTTATAATTTTATTTCAAATTAGATTATTCAAAAATATAAAAAAAAGAATGATAATTCAGTCAATTCATGGAACACTATTACTGCAGCTAGTCATTTTGATGTATTTATTGTGAAAGAATTTCCTATACTTGCTAACGAATAGAAGGGTGTTTCGAAAATGATTAGTTTTTAACAACAATAAACTCAAAGTTAGCAAGCATCAACAATCATTCTATGTCAATGATCCCATCGCATCATCCTTCGTTTCTCTCTTCACGCAAAATTTGCTATGCACAGCTCTATAATTAGTAACATACAAAACGATGTCATACTCAAAATTCATGCTATGCACAGTTCATTACCTATAATTGTTTTGATTCACGGCAAAGCACTTTCCTACTTAGGTATAAGTGATTGAAAAGGGAAGATTAATCTTTACGGGAAAAAAATTACTAATCCTTTAATGACTAAATATGGCCGCTTAAAAAACAATACTTTGTAGTCAAGATTTCAAGCTTGGGCCAACTCTAGTTAGGTTTCTTAATCTTTAGAGTTTGAAATTTTAAACCTTCCTTAATGTTTTGTACAAAAAAGGAAAATATAGATGAATCTGTTTTAAAAATTAGGCTTATCCAAATCACTACGTATGTGAGTTATTCTATGAGAAAAATAAATAAGCAATGTTTTAGATATGACCTATAGCCAAGGCTTTCCATAATAGATTAGTTTGTTATTGACAGTCCATTTCAAACACACTTTCCTCATTAGAAATTGCTTTCTTAATTGTTATAGTAAATCACTATAAATCATACGCATTACATAGAGTTCAATGGAACATGTTCACAATGGTTCATATCACATCTTACTACAATGGAAATCAACAAACATAGATTAACTTGTAATTCTCACCAAACCGAAATGAAAATAATAATTGTATAATTATATGAAATATAGAAAAATCAAATTAAAGTATTGCCCTATATAAAAATAATTAGTATTCAAAACTTCTTTTAAATAGTTTAAAAGTTATTTCATAGTACCATAGAAATTTAAACTGAAAGTATTTTAGTATCTTACCATATTGGCAGTTTTAGGCGGCTATAGCGTTTGTGGCTAGCATTAAAATCGTATCATAATATGTAGCTGTCCCCCATGGCATGTCATTACTAACGTTGTTGCATTATTATGCTCCATGAAAAATTAGATAACAAAAATAAAGCATAGCATTCATAGTTTTAATGGTAACCCAAATCATGCAACAAATGTTTCTTTCTGTCATTTTAAAACATACCCAGTTTTAGTGGTAACACAAACCATGCAGTAAAATTTCCTTTCTTTCATTGCATAACATTCACAGTTTTAGTGGTAACCATAATCATGCAACAAATTTTTCTTTCTTTTGTTTGAAAAAGGAAAAAGAGAAATAACTGATAAAATTTGTTCAAGTCCGCTTGATGCAGATCGTCAGGAATACCTTTTTAAATGAAATCCTAAAGTAGTTTACTGACGGATATACTAATCACTAATATTTGTGCCTCAATTATATAGAGTAGTACCTTTTGTAAATCCACTATTCCATGTACAGTGCATGCATAAAAGTTGTAATTGATGAAAATCAGGGTAGTTTCTTATGGATAAATGAATATAAAGATAACATATGACTAATATTTCAACTGGAGTAAAAGCATGACCTAATGGTAAATTAGAAAGCAAATGGTCAATTAGATAAGAGTAATAAAAGTAATGTAACTTTTATTTTCATAAATGGGTGACACCAACCACTTTGCAATCTATGTACCCTGCCTGTGATATCAACCAGCTGTTGAGGGTAATTGAACCCATCCTTGGCACCATAATTCATTATTTATCTTAGCAATGGAAGTAAACCTTGAAGTAGAAGAAATGATGACATGGAATTAGTACTTTTTAGTGGTTTGATAGCTTTGATAACATGGTCAGATTCTACAATGATACATGATGATAAATTGGACAATAGTTAGGAAATACAAATTAAGTGTAGTAACAGTTAATTAAATTTGGAATAACTCAACAACCTTTCACATCCACGTAGGAGTAGAACAGAGCAAGGCAATATATCATATTGTTCTAAACTATTAAGAAAGAAAGAAGAGCGGTTGTTGCAAGAAATCTTCTAGTATTCTCGTTAAATGTCATTCAAACAAATTTATTGACTATCATTATAATTGAAATTGAAAAACATTCTCACTAATCATATACTTTCTATATTTGGGGATGTAAAATTACTTGATACATCATTATAAAGTGGATATTAAATAATAAGCACTAATTTAATAGTGGCATTAATTGAATCGGAAAACTTAATGACGGATGAAGGTAGATTCAAACTTTTGACAAATATGCACCTTTGGGTTAGAGGGATTTTCAAATTGCTGAAGAATATAAGAATTTGGTGTTTTTGCAGCTATCTCCTCAGCTTTCTCGCATGCCCCTTTTCATACCCTTAACAGGATCAGTTAGGACCAATTCAGGACCAAAAGCTTTGAGAATGATCCTTCTCTCAAGACTCATAGAAGCAGGCATTGTCAAAATAAGCTTATAGCCTTCATCTGCTGCCATGAAAGCTAGCCCGATCCTCGTATTGCCACTGGTTGGTTCAATAAGAACACTCTTAGGGAGAGAAATTCAAGAACCAAATGAAAACAATGTTAGTCTATATACAGAAATACATAGAAATATGTGAATGGTGACAATAATAGGGCCAATAAATCTACTAAGCCAAGAATTCAATGTTATTCGAAATATATATAATTCTTCATATAATTTTTTATAGCAACCTTGCAAGTTCACAGTCATCAATCATCGATAGAGTAATAAGACTTTCTCCACTCGATGGAGTATATTTCTGTAAATTGTATGATAAATACTAATGATGTTGCACAGGCTTATATCAGCTACTGACTGTTTCATAATTTTATCTCCTAAGGAGCGAAGTTATAACAATGCATTTGTTATAATGTTGCTTCAGATGCGCAAACACACAGGCACATTATGACATTCCACTTGCGCATCAACTACTACGTGATTCATATTTTATCACCTAAGCAGTCAACTCTTACTGTGCATTTCTTGTAATGTTGCTTCAGAAACACATGCACACACGTACGCACCCACTCAATCATTTCAGTAAACTATGCGGAAGCAAAGGAACAAATATAACTAAGTAGTGAACATTTATTTCCATGAATAAATATACTTGGGTACCCACCGATCAAGCATTCCTGCAGTCATGTCTTAATAAAGTATGTTATGTTAACCATATAATACTATTTATGCATCATCAATTAATCAGTGTGTCGGAAAATCAGAAAATATCAAGAGATTATTTGCAAATACCTATACATCTATACGTAAAGGTACTCATTTTGGTGAACTCATGGTCTGGGAAGGAACTAAATAATAAATATTAAAGTGCACTGGCAGCTTTGTCGAAGCAATAAGTACATGCAACAAATAGTATTATAAAATAAAATTAAAACCTAGAATTACATACTATTATCCTTTTACAGAGTAGGCATTATAATAAGGTAAAGAGAATACAGTAAGATTGGCAGTTGTTGTAAGAAATCTTCTTGGATTTCCAATGAAATGCCATTCAAGCAATTTTACCAACTACCATTATCACTGAAATTCAAAGACATTCTCAATAACTATATAATTTCCATATCTATTGATGGAAAATTAGTTAATACATTATTATAACCTGGGCATTACAGAATAAGCACTAATTTAGGAATAGCATTAATTGCACCGGAAAAGTTAATGATGGTGGAAGGTAAGAACAAATTTTTAAAATAAAATATATGAATCAAATGTCTGTTTTCAACTATTGCTAAAGTAAGGTAGTATGCATTGCGTAAGAAAAGAAATAAATATAGCTACTTAATTAGCATTTATTTCCATGAATAAAGATGGTTGTGTAACTATTGGTAAAGAATTCTCACAGTCATGTCTGAATAGTAAACAATAAATAGTAAACTACCCCTACTGCTTTGTAGAAGCAATAAATATAAGAAAAAAATAGTAATAAAATAGAATTAAAATCTAGAGTTATGTACTATCATCAGTTTATAGAGTAGGCGTTATAATGAGGTAAAGGGATTGACATGTCAATGGCGAAATTGGGAGGGATGTACTGATACATGGTCTAGTATAAATAGTCATAAATAGTGAATGAACTTTGAATTAAACTTTTTCTGATTCGTACTCAAAACATGTAGAATATTATAATAGTTGTCAGCGTATAAATCTCCAAAAGATGATGAATAAGAGATAAAAATTGTATTAAAAATCAAATAAGGAAGGAGATACCCAAATCGCTATAGGAACTGATCCATTCGCAGCTTCGAGGGATTACTTTTCTGTCTCCTCTTACTTTTTGGCAGGATCTTGTTGGTAACTTCAATTGGAACCGATATTTGAATATAAAAGTAGCAGTTTACGAAGTGGTGACTGAAGGGAAATAAACGAATTAAGATGAACAAATTGAAATTGGAATTGAATCTAAAAAATTGTTACTACAAGCGACGATGCTCAGGTGCGCCATCATCTTCGCTACAGTAGAATCCAGCATAGGTGTGGTAGCGAAAGTGTTGAACATGTCAACGTGGGTATCTTTAACAGTTTGGTGTTCTTTTCAATGGGGGAAGGAAAAGTAAATTGGGTTTCAATGGAGAAGAATGGGAAAGAAAATGAGCGATGAGACTGGAACGTGGGCTGATGTTTACGGGAAAACGTGGATGAGCTGGTGGTAGAAAGACAAAAGTACCCATAAAGTTGTTTTATTTCGAAGTTGCAGCACAAGTTTTTTGGGCATCGCATAAAAGGCTTCACTTTGACCGGTTGTCCAAAGGTTTTGCTTTATAGTATAGATAATTCAAATATTATGGCTTAGTTTTAAATAGAATATAATAAAAACAAATGCAATCAGTGTATTAATGTGTGAAATAATATATGGATTAAGTGTAACTGAATGTAAATTAAGGCGATTATGTTAATGTATTTAAAGCTGAATTGTGTAAATTGAATGAATTTGCAATAATTAAAAAACAATGTAAGAGGATATAACTAGTAATAAATTAATATAAGAAAATAGATGTAAAGGTTGGACTAATCAATGAATTAATGATGAATAAATGGTAATGGAATAAAATTAGTGTTATATATGTAGAATAATAGCCTGGGTTGATAGGTAACAAACTTTTAAATGCAAATAGAAGAAAATATGTGACAATTAATATAAGTTGTTATTTATTTAATGTGTCAAATAAACTTTGGTAATCAATTACAATAAATCTTAAATTTAACATTTTGTTAATGTAAATTTAAAGTAACAATAAATGTAATAAAGTATTAGAAATGTATATTGATTTCATAAGATAGTATAAAGGAATGTAAACTTGTGATCTACGTATGAAATAATAACCAAAATAAGGGAAATAGTGTTAATGTAAGTAAACTTATAGCAAATTGGTTTACTAAATCAAATTTGGATATCAATAATGTAATGGTTATGAGAATTAATGCAAGGACTGAAGGTAGGTATGTAATAAATAAATAGAAACGTGAAATTTTTCAAAAGTAATAAATTGGAAAAAAAGGAATGGAACTAAGGTTTGGTTTTAAAACCTAAATTTATGTGTGTAATTAACAAGATTTCACATTCGAAACATATACATTAATACAAATAAAAATAATTAGGGGAATATAGTGTAATGGAATATAAAACCAACAGTAACTGAGTATATATATTAATAATAAACTTAATAAAAGAGCTGAATTGAATCAATCAATTTATTTGAAACTAATTAATTGGTATTCAAATTTATAGTAAATGGGTTTATTGTAAGAAATTGAAATTAGATACTACGGTAAACTGGAATTAAGATGAAGTTGAGAATATTAATGTAAGCCTGAATCCAATGTTAAAAAATTTCCGTTTGATAGCAATGAAGTGAATAACATAATGAAAAGTCAATTAAATAGAATTATTGGGAAATTTAATTTATAATTTTGAACATAATGGAATTAAAAATTTGACACAGCAATTGATAGATTAATCAATGATAAATTGACATTTAAATTTGTTTAAATCATTGTAAATGATTAAGAAGTTAAAAATGTTGAAATTTGTCAATTATCGAAATAAAATTGAAAATTTGATTTAATTAATTAATTATTAATTTATTTAATTAATGGAAAAATAGCCAATTTGGCCACTTACTAGGATTTCGATGAAACCAGTTTCATCGGATCCGTAATGGTGAATTATTGTAGGTTTCAACTTTCGTAGCGATCGGTCTTCTCGTTTGATCGTACGGACTCGAAACGCCTTGAAATTTATGAAATTGAAATCGATTGAAATCAATTTGAAAAATAATTATTTGAGCATAACTTCTTCATACGATGGAATTTGGATTGAAAAACATCTATTTTGATATACGGGCTGACCCAATTTCGTTCCAGAGTCGAAACGGGCTTTTTGGGCCACTTTGGCATTAGCGCGTAAATCTATCTTATCCATCCATTCAAATGTCAACCCAGCCTATATATATCATATTATAAACCCTAGTAGCCTCTGTTCCTCATTTCTATATGTTCTATTCACTTCCTCACTTCAATGGCAGACAAACCCTAATCCAAATTGCAATCTCAAATCAAATGCAAAGCTGAAATTTCAAACCCTTCAGAAAAATTCAAAAAAATTATATATCGAAGCTTTCGATATAGGCATATCAAAAAATGAAATTCGTTTTCCGATTCGATGCATCATTTGTCCTGGATTTTTGAATTAATTCTCGGTCGTTCATCGCACGTCGATGAACGTTGTCGGATCGACGAACCATTTCTGGTTTTGGAGAGTGGACGATGGAGAGTTCATCAGTATGCTTCGTTTCGCAATTTGACGGTTGGATCTACGGCAAAAATTGGCTAGGGTTTCATGTATATTGGTGGCGGCTGCAAAAATTTCGCGTCCCGATGGTGACGCGACTCAACCGCGTGGCTCGGCAGTAGATCGCGAAGGTGCGCTCGAGTGGGGGAGACTTTCGTTCGGGGTGACGTGGCGTGTAGCAATGCAAGGAGGACGATGAACGATGATTCCTGTGTATGTGCCCCTGTAGGCTGCGTGCGAATTGAAGCTGCGTGAGTGATAGAAGAGTGATGACGTGGCACTAATGTAATCTGTTCTCTATTTTATTTTTTTTAAATTAAAATTCACACACAACTATCGTTATATCTTTAACATACGATATCCATTTTACGCGCAGTTTTTTTATTAGGATCGTATCTGAATTCCGGACTTTTTGGCATGGGTTTGGACAAATTCTGTGACTGTCGAATTTTTGGGTTTAAATTGAATTTAAATTCAATTTAAATTCAAAAGGTGAGTGTTTTAACCCACTCACAACTTTTAAAATTTCTTATGTTTGTTAAATTAATTGTTGATGTGATTAGAAATTTATTTATGACTGTTTGGCATATTTTTAATCAACATCTTAGTTAAATTGCATTTTCATAATTAAATCGTTATTTAATTTTTCATTGCATATAAATTACCAGTTAAACAGTTATTTAATTTATTATTGAATATAAATTGCTAGTTAATACTTGTTGTTTATTGTTCGTTCTATATTGATGCAATTGTTTAAATTGGATGATGATTGTGATAAATGGTTGATGGTTGATATTGGATGAATGGATGTTGTACTTTATATTGTTATAAATTGCAAGTTATTATGCATTTTCATTTCATTTGGGATTGCGGTTTGAAATGATATATAACCGTAATTTATTTTTAAATTACGGATTGAAATGATAAATATCTGTATCACTTGACCATAGGGTAGAATATTATATACAGACACTACGGTCTATATATATAATATTTTGAAATGATTTTCTATGGTTTTGGAAAGGAATATATGGCTTAGTAAATATTAAATTTTGATGTTATATAAATATTATTTTATATATATATATATATATATAGTTAAATTATTGAATTTAAGCTATATATAAATTTATTTAATAAAAAATGAGTTTAAAAATGGAGTTTGATGGTTTATATTATACGGGTAAGTACCTATTTAAGATATTATATATAGAGAGTTTTAAATGAATTAAATGAAATTTAAGTTGGAAAATAAATATGAAATTTGTTTAAATTGAATTATTTAAGAATTGTACTGGAATAAATTTTGATCTGGAATTTAAATAAAAATGGAGATTTTAAATGGATATGATTCTTATAACTTGATTTGGTTTAAAGTAATTTAAATGAATATAAAGTTGAGATAAATGAATTTATCAAGTTAAATAAATTGAAAGAATATCTAGTTGTTTGAAGTTAAAAGTTTTACTTAAATTATATGGGATTTATTAAGTAAACATTTCAAATCTAAATAATAGCAATTGAATTTGATATATATGGAATTATCAAAGAATTAGTTTGAAATGGTGGAATATTTAAAGCTTTAAAATATATGGAAATTTGAAAGGGTTTATTTGGAGGTTCAAATTTGAATTTGGAATTTATTTATGAAATTAAAGAAGCTATTTTAATATATAAAGTAATTTAATATTTAAACCATTTAAGTAATTGAAGTTATGTTTCAAAACTATGGGTTTTCAAGGTATATAGATTTGAAAGTGCTATGATTTTAGAAAAATGATATATTTGAAATAAAAATGATATCATATTGATTTGGATTTTAAAACGAAAATGATATCGTATTTTAATGGTTTTGAAATGAAATATTTATTCTGGTTTTGAAGTATGATTATTTTAAATTAACCGCGGTGTTATAATAACGTTTGGTTGTTGAAGAGACCGGGATCGGAAGTTGTCTTACTCTCTGCCAACTCCGAAAACCACTTTAACAACCGTGTACGCGGTGGAGATTCCAGGATGAAGTAGGATGGTGGCGGCATTTCCTTTGAGGTAAATACGTGGACCCTACTCCCGTGAGTTGGCATAAGGTGACAAAAACAGGAGCGATTCTTGGGCCAATGAGGTCATTCCTCTTATTGGACTCACTCGTTCGATATTATACTTTGACATTTGGATATGATTCGGTGGCCACTTTTGATTTTTGATTTTGAGGGTGTTGTTCGAGGTGGGCGGTAGTAGCTGCTACGCGTTACCACCAGCCCGAATGCATAATTGGTATATCTACCCTAGCATTGCCTAGTTGTGCCGTGTCACCTACCCTATCGCACCTTGCACGAGTTTCTGTTTGTGTCATACCTATGGAGTATCCTCTGGTAGCCTCCCGATCAGGAGGTATTACGGTACTGTATAGACTATTTGCATTATTTGTGCTAAGGGCTATATGGGTAATGCCTTAACGCTATTAAAAAGTAAGTTTACTTTACTATTAGACATTATTATAATAGCGAAATATACTACATAGTAAATAGTTTAACAGATCCTTAGGAGACGTGAATCCCGAGCATCTCTTGAGTTACCACACTCACGTTAGACACTGGATAGGAGATGTCAAATCCCGTAAACATCTTTGACGACGTCACACTCATATTTTTTCTATTGATTTAACTCACCTAAGATCCTTTAGTTCTGACTCGAGTGTTTTGTATTTTTAATTCGCTTGGGTCAGTCCGAGCGTTTCAGGATTAGAAGGTTTTATTCTGGAGGACGAAGACGAAGATTTTTAGTACTATTACTATATTATATCATTCCACTGCACACTGTATTCCGCTGCATCGATTATTATTCGTTGGTATGTGCACTCTGATATGTATTGTATATATATAATCAAATGTTTATAAAACGGCTTCATGAACTATATATTTGATTATTATATTTTATCATTCCGCTGCAAGATTCTATTTTGTTTTTTTGCTTTCCCTGCTTTTTCTTATTTACCCCATAACAATCCGCCCTTCCGTATGATTTTGAATTGGCACGTGTGTCAATTTAGAGCATGCGAAAAGGCGGGATGTTACATCTGGTATCAGAGCTTTGGTTTAGCGATAAACCTTAGCTTTGTGGGGTCTGACTCTTTATTAATAGGGTAGTAATACCCTGTGGTGAGTCACTGGGTGTATATATATGAGAGAGCGTATTTGTTAGTGTTATAAAAAGGTTTAATATTGTGTTAATCTATTCCGTTTTGTGTTTATAAATTCTGGTTGGTGCATGGGACGCTATGACATCAACAACGATTTCTAAACACTTAATAGGACAGACCGACATAATATTTGTTTTTAATAGAGTTGAATGAAATAATTTTGCCTATTATATTTTCTATATATAAAACAAATTTTTATAAATGATATATATTTGGTTGCAGTATATTGGTTGTTAGGCAATGAAATTTATTAATAATAGTTGAAATAAGATTAGAAATGAAATAAATGAAAATTGGAAATTTTAGAACTTAATTTCCGGGGTTTTGAAAATTTCTTTCAAATGATTTTGGAATATAATAATAATATTTTTAGAAGTATTTTCTAATATAAATACTTCAATATAATTTGGAAGAATTGTTTTAAAAAGAAACTTTGAAAAGAAATAAACTTTGTACTCCCCTCTCTGTCGTTGGAATATAATTTCGGTGATGAGTGCACGCATCATCGACATTCATTTTCGAGTTTCGAAGTGGGAAGGCCACTGTAGTAGTTTTACTGCAGAGTTGTTTTGATAAACAAATATAAATTTTAAATTGTTTTAAATATACTTTGATATATATAAATTTTTAAGTGTATATTTATCTGTTATTTTAAAACGATTTATAAATTTAACCCGGTATTTAGTTCCTAAGTTTCCGTTAATTAACAATTTCAATTATCGTAGTGAAATCGAATGTAACTGATTAATAAATGGAGCCTTTAATTAAAATAAGAGATTTAATTCTAGGTTATGAATGAAATTAAATGAAATTTGAAATTGTAGCCTATGAAATAAAGGACGTAATTATTGAACATTAAATTAATTAAAAGAAATGGGATAAACTTGTATGATTTTCAATTACATTCTTAAAAGTATATATATATATATATATATATATATATATATAACTTACCCAACAATAAAAGTTACAATGTTTAATAAGAAATTGTGATAGAATATTATACAAGTAAAAATTTGAAATAATGAAAGTATTCAACGAAACTCTTTAATAAATAAGAATTTGGTATTGTAGTTGTTATAAACTTAAGTATAATTGAAATACTACAGATTAAATATAATGGAAGGCAGGTATTGTAAGTAAGAAATTTTAACTTAAGTAAATAAGTTGAAGTTATTTCTAAATAAAATGGTAAGAAATAAATGTAAAATGAAAGATAAATCATTATATGAAAGAAAAGAAATCAAACAACTAATGTATGAAATGAAATTAATAATAAGAAAATTTGATTTGTTGGTTGGAATTGTTGTTTGTTTTGGGTTATGGTTGTTTGGGTAAGTATACTTTAAAATTGTTTGGATGAATGAATAATCTATTTAGTTTCACCTAAGACTGTTGAGTGAAGGGTACACTTAGTGGTTTATTTTTCATTCCATACAATTTAAAGTTTTGAACCCGAACAACTATTTGTTTGTTTGATATGAATGAATAATTATTTGTATGGATTCTATGTGATCGTTGTATGCCTTGTTGCAAGGGATTGTTGTTTGTATTGATTTGTTGTTTATGGTTGAAACAACTTTACATATTTCATTTTATATAATTATAAATTCTTCTGGATTATATAAGTGAAATACAGGTTATGGAAGCAATTGCTACTGCTTTTGGTTTCATAAAATAAGCTTTAATTGCCCGACAAATAGGCAGTTTTCGGATTATGGTTTATAGCGTTATTATATTGTTTTCTCATGTTGGGATATATATTATTTTGGAAAATATATGTTATATATTGTTATACTTTGATATTATATTTTCTCCCAAGCCTCTCCGTACAAAGGAGACTCTGCCAAAATTTTCCGTAAATTTTAGACTTAGAAAATTTTTGAAAATATTTTTCCAAACTTTATTACTTAAGGTATAGAAAGATAAATGGTTATAAATTAGTATATTTATTTAAATTAATTTATTTTGTAAATTTATTTGTTTACAAAGGTAATATTTTTGAATAAGATGTATTGTTTACTTAATTCTTTCTTTTCCTTTTTTTTCCTTTTCGTAGACGAAAAGTTTTGAGTGGGGGAGAGTGTAACGACCCGTAAAGTTTTCAATAATTAAGTTTGGTTATTTTGTTTAAAATTGAATAATTAAATTTAGAAGAAACAAAAATTTTATAACTTATAATGAAGCAAACGTAAAAAGGAAATGTAGAAATGGTAAATTAAATAGGACTTTTTGATTTAATATTTGGAGAAATAAATTTGTGTAAATTTTTAATGAAATAATAAGTGAATTAAAACGTAACAATGCTAATTATGGTTAATAATAATTAATAGGATGAATGAAATGATAATTAATGAATTTATTTAAAATTGTAAAGTTATAATGTAATAAATGATGATTGGTTGGGAAGAATGAACATTCCGACTTAATAAAATAATTCAAATGTTATGGCTTAGTTTTAAATAGAATATAATAAAAACAAATGCAATCAGTGTATTAATGTGTGAAATAATATATGGATTAAGTGCAACTGAATGTAAATTAAGGCGATTATGTTAACTTAAGTTAACTAAAGCTGAATTGTGTAGATGGAATAAATTTGCAATAATTAAAAAACAATGTAAGAGGATATAACTGGTAATAAATTAATATAAGAAAATAAATGTAAAGGTTGAACTAATCAATGAATTAATGATGAATAAATGGTGATGGAATAAAATTAGTGTTATATATGTAGAATAATAACCTGGGTTGATAGGTAACAAACTTTTAAATACAAATAGAAGCAAATAAGTAACAATTAATATAACTTGTTATTTAGTTAATGTGTCAAATAAACTTTGGTAACCCATTACAATAAATCTTAAATTTAACATTTTGTTAATGTAAATTTAAAGTAACAATAAATGTAATAAAGTATTAGAAATGTATATTGTTTTCATAAGATAGTATAAAGGAATGTAAACTTGTGATCTATGTATGAAATAATAACCAAAATAAGGGAAATAGTGTTAATGTAAGTAAAGTTGTAACAAATTGGTTTACTAAATCAAATTCGGATATTAATAATGTAATGGTTATGAGAATTAATGCAAGGACTGAAGGTAGGTATGTAATAAATAAATAGAAATGTGAAATTTTTCATAAGTAATAGATTGGAAAAAAAGGAATGGAACTAAGGTTTGGTTTTAAAACCTTAATTTATATGGGTAATTAACAAGATTTCACATTCGAAACATATAAATTAATACAAATGAAGATAATTAGGGGTATATTGTGACGCCCCACCTCTATACCCACGTTAGCCAAGGACACTACAGGGTAATGCCGTCAACTAACATAGAGAATAAGGCTGGTTAGGAGCGACCATCTATAGCCTTGCTTTAACTATCTATTGAATACATCGATAATAATCATACACACCAGATCGACATATCCAATGAATACTTAAAACAAAACCATAGGTGGTTGGAGGATCTATCAGAACAGAATATAATAACTCAAATGTAATATACATCACAGAACAGTAGATCATCATATACACATATACTGATACATAACAGAGTATACAAACTGATACACGTCAAGCGGTATAGCAAACCACAATATACAGACGAATCCAAAAGAATACATATATCAGAGTTACAACAAAAAGGACTACACAAAAAGCTTTAACAAAAAGGAACAAGCTAGATAGTCCATGCGAAAGCAAAATAGGCTAAGTCCAAAAGCACCTAACCTGAAACATCTCGGTCTGACCCGAGCATAAAATACACGGGTCAGTCTAGCTAACCAAATCAGTTAGATAAACTGAACAACAATAACCTGCAAGGTCACACAGTATAACAAATATCTCTAAAAGAGATACAATAATCATCTAACAAAAGGTGAATCAAAATAAGACAAGCCTCATATCATCGGCAACACAAATAAACAAAGGATATGAATATCCCAAACAAGCCAAAAGGCAATAACAAATACCAATGAAGGTAACACAAGTTCCACAAGGTAATCGCTATATATCGTGCGGCTCAAAAAGACCAACACCGAACGGCAATACCTAGGAAATATACATATCAATGAAACATCAGAAAATTTGCACGTGCTCAGTATTGTATAAACAAGGATCCATAAGCCCGAAGGCTCCAAACCCAAATATCACTTGAGCGGCTCATAAAGACCAACTCCAAAAGCGATACAATAAGGCAACACACCCGAAGGCACAAACCCGAAGGTACAAACCGGAAGACAACATACCCGAAGACAACAAACCTGAAGGAGACAGTCCGAAGACACTATCCCAAAGGCAACAAACCGTAGTGGTGAAGGTCCGGAGGCCCAGTACTGGACACCACTAACTGGAAGAATGTGTCACAACTCTCGAAAAGTAATCCAAAAAGTGGCAACGTGAGTCCCATACCACCCGTTCGCGCTAAACAGTTTACTATCCGTTAGTTAATTTCACACTCAAAGCAGTACAAAGTTTACCTCATCTCATTGGTAAACCAGACCAAAAGGTCAAAACAATCAATCGAATAGGTCGAGGATTAATCGGAAAGATAAACGCGCGGATTCATGGTCCGTGTTTTACTTAACCATTTAATCTCCTTTCCACTCCGCTCGAAGTGCGAAATTGTGTGTGTGCGTTTTAAATAGAATTTATAAATTAGAGAAACAAACTTTTAATACAATTTAAAAGATTATTTTATAAAAACCCATGGATGAAGTCAAAAAGGAATCATCAAGGTAAAATATGCATAAACCACTAATTGGAATCAACTTAGATCGATAAAAGTTGGAATCACAAACAAATAGGCGCACAAGACAAAACAAGGAAACAGGAGCAGGTCGGTTGACCGGACTCCCTGAGTCGGCTGACCGAACCAGAAACAGAAAGTTTCGGCTACAGCTTCGGTCGACCGGCCCAGGGGGTTCGGTCGGCCGAACCCGATGCCTTGCATTATTCTGCCCTATTTCATCGAAGTGCAAACACTCCCAAAACACAACAGGTCGAGCAATGGACCTAAGGAGCTTTTGCCAATCGATACCCCAGCTCCATTGGCTCTCCGATTCGCCACCAAAAACATGTTCAAACATCAAAGTTAGGATCTTTAAAGAATTGAACCAAACACTAAAAATTTGGATATTCACCAATTCAATCCAAACCAAAAGCAAGTGCACATGAACAAGTGTTAGGAATTCATACCCAACAATCAAAGATAGATACAAAGCATAGATGTGAGATAAAAATCTCACCTTTTAACTAAAAAAACAAAGAAGAAGAAGCTCAATTGCAAGGAGAAGACCAACCACTCTCCACTTCAACTCTACTAGCTTCAATCTAGGATCAAAACAAGTATTTTCCTAAGTTAGGTTTAGGAAACATTCTGAAATTGAAGGAGAAAGAGTTGGAGAAGATGAAGAGAGGGCTTACCAATAGCTTCACTTTGATTTTGGAGCAAGAATTCAAGTTTACAAGAAAACTAGGGCTTGGAATTTCTAAATCTTCTTCGTTTCCCCCATTTTCAGTTTTAGCTTAAATTTTAAAATGGAAAATGAGTGAATGGAAGGAGAGGGACTGAGTTAGGATATTTAGTTAGCTAGTGGGCTGAACCGAAACCCAAAACCCAACAAGAAAACGTAGCAGAATTCAACTTACTCCAAACATATCATAGCTTATACCCAAAAAGATCGCAAACGCCATTTTGAACTCAATGGATGTGGTTTCGAGTCCTAATTCGGCCGTTTGCGAAAAGTAACATTTCGGATCCAAAAATCCGACTAACGACGCTATATTTAAATAAAACATTTAAATATATAACCGTTAAATATGCGGGTTGTTACAAATCTCCCCTCCTTACAAAATTGCGTCCCCGGAATTCCTAGAGACAATATTTGTAACAACTACATACATACAACATTCAAAAGAAAAGGAAATAAGCTTGAGATAAAAAGATATTCTCACCGTTGCCAAGAAAAGATAGAAAACCTGGATAAGATCGCTCGATAAACTCTCTGGTTTCCCAAGTACAGTCATTGGGGCTAGCGGACCATTGAACTTTAACGAGCGGCACGTCCTTGTTTCAAAGGTGTCGCACCTCCGTGTCAAGTACGCGAATAGGTTGTTGTACAATAGATAAGTCCGGTGAGACCTCAATCTCTTGTAAATCAGGAGAAGCGATAACAGAATCTGACTCCCGAAGACACTTCCTAAGTTGAGAGACGTGAAACACATCATGAATGCTAGATAAATAAGCAGGAGTGAAACTCTATAAGCCACAGGGCCAATACGTTCAGTAATAGAAAATGGTCCTATAAAACGAGGAGCCAATTTTCCAGTCTCACTGAAGCGCATCACCCCTTTCAAAGGAGAAACACGAATAAAGACGAGATCACCAACCGAGAATTCGAGAGGCTTCCTACGGTTGTCAGCGTAGGACCTTTGGCGGCTTTATGCCTCTTTCATTCTCAAACGAATAAGATCAATCTTCTCGGAAGAATCACGAACAAAATCTGGACCAAGAATAAGCTTCTCCCCAGATTCCAACCAACAAGAAGGTGATTGACATGGCCTTCTGTATAAGGCTTCAAAAGGAGTCATACCGATACTAGACTGAAAACTATTGTTGTAGGAGAACTCTACAAGAGGTAGGTGATCCTCCCAACTACCATCAAAATCAAAAATAAAAATACGGAGAAGATCTTCCAAGATACGATTCACCCGTTTAGTCTGTCCGTCAGACTGCAGATGATAAGCTATGCCAAAATTAAGCTTTGTTCCCAAAGCTTGCTGAAGACTCTACCAAAAATGACTCGTGAATAAAGGATCATGGTCACTCACAATAGAACTAGAAACACCGTGAAGTCACACGATTTCCTTGACACACAACTTAGCCAAATGCGAAGCAGTCCTATTAAACTTAATAGGGATAAAATGAGCAGACTTGGTGAGGCGATCAACAGTAATCCAGATGCTTGAATGGCCCAATCTCGAACGAGGTAGGCCGTCAATGAAATCCATAGAAATCTGATCCCATTTCCACAATGGAATCTCTAGAGGCTGAAGAAGACCCGAAGGACGCTGATGTTCGGCCTTAATACGCTGACAAGTTATGCAATTACTCACATAACTCGCCACATTGCGCTTCATGCCTTCCCAATAATAAAGACGATACATATCGGCATACATCTTACTACTACCAGGATGAATGGTATACTTAGAATGGTGACAATCATCAAGAACGTCATGCCTAAGCGCAAAATCAGAAGGCACAAAAAGATGGTTCTTCTTACGAAGACACCCATGAGAATCAATGCTGAAATCCTGCAATGCCTCATCACAGGATCCAGACTCACAAAGCTGAATAAGATGCAACAAATCAGGATCACGCCGCTGAGCATCGGCAATACGATCCAGCAAAATGGGTCGAGCTCCCAAACTAAATAATATAATAGGAGAATCAGAAAATGAACCTCGATCACGAATTTCACAAAAAGATAGAGTCTCAAAAATATCTCATTCGGCAAGCATCATAGAAACAACAGTCGAATGTTTGCGACTAAGCGCATCAGCAATACGATTACCCTTACTAGGGGTATATTGGATATCAAAGTCATAGGAAGCAAGAAACTCGAGCCAACGTTGTTGTCTCATATTGAGTTCCTTCTGAGTGAACAAATACTTCAAGGATGTATGATCGGTATAGAGAATGAAGCGCTCGCCCAATAAATAGTGTCGCCAAATCTTCAAGGCAAAGACAATGGCGGCTAACTCAAGATCATGAGTGGCATAGCGAACTTCATTCGGACGCAGTTACCTAGACGTATAAGCGACTACCCGATCCTTCTGCATAAGAACGGCACCGAGACCACTACCACAAGCATCGGTGTAGACAATAAGATCATGATTCCCCTCGGGAACCACAAGAATAGGAGCATTAGTGAGAAGTTCCTTTAATGTCTGAAAGGAAGCTTCCCACTCATCGGACCAAATAAAACGAATGCCTTTCCAAGTAAGGCTGGTGAGAGGAAGCACAACACGGGAAAAATCCTTAACGACCAACAGTAATAACCCGCCAATCCAAGGAAACTACAAATCTCATGCACATTCTCAGGCCTCTTCCAATTCTAGATGGCTTCGATCTTTGAGGGATCGACAGAAATGCCATTGGAAGATACAACATGGCCTAAGAACTTAGCCTTATTCTCTCAAAAGTGGCATTTGGAGAATTTGGCTCTAAGCTGATAATGACGGAGGGTACTCAAGACAATTCTCAAGTGACTAGCATGATCAGCTTCATACTTAGAATAAATAAGGATGTCATCAATAAACACAAGGACTAACTTATCGAGATATTCTCGGAATTACTCGATTCATGAGATTGACAAAGAAAGTAGGAGCGTTCGTCAAACTGAACGGCATAACGAGCCACTCAAAAGAACCATAACGAGTGCGGAAAGCGGTAAGAGGTATGCTATCCTCCGCGACTCGTAACTGATGAAAACCAGTGGTAAGGTCGAGCTGAGAAAAGACCTTAGTACCACTCAATAAATCAACATAACATCGATCCTGGGCAATGGATACCTGTTCCTGATGGTTAACTCGTTAAGCTTGCGATAGTCAATGCAAAGCCTAAGAGTTCCATCAGACTTCTTCACGAAAACGACCGCGGATCCCCACGGAGGAAAACTGGACTGAATCAACTGCTTGGACTCAAGCTCTAAAAGCTGCTTCTTGAGTTCCTCATTTCCTCTTGTAGACATCCTCGTGGGAGGATGACTGACTGGCTGCGCGCCTGGAATGAGGTCAATACGGAACTCAATTGCCCGCTTGGGTGGCAAACCCGAAACAGGTTCAAAAACATCAAAAAAGTCACAAGCAATAGTAATACAAGATATATCATCATCATCTCACGAGTCAAGAGAATATAAAGCCATTTCGGAATTATCCACATTTCGAAGATCAAGTGATAGTTGAGTAGGCGAATCTGGATGTCGAAGATATAAAATCCTCTCCGAATAAATAATCCTGGCATCGTATCTCACTAGCCAGTCCATTCCCAAAATCATATCAAATCCCAGACAAGAAATAACGTGCAGATTCGCACAAAAAGAAAAGCCACTTAAAACAATCTCAACATCATCACAAAGCATACTAAGGGTCGTGGATCCCCCAATAGGATTCGCAATCCTTAAAGAAGTAACCATGCAAGAAACATCCAAAGATAAATCGTCAACGAGCTTTTTCGATACGAAAGAATGTGAAGCACCCGTATCGAAAAGAACTCGAATACTATGGTCATGAAATAAAATAGAACCTTCCAAAATAGATGGAATCCTTTGGGTTGAGAAGGACCTTCAGAAGCCTTAGCAGCATAAAGCTTGCTAGACTTGGCAACAGCCGGAACAGTAGGGCAAGTGGAAACATGATGACCTTCCTTCTTGCAATAACGACAAAAGAGAGGCTTGGAGCAAGCTCGAATCATATGATCAGGAGAACCACAATTGAAACACTTCCGAATGAAAGGTGTTCCAACAGATTGAGGCTGAGAGCTACAACCACCAGTCTTCTTCTTCTTAGAAGGAAAAGACCTAGACTTCTGAAATGAAAACTGCCTCTTGTTGGGGTTCTTGGAATCCTCAACATCATCACCACTATCACACTCCTTCTCGACGGTCTCAAGATGAAGTGACGAATCTACCAACTCCTTAAAAGAAAGCTTAAGCTGGAGCAACAAAGACTTCTTAAGATATTACTTAAGACCAGAAACAAACTTCAAATTCTTCTTATACGAAGTGCTAATAAATTCAAGACCATACTTAGATAAGGCCTCGAATGATGCAACATACTCAGAAACAGAAGATTTCCCTTGCTTCAACTCAAGGAAGCGACGAGTGAATAAAACTTTTTCAGATTCAGGAACGAACTTGAGTTAGAATCGTCCTTGAAACTGAGTCCAAGAAAGAGTAGACTCATCAATTTCGGCTACAAGAAGCTCATACCAATCAAGAGCACGCTCTTGCAATAAGCTAGAAGTTACAAGAACTCTATCATGGTTAGAAAGATCCATACGAGAGAAGATATGCTCGCACGTGCGAAGCCAAGCTTGGACTTCAAGAACAGACTCGGTGCCCTTAAACGGCATTCCTCCAAGATGAGAAAAATCACTGCACAGACGTGCAAAGGCAGACTTGCGAGGGGGAGATACTCGAGGAGGAACTGGAGGCTGAGTGCTCCTAAACGATTCCAAAAACTGATCGACAGACATATAAACGCCATCCGGATGTGAGCCACTGGATTGCCCAACATCCGAACGTCGTTCCCTGCCTCTTCCAGCCATACGCTGAGAGTAAGATAAGAGCAAGATTATTCACAAGGTAGATGTCACCAATCCAAATATGGAATACTACGGAACAAAATGCGTTCCTAGACGTATTCCCAATTTCTATCTAACCTTTGATGGTAGAAGGAATAGAGAGATGTGATAATTCGAAGATTTGTATCACTTATTACACTTTGATGTATCGTAATATGTGCATCTATTCTGTGTTTATCATATTTTGTCCTGAAGCTGGCTCTGATACCACGCTGTGACGCCCCACCTCTATACCCATGTTAGCCAAGGACACTACAGAGTAATGCCGTCACCTAACACGGAGAATAAGGCTGGTTAGGAGCAACCATCTATAGCCTTGCTTTAACTATCTATTGAATACATCGACAATAATCATACACAACAGATCGACATATCCAATGAATACTTAAAACAGAACCATAGGTGGTTGGAGGATCTATCAGAACAGAATATAACAACTCAAATGTAATATACATCACAGAACAGTAGATCATCATATACACATATACTGATACATAACAGAGTATACAAACTGATACACGTCAAGTGGTATAGAAAACCACAATATACATACGAATCCAAAAGAATACATATATCAGAGTTACAACAAAAGGGACTACACAAAAAGCTTTAACAAAAAGGAACAAGCTGGACAGTCTATTTGGAAGCAAAATAGGCTAAATCCAAAAGCATCTAAGCTAAAACATCTCGGTCTGACCCGAGTATAAAATACACGGGTCAGTCTAGCTAAACAAATCAGTTAGATAAACTGAACAACAATAACCTGGCAAGGTCTTACAGTATAACAAATATCTCTAAAAGAGATACAACAATCATCTAACAAAAGATGAATCAAAATAAGACAAGCCTCATATCATCTTTCATATCTTTCAAGATCCACCCTACAATATGGGGTCAAAAAGCCAAAATAAGTGATTCATTTTTAGCCCTTATAAAAAAAACTTATTTTTGAACCTCTTTCACGCTCATGTCATGTCGAGGTACTGCAGAAGAAAAAACTGCAAAATCTGATCCAATTTATCGTAATTGATTAGTTAACATGTTGGTTAACCGTAATGAAACCATGGAAATCCGTCGGAAAAGAAAAAATACGCATGTCCGATGAAACGATTGTTGCTATCTGCTCCAATAACGAATCATTGGTTTAACTGAATAACTAAAGAAAATAGATAGACCTTTCTCTTCGTCTCAGGTCGATGGATCTTCTCTGCTTCTCCATGGGTATCTGGTAACCGTGTATGTAGGGGTATAATCGGTGATTTGACAGCATAAGCAATAAGGAAGCCCAAATAGAATATTATTTCTAATGTCACAGGATATGACTATTAGCTAATCTGTCAAAATCCAATGTCGGTTCATTGGAACCATATAAACCCATACTTAGAACTCCTATTAAGAGAAAAATGGAACCCCCCGCAGTGTACAAAACAACACAAATAAACAAAGGATATGAATATCCCAAACAAGCCAAAAGGCAATAACAAATACCAATGAAGGTAACACAAGTTCCACAAGGTAATCGCTATATATCGTGCGGCTCAAAAAGACTGTAACAGCCCGCAAATCCGTACCCCTTGAGTCTACACTATTCCACAACAATCAACTCAAGTTGCATAGAAATACGAACCATTTGGGTTAAAGAAGAAGAGGTAGAAGAAGAGAAAACAAAATCAACATCAGAATCTAGCCATCGCAGCGGAATAAAATATAATAGATAGTAAATAATCTTTACTCAAAATCAAATATATCAGTTTACATATATTACATCATTAGAGTACATCAGTCACAGCTCACATCAATAATATACAATGGGATACACAACTACTCAACACAGCGGAATATATATATATACAAGTACGAGAGTACGTATCGACATCCAGCTTGTCTCTTGAGCTCCACAGCATCATATCCTGTATTCTATAATACTCGGTCTGACCCGAGCATTACAGTTAAATAACACCCGAGTCAGTCTGGAATACCAGCGTGAGAAAATCACACCCAATTGATTATTAAAGTTTCAAAAATCCTTTGAAAACAAAAGCATCTCGTAAGACCACGCCACAAATAAACATGTCGGGTTTTTACCTTACGATGGCTAAAACAATTTTTATAGAAATCCTCTGATATTATAATAGGGTCTATATACAAATACTTATAAAATAGCCGAAATTGTTACATGATTAAATTCCAGCTACTAGCCACAGAGTGGGTAATACAAACAAAACTCATAAAAGGCTCGTAGGGAGAATGGATTTCCAACAATGACTAGGCACTGGGGTACCACCTGTCACAGTACGGGGCCTAGATCACCGTACCGAGGATTACTCCCTTCATCCCCTGCAACACAAGGCCGGAACCATTCCTTACTGAACAGTCCCGAACAAGATAAACCCCGTGGTTGGCGCGACCAACCACCCACTAAGCCGAAATATATAAAAAGGGACATCTAGACAGGGGAAATATCTTGTCCTTCTTGGGCATGACCCACCTAACCTTGCTGCATATCCCCTGATTTTCAGTCATTCCCATTTGATGAGGCTTGAGGCTAAGCGTTACCTTTTAGAACGTTTCCACTTAGAATGCCCATCGCCCACCTGACGATGTTTCGCAAGCATTCGTCCATACAAGTCCGTCCCGGGTTCGAACGGAACCGAAGGCACTACTCCCACTACATCCATTTTGGAAATATCCTCAGGATTAGTAGCGACTAGCCCTTGCACTTCACTGCTCCATCTTCGACTCCGAACACGATTTTCGCACGAAACGTACAAACCAGATCGAAGTGGTTTTCGAGAAATAAATCTCGATCCCGGTCTCTTCGAAATGATCAACGCAGTTGGCCAATATTGATAGTCGGTTATTTAACTATCAATTAACATTCACAAACATCCATCAAACAATAAATAATTTCCCAAATTATTTATTAACCTTAAAATATCTTCACAAGATATATTTCTATTTTCAATCCTTTGAAAACAGTTTCAAAACCATCTTTCTTTTCAGAATAAACTTTCCCAAATATTCTCTATCTCCTCTGAAATCACCAAGCACAAAACTAGATTTTTTTTAAAAAAAAAAATAATTTAAAACATTTTACTTTAAAATATATACTTATAAAACATTTAAATTAAAGCTACTTTAATAATTTGTTGAAAATACATACTATATGAATATTTGAAAATAAAGTTACTTAGTAAATATAAAACTAGATTTCTTCTTATAAAAAACAAACAAAATACTAAGTTACTTCTTAATAATTACTACTAAAATAGATTAACAGAACATCTTACATGAGACTTTAAATATTAGAAATAATAAATTTTACAAAACTTACTTTCCTTAAAAACAATTGTAAATCATTTAATTTATCTTTAAAAATTTACCTTTTTTAGAAAAAACATGTACTTGGCTATCCAGAGAAAATTCCAACTTCAATCACCTAAATCAATTTTCCCAAATTGATTTCCAATTTATTTTATTTGAAATGGATTCTTTTGCTTATCAGTTCATTTCCAAATTCAGTAGTTATGGACTTTATTATTATTATTATTATTATTTTATTTCTTCTTTACTCTTTCAATAATCCAAATCTTAAATTCTAAATAAATGTTTGTTCTTTTTAATTACTAATACTGCATTTTAAAATTCATTAACTTTCTGTTTATTCAAATTTTCCTTTCCATTCTCAAGATTCATTTATTAGAATTTTAAAGTCACTTTATTTCTTTTCCAAGTTATTCTTAAATTTATTCTGTAATTATTTTACTTGCAATTTCCCTTCTTTTATTTTTCATTTCCAAAATCAAATTTATAATTTCGGTAATTCATTATACCCAATTATATCAACCAAGCCATAGCATTCAATACTTCCACATAATTCATTATAGGATATCAAACAGTCAGAACAAAGAATATAAAATAATTTAAATAAAAGTTGAGGGGTCCAGTTGGATCCCTCCAACCTGTTTTCCCTGCATTCACAGACGTTAGCACAATATAATATGCCAATTCCAAAGTATATCATACTATAGCACATCAATCAATCTCAACCATTCAAACAATTATTTAAATTTAATCATTTAAATTTAAATTTAAATTAACTGAGTGAGATTAACTCACCTTATGCCGTTTGTTTGCAGTCCACTTCCATTTCATTTTGTTTCTTCACAATATTGACCTTGAATAAACATTTATACAGTTTATTAATATTTGAATAAACCGAACAATTCATTTCCACTTAGTTAACTAATGATTTATTTAAACTAATAATTTATTTATTATTATATATATTTTTTAAACTAATTTCCCTTTTAATAAAATATTTTTATAAGTTTTATTTATTTTATTCTTCAATTTATTTTATATAAACCCACAATCATTTCAAAAATTACTATTTCATTTTCTTCTTTTTCCCAAAATCACATCTACAAATATATTCCTATCCGTAAATTTTTATTTTTCTCTGTGTATATATTCCCACATATATATACTATCAAATTAAAATAAACAAATTGTATACTTATGTACCATGATGATAATTATCACTATGAAATTTAAATTGAAACAGAAACTACCTCCATCGATCGAGCGAAAAATCAACGAGCTCCAGCTCGAACCCAGATCGCGCCTCCATCCATGTCAATGCCTATTCACAACTCTGCCCACGCAACTGTCATCACACGAGCACGCGACCCAGTCCACACCCGATGTGCGCCTCCCCGGCATCTACCCAGACCCCACAGCAATAGATTTCGCAAGCGGCCGCCATACCTCGACCTCCACGGCACCGCTCGCCGCCATAGCAGCTCCTACACTTGCCGATGATAACCCAAGTCACCCCTTCGCTGACGCTCGCGATCGAGCCCTTGAAGTCGCGTACGCTTCCCCTCTCGATCGATGCCCTAACCCTAGTCAATCGCCTTTCCTGAAACCGCTTTTCCCCACATACTCGCGAATTCCCCTCACGCGAGCGGCCATGAACTTGATTTGAATCGAATAGCTTATGAATTGGATAAGGGAGGACTCGGTGCTCAAGGTTCTGCATCGTCTATCTATTTTTTTTTTAAGCCGAGAATTTGTTTTAACGGAAGGAGGAGAAACATGCCCCTTTTAATTCCCTGTTCGTTCATTCCTTCTGAACAAAGCCATTATCATTTATTTTATTATGTATATTTGTTTCAAAATTTTCGGCTGAAAAGGAAGGAGCAACGTGATAAGAAATAAAGCAAGGAGGCGTATACAGGAAGGCTAAATTTTATTTTTTTCTTAAATTACATTTCATTAGATTATTCATCAATTTAAAGTTCCAGCACGTTTATATCTCGTACACTCACACACTAGCTCCGAACAAAACGAAATTTGAAATCCGATAATAATTCAATATTACGGATCCAATGGAACTGGTTTCGTCGAATTCCGAGACTGTGCCTCGAAAGGCTATTTTTAAATTCAATTGAAACGATATAAATTTCAAAACTGAACAAACAACTTCCAAATTCAATTTTAACACTTTTACTGCCTTCACTACCATCAATATAAATTTTATAAGCCTTCAATTTATTTTTAACCAGCTTAAAATTCCAGATTCAACAATTTACTCAACTTCAAATTATTTAATGCAATAGATTTAATTATCAATAATTAGTGATATTCGTAACTCAAATTAAAATTACTCTATTGAATACTTAAAATCAATTAAATATTCCGATTTTAGATGTTTGAAAATTCCGGGTCGTCACATTCCTTCCCCCTTAAAAGAATTTTGTCCCCGAAATTACTAATTAGGAAGAATGGTCCAATACCCATTTACTTACCTCCAAAACCAAACAATTCAACAACTTACTAACTATCTTTTTATAAAAGTCCCATTATACTTTCCAAACCTTTCCCTAGTTTGCAAACAATCCTATTTGTCCAACCATTCAAGTTTTAATCATAAAACCAAATTTGAATTATCCAAAATTTTCTCAAAATTTTTCTAACTCCCTAAATTCCCGAAAAATTTCGCCAGCGTCTCCTTTGCGCGGCTAGCTCGGTACTACTACAAAAAGGCCTTTACGGGCTCCCAAATCCAAAAAGAAAACAAAAGGCCAAGTGGCTCAATCCAAATCCAAATCCCAATCAAATTCCATACCAAATTTAAATACATACCTTATTGTCGGGCAATTTAAATTTATCTTCTGAATCAAAAACCAATTCTCTTTTCCCCTTTTACAATACCTGCATATCCTGCTTGGCACTAATATCCAATCACAATATCCCAATACATTTTTCGACTTTCTTACAAAATGTCAATATCTATTCATTTCAATATTATCTTTGATTATATTTGTAATATCAATTTTCAATCTAGAATTTTACCACTCCTTTCTTAAGTTAGTATAAATATTTTATATGTTTCTTATCTTTATTTCTCTTTACCTCTTTTAGTTTATACTTATTTTTATTCAAACCGATTTCCACATTACATATGTATTTCATTTATTTACAACTTTGAATTTTTTAAATTTTATCCTTCATTTATAACTAATTTAAGTCATTATTTAATTAGTTTCATTTACTAACTTATTTTAGTTTCCAATTCTAAATAGTTTTGTCGTTAACAAAATTTTCCAAAATTTTCTAACTCCCAAAATTTCTGAAAAATTTTGGCAGAGTCCCCTTTGTACGGAGGAGCTTTTGCAGTTTGACAAAAGAGATAAATATATATACATCGACCCACACGGTCGGAAAAACCAAAAACAGTTCATATTTCCTATTTTTATTGTGTAGGCGTACCTTATTTAGCATTTTAAGCAAGCAGCTTATTATTTTTAGCAAATAGCACAACCAAATCCAACCATACGGCTTCCAGGTACCTGTACTTACTCAATTTAAACATGTAAGTGCCAAATATATGCAGTTTAACTACATTTCACTTATTTATAATAGTTAAAACATATGAATTCTAAAAGAAACTCATACCAAACATCTTCATGTAAGCAATTTATATAGTTTCCATGCTAATTCAACTGTTCCAATTCATTTATATCCATTTTCACTCAATTCGGATGGTTTTCGATTCATTCGTATACAATTCCATCAATTTGAATGGTTTAGAACTCATTTGCTTACTTTTAATTTATTCTTAAGCAGATTGGACTCATATTTAATTCAACTGCTTTCAAAATCAATTTATTTTACTTCCACCAACTCATAGAATTTTAATTACTTCCATTTACATCCAACGACAATTTATTCTATGCAATTTGACAAGATTTATGTGAATAAATAAGTATTTATGTTTATAACCAATTTAAATTGACTCCAACTCAATTTATACTTAATTCTATTCCATTTCGGATTTATTCACCATCCATATATTCTCAGTTTCATTGCATTTCAATTTTTAATTCATTTACTTGCATTTCATTTTATTAATCAAATTAGTTTATTCAAAACCATTTACAACATAGATCCATCTCCATTACCAATTAAATTTCCTTTTTATTTTAATTCATTCACATCCATTCATTTACATTTAAAACCATTCCGTAATTGTTTATTCCAAACTATTTTATTTAGCTCAAAACAACCAAGCCATATCATTCAATAACCACTTCTCAACTTATTTAAACCATACTTCATTTGATTCTTATTTATCTCATCCATTCATTTATTCAATAAAATTAGTTTACCCACATTCACTTAAACCATTCTAATAAACTTGAAACATTCTATTTTTCTTATTGCCTCAAGTTATTTCAATCCCTTAATAATTTAAATGGTTTACAACTATTTATTTAAGCATTTTCACTCCATTAAATATTATTGGCATCACACCGAATTTTTTTTATTCCAATTAAAATTTATTCCTAGTTGATTTAAATCCAATTCACTATTATTAATCTAAATTTTAAGTTGAATTCAATCTAACTCCTTTCATCCTTTAGCTTAAGTTTATTCACTCCAATTTTATATTTAAGCTCATTTTATTTTCAAATAAATTTTCTTATTCAACTTAATTCTCTCCCAATCAAATCTCAATTTAAATCTGCAACTTCATTTGATTGGTTAATATCAAATTTAACTTTTCAGATCCAACTCATTAAATTGATTACATGGCCATCTCCAATTTACTTCCACTTATTTGGATTTTATTTGCAATTCATACCATTACTATTTTAATCCATTTCATTTTTATTCTATACTTCCAAATTATATTTATTTTGTTATCACCTCAAGTCTAATTTTAATTAATAACTCAAGTTCTGATTTTATTATTCACCGTTAATTTATCATCCAATTTATTAACTCACAATTCAGTTTCATTCTCAATTTGTTTCACTTCATCAACAATTTGAATCCATTTTAATTTAGAACTTGAGTTTATTTCCAAACTTTATCATAAAGTCACAATTCAATTTCATTAACTAATTTATTAACAAATTTGTTCGTCCTTTATTTATAATCCAATACCTGAATTTTAACTCCAAATATCACTCCATTAAATTTTCTTAGTTCAATTTAGTTTATGATTCAAGTTTGGATTTTCTTTACATTTTCCAACTCATCAAAATATTAAATTTGGGCTTTGTATTCCATTTTAAATTTTATAAGTTACCACTTATTGTTTTATACAATTCCATTCATCATAAGCTGGAATATATTCATCTTTTTTTATTTTTAACTCAAGCCTTATGCTTCTTTATAACCCAAGCATATTTTATTCATGCATTTTAATCCTTTTATAAGTTATTCTGGTTTATTTATTTCAATCTAATTCTTATCCAATTTATTTCTTATCCAACTTATTTTCTAGTTATCTAGGTAAGAATTTAATTTCATTAATTAATTCAATTGAATTCTCATCCCAACTCAATTTTACTTTAATCTAAATTTATTTAACTAATTCAATTTCAACTTAATTCGAATACAACAGGATCTTATTTTCAGCCTATCCAATTAATGTCAATCCAGTAAAAAAAAAAATATTTCCCATCCAAGTTAATTTCATTTTTATCTCTTCTCTTTAATTTTAATATTCCAACATTCAAAGCTTATACTCCCTTCCTGATTTAAAAATCATCTCAATTTATAAGCTTACAATCATCACATCAGGATTTTTTTAAACACCCGGCTTTAGCTTCAAATTATTTTGAAATCTCCAACATTTCAAAATCACATTTCTCAAAAATTTAAACCAATCCTGGTTTTATTCCCAACAAATTTCCTTTGAGATTTTCAAAAACAAACAAGTTTTCCTGAACAAACCAATTTGGTAGCAATTCGTCACTTAGAAATTTGAAAATGAATACTGATGATGCGGCCGTCATCATCAGAATTATTTTCCAATAATCCAAGTAATTTCAATGCTATATCACTTTCAAAATCCATTTTAAAACAATTTTCCTTTCAGAAATATCTCCAAAACAATGCTATCATTCATCTTCAAAAATACTTCCAAATTCCCGGAATTTAAATTTCCAAATCTTGCTTAAATAAGTTTTGATCATATTTCTTTTGTACAGTTTATGCTTATACAAATTCTCACTTGAATACATTTCAATTTTATAATTACATTTATAATTTATATTTATACATTTCATCTCATTATGACTTTATTTCCTTCAAACTTTGGTTATTATTATTATTTTTTTCAATTTCTAGTTAAATTTTCAGTTAACAATGATAATACTTTAATATTATCTTTTCTATCATCCAAGCAACCATATATTAGCTAAATAGCTTACAAAAACTTTCTTTATATCGAAAATATATTTTTGGGTAAAATTATTTCATTTACCCATATTTAAAACAATACCATGTCGATTGCTCTATTCAAATGTTTAGAAACCCCTTCGATACAGTTGCGCAGACTGTGTCGACGAAGGTTCATATGCCACTCAATAAATCAATCAACACAATATTAAAACAATTTATATTCACTAACAAATACGCGCTCATATCTATTAATACGCTCAAACTCATTTTAGAGTACTATAGACTCTATTTTAAATGAGTAATTTCCACCAGAGCCAAGGTTATCACCAACCTATGCTATGATACCAACTGTGACGTCCTAGGCAATTCCAAGGGAATATACATATCAATTAAACATCAGAAAATTTGCACGTGCTCCGTACTGTATAAACAAGGATCCATAAGCCCCAAGGATCCATAAGCCCCAAGGCTCCAAACCCAAATATCACTCTAGCGGCTCATAAAGACCAACTCTGAAAGCGATACAATAGGGCAACAAACCCGAAGGCACAAACCCGAAGGTATAAACCCGAAGGCAACATACCCGAAGGCAACAAACCTGAAGGAGACAGTCCGAAGACACTATCCCAAAGGCAACAAACCGTAGTGGTGAAGGTTCGGAGGCCCAGTACTGGACACCACTAACTGGCAGAATGTGTCACAACTCTCGAAAAGGAATCCGAGAAGTGGTAACGTGAGTCCCACAACCACCCGTTCGCACTAAACGGTTTACTATCCGTTAGTTAATTTCACACTCAAAGCAGTACAAAGTTTACATCATCTCATTGGTAAACCAGACCAAAAGGTCAAAACAATCAATCGAATAGGTCGGGGATTAATCGGAAAGATAAACGCGCGGATTCATTGTCCATGTTTTACTTAACTATTTAATCTTCTTTCCACTCCGCTCGAAGTGCGAAATTATGTGTGTCATTTAAATAGAATTTATAAATTAGAGAAGCAAGCTTTTAATACGATTTAAAAGATTATTTTATAAAAACCCATGGATGAAGTCAAAAAGGAATCATCAAGGTCAAATATGCATAAACAACTAATTGGAATCAACTTAGATCGATAAAAATTGGAATCACAAACAAATAGGCGCACAAGGAAAAACAGGGAAATAGGAGCAGGTCGGTTGACCGGACTCCCTAAGTCGGCTAACCGAACCAGAAACAGAAAGTTTCGTCTACAGCTTCGGTCGACCGGCCCAGGGGGTTCGGTAGGCCGAACCTGATGCCTTGCATTATCCTGCCCTATTTCATCGAAGTGCAAACACTCCCAAAATGCAACCGGTCGAGCAATGGACCTAAGGAGCTTTTGCCAATCGATACCCCAGCTCCATTGGCTCTCCGATTCGCCACCAAAAACATGTTCAAACATCAAAGTTAGGATCTTTAAAGAATTGAACCCAAACACTAAAAATTTGGATATTCACCAATTCAATCCAAACCAAAAGCAAGTGCACATGAACAAGTGTTAGGAATTCATACCCAACAATCAAAGATAGATATAAAGCATAGGTGTGAGATAAAGATCTCACCTTTCAACTCAAAAAAACAAAGAAGAAGAAGCTCAATTGCAAGGAGAAGACCAACCACTGTCCACTTCAACTCTACTAGCTTCAATCTAGGATCAAAACAAGTATTTTCCTAAGTTGGTTTAGGAAACATTCTGAAATTGAAGGAGAAAGAGTTGGAGAAGATGAAGAGAGGGCTTACCAATAGCTTCACTTTGATTTTGGAGCAAGAATTCAAGTTTACAAGAAAATTAGGCCTGGAATTTCTAATTCTTCTTCCTTTCCCCCATTTTCAGTTTTATCTTAAATTTTAAAATGGAAAATGAGTGAATGGAAGGAGAGGGACTGAGTTAGGGTATTTAATTAGCTAGTGGGCTGAACCCAAACTCAAAACCCAACCAGAAAAAGTAGCAAAATTCAACTTACTCCAAACATATCAAAGCTTATACTCAAAAAGATTGCAAACGCCATTTTAAACTCAATGGAAATGGTTTCGAGTCCTAATTCGTCCGTTTGCAAAAAGTAACATTTCGGATCCAAAAATCCGACTAACGATGCTATATTTAAATAAAACATTTAAATATATAACCGTTAAATATGCGGGTTGTTACATATATAGTGTAATGGAATATAAAACATACAGTAACTAAGTATATAGATTAATAATAAACTTAATAAAAGAGTTGAATTGAATCAATCAATTTATGTGGAACTAATTAATTGGTATTCAAATTTATAATAAATGGGTTTATTGTAAGAAATTGAAATTAGATACTACGGTAAACTGGAATTAAGATGAAGTTGAAAATATTAATGTAATAGCCTGAATTCAATGTTAAAAAATTTCCGTTTGATAGCAATATAGTGAATCACATAATGAAAAGTCAATTAAACAGAATTATTGGAAATTTAGTTTATAATTCTGAATATACTGGAATTGAAAATTTGACACTGCAATTGATAGATTAATCAACGATAAATTGACATTTAAATTTGTTTAAATAATTGTAAATGATTAAGAATTTAAAAATGTTGAAATTTGTCAATTATCGAAATAAAATTGAAAATTTGATTTAATTAATTAATTATTAATTTAATTAATTAATTATTAATTTATTTAATTAATGGAAAAATAGCCATTTTGGCCACTGACTCGGATTTCGACGAAACTAGTTTCATCGGATCCGTAACGGTGAATTATTGTAGGAATTCAAGTTTTGTAGCGATCGGACTTGTCGTTTGATCGTACAGACTCAAAACGCCTTGAAATTTATGAAATTGAAATCGATTGAAATCAATTTGGAAAATATTGATTTGAGCATAACTTCTTCGTATGATGGAATTTGGACTTGAAACTTGTTCCATCGCGTTTAAAATATTTAAAAACATCTATTTTGATATAAAGGTTGACCCAATTTGATTCCGGAGTTGAAACAGGCTTTTTGGGCCACTTTGGCATTAGCGCGTAAATCTATCTTATCCATCCATTCAAATGTCAACCCTGCCTATATATAACATGCTATAAACCCTAGCAGCCTCTGTTCCTCATTTCTATAGTTTTATTCACCTCCTCGCTTCAATGGCAGACAAAGCCTAATCAAAATTGCAATCCCAAATCAAATCCAAAGCTGAAATTTCAAACCCCTCAGAAAAATTCAAAAAAATTATTTATCGAAGCTTTCGATATACGCATCTCAAAACTGAAAATCGTTTTCCGATTCGATGCATCGTTTGTCTAGGATTTCTGAATAAATTCTTGGCCGTTCATCGCGCGTCGATGAACATTGTCGAATCGACGAACCATTTCTGGGTTTTGGAGAGTGGATGATGGTGAGTTCACCAGTATGCTTCGTTTTGCGATTTGACGGTTGGATCTACGGCAAAAATTGGCTAGGGTATCATACATATTGGTGGCGGCTGCAAAAATTTCGCGTCCCGATGGTGACGCGACTAACCGCGTGGCTCGGCAGTGGATCGCGAAGGAGCGCTCGAGTGGGGGAGGCTTTCGTTCGGGGTGACGTGGCTTGTAGCGACGCAAGGAGGACGATGAATGATGGTTCCTGTGTGTGCATCCCTGTAGGCTGCGTGCGAATTGAAGCTGCGTGAGTGATAGAAGATGATGACGTGGCACTAATGTAATCTGTTCTCTTTTTATTTTTTTAAAATTAAAATTCAAACACAACTATCGTTATATCTTTCACATACGATATCCATTTTATGCACGGTTTTTCTTGTTAGGATCGTATCTGAATTCCAAACTTTTTTGGCATGGGTTTGGACAAATTCTGAGACTGTCAAATTTTTGGGTTTAAATAGAATTTAAATTCAATTTAAATTCAAAAGGTGAGTGTTTTAACACACTTACAACTTCTAAAATTTCTTATGTTTGTTAAATTAATTGTTGATGTGATTAGAAATTAATTTATGACTGTTTGGCATATTTTTAATCATCATCTCAGTTAAATTACATTTGTTTTATTAAATCGTTATTTAATTTTTCATTGCATATAAACTGCCAGTTAAACAGTTATTTAATTATTATTGAATATAAATTGCTAGTTAATACCTATTGTTTATTATTCGTTCTATATTGATGCTATTGTTTGAATTGGATGGTGATTGTGATAAATGGTTGATGGTTGATATTGGATGAATGGATGATGTATTTTATATTGTTATAAACTGCAAGTTATTATGCATTTTCATTTCATTCGGGATTGCGGTTTGAAATGATATATAACTGTATTTTATTTTTAAATTACCGATTGAAATGATAAATATCTGTATCACTTGACCATAGGGTAGAAAATTATATACAGACACCGCGGTCTATATATATAATATTTTGAAATGATTTTCTATGATTTTGGAAAGGAATATACGGTTTAATAAATATTAAATTTTGATGTTATATAAATATTATTTTATATATATATAGTTAAATTCTTGAATTTAAGATATTAATAAATTTATTTAATAAAAATGAGTTTAAAAACGGAGTTTGATGGTTTATATTATATGGGTAAGTGCCTATTTTAGATATTACATATATAGAGTTTTAAATGACTTAAATGAAATTTAAGTTGGAAAATAAATATGAATTTTTTTTAAATTGAATTATTTAAGAATTGTACTGGAATAAATTTTGACCTGGAATTTAAATAAAAATGGAGATTTTAAATGGATATGATTCTTATAACTTGATTTGTTTTAAAGTAATTTAAATGAATATAAAGTTGAGATAAATGAATTTATCAAGTTAAATAAATTGAAAGAATATCCAGTTGTTTGAAGTTAAAAGTTTTACTTAAATTATATGGGATTTATTAAGTAAACGTTTCAAATCTAAATGATAGCAATTAAATTTGATATATATGGAATTATCAAAGAATTAGTTTGAAATGGTGGAATATTTAAAGCTTTAAAATATATGGAAATTTGAAAGGGTTTATTTGGAGGTTCAAATTTGAATTTGGAATTTATTTATGAAATTAAAGAAGCTATTTTATTATATAAAGTAATTTAATATTTAAACCATTTAAGTAATTGAAGTTATGTTTCAAAGCTATGGGTTTTCATGGTATATAGATTTGAAAGTGCTATGATTTTAGAAAAAGGATATATTTGAAATAAAAATGATATCATATTGATTTGGATTTTAAAACCAAAATGATATCGTATTTTAATGGTTTTGAAATGAAATATTTATTCTGGTTTTGAAGTATAATTATTTTAAATTTAACGTGGTGTTATAATAACGTTAGGTTGTTGAAGAGACCGGGATTGGAAGTTGTCTTACTCTCTGCCAACTCCGAAAACCACTTTAACAACTGTGTACGCGGTGGAGATTCCAGAATGAAGTAGGATGGTGGCGGCGTTTCCTTTGAGGTAAATACGTGACCCGACTCCCGTGAGTTGGCATAAGGTGGCTAAAACATGAGCGATTCTCGGGCCAATGAGGTCATTCTCTGATCGGACGCACTCCTTCGATATTATACTCTGACATTTGGATTTGATTCGATGGCCACTTTTGACTTTTGATTTTGGGGGTGTTGTTCAAGGTGGGCGGTAGTGGCTGCTACGCGTTACCACCAGCCGGGTGCTAAATTGGTATATCTACCCTGGCATTGCCTAGTTGTGACGTGTCACCTACCCTATCGCGCCTCGTACAAGTTTCTATTTGGGTCGTACCTATGGAGTATCCTTTGGTAGCCTCCCGATCAGGAGGTATTACGGTACTGTATAGACTATTGGCATTATTTGTGTTAAGGGCTATATGGGTAACCCCTTAACGCTATTAAAAAGTAAGTTTACTTTACTATTAGACATTATTATAATAGTGAAATATACTACATAGTAAATAGTTTAACGGTTCCTTAGGGGATGTGAATCCCGAGCATCTCTTGAGTTACCGCACTCAAGTTAAACACTGGATAGGAGATGTCAAATCCCGTAAATATCTCGGACGTCGTTACACACATATTTTTTTTCTGTTGATTTAACTCACATAAGATCTTTTAGTTCTGACTCGAGTGTTTTGTCTTTTCAATTCGCTGGGGTCTGTCCAAGCGTTTCAGGATTTGAAGATTTTATTCTGGAGGACGAAGACGAAGATTTGTAGTACTATTATTATATTATATTGTTCCGCTACACACTGCATTCCGCTGCATCGATTATTATTCGTTGGTATGTGCAACTCTGATATGTATTTTACATATATAATCAAATGTTTATAAAACAGCTTCATGAACTGTATATTTGATTATTTTATTTTATCGTTCCGCTGCAAGATTCTATTTTCTTTTTTTTAATTCTCTAGTTTTTCTTATTTACCCCATAACAATCCGCCCTTCCGTATGATTTTGAATTGGCACATGTGTCGATTTAAAGCGTGTGAAAAGGCAGGATGTTACAAGATATGTATAAGGAAATTAGCTAACAACAAATAAATCAACATACAGGTAAGATGTCCAATTTACTATAATGAAAAACGGGGATTTTTTCTGTTAAACACATGTCCAAGTTAATATAATAGCAGAATGGGTTTTTATTCTTCTTAAATAGATGTCAACATAATCTACTTGGTGAACTATGGTAGGAGGGTGATTTATTCTACCAAGCAGAAGTCAAATACAAGTTAATTACCATAATAACGGTTTATTCTGCTAAATGGATGTCATTGGGTTTCATATTCAATTGGGTTTATTAAAGGAAAATCGACAAAGAAATCCCTTGGATTCAAAATATTATTTTAAAAGAAACTTACATTAAAACAAAACCGATCTTCGGAATTAAAATAGTTAAATAACAACTAAACTCTTTAATAATAATTAAACTTGTAATTAATAATTAAATAATAATTAACTATTAAATAAATAAATAAATATCCTATAATAATTAAACCATAATTAATCTTTAATTGATTATTGAATAATATTTTAACCCTTAATTATTAATTAATCTCAATTAATTAATTATTCGGTAGTGAAAACTTAAATAAATAAATTATATCTTTATCTGAAATCATGAAAGTATAATTAAGTTTTAATTACATCTTAACTTAAATTTAACTTGATTAGTAATTAATTAATGATTAGATCCTTTTCTAAATAAATAAATAATTGAATTAAACTTAACTAAATAATAGTAAATTCTTAAGTAATAAATTAATTAATAATTAACCTTTTATTAATTGAAAAATTATAATTGCTTACTTAAAATTAATAATAAGTATCGATTCCCCTAACTTAGTTGATGATTAAGCACCAATCCACACTTCATTAAAATTTATAAACCTTATTTAAACTTAATTAGTTACTAATTATTGAAACTTAATTAATTAAAAATTAATCATTAAACTATTAATTTACTTATTAAAAAATGATTGTTATGTTTACAAAACATTTCAAACCACTTCAAATTTTGAAACTTACTTTTGAAAAATTCAAATTTTATCGAAGCTACATCCATAGCGACTATCGCTATGCATGTCATTTCCTAGAAATGCTACATTCTTCTTTGATAACTTATCACTTAAAAGCTTTCTAACTTTTTGAAATACAAAGTATGTATTTTAAAAACAAAGCAAAGTTTCCTAACTTTAAAAATGATTTTTGATTTCTAAATCAAAGCTCGTATTTTCATAAAAAGATTCATTTGTCGATAAACCAAGAAAAAATGCTAACTTCCTAAGCAATGAACTATAATCATGTCTGTAACGACCCGTAGATTTTCAATAATTAAAATTATTAATTTAATGAGATTTTTTGAAATGTAATATTGAAGAAAATAAAATTTATGATTATTAATAAAAGTTGTGATAATATAATGAAAATTAACAAAAAGGAAACATAACAAGGTTAATCAAAGTTATTAATTTTAAAGTATTACGTTTGGAAGTGTTATACGTGGGTATAAATTGAATATAAGAAAATAAAAGTAAGCATAGCATTAATTAATGAAATAACACATTGTTAACAGTAATTGAATGTAAATTAAGAAAATAGGTTACTGCAAGTTAATAATTAATGAACTTGAATGAACATTTCTTTAGTAACAATTAATATAATAACGGAAAGTGTGAATGTATAAATTACATAGAAACGTAATGTATGTATAAAGTAATAAACTGGTATAAGAATGGAATTAGGGAAAATTCATTAATTGGTTTTAAACCTTAATTAATGTGTAAATTGATAGAAGTACACATTTTGAAATATAATATTTATTTAAATTAAGATGTAAATAGGTGTAAATTAATATGTAAATAGGCGTACATTAGTGTAATGAGATAAAACTAATGTAATTAGGTATGAATGTAAGTGTTGTATAAATAAAAGAAATTTGTAATCTGTTAATGAATTTATAACGGGAATGAAATGTAAGGATGTTGATGTAAGCTAATAAATAACTAATCCAATGCAATCCCAATTAATTGAAACAATTGCAGGGTTTTAATCGATGTAAATAGGAATATTTGGTAATAAATTTAATATAAGAAAAATCAAATGAATGGATTTATTGGAATGGCAATTGATAATTAATGAATTTATTAAATTTTAAAGTTATAATTGATTGAAATTAGTAAATTAGGGAGTGAATTCAAAGTTATATTAACCGATGAAGTGATACGTAATAAATTGTAAATTGATATAATATAGGTTAGATTAGTAATTACAATGTTGTTATTGATAATAAAGTAAGAATGAGACTGAATTAGGCAAAATGGTGATAATCATTAATTGTTTACCCATTTATTTCATCTATTGAATTAGATTTAAATCCATTGAAATAAAACGTAATTAGAAACTACGTTAATGGAAATTAAGAGGAAATTTGAGAATATTAACGCAATAACTATGAACCAATGTAAATTGCATCCATTTGATAATAATAGATTGAATAATAGAATGAAAGTAATTAAATGGAGTTTTTGAAAACTTAATTTACAATTTCTGAATTCAATGAAATTGAGGTGAACATTGAAATTGTTAAATTAATCAACTCTAAATTGACATCTAAATTTGGTTTAATTAGTGTGAATGATTAAGAAATATAAAAGTGGTAAAAATTAACGATTATAGAATTGAAATTTTAAAAATTGGATTTAATTAATTAATTTTTAATTTATTTAATTAACTGGAAAATGGCCATTTTGGCCACTGACTCGGATTTCGACGAAACTAGTTTCATTGGATAACGGTGAATTATCGTAGGACTTCAAGTTTCGTAGCGATCGGACTTGTCGTTTGATCGTACGGACTCGAAATGCCTTGAAATCAATTGAAATCAATTTTTAATAACTTGATTTTGCCATAACTTCTCCATACGATGGAATTCGAATTTGAAAACTATTCCATCGATTTTTAAATATTCAAAAACATCGATTTTGATATATAGGTTGACCAATTTCGTTCCGGAGTCAGAACGGGCTTTTCGGGCCGTTTTGTCGTTCAACGCATATATCAATCGTGTCCATCTATTCTATTTCAGCTTTGTCTATAAATACCCTGTTATAAACCCTAATTCATTTCTTATTCCTTATTTCTGTACGTTCTATTAGCTCCTCTTTCCAATGGCTGCAAACCCTAATTTTCGAAAACAAATCCAAATCAAATCCAAAGCAAAAAATTCAAATTCTCCAAACAATATCATATTTTATATCATCAGAAAGCTCTCGAAGAGCGCATCTCAATTCTGCTATTCATTTTTGGATCTGGGTTTCTGGCTGGTCGAAATTGGTCGATTTAATCACGGCCGTCCCTCATGCTGTAATCATCTTTGTCTGATCGTCAATTGGAGGTTTCGATCATGTAGAGATCGATGAGTGCTTCACATCCATGGTGTTCGTTTGATGGATTTACAGCTAGATCGCCTCGATATATTCAATAAGGGTTCGGTTTAATTGCGGTGGCTAGGGGGTTTTTTGTCGACCTGTGGGCGATCGAAGGTGGGCCTCGGAGCTGTGGCGACGTCGGCAACGTCTAGTGGTGATGCAAAGAGGCGGAGTCGAATCGACGAGAATGTTTTGCTAGCGGCATTTGGGTTTCTTGCGTGGTCTGGAACGATGGACTCGGCCTGATTCTCGCATACAATACTCGTTGAGACAATGTGGCTGCTTCCTACTGGTAGTTGTTTTCGTTTTATTTAATTTCGATTTCGAATCTTCTAATCGCAATAACTTTTGCATACGAAAACGAATTGACGCGCGATTTTTTTGTTAGGATCGAATTAAAATTCCGACATTTTGGCGATGGTTTGGATAAATACTAAGGCAGTTTGATTTTTGAGTTTAAATTCGATTTAAATTCAAAAGGTGACTGTTTAACCTACTCACAACTTCTAAAATTTCTTCTGTTCATTAAATTTAATATATGTTGTGATTATGAATTTATTTATGACTGTTTTGTATATTTTTAATTATCATCTCAGTTAATTCATGTATTTAAATTAAATTGTTATCTAATTTATTATTGAATATAACTGCCAGTTAATTACCTTATTATATATTATCAGTTATATACTGATACTAATTGATTGTTTTGGATGATGATTGTGATGGATGTATGATTTATGACGGATGAATGGATGTTTTATTTATATCATCGTAATCTACAAGTTCTTTATTGATTTGTCATTTTTGATTCGGGATTGCGGTTTGAAATGATATACAACCATATTTTTATTTTAAATTACAGATTGAAATGATAAATATCTGTATCACTTGACCATAGGCTAGAAAATTATATACAGACACCGCGGTATATATATATAAATATTTTTGAAATGATTTCTATGGTTTTGTAAAGAAATATATGGTTTTATGAGATATTGATTTGGATATTTTATAAATGCTATTTTATATATAGTTAAATTCTTGGATTTAAGCTATGAATGAAATTGTTTAAAGTATAAAATAAGTCTAATAATAAAGTTTGATTTTATTAAAATATAACATGGATAAGTATTTACTTAAATTATATTTTAATGTAGAGTTATATTGATTTTTATAAATCAAGGTCGAGAATATAGTTTTGAAATTGATTTGAGATTTTATTTAATTAAGAGTAATATTTAATAAGAATCCATTTGGAACTTATTGAAATTGTGATTTTAAAAGAATATGGTTTTATAACTTAATTCGGGTTTAAGGTGATTTAAGTGAATACATCAAGTCTAACAAATTGAGGAATATTCAGTTATTGAAATTTGAAGTTTTATTTAAAGAATATTGGATATATTTAGCAAATATTTCAAATTTAAATAATAGTAAAAGTGATTTTGGTATATATATGAATTATAAAATTTAGTTTTGAAATATTGAATATTTAAGCTTTGAAAAATATTGAATTTGATGGTTTGTTTGGGGATTTAAATCTGTATTTGGAATTGATTTGTGAAATTGAAGTAGCTATTTTATTATATAAAGTAACTTAATATTTAAGCCATTTAAGCGGTGTAGTTAAGTTTCAAAGTTATGAAATTCAGAGTTTTATGTTTTGAAAGGTTATATTTCAAGCGTTTGGTTTCAAAATATTATAATTTTGAAAGTGTTATGATTTTAGAAAAGGATATATTTGAAAAATGATATTATATTGATTTGGGTTTTTAAAACAGAAATGATATCATATTTATATAGTTTTGAAAGGGATATTATATTCTGGTTTTGAAGTATAATTATTTTAAATTGACCGCGGTGTTATAATAACGTTTGGTTGTTAAAGAGACCGGGATCGGAAGTTGTCATACTCTCTGCCAACTCCGAAAACCACTTTAACAACCGTGTACGCGGTGGAGATTGCAGAATGAAGTAGGATAGTGGCGGCGTTTCCTTTGAGGTAAATACGTGGACCCGACTCCCGTGAGTTGGCATAAGGTGGCTAAAACAGGAGCGATGACGGGCAAAGAAGGTAGCACCTTTTATCGGACACATCCCTTCGATATTATACTCTGACTTTGGATTGATTCGGTGGCCACTTTTGATTTTTGATTTGGGGGTATGGCTCGAGGTGGGCGGCGGTAGTAGCTGCTACGCGTTACCACTGTCCCGGAAGCGTAATTGGTATATCTACCCTGGCATTGCCTAGTTGTGCTGTGTCACCTACCCTAGCGCGCCTTGTACGAGTTTGGTTTTCTCCCGTAGCCCATGGAGTATTTAGGGTAGTCTTTCGATCTGGAGATGCGCTGATACTGGATGGACTACTGGGACTATTACGTGTTAAGGTGGAAAAGTAAAGCCTTAATGCTATTTAAAAGTAAGTTTACTTTACTATTAGACATTATTATAATAACGAAATATTACTACATAGTAAATAGTTTAACGGATCCTTAGGAGATGTGAATCTCGATCATCTCTTAAGTTACTGGACTCATATTTATTTCTGTTCATTAGCTCACATAAGATATTTTAGTTTTGACACGATTGTTTTGTCTTTTCAATTCGCTCGGGTCAGCCTGAGCATTTCAGGATTTGAAGGCCTTAATTCTGGAGGACGAAGACAAAGAATTATTATTACTATTTGTTATACATTCCACTACACCATTGTATTCCGCTGCATTATTAATATTCTCTCGCATGTGTAACTCTGATATGTATTGTATAAGAAAAATCAAATATTTTGTAAAACAGCTTCATGAACTGTTTATTTGATTATTATATTTTATCATTCCGCTGTAAGATTCTTTTTTGTTTCATTTCTTTCTTCCTTTTTCTTATTCGCCCCATAACAATCTGCCCTTCTGTATGGTTTAAGTCTGACGTGTGTGGTTCATCGTCGATTTAAAGCGTGCAAAAAGGCGGGTCGTTACAATGTCCATCATAACATATACATCTCACAAGCCAAACATAAGCAAACACATATTCATGCATGCATAACCAATACTTTATACTTCAAATCAAAGCCTAACTTTTCAAACACATAACAACTTCATTCAAACATATTCAACTAAATAAAAACCTGACAACATCAAGCCACATATCACACACAATTTTATGCAACGTTTAGAATTAAAATTAAATTTTTAAATCAACAAAAGTTTACTCACCAAAAATCTTTGAAAAGTTGAAATGCATTAGAATTTGGAAATCTTGGAAAACCACAAAAATTACTCGAAAATAGGTCAAATTCCGCTCAATATTTGGCCATATGACTCCTAGAATTTAGACAAAGGTAAAGTTTTAGGAAATTCTTTTCTCTATCATTAAAAAGAAAATCACTAAATTTGGATTGTTGTGAGGAAGATATGGTCAGAAGAAAGAGTGGTATTTTCAGGCTTGAAAATATAGGTCCAAAAATGAGTCGGAAAGAAATGCAATTTTGACCCAAAAATATTCAAAATATGAAAAGCCATTCAAATGAAAGTTGTTGCAACTGAAATTATATAGTGTTTGGAAAAACGAAAATCTTGATTTTTAGTAGTATGCAGGAAGTTATGGCCGAATGAAATGCGAGTAAAAATGGAGAAGAAAGAGTTTTAAAACAAGGTTTGAAAACATTTAAAACAAGATAAATTTTTGAATTTTAATTTTGAAATTTTAAAATAGGTAGTCATTAAAAAGGATCGTGAAGCTAAGAAGAAGATGGTGATTCTTTGAATGAAGAATAAAAAATTGAAAATGAAGGGAAAAGAAAATGAAGAAATATATTTTATATGACATAGAAATAGCAAATTACCATTTTACCCTTTCCTTTGCCCTCCGCTCCTTGCATGCCACCTCACTACTCTTTTCCACCTCACGATGTATCCGACCCCCTAAGTCACCACACCATCATGTCAATGCCAACATCATTTTAATGCACTTGTACTTATGTTTCTAATGTTATCATTATATATTAAAATATGTTTAACTTTTTTTTTATAAAATAATAAATCCTATATTATTTCATTTGCGTATCTAAGTATACATACATATACTCATCTGAATTTTCATGTCTAAATATTTATAAATGTATGTATGTGTGTACCATAGTGTCACGACCTTTTCGGTAACTTTCTACCGATGAAAAATCGAAAATTCGAAAAACGAATTCCAATCGCATTTTCAACCTTTATTCGAACTAAATATTTTTGTAAACGAATTTTGAAAAGATTTTACCATCATTATTAATCATTAGAAACGGTTTTATTTTCGTTATAAAATTTATTATTTGAATATTTAAAATTAATTAAATATTCTTAAATAAAAGCGATGAAATTTCGGATTGTTACACCAATGGTCTTACTACTATAACTAGATGAGGTGTTCGACATTTTCATACACTGCAATAACAAATTAAATAAATTTCATTAACTATTTTGTAAAATAAATTTCATTGACTTTTTATAAAACAAATATATTTTAATATAAAACTGATTCTATTAAAAATTTCAAAAAAAAAATTTAGGATGTCTATCACCCAACTTCAGTTTTTATTGACAAATTTTGATCAATGAAATTTACTATATTATTTCATTAAGAGAATGTAATATATAATTTTATTAATCGGTTTTATAATCAAATTTATACAAACTTCATATTTTATCAACAAGCAGATTTTATCAACAAAATTATTTCAAACTTTTTTTGGAATATATCAGGAAAGCAAAGAGAGGATATTTTTACTCGGCCGCTATTGAAACTTGACCTCACGAATTGACCTCGCCATGCCTCATCCGCCTTGCCTGAGTCGCCTCGTCGTGAAGTTAATATCTAGGATTTTTTTTCTTGCTTGATTTGACATCGATTTTGTTTCCTTTAGTCGCGAAGTTGAGATCTAGGGTTATGTTCTTTTTTCCAACCAATGATGAAAATGTGAAATAGCATTTGAACTTTAGAACTGGATTAGTGAATTGCGATGCAATAGAATAAACGGATCGGGTGCATTATTAATAGGCTTGGTATTATAGAATGTTTTTATTATTAATGTATTTGTATGTTACAAAACTATGGACATAATATAACATACTATTCAATTATATATAAAAGAGAATAAAGATTTTCATATTCTTTTTTCTCATTAATCGGAAGCAAAATACATATCTCCCATTGATTTAAGTAAAAAAAATTGCAATTGCCTCCTCCAACTCTTTTCCAATCGCAATTTATGTATCCATTGTATTTATTGCTATTCGTTGTTTCTTCTCCTAGCATTCTTCTGCTCTTAATTTATTAATAATTAAGAAACCTTATTTTTGATAGTTCCCCTTTCTTTTTCTGTAACTTCGTCCTCTCTTTCCATTAATTTGCAAATTTATCTTCCTAAAACTCTATCTCCATTTCTGTTTAATTCAATACTCTAATATGTTTTTCAATTTTTTCAACATTTCTATTTGCTCTTTTGATTCTCATAAACTATCTCTTTCGAAGCACTTAAGGAAACACCTTATACTTTGTAAGAAACCGTTGAATTAGAACCATCTGAATCTGGAATCTAGATGTTTTCATTTTGTAGGACACCATCATCGATAAAGACGAATATGGATGTTTTATTTGGTAACTTTCTTTTCATCTTTTTAACGGTAGTTTAAAGTTGTTTGTTGATTACTTTCGTTTCATCATTTTCAAAGTAGTTAAAAGTTTTTGATTTTCTCATTTCTGAAGTTGTTTTCTTATGAACGTTTTTGCATCTGATCTCCATGCTTTGGTTCTTTTCACCAAATCAATAGGTAAGTTTTCATTTTTTACTGTTACATTATTGTTTTAATCCTTATTTTGTATAAATTTTTCATATTTTCCTTAATCTTATCTACTTCAGATCGGGTCTATAATTAAACTAACGTATGTTCTTATTTTTAAACATTTTTCCAACTTTTTCAATATTTTTTGTTCATGTTTGGTGATGGTGGTTGTCGCCTGGATTTTATTTACAATTTCTTCTATTGTCGTAAAAGTGTTTCATGTTACCTAAAAGATATATACCTAATTATGAGTATCATAATCATAAAAGTAAAACAAAAATTCACAATAATGACATTTAGGTGTGTTTTAAACATTTTGTTTCTTCTATATCCTTGATTGTGTCAATATTATCATCTTTAAACCACTCTATACTGTCATTTTCAAACCTTTTTCCAACTTTGTCAATATATTTTTTCATGTTTGGTGATGGGTAGTTGTCTCCATGATTTTATTTACAGTTTCTTTTGTGATTGTAAAAGTGTTTCATGTTGTCTAAAAAGATATATATCTAATTATGAGTATCATAATCATAATAGTAAAACAAAAATGCACAATAATGACATCTTAAGTATGTTTTAAATATATTTTTTTCCTATATTTGTGATCATGATAATATTATCGGTTTGATGGACAAATGTAAAATATTTATTTTTGAATATTGATGAAGTATTTCACATTGGTTAAAATGTTGTGACCATTATGCATAACTTGTTTATTAAAAATATGCACATAAAAGGTTTGTCCACACATTTATAGCAGTAGAGCCCTTACTATCTAATCATCATTTACAATTTTGTTACCTTTGTAGCCTTATGTGTTATGAAATTTTTATTCATGTTTTTATATTACTCTAACAATATAATTTCTTATAATAGTAAACTAATCAAGTATATTATGTTCTACACAATCAAATTTATGAATTTTGCGTTTGATTTTTTTGTGCACTGTTTCTTTGTTCTCCAATAATGACACCTTAAGTATGTTTTAAATAATTGGTTTCTTCTACGTTTGTGGTCATGCCAATATCACTAATTTGACTATCTAATGTATAATATTTATTTTTGAATATAGATTAAGTATTTCATGTTAGCTAAAGTGGTGTGACCATTTTGCATAAGTTGTTTATTAAAAATATCCACATAAAAGGGTTGTCCACATATTTATAGCAGTAGAGCCTTTATTATATATCATCACTTACAATTTTATTACCTTTGCAGTCTTATGTGTTATTATGAAATTTTTATGCATGCTTTTTTGTTATCCTAACAATACAGTTTCTTTTAATAGTAAACTAATCCTAACAATACAATTTCTTTTAATAGTAAACTAATCAAGCATATTGTGTTCTACATAACCAAATTTATTGAATTTTGTATTTGATTTCTTTTTGCTTGGTTTCTTTGTTCTCCTAATAAAATAGTATGTCATATCTTTGTTATAGTCGTTCAAAACCTTTGGTTGTTTGCCTCATCTACTCAATTGTTTATTTTTAGATCTACTGTCCTTAGCGGCCGTGTATTGCCAAATGCAATCATAGCCATCATTTGTAATTCTAAACTAATCACCTGTTTTCTTTGTTTGCAACATAAAATTTGGGTTGTGTTCCCATATAAAATGCAATATGTTTGTTTTACCATGGCTTTTAATGTCCATTAAATTTCACTATTTTGCTAAACCTTATGCTTCTTCACCAATTGTGTTCTTAGAATTGAATTCCTTGTTTTTATGGTATGTTATTTTTGTCTTCTTAACAAATGTAGCAAAGCTAAAGGAAACAAAAAATTTAGATGCATTAATTCATATTATCCTATGTTTTCTTCACACTATACCAAAAAAATTATTTGCTATTAGTAATACTGACATAAGAAGACAAAAAATTTGAACATTTCATTCATAAATACTTATATTAATTTCTTAGAACCGCTCTAAATGAATTATATGATCTGCTTTACCTTATTACTTCATTTCTTCCCAAAATTGAAAGAGCAATTTTTTTGGGAATGAACCACATTTTATTAACTATTTTCAAGTTAAATCCATGTTCTTTTATAAATATAATCTTTTCTTGCTTTTTTATTGTACCAAGCTCAAATTTAACAACCGTATTTCACAACTGTAATTCAATACATAAATTTTGATTAATTTTCATTTCGTCGGAAGTATTTTACTATTTACTACAACTTATTTGCATATTCACTTTCATTGTTTTCTACCTTTTTTATCGTTTAATGATACACTACCAGTCATGATCTTGGAATTTATTTTTTGTTCCCACTAAAATGGTTTTATTGTGAAGAATATGTGGAAGATGTATCCTACTTTGACTTTCTTACTTCTTGTATTTACTGGAAGTTATGGTATGTTGCCCTATGGCTTCCTAAGGTATTGAGCAAAAATATAACAAGTAAAAAATTTGATGTACTATTGTTGCCTTTTAGCTAAGTTATACATTTTTTTAGATTGCTAAAGCACGAGTAACTATATTTGAACACCAAAACACACAAGGTTATACAACTAAAATTGTGCTAATAATCTTTCTACTTTATTTTATAATCGAATACATGTACATTTTTTTGTAACTTATACTTTGTTTGCAAACCGTCAATGTATGTTGATTGGGTAATTGACTGCTACAAGGTTAACAAAGTTGTTTATGTAGGTTTTTCCACTTGCGTAGTATATTGGGCAGTTTATTTAGTTTGACCTTATCATTTCATCAAAGTTTCTTACATTATGTCGTTATTATGAAGCAAACTTTCTTGTCTTTTCCATTTGCTACAACTTATTCAAAATACCATTAAGTTATAGTTATTATGGTAAATAAGAGTGAGGATTAGATACAAATATTATTATATGGCACTTCATGGGTGAATTTATGTTTAATTGCGCAATATATGTTACACCCTGAAAACAATGAAGCTCCGTTGTGCTAATCAGTAGAACTCAAGGGATATGTTTAGATTTCAAGTATTAGTTATATTCATTATTTGGGATTGTGAACTTGAAATCTTGATAAGAATCAATTTAATGTATGTTTCAAAAAAAAGTGAAACTATGTGCTGGTACCTAAGTTATCCAATTAATTTTGAAATTTTTAACTAATACATTAATTTTCATCTTCAATCTACTTCGCACATTCAAATCACTAAGCAATGGTCCTATGTTTGAATGAAGTTAGTTTAAACTGCCATAAGTTCATTTCAATCATCAAATGACTTTGATAAAATGAGTGAGTATATATTAAAGCTTTAGAAGATTATTTTTTTGTGTTTATATCATTTTCGTTAGTACGAAAGGTTGGAAAATAAATTTAATGCATTGAGTATATAATTTATTTTTAATATAAAAAAGTGAGGGAAAAGAATATTGATTGAAAATTTAAAAAATTACTAAGAAATGAGTTGAATTAAATGATCATGTTAACTGTCATTCAAAAAATATTTCTGTATTTATAGAAATAAATATTCGATGGTAACAATAGATAAATATTGTTGTAATCCATATGCTTATTTTTTACTTAATTTTGATTTTTCAAAATCTACTTGATTTAAAATTTCTCAAAAAGGGTCATCTTTTGCACATTGATTTTCTTTTCATAAGCTAAGTAATATGGAGCTTGCGGTCATTACCAAATTGTGTAACATTGTCACTGTTCTCTAATGGCAAGCTTATCATTATGCTATACAGATGAACATTCAATCCATTGGGTTTAGGCACGGGGGACATGGAAGGATGAAAATCTCTATCAGCATATGATGCTTGGTCAATGATGCTACACTTTTATCCGAACACTAATTTTTCTTCTTTATTTTTTATGTGCATCGAACCAAACAATCCTTCTTCCTATTTGTTGTAATTTTGTAAACGTTTGCTTTTATGGACATAATTTTGCATGTCTTGACTTCTATGTTCAGCATAATTTGATGTTCATGTATTTGATAAGATTTAGATAACACCCTTTCATTCGTCTTTCAAACAAAATATATTTTGTTTGATGTAATTTGTTTATGATGTTGATATATTTGTCACAAGTTAGTATTTTCTTGATTGGAAATACTAGGTCCTCTATTTTATTTTATTTTCTATTTTCCAACTAGCTACTATGCTTTCAAATTAGTTTAATGACCAGCAGTACAATTTTTCATTTAGGTGCTAAAGAAATGCATTGCCAATCCTCCTTATTTTGGAAGCACGTTGGATTGTGCATCAAATTGTTTACGCATGAGCCATCGTAAACCATTCCATGCCACAGTTATTTTTTTAAGACAACCACAACATTTGTACCGAATCATTTGGGCCAATTGATCTGTCAGCACATGATAGCTCAAGAGTACAAGTGCTAAATATGTATCACCTTGCTATATATCCTTTTGTGATGTATAGACTATGTTGTTCTAATTGTTTCTATTTGATAATAGGATGGATAATACATTAGATTAGTTTTCGAATGCGCCTATTGAATCGAAATCTTTATTGTGCATGATGTTTTATTGTTCGAAATTTAACAGTTGCATACAGATTTTTTTCACATTACTTTGGTTTGAACATGGTTTACAAATATGATTTTACCAATAATGTACTATTGTATTTTCAAAGCTTTACATTCAACGTCATGTGTGCAGCACGGTTTCACACTCGTATTAAATAACAATAATAAAATATGTATTTCGTTTTACAATGGACGGATCTTTATCGGATTTAGATACCGCCCTATTCGTATCTGTATCTAAAATATATTTCGAATATCGGATATCCGCGTCCGTTTTTCGAATATCGGATATTTTTCAAAATTTCGGATGCGGATGTAGACGAATTTCAGATAATTCGGATACTCACTGACAGGCTTAGATTTATGTTTCCTCTCCTTTGCAAAATTAATTCACCCCTTATTCTTCTTCTCTTTTGTTTCCATTATTCTCCATATATACATATATGTATGTGTGTGTGTGTGTGTACACACATACATGTATATGTATATATATACATGTGTGTGTACATATACACACACACGTATGTGTGTGTATGTGTGTGTAATATACTAATTTATAATTTTTATATTTCCTAGAATTTGTGGATAAAAGAAAATAGCAGAGCTTCGCTTTTTGATTCAGGAAATATGAGAAGAAAAGTGGAGAGTTAGGTTTGTATTTATAGGCATACGAATCAATTACATTCATTAGATTTCAACATATTATATCCGGGTCGTTCAACCTAGGTTTAATCTATAGCCGCCACCCACAGTGGTCGACCCGTTGAGCCGGAGTGTCAACCGCTTACAGGGTTTATTTTAATTAATGTACGCTTTTTTTTCTTTAATTCCTTTTTCCTATTTCATGCCATTTTAGTTCAAATCTAATTAACGTTAGTCTTGCTTACCATTAAGTATCCATTAATGTTAATTTATTACTATCTATTTTCTAATTTTCTTTCCTTCAACGTTACCATTCTTATGTATTCACGTTTGTTTTAACGTTACTTAATTCTCATTTACTTATTTCTTTTTAACGTTGATTTAGTTTGATTCACTACTGATCTCCTTTTGCTTCCTTCTCATCTCTGATTTGATTAGATTCAACATAACCAATTACTTAAATGATAAGATTTACATCTAAAGTTTACATTAACATAGTTTATTGATACTTATTTATTTTTGCCTCCAATTTATTTACTTTCACGCTTTCTTAATTAGATTTAATTTAGTCGAGTGTCCTTAATTAACATTCATATTTAACGTTGGCATTTATACTTAATGCTCATTTTAACGTTAAGTCGTTAACATTTACTTCCTTAATAGGTTCTGAATTGTTTACAATCTAAAAACTTCAAATGTTAATAAAATTTTCGTTTGAACTTCGATGGTAAAACTTTATATATGAATATTTATCAGAAAATCGCCACAAACCCAACGGTGTAAATTTCATAACCAAATTTTGATGTTTAACAAAATTATATTTTTGGGCTTTAATAATTACTTATTAATTAATTTTCTATTTATTTTACGAAATGTTACAAGTGTACTAAAATCGAATAAAATTATCAAATGCAGCCAAAATTATTACTACATCACATAAATATAGTTCAATTAATCCAAAAAAATGTTTTTAAATTATAATTGCATTTTCTGAAAGCATTTAAACTTAACTGTATTTTCTTAATGTAGTTGAATTATAACTGTATTTAAATTGAATAAAATTATCAAGTGCAAACCAAAATTATTACATTACATAAATGCAGTTAAATTAATTCAAAATATGTTGTTAAAATATAATTGCATTTTATTAAAGCATTTAAGTACAACTGCATATTTTTAAAGCAGTTAAATTATAAAATGTATTAAAAATGAATGAAATTATCAAATGCAACCAAAATTATCACTGTAACCCATAAATGCAACTAAAATATTCAGATGCAATCATTACTACATTATCCAAAAACAAATTACATTCAATTAAGTTAAAAGATAATAAGTGCATTATCGTAATGCAATTAAAACAACTATATAAAAGATACGTTATCCGAAATAAATGCAGCAACACAAAAAGGTAATACAAATAATCGCATTGCGTAACTGCAGTTAGAATTGCTACGTAAAATTAAGATTTTCAAAATTTTATTTTTACGTATTAACAAGATATATCATTGGAAAGTTTATTAAATTTATGATTTAATGGTGTCCGATTAATGTACAAAAAGCATTCACATTTTAAATATTTGAATTAAATGAATTGATGGCCTGTGGTATTTGTCAAGTGTGACATTAAAGAGGTAAGGATCTAATTTACAAAAAATTAACGGTAGGAATCCGGTTTATATTTCAAAAATCCCCTCTGCTATTTAACTTAGCTGCTGATGTTTTTACTAAAATTATTAAAAGAGCTGTTGATAATGGTTCTCTAGGAAGTGTTGGTAATGATATATCGCGTAATGGTATATCTGTTTTACAATTTGCGAATGATACCATTCTTTTTTCTTCTCATCTTCCTAGACACATTATTACTCTCAAGTTTATTCTTTATAGTTTTGAGCTTTTATCTGGTTTAAACATTAATTTTGACAAAAGTTCTGTTCTTTTTTTAAATGATTTTGATAAAGTTGAAAACTTAGTTGCTAATACCCTAAATTGTAAAATTATGAAATTTCCTTTTGATTATCTAGGTTTTGCGATTAGACCTACCAAACTCAAGCATGACGATTGGCTTATTATTATTGATAAAATTAAAAATACGATTTCAAACTGGAATGGGAGATTTCTTTCTAGAGCAGGTAGACTTATTTTAATTAACTCGGTTTTATCAGTCTTACCTATCTATTGGATGTCTATGCATCTTTTTCCAGATTGGGTTATTGATAAAATCGATAAAATCAGAAGAGATTTTTTATGGAGTGGGGATAATACTAATAATAGTATAAAATGTCTAGTGAACTGGGAAACTGTTTGTAAAGCTAAAAATGAGGGTGGTTTGGGTGTTATTAATTTACGCAACATGAATTTGTCTCTTTTAGGTAAATGGCTTTGGAAGTTTATAGATATAAATGATAATGCTATTTGGAAAGGGATCATTTCCAAATACTATTATAATGGTAACTTCAATTTACACCAATTCGATCATTCTTTTTCCCATATTTTTTCTAATTTTTGGAAAAACAATTTAAAATGTTATAATTTTTTTAAATTAGGAACTAAGACGATTGTTCATTCAGGTAATTGTACTTCTTTTTAGCATGATTGTTGGATCTCGATCTTGCCTCTTAAATTTGATTTTAAGGATTTGTATGACATTTGCAACTTTAAGTATGCTTTAATAAATGAAGTTTATTCTCCGGGGAATGATCCTCCTTGGAACTTTAGCTTTAACAGAATTTTAATTGGTACTACCCTTAGGCAACTCTCTTTACTTTATGCCAGATTAAAGCTTTATAATATTGATTGTGACAATGATTTTATCAGTTGGGAATGGGATAAATGTAAGAAATATACTCCTAAATCTTTTTATAGATTTATTAATTTTTCGAGTACTATTAATAACTCTTTTAAATATATGTGAAAATCTAATGCTCCTCCTAAATCCAAAATTCACATGTGGCTAATTCTTCATGGTAAACTTAATACAATTGAATTTTTAAAGAGAAAAAATATTCATAATGATAACAAATGTTATTTTTGTAATCTGCATCTTGAGGACATAAATCATATATATTATGATTGTTTGGACACTAATTACATCCTTATTAATACTCTTAAAATTTTTAATTTCAATATTACAACTAATATTTTGGATTGTGAATTCTACTGGAAAAATTATAGATTCAAATTCAATAAAAATATTAGAGTTTTACTAGATACTTTATTTATTATTATTAGTTGGTTTATTTGGTTTGAGAGAAATCAAAGAATTTTTAATAATAACAATAGTCATCCTAACAAATTGATTTTTTCAATTTCTACTTTTAGTTTTAATTGGATTTCTAATCCCAAATATAAATTAGCTAATAATATCGTATTCAAAAGGTATCTTAAAAAAGTTATTTATAATATTAATTTTTTTAAACTTAATAATATCTTTAATTATTCTAATAATAGTATTATTAATTTTATTCCAAACTCATATGATAATCACACTTTAAATCATAGCTTGCTTATGATTTAAGTCATATGAGTCTAGTCTTTTTCTCTTTTGTTTTTGTTTCTGTTTGGTTTTTGGTTTTAGCATATTCTTTTCTGTTATTCTTGTCTTGTTAGAATTGGTTTAGACTATTCTTTCCTTTTAATACATATATATGTATATTTAATTAATAAATATACATATATATGTATCATTTTAATTTTTCCCTAGTCTTGTTTCAGGTACATGTTTTGGGAGATAGGATATCAGGATCATTTCGCAGGTTTCTCTCGTTGTCAGATTGCTGGATTTCAGATTATAGAAATGTCATCAGAGCAGTGTTTCTTCATCCAGGCCGTCTTACAGTTTTTTGGAGTGCTTCTTCAGGATGTCTTTTTCTTCAGTTTTGGCTCTCCTTCTTTATTCAGAGTCTTCAGAGAGATCTCTCCAGAGCTGTCGTTTTTTCGTTTCTTCTGATAGGACTTTTGAAGTTTTTTTGACACTTCTAGCATCTTAATATCGGGCGGTGGCCTTGCCGGAACTTGATATTAAGGTGCGATGGATGGTGGCCTTGCCGAAACTCATCTTAGGAGTATCTGACTTTTTTTGCTTTTTTGTAGTTTAGCTCTTGTTACCTGCCAGGCATGTTGGCAGCTCCGCATGTTTCGTGTTATATATATATTCGCATGTGTGCTCTCCTCTATGCGTAGAGGATCAAACATTTTTCTAAAAAAAAAAAAACAAATAGAGACACGAAGTTAATACCCGGTTACGAAAAATTAACTATAAAGTTAGTCATAGACACAATATCATAGGTTGGATATTCGATGGTCATCCCAAAACCCAGCAGATGAAGTTCCGGGAAAGATTAAAAAAAATTAAAGGTTAGTTTGAAGTTATAGGTTTAAAATATCCAACAAATCTAAAACCAAGAACTCACAAAATTATTACAACTTTCGAAGATGACCTATAAGTAAACTGTTTCAAGTGTTTATCAGATATTGACATAAAATTGTTTAAGTTTATAACAATATTATTAAAGTTGGTTATTTGACTCAACTATTTGGAACAGGTCAAAATCATTAAGATGTGTTAATTGACTCGACTATTTGTAACACGCATCAACAACTCAAACAAAACAAATCTATCTTATTGCAGTTCTAGCATGGTGCAGGAGTTACCAAATCATCTCTAATCTTAGTCGGTTTAAAAAAACGCTATTACCAGAGAAAGTAACAAATTCATGCAACTATATAACTGCAGATATGACCATCTCACACAATGGACGTACATCCAACCATAGTTTATACATTCTTGACAGACCATTATCAAATGTCTACTTACATGGTTTGGCATCATGAACTATGTAGATAACGTTTACTGCACTTAAAGTTAACACCAAAAAAGAGCACATCACGTGGTGGCTGGAAAATAAACCTGGATAAAGTATACGTTACAATGATTGTTGCATAAATAAGCAATTTCATGGAGATAAATAAAAGATTATAACAGAACTAACGAAGTTGCATCATTCCTTATCACCGATTTCTCCTGTCCAGCTTATCCTTGCAGAAGAATCTTAAACAATGGCTTAAAATCAATCCCACAACATTGCCAGGCTTGTTAATAAGTCGTATGTCACTAAAAATTTACAACATATATAGTTTTTCTTTTTAGCTTTAATGCCGTGAAACTAGAACGCTTTTACATGTGAGTCGATTAAGGAATGTGCAAACTGCAATTATGTGTTACTGGTGCGACTTTTCTGGCAGCACCGTTTAGATATGGTTTGGGTTGCTGAGCTGAAATGAAGGCAGTACTACCCATTGCCATATCATCCTCTCCTCTGTTGCTCCTACTGCTTGGGTTTCTTCTTGGGTAAGAGCTTCCAGAAGCTGCAGCATAGTGAGGAAGAATGGCTGCTGGATTTCTAGTAGGTCTACTTTGCTGTTCATATATAAGCTGGTCTGCCGCGGCTGAAGCAGTGTTTGTTCCATTGTTGTTGTAAAGAGGAACAGGACCGACAACCTTCCCAGGGAAAACAGCACCTGTTATGCAGAGTAATAAGAAACAGCACACATGTGTGCGTGCGAGAGAAAAATGAATCAGCGTATGCCACACTCATGCTATGTTATATACACAGAATTACACATACACCCTTCAAAAAATATAATACATCAGGTCAAAGTGAAATATGGGTTGAAGATGATTCTATGTCATTTGCTAGTTTTAATGCAGGTTTATAACTTAAGAAATCATAACTTCGAATCCGCCAGTAAAATGTTTTGAAAAGTTTATACAATGTTCTTTAATATATTATTGCATCATGTTAATTCTTCAGGTCGATTTGGATATAAAAATGTGGTACACTGATTCGAACAAAAAGCGGATTTGGAAATAAAAGTGTGGTACACTGATTCGAACAAAAAACTTTGTAAATTAGTTTGTTAGAACCCAAAATCCAAATCATTTTTACATCAAAACAAACTGCTAACATACTTGCACTTTGTAATATATTGCATTTCTCGAGGAACTGCTACTGCTACGTTATATGTCAAAGAGACTATTGTGTCATTATGTAAAATAATCTTAAGTACCTTGGAGATACTATTTACATTTACGTGATATATTACACCTTTTGATGAAGTTGAATTATTTTCTCCAAAAAGAAATATGTTTATGCTCTAAAGATTTAATATCATTCTTAAAAAGGAGGAGGATTTATTTTCGATTTGGCCTCATTTAAAAGTAATTATTGCAAATAGCCCAGTTTTAAAACTAATATCAAATATAACCTTGTTTTGGCCAGCTCAGCGCTGAGCTGGCCAAAATGCACTGGCGACTTTTCAAAAGTCGCCAGTGTAAATTATTTTTTTCAAAAAATACATTGGCGACTTTTGAAAAGAAGCCAGTGTAAAAAAAATTTAAAAAAAAAACACTGGCGACTTTTCAAAAGTCGCCAGAAAAATATATTACACTGGCAACTTTTGAAAAGTCGCCAATGTATTTTGGCCAGTTACCGCTGAGGTGTCCAAAACAGGGTTATATTTGATATTAGTTTTAAAACGAGACTATTTGCGATAATTACTTTTAAAACGAGGCCAAATCGAAAATAAATCCTAAAAAGAAATAAAATTTTCAAAGTGAGATTTCAATGAAGAAATAGATTTCAATATTTCAAAAGATCCCTCTATATTGGCATATCATCATTTAATCATTCGTAAAGGATGCACACCGCCGTTGTAGGACACAAAATTCTATTTGTAAAAGAATGTATTCAAATCACGATTACAAAGTTCAAACCTAAGTGGTAGGACCATAAGTTTTAGGTTTATTATTATTATTATTATTATTATTAGTAATAGTAATAGTATCATCATCGTTACTACTACTATTAATAATAATTACTATTACTAATAATAGTAGTAGTAGTAGTAGTAGTAATTTTTGTTCAGATATTGAAAGTAAAAATATGATCGTCTAAATTAGAAGGATACTGTTCAAGTTGGTTGGACTAAGTTATCTTGAAACACATTTTGCATTCAGATATTGAAAATAGACATTAACAAACTACACATCAGAAATGGCCATTCACTATAAAAAAAAGTGATATAACATAAGATTAAGATATAAAACACATCTTCTTGCATAAAGTACCTGCAGAAACCATATACTGATTTGGAAATTAGAAAATGCATTTATTAACATTATCGTGGTATCGAGAATGAAGTTTTCATTATGTACATGCCGATAATACTTTTGTAACTACACTCAGTCTCCAAAAACGCCCAAGTTATTTCAAACTTCTTTCATTTTTAAATAGGATATTTATCTACAGAATCAATATCAATAGGACCAAACCTTATTTCAAGATATTACCACAAGGTTCCTCTTTTTTATTCTTAAGCAAGCCCTCAAGAGGGTTTAGTGACCTCATAGCATTTCATTTTGTAAGTCTTGTGGTTTTTAAAAACAACTTGCGATAAGATTTACGAATGAAGTAACTACTTGGTTGTATGGTGAATTAGATGCAGATAATTATAACAATCCATGAAGAATACAAATATATTAGAAACAAAATATAAAAAAAAAAAATAAAAAAAAAAAAAAAACATGTATTCAATAAAACCAAGACGTTCATTATAGTCTTAACAGAATATTGAAAAATGTGGATTGATTACATTGTCAAGTATTGAATAAAAGCGGGATAGAAAACAATTCCATTTGCTAATATGTTCATGGAAAAAAATAATATAAAAAGCTATTTTAGCAGTTCTTGCCAATGATACAAATTTAATTAACATCTCTTCAAGAGCTAAATGACTGGCAACTTGAATAAATAATAAGAAACAAACGACACTGGAAAATTTATAATATCCTACCAATCAAAATATTCTGAGAAAAATTAGCATCGTTCTCAAATGGACATTACATATTCATTGTAATACACCAATAGTAGTGTGGTATTAAGATGTAAAGAATAATACGTTTCAACTTAAAGAAGATACTAAGATGTTCTTGGTCTAGAAGTACCATATCTCAGTTGTATCTATGCAATCTGCAAATTTATAAAATATTCTAGAGGTACATAATACTACAACAACTCACATACACTTGAATGGTATCAAACATGAACCGATATGAAATTGTTTTATTTCAGTATGGGTTATAATTTTAATCAACCTGGCTATGTTGATGTGGGTAAATCCACACAAAGCACCGCTTACAGATAAGACTTGCTTTTATCAACACCAGCACAAATATTGCATGCTGATCTACAAAATAAATTTTAGAGCCACTTTTTCAAATCATTTCAAAAACAAATCAGTGTTTGGCTGAGGTCTACCTTATGCTATAAAATATTCTACCGTGATTATTAAGAGAACTCAGCTTGCAATACTTGATTTCACGTACGTTGCATTAGGGATGAACAACATGCTGGTTTGGTTTGAAATCGACAAAAAATATTAAAACCAAATTAACTGTTCCACAAACATAAACTAAACCAAATCAAAGCGAAAACCAACAAAACCGAAAACAATTGGTTCGGTTTGGTTGGTTCAGTGGTTGGTGATTAAATGACCTAGGTTGGGTAGTGGCTAATATAACAGGAGATTGAAACAATTGATTGAGATATGTGATGATGTTTTAACTTCTAGAAACTAACTGCTTTTCCCATAAAAATATTGACATGAATTAAAAAAAAAAAAAATATCAAGATAATAATAGAAATAACAATATTGACATTGATAATTATGATTTCACAATAAGTTTTGAATTCGATTTAATTAGTTGGTTCAGTTTACGAATTCTGAAAATCGAAACCAAACAAAAAACGGATAAGTTCGAAAATGAAAACTAAACATAACAAAATAACTAACAAAATCGAACCGAACGGACCAAACTTATTTGTGTTGATTTATTTGGTTCGAACCAATCGATGCTCACTGCTAGGTTACATCGTATAAGATGAGACCATACATATTTACCAAAAGGATCGCAAAATATAATTAAACGAGTTCAATCTCAAGACAATCCTAGGGATTCCTTCGTCATTGCATTGCTAAAATCAATTTATTCATATATTGATATATTAGATCAAGATGAATCAAGTATATCAATAAACAAACTAATTGATGTAATAAGTTATACATCAAGGGGAGCATGCAAAATTATGCTACAATGTACTCTTTTTTCTATAATAATATTTTTTTCCATTGGATTTTATTAATAAAAGTTTAATGAAACGTTCCTATGGTGGAAAGGTATGAAGCCTTAACTTTAATAAAAAAATATTTTGCAAGTACACGTTCCTAAGAAAATACAAGTTTACTTTTCCCCCCTTTTAACGAATAACATTTCATTTTTGTATTATCTTTCAAGATGCGTATTGAAGTATGAAGTTAGAGCCCTGCTAAAGCTTAGCTAATGCCTAGCTAAAGCGCTTAGCACAAATTACCGTTATTATTTTTCAATTTAACGCTATTGAATAGTAGATCTGCTTAAACCTCAACTATTTTCTACTCCTCCGGCTAAAACAGGGTTTTTAACACCAGCTTTAGCGACTTTAATATAAAATGATTAATTTGAGCAGTTCTATTATACATCCATTTATTTTCGATCCACACAATTAAAAATCAAACAAAAATTTATAAATATGTTCTTATACAACTCAAGATATCTCGACAAAATTTGGCTTAATTTGAGTGATCTTAATATATAAAAATTATGTTTCAAATCAACGGTTAAAGTAAGTGTTCTAGCGGTTGATATTCGATTTAACATTTTGAACATGTTAGGAGTTTCGAAATGATCTTATTTTTTGTGAATATGATGTTTATGGTGCAGACCGAACATCTCCAAATTTCATTTGATCTGGAATACTGTAGCACCAAAAACCGTAAAGATGTAGAATGAGATGTAGCAAAAGAGAAGGGTGTGTGTCTATATATGTATGTATGTATGTATAGAGGGAAGTTAAATTAGTTCATATAAATTTAGAAACTAAAATACTATATACAGATAAAAATATGAACATAACATTTATTTGTTTACGTGCATCGGATCTTATATACATCATGCAAACTTCAATGCGCTATTCTTATAATAACGATGATTTTACCAATAAATAATGAAACTTACAAGCTAACATTCATAAGTATTCTTAGTCTTTTTCCCCAAATCCAATATCCTCAGCAACTTATTCCTTCCCATCATTTTTCACATAATAATAGCGAGATGCTAAAGTAATCACCGAGTGGTAATGATCAATCAATGGTTTTGCTGATAAATTTTAGGCTAAATCCATACGCTGAATAGGTGAATTCTTTTATACATCTTGTTCACCTCGAGAAGGGCTATAAGTTGATATACTTTTTATGTCTTCAGAGGACAAAAACAGATGAATATATGCTATCAAAGAAGGTCAAAAATTACATGTGAAATTGTTGTTATTTTGATTGTTTTATGCAAAGTTTGAAATTCCAGTTTTCAGTTATGTTTCGGTCATTTGAAAATTGAAATTCCGGTTCCGTTTTGGACATTCCAGATATTTCATTTTAGCTTCAATTCCGATTTGGATTTTTGTTTTTTTTTTTTCATTTTAACACACTAGTAAATACTATGAATTTGTATTTGGAATAACTAAACTGCAATTGGGTTTGCCCAATTTCAATTTTACAACTATAATATACATGCTTAAGCCTAAATAGTAGTAGATATTTCTTTTTATAATACCAAAGCCCTGAAGCCCATGTTGAAGCCCAATCAATCCCATTAACTAAACCTCGTTGCTCCGCACAAAATTATATTGATCCATGCTACTATGGTTTTCCATCATCTATGCCCTAATCTTCTCAAATCGATGCCACAAAATCAATGTTTTAATTTGGATTTATAAGATGAAATGAAAACACCTAACCCTAAATATTTTCTCAGGTACTACTTTTTAGTTTTTCTGACTTGATTCGTTGATTCCATCGTTATTTTATATGAAGCTTTTTATCATTTCTTTGAATTCTCCTATAAAGCGCTACTTTATCTTTCTTTTCAGCATGACGTATTTTTTTTTCACTGTTTTTGCAACGAAACGGTTTTTAGACTGAATTCCGGTCCAGTCATCGTTTGGCCATCGTCGGAACCAGAGCGGAATGGTCGGAATTCCGGCATGCCGGCCGGAATCTCGAATCTTGGTTTTATGAACCAATTTCAAATTTGATATGTACATCGAATGAACTCGGTTCCTGTGTCAATTTTGTATTGCTGGTATCGAGGGTTGCATGATGGTACGTATAACCATGGTTAAAATAACCAACTAAAATCGATCAAAATTTACGTTACTGTGATGACATTGGTACTCTTAAAAATTTGACGCACCTGCAGGTGGAAAATAGGCATTTCTCTACACCAAAAGTCAACCTATTAGTCAAAAATTAAAATTGATTTCTTCTTGCCAGGAAATAAATCAGAATGAACACACACTGCAAATTGACCAGTAGTATTCCACAAAAATAAATAAAAAACATTGTGATGTTAGATAATTCTATGTTGATTTTACAAAATATATCACTACTATAACATTTAGCGAGATCAAGAATAACAAGAATAATTTGCTAAAGATAACAGAATTTTAAATCAATTAACATTCATGTGATAAGAACCACATGGGAAAGCAATAACAGTTTTTCAAACATGAGCATAGCAACTTACCTTGGAATTTATGAGGAACATGAAGCGGAATTCTTGCAGCAACACCATTGTTGTCTTGTTGTGACTTATCATTATTATTGATGGAACATTTAGACAAATTTTCAGCTACAACAGCTGGATTAGGATATGTTTTATCCGAATAAAACACACAAGGCCTACTCATCATTAACGTACAAGTCAGAAGCATATTAAAAAGAAGTTGCTGGTTTAGATAAAATTATAACTGTGCCTACCTGGGTAGGGAAGCATGTTGCCTTTCAGGTGCTGTTACTGTTGCTCCATTTCCATAATGCTCTTCCAGGTAAGCAAATTGCTTCTTAAAGTGATCAACAGCACTGGAATGAACAAATGTGAAGATAATAATAAAATAATCTGGTATCATATTTAACCAAGAAAATGTGTTTTCCATAGGAAACAGGAAACTTGTAATTCACTATATAATGGTCAGTTTCTGCATGCTACATCCCAACCCAAATTACACTTAGAAACATAGGGGAAACTTGGAAGCAAATTACACAAATGATGATATATTATTGATACCATACAGTTTTGTTGCTTTAGACTAAAGACAACGCGAGTCCACAAGCTTGCCCTTTAGCTTAATGAGATAAAGCTTAAGCTTAAGCGACATTTAGTTTTCTACTCACTGTTATAGAATTAATTTATACACAAATTTTTATATACACGAGTTTAGACTTATAAAACTTTGATCTTGTATTTCAGAAAATTGAATAACGAGTAGAACAGTAAAGAACTGCAAATCTATAATACCATTCTTGATGTGTGAGTGTGTAAACTAACTAAAAGAGTACAAAAATTGAAAGATTGAACTAACATCCATAATCTTATGCATTTCCTTCACGATTATGAACGAGCATCTGACCAAAAAATAACATTAAAAAAAGATTCATCGTCATGTCCACCCTCTCTTCTCTCGCTCAGAGGACCCGTCTTCGTCGAGCTATTGGTTTCTCCATCGTTTCCCTTTGTTGACATAATTAGGCATTTAGTTGTACAAGGATAGAAAGAAGTATTATATTTTCACGACTTCACCACTAAAGCTAAGAAGCTTATTGGTAATCGGAGCTCATCCCTTATCTCTCAAAACAACAAATTTATCCTTCCTAACTCTATTTTAGCTCCTTAGACTCTCACACCTTCGGGAATTCGATCTCCATTGGATAGTTCTTGATTTTCAAAGTTTTACACAAAATTCCGTTAGAACTAGACCAATAATTCTAGGAAACATCTTCCTAGGATTGTATATCTCCGCTTCCTTAAAAATGAATCTCTTTAGGATTAATTCTTAAACTCAAGTATAGCAAGTTGACCAACCTTAAATTTAAGGGCATCCCAGATAATTCTAGCGAGACTTGGAACCATAAGCTAGAACATAAGGACTCGACTGATCTCCACATTGGCAGTCATCAAGCCATACGATGGTTAGAGGATCGGTTCCATCTTCAACCAACCTGGGTAGTCACTCACATGGCACATGATCAACCTTCTCTTCATCATGACATTTGATGTTTGTATTCCGTCAAAAATTTCACTTCTCATGTGGAAATTATTAAAAATAGACTTCCCATTGATCCCTCTCATAAATATTTTTATCTCTCTCATCGAAGTGCAAATGTTGATCGAATAGTTCAACCGAAAACACCACTTTAGCTCCAGTAATACTATTGTAAGGATTTGGAAGAACTTGGAAGGTTTCATGGGTCTACGCTTCAGCTTTTCCAGATGACAATCCTCGATTATCTTCTGGTGATCTCTTGAAAGGGACAGGTCCAATTGTAGTATCCCCAATCGCTGTTGACACCCAGATATGTTTTCATGCGTCTACATTTAACATTTATTCCACTTATTGCATGTTGATGTTGTTGGTTTTATGTGTTAGCTGGATGACATTTGTGATTGTGTTCATCCTTGGATCTTCTGCTAGGACTTGCTTCGGATCTGAAATATTTTTTTTACATGTTGTATGTTCATGTTCATGAGAAGATTTATTTTATCTGTTCATGTTCATGAGAACGTTTATATTATTATTTTTTCGTAAACCATAAGAGGAAGGCAGATTCCTCCTTTTGGTTATTTATAAAGCATGTTGCCTCTTATTTCCTTGCTAGCGCCAATTTTTATCGAGGTAGCTTTATATTTGAAAAAAAAAACTTAGCACAATGTGATTTCAATATCGACAAAGTTTATTTTTCTTGTATTTTCATTGACTAGGGTACACATCCATTTTGCACCTAGATACTGTTTGGTGCCATTCTCTTCTTGGCGATGCTGGAATGGATATAGACAAAGAAGTGTCACAATAAAGATATGTTTCAAACAATCATAAATATTGTCAATTTTAGTCATAATAAAATATTGCATGATCAAAAATATTTTTTTAATTTCAATTTGTTGCTATGTGAAAATGTTAATGTATCAAATAAACCAAAAGTCACTCACCTTTCACGTTGTAGCAAACGAAGCTTAAAATATATTTCTAAAACATGCAATATTTGGTTTATGATCGAAAACGACAACTTATCAAATATGATTTGATTCTTGTTTCGAATAGACTCGTCTAGTTGGATCCAAACCCAACCCAACAGATCTCAAATCCAATTGGGTAGAGTAAATTGGATTCAAACTATGCATTGTAAAACGTTGGTCCAACCTAACCCAACATTTGAATCGGGTTGGTGTGGATCCATTAATAACATTAATCAACGTGCCTATTTTTATGTTCATGGTCGAATCATTCAAATCGGATTTGATGGATTATTTATTGTATCCTTTATCACTTATGCCCAACCTGATACCTATCAGGTTTGAGTCGGATTTGTCAAGTCAATTGGATCTAGGTTTGCAATCTCAGATCTAGTTGTCTATCCTACTTTTGAATTTGATGGTTTATCTTTGATTGTACAACACAACGTAAAAAAAAACTCAAAATCTACAAATTTATACAATAGTAAAACAAATTTTCATCTCATTAGTAGCTTTAGCCTTCTCTAGAACAACGTAATTTTGTTTATGTTATGTATCCATTTCAATATCATTCATGCTTGGGCTTCTAAGGTAGTAACACATAGTATCCACAAAAATCATAATTCACTAGGTAAGTGATGTTGTATTCATTCCACTTGCCAAACAATGTTACATCATCTAAAGCAACAAAAGGCCAAACACGCACTTTTAATTTCCTCAGGTGGTATAAGTGCTTAAGTTATGTATGCATATAATGTGCATCTGGTGCATTAAACTTGCATAAAAGGTGCATTAGATGCTAGGTTTCTAAGTTCCATTAGATAACTAAATCCCACTATCATAAAACCTAGATTAGGGGAGACCAATGCACCAACCCAGCCACGATCCAACAAGTCTTGGATTTTGAATGGTCCAAACAATATAATTTAAAAACCTCGATATGAGCGATCCCAGGTTTATTTGAAAGCAGGCAAAAATAAGACTGATTAATGCGCGCGTGTGTGAACGTGTGCATGCACGCGCGCACAAACACGCACACACATATATATTTGTGTGTGTGTGCGTATTCTAGTCAGGTTGGGTCTTTCTAGTCTGATCGGATCTTAATGGTATTTTGTGTTACTCATACCCGACCCCAAACCCATAAGGTATTAAAATAAAGATGAATACTTTATTCAAGCAGAGCACTCATTTTGATGTTTCAGAGCTTCGAACCAATAATCTTTACAACCTTAACCTATAGCGTCATATCACTGCCACTTGAGCTAGTTGTCACTTTTGTTTGGTTCAGTCATATGCTCTTGGTTACAATTCCGCACTCAATTTAGATGATGAAACTAAAGCATGCAAAGTTAGCATCCCAGTGTAAAAAGTTGAGCATATACTATACCTTGGATACATAAAACCAGTGGATTCTGATCCTTCCAAAAACTAGTGTTTGTATGTTGGGGTGTTACACTCCATGTACTAACTCTGAATCATTCATGGGGTGAACAAGGTGGCAAGTTTTCTGGTTACGTCGTCTAAATGTTAGAAACTAGTGTTTGTATGTTGGGGTGTTACACTCTATGTACTAACTCTGAATCATTCATCGATATCTTACAAGGTTTTAACAATGTTATCAAACTTGATCTGATAAAGGCCTATGACTGCATTTTCTGGTTCTGCATTACATGGGTCCTTAGGGTCTTTGTCTTTTCTGAGCGCTTCAACATGATTTAGAGGTATTTCCCGTTCTTGGTATTCTATCTTCACTAATGGAATACCCAAAGGTTTTTAAGTATGACAGAGAGGCATTCGATAGAGCAGACCTCTCTTCTCTTTCTTCTTTGTTCTTGTCATTTAGGCATTTAAGATGTCTTTACAATCTTATCGCTTCTGGTAAGATTTGCCACTGTTCGACTAGTGGAGGGTGCAGCCTCATCCCTTTTGTATCTTTCGTTGATGAAGTCCTTGTTTTACGAATGGACAACAATATTACATCTATAATCTTATGCATTTCCTTCACGATTATGAACGAGCATCTGACCAAAAAATAACATTAAAAAAAGATTCATCATCATGTCCACCCTCTCTTCCCTCGCTCAGAGGACCCGTCTTCGTCGAGCTATTGGTTTCTCCATCGTTTCTCTTTGTTGACATAATTAGGCACTTATTTGTACAAGGATAGAAAGAAGTATTATATTTTCACAACTTCACCACTAAAGCTAAGAAGCTTATTGGTAATCGGAGCTCATCCCTTATCTCTCAAAACAACAAATTTATCCTTCCTAACTCTATTTTAGCTCCTTAGACTCTCACACCTTCGGGAATTCGATCTCCATTGGATAGTTCTTGATTTTCAAAGTTTTACACAAAATTCCGTTAGAACTAGACCAATAATTCTAGGAAACATCTTCCTAGGATTGTATATCTCCACTTCCTTAAAAATGAATCTCTTTAGGATTAATTCTTAAACTCTAAGTATAGCAAGTTGACCAACCTTAAATTTAAGGGCATCCCAGATAATTCTAGCGAGACTTGGAACCATAAGCTAGAACATAAGGACTCGACTGATCTCCACATTGGCAGTCATCAAGCCATACGATGGTTAGAGGATCGGTTCCATCTTCAACCAACCTGGGTAGTCACTCACATGGCACATGATCAACCTTCTCTTCATCATGACATTTGATGTTTGTATTCCGTCAAAAATTTCACTTCTCATGTGGAAATTATTAAAAATAGACTTCCCATTGATCCTTCTCATAAATATTTTTATCTCTCTCATCGAAGTGCAAATGTTGATCGAATAGTTCAACCGAAACCACCACTTTAGCTCCAGTAATACTATTGTAAGGATTTGGAAGAACTTGGAAGGTTTCATGGGTCTACGCTTCAGCTTTTCCAGATGACAATCCTCGATTATCTTCTGGTGATCTCTTGAAAGGGACAGGTCCAATTGTAGTATCCCCGATCGCTGTTGACACCCACATGTTTTCATGCGTCTACATTTAACATTTATTCCACTTATTGCATGTTGATGTTGTTGGTTTTATGTGTTAGCTGGATGACATTTGTGATTGTGTTCATCCTTGGATCTTCTGCTAGGACTTGCTTTGGATCTGAAATATTTTTTTTACATGTTGTATGTTCATGTTCATGAGAAGATTTATTTTATCTGTTCATGTTCATGAGAACGTTTATTTTATTATTTTTTCGTAAACCATAAGAGGAAGGCAGATTCCTCCTTTTGGTTATTTATAAAGCATGTTGCCTCTTATTTCCTTGCTGGCGCCAATTTTTATCGAGGTAGCTTTATATTTGAAAAAAAAAACTTAGCACAATGTGATTTCAATATCGACAAAGTTTATTTTTCTTGTATTTTCATTGACTATGGTACACATCCATTTTGCACCTAGATACTGTTTGGTGCCATTCTCTTCTTGGCGATGCTGGAATGGATATAGACAAAGAAGTGTCACAATAAAGATATGTTTCAAACAATCATAAATATTGTCAATTTTAGTCATAACAAAATATTGCATGATCAAAAATATTTTTTTAATTTCAATTTGTTGCGATATGAAAATGTTAATGTATCAAATAAACCAAAAGTCACTCACCTTTCACGTTGTAGCAAACTAAGCTTAAAATATATTTTTAAAACATGCAATATTTTGTTTACGATCGAAAACGACAACTTATCAAATATGATTTGATTCTTGTTTTGAATAGACACGTCTAGTTGGATCCAAACCCAACCCAACAGATCTCAAATCCAATTGGGTAGAGTAAATTGGATTCAAACTATGCATTGTAAAACGTTGGTCCAACCTAACCCAACATTTGAATTGGGTTGGTGTGGATCCGTTAACAACATTAATCAACGTGCATATTTTTATGTTCATGGTCGAATCATTCAAATCGGATTTGATGGATTATTTATTGTATCCTTTATCACTTATGCCCAACCTGATACCTATCAGGTTTGAGTCGGATTTGTCAAGTCAATTGGATCTAGGTTTGCAATCTCAGATCTAATTGTCAATCCTACTTTTGAATTTGATGGTTTATCTTTGATTGTACAACACAACGTAAAAAAAACTCAAAATCTACAAATTTATACAATAGTAAAACAAATTTTCATCTCATTAGTAGCTTTAGCCTTCTCTAGAACAACGTAATTTTGTTTATGTTATGTATCCATTCCAATATCATTCATGCTTGGGCTTCTAAGGTGGTAACACATAGTATCCACAAAAATCATAATTCACTAGATAAATGACGTTGTATTCATTCCACTTGCCAAACAATGTTACATCATCTAAAGCAACAAAAGGCCAAACACACACCTTTAATTTCCTTAGGTGGTATAAGTGCTTAAGTTATGTATGCATATAATGTGCATCTGGTGCATTAAACTTGCATAAAAGGTGCATTAGATGCTAGGTTTCTAAGTTCCATTAGATAACTAAATCCCACTATCATAAAACCTAGATTAGGGGAGACCAATGCACCAACCCAGCCACGATCCAACAAGTCTTGGATTTTGAATGGTCCAAACAATACAATTTAAAAACCTCGATATGAGCAATCCAAGGTTTATTTGAAAGCAGGCAAAAATAAGACTGATTAATGCGCGCGTGTGTGAACGTGTGCATGCACGCGCGCACAAACACGCACACACATATATATTTGTGTGTGTGCGCGTATTCTAGTCAGGTTGGGTCTTTCAAGTCTGATCGGATCTTAATGGTATTTTGTGTTACTCGTACCCGACCCCAAACCCATAAGGTATTAAAATAAAGGTGAATACTTTATTCAAGCAGAGCACTCATTTTGATGTTTCAGAGCTTCGAACCAATAATCTTTACAACCTTAACCTATAGCGTCATATCACTGCCACTTGAGCTAGTTGTCACTTTTGTTTGGTTCAGTCATATGCTCTTGGTTACAATTCCGCACTCAATTTAGATGATGAAACTAAAGCATGCAAAGTTAGCATCCCAGTGTAAAAAGTTGAGCATATATTATACCTTGGATACATAAAACCAGTGGATTCTGATCCTTCCAAAAACTAGTGTTTGTATGTTGGGGTGTTACACTCCATGTACTAACTCTGAATCATTCATGGGGTGAACAAGGTGGCAAGTTTTCTGGTTACGTCGTCTAAATGTTAGAAACTAGTGTTTGTATGTTGGGGTGTTACACTCTATGTACTAACTCTGAATCATTCATCGATATCTTACAAGGTTTTAACAATGTTATCAAACTTGATCTGATAAAGGCCCATGACTGCATTTTCTGGTTCTGCATTACATGGGTCCTTAGGGTCTTTGTCTTTTCTGAGCGCTTCAACATGATTTAGAGGTATTTCCCGTTCTTGGTATTCTATCTTTACTAATGGAATACCCAAAGGTTTTTAAGTATGACAGAGAGGCATTCGATAGAGCAGACCTCTCTTCTCTTTCTTCTTTGTTCTTGTCATTTAGGCATCTAAGATGTCTTTACAATCTTATCGCTTCTGGTAAGATTTGCCATTGTTCGACTAGTGGAGGGTGCAGCCTCATCCCTTTTGTATCTTTCGTTGATGAAGTCCTTGTTTTACGAATGGACAACAATATTACATCCATAATCTTATACATTTCCTTCACGATTATGAACGAGCATCTGACCAAAAAATAACATTAAAAAAAGATTCAACATCATGTCCACCCTCTCTTCCCTCGCTCAGAGGACCCGTCTTCGTCGAGCTATTGGTTTCTCCATCGTTTCTCTTTGTTGACATAATTAGGCATTTATTTGTACAAGGATAGAAAGAAGTAATTATATTTTCACAACTTCACCACTAAAGCTAAGAAGCTTATTGGTAATCGGAGCTCATCCCTTATCTCTCAAAACAACAAATTTATCCTTCCTAACTCTATTTTAGCTCCTTAGACTCTCACACCTTCGGGAATTCGATCTCCATTGGATAGTTCTTAATTTTCAAAGTTTCACAAAATTCTTTTAGAACTAGATCAATAATTCTAGGAAACATCTTCCTAGGATTGTATATGTCCGCTTCCTTAAAAATGAATCTCTTTAGGATTAATTCTTAAACTCTAAGTATAGCAAGTTGACCAACCTTAAATTTAAAGGCATCCCAGATAATTCTAGCGAGACTTGGAACCATAAACTAGAACATAAGGACTCGACTGATCTCCACATTGGCAGTCATCAAGCCATACGATGGTTAGAGGATCGGTTCCATCTTCAACCAACCTGGGTAGTCACTCACATGGCACACGATCAACCTTCTCTTCATCATGACATGAGATGTTTGTATTCCGTCAAAAATTTCACTTCTCATGTGGAAATTATTAAAAATAGACTTCCCATTGATCCCTCTCATAAATATTTTTATCTCTCTCATCGAAGTGCAAATGTTGATCGAATAGTTCAACCGAAACCACCACTTTAGCTCCAGTAATACTATTGTAAGGATTTGGAAGAACTTGGAAGGTTTCATGGGTCTACGCTTCAACTTTTCCAGATGACAATCCTCGATATCTTCTGGTGATCTCTTGAAAGGGACAAGTCCAATTGTAGTATCCCCGATCGCTGTTGACACCCGCATATGTTTTCATGCGTCTACATTTAACATTTATTCCACTTATTGCATGTTGATGTTGGTTTTATATGTTAGCTGGATGACATTTGTGATTGTGTTCATCCTTGGATCTTCTGCTAGGACTTGCTTCGGATCTGAAATATTTTTTTTTTACATGTTGTATGTTCATGTTCATGAGAAGATTTATTTTATCTGTTCATGTTCATGAGAACGTTTATATTATTATTTTTTCATAAACCATAAGAGGAAGGCAGATTCCTCCTTTTGGTTATTTATAAAGCATGTTGCCTCTTATTTCCTTGCTAGCGCCAATTTTTATCGAGGTAGCTTTATATTTGAAAAAAAAAACTTAGCACAATGTGATTTCAATATCGACAAAGTTTATTTTTCTTGTATTTTCATTGACTATGGTACACATCCATTTTGCACCTAGATACTGTTTGGTTCCATTCTCTTGTTGGCGATGCTGGAATGGATATAGACAAAGAAGTCTCACAATAAAGATATGTTTCAAACAATCATAAATATTGTCAATTTTAGTCATAACAAAATATTGCATGATCAAAAATATTTTTTTAATTTCAATTTGTTGCGATGTGAAAATGTTAATGTATCAAATAAACCAAAAGTCACTCACCTTTCACGTTGTAGCAAACTAAGCTTAAAATATATTTTTAAAACATGCAATATTTTGTTTATGATCGAAAACGACAACTTATCAAATATGATTTGATTCTTGTTTTGAATAGACTCGTCAAGTTGGATCCAAACCCAACCCAACAGATCTCAAATCCAATTGGGTAGAGTAAATTGGATTCAAACTATGCATTGTAAAACGTTGGTCCAACCTAACCCAACATTTGAATCGGGTTGGTGTGGATCCGTTAATAACATTAATCAACGTGCATATTTTTATGTTCATGGTCGAATCATTCAAATCGGATTTGATGGATTATTTATTGTATCCTTTATCACTTATGCCCAACCTGAGACCTATCATGTTTGAGTCGGATTTGTCAAGTCAATTGGATCTAGGTTTGCAATCTCAGATCTAATTGTCAATCCTACTTTTGAATTTGATGGTTTATCTTTGATTGTACAACACAACGTTAAAAAAAAACTCAAAATCTACAAATTTATACAATAGTAAAACAAATTTTCATCTCATTAGTAGCTTTAGCCTTCTCTAGAACAACGTAATTTTGTTTATGTTATGTATCCATTCCAATATCATTCATGCTTGGGCTTCTAAGGTAGTAACGCATAGTATCCACAAAAATCATAATTCACTAGATAAGTGACGTATTCATTCCACTTGCCAAACAATGTTATATCCTCTAAAGCAACAAAAGGCCAAACACGCACCTTTAATTTCCTCAGGTGGTATAAGTGCTTAAGTTATGTATGCATATAATGTGCATCTAGTGCATTAAACTTGCATAAAAAGTGCATTACATGCTAGGTTTCTAAGTTCCATGCAATAAATAGATCCCACTATCATAAAACCTAGATTAGGGGAGACCAATGCACCAACCCAGCCACGATCCAACAAGTCTTGGATTTTGAATGGTCCAAACAATACATTTTAAAAACCTCGATATGAGCGATCCAAGGTTTATTTGAAAGCAGGCAAAAATAAGACTGATTAATGCGCGCATGTGTGAACGTGTGCACGCACGCGCGCACAAACATACACACACACACACACACACACACACACACACACATATATATATATATATTTGTGTGTGTGTGCGCGCGCGTATTCTAGTCAGGTTGGGTCTTTCAAGTCTGATCGGATCTTAATGGTATTTTGTGTTACTCATACCCGACCCCAGACCCATAAGGTATTAAAATAAAGATGAATACTTTATTCAAGCAGAGCACTCATTTTGATGTTTCAGAGCTTTGAACCAATAACCTTTACAACCTTAACCTATAGCGTCATACCACAGCCACTTGAGCTAGTTGTCACTTTTGTTTGGTTCAGTCATATGCTCTTGGTTACAATTCCGCACTCAGTTTAGATGATGAAACTAAAGCATGCAAAGTTGGCATCCCAGTGTAAAAAGTTGAGCATATATTATACCTTGGATACATAAAACCAGTGGATTCTGATCCTTCCAAGAACTCTTTCAGTAACTTAGGGTGGTACTCAAGAATTTCTCTGTAAATGAGCTCCCTTACATCTTCTTTTACTATCCTCCGTCTCTCAAATTCAAATTCCATTTTTGTAACTGGTTGTGCAGATGGCTCTCTTTCAACTTTTGCTATGTTCCTGAAATAAGGATCGGCCAGCGCCTGAATAAAACCTTCTCGGTTAAAAAAAAGTCCTACAAATTTTGTTAGCAATATGAATAGAAACTGAAAGGGGCTATATAGTAAATGTACCTCTTCAGCGGTAGGACGATCCCTTGGTTCAAAAGCAAGCATTCTTTCTAACAAACGAAGTGCAAGTGGATCAGTGTTTGGAAATTTCTGAGAGAAAGGAACTGGTTTCTTCCGACGCATGCTACTTAAATATCTTCTAGCTTTCTCATTGCGCACCTGAAGAGAGAAAAGAAACACATCATATTATAATTGGTACATATAAATTCCTTGTATGCAACCCACCTTTGGAGCCTGGATGCAATATGTCAAAAACTTGAAGATATTGAAGGAACAAGGCGCTTATCCAAATTCTACGATATTTACATATGTAGTATATATAAGAAAAACTAGTAAAAGGCTGCGTAACATGCTAAAATAAGATGATAATATCCCTCGATATTTACTAATACTGCAAGGATTTGGAGGTAAGACAAGGACAATAATTGTTAAATACTATATTAACAGCGATATGGAAGAACACAGAATGCTAAGCTACAAATAATAGTAAATAAAAAGTTACTCTAGCAATAGCTTCAGCAGAAGGCGTTCCCAGGAGATCTGTCATTAGATCCAGTTGATGTACTACATTTTTCCCAGGGAAAAGAGGCTTTCCAGTTAATAATTCTGCAAAGATGCAGCCAATGCTCCAAATATCAATGGCAGGTGTGTACTGTAGAGAATTAAAGCACAACATGGATTATAATATGCACACTACAAAGAAAAGAGAATCAAAATGTATTAGTCTAATCGGTTAAGATCATGATATATGGTACATGCATACATGTATACCTAAACCAACTATACAGTTGCAATCATTTTTCTTAGCCATGTATGTATGTTTGCACATTACCACATGAATTCACCACATTGCAGTATACATAAGCAGCAAGCAATGGTTAGTTTTTAGATGCTCAAACCAAAAGACTATAAGAAGGATGATACCACATGTACGCTTAAAAACATAGAAGTGATACATGATGACATTACGTAAACAAATGGCATTTAAATACTCTTTAGGAGTGCATATTAGATATAGGAAATTCAACCACTATAATCTCTGGTTATAAAGATGCACCAGGATTTGTACCCTAGTGTCAGACTCAAGTTCTGGTCACTAGTGTCATGTTTGGCAATTACCAAGTGAAGTTTTTGACTGCTTGTTTTTATGTAATATCCACAGCTTTGAAATTATTTAAGTTCACCATTATCAGTTTAGTTTAACAAATATTAGTATTTGTTATGTTAAAAGTGCTAGTTCACATGCATAATGAAAAGATATACAATTATATCATTTACGTAGTCATTTAATCTATTTAAGGAGCTTACTTAGTATTGTAATATAAGATGAATATAATTTTACTTTCTAGCATTATCAGAGTTAATTAGGGTTTTCACTGCCCAATAATGTATATACTTCAAACAAGCTTGGTATGTCTTGCATATCTAAAAGTATTCATTAGAGCACCATGAGGGGTAAAAATAGTTATCTTTCTAATGATTCCCCAACCAGTACTAAAAAAAATCCCATCGATTTTGATGTAATACATAAACTCTATCTTATATTGTACAGATTAGTACAAAATATATATAATAATTCTCCTCCATTCTATAGATGTCAAAGGAAAGTTTTATAAGTAAACAATGTGAGTGTACAGACCTTAGAAAAAAAGGAACCACAGAGTTCGGGTGCCCGATACCATCTCGTTGCAACATAATCCTATAGGTAGAATCATGTACAACACAGGTGAAATTTATAACATTTTATGTTAAGCTGCTGATATCAAAATATTGTTTGCATACCGTCCAAAATATTGCAGTTGGCGTATCATGGAAGGCCACTCTTGCTAGTCCAAAATCACATATTTTAAGCTTGCAATCGGCATTTGCTAATATATTTTTAGGTTTGAGGTCCCTATGGAACACATTCGCTGCCAGTTCATCAGAAACAAAATCAGATAATAGGAACATGACCAGAAGTTAAGGTATATTTGCATGGAGGATAGGAGAAGGGGTCTTTTAGTTAACCATCGTTCGGGAGGAATCAAATGTTCTTAAGTAGGGTATAAACTATAAAGCATACTCATAAATTTCAATATAACTTCTTGCCTGGTTCAAGCGTTGAAAAAACAGTTGTACGTGAAATCTGCTTTAATTTATAATTGAGCAAATGCATCTATATCATACAAAACGTAGTATACTGAATTGTTTAAAATCGCACCAGAACAAAAAAAAAATCACAAAAAATTTGTCGATCTTTGAGAAAATAAGAAAATATGTACGCACGTAAATGCAACTGTATTTGTCTTCATACTTCACTTCTCCATAAGCAAACACAAATGAAGCTATAATGGTGGATGCATCTAAACCAATATAAAGTGGAAAAAAAAAAACAAACGGTGGAGGAAAAGCAAGGTGTTAACTGAAAGTGAATAAGGGGACTCGTCAGCAGGAGTTTATAGAAACAAATTCTCCTCTCATTAGTAAGTCCATATTGCAAGAACAGAGGGCGTAACATTCTAATTAATAGAAGTCCCACTAAAATCAGCCTGGCAAAACACCATTGCACATCTTAATTGCATGCTTAATATAGTTTAAATTTACTGATATGTGAACTAATTTCAACATTTCACAGTAGCATAAACTAGTTCTGACTGGTGTCTCATGCGAATTAAGTCGTTATCAACCTGCTAATATGATTTGGTTATTAAATGATGATATAATGATTGATAAGTACAGAGTTCTTCATCGATGAGTTCCATCATTTTGACTTGACGGCAAATTTATACAATGAAGAAAAATCTTATAAAGGTGTTGAGGTTTGATAACAAATCGATCATATCTAGGGCAACTCTGAACCATCATGTAAATAATTAACTTTTTAATGGACAAGTTCAATGTTTCCTCAGGTGTTGCTTTTAGACAATGTTAACATGATATTATATACTCAAAGACCTTTTTATACATGAAACTCCTCCACTTCATATGATGAAAAGCCTATTTATGAAATAGCCCATCCTTTCCCATTTACTGCTAACAGCAAAACGCTTATGCATCCAATTGATGGTTTATTGTTTTATTATAATACGTAGGATCACTCGTGTGTTGAGGTTTCAGATGTAATTATATATTGTCTAATACACCACTGCAGGATGAGATTCTTTTTATGGCCTGAACACAAAATTCCTATCAATTTTATCCGTATTTCAGAGTTAACTGTGCACTTGTTGGGAATACAAAGTCTCTCTTATACGTCAATTTCTAACCTAGTCAACTAAATTGAAAGTTCAGGTATCAATTACATTCTAAATTTCTAATAGCAATTCATATCTTAATTTACTTGAAAGGAAAATATGAATTTCATAGCCTTTGACAGCGTTGTTGATACACAATACCTTAGAGCATCTCCAACGAGGCTTCATATAGCCTTTATATTCAGCGAAGCCTCAGAAGACCACTCCAACAGTTCATATTAATATTCAGGAACCAATACAGAATTCTGAATTGGTCCAGGCGCCTATTTAATAGACGCCTGATCTCAGAAGCCTATTAAATAGGCGCCTGGTAATTTTATTTCATAAAAGATTTATTCTCAGGCGCCTATTTAATAGGCTTCTGGGATCAATCGCCTATAAATAGGCGTCTGAGAATAAACCTATTATTAAATAACCATATAACATCAAACGCCGATTTAATAGGCGCCTGACTGTTGGGGTATTCCCTAAATATTAAGGAGTTAATATTCGGGGTCCGAATATTAATCCCTTTAATCATTGGAGATTCTGTACCAGATCCAAAAAAAAATGTAAATAACCATCTAGACTGCAAATGTATACTAATTCTGAGGCATGCATGAGAACTTTTTTAAGTACATGAGTAATGCTCAGAATAGGGCAAGAAAAAAACATTACATGTTTACCGATACCTGTGTGTATGTATTTTAAGCCACGAAGCAGTTGGTAAAGGAAGAACTGATAGTGTTCAGGTGTAAGATCATCATTTGCCTTAATAACTTGGTGTAGATCTGATTCCATGAGTTCGAAAACAACATATATATCTTTAAATTCTCTTCTTGAAGGTGGCAGCAGAATGTGTTTTATTTCCACAATATCTGGGTGACGCAATATCCTAAGAAGCTTAATTTCACGAAGAATTCGTGTAGCATCGGAAACATGTTCAAATATATCGTTGATCTTCTTAATTGCAACCTTCTCTCCAATATGTGTATCAATTGCTGAGCAAACAACACCATAACTCCCTTTTCCTATGACTTCTTCTATCTTATACCTACTACCCTCACCATATTCCGTGAAAAAATCTACTTCTGCTGAAGTCTGCATTGAAAGTTATTTTTATGATAATATTTATAATGTTAATAAAATAATGCAGGACCTAATAACATGTGTGGATGACAATACATAAAATCAACTAGAAGAGGAATATATGTAAATATAAGATGAACTCTTAAGTGTACATAAAAAGTTGCACTATTTAGATCTATGTTGGTGATAATATATTTACCAGTGAAAAAGGTTGTTTTGTCCAGAAACATTAATTTTCAACAAGTGAATGAAAAATGAAAAATGAGAAATACCCATATTTAAGATCATGTTAATCAATGTGAATGCTATCAAGACACACTTGGCTGAGGAATATGTATTTATCTAGGCCCATCGATATCAAAAGACTTAAGTGCTATTTTACCATAATTTTCCACGTTAGATTTGAAACCGAAAAGGGTAGAGAAGATGATGAAATTTGGAGATGAAAGTAGAATTGAGATTGTTATTTACTGCAGATATATCTCTACTACTGATAATAACAATTAGTTTCGTAGTAGTTCAACCGTGTCTTTTCGAAATATGGCAACTCTAAGAAATTTTTAGTGAATACTGTGTAACAACTAAGATTACAAATATTATACAAAACATAAATATTTATGATTCAAGATGTTAAAAGAGAGAAATGTCTCTTGCAGCTTATGTGAAGGATGCAATGCAGGACACCTAGGTTCAAGATTTCGATTTCGATTTTCTTTCAGTTCATTTAAGAATTTTTGAAATTTTAATTAATTTTGGAAATTTTAGTTCTAATTTCAATTCGGATTTTGGTATTATTTTTTTACATAAAAATACTTTAATAGCTAGTACATGCTTATACATACAAAAAAAATAGTGTGTGTAATAAAATAAGTTGATACACATATTGGTGTTTACTGTTTTTTATGTTATTTCCACATAATCGAGTCAAAAATTTCATTAATTTTTCTAAAACTATTTGGTCATTTGTCTATATTTTATTATTATCTTGTTTGATTTGTTGTCTTCATGATTCTTTCATATGTCTTGCATTTTTTTTACATTTTTTGTGTTTTTTTACTATTTTCTCAACAGTTAAATATCAAATCCAAATTTTCAGATTGGATTTCATCCAAGTTATCATCAACACAATAACATAACTACCAAAATGACCAGGATTACTCCGGAATTTTGAACCATGCATGATACACATCTTTCTAATAGATGTGCTATACAAATAGAAAGATAGATGTTTATTCTTACTAATACTTAACAAACAAATAAATCAAATCACAACAATATAAATAAAACAAACATAAGTAATTTACAATTTTAGTATTAAAAGGAAAAAACGAGGTATCATTAAAATCACTAACATGACTTTTTATGAAAGTAGTGCTAATTTTATTGCTGGAATGTGTTTTTTTGGTCATTCGGATGTGTAAACTATAGAAAGCTACAATTTATTTAAAATTTTAAGATAGGTTGGAAATGTACTATGTAGTTACATTTGTATTTATTGTTGCGTCTTGTTTATATATTTTCATTACATGCTAGGATTGCATATGTATTTACAAAAACAGTTTAAGGAAAGAATTACACTGAAATTATTATTATTACAGCAAATCAATTTCAAATCATTTCTATATACATACATGTGATGGAAAAAACAATGAAATCAATGGAAACAAAAATACTTGAAACTAAAGAAATATTTATATAACAAAATAATGCAAAGAAAACTATGAATATGCCATGCAATAAGAAAATAGTGCTAGATTTTCTCCAAAAAAATCAACATTTCTTTTTATATCTATTTTTTTTTTTTTTAATCTTCAGTAAAGAGAATAAGTTAGGTTTTTAAAGTCGTAAACCTTGATTAAAGAACTTATTTATAAATAAATGAAAAATAATGAAAGAAACATCATACATAATTTCTTAGGGTAAGTGTCTATGGTGGACTCAAAATGCATGTTTTTTAAGCACGCCTTTTCATAGACACATGGAGCTAAGAAGAACATTAGCCAGTAAGAATTAAACAAATTGATTGTACCTATTCATTTTGATTTATAAGATCGGTTATTTTAACTTGGCTTTTATGTATTGAACACTTTAAAAAATATTATAGATAATTCCATTTTTAGATGCAAATTATTTAATTAAAAAAATCAACTCATTCAAACATGATTAATTTGATCGATCTAATTTTGTTTCTGATTTGGATGCTAAGTTAATTTGATATAATTGATCCATCAAATTGAATCGATATATTTGACCAAATCAACAATACGCTAATATGTATTGAACACTTTAAAATATCATAATTGATTTCAAGATTTTCAAAATGAGATTTCGTAAATCTTAAAGATCAAATTTAAATCGAAATGGGATTCAAATCGTAAATTATAGGTCCAAAATATTCATATTTTAATGGCTGTACATGCTTTGAAATTGATTTTGATGTTTGAACATCTACAATTAAACTTAAATTTTAATTTTCTCGCTAATTCCATTTTTATTTTGTTTTAAAAACATTATAATACGAATTGTGAATCTAAATAAGTATAGTAGATATGTTAGCATGAGTTGAATGTGTTTTTAATTGCGGTTTTAACTAAGTCTGAATCAGAATGTAAATCGCATCATAAAGGGAGAAATCCGATCCAAATTGGGATTTAAATCATAAGATTTTAAGATTTTTGACAACAATGATTGATTTTATTTTTAGACACAAATCAATTTAGTTAAGAAATGATTCATTTTAACATTATTAACCTAATCGATCTAAATTGCTTTCTAATTTTTGATGTTGAGTTAATCGCATATATTAGATCGACTTGATCGAATCAACACGTTTGACCACATCGGCATAACTTTGTTTAGTGTTTCAAATCATTGTTATCAATAGAGATCTAATTTGCACTTTTGCAATCCGATATACAAATTTTACATCGGATGCTTGTCTTACACAGGATACTACAATCCTCAACGAAATCTTGCCGAATCTTAAATTTGTATCTCAATCCAAATTATTTCTTTTTAGTGCTAACATTTATTATAATCGTATACATAAAACATATGGCAAAAATGTGGCTACTCTATATAAATTGATTAAACTATAAGAGTGGTACTTTATCCAAGCAGAGCATTCATTTTGATGTATTGCTAGTTCGAACCCATGACCTTTGAGACCTCAGCTTACAACGTAATACCATTACCTCCTGAGCTAGTGGTCCTTGATTATTTGATCTTCTAATTGTTGCAAAAGAAAAACATTATAATATAAAATGTTAAACCTTAAAAAAAGGGTTGATACTCATTCAAAATCATATGTTTAGTGCTAACATTTATTATAATCATGCTGAAAATTAAGCAATGTTAGTTATGTTTACTAACTACGTCAACTCAAAATAAAAAGTTATCCATATGTAAAAATATAGTCAAAGTAAGTGGAAAGCTTTGCTGCAGACATTCCTCCATCTAACCTTTACTACATAAATGCATTTAGAACACTTCTCGCATTTATGCTCAGTTTAATATACCTAAAATTGATCTATGTTACTTATACATGACACTCATTTGAATTTGGCTTTACATACGTTTGTTCAAACTTGTTAGCATATCTTGAGATTTTCTTGAGATGCACTTTAAAACCAAAGATCTCGATACAAAACGCACATTTGCAATACAGTCATCTCGTACGAAATCTTATTATCGAATTAGAAATATTGAATGTGAAGATGCAAATTTCGAGGTTTGGCCAAAATTTCAAAAATTGTGATGTTTCAAATCTGTTTCTAAAAGGAATAAAATAAAATCCATTGAATTCTCAGCTTTCAATCACAATAAAAAAAAATTCATTTCTAATAAAGAAGACAAACTGAGGTAAATAGGTAAAGAAATCACAAATAAAATGAAAAGGCTAAAAAAAATGTGAATCATTGTGCTGCCATTAATTTCCAGAAGAGGAGAAGAAAAGGAGTTAAAAGGAAAGAGAATAAAAGAAGATAGAAACATATATTATCATAATATCCAATAGGCATCTCCCACAATTGATTGTCATTTTTGTTTATTTGTTGCTAATGGTATTTTTCATGGTACGGCTTTCAAACATATTATTTGATTATTTTGTAGTTAATTTGTTAAATTAAATAAAATTAAACTTTAAACAACGACTATTAATCAAGTGTTATTGAAATTACAATTAAATCCATTTATTAATTATTATTTTAAAGTGGCACCAAAACTGAAAAGTAAATCCTACCGAAATTTCAAAAATCAACGAGAACCTAAAATTTCAAAATTGATGCAACACAATCCATCCATAAATTGAATTGTCAAACAATAGAATAAACTCAAGACGAGAAATGACTGAATCCAAGATTAAACCTCCACAAAGGCATGCAATGCAGCGTGCCATGATGCATCATCGACAACATCATCATCATAAGATAAAAATAATTATTTTCCACATTTAATCTTTTTAGTGCTTTAAAAAAAGTAATTAAGGGTCCTATGACAATTGAATATATGTAATTTTAGTACCTACATGTTCAAAATATTCATAACCGACTTATCAAAAATTAACTTGAAAATCATAATTAATAAAAAAAATTGATTCCCAAACAATTAGATTAGAAAGCTAGAAAATAAATAAATCATTCTCAAGCATTTATGTGAATAAGTTGTTTACTAATCAAAGGTATATGTTGATGATTATTCTGTTTGATAGTCAAAAGTATGTTAACACGAAAATTATAATTGTAGTAAATTTTCATATTTTTGGCTTGAGAGAAAAAAAATTGAAAATGACAAATTATCAAGTGTTTTTTGCCATAGCCCTACTTTACAACCCTATCTATGCCTTCACTAGAAAAAGCAGTTTTAGAGTATAGAGGTATCGAGTATTAAGAGACTCGCCCTCTCAAAGATGAACTTGAATATACAACTTTACTTGCAAGATGTAACCTTTGAAGAAGCTTGAGAAGAAAAAATAAAGTAAAATTTAGAATCGGTAGATTATCAAAATATTTTTAGTTATCCTGAGAAGTTAGAAGCAATGACGCATGTAATAATAAAGCAATCAACAAAGTCTTCGTTTAGTGTTAGTAAATATGTACAAGAACTCGTCGACGAAACCGACGAAACCGACACCTAATTCATGCAAGTGATATCGCCCGCATGAATTATCACACTAAAACAACTAGTATTACCATGTTTGAATTTTTTTTCTAGGATTTTGCTGGTAAGCGATTTACTTTGAATACTCTAAGATCATCATGTACAACTTAACGCTAATTATCTAGTTGGGGCATTAGTGATTTTACTGTATTGACTTTGGATATTATAACCTCTTTTAAAATATCTGTTAATATATACATTTTAATAGCTATTGCATTATTTTCCGAAATGGACATTCTACTTAGCATTATCATCAAATATGATTTTACGATCGCATGACCATTTCAATGTTGATCCATGAGTCTAGTCGCCAAAAATTTCACAACATACCACTTAGAGAGAAAATTCATTACATATATTCTTTTGCCCAATGCAGAAATGATGTCTAGTTTCAGTGGTGCATGACCATGGAAACTTTACCATTCATGGTTGCAAATTCAAGAATTATAAATAAAAATATATGTGTTGGAAGCCCAATAGTAAATGAGATAATTGTACAACAGATTTAAACTATAGATTCGCTACCATCAGTATAAGTACCGCGTATTTTACCATTGTTTAGTAATCAAAATCACGTCATATTATACAAGGGATTTAAAATATAGCTACACGGCCATTGGTATCTTCTAAATATGCCACCATCGGAAATAAGGGGTTAAAATACAATTTTCCCAGCTAAGAAACAAATCAAGGAGCAAGAGAAACCAACCGAAACTCCATGGCTACGGTCTACTAGGAGATGGGCGAATTTGCAAAACAAACAAAAGGCAGGAAATGTAAATCAATACCTTTCTTATTGGATCCTGATTCATCTCTTTCTTCAGTATAGAACCTTCAAAAAGTTAACAGCTAATATCCCCTCTTTGGTTAGTAATCCACAATCTTGAAGATAAATTCCTAACGAGGAATAAAATAAAATAGAAAAGAAAAGGAAATGCAATTGGACAAATTAGCAGCTGGAAACAACAGGGTGAAAGAGGGTTAAAAACAAGAACAGGATCTAAGTACAAAGGTGCTCAGTTTGATTTGTTCTCTCTTCTTCAGCTGAATAATCTCCTTTGTTTTAGTACAAATTATAGATTAGATTAGGAGTAATAATTAAAAAAGAAGGAAAGCACATGGATTGTAGGCGGGCGGAAATCCTTATCATCTCGCACCCCTTTCGAAATTTATTGAAATCCAATAAGAAAGTAAAACAGAAAATAATGAAGCTGTAGACAAAGAGGGTGGATAGCAAATTTTGATATTTCTGTCTGCTGGAGAGCGCGGAATGAAAAGACGGCAGTGATCCAACGGCTGGAGCAGACCGGAGTACGACAGAATCAGGGTCTGCTCGCAAGCTTATTTTACCCGTTTTACTGTTGGCACCATGCAATGCGTCCGACGCGGTGGGAACGTTAGCAGGACAAACGCCCGGTTTGGACGAAAGCTTCAAAATGCTGTGTTGTAGAGTTCATCAATGGTAGTTAGTAAAATTTATGCTTTTATAAATTTTTAACATTAATGACTTTGCATATTAGGTTCGTTTGAGACGCGGTTTTTTGCGTCGCGATCGTGTCAAAGTGTCATATATTATTCAGTTGGTTTAAACTGAATCCGAACAATTTATAATTGTACAATTTATTTATTTATTTATCTATTTTTTCAAATTATTTACATGTATTATTCATTAAAAATACTTCGTTCAAATTCTTCACTCAAATACTATGTTCACAGCCTAACGCATTCTCGTTCAACCAACTTCTCCATTCAAATACTCTGCTTAAATTCATCGCTCAAATGTCATATTACCATTCTTCGAGAGCGTACCCTTAATTGGAAAAACATGAAAAAACCAGTTTTAGATTCCCAAAATGCATTTTGGGTATGACGGGTAGTTTTCTTTTTTTTAAAAATTACTAAGAAGTATTAATTAAAATAGCTTCCTCATGAACTTACATTTTAAATAGATCTAGTTGCCCCTTCTTTTTTACCCTAGTTGTTAACGCTTAAATATAAACGCTAACACCCCGGTGTGTGAAGTGTAGTTATGAAAGCACCACCCGATAAATCGGGAAAGAATTACAAGCAAGTAATAGCGGAAAAGCAGTAAACGACAGCAATTTTATAGTGGTTCGGCTTATGGGTATAGCCTACGTCCACTTTAAGTACTTTTATTGATGATCACGTTACAAGTTGATACAAATCTTCTCAAGTACAATACACTTTGAATTACAAAAGACTTAGAACAAGTAGCTCAAACTTCAATGTTGACAAAAATCTTCAAATCCATGGTGGATGTAGATGATTTCTTTATGAAGTTCTTTTAGACGTTCTTTGAATCTCAAAAGTTTTAAGTGTTGAAGTAGTCTGGAATTCGGCAGAGTAATGGCGCTTGAAATTGATCGACCAAAAGTCCTTTGAATGTTGGTGATGGTCGTGTATTTATAGGGGCTTTCGGTGTTTGGTCGGAGGTAGTGGCCGAGATGGGTTAAGTCGTAGGTCGGCTCCGGGTCAGGCTGAGTTATATGTCGCCCTCCTTCTCTCAGGCACGGTCTCCGGTCTAAGTGAAAGACGCGCGCTTCTCTAGCTCCAAACCTTAAGTGTTGGGTCGCCGCCGAGTTAGTGTGCCAGGTGCTAAACTATTTCGCCACTTCATCCTTCACACCCTTAGACCGGTTACGACTTACCATAACCCATAAGTCGGCCACGACTCATAGGTGGGTGAGTTTGTGCTTAACAGTTAGGTCGGCATCCATGCTAAGGCATTAGGTCGGCATACTTCTTAACCAGTTAGGTCGGCATCGAGTTAGATCGGATCCTTCCCCGCATCCTTTAGGTCGGCAACACTCTTTGAGATGCTAGGTCGGCCCGCCTTTATCCATTGGGTCGGCAAGTAATGCGAATGGTTAGGTCGGCCTTCCTTCCAAGCTTTAGACCGGTGAGCCATAACCGAGATAGGGTTAACATTTGCCCCTCGAAGTACATGCCTTAAGATTAAGTCGTGTGCTTCGACACCTCTTAGCTCGGCTCCTCCTAGGTCGGTAGGTCGCGCACGACCTATCAGTTAGCGCCGTTTCGCATCTCTTCACCGTGGGATATAAACTGGCTCTCTTCCTTCTTCTTCTTCACTTAATTTCCTGCTCAATTCCGCCATTAAAGTACTCTTGAGTTCCTTAGGGCGATTTCATCCCACCTGATCACCAGCCACTCCTACTCTTTAGTGCGTAAGTGATTCTACTCCTCTTATGACTGCAAATTACTACCAAATCACGAACTATGTCGCTCAAATTCGAACCGCCTCTTCGCACGGTGCTTCATTACAGATCCTGCCATGCTTAGGTTGCTCTCTTAAATGATCGATGAAGTAATGAAGGTGGTTCGTCGTTTTTAGGCTGACCGTTCGGGATTATCATGTGATAAATTTGAGACGACTTCGATTTGGTTTAGTGGATGATTCGGCAGCATGAAATGGTATGAATGAAGTAGGGGTCCGTGTTGGTGGAGCGATTATCGGGCTATCGGGTTGAGTAAGAAGTTGGCTTGAATGTGATTCGGTGATTTAACTTATGGCCGATCTGATTGGGTGTGACATGAATCTTGAGTCGGTACCGAGCCAATACTTGGGGAAACTTACCGACCTAACCTTTAAGGCCTGAACCGCGACCGGGTTAATACTTGGAGAAACTTTTTCCTTTTGAATCAGGGCCTGCTTCCCCACCTCTCTCTTGCGACCTAGGGAACTGCCGAGTTAAAGGAGTAGGAACCCTACATTAATGTGTGGGAGATTCTTAAGGCATAACCGAGTTAGCACTTAAAGCATTTAACCAAGCTTGCCGAATCGAATTACTATGATTTTGGCCAACTTCAGACTTAGCCTTTCTCTTTTTTTTTTTTTTTAGGTTGTAGCCGAGATACGACTTAGGCCTTGGACATGCTGACACTTGAGAGTGTTAACTAACTTTAATCATTTTGACTTGGACTGCCAAATTAAGTGGAATAAACTTTGAACTATGATCAAACTTTGAACAGGGATTAAACTTTGAACTGCCCCAACTTTAAATTTGTTTAAACACATTATGTCACTTCACAGATCATCCTCACTTTTAAGCTACCAACCTGTTGAGAATAACAAACAAACAAAGGAAAACAAGGCGCACATACTGCCATTGACAGCCCATATCAAATGGCAGATTAGTCAAGACAAGATAAGCATCATGAATATAATGCATGAAATGTTGTGAATTAATCGACTAAAGTAGAATATTAATGCAAAGTATCAACAATTTGAACTGATTTGTTTGCATCAACATTATATTTGCATATTCAAACTCAAAACAAAGATTCCTGGTCTTTATAACTAACAAATGTTTGCTAGGTTTTATTCCAGTTGCCTTTGCTTATTGTTTGATTGATACTTGTACAACACTTCACACACTTTAGGAAACGTGCACCTTCATGTTTGAATATCCAATTGCTTGTGTAGAATAACTTCTCTCCAACAAGAAGAAATGGTAGCTCAAGAGGAAGAGACTTTCCCGGTGGCTGTTCCCATAGAGAATCCTCCGGAGAGAACTTCGACCATTCTAACCCCAAGAATGTTTATTCAGATACGCACTCAATTCGGCTTTGCTGAAAGTGATGTCTTATTGCCCGGGCCAAGCGACACTGCTGATAATCCTCCTTACGGTTTTGTTGCAGCCAATCGCCAAATGTGCTTAAGTGGGGCAATTCCCCCTTTCAATGACTTCCTTCGAACTCTTCTTCTCCGGTTGACGATCTCTCCATTTCAACTTCATCCTAATGGTTATGCCATCTTGATGGGGTTGTGTGTTTTGTTTAGAAGAACTCTTGATCGCCTACCGAGTTTTGAAGAAATTCGTTATCTGTGCTCGTTTACAAAGAGTAAAGATCATCCTTCACTCATTATTGTGAGAAGTGCTAGAAACCGCAAGCTCCTTTCCGATCTCACTGAAAGTGTTCATGGATTTTTGAACCAGTTTTTCTTTGCTCGCTGCCCTCCAGGGTTTTATGCCATCTGGAGAATAGGAAGTAAGACTAGTGTTTCCATTTTTTCGTTTTTGAAACTTTTTCCGAGATCCGAACTTTCAGTTGCTAACTTCATTCTTTGCTCTGTTCAGCACTTCCTCTCCCTTCTAGAGATCCGATTCATAAACAAGTTTTTGAGAGGTTGAGTGCCGTGGCTGTGGAAGAAAGGAGCATAAAATTTCTGCTGAAGGATGAATTTTTACACCAATACGGGCTTCTACACGCTTCTCGTTCTACGCATGCTCATGAAGTTCCAACAGAAGTTCCCGATTCTCCGATGAAAACTCCTGACGCCCCGGTTACTGTCGAACAACTCACATCAAAAGAGTCTAATATTGAAACCTCATTGGTGAAGTGTTCCACTCCTACCGACATTATGGGGTCATCCAGTAAGACGGTGCTTGCCCCGATCGAGGAAGAAGAAGAAGAACCTTCACGGCCTCTCGGGGAATTAGCTGATGTAGGAATTGAGAAAACAAATCCCACCAAGCATGATGGTGACGATGTTTACGAGGGGTTGAGCGACATAATAGTGACTTCGCAGGAGCTTTTTAGAGATGACGTATCTAAAACTATCTCTCCTGTAATTGAGGCGACGTCTCTTCTTCGACAAACACCAACACAAACATCAACTCCTCATACCCAAGCTATCATCACCTCTGCACCAAAGAGTGGTTTGTAGCTTAATGCGTGTAGCTTGCACATCACACAACACTTAGGATTTTCCAGCACATTTACGCACTTATCTTCTTATACTTTAAAGATTTCTAAAGCTTATCTTTTCTTATTTCAGATTCTTCAATGACACGCGGCGGGTCATATTATCAGGATTTCCAACGCTACGGGGGGCGTGGCCAATATGATTATCGGCGTTACTTTCCTTCCTATAGAGAGTCTGACGAAGAGAGGGCTGCTCGAAAGGCTCGTGAAAGGAGGGATGCAGAAGAGCGTTATGACAGAAGGGATAGGGATGAGCACCATGATTCTTTGCAGAGAAGTGATGACTCTCACAAAAGGAAATCTCACGACGACCGGGGAAAAGGTCATGTAGCTGAAGGTTCAGGCAAACGAGCCCGATATGGTGAGAGACATGCTTCCACTATTCCCGAAAAGCCTACTGCCCCTGCCCCTCTTGACATTACTTCCGACTCTCCTGCTCTTGGGAAGGAGGACATCCAGACAATAATAAGCAGGCCTAAATTTCAAGTGGGACCGGGCCCAGCCACTTTACAAAGTCGTTTTCCGCAGTGGTGTTTAAAGGGTGTGAGGTTCGATCTCGACCTAGTCCCTATTGACAAGCCTGCTATGCTACGAAATCTTGACGCCGTTAAACTTGATATCGAGAGGATGTCAAACTGGCAGAAGCTTGTTGATGAGCTTCAACGAGTTAACCGCGCCAACTTAGAGGCTATGCTCACCATGGAAAACGATAAGGCTGAGTGGCAAAAGGTGCTTGAGCAGCACGACACCGAAATGAGGAGCATAACTTCCTATAACGAGGAGCTCGAAGCAAAGGTTGAGAAGTTGAAAGATGAGCTTGCTGCTTCCTCTACTTCATACTCTCAAAAAGAAGAAGTGCTTCTCAGACAAGTTAGAGATGCTCATGCCAGTCAGAGGGATGCCGAAGATAGGCTCGAGGCACAAAAAAGAATCAGTGAAGGCTATGTCTCTGATATTGCTGAGCTTCGAAAGAAAAACAACTCCCAGGAGGCGGAGATACAAATGCTTAAGCTTCAGCTTGCCAAAACTGAAAGGGAGCGCGATGAGGCTGTCGCCGGCAAAATCGCAGCCGAAGAATCTCATGAGGCGACCAAAAACAGCTTCGGCTCAACACTATTCGACTTCTACTTGCATAGCGTCTTGGGGCGTGGAAGCCTCGCCTTTCTTGGTCCCAAGTATGAGATCACTTTAGCTGAAGTGTGGGAGGCCGCCCTCGATATGCTTGGTGCTGAAGGTGCTGGTTATGACGAGTCAGCCCTGGAAAGGCATTATTTTGATGAAGACGCTCGCGCTGCTCTTGCCAGGGGAAAGGAACAACTTGCCAAACTAAGAACCGAGGTGACGGAAGGGGACCAGCGGGGAAAACCACTTCAACTACTCTAGTCCAGCCACCTTCTTCGTCTGAAGTCGACATTATTGGTTCCAGTTCCCATCTCGCATCTCCCACCAAAGTTACCGCTGATATTACAAGCACACAAGGCGGAGACGAGGGTGAAGAGAGTGCTGATGCGCAAGCTTATGAAGTCGATATCAGGAAACCAGCTTCTCCAGGTAACTTCACTGTTAATCTCCCTACTGTCAATTCTGCTCAAGCGGGTTACTCGTTTATTTCACATGAGTTTCACGAGCTCCTTGGCTATTTTCTCAACCTTGACGAGCCTTCATCTCCTCTCTTTACTGACTTCATTGGTGAACATTCATCTCCTCTTTTTACTAACTTTAACCTTTTTTCTTCTGTAGAGAAAGTACCAAGCACTGCTCAAACTTCTACTCCTTCGGTCATCCTTCCTTCATCTCTTCAGGCGGTGCCTCCTTCTGCCTCGCAACCTGGATCACAGGAGGAACAAATAGAGGCTCTTCACGGCTTGGATGATCCCATCACTTCGCAAGAGCAGAAAGATGAGAGACCTGAGGGAGGTGACATATCCCCGGAACGGACTCCTTCTGACGACATTGTTCTATCAAAACTTGTCACTCCGGGGAGTGAGTCTTCCTCACAAAGGAGAGAGAAGCGTGGGATATCAAAGAGGAGGGGGAAGAAAATCACCGCCACTGAAGAGGAGCCGGAAGTTGAACCGGTTACACCTACCTCTCCTACTTCCCTTATACCCACTGGCCGACCTGAAAAGCTGGTTATTCGACCGAGTAAAGGGTCCAAAGGAGGGAAGAAGAAGTGAAGATTTTAGCTTTTTGCCTTTTGTATGAACTGGCCGAGAGTTGTGCGGGTACCGGCCCCCGCTTTTATTTTGAAACCTGTATCTGCATTATGGTTGAATAAAATGATTCTTTGTTTGTACAAACTTCTGTTTGAATTTGAGAATGCATTTACTATTTATTTTTGCACAAGTTTGTTTATATAATATTGCAGCGGGCTTATGGTATGTTGTTTGAGTATTACTTTACTGATGCAGCCATACTACTATACCATGTTGCCCCCATACCTTAAGCTTGTTGCAATATTTTATACTTCGAGGGGACTTGCACTCTTATTTGTTAAAGAATAATTATTTTATTCTTTAAAGAAAATTTTTATTGAGTACAACTCCCTTCGTATAAGTTTTTACGCTTTGTCGTTCGAAGAAATCACTTTTCTCTTTTGCTTATGTGCATATTTTACCAAGTGAATTCCTCTATGTGGTAAAGCGGACCTCTGAAGGGTACTTTAACTTCTTTTCTTTTTACGATCATTTTCCATTTGAAAGTTAAAGTACGCTTTTGATGAGGATTTTTTTTTTATACAAAATTGTACCTCTGAGGAGGGATTTTTCACGTTCCAACACTTGGAAGTTTTATTTCAATCTCGGTGAAACGTGTACCCCCAAAGAGTTGTGCCTTCGAAGAAAGCCTTTTCACGTTTCAACACTTGGAAGTTTTATTTCAATCTCGGTGAAACGTGTGCTTCCAAAGAGGTCTTTTTTCTTGATTGTGTCCCCGGGAGGGGGTCGTACCTCTAAGGAGGGATTTTTTACGTTTCAACACTTGGAAGTTTTATTTCAATCTCGGTGAAACGTGTACCCCCAAAGAGTTGTGCCTTCGAAGAAAGCCTTTTCACGTTTCAACACTTGGAAGTTTTATTTCAATCTTGGTGAAACGTGGGCTTTCAAGAAGGTCTTTGTTTTTGCATTTCAACTTTGGTGAAGTGAGATTCCGAAGAGCGGTTGCTACACTTCAACTCCCGGCGAAATGTGCCTCCGAAGAGGGCTTTTATTTTGTTTACATTTCAACTCTGGTGAAGTGAAATCCCGAAGAGCGGTTATAACACTTCAACTCCTGGTGAAATGGGCCTCCGAAGAGGGCTTTTATTTTGTTTACATTTCAACTCTGGTGAAGTGAAATCCCGAAGAGCGGTTATAACACTTCAACTCCTGGTGAAATGGGCCTCCGAAGAGGGCTTTTATTTTGTTTACATTTCAACTCTGGTGAAGTGAAATCCCGAAGAGCGGTTATAACACTTCAACTCCTGGTGAAATGTGCCTCAGAGAGGGTTTTCATCGCCTGGAAGTTACTCTCTCATGGTTGGAGGGTCATGACTCCTCCAATCTTTTTTGTTGAGTAGAGAACTTTCTTTTTTGTGGCGTATGACCCATTAGAGGTCTTTTATCCTCCGAAGAGTTGCGCCTCCGAAGAGGACTTGTGCCGCTGATGGTAGCTTTGGTTGTTCCTCTGTTCACTTGCTTATGCCTTTTCAGCGATCCCTTTTTTTTTTCTTTTCAAGTTTTCATTCCCCTTTCTCTCACAAGTGGCTTGTTTAATCCAAGGAAGTGTACTTCATTGCCAGGCAAGTTCGTGAGAACGGGCGCTAGCTTCCTAATTGGATGTTTGTTTGTTCAAACAATCTCAATTTATCAGCAAGGGCTCGTTTCTATCGAAATCATTAGCCGTTCAATTGAAGTATTTCCTATCTAGGATTTGAATTCGGGGTCTTTGTGACTTGAAATTTGTTTGTTGAATGATGGTGAGAATCGCTCGGTCTTATGATGCGCAAGTTTTATTTCCATTGTCTGCAAAAATTTAAATCGACATTTTAGCAATACATTTTATGTATTTTTATATCGAAAACAAAGCAAACATATAATGATAATAAGGAACACAAGATTTATAGTGGTTCGGCCATGAAATTGGGCCTACATCCACTTTATATTCTTTCATTATTTACTTGCATCAGTTTCACAATTGCTTTCAATTACAAGAATCATACATTCATAATTCTTTTTACAATTTTTCAACAAAATTTTCAAGTAAAGTATGGACGCAAGTGGTTGCTGTTCCATGCCCTTGGAATTTGATCTCCATCAACAGTGGTGAGCTTGAATGTGCCGTCAAGAAGCTTCTGACCTATTACATATGGTCCTTCCCAATTTGGCCCAAACACACCTGTCGCGGTCATAATTCTTTTCAGGACTAGATCTCCAATTTCAAAGCTGCGTTGACGAACTTTGGAATTGAAATGTCTGGCTATCCTTTGCTGATGAGCTGCAACTCTGAGGTTAGCTTCATCTCTTTTTTCATCAAGGAGATCCAGCGCTTCAAGTTGCAGCTTTTCATTTTCTGCTTGATTGAAATGGATTCTTCTGTGTGAAGGGACCTCTGCTTCAACCGGGATCATTGCTTCCGATCCGTATGCTAACGCAAAAGGAGTATGCCCAGTCGCAGTTTTGTGAGTAGTTCTGTATGCCCATAGTGCAAGTGGTAGTTTATCGACCCAACCACCTTTTGCTCTTTCGAGTTGCTTTTTGATGGTTGATTTGATGATCTTGTTCACTGCTTCCACTTGCCCGTTTGCCTGCGGATGAGCTACTGCCGAAAAGCTTTTCTGGATTTTGAATCGCTTGCAAAAATCCTGGAATTCCTCGCTTTCAAACTGAGTACCATTGTCTGTGATTATTTTCTGAGGCACACCGTATCTGCAAATGATATTCTTGGTCACAAAGCTTATCATTTTCTTTGAAGTGATCGTAGCCAATGGTTCAGCTTCAGCCCACTTAGTAAAATAATCAACTGCAACAATAGCATATTTAATCCCTGATTTAGCAGTTGGTAGCGGCCCAATGAGATCCATTCCCCAAATTGCAAATGGCCATGGACTGACCATCTGTGTGAGTTCGGTAGAAGGTGCTCTAGGAATTTTGGCATATCTTTGGCATTTGTCACATTTTCGGGAGTAATCTGCAGCATCCCGAGTAATTTCTGGCCAAAAATATCCGTATCGGAGAATTTTCTTTGCTAATGTTTGTCCACCTGAATGATCACCGCATTCTCCTCCATGCACTTCTGCTAGGATTGTTTTGGACTCTTCCCGGGATACACATCGAAGCAATGGCATTGAGAACCCCCGTCTGTACAATCGGCCATCCTGAATCACATAGCGGGAGGCCTTCCTCAGTAGCTTTCGTCTTTCTATCGAGTTTTCTGGCAGAGAACCTTTGAGTAGGTAATCCAGTATTGGAGTCATCCATGACTCTTGTTCTTGAGATACATTCATAATCCAGTCTATATCCATCTCGTCTATACTTGGCGCTGAAAGGACTTCTACAGGGACCAATCCCAATGGTTGAGCTTCACCAGAACTTGAATATTTTGCGAGGGAATCTGCCTTCATATTCTCTTCCCGAGGAATGTGGCTTATTGAATAGTGATCGAGTTCACATAGGAGTTCCCAAGCCTTTGACAAGTAGGAAGGCAGGTTTCCACCTTTTGCTTGAAATTCCTTCTTGACTTGGCATACAATAAGCTGGGAATCACTGAAAATTTGTAGTGCTCGAATGTTTAGCTCTTTAGCGATTTTCAGACCTGCAATAAGAGCTTCGTATTCTGCTTCATTGTTTGTTGAAGGAAATTCCAGTCTTAGTGCATAACATAATGATCGACCTTCAGGAGTTTCAAGTACCACTCCGGCTCCAGAACAGTAGTCATTTCTTGCGCCATCAACATACATCTTCCACTGGATTGGAGAATCATTGATCGCTTTTTCCTCACCATTATCTTTCTCTGTGAATTCTGCAATGAAATCAGCTAAAGCTTGTCCGTTGATTGCTTTTCGGGGGTGATAGGTGATGTCATATTGACTAAGTTCAATGTTCCATTTTAGAAGACGACCCGAAGTTTCAGGGCGAAATATGACTTGCTTTAGAGGTTGATCAGTGAGTACTTTGATAGGGTGAGCTTGGAAATATTGCCTCAGTTTTCTCGATGCAACTAGTAGGCAATAGGCGAGTTTTTCCAACTTGGAGTAATTCAGCTCTGCCCCAGTGAGTCTTTTGCTGATATAGTAAACTGGATGTTGAATCCTTTTGTCTTCCCGTATCAGCGCTGCACTTAGAGCACGAGATGATACTGCCAAGTATATAAGAAGATCCTCACCATTGCCTGGCCTAGAAAGTATCGGAGGCGTTTCCATATGACGGATCAACTCTTCAAAGGCTTTTTGGCATTCGGGAGTCCATTCAAAGTTCTTCTTTCCTTTTTTCAGGGCATCGAAGAATGGGATGCATTTATCAGTAGCTTTGGAAATGAACCGACTCAAAGCGGCGACCTTTCCGTTGAGACTTTGCAATTCCTTCTTCGTTCTAGGAGCTTTAACTTCTTTTAAGGCGGTAATTTGAGCTGGACTGGCCTCAATGCCCCTAGCACTGACGATAAAACCTAAGAACTTTCCGGATTCGACCCCAAATGTACATTTCAGAGGGTTAAGTTTCATTCTGTATTTCCGGAGGACTGCGAACATTTCTGCTAAGTGTTCAATGTGATCCACTGCTTTCCTGGACTTCACTAACATGTCGTCGACATAGACTTCCATAGTTTTGCCCAATTGCGGTTTGAACATAGCATTAACAAGTCTTTGGTAGGTTGCCCCTGCGTTTTTCAATCCGAAGGGCATAACTCTGTAGCAATAAAGTCCAACATCTGTGATAAAGCTTGTATCCTCCTGATCCGGCTCATGCATCATGATTTGGTTATAACCGGAGTAGGCATCCATGAAGGATAACAATTCATGTCCCGCAGTTCCGTCTACCAGTTGATCGATCCTGGGTAATGGGAAGCAATCTTTGGGGCAAGCCTTGTTTAGATCAGAAAAATCGATGCACACTCTCCATTTTCCATTAGCTTTCTTGACCAACACAGGATTTGAAACCCAATTCGGATATGTAGATTCTTTGATGAAGTTATTTTCCATGAGTCGATCAACTTCTTCTTTTAATGCTGCTGACCTTTCTGGACCTTGGGTTCTTCTTTTCTGTTTAACTGGCGTAAACTTTGGGTCAATATTCAGAGCGTGTACTGCAACTTCTGGGGATATCCCACACATATCGGCGTGAGTCCAAGCAAAGACATCCAGATTTGCTTTCAGGAAAGATATCAAGACATTCTGAATTGACACATTAAGCTGTGAACCCACATTCAACACCTTATTTGGGTCCTTCGGGTCAACAGGTACCGGAATTGTCGTTTCCACCGGTACTACTCTATTCTCCCCTGTACTGGCTTTTCTGGGATCCATTTCTTTCCGTGCCCCGCTGTGCTCGCCAGTGCAGGGTCCGCTCTGTAATTGCTACAAAGCTGGTTCCTTGATGCGGACTGGAGTTGCCGCATCCTTTCCCATTTCTCTTTTTCTTGACTCTCGCAGCTCTGTCCAATAGCATTCTCGCGCAGCATTTTGATCCCCTTTTATAACTCCTACTCCATTGTTAGTAGGAAATTTAATAGTGAGGCACCACGGGGCTAGGATAGCTTTGAATGCTGCGAGTGTTGGACGGCCAAGAAAAGCATTATAAGCAGAATATTCGTCGACGATCACAAAGGTTTGCTTTCGGACCACTTTCCTTTCTCCTTCCCCAAGTTCTACAAACAGATCGATGGTTCCTACTGGTTGCTTTGGCTCCCCAGTGAAGCCAACGATTTTCTGTGATGAGGCTTGCACATCGATCATAGGAATTTTCATCTGGTCAAATGTCTTCTTGAAGAGAATATTACATGATGCTCCGCAGTCAATGAGGACTCTTCTGACAATGGCTGGTCCAATACCAGCCGAGATGACCAAGGGATCTAACGTAGGAGCTTCAATACCTGTGGAATCTCTGGCTCTGAAAATAATATCATCACTGAAAGTTTTCTGTTGTTTAAGGGGCGTAGTGTCTTCTAGAACAAAGATGTTTTCTTCGCTGGAGCATATTTCAAAGCCCTGGAATATCTCTCCATCTCACCCCAACTTTTGCCAGCTGGGTGAGGTCCTCCTGAAATGACATTGATAACGGGCCTTCCAGATTCATGCCCCGTAGCTTTCTCACCTGCCCCAGGCTGATGAACAGGAGCCCGCTGCCCCTGACTCGATGATGCAGGATTGTTGCTATTCTTTTTCACAAATTGCTGCAACTTGTTTTCTCTTAGCAACTCTTCAATCAGATTTTTCAGCTGGCGGCATTCATCAGTTTCATGACCTGGTTGATTGTGGAAGCGGCAGAATTTCCCACTTTGTATGGCTTTTCTCCCAGTTCTCAAAGGGATAGGTTTAGGGAAATCGACGGAATCTTTAGTGGCCAGGTAGATTTGCTCCGGTGTATGTGATAATGGAGTATATTCTGATGGCTTGAAGGATCGGGGCTTCTTCAGATTACCCTGTTTCTTCCCATTACTATTCTCCCTTTTTTGCCCCACCGATTCATTCTTGCGTGGAGCGACAGTGTTGTCTTCTGCTTTTTCCAACACTGTCTTTACTGGTAAAGGACGGCTTTCCAAGCGAATGAATTCGTCTGCTTTTTTGTAGAACTTTTCGAGAGAGGTTGGCTCCTTCATATTTAACCATTTCCCAAATTCGCTTGACTTATCGATAGCCCTCATCAGATAAGTCAATATCATTCGTGGTTCAGCATTGTCCACCTCAGCCAGTGCTATATTGAAGCGGTTCAAGAAGGATCTGATAGACTCACCAGGATTCTGCTCTAAACTCGATAATGACATGATATCCTTGGCCTTCGAAGCATATAGCCTAAACTGCTCCTTGAATTTTCTGGTCAAGTCTGAAAACTGATCGATAGATCGAACTGGCAACTTGGTGAACCACAGTAAAGCCACGCCTTCCAGGTATACGGGGAAATATCGGCACTTTATTTCGTCGGAGGCCCTGGCACCTGTCATGTGCCAATCATATTTATACAAGAACTCATTCGGATCACTTATCCCTTTGTAAGCTGGAATAGTTGGAGGGACAAACTTCCTTGGAAATTCCGCCTTAAAGATTTTTTCAGTAAACGGAGTTTTACTTGGAGCGAAACCCCATTCCTTCTCATCTTCGACCCTTTGCATACTTTCTTTCATGATCTGCCGGACCATTCCAGAAAGATATTCTTCATCATGTCGAGTTCTAGATCCACTGGCCTCAGGTACTGCCTGCTCAAAGGGACTAGTAGGCCTTTCAGGAGCATTTCTTTCATTAACATCATGAATGTTGCCAGCATAGTTCCTTTCATTACCAGCCGGTTGATTGTTTGCCCCAAGTAAGTCGTTCAACTTATTCAGAATCAGAGCATTCTGGGCACTTTGAGCCTCTAGTTGTGCATTTTGGGCGTTTATCTGCTAGTTTAGCCCTAGAATCACAGCATCCAATTCCGCTTTCGTAACTCCAACAGATGGAGTGGGTTGATTAGGTATAGGGGAAGCGGAGGTTCCCTCTTGAATGTTCCCAGATCTGATAGATCTACTTTTCCTTCCAGGAGCCATAATCTCAGATATACTTCTGGTTTTTAAGGAAATTCTTTCTTCAAATCTCTGTGAAGCAATGATGAGAGCACCCGTTTGGTAAGCGGGAGGTCCTGAGTTCAATTCTCAGTGAAAGCACCAAAAATGTTAACGCTTAAATTTAAACGCTAACACCCCGGTGTGTGAAGTGTAGTTATGAAAGCACCACCCGATAAATCGGGAAAGAATTACAAGCAAGTAATAGCGGAAAAGCAGTAAACGACAGCAATTTTATAGTGGTTCGGCTTATGGGTATAGCCTACGTCCACTTTAAGTACTTTTATTGATGATCACGTTACAAGTTGATACAAATCTTCTCAAGTACAATACACTTTGAATTACAAAAGACTTAGAACAAGTAGCTCAAACTTCAATGTTGACAAAAATCTTCAAATCCATGGTGGATGTAGATGATTTCTTTATGAAGTTCTTTTAGACGTTCTTTGAATCTCAAAAGTTTTAAGTGTTGAAGTAGTCTGGAATTCGGCAGAGTAATGGCGCTTGAAATTGATCGACCAAAAGTCCTTTGAATGTTGGTGATGGTCGTGTATTTATAGGGGCTTTCGGTGTTTGGTCGGAGGTAGTGGCCGAGATGGGTTAAGTCGTAGGTCGGCTCCGGGTCAGGCTGAGTTATATGTCGCCCTCCTTCTCTCAGGCACGGTCTCCGGTCTAAGTGAAAGACGCGCGCTTCTCTAGCTCCAAACCTTAAGTGTTGGGTCGCCGCCGAGTTAGTGTGCCAGGTGCTAAACTATTTCGCCACTTCATCCTTCACACCCTTAGACCGGTTACGACTTACCATAACCCATAAGTCGGCCACGACTCATAGGTGGGTGAGTTTGTGCTTAACAGTTAGGTCGGCATCCATGCTAAGGCATTAGGTCGGCATACTTCTTAACCAGTTAGGTCGGCATCGAGTTAGATCGGATCCTTCCCCGCATCCTTTAGGTCGGCAACACTCTTTGAGATGCTAGGTCGGCCCGCCTTTATCCATTGGGTCGGCAAGTAATGCGAATGGTTAGGTCGGCCTTCCTTCCAAGCTTTAGACCGGTGAGCCATAACCGAGATAGGGTTAACACTAGTTTTCCCTTGACCTTCTTTAACCTTTATCCAAAATGAAAGATCAATGGAGAATTCTAACTCTTCTAGAGATGAAATTCCAAATAAGAAAGACACAAGATCAATTATAACTCAAGAAAGCACTCGATATGTGGATTTTTTAAAGAAAACAATCGAATAATTTGTCTTTCAAAAACTTTAGATTTTGTAGGGTTTTAAGGTGATTAGAGAACGTTTTGACATTATAATGTCGACCCGATAAGAGTTAGCCAATATATGCAAATTAATTTGGCAGGGGCCCTCCGTTGTAGACAAATTAATTAGCTACGACTATGTCGCATTAGGCTTCTAATTTTGTTGGGAGGTCGACAAATTTTATTTTAAGTACGATGACCCCCGTTGAATTGTACAGTTTTTTCATTAAAATTTAATTTATATTCATTTTTCCTTAGGTATAGGAGAATGATTGTAAGCAACAAATAAACTAAGGGGAGAATAGCAATGAATTTGAAAATGACGATGTCAATGACGATTATAATGTAGAAGTTGACCTGTCAGATTCAGATTACCCTAATTTAACTTCTTATTTCACAACTGATACGGTATGATCAATTCTTTCATTTTATTTGAATAGTTGATTTGTGTGTTGAATTATATTGTTGATATATATTGCAGGTTTTCGAGTCAATGGAAAACGTTTGAGATTGGTGCATGGATTGTGAAGTTAGCGTAAATTGTATTGTTGTGACAAAAAGAAAAGGAATGAGAAAATTTATCTGCTAATAGATAAAGGACCATAGATATCTATACTATACTATTATTAGTGAGTATGGTTTCAATAACTCACAGCCCTCCTTGCATTTTTGGAAATGAACCGTCACACGCATGTTGCTTTCCTCTTTTGCCCTCTTCTCTACGCTTCTTTCCGCCATCCAAACCCTATAGTTTTCTTCTGTTTCTAATTTACGCTCATCGATCCTGCTTTTCCTCGATCCCAGATATATTCCTAACAAAATCATTTCTAAAATCGTTCTCTTCTTCCCAATCCTAATTATTTGTTCTCTCTAATTTGAGTTACATGTTGAACCGTGCCACCTAATTGGCTGGATATACCCACTATCGACCTTCACCGTTCCTCCTTAAAGTGTCGCCAGCCCCTTCGAATTTGAAATTCCGACTTCATCTATTCTAACCCTAACTCTAATTTCACGCCGCCTAATTTTCCTGAGATACCCATAACTGAACTTCACGTTGCTCCAACAGTGTCGCAAATCCCCATCGAATCTGAAACTCTGACGATGCTATTCCTACCATTGATAGGTCCTACAGTAAAGGTATTCTTCTTTACATTTGTTTTCCTATTGAACACATATAGAAAATAAAAGGTTTTATTTTATAGATTATATTGTTTTTACTACGATGTCATAATCATAGGATTTATTTAGATCATAAATTTTCTGCTTCACACAATTGATTTTGTATAATATTTATTGTATGCACTATTGCAGTTTCATCACCTTCTCAAATAATGTTAGGTGCATTGTTCCAAAAGTTGCTTCATAACAATAGAGTGGTTGCCAAATCTCACCTGCTTTTGGTTAATTTTCCAGGTGAGGAGCTTCCTGTCAGGTGTGATGGTTGATTTTTAGTACCCAAGTAAAGAAAATTAAACTACGTTGTACTATTTTCTGAGGTGGTATTTCTGTTTTTGTCATGTCAGGTACTTTTGAAATTTAATAACGAAACTTAACTATTCAAGATTTTTACCCTGCTTATTCTTTCCTTTACTATACAGTGAAGGTAAACTTTGAATGTCCTTTGTGTGAAAGTGATATGCTGATGAGATTGAAAACTGTTGTCCCCAATTAATTTCGTTAAAACAGGTAAACTTTTGGACATCATAGTCTTTTATTCTTTATTAAATGCACGTCGGTTTAAAATGGGATGTTTATGTAATGTAATACTTTTTTACTTGCATCAAATGTCTTAAGATGTATATTTTAATTATTTATGAGTTGTAGAACATTGATAATATTCACAACAGGGTATTTGATGCAAGTTAAACTGAGTATTTGATAAACATGTATTTGATGTTGTAGTACTCATAAATGGCATGTGTCGCGCCATTGACAGGTATTTGATGCTATAATATTTTATAAACAGGTACTTGATGCATTTATGCCATTTATGTATGCCATTTAAGAATGATATGTATCAAATGGCATAAATAGGTATTTAGGAGTATCTATACATGTTTAAAATGTCATTTATGAGTACTATGCCATACCTGTTTACGAGTACTCCTAAATATTATTCCATATCTGTTTAAAATGGTATAAACAGAAAAAAGTATTTATGAGTACCTGTTTAAAATGAAACAAACAGGTATTTATGAGTACTCATAAATACTATGTCATATATGTTTATGAGGGTTCATAAATACTATACCATACCTGTTTATGAGTACTCATACCTGTTTAAAATACTATGTCATAACTGTTTATGAGTACTCATAAATATTGTTCCATATCTAACTACGCCATACCTGTTTAAAATGGCATAAATGACTATTAAAATATTTTGAACACGTATTTACAAATACTTATAGTATGTAAATAGGTTTTACATAACTCATATGATAAATGCCATAAATCGATACATGTCATTTAATAATATTTATGAGTTATAAAACCCGTATAAACAGGTATTTGATGCTATAGGAAAACTGAGCACTAATAATTTGCTGCATCTCAATGTTCAGCAAACTATCTTCCAGAGTTGTTTTCTTATATATTTTACGATAACGTTAATTAATTAAAATGTTTTTGAAATCACCATTTTCCTTGCAATTTTGAGCTTCGTTTTTTAAATTAATTTAGTAAAGATATGTAATTAAACTGAACCTGAGATTTACATAATCTAATAAGGTCTTTTTTCTTAATTTAA